>QLOH01000053.1:1295856-2591713 GCA_026901365.1 Sesbania bispinosa
ACAGTCCCAGTTAGATAGTTGAGAAAAGATATAAATAGAAAGTTAAAGATATGAAGGCAATAATTGGAAACACAAGGCTTCCACTCAAGTATAAGTAAAATAGAGTATTTGGATGTAAGTTTAGCAATATACACAAAAGTCCTAACTTAAAGGTGAAAATTGGAGAACATACAATATCATAAATTTCATGTTTCAAACATCATGGGTCCATCATACAAAATAACAATGAGATAGAAGATATCAACTATATAATATCTAAGCAAGATAAATGAAATGGCGGAATACTTCATGTGTAATCTATGATAGAAAAGTATCACTTAATTTTAAAAGAAAATTTTATCGTATAACAATAACACTTAATATTGTATAAGGAAAAATGTTGGTCGATATATAAATGTACATGCATAGGAAAATACGAGAAGAGGAGTTGGATTTTGTTTCTTAAAAGTTTTTCATAAAGACAATTTTTTTTCACAAAGTTCGGCAAAGAAAAAACAAATTTACTATTTAAAGTTTAAAAAATGAAAAATTTTAGAGGATAAAGTGAAAATTTTTAATTTTTGATAGAAAAATCGATAGTTGAGAATTTGATAACTCTTAGATATATCTTATCACAATATTAAGTCTTAACCATTTATTTTTCAATTGATTATTTTGTTCTCCAAAAGTGCACATCTCTATTCTTTAGATTTAATATATTATAAATAGTTTTTACACTTTTAGTTTGCTACTTGACACACTAAAATAGTCTTGGCATATAAAAGTAAAATGTGTTACCTTTCACGAGACATATGTTGAATTTTAAGACCTAATTAATATGACTCAAAGAATTTGAAAAGTTAAGTAATAAAAATCTTACCAATAGTTAAAAATTATTGTTGTGGTATGAAATAAAGGTTTAAAAAAATTACATAATTGCTTCATAGTTCGTGCTGTCAAATTTATACAAATGAGTTAAGTCACTTCTTCATTAAGTAAAATTTTGGATAAAAACCTTTCATTTGTTGTTCCGTTGACCCGCTAAAAGACTTGGGCTTTGTTTGTATTAGATAGATACACTTCAATGTCGACGGAACATGAAAGGAAAGGATGAATCATTTTTCTTCAAGAAGGCACTAATTAAGGAGTAAATTAAAAACTAAAAAGTTTTTAATTATTCAAAATTTTAGAATTTAATTCTACCAATGCATTTAATACTGTATTTTTCAATATAATACTTCTATTTGTTGATTGCTTAACATATACCTTTTTCTAGGTACAATAAGCAAAAACAAAAATAAAAAAGGGATAAAAAACTAAGAAACTAGCATATTTAAAAACTAGATTCAATAACATTAGCACACATGTACAAATTCAAAGGCTCTGGTGGGGTGGTGTATAGAATAAAAGAATCAATTCATTCGGTTTAACTAAGAAATCTGCTCAGGTGTTTCCTTCTCAGAGAGTATGAATGAAATTCACTTTTGACACATGAGTGTGAGGAGTGGCTAATTGTATATATAGGTCTCCACACCTCCAATGAATCTGCCTATATAGTAGATAACTCTTTTATAACCTTGGTTTTAAGCAAACTACAGGCCTCTAAAGATTCCTAATAACTTTGCTTTCATGTTGGTAGCCTTGAACAAGTAGTACTACTCCAATTGATCTTACAGAACCTCCTCTCCACCTTCCATTGTAATCTCTCAAGAGGCCACCGAACCAGAGTCCTTTGTGGGATTCAATGATTAGCTTTGATATGATCACTAAAGCATAGGTATTTTTTTTTTTCTAAGCTAAAGCATAGGTGTTTAACTTATACCTTTAACGAGACTTTTTTTTCTTTCTTACTAACATTATTGAAAATTGTAAAAAATAATACATTGAGAAGTCAATTTTTTCATTTGCTTTTAATTACCTAAAACTAAAAGGAATGTTTTAAGATGGCTAATTAAGATAGGAAGTTGAATTGTACATAATTTTCATGTGTTCTAAAATTCTGCATAATTTGAACCATAGCTTTTATTTGGATTTGGACAAGGAATTATGTGGGATAGAGGTATTTATAATCGATCCAATTCAATATAAATTGTTAAAATCAAACTAAAATATTGAAAATCGAATCAAAATTGAAAACGAAAAGTAAAAAAAAAAAAAATGATTTTTTATTGGCTTGGATTTTCGGGTCCTATCTTAAAAATTAAGAAAATCAATTTAATCCAATTCAACTCAATCTGTACTTATATACATATATATATTATTTTACTTATAACAAAATCATGCATTTATACTTGTATGAGTATATATTTTTGAAATTACTCATGCTAATTTACTTTGTATGGTTTTATTGTCCAACTTACATATTATCATTTGATTTAATGTATATACATTGATAGTGTAACAAAATTTTACACGATCATCCAATGATGTGTTGCCACATCGTTTATTGAGTTTAATAACACATGAGGTGTCATATTCATTAAATGATGTGATAACACATCATTGGATAACCGTGTAAAATTATTTTACACTGTCAGTGTATACTAATTAAACTCATTATCATTTTAATATTTCTATAAGTATATTAACTTTAAATTGGTTTCCACGTCTAACGTTATCCTTCTAATATAATTTTATATTTATTTTAATAAATATAAGTTTTAATAAAAATGTATTAAAGATAAAAAATAAAATAAATTTGTCATTTATAAAATCATAAAGAAAAACAATACACAAATAAACAAATAATTTATTACTTAAAACTATTAATTGCAACATTGCAGAAGTTTTCTTTTAGTTTGAATTAAACTACGTTCATCATAAGTGTATAATAATTGGTTTATTATAAGAGATATTTATTTTAAGGAAAATGCTAATGAAAACCACAAATGAGGTGGGCTCTCCTGTGTCGACTTCTTTTAATGAAGTGGTCTATCCTACGTGGATTTCTTTTTTCTGTTGCGCCCCTCTTTTTCCATCATCAGTTTTATTTCTCTGTTTTCCAGCTTATTTAAATAAGGGAAGCAAAGTGTAGAAGACGCACTCATTCCAATCAAATTGGAGCACTTGTTGAGCATAATTTGTGAGGGCATTGTGGCATTTTTGTTTGGTTAGTCTAATCTCTTCTTCCATCGAATTGTTTTTTTTTTGTACTCTTCTTTCTCATGTTATTCTTTTTTGTTGTAATTTTAAGGTTTTACTCTGAATTTCTATTACCTTGGTTGAAATTATAAGGGATTTCGATATTTTAGCTTATGGGTTGATTGTTAGATTGCTTCGAAGACCTACTTTTTCCTTGAAGGTTTTCCTACTACGTGGATTGAATGTCTCTTTTCGATTTTCCTTGTAATGTTGATGTATATTTGTTTAGTTGTATTAAGTGTGAGATTCTTTATTGGTGATTCCTTAAATGGACTCTTTCTGCATGGTGCTAATGGAGTTATACTTCCAAGAGGTTTTGGTGATACGAGTGCAAGGGAAAATTCTGGTTGCTAATGTAGTTTTAGTTACACGATCTGTTATAGTTCATGCTATTACCACAAAATTTGATCCTGAAACCAATAACCCTAAGTTGTTATATTTATGCCAGAAGCACGTTCCTATATACTATTGCACTGTATGGTTTGCATTACATTGATAGGATTCAAAACATAGACAGGGGCAATTGATTTAGTTAGTGCAGTATTGATAATTCTCTCATTGTAATTGAAGTTGTAAATTTAGTTAACCAGTTCTTGATTGGTTCTTGTCTTTAACATTTCTATTTTGGAGACTTGTACATTCATTCCTTCTCATGAGAAGATGCGGATACATCCAAGTAAGGTATAATGGTGATCTTACTGCAACTGGGTATATTAATAAATTGCAGGGACATCACGCACCTGATTTTGAACTCTCATCTTAATTGAAGGCATAGGTATAAATTTAATTAAAATGTACTTCAAACTGGTTTTACAATAGTGATTGGTTCTTGATTGGTTCCTGTCTTTAACAATTCTATTTGAGAACTTGTACATTCTTTCTTTTTCATAAATAGATGCAGATCCATCCAAGTAAGGTATCATGGTGATCTTACTGCAACTGGGTATACTAATAAATTGCAGGGACATCATGTATCTTATTTGTACTCTCATCTTAATTGAAGGCATGCTATAAATTTAATTAAAATGTGATTGGTTCATGTCTTTAAGCATTCTATTTGCTAACTTACATTCCTTCCTTCTCGTAAAGGATGCATATCCATCCAACTAAGGTATGGTGATTTTGCTGCAACTTTAACATTGATACCACAACTTGGAATACGATGAGATTTTGGCAAGCGTACCAATTTATAGCAAGTATTCAATAGTGAGTTAGAGTATCGTATTCACAGGGATTGAGGAATCAAGTACCAAACTATAGAGAATATATCTGGTTGAATAAAGAGAAATTAAGTGTATCAAGTAACATGAAGAACTCTTCGAAGACCTACTTTTTCCTTGAAGGTTTTCCTACTACGTGGATTGAATGTCTCTTTTCGATTTTCCTTGTAATGTTGATGTATATTTGTTTAGTTGTATTAAGTGTGAGATTCTTTATTGGTGATTCCTTAAATGGACTCTTTCTGCATGGTGCTAATGGAGTTATACTTCCAAGAGGTTTTGGTGATACGAGTGCAAGGGAAAATTCTGGTTGCTAATGTAGTTTTAGTTACACGATCTGTTATAGTTCATGCTATTACCACAAAATTTGATCCTGAAACCAATAACCCTAAGTTGTTATATTTATGCCAGAAGTATGTTCCTATATACTATTGCACTGTATGGTTTGCATTACATTGATAGGATTCAAAACATAGACAGGGGCAATTGATTTAGTTAGTGCAGTATTGATAATTCTCTCATTGTAATTGAAGTTGTAAATTTAGTTAACCAGTTCTTGATTGGTTCTTGTCTTTAACATTTCTATTTTGGAGACTTGTACATTCATTCCTTTTCATGAGAAGATGCGGATACATCCAAGTAAGGTATAATGGTGATCTTACTGCAACTGGGTATATTAATAAATTGCAGGGACATCACGCACCTGATTTTGAACTCTCATCTTAATTGAAGGCATAGGTATAAATTTAATTAAAATGTACTTCAAACTGGTTTTACAATAGTGATTGGTTCTTGATTGGTTCCTGTCTATAACAATTCTATTTAAGAACTTGTACATTCTTTCTTTTTCATAAATAGATGCAGATCCATCCAAGTAAGGTATCATGGTGATCTTACTGCAACTGGGTATACTAATAAATTGCAGGGACATCATGTATCTTATTTGTACCCTCATCTTAATTGAAGGCATGCTATAAATTTAATTAAAATGTGATTGGTTCATGTCTTTAAGCATTCTATTTGCTAACTTACATTCCTTCCTTCTCGTAAAGGATGCATATCCATCCAACTAAGGTATGGTGATTTTGCTGCAACTTTAACATTGATACCACAACTTAGAATACGATGAGATTTTGGCAAGCGTACCAATTTATAGCAAGTATTCAATAGTGAGTTAGAGTATCGTATTCACAGGGATTGAGGAATCAAGTACCAAACTATAGAGAATATATCTGGTTGAATAAAGAGAAATTAAGTGTATCAAGTAACATGAAGAACTCTGCAGAAAAGTAAACCAGAAGAATTAAACTAATTGTTGGAACACAAGGTAAAAACTCAGAAAATATGAGAAACAATATCAACAAAGTGGTTAGGGTTGGTTCCTTTTAATCCTCACTATATAGAATGTAAGAAAATATTCAACTCAATGATTGTAATTCAATTCATGACCCAATTCACTAAGGTAGTTAAAACCCAATTCCTTGATGAATTAACCCTAATTATCAATCAAGAACCCTAATTCATTAGGTGAATTTAATTGAGACATGCATTAGTATAAAAAAATCGATAAAGATCACACAAGAATCAATTCCTATTCCTAGGTAATTATCTTCCTATGTTACTATTAGGAGTTAGAATTATGTTTTGGTTAGTTCAAATAATTGTGTTATTTAAGGGAGAGTATTATCCCTATAAATACTTGTTATAGATACTCATTTTAACATCTTTTCAAAAAATATCAAATGAGTTTTCTCAACTCTCTCTGGCTACATTTGGGATGATCCATGGGAGAACCCATGGTATTCTTCCTCAACCTCCTACTACTATCCCTCTGCTGCTCCTCCATATCTTATTTTCATAAGATGGTATCAGAGCTCAATGGGAAGAGCTCTCCGCGCTTCAAAAAGATTCATCGTCCACCGAAGAAGGAATTACTGAATGTTGTGAAATTGATCGGTCTTCCAGAGACACCACCATCTTCTCTATCTTCCAAGAACTCTTGTTCACTGGCTCTTGTATATCCGCACCCTATTCCTTCTTCTATTTCAATTTCGAATCACAAGGACTCTATAGTTTCAAGATCTATAATCTTCATGACAAAGGATTGCAACAATAACAATTGCAGTAGTTAGGGATTCTGTCACTGACTTGAAAAATAGTATGCCTTGTGCTGTCATGACTTTTGGAGGCTATGATGAATTCTTAATGGTTGCAACTTGTGGAGGAACTGGTCAATTTGTTGTACAGCTTGCAAAATTAGCAGGTAATACAGTGGTTGCATCTTGTGAAGGTGGACCAAATGCCAAGTTTATGAAAGAGTTGGGAGTTGACATAGTCATAGATTATCATAGTGAAGATATAAAAATGGTTCTAAAGAAAGAGTTCTCGAAAGGTATTAACATCATCTATGAGTCTGTTGGCGGTGACATGTTAAAGTTGTGCTTCAATGCTTTGGCAGTCCATGGACGACTCATTGTTATTGGCATGATTTATCAATATCAAGGTGAAAAGGGTTGGACGCCATCAAACTATCCTGGACTATGTTAGAAGCTCTTGGCCAAGAGCCAAACTGTGGCTGGCTTTTTCTTGGTGCAATATAGTCACTTGTTGTTTCTTTTATTTTCTTTTGTTGAGTTCTCCCTTTTGTTTCAAGTTGGTATTGGTTGATATCAAATACCAACTTGTGGGAGGGTATTAGGAGTTAGAATTCTATTTTGGCTAGTTCAAATAATTGTGTTAGTTAAGGGAGAGTATTATCCCTATAAATACTTGTTGTAGGTACTCATTTTACTATCTTTTCAAAAAGTATCAAATGAGTTTTCTCAACTCTCTCTGGCTACCTTTGGGATGATCCATGGGAGAACCCATGGTATTCTTCCTCAACCTCCTACTACTATCCCTCTATTGCTTCTCCATCTTATTTCCATAAGAGTTACTTACTTCAGATCCAAGTTTTTCTCCAATTTTCTAATTGTGAGAATCACTTTTAGTTCATACAATTGAGTGGCCAATTCATTTGAAGCATTAAGAATAGAAGGAATCAATGCAATTGAATCACAAATCACTGAATTGAAATCAGAAATATGAGTTCACATAGAGTTTGAATCAAAATTTACCAATCCCTAACCTAAAGAACTTAGAATCTCATTACAATGGAGAAGTGAAGAGAGAAAAGAAACGCAAACTCAATGGAAGACTCCATTAGATCTGAACCCTAGCTTCCACTTTGGTTTGGATCTTCAGGAGGAGAGAAAAATAGAGAATCTGAGGTTTACAAAATTGAAAAGTCCCTAAAAAAAATGAATGTCTAACTTCTAAAAGTCTCAACATATCTATTTATATAGTTGTTGTCAGGTGCATGTGGGGACACAACAGCTCTGGGCGTCCTCATATGCACTATACACAAGCAATACTAAAATTTGTCTTCCTCATGTCCTCACAAATAGTTCTGGCATGTTCCCACACGAGTGTGGCAGAGAGCTTTTGCAATATTGGTGCAGAACGTGTCCTCACAAATAAAAGATACATGTTCCCACGCAAACATGGCATAGAGCAATCTTCATTGTTAGCTTCCCATGTGTCCCCACAAAGTCCTTCAAAATGCTTCTTCTCACAACCCTTCTACTTCTCTTCCATAAAATTCCTATAAAACACCGAATTAATGAACAATTAGAACAAATTTACTAATACTTACTACAATCACCTAAAATAACCAACAAATGCAATTCTAAACAATTTTAACTACATTTTCTCAATATTAATGATCTAAACAACTAAAATTTACCTACAATTAACCTATAAATCTACTACTAATGTGAATTTATCATAATATTAATAAACTGTAGTGATATCATATAGTTGAAATTGTACTCATTTTAATTGAAGCTATAAATTTAGTTAACCGATTCTTTGTTGGTTCATGTCTTTAACAGTTCTATTTGGGAACATAGTACATTCACTCCTTCTCATAAGAAGATGTGGATACATACAAGTAAAGTAAATTGGTGACTGGGAATATTAATAAACTGCAGGGACAACATGTGGCTGATTTTGTACTCTCGCCTCAGCTAATTAAACATGAACAACCTAATAAAGCTCATAGAAGCCATATGTGTCAGTTCACTTGACATTATAACATAATGAAAGTTATTGTCAGAATTTGACAAAAGAGCCCATTGCTAAACCAGATGATGTATTATTTTAAAATTAAGGTGCAGTTGACAAATGGGCTAGTTGCTAAAAAAATCCAGAATAGATGTTAAGGTCCGGGTTAACATGTTCAAATCTCTTCGTAAACTTTGAATTGACTTGAAGAAGAGACGCAGAGAGCTATATCAAATATGCATTAGATGAAGGCAGAGATTACATAATAAAGACTGGACTCTTCTAAGCATAAGTAATACTGCCATTGTATCAAATATGCATCAGATGAAGGCAAAGATAACATAATCAAGACTGTACTCTTCTAGGCATAAGTAATACTACCATTGTATTTAGATTAGAACTTTTGTGCATGTCATGTACAAATTGCTATATATTGCATTTACATTTTTGTAATATTTGAATATTAAATGTATTGAAAATAGATCTTTTTGTACTTCAAGTTTCAATGTGGTTAATAATGAAAATAATTTTCTTTTAACATTAGTGTCATTAAATTCCTTCAATATAAAAATTATTAAAATAACAGTACAAAATAAAGCCAAATAACCGTAAAACCAAACATTTGTTTCAACCATAACAAAGTATAAGGAAATAACATATAACTTTGATTCTTATGTGAAAAATAGTGGTTGTTTCATGTCTTTATGACAAAGGTTAATCATTCATATCATGTCTCTATCATCTTCATGATGATGACTGATCATTCACATGGTGTTGTGTCTGCACAAAGCACACATGTACAAAAAGCACACATGTACAAAAGAATTGGTGATTTAATATTAAAATATGATCATATTGTCACGAAATAAAGAAACCAATACCTGTATAAATTTAGAATAGGTAACATTATGGTTTATGATTTGAGAAAAAATGTGGGATCTATAAGTAAATATACTAAATAAGCTATTTTCATAATATGATTTTTTAAATATAAATAAAGAACACCGAATTCTGTACATGCACATAATTTACTTTACCAATAAATTCTTGATTTGGATTGAAGGATTAAACGATCAACTAGTGGACCAATAAAAAAAAAAACGATCAAGTAAGAACATCGATATGATTGAGAATGATTTTTCCCTTGGAAAACCAATTCAATCCTATTCGCAATCTCCCGTATAAAATTGTGTAGGGTATTGTGGTCCTTAGGCTATGAAGGTTTGCTAGGATTAAGCCTCAAACCTGAAACTCCTCAAAGTAGTCTTTGCATTTCTTCGGTGACCACCTTTGGTTGAAGCTCAATGCTATTGGTCTTTTAAAAGGTAGGCAGGTTCCTGGGGTTATGAAGGTTCTCTTCTCTATGTGGTGAAAATGGCCATTGGGCGTAAATGAACATAATCCGGCATTTGCCCCTCCGTTGGGACCGGATTTCAAAGTGGCTGGATATGGGCTAGGAAGAGTCAATGTATGGTCTCTGCTTCTGCAGCAACGGCCCCATCTATGTTGCCCCTTTTGCATAAGTGGGGCTCTGTTTCCCAATCGTTTCTCTCTTCCTTTTTCTTGCGCTTTGGGCCTGGTCCCGTCCTCCAACACAAACATAATATGATATTGAATAATTTCTCTGTTTCGACAAAAAAAAAAAAAAAATTCTATGTTCATCAATTTTTTTTTTGGTTTGACAAAAAAATATCATTTTTTTGGTGACTCCAGTCTTGATGCTTCCTTCCAGATATAAATTGAGCTTATATACCTTCAAAAGTACTTAACATATGTATTCTGGAAACAAATGTTATATGTTCCAAATATAAATTGAGCTTATATAAAAATCTCTCAACAACAATAAAATTCTTGCTACAACGAGTTAGAGGTCATTTGGCTTGAATTTTAAAGAAATTTCACATGGTTTATTTTTTTTATACGTCAAAATTTCACATGGTTTGTGCTTCATAACCATGATGTTATTATCTTATATATTTTGCTTGAAAGCTCCAACCACAAACTGCGGCTTTTTATGTTTCTCTTTCACAACTCACTTATTTAACATATATAAATCCAAAACTTATAACATCAAGTTTTTAAAATGTCAACAACAAGGGATCTGTTAACCAAGGATGAATAATCCTGGTATAAGAAGACATCATGAGAGATGTCATGTGTGACGCTCTCACAGCTATATACTAGTAGGATGACAATGGAAATATTTTTTTTTTTGGATCCTATATAGCATATAGACTAAGTCACAAGGTATGCAACCCAAAAATAATAATATTATATATACTGGTAGGACAATATTTTAGCAATAAATTTAACGTTTTATTATCAGGCCAAACCATATTAATAAACATCATAAACAGTAGGGGTGATTATGGGCTGGGTTAGGTTGAATTTAAGGCATTGACGGACCCAACCCGATGAAGAGATAACTCAACCCAACCCGATTATGGTAGGATTGGGTCAATTTGGTCCAACATTTTAAAATGCTTGTATTTATAAATAAAATAAAAAATGAAAAATGAAAAATACTTTAAATAAAAAATATAAGTTGTCATTATAAGTATGATAGAAGTAAAAAACCTATAATTTGATAATAAGGAAATCAATTTATACAATATTATATTAAATTGTGTAATTTATTAGTATAAAAAATTATAAAATTTATTTTTTTATTAATGGTTGGGTTGTGTTTGGTTGATCGGGTTGGGAGTATGAAAACCTGGTACCCAATCCAAGCTGATTGAGTTCGTCTGTATGAAACCCAACCCGTATTTTTTAATTGGGTTGAGTTGGGTTGGTCGGGTTCATTGGATCTACCAAACCCATGATCACCCTAATAAACTGAGTAATACAACTCAATGAAAAAAATTGAATCAAAATTTCTATTATGAAGTAATCAATTTTAAAATATTAGGATGTTGAAAACGTGAAAAAAAAAAAGAAAAAAAATCCTACATAACATTTTATAAATAATTGGTTAAAAACATAAAAATAAAATATGATTAAACTCTTAATATCGTCCTCGAATATGTCATCTCTCTTCTAGTAGTTCCTAAACTAAACTAATTGTATTAGTAGTTATCTAACTTTCATAACATCCATCAAATCGGTCCTTATTAGGAACCAATGTGATTTGATAATGTGAAAGTTGAAGGACTAATGTGACATATATTTGAAAGTTTGAGAATTACTTAAGGGAATGTTTATGAGTTTTTTAGAGGGAAAGAAAGAGAAGAGGATTACTTATTGGAAGTCTTTCCCCAATGTTTGGGAGTATAATTCTCAAGTGTATCTTATAAAGTCTTTCCATCTTCTTCTCATCTTCTCTAAACTCACCAACACAAGTAATTAATTTAGCTTAGGAACAAGTTTTTGGAGTAGCGTGTTTGGTTTACTTGAAAATCATGTTTCAAACGTGGATCAGGACTAACGCTATATCCACGTTTAAACGTGATTTTTCAAGTAAACCAAACACATGAAATTGAAGGTTTATTCAATAAAATATATTACCTTAAAAACCAGTTATAGTGTGTTTGGTTTATACGTCAAACATGGATCATGAAAGAAGCTACTCTCAGTAGCGTTTGCTCGAATCCACGTTTAAAACGTGATTTTGGTGTAAATCAAACACGCTATTGTACATAGATTTTTTTCACCATATATTATTATGCATGCATTTTCACTTTTGGTACTTAACCCTACATAACAATTTTCGCGCTAATCATAATAAGGAAAAGTTGGCATTAAGATCTGCTGATGATCTTCTTCCGAACCAGTTGCACCCTTGTCCTCGACATCTGAATTTTTAATTAAATATTACAATGGCATTGAAATGAGAACCATTTATAACATAATACTAGAAGTACATAAAATGATTTAATATCCGATCGAACTTATGCAATGTTTCATATGCATGTACCTATAGAAAAGTGTCATTGCGCATGTATTATTGTATTGTATATGTATATATGTAAAATGTAGCTTTGATATTGAAACTATACAACTACGTAGCATTGCCCCACTTTAGGAATGCAATGCATTGAAATAAGCAAAGGGGTAGGTAGCTACTTCAAAAGTGATGGCCAATGAGGCGATATTTTTGCTTTCGGCTCTCGCTTTCTCTTTCACCACACCTCATTTTCTAAGCTTTGATTTTTCTCTTTACGATGGATTGTATTGTAACTTAGCAGCAAGCACAGAATCTGTTGTTTATTTCCTTCTCCTGCAAAATCCAAGAAAAGCAGAAAGTGTATATGTGGGGAGAGAGATGGTAGTAGCATTTTCAACCAAACGACACTTCTTAAAAAGCAACAAAGCAGAAAAAAGCCATGCCTCTGATTCGCCAAGAGACAAGGACCCATACAAAAGAAGAACAGAAAGCAAAAGGTTAAAATTTTAAAAGCAAAATCCCAATGGGAATCTTTCTTCCTCTTCAACTGTGCTACACTGCTAGCTGATCCCACGTTAATTTCTCTCTCTACCACTCCTTTTTATGCTGTCTTTCTCTTTTGATATCTTTTCCTCTTTCTCTCCTTCTCACAGACACAGACAAACCAACATTTTCTCAGCTTAGCTTCTGGCATGAACTCATATGTTCATGGGATTTTCATGCGGAGATCATTTTGTAAGTGCTCTTAAGCCCTGTTTTTCTCTGTCTATCTCTCCACAACATGGTACTGTAATTGGTGAACATGTTAGTAGGGAAGAATTTTTGCTGTTTTTGTTTTCTAGCTTCTTATATTCTCTTGTGACACTTATGACATAGCAGCATGTGGTTTCTAGTGTGCTTATGAGAGATGTACTATACCAACTAATTTTTGGTACATTTTATTAGGATGAAAAGGAGAGTGAGTTTCCCTTAATAGATGATACTAGTGCAACACAACAGAGCAGTATCATCATGGAAGTGCATCATCATCAGGGGGTTGATAAAAACACAGATTTCTTCCCAGTTGAACACCCAATGGAGCCACCAGATGAAGATCGTCCAGTGAAATGTCCAATGCCAGAATCTTCTGTCATCAGTGTAAGCATATGCTATATATATATAGTTTAGTTATCTTATCTACTTATCTTAAGAATTAAGATGGCAAAGAATGTTTTGCATGGTAAAGAAAAACAATGCCAGCTTAGTTCTTTATGATTGCTTTATGCACATGATATATAGTTTGATGTGGTTTCCTTATTTCTGCATTTGCCTTGTAGTTTTGTTCACATAGGAATGTCTCTTGCTAGCTAAGGGACCGAATTAGAAATCATTAGGTGGTGTACTTTATATACATACAATATAATATTAAAAGGACTGGATTCAGCTTTTATAGGGTGACTAAGAATTTTATTATAATACACATGAGATTTTTTATGGCATGCCAATTCTTATATTTAACCAAATATGCATACGCATCTTGGACTAGGGGGTACACCCTTTACAGCTTCTCTTTCTAGCTTTGAATTACACAGCTTACAGATTTAGGGGGTGACTTTTTAGGGTACTGTACACAGTAGAAAATCACACATAAGGAAGCCTCTGAAAGGAATATAATTTTATATCAGAAATGAACCTCAGTACTAATGCTGATTATAAATTAAAAAAAAATAAAAAATTCTGGCATACAGTCACTGTATTTCTCATGTAGGTGTTTTTCAAGGTACCTGATTTTTATTACCTCCTTACGGGTGTCAATCCTAAAAAATTTATTAAGGTTTATTCTAACAACAAATATAGAATCTGAACCGATGAATGTTTGCCAACCAATAACTGTTATCTGAAAAAAAAAAAAAGTAAAAGAACACAAGTACTAGAGTATTTCAGGGAAGAATGTATTGTGAAAAAACCAAAAAACTTGTATGCATTTTGGAAGTTCACTCTTAAGTTCAGGGAAGAATGAATCTCTGACAAACATATGACTTTTGCAGGATGAAAGGATGAATGAAAAGAGGTTTGCAGAAAGCTTAAGGAAGAGAGTAGAGACATCTGGGGCCATGGCAGAGGGAGAAAGAACAGCTTCCATGGACACAGAGCCTCCAGCTCGAGGAGTAAGAAAGCGGCATCACACCCTCACACATGGAGGAGACCTTGTAATGACTCCATTAATGAGAATGCCACCTGGTCCTCTACCATCCCAGAATATCACAATATTTCAAGTGCTTCAGCAGTTGGACAAATTTGAGTCCTAACAAAGAAATAAATTCCATCACAACATTTCATGTAACAAGGGATGCATTTGAACTACAAGCTGGGTGAGCTTCAAGAGAGAAAGATGAAAAGCATTGGTGCAGGAAGAACCCAAAGTATTCATCATATATCGTCATAAAAAAAGAAATGTATCTCTCATGTTTTCTATTAAATCCAGACATTATTATACTTTAGTGTTTTCAAATGTGCAGATTACACAATTCACCCTGCAGAGGAATGTTGGATAAATACTTATTATGGTGAAAAATTTATGTCCCCATCAGGGCGGGTCAATAATTGCTTGTTAAAATGCTCTATATGAAATTTCAAAATCAAAACCTGCATCCCATCAAAATGTGTGTAGTGAAATTCGGATAGATCAATGTCCTGTCCAAATGCAGGCATGCCCTATAGGCTCAATTTTTCCAATGGAAGGGAAAAATAAAAGGACGAAAACAAAAAGAAAAAGACAAAGACATAGGAAGAAAAAATGTACAATATCAATCAGACACAATCAGTGTTTTCATCTCACGTGCATCAGAAAGAGGAAAGCATTTTGACTGCTATAGCCTATACAGCTCAAAAGGGTAAAAATTGTAACAACATAATCTGACAAAGACAAACGGTTTGTGCTAGCTAGCACTAAAGACTGTAAAGAAACATCTACTATACAAAGTTCACTCTGTTAGGGGGGTAAGGAATCATTGCAAGTTTGAGCCTGACATTCTATTTGATCTATCATTTTCTCCGAGTTCCCCTTCCCTACAAGCTTTTCTGGGTTCACCATTTGGCAGAAAGCAAATATGATGAAATAATTTTTAGGCAGGTTGCTTACTTTTTGTGAAACAATTGGCACATCCAGAATCAACATATGCAAGTCCTAAAGCATTATTTCATTCATTCTACAAGGGAAATAACAAGGGCAACAGCCATGCCCATTGTCAATGAGATTATATGAACAGCTGTACTTCTCAATGTTGTACTCCCGTTATTATTCATTTCTGCAAGCACTCCTGCAATTGCGATGTATATGAATCCACCTGCTGTAAATCCCTGTGAAAAGGGAGCTAAGTCATTGCCAAAATCATCTTAAAACACAACCAACAGATTCATTATAGAACATTCCTCACCTCAATCAGAGATGATTGTCCAGGATCTTTACCCCAGAGCAGAGCCTACACCAGAAAAGTTATATAATATTTCATTTACGTTCATTCTTGTGCATACTTATAATGAAGGGCAGCAAATCAAGAAAAGAGAAAGGGGGGACATGGAAATGTAGATAGATGTGATACTTATGATCAACTCAATCAGTAAATCCTTAGAGCAACACATCTTTTTAAAGTTCTATATAAGTCTCATAAAAATTTAGAAATCATGACTGTGCTGCAGTATGGGATCCAAGATATAATAGTCTCTCTTTTTCAGTTTTATGATTTCATCACATTTCATTTCAGTAAGAAAAAATAGAACTACTTTTTGCTCTTTCTGAGACATGTAAGTTGATTACCCTTTTATTTCCCCTATGCCCTTCCAGTCATTAATTCTGTATGCAATGCAATATCTAATCCATGATTTGTCTTAAGTCTTAACTAAAAATTATTGGCAATATTCACATTTCTACTTTTGTTTAAATGTTGTGTATGCATATAGGCTGGTCGTGGATTCACTAAACAACTCATTCTATTGAACAAAGACAACACTCACCAATGCAGTGCCTGCAAGTGCCACAAGTGCTGATAGAAAGTTGAAGAACAAAGCTTTTGGTATGCTGAAACCGGATCTTATCAGAATACCAAAATCACCAACCTGAATATGAAAGAAACAAATAGCATAAAACTTTTGGGGGGAAACAAAAGTAAGATCTGAAATAGATAGTACCAATGCAATGGACATGAGGACAATAAATAAAACCAATACAAAAAAAAAAAAAGAGAAAAATATACCGAGTATAACCATATCAAAATTTAGGGATGCATAAACAAAGATACATATTTGCTGCACATTGTTAAATTAAACAAACAAATTTTTAAGGCCTTCAGAAAATTCTCTGCTACAATACAAGTTATGCCTCAATAATTGGAACTCTGCAGTAAAATGTTTTGCAGAATAGGCATGATACTGAACAAGTGATAGGATAAGGATGATTTTGAACCTCTTGAGGAAGCTCATGTGCCAGCAAAAACAGAGTTCTAGACCAGCCGCCAACAGATCCATAAAGCAAGAATGCACTCCCTAATGCCATTCCATCAGTGAAATTATGCTGCAATATTAACATATTTTGCATGAATATATGGAAAACTTTCCTTCACTTCAACCAATAAAAGCTCAGTATAACTTACAACTCCATCAGAGAAAAGATTGAGATAACCAAACACAAGACTTGATGATCTAACTGGTTCCTTAACATTAGAGGACTTGACATTATCTGTACCTACAGCACTGGCATCGGCCTTATCACCTTTGGTTGAATTGCTTCCAATTCTCTGTAATAAAAGGAGATATCATATGTCAGATAAATTTTATCATCACTTCCATCCATTCAAACTAAATCACATGAAGAAAATAAGCTGTTCAGTGTTTGCCTCTATGCTGTATTACAAATACGATGAAGCAGTTGTATTTCTATATCCAGCATTATGTAACCAGTGTAACCAATCTATTATAACTGTTTAGGTTTTGCTTACACTATTGTCCTATTTGTCTTTGATAAAAGTCAGCAGCACAATTGGCCAAACATCTGAAGTTGGAACAACAATGTCTACTGGTAAAAACCTAGCATATTTGTGACATCAATGGTTTAAACCAAACCAATGGTGCATTCCAACATTAGTCAGCTGTAGTGACATAGTAGTGCTCATCTTACCTTTCTAAGCGAGGATTCAGATTGAGCTGGATTATCTCCCTTCAAAGAGTCCTGATTGTATTCTTTTCCCTCATCTAGCATACTCTCTTCTTTTGCATTGGAAGACTGTGAGTGTAAGTTGACATCAGAGTTGCTATCATTTTTCAATTTTTTCTTGCTGTTGTGGTTATGGTGATGATGTCCATGCGTCCAAGAATTAGCTCCTCCTGAGTTTTCTTCAACATACCTCACTAACTTCTCCACAAGAAGAAAGAGTACAATTCCAGCTGCAAGAACCAGAAAACATGGTAGAATAAGTGGTTCTAAGAACCCATCTTCATACTTTCTCCTAATTTCTGAAGATAAAAAACTGACTAGAGAAATCTAGAGATGAAATGAATTTGAGATAAAATAATATACAGACTAATATAATGAAAGAGATCAATCACAACTACAAGCATGATATTAAGCAGATAAACAAAAGTAGAAATTCAACCTCAAAGTTTTGTTCCCCTACCCCCACTCTCTTTCTCACTTCTATGAAAAAGTGGTTGTCTTGTTAGTTTCTTACAGAAAAGATGAGCTTAAAATCTGAAATTCATTAGAAAAGCAGATATTAAATGTTGCATATATTTGTGATCAATGAAAGTCTGAAGGGATCTTATACAAGGAGAAAACTGTATCCATTGGAGAATGGATGAAAAATAGAAAGTTACTTTTAAAAGTATAGACTTCAAAGGAGTCTAAAGAGTAAAGACCACATCCTCCTATCCAGCAAGGAAGAGGGACAAAGACAAGCAAACCACGAATCACATCCAATTCCATAGTTTCTCTACCATTAAGGTTTTGGAGAAAATGAAATAAAAGGTCGGGTTTTGGAAGAAATAGAAGCTGCTACAATGCAGAGAATAAACAATAATGATAAATTTCCATCAACTTGAACAAGTTGCATAACTTGCATAGATCACAGCCTTCACACACCTTCCATTCTGATGAAAACCATATTTGCTATAAATAACTTTATATACTATTATTAGTTAACCATATGATGAAAACCTATTTAGAACTGTCAAAAGTTTCTGTGGCAAGTGAAAAAAAAAAATTAGAAGCTACAGCGATGTGGTACTTTCTAGTTAAATCCCAAGGGGTTGGTCGAGTGGAGCAAGACAGGGTCTCGTATCTGACAGGTCGCAGGTTCGAACCCCCACTCGTCCCCTTGGGGTGAGGTAAAATGTAAGTACCTCTGTAAGTGCTCTTTGAGCCCGGAGGCATTCCCTGCCTTGGACTGGGGCACCATCCCCTCACCCTAAATTTTTTATACCCAAAAAAAAAACAAACTCTCTTTTACATTTCCCCCTTTTTCTGCTTTCTGTGTAGTAAAGCAGCTTATGATCAATTCTGTAATCCATACAGACCATACCTTATTTCTTTTTAATTTTTCTGCTTGAAATAAGGGCATTCCAAGAAACATAAGTTGTAGCTCCATCCATTTAAAGTTTTCACTCTTGGATAAGAAAAAATAAATATGTGCTAAAGGTAGTTACTGTTGAACTTAATCACATTTTACCAAAACACAAATATTCACCAATCGACATGAAAATAGATCCAAAATGACAGAAAGAAAAATTCTCACAAGAAAAATGGGAAATTGCATACTGGAGAAGGACTTCTATAAACAACATTTCACAGGTAAACAGATTACAGATCGAAAGCCAAGAATTCTTAACAGAGACAACGAACTATTTTCCTTGAATATGAAAAGTAGCAAGATTCTAAGATATTGGGCCAGTTTGTTTGTGCTTAAAAAAAGTACTTTTTTTAATTGTTTAAAAAAATTGATTTTATTTTAGAGATTCTTGTATAATCAGAAAAAAAAATTCGTTTGGCTACAATAAGAAAAAAGCACTTTATTTGTCACAATAAATGTTTTCACATTGTTAATTAATACTTTCACATTGTTAAAAAGTTTTCTCTCTTCTATTTTAACAGCTTTTTTCAAGAAGCAACTTTGAGTTGCTTCTTAAAAAAAGCAGAAATCTGATTATTTTCTGATTCTGTTTCTTGAAAAAAGTTTAAACAAACGTCTTAAAAGTTCTTATAAGTGATTTTTTTTAAAAAAGAAGTGATTCTTTTAAGAAATAATTTTAAACAAACGGGCTCATTACAAGTAGTCTGACTTTCTGTCACGGTTTAATAATTTACTTAGCAGAGTTAGAAATAGCAAATGCCTACGGAAATGAATATAAAACATGAATGTATTCCACATACTGAGGGATGATCATCACTATCTACTCTTAAAGGAAGAAACAGTATTCTATCCTACCATAATTCTTAATTAGCTGAATAAAAATAAGACAATTATAAACTTAATCCACACAATTAACCACTCGAAGAAAAGGAAGTAAAAAATTCAGCATGTCTGTGCAAGGTGAATAGTCAGTAAGAAACATCAACCATATAACTACTAACCTAGGATGGATAGTCCTGTAGAAAGATCAGCTAAAGAATGTGAATGTCCATGTCCATGTCCATGTCCAGAACTAGCATCATGATCATGGTCTGCATGGTTATCATGAGAATGGGAGTGTTCCCCACCTACAGTAAAAGGGAATCATATTTACATTTACAAGATATTTTTTTTAGGAAAAGAAATATTATTAGATAGAAAAAAGGGGCAGTAAAACTAGGGAAAGGATAAGATATCCTCCATAACAAAAAGGGGGGAAAAGAAGGAAATGAACAATTAACTCAATCAAGAATACAGCAAGGCTGTCCGGTCTCTTTGCAAATCATAAATGGGACTTGCTTCTAAAGTAAAGTGCACATTGAATTATGTCTAAAGTAAACAGTAGCCAATACCCTAAATCCTTAATCCTTGTTTCTACCAGAACATTTTAAATGGGAGCATGTGAAATTGCTCTAAATTGAAGAGAACAACTAATATTCATCAAAACACATTTTATAACAAAACAAAAAAACCAAACACCCCAAAAACATCCTTTCCTAAGGAAAGAAACTTCCTGACATTGTACAAGTAAATGGCTCACGGTTTCTGAACTTAATCTGCACCAAACATAAATACAAGTGTAAAGAGCAGTACAGGACTTATGTATCTGCATGTCATGCATATTAATCCTACTATGTGTTGTTCTCTAGACAAATGGGTTGACCTTAGTGAATTGTAGATTTCCAAATTGCTTGGTCAGGAAGAAACTTCTCTCTATTAAAAAAATGAGTGAGAAGGAGACAACACGAGTCACAAGTAAACACACCAGAAGAATAAATATTCGAAATTCTCCAATCTTTATTGAAAAGAAAAAGGAACCAAGTAAAACAAAAAGGGACTGTAGTTCAAAACTCTCCCTATTATTTAGCTTTCTTAAAAGTAAAACTACTTCAAAAGATGAGGAAATTATATAAATATATAACCAGTACTGTACTTTTAGTCCTCCTGTCTCACTAACACTTCACACATGCTTTAAGGGCTGGCTGATTGACAAACATCAGATTATTTATATTTTGAAAGCATTAGTGATCAAGTTGATACCATACAACTGTTAATGCTCTAAAAGACAAAAGAAGAGAGATACATACACAACATTTAGGAAATGGGAAAGGAAAACAGAAAGAAAGAAATGAGAGTAACCAGTAAACTTATTTTATTAAAATTTCTCAGCACATTTCCCTTGATACAAACTTAAATTAATAATGGCATTAACTGTACTGACTACTGAAGACAGGTTCTCATGCATTTCATACCAAAAGCATGTGGTAGTTGGTGAAGAAAAGCATCCCCCAACATAGCTCCTGCCTGCAAAAAGTATGACCAATGAGAATGAAGCAAAAAATGTGAACCAGAAATAAAAGAAGAAAAAGAAAATATATAACTAAATTATTGACAGAAAGTAATGTAGTAAGTTTTCCTTTTTAGCAACAAGCCAGCACTCATGAGCTTCCACACCACAAAGTATAAAATGACGTAACAAGGAAATAAGGAGGAATAATACCCAAGATGACCAGAAAGAAAAAGGGTCCATATACAGATTTTTACTAAATTCTATTCAAGAATTTAAACAAAAGACAACTTAAAAGTACCATACCAGCAAATATGATTTTCTAATGTTCAAATATACATTAGTTAATTTATATCACAAAGCAACCAAATTCCATGCATCCAGAAAAAATAGCATCTCAGAAGAAATGTCATCATCAATACCAAAAAATGTAAGAATTAAGATGTGTGGTTAAACATATATAACATGCTAAGAAGTCCTTTAACAATGTGGGCAAGTACATAAGAATAAGAATGTATGTACAAAGTGAAAAATGGAATGCATATTACGCAGCAAATTCTTCAGGACGATTGGAACTGTAATATAAGAAACATAGTTTGGGGGCACTTAATGAGGTTATAATTATCAGAATCTTGCTCTTGCTGTGGGAAGGGGATAATCATAGCCATCAATATAAAAAAAAGATTTATTTGATCAGTGGTTGGTTCAGGTCTCAATGCTAGTTTTTATGATAAACATAGTGAAGAAAAGCAATCATAATAGAATTTAAGATAGTGAAACTCAAAAAAGGAGCTAGAAGAAACCTGACCCCAAATAGAGCCAATGAATCAACAACAGCCTTGGATGGTTTTCCTTGTACTGAAATAGGTGAATAACCCAGAGTATTCAGTTTTGTATACTGTAGATAGGCTTTTCATATTGAGAAATGAACAAATTGTATTGTACAAAATGACAAAGAAATTACTTACCAAAAATTACAGGCAAGATAATCAGGCAAATAAGGGAAGCCATGCTCACCAGAAACGAACAGCCCAACGCATTCAACCAAAGGCCTAAAAAAAACCTAGATAAATTTCATATCTGAAATAATCAAACCATAGATTCAAGCTTCAAGCAAGCAATAATGGCACTAACAGCACACATTTTATGCTATTATTTTCTGCAAAAGTATATTAAGAAAGAGTGCTATAATGGAACTTAGCATTCTGTTACAAATTTTCTTTTTTCAAAAAAAAAAAAAAAAAAAAAAATTGAAAACCAAATCTTAATCTTCATATAAGAAAGTAATAGTTTACAAATGTAATCATGAATGGAGCTTTTTTTCCATGTTACTAAATTTGTATTAGTGTAATATCTTCTTAAAGGCAGCTACTTTTAATGGACAAAAATTTGGACAAGCTTAGCAGGGGAAAAAATCATTCAACTTGAAGAAGTGTTGAAGAAACGGTACATGTCTCAAATTGAATCACTCCAATTGCACCTCTGTTGGACAAGAAAAAACCCTAAGCTTGATCTGCTAAACAGGACTCAGTTAAACTTCTGAATCCTGGAAATCCAGCTAAGTGGGCAAGCAAGTAGTGCCTTGTGACCTCATCCCACCAAGTGATATTTTAAACTCTGTCCTCTAATCCTCAATACAGAAATTGGCTTCATAATTTCCTATTTGACTATCAACTCAACTCATAATATATAACATAAATCAATAAAAAAAAAGTTCCAAAGTTCATAGGCAAATGGATCAGCTTAAAGAAATTAATTAGATCATTTGTATACATCTTATCCACCTACTACATCTGTGAAAAACCCAATCATCCCATTTTAAGTGGAAATTACATTAGAAAGATTCTTGTTCACTTCAAACAATCTCCCATTCAATTACCTCTGAACAAATGTCTTACATTCATCAGATTCCCAGATTTAAGAAACCCAAAATCTACTAATCAAGTCATTGCATTTGAAGAGCTGAATGCTTCAAATCAACATAAAGAGCTTATTTTGCAACAGAAAAACACCTCAATAAAGGCAAAGAAATCGAACGAAGAAAAAAAAGGCATGAGCAAAAATTGATAAAATACCTAAACCCGATATTTCTGTGGTCCCAATAGAGTGGTAGTCATGGTCATGGGGTAAACCAAATCCATATAGTTTCATATCCTCTTCCTCCGCTAACTCCTCCGGAAGCTTCGACCGAGCAACGATTTTCTCCTTGTCATGATGAGCATGGTCATGGTCGTGGTCATGGTCATGGGCATCTCCACAGTGATGATGATGATCATGATGGGATTCATGATGATGATGTGTACAGAAGCCAGAATGGGAATGACCCTGATGCCCCGTTCCCAGATCCAAACAGGACACAAGAATCAAACAGAGGAGGAGCAATGCCGATTGAACATTCTTTGTTGTAGTCAATGCCATGGAATTGGAATGAATTGAACTGGGAATTTGAAAGGAAGAAGTAGTGAGAGACAGTAGCAGTATTGGGGCTAATTAAGAGCGTGACTTGCAGGTGCCTTCGATTGTGATGTAGCAAACAATTACTAAGAAGAGAATGATAACGCCGATTATGATTCCGAAGGTTATAACATCCATATGTACTAACTATATATTAATTATAACATTTTTTTTTTTGAGCTTTCGTTCCCTAAATTGCACACTCTCTCTCACTGACACACACACTCTCTGAGGTTGCAACCAGCACTGCAGCCGCAGCAACATTGGCGCAGGCCATCTGTACTTTACAAACTCCCTTTTGGTCATTTTCATAATAAATTGTCCTTATTGTTATAGAAATATTAATAAAATACATTTTTTTAAGGTATTAAATATTTTAATTAATAGAAAAAAAGTAGGTATCAAGTATTTTTTGTATTTTTTATGTAATTTATTCAATATTTTCTATTTTGTTTCGTTAATTATAGTCAATGCCTTGAAAGTATTCGTTAACCTATACTTCTTAATTTTGAAAATTCAGTATGTATTGCTGATTAATTGTTAGAATTATTTTTAAAATATTATAGAAGATTTAGTTGTCGAGGTCAAAATTCGGACATGGGAATCCAGCACTTGGCATTTTAGGAGCAACAAGCCAACAACCAACGTGAGGGATTTCACCCTTCCATGTAGGTGGAAACTAACTTCCTATTTATCGAAGTAAGAATCCTTCACATATTCTTGTAAGAAAAAGTAAATAGATAATTAAATTATTAGTATATATAAATTAATTTTTAAATATGTCAATTTCTTCATCTTTCTATCCTTTCATTGTTGGAGTACTAACATGGTACGACCGTAATACGTTGTACTACCTTATCTTTTATTGTACTACTTTATCTTATCCATCCAATTTAAATTTAAAATGGAATTTGATTTTTTAAATTTAAATTCATTTGTGATTCTCAAATGTTGTATAAGTATTATAAGATTGTACTCAGTTAATTTTTAATGAAATATCATTCATTCAATTTTTCTTTATGGTACATCAATCCTAATGACTTCTTCCACCTCTACCTCCACAACTGATAACAATGTTCCCTCTTCAAACCCCAAAGACCTCATTGAGTTCAACACTACCATCAATCTTCCCATTTAAATGGCACAAACTATCCTCCTTGGCACAAACAACTCCGATCCCTTCTTGTTGCTTGCAACCTTGAAGGTAGGGGTGGGAATAGGCCAGCCGGCCTGTCAGGGGCCTACGGCCTGGCCTGTTTATGGCCTGGTCTGGCCTGGCTCGTTTATTAAAAAGGTCGGGCCAAGGCTTGTTAAAAGGCCTGTTTAGTTAAATAGGCTAGGCTTTAGGCCTATGAAAAAGCCTATTAAACTTAACAGGCCGGCCTATTTAATATAATAATATATAATATATTAAATTAATTATATAAAAAACTATAAATATAATTAAAAAATTATAATATAGTACAAAATTATAATATATTAAATTAATTATATAAAAAATCTGCTTAAAATGCCTGTTGGCCTGTTTGTAGGCCTTGTTATAAAACAGGCTTACAGGCCAGGCCAGGCTTTTTCGCAGGCCAG
The DNA here is from genome assembly GCA_026901365.1 of Sesbania bispinosa. NCBI lineage: Eukaryota > Viridiplantae > Streptophyta > Magnoliopsida > Fabales > Fabaceae > Sesbania > Sesbania bispinosa. The sequence continues at coordinate 1,321,150 of QLOH01000053.1, forward strand.
GCCAATGCCTTACAAAAAGACTTGTAACAGGTAACAGGCCAGGCTCAGGCTTAAGAATTAGGAGTCAGGCCAGGCTCAGGCCTGCCAAAGCCTGGCCTTGCCTGACCTGTTTCCACCCCTACTTGAAGGCTTTGTCACCGGGGACCCTCCATGTCCTCCTCCAACCATCAAACAAGGTGACAATGATTACTCCTATTGAGTACATCAAGACCAATTTCTCTATCTTGCACTTCTTGGCTCATGTGATGCTAAAGCCCACATTGTCATGTCTTCCGTTGATACGTCTACTCATGCATGGCGTAAACTCCAACAAACCTATGCAAGTCGCTCTCGCTCCAGTATCATATCCTTCAGGGAACGCTTAAGTTCCATTACTAAAGGCTCCTCCTCTGTGAGTGACTATTTACGATCCATTCATAGTGTTGGAGATGAGTTGACCCTCATTGGTTATCTCATTGATGACTTGGACCTTGTAATCCATGCCATTAACGACTCAGGTCCATCCTTTCGAGAGTTCACCGCTTCTATCCGTACTCGTGACTCTCCCATTGCTTTTGATGAGCTCTATGACAAACTGATTGATTTTGAGATTTTTCTTCAACGTAATGAACGCCTTACTTCACCAGCTCTGATTACTTCACACTTTTCTAACCGCCGCTCCAACCATGGTTGTGGCAAGCTCCCTCAAATGGTGTTATCTCACCTGGTAGGAAACCCTTTTCATCATACACCTCGGTTGAATGCTAATTTTGTGGGGAAAGGGTCACATTAACTTGCTACAAGATCATTGGGTATCCACCCAAACAAAATCGCATGTTACTCATGTGGCACCTTGGGCTCATAATCTTCCATCTCCACCCACTTGGGTGCTGGACTCGGGAGCTTCTCATCACATTACCAGTGACATGTCAAATATGACCATCAAGAATGATTATGTCGGCACTGATCAACTTCTAAATGCAAATGGTAAGAGTCTCCCCATTACACATGTTGGTTCCACTACCATCCCTATTCCCACTCATTCTCTTCATCTCACATCCATCTTACATGTTCCTACAATTACACAAAATCTCATTTATGTTTCTCAACTTTGTCAGACTAATAATGTTTATATTGAATTCTTTCCTTTTCATTTTGAGGTGAAGGCGCTGAGCACGACGGCGATTCTACTGCGCGAGATGAATGAGAATAACGTGTACAAACTTCCTCACTTAAGTCCTCTACCTACCTCTCCACAAACAATCTATACCCAATCATGGATTACTCTTCTATAATAAGGAGGGTTAAAATACATACCTAAACTACAATATTGTGTAACAATGTTGTACTAAACAAATTTTGGATTATAAAACTAGGATTCCATAAATGGGGTGTCTAATAAATACAAACTTTGGGAAAAGCTCACTAATTAACTAGTCAACAACCTTATTTCCTTCTCTTAAATAGTAAGAAATTCTTATTCTCAATCTTTATTTAAAGATGTGTAGATTACAACCATGTAGTAATAGACAAAGGGGAGAAGAAACCTAATGCTACACAACATGCTATGGCTTATCAAATTGAACAGAAAGCTGAAAAAATAAACAGTGGAGACGCCAATCATACAATATACAAAAGCTGAAAATTATATTGTATGTATGCGGAACACGGTTTCTAAACCTCTACAAATCTGAATCTAAGTGAGCAAGGAGTGAATTTTCAGTACTCATGTACTATTGAAGACTCAGTACCCCTTTACCTAATTTGTGGTCAGAAATTTTATTTTAATTTAAAATAAATTTTAAAATGGGAAAAATAAACCATGTATAGATAAGTGTCAAAATTGTAACGAGGGTGAAGAAATTTTCATAAGCAAGGAAGCAAGAGTGAGAGAAAAAATAGAGAGCGAGAATAAGTCCCAAAAAATGAGTGTGTAGGAAAAAAATACACCGGATATATTTATTGGTACTACAAATTATAGTATTTGAATATAAATGGGTCTCATTGGGAAACACTATATATATATCTTTTGTACAAGAGAGTGTGGAAAGGATATTATATCTATCTTTAAATATAGTCAAATAATTTTTGGAGTTTGTTCAATGATTTTTTTTTTCTTATATATCGAAGGGCTTTCCACGTAAAATTTTCTGTTACTTTTTCTCCTTTTTATATCTATTCTAATTGTTGTGTTACTCTAGTGACCGGTGGTAGATCTAGTTATAATATATCTACTTTTTTTGTGTCTGTTGCTATATTTATTTTTTACACTGAAAATCAATCCTTGTATACATTTTATTCAAAGATATGCAATAGCTGTCACTGAAATTGGTAAAGCCACATTCATTGATGTTATTGTTAGTATTGTGACATGCTCACTCATTGATCATCAATAATTAAATACACCATCATGATCATTATGAAAAGCAGAACCATATATGCTTAATATTCTGTTTCCATCACAAGTTCTACTAAGAGCTTGCATCATTCTCGTTTTGGATCCTCATTTGATCAAGATAAGATTTTCCACGGAGCTCTTGTGAAAAGTACCCTTTAAAGTGATCTGCAACACTAATTCTTCTAAACTGAGCAGGTCTTTCAGGAGTAACAAGGCTTGGTGCTGGAGCTAACATTTGTTGCATGTTAGGGCCGTAAAAAGTAGCTAGGGAAATCCTTTCCTTTTCTGAGTTAACTATTGCTCGATGTTCAATGCTCCTGTAAATCCCATTCGTTATAATCTGCAAAACCATTTTGGTTAGGCAATTGCTTAGTGTTTTTTAGAATAAAAAAGATTTAGAACTCATTACAGATAGGGATGTTTCCTAAGAACCTGTTCCCTTCTTATAATGTTGCAATGTAAGCTACATACTACATAGTAATTAACTGCTGGAAAATTGAATAAACTATATATCACTTAATTATTTACCATTGATGCATCTTTACATGCATTTATAGTACATTAAACCTTTTTCTGGTTTAAGTTTTACATGCTTTAACCCACAATTAGTCTTGTGTATGCAATTTAACTGAAGCAAATCAAACTATAAAGTGGTTTCCTTAATTATAAACTGTAGTTATGTAGAATTGATTCTAGAATAAATGGTTAAAAATAATTTATGCACACTTTATAAAAACACATTAGACGGAATCGATTCTGCACACACTGTAAAGAATTTAAACCAAACAAACACAACGTAATTTGATCATAATGAGACAGAAAGTGTGTGTTGGTTTGGCGTAGAAATTGGTCAAACTCAAATTTAGATTTCCCAACACAATTATTTCTAGCGTTGGAAACGTGAATTTATCACGTTTCAACGCTAAACCAAACATTCTCAAAGTTATGAATGACTTCAGTCATATACTCATGTACCTCTAACATGTCTCCAATGTTGATGATGAAAGCATTAGGCAGGGGTTGAACAGGAATCCACAGTCCATCCTTTCTTATTTGAAGGCCTTCTATATCATTGACTTGGAGAAGGATGGTGAGTCCCCCACCATCAGAATGAGGTTTTAGGCCAATGACACGCTCTGGTTGGGGGCATGGAGGATAATAATTCACCCTTATTGTTTGAGTTCCTACATTAAACAACTTTGTCATTTCCCTGGGGTCTATTCTAAGAGCATTAGCCATAAGTTCGATGAGTTTGATGGAGAGTTTCTCCAATTCTGCAGTATAAATCTCTAAATTTTCTCTGCATTTAAATAAGGATGACTAAGTCACTGACACACACAATTGTTAATGAAAATTATGGATGGGTAAATGATGCAAAATATTGGAAAAAGTTGAGAAGGCAAAATGGTATTCTAACAAATGACAAATTTTTAATATCATTCAATTTTTGGTATACAGTAACCACTGATCACTAACAATATAGATGATCAAGTTATCAACAAAGCCCCTACCAATACTTGAATTTTCTTAAATTTCCTATTGATTTATCATGTGATTAAGATAGTAAAGGACAAAACACACAAAAGAAAATTCAAAAATGACAGAAAAGACTCAAAAGAGAAATAGAACCTGAATGGTTGGGGGATTTGGTTGAATAGATGGGGTTTCCTTAAGTGGGGTGGAAGTGTTGTCAAGTAAAAAACATCTGCCCATTCTAGTTTCTGTTCCTCAGATAAAATAAAGTTCTGACCAAAACCCTCTAGGTCTCCTTCTCTCTGCCATAGCTTCTTCTTTTCTTCCTTTGAAAGTTCAAAGAAATTTTTAGCTCCTGTCTTCATATTCTCCACCAATGAAGTACTTATTCCATGATTAACCAGCTGTAATGATTTTATGATTCCCCATATTAGCCAAAGCAGAGTTGATAAAATCATTTGCTATGCATATAACAATGATTAAAATCTTATACTATATATGGAGTTTAATTTTATTAATATCAGTGTAAAATGATATAATATTATCATCAAAACAGTTTTATTATTTACTTCTCATGTTACTATTGTTAACCACATTATTATTTAGTATACAAATATTAAGTTAAAATTAAAATATTTATATCCACAGAGGTAAAACTGATATGTAACAGTAACATGGTCTTGAATATAAACTTTGATTTTTCTATTATTTGGATTTAGAAAGTCATGGAAAACAATGACAAGAGAGCAGAAAGTCAGAAACAGGAGGCTGAAAGAATAAGGTGAGGAGAGAGGGAGATGCCAAACCTGAAAGAAACCCCATTCTTTGCAAGCATAGTGGAATTTTTCTAGCTCAGGCTTCTTGAGATCTTGGGACAGCAATTTGCTTAGGTCAATAACAGGAACTTGGGGTAAAGGGGTAGAGCTAGATACTACTAAAGGGTCTAGATCTGGAAGAACATATCTCTCAGGAACTGTGGTCAATTGCTCCTTTGCTAGCTCTTGGACAGAAGGCACTAGAAGAGAGGTTACGTCCATTGATTCAACTGAGCACAATTAATTAGATGGATGTTTTCTACTAAGTTTTGTTTGCTTGGGAAGATATATAGTGCACATACACATACATATACAAAATGTTGGATGATGAGGTCTTATCATCATCATTTCATACATTAATTTATCCACTTCAGAATAACCGTGACCGATTCTTTGGTGATAACAATAATTGGGGGAGGTGGAAAACGACATTTTACACCATGGGAAGTGAAATGTAATCAAATATATAAATCGACCAAGTTCTCCGATCCCATAATCAAAAGATATATAATTTTATTTATGAGGTGCACGGTCTACCCCACATGTAAACTATGTAGTAAACACTATAAAAAAAAAAAAGGCAAATTGATGCTACAAAACTCTCGTACACCATCCCACATGTAAATTATGTACTAAACACTATAAAAAAGGGCAAATTGATGCTAGAAAACTCTCATCATAAGAGAGTTCACCGGTGATATAGATAAGTACAGTCTTTTCTAATAATAAAAGACTTTATGATTTGAACCTGTTCTGGTATGAAACACGAACCTGGATCTGAGTTAGCAGGTTAAAGTCGGTTCTGGGTCCGGGTTGACGGTGCGAGATCCGACTTGAACCCAGGGGGGTGTACCTGCAAAGGGACTCCGACGCCCAAGTCAGAAAGTGATAATAACAGTCAAAGTGATTGACTGGATAAGATTGTGCGTACCTGATGATTTGTCAGTTACCCGTATATATAGGGGTTTTCCCTGTATAAATATGGCAAGTGGGCATTTGTATAAAAGGGGTGAATATGCAGATATAATCATAGGTACAATATTTAATATATTGTGGGAGATCACAGATATAATTGCAGATATGGTTATATTATGTACATATATTATTATATATTTAAGGATATGGCAATAATATAGTACACGAGCCATATTGGCTATTGGGCCTTAGGTCTAGACCGTAACAGAAGCCCCCCAGCTCTTGTCAACTTATTTAGTTGGCTTTGAGTTTAAATGCTTTTGGACGTAGCCGAGACGACATTCAGAGTTCGAGACGACTTTGAAAGTTCAACTCGAGGCGGCCTCAAAGATTATGTTCGAGACGGTTTTGAGGGTTTGAAACGAATCTGTATCTGTATTAGCTGGTTCGGGACGAGTTTGTATCCTGATGAAACGTCGCGACGTTTCATTTTCTTTGAATTGTTTCAATTGCAGGTGACGTTTCGTGTTCCAGGTGACGTGTCGCTCTGCTATAAAGTCGCGACGGTTCGACTTCCTGGGTCGTGGCGGTTATGGGCCTTTTCGGTCTTATAAATAGGGGTGGAGAAGTTTTCTTCTGCCACTTGCTTCATTTGTTTCCAACTTCTCTCTTTGTGCAATCGCATTCCCGAATCTTGATCCGGCTCTCTGCTTCCAAATCGAATTCAAGATCCGACTATCAGGTATTACTCTTCTCTCCCTCTCTTCTTTTTTTATGCACAAATGAGTGAGAATAGTTCTTTGGAAGTTTTGTCTGGGAAACCTGAGTCATGGGTGTCCCGGAGCCGATCATCCTGTAGGGATAATGAGGATTTAAGTTCTGAGTTGGTCGAGGTGTTGAGGCGGAGGAATATTGCCTCTGGCGGGGGGGGGGGTTCGAGTTGAAAATGAAAACAAGCTATATAAATCCAAGACGGATTCATATGATAGTGTCTTTGATGAGTCGAGTGCTAATCGTCCCGGTTCTGATGAGGGTAGTTGTTACACAATCACCTCTGCAGGTGTTGAAATGGCTGAGCCCCATGATGAGGAGTACTTCGTGCCCCTGTGGGCTGATAGGTATCAGTGGGTGGATCCGGAGGTTCTTGGTACCTGTTCTGTGTATAGACCCGGCTGTCCTGAGCATTTCCAGGAACGCTTATTCGATTTGGAGGTGTTTGGCTCAGCCGAGATGAAGGAATTGTACAATGTGGTGTTTCCACCTCGAGGAGGCTGAGTATGTCATCTATCCGAGACCAATACACCTTTTTTATACACTTACGACTTTTTTCATTCAAAAGTAAGATTGAGGCTTCCGTTCACCGAATTTCAAGAACAGATGCTTATGTTTTTGCGGTGTGCTCCTTCACAACTACACCCCAACTCGTGGGCCTTCATCAGGTGCTTCGAGTTGATCTTGACCGAGTTCGGCTTCACGCCTTCTGTAAAGTTGTTCTTTTATTATTTCATAGTGTTAAGGAAGCACCCTCTAGGGAATAAGAAGGAGACTCTAAAAAGTTGGATCTCTTTTAGGGGGCATAAAGATTGAAAATTGATAACCCCGTTCTGTGAATCGACTAAGAGGAGGAGCATCACTTTCAAACAGGAGTTCTTCCAAGTACAGGCGGCCGAAGGTGTGAAGCCGTTTTGGGAGGAAAGATCTTCTAACATACCATATTTTTTTATTTACTGGAATGACAAACATTATGACATGAAGTCATCTGACTTTGAAGTCTCCGAGTCGGCTTTGTCCCCTCAGGATCTGGTAGTAAGGGATTTGCTAAAGGAGTCAGTTGAGGAATGTGGGTTGTTTTCCTCTAAGAAAATATTAGATGGCCCGACTCGTAACGTTGGATCCAGAATTGGTGAGATTTATTCTATTTGCCTGTTATTTTCTGTTATTTTCGTCCCGGCTAATCGTTCGTGTTTGTTTTTGTAGCTTCAATGGCATCCAGGGCGTTGAGGCAGTTGAGGGCCCTACAGAACACCCAAGTTAATATCAATGATGTTCGGGTCAACTTGGATTTTACCCGGAGCGATGGCGGAGATGGTTCAGTTCCCCGACCGGTCATCAATGTTGATCTCGTCCCGTCTGGGTATGACGATGGGCAGCCTCAAGCACAGAGGAAGAAGAATTTGAAGAAAAAGAAAAATAAAAGGGCTAGGGTGGAAGAATCTTCAGAGGAGTCCGGGTTGAACCTGTACGACTCGGAGGTTGATTTGGACACCCCCGAGTTGGACCATATTCTGTACAATCCCTTCATGAAATCGGTTCACGAAAGTGTTTCGAAAGTTGAGGGTTTATTGGACATTAAGCGCCAATGCCTTCAGCATGCTGCGTACATAAGGCATCTAAGGCTTGATGTGATCCCGGACTCCGAGCGGGTTTCTTCAAACCTTGAGAACCGTACGGCCGAGAGGGATAAGGCCTTAGAAGATGTAAAAACTGCCCAAGAGGCCCTTAACCTTGAGAAGAAGGAAAGCAAAAAATACAAAGGTCTTTATAAGTCTGTGAAAGATAAGAACAAGACCCTGGAAGCTGAGGTAGATAGGTTGAAGGCCGACTTGGAAAAGCTACAGTTAGCTCCACTTGCGTCCGGGATGACCGATGAGGCTGTTGCTGAACTTGTGAAGAAAAACTTGCAGAAGGCTCAAGCCAAATTCAATGAAGAAAGGGCTAGCCTTGTGAAGCTTTCTCAAGAGATCAGCAATGCATCGTTCGGGAATGCTGTGGCGCAGTCGGGGGTGCTCAATCCCGGCTTGAAGGTCGAAGAGACGTCACCCGAGTATGAGGTCTTTGAGGGGAAAATTTGTCGGGTCGACATGGAGAAGAGGGTTTATGTTGATGTCGCTTCTGGTGAGGAAGTCGGCCCGTATATTGAGTGACCTCTTCTTTTTTAACTTGTTTGTAATTTTTCTTCGTTTGAAATGAACGTATTTTGTAATGGCAAGTTGTTGCATCTATTTCAGTTAAGTATTTGTGTATTCGACACTAATTTCAATTTGTGTGTTTTAGTCTCGGACTTGCACTTGCCGTCTCGAATCATTTCGTTACTTTTCATAACTTGCGCTTTTAACATTAATATGCTTGTAACGCTTGTTCCTTAGACTTGTGTGAAAAGGAATGAAAAAATAATAGAAAACAGTTTATCGCAACTGCGTTTTATTGATAATGGGTCGAGATACTCTTCGTATCCGACTTTAATAATACTAAGCTGAGATGCTCTTCGCATCCGGTTGAAACAAAATAATGATAAAGAAGAATACTGGGTCGGGATACTCTTCGTATCCGACTTAAACAATACTGAACCGAAACGCTTTTCACATCCGGTTTAAGCAAACTACAAGAAAATAACTTAGGAATAGTAGATCTTGAGTTTATCTGCGTTCCAAAATCTGGGTATAGGCTTTCCCTCAAGAGTTTCTATCTTGTAAGCTCCATTCCCGGTTGCCTCAACGATTCTGTAGGGACCCTCCTAGTTTGATGCCAACTTTCCTTGGGTTGCATTTTTGTTGCCGATGTCGGCTCTGCGTAGGATGAGATCTACAGTTTGAAAACCTCTAGCTATGACTTTAGTGTTGCGTCGTGTTGTGAGGCGTCCCTTCAGAATTGATTCCCGGATATGAACTATGGCCCGGGTTTCATCCAAGAAGTCTAGTTTTCCAAGATTGCTTTATCGTTCGATTCCTGGGTGAAGTTCTGGACTCTCTAACTCGGCTCCCCAATCTCGACCGGGATCAGTGCTTCGGTTCCGTATGTGAGCCGGAATGGGGTTTCATTTGTAGAAGACTGTGGAGTGGTACGATATGCCCAGAGTACATGGTCTAGTTGCTCCACCCAGTTGCCTTTGGCGTTGTCTAACCTGCGCTTAAGGGCTTTGAGGATCACCTTGTTAGCTGACTCGGCTTGGCCTTGGTTTGTGGGTGTTCTACTGCAGTGAAGTGATGCTTGATCTTTAGGTCTGACAGCAGCTCTCTGAACCTTTTATCAGTGAATTCCGTCCCGTTGTCCGTGATCACAGAATGGGGTATCCCGAACCTTGAGACAATGTTCTTATAAAAAAACTTCTGCACTTTGGCTGAGGTGATAGTGGCAAGAGGTTCTGCTTCTATCCACTTGGTGAAATAATCCACTGCTACCACTAGGAATTTGACCTGTCCTGGAGCTGGGGGGAAAGGGCCGAGTATGTCCATTCCCCACTGGTGGAAAGGCCAGGGGGATGTGATGGTTGTTAACTCAGACGAAGGTTGGTGGTGGATGGAAGCATGCTTCTGGCATGTTTCACACTTTTTAGCGTAGTCCATGGAGTCTTGGGCCAGAGTCTGCCAGTAATACCCGGCTCTAAGGGCCTTTCTTGCAAGTGTTCTACCTCCTTGGTGATTTCCATAACTGCCTTCATGTAACTCGGCCAACACATACTTGGCTTCTTTGTCATCAACGCATTTGAGGAGGGGGTAGAGAATCCCTTCTTGTATAATCTGTCTTGGATGACTGTGAAATGGGAAGCCAGTCGTCTCAGCTTTCTGGCTTCTTTTTCCTCTTCAGGGAATGTGCCCTTCAGGATGTAAGTCTTAATGGGTGTCATCCATGAAGTGGATTCTTCTATCAGCATCATGGATGCCTCAGATATTCTTGGGGTCGAGACGACTTCTTGAAGGACTGACTTGTTATTACCAAGCTTTTTGGTGCTTGCTAATCTGGATAGGATGTCGGCTCTGGTATTGTCGGCTCTAGGGACATGTTGGAAGATAATCTCTTCAAAACCGTCGCTCGAGACCTTTACTTTCTCCAGATATCTCTGTAGTAATGGTTCCTTTGCTTGATATTCCCCTTTGATTTGGGATATCATCAGTAGTGAGTCACTGCAGACGAGGACCTTTTTGGCACTTACTTCCTTCGCCATCAGGAGACCGGCAATACATGCTTCATACTCGGCTTGATTGTTCGAGGTGTGGAACTCGAACTTTAGAGATTTCTCAATGCAAACTCCATTGGGTCCTTCCAGGACTATCCCGGCTCCAGCACCTTTTTTGTTGGAAGAGCCGTGACGAAGACGGTCCATTCAGCATTAGGTGAGTCTTCAGGGGGTGTCATTTCAGCGACGAAATCAGCTAGAATTTGACTCTTGAGAGCGGTACGCCCCTCAAAATGTATGTCAAATTCTGATAACTCCAAGGCCCAAGCGGTCATACGTCCAGAGAGGTCTGGCTTGTGGAGGACGAGTCTAAAGGGTAAGTCGGTCCGGACTGTGACTCTGTGTTCTTGGAAGTAGTGTCTCAATCTTCTGGCGGTAGTTAACACGACTAAGGCAGCTTTCTCTAACTTTTGATATCTCAACTCGACACCCTGTAGAGCCTTGCTGACAAAGTAAATGGGAAGTTGGGTGAGCCCATCTTCTTTAACCAAAACCGAACTTACGGCTTGATTGGTCGCGAAAATGTAGAGGTACAGATGTTCTCCTTGGGCCGGTTTCACTAGGATTGGTGGATTTGCCAGCGTCTGCTTCAGCTGTTGAAAGGCGGTTTCGCACTCATCAGTCCAAGTGAAGGTCTTCCCTGTGCGAAGAAGATCGAAGAAAGGAAGGGAGGTTGTGGGCGACTTAGGGATGAATCGGCTGAGTGCTGTGATTCTTCCGTTGAGTTGTTGTATCTCCTTGATGCAAGTTGGGCTTTTCATATCCAACACGGCTTTGCATTTGTTTGGGTTTGCTTCCACTCCTCTACTGGTGAGGAGGAAGCCCAGGAAATGGCCTGAGGGTACTCCAAAAGAGCACTTGAGGGGTTAAGTCTCATATTGTGTTTTCTGAGGCGGTCAAAGACCAATTCCAAGTCGGTTATGTGGTCGTCTGTCTCGGCCGTCTTTGCTATGATATCGTCTATGTAGACTTCAACCATGCTTCCCATCATATCACCGAAGACCTTGGTCATCATCCTCTGGTCTGTGGCACCGACATTCTTTAAACCAAAAGGCATCATGGTGTAACAGTAGATCCCCTTGTTAGTAATGAAGGTCGTCTTTTGTTCATCATCCCGGTCCATGGGTATTTGGTTGTAGCCTGAGTAGGCATCCATGAAGGATAACCAACGATACCCTGATGAATTGTCAACTAGCTGATCAATGTTAGGAAGAGGGAAAGGGTCTTTAGGACACGTTTTGTTCAAATCTGTGTAATCTACGCACATTCTCCATTTTCCATTTGACTTCTTCACTAGGACGACATTAGATAGCCAAGTGGCGTACTTACATTCCCGAATGAACTTGGCCTTGAGGAGTTCTTCTACCTGCTGATTGGCAGCCTGTTGCCTTTCAAGGCCAATTTTCCTTTTTTTCTAGGCAACCGACTTAGCATTGGGGTCAACTGATAGTTTATGACAGCAGAAATTGGGGTCGATACCCGACATGTCAGCTGATGTCCATACGAATAGGTCTGAGTTCTTTGAAAGTAGAGATTTCAATCTTTCTTCCATGGTGGGGTCCATGTCGCAGCCGATTTTGGTTGTCTGCTCTGCTGAAGTACCGATCTGAAAAGGTTTGGTCTTCGCAGCCGGCTCGATTCTTTCTCGTCCTTTGGGATTCATCTCGGCTCGGGGGTTGAGATCGATCATGTGGACTTGATCTCTGGAGACTGCCTTTTCTGGTTGAGATGTGGGTGCAGTGGTGAGAGCAGCGTTGTAACATTTCCTTGCTTCTTTTCTGTCTCCTTGGACAGTGATCACCTTCCCGTCTCGGCTTGGGAACTTCATGCCCAAGAATGGCATTGTATAAGCTGGGGCAATCAACTATTAGAAACTTAGCTGAGACGACTTTGTTTTCGGCTTTGGAGCCTATTCTGAGTGTGGACTGAAGGTAACATTTGGGTTGGATCCTTTCTCCTGAGAAGCCCACCAGATTTCCTGAGTAGGGTAATAGTGATTCCGGTGGTAAGAGCAGTTGGGTGTAGGTCCTATAAAAAAGGATGTTGGTCGAGCTGCCTTGATCAACGAACACTCGTCCGACATCTCCATCACCTATCAAGGAACGTATCACGAACGGGTCATCATGATCAACCACGTCATCAAAGAAGTCTTCATCTGAGAAGGTGATGATCGGGTTGGGGGTCTTTGAGTCACCGTCTTCAAATTGGACTGTTCGACATTATAGACTTCACGCAGGTGCCTTTTTCTGGAGTTGTTCAATATCCCTCCTCCAGCGAAACCTCCTGAAATCATGTTTATCCTTACCCTAGGCGTAGTCTGAGTGCTAGAGCCGGGTTTGTCTTCATTGTTGTCATGCTTCGTGGGGGATATGGAACGTTTCCGTTTCTTGTCTTTTCCCCATAAGGGCTGGGTGATATCTTCCTCTCATCGTTCTTTTTGTATCCTCCCTAGGACCGATTTTTCTTCACATAACGACCGAGTCGGCCGTCTCGAATTAGCTGTTCAATGAGATCACGTAACTGTATGCACTCATCAGTGTTGTGTCCATATCCCTCATGGAATGAGCAATACTTAGTTTTGTCCTTCTGAGTTGAGGCTTTGAGAGGTGGGGGCTTTGGTATGTCTGCAAACTCAGTGTGCATCACCTCCTTAAGGATCTTTTCGGGGTTAGTGTTCAGGGACGCATAATTATTGTATCGGCCTTTAGGGTGCCGATGTTGGTCCTGTTGAGGGTGTCCCTTGTCTCTCCCTTTATGTCGGTCCTGGTAAGAGTCTCGGCCTGATCCTTGGTGAGAGTCTTGTTTGGCGGCAACGGCCAAGTGAGCCTCCCGACCCACGTACTTGTGTGATCGTTGCCGAAATTGTTCCATGGATCAGACTGGTTCTTCTGATAAGGAGACGGCCAAGGGGGAGCCCGGTGAAAGAGCCGACACGGCGCATACGAGTTGAAAGTTTTCGGCTAGGTCCGGGATTAGAGCACACTCCTTGTAGAATCGGGCTAGGAAACTTCTAAGTGGCTCGTCTTTTGTTTGCTTGACTTTTGCTAGCGTGAATTGATCTCTAGGAATCTCAGTGGAGATTGTGAATCATCCCGAGAAGGTATGCTGCATGTCGTCCCAGGTATCGATGGAACCCAGGGGGAGAGTTTTGAACCATGCTAAAGCTTCTCCTTTCAGCGTTCTGGGGAAAGAACGACAGATGATGGCTTCTGGGGCGCCAATGAAAAGCATTTCATTGGTGAAGGTGTCCAAATGTTTGACCGGGTTTGTGGTACCATTAAAGGATTCAATGGGGAGTGCCCTCCTGTACTGCTCGGGTATCTCGACCCGGACTAACCTTTCAGAGAAAAGGGTGCCTGAAGGGAGCTAGCTGGCTAGTAGCCCTTGGTCGTTGGACTTCCTGATTGTCTCTTTCTGATGCGAGCCGAGACTGGATGGTGGGTTGTGGTTGAGGGTTTATACTGCGCTCCAGGTGTCTGAGGCGCTCCTCAATATGATTCACAGCCGGATCTCCGGCCGGTTTCGGATGTGACTCGTGGGAATGGCGTTGGTGTTGTTCCTGAAGTTCTCTGATCTGAGCCTCTAGCCGCCGAATCACTTCGTCTCGGGGATCAGGTTGGTTAGTCTCTCCATGTTGTTCGACTTCAACTTGTGGGTGTGAAGTTCCTTCTTGTTCAGCTAAATCGTTTCCGGCTCCGAGGTCTTCCACCCAGCCTTTGAGTGTTGGTTGAGGATGGGGCCGAGTTTGCTGACGACGGGTGGTGACTGTCATGCTGGGTAGGGGGAGGCCCTCCTTCTAGCGCCAAATGTTCTAGTATGAAACACGAACCTGGATCTGAGTCAGCAGGTTAAAGTCGGTTCTGGGTCCGGGTTGACGGTGTGAGATCCGACTTGAACCCAGGGGGTGTACCTGCAAAGGGACTCCGACGCCCAAGTCAGAAAGTGATAATAACAGTCAAAGTGATTGACTGGATAAGATTGTGCGTACCTGATGATCTGTCAGTTACCCGTATATATAGGGGTTTTCCCTGTATAAATATGGCAAGTGGGCCTTTGTATAAAAGGGGTGAATATGCAGATATAATCATATAATCATAGGTACAATATTTAATATATTGTGGGAGATCACAGATATAATTGCAGATATGGTTATATTATGTACATATATTATTATATATTTAAGGATATGGCAATAATATAGTACACGGGCCATATTGGCTATTGAGCCTTAGGTCTAGACCGTAACAGAACCCTAACATTTCCCCTTTACTTCAAATTAAATAATGACAGCACATTTGAAAAAAAAAACAAATGATAATACTTTCTTTCTTAATTACTAGCTATGTTAGCTTTTTGGTCACTTATTCGCACAAAAAAAGTGGGAAAGGGGTAGCCGATACAAATATGGATTTCGATCCTCTCCCATCTCTCTATCTTCTCCGCGGAATTTAGCTATGAATAGGTACGTAAAACACTAGGTAAAAAAATTCACCTTCAGTCTATTGTAGAACACCAAGAGAGAATCCTTACATTACAAATATTCAACATGTAGATGATTGAATTCTTGACCATTGATTATAGGAAGTTCTGGTACTATGTCATGGGTCAACTATCCTAATAGCTTAAATTTTTGGGTGAAGACACATGATAATTTTATTCTTACAAAGGATAGGTTTCTAAAATTTGATACCAACACATATCTGCCACGAAGATTCAATTGATCAGTTGCCTTCAATCCTCCTATTTTCCAGCAATTTCAATCATCTCCCCATGAAATGGGCCGGTTTGGATATATAAACTTAATTAGAAGAAGTTCTAGGAGAAAAAGTACAATAAATCAAAGAAGGTAAAATAAATTTAATTTTGTCCATAAGTTTAAATTAGTCTTTGCAACTCAACTTCTCCAAAAGCGCTTTCGTTTAACTTCTCCATAAGTAACCAATTTCAACTTATGGAAGAAGTTGAATTCATTTATCTCTTTGATTTATTTTATTTTTTTCTTATAGAAGTTCTTTTGCAAAAGTGTACCCAAATTGGACCATTTGTCAAACAATAAATGTTATCAAGAAAACATTCGTGTTATAAAAAATTCTATGACAATTATTATAGCCTGCTTGCTATGTAAGCTTTGATCAGAATTTGGAAGTGAAATGCAAGAGAGATCATGGAGATAGTTTAATGAAATTTTGGAAACGAAGAGTTGGATGAGTAACATTATATATACAAATAGAAAAATTGACAGGATTTTCCAAGATTTTGAGTGTATTTGGTATTAAAGTAGTTGAAAATTGAAATACTAAGGCTCTGTTTGCGAGTCCATCTTCCACGGGAAAGTACGGGAAAGCATGGGTTGGTTAAAACACCTTCTCATGTTTGTGAGTCACCAAAAAGAGGGGGGAGATTTTTTGGGATATTAAAAACCCTCCAAAAACCATGTTGGGCCTCATTTTTTGGTCCCCCCAGATTGGAGTGTTTTGAGGGGTAAGCATACTGTAATGACACTTTTGCCCCTAGCAATTTTAAAAAATTACACCCGTACTATTTCATCTTCTCTCTCACTCTCTCGCAACTCTCTCGATGTTCTTGCGAGAAGAACCCTACACCAAAAAATCCAAACTCAGATCTTTATCAAACTCTCTCAAATCGAAGATCCTTCCATCGTCGTTTCTTTCATCGCCGATTCTGATTTGGTTCGCTCGCAATTTCATTTTCCCTGACTTTGTTCAATCATCTTCGTTTCTTATGGTGTCTTCTCTTATTCATTGCAGTTTTGTTTTCTAATTTCTCCATTATTCGTTGGTGTTTGAAGCACATTTGTTGAGAAAGCTAGGATTCAGGTATGTTTACTTTTCTGAGAAATTGCATTTTGTTTGTTTATTTTAGATTTTGCAAAATTTTCGCTCTCTCTTTAAATTTTGTATGGGCATGTAGCACCAAGTCCTAGAAGTTCTATGTAGCATATTCTCTGTGGATGTGGAAGACTAGGTTCTATAGCATATTCTCTGTTGGTAATTCGGTCTGGGTTGTGTTTTTCATGGCATGGGTCTTTGACTGTGTGTGCTTAAACTCCTATTCTATTAATAAGAAAAAAGAACAAAAAAGGGATAAACAATGCCTTGTTGGGTACAAAAAAGGGGATAAACTTATTCTATTAATATCAACTCCTTAGCTGCCTGTAGTAGTGCTTTTGTGCAATGTCAACACAACATTGATGATAATGAATTGCTGGAAATCCAAAGAAAAAATTTCTAATATATAGCATTGTCAACACAACATTTCTAGTATTTAGGTGGCCTTATTACTAGCATTGTGAGTTTCACAGAAACTCAGTTTACATGCTGGATTGCTGGTTCACATCATGATGTGCTCCCTTGTTGGTTATTGATATAGCAGGCCCATGCTATAGTCCTAATTAAGCTACCTATACAGTCATGGACCTTGCCTAATGTGATGGATGTTGCCTGGAGCTTCTGGCCTTCCCTATTATTTGCTAAGTTTAATCATGATTTTAGGGTCAAGACACAGCAGCTAAAATATCAACTTATAATTTATTATAATTAATTTTAATTGACATCAGTTTTGTATCTGAGCATGGGTTGGATTTTACTATTACATACATAATAGAGACTGAGTGGATTAAAAGATCATTGACTTGGACAACCTTCTGATACTCTTCTCCAAAAACAGAATTCTCCAACAGACCATCTTTGGCATAAATGCACCTATAGACAGGCCCTACTAATGGCTTTCCATCAATTGCAGGCTTTCCCTCCTCAACCTTCACGGTGTAAACTTCTGGCATTGTGAACTGAAACTGGAATGGAATGTGCAGTGTGTGTTTCAGAACTATTTCTTGCAGGGGATGATGATGATCCTACTCACAAGTGGGGTTATATCTGTAGCTTGTAATAAAGGCAAAAGGTGTAGATAGATATACCAATTTCAAAGAGAAAAGTGCATGTGAGCCAGTGGGGAGGGGGTTAAGACTTAAGAGAGTTGAGTTGAGCCAAAGCAATAGTTTCTAAGATTACTTTTGAGAGAGCATATCTGAACAATTTGGATGTGCATAGAGTTATGAGAGCAGGCCATTGAATGTGCCCCTAATTTCACCTTTTACCATTGTTTCCTCCAGATTGGACAAGGTGGAGAACGTTGCCATTAGAGTTGAGTTGAGAAATGGTGCTGTGGGGTGGGGTGAGGTGAGGCACCAATTTTGCCTTTTGTTACTGCAGAGGACCAACCCACAGCCATGGCCAAGGCTTCTGAGGCATGTGCCTTCTTGCTCAGATGCCCTGCACTAACGTTGGGGGAGATTGGTGGTATTCTTCCAGGGCATGAATTTGCTTCAGTGAGTGAGATTAATCTTATTTCATCTTTAACTAGTGTTTGTGTTGCTAGTTATTCTAAATCTAATCATTTGTTTCTTCTTTCACTCACTGTTTCACTTCTTGTACTTTTGAAATTGACATTTTATTAACCCTTTACTATACAAATTTCTTGAATTTTAAATAACAACTATAATTTTCTACTTGGTAACTATGGACACGAAAGGATAATTACCAATTTTGAGAAAATTTAAATCTTCAATTTTGCATCTTGTTTTCATAATATTGCTTGACTTTTCCCTTTGTGTAAATTTTATTTTGGGCCTCTGCTCAGTGCTTTGGTTCTTTCGTATGCTTAATTTTGAGAAACTATTTTGTTGCATCCTTGTTTGTTTGAAAGTCGCTAGCTTTTTTCTGTTTTGGAATCAAAATATTAAGATAGTTCAAATATAAGTAGGAAAAGAGTTTTTTTTTTCTTAGTGCTCTCTTTGTAATGATCATGCTCTCTATATGGTTGGTCTGAGAGACCAGAACTGGGCCAAGGATTATGATAATGTTGAGAATAAAGTTATTATATGTCTGGTCCCATGAAATTCTCTGTCAATTTTAAGGGCACATTTAAAATTGTTTATATCATTTTGTTTTTCATAGAGTTATGCCATTAAATAGGAGGCTTCTTCCAGGAAGAGAGAAACGTTATATTTTTAGTATTTAGTTTCATGTTTTGGAAATAATCTGCTGTAAATACAAACTAATAAACCCTTTTAAGCCTTGGTGTTCTTAATATAATGTTCTGATTTTGCCTTGTCTAAATATAATCTGATTTTGCTTGAGATAAATTGAGGTACTTTGGTAGTTACTTGAGCTAAATTCAGTCCTTTGTTTCTTTCTCATGTAGGCGTATGCATGATTAATAGGTAAATATTCATTGTGTTAATTGCTTGTTGATGACTAGAAGTACGTATAGTAATGTTATTCTGGTTGCATATTATCCCATATATATGAGTTTTATACTGTATTTATTTTTCTATTGAGTTACCATTAATACTCACTTATTTCATTTGTTTTTATGTTGCAGGTATTAAAGAAAGATTACACAATTTCTTCACAATTCAAATGTTATTTTTGAACATGTTACAATGGTAATATTTGTAGAAAAAAACATGTCTTGAATTTTTTTGTAGCTTGTTTCTATCTAAAAGATCTTGACAATATAAGGGATGCACTTATGTTAAAATAGTCTTTAATTCATGGAGTTTATTTCTGCAATTGGATAATAGTATCTTGTATTTGAACATTTTAAATATATAAGAGTTGTTAATTTGAGTTTTTATCTATGATGTTTATCAATTGAATATAATTTAATTGATATTTGCTACTACTCATAAAAATATTAAATTTATAGGGATATTTATTGTAAGTAACTATAAATTCAAATTATAGTAATATTTTAAACTCATTATAAAATTAAAGATAAAATATTTATAAGTTTTTATCTAGTGATATTTTTTTATCAAGTTAAAATATAAGTTTGTTTGTAATACATATTATATTTTTATAAAAAATTTATTATTTATTTGATAAAAAAATATTTAGTAAATAATATGTAGAAAAATAAAAATTTTAAAAAGGTATTATGATTTGTTATTTTTTAGTACATAATAAAATTAAAAAAACATTCAAATATTCATAAAAAATAAAAAGCTTGCTAACGTAAAAAATTTTTTTGCAACAGGCGCCTTCAGTAAGTTCGTTATTTTTTGGTAAATAATAATTTTTTAAAAAAAACATTTAAATATTCATAAAAAAAAAAAATTGGTAACATCTAGTTTTGGTTAACCTTTGATAACGTTAAAAAATTAGCAACAGGCGCAGTTCAAATTAGCGGTGAGCAGTTCAAATTTTTTTAATTAAAAAAAGTATTATATTAATTTTTAAAAAGAAAGAGTAAAACTGTCTTTTTCTCATGTATATCCTTCATTTCTCTTCCCCTTCCCAAATTATAACTCCCAAACAAGGGGTGGGTTTATCCTCCCTTGCTCCCTCCTTTCCTTCCACTTCCCTTCCCTCCTAAATTCTTCCTTTCTCTTCTCACTAAACTCGCAAACAAAGCCTAACTGAATTGTAAAGTTAATTGAAAGCTAAAAATTGAAAACGGAAAACAAAAAGATAATTGACTGAATTAAAGATGTGTAATAAAATTAGCTGATAAATGTAATAATAAATAAGGTCGTCATGGATTATAACTTAAAATGTGATTAATTATAAAAATTTTTAAGAAAAAAAATATATAAAGTCATTCTAACTAAAAGATGAAATTGAAAACGTTATCTTGAGTTGGAGTAGTGTTTCAAACGCTAATAGCTTCTAAAAAATGTTATTTTACCAAATATAATTAAAATATTTTAACAAATTTTTTAGCTATTAATTTCATTTTTTAACCCGCTATAAAATGATATGTTAAATACAGTATTTGCTAAAACATTTTTTTATGTATTATTATTACACTTTGACATATATAGGATAATGTCACGTATACCGGCTGCACTATGAGTGTGTTTGACAAAACTAACTGATAAGCTAACTTCTAGCTGATAAACTCCTAGCTTATAAGCTCCGAGCTGATAAGCTAACTTATTAAATTAGAAGTGTTTGATAAAACTAGCTGATAAACTAATTAATAAATGTAAAATGACATAAAAGGACATAACTACATAAGCTTTATTATATAAATTCTATTTGTTTTTTCTAAACAAAAAATATATTATTATGTAATTATAATTTTAATTTTTTTAAGAAATAATTAAATTCTTTTTAAACTTTAGTGATAAAATATTTAATTAAACATTAAAATAAATAGTGAAATTGATAAAATTAATTTTTATGTTAATTTGTTACATATAACTAAATTCAAAGGAAAAAATATTAAAACAAAAATAAAACCAGAGGTAATGGAAGATATGTAAAATGAGAATTTACTTTTATACAAATAATTTGCAAGTCCATAATCTTCATTACTTTTCTTTTACTTCCAGTAGCATATGGTTATGTTATATGAAATTGCGCCAAATAATGAACGCAAACACAACAAATTAAGCTAGTGAAATGACCATTTCAATTGACTTCAATCGCCATTTCAACAATAGCTAAAATGAAATTAAGAATAATAAGGGAATTGTATTAAAATATAAGGGATAGTGATGGAAGAAAATTAAATAAGCTACAAGCTATAAGCTAGTTAAGGTAGCTTGTAGCTTATAAGCTAGAAGCTCATAAAATAAGCTACTTTAAAGTACCTTACCAAACACTCTTGAGTTGGTCAAATTAGTTTATAAGCTAGTAGCTGGCTTATTGGCATTGCCAAACACACTCATAGCCTCAATTTATTAATTGCTTACAAACAAGCACCAAAAATATACAATAGCCTGTGGCTGTGACATTCTCAACTTCTACTGAAACCAATGGCCATGCCAAATACAGATGCTAATTCTAAGAGCTTTTCTCATTTTCAGCGCAAATCCTAATGCTATCAAGGAATGATTTCCCACGGAGTTCTTGTGCAAGGTATCCTTTGAAGTAATCTCCTGCACTAATTCTTTTGAACACTTGTGGTGTTTTTGGAGTTACAAGGCTTGGTGCTGGACCAATAACTGCATCTATAGCAGGATTGTAAAATGTTGCTATGGAAAGCCTCTCCTTCTCTGAGTTAACTGTTGCTCGATGTTCAATGCTTCGGTAAACTCCATTTGTCACCATCTGTCAAATTAGGGTCAATTTGATTATAGTTGTGTATAATTAATTTTGATAGACAAAAAAATGAATGATGTATGTATTAAGCACACTGGACGAAAGTGATTTAAAATCAAGATTTTGCCGCAATGGGAAACAAAGAGGCACTTAATTGATAAGATAAGAACAAAGCAGAGTTAGTAGGAATTGGAGAGAAAATTCTTGTAATTCAAGCTTTCATCATATATTATATAAGGTCATGTTTTCTTTTTTAAAACATTGCTCTTAATTACCTCTATCATGTCTCCAAGGTTGATGATGAAAGCATTAGGGAGGGGTTTAATTGGAATCCAGAGTCCATCTTTTTTATTTGAAGACCTTCCACTTCATTGGCTTGGAGAAGGATAGTGAGGCCACCACCATCAGAATGGGAATTGAGTCCAATCACAAGCTCTGGTTGTGGACATGGTGGGTAATAATTCATCCTCATTGATTGCTCTGCTTCACCAAGTATCTCTCTAATTTCCATGTGGTCTATTGCAAGAGAATTTGCCATAAGGTCAAGGATCTGGATTGCAAGGCTTCTCAATTGTTCACTATAAGTCTCTAAATCACCTCTGCAACATATATCCACCAAATAATTTAATATGCTTGTCAAACCCAATGCCAATCTTCAAACTTCTATACAATTTGTATTTTCCTTCTTTCAATTTTTTTAACAAAAGGTTTGAATTGAGACAATCATTTTAAATTAAAATATTTTGTAACCGTAACTTTGTAATTATTCGGTATATATACTAGTGTTATAGCAAATAATTAATGCTTCTACAAGTACTTCAATAACTTTAGTAATATGATATATGTATGTGTTCTGCTCTATCATCTAGAAGATTCTCTCAGGGTATGTTTGTGAGTTGAATTTTGGAGGGGAAGGGAGGGAAGGGAAGGGTTTATTGGAAGCCCTTCCCCCCTTTGTGTTTGTGCGTTTAAGTATTTTACAAAGTATTTTCCTCCTCTTCTCCCCCTCCCTACTCCTTCCAATCCTTTCCTTTCTCTCTTCTCTGAACTCACAAACACACCCTAAGAGTTTAGCTAATGGTGTATGCTTGCATGGGATTTCATACAATTCTTCCATCAAACGTTAAAGATCGTTGTTATCAACACAGAGAAGTATTTTTAGGTAAAGAAAGCTAAACACAATTAGGTCTAATTCTCAGGCATGTGGTGATTGGGGCCTCTAATCTATGGCTTTTGAGAAATGATATTATTTTTAGAAATGAGTCCGGTAATTTTATAGACTTGATAGATAGACTTGATTAAAATTAGATCTATTATTGTGGTCCATCCAACTAATTAGATAAGGTTTGGTGTATTAATCCTATGACTTGTATAAAGCAAATTAGTTTGGGTAGGTTTTGATTTGATTGTATACACGGTCAGAGTACTTTTATATTCCTTTTAATATATTTGGCTTCTAAAAAGGTAATAGTTTTAATTGTGTTTTTAATCTCCCTAATTTGGATATTCAAGTTTTTTTCAATTAAATTAAAAATTTTATTTTTAAAATTAAGCGAATTTAGTCATTTCAATTGTTAATCCTTATTTTAATATTAAAACCTTCACAATTCATTTTTTACTCAATATTTTCATAAATTAAATTTTCTTAAACTCAAAACTCACTTATTAAAATATCAAATTTTATCTAAAATATTAAAATCATAAATTTTTATCCTCTTTAAATCCTAATTTCAAATGCTATAAAGTCCCTTAAATTTTATCAAATGTTAAAATATTTTACTTTTGAATTTATAAAATTATTTTATATTATATATATGTGTGTCATAAATTTTTAATTATTTGGATTGAAATAAGAATTTAAGAGTTTTAAATACAATGAATTTGTAATGAATTCTAACTAAAGGGGAATATGAAAAAGAAAAGTCTTTATTAAAATTTAAATTGAAAGTCTTATAATTTTCTTAGAGTGATGTAATATCAGTAATCATTTGAAACTTAAGCCATTGTGTTACTAAAAGTCTCTTTGACATTTGACTTGTGAAATATTATAATTAGATCTTAGAGTTTTATCTTATATAATATAATATAAGGTGAAGTGTATAACTAGGTAACCCATTGTGTTACAAATAGTCTCTTTGACATTTGACTTGAATATTATTATTAGAACTCAAAATTGTCTTATCTAGAGTGAAGTGTATAACTAGGTACATCACGAGTTAAAACTAATACTTGTCCAAGGACAGAAGGAAATTCTTTATGAAAAGAAGGGCATGTCTCGTCATCAATTGAAATTCAGTAACATTTCTACAAATCATAACAAAAGCACAGTAAGAAAAGTACGCTGATATGAGAGAAAAGGATCACGGAGAACCTGAATGGTAGGGGAATGCTGGGTAATAAGTGGGGCTTCCTTTTATGTGGTGGCAATGTGAACATGAAAAACATATCTGCCCAATCTAATTTCTGTTCATCAGAAACTACAAAGGCTTGACCATATCCCTCCACATCTCCTTCCTTCTGCCCAAATTTCTTCTTTTCTTCCATCGGAAGATTGAAAAATTCTTGAGCACCAGCCTTTACATTTTCTAACAAAGAAGTGCTGACTCCATGATTAATCAACTGTAATGATTACCCACATAAAAAATGTTAATAACACACTATTTCATATATTCTTCTTAAACCATTCCTTGTTATCAAGCAAATTTTATTTATGTAGGTCTTGTTAAAAATAATTAACTTGTGATTTTAATGTAAGACTCATAAAATGTGTGATGTGTCCATATCCACGCCAGTCAAAATCAGAGGAATCGGTAAATCATTCAGTTCATAATTAGAAATACATATAATTTCTTCTTGCCCCAACAAAAAAGTGTATATTTTTATGCAACATTCAAGTCTTGAATTAATTTTGTAAACTCCTATGAAATATGTAGTCATGTGGATGAATAACAATCAGAAAAGTAATTGATTAAATTTTCTCTGATCAGGGTAGTACTTTCTACTTTCTATCAATGATCTGTTATAGGAAGATAGAATGACAAAAAAGAAAAGAAAAGAAAACAGAGCAAAAACAGAAGGTGAATATATAACAGGAAAGTAAACCTGAAAGAAACCCCAATCTTTGCAGGCATAGTGTAGCTGCTTCAGCTCAGGCTCCCTGAGATCTTGTGACAACAATTTGCTCAGATCAATAACAGGAACTTGGAGTGAAGGAGTGGTGGTAGTAGATAATATTGGACGTTCATGATGTGGACGAACATAACGCTCTGGAACTTTGGTCAATGCCTCCTTTGCTATTTCTTGGACAGAGGGCACTAGAGCAGCTGTTACTTCCATTGTTTCAAATGAGACCACAATTTTCAATCGATGTATTGTTCTAAGCTTATTATTACATCTTGGGAAGATATATAAATTTATTGGGTTTGTGGGTTCATTTGTCGCTTTCCCTCATTCAACAAAGAAATAAATGATATTATATTATTGTTTTGGTGACTAGTGATATTATATTATTACTATAGTACCATCTTACTTGTACATAGTTTATATGGGAAATAAGACACATTAAGAGTATCATTATCGCTAACCAATGAAGCAACGGGTTCAGGAAGTAACTGTGCTTCAAATACAGTTTGTCGTTGTTGGAAATAGCGCCGTAAATGAGTTGAGCTATTCATAAATTATTTGAGTTCGGCTTATTAAATACTCGACTAAACTCGTTTATTTAATTAAGCAAATAAGCTCAAACTTAAAGTTGAGCTCGATTATTTAAATGAGCCTAGTCCGAGCCTTATAAGCTTGGCATTAAAAGTTCGTGAATAGCTCGCTTATTATATATATAATAATTAATTAATATAAAACATATAGTTATAAGTTTATTTTTAAAATAATTAATAAAGTGAAATAATTACTCTGTATATATGAAAATAAGTATTGAAATATTTCTTATATTAGTCAAGAAGTTATGTATTGAATTTCGAAAAATGTAATATTTTAGAATTTTTTAACTATATATATCATATATTAAGAATATATTTTGATTTTTATATTATCATTTAATAATAAAATATTTATTAAATACTATATTCATAAACTTTAAAAATGATTTAAAGAAAATTTTCATAAGAGCAAAAATAATGAAGTTATATATGAGCTAAACAAGTCAAGCCCAAACTTTATTTTTCTTTAACAAGCCAAGCTCAAGTTTTAAGTTTGGCTCGTTTAAATAAATGAGTCAAGCTTGAGCCACCCATTTTTTTCACAAGCCAAGCCTGAGCTTCAGGTACTCAGCTCGGCTCGACTCATTTACAACCCTAGTTGGAAGCAATTTTTGGTACATAGTGGTGAAAAAAGGCAAAAAAAAAAAAAGGCAAAAAAGGAAAAGGAAAGAAAATTAAAAGACTAAAAAACAAAAGCAAAAACTCTAGTTGCGGTCTTGGATAGAGAAGACATAGAGCACCCCCAAGAACAATGTTGGACATTTCGGAAGAAGCATCTTGCAGAATACAAAAGGGACTTGCAATCTGGGCTCCATTTATTTTTGGCTAAGAAGTCAGCACATATGTTGCCTTCTCTCAAAATGTGTTGAAGAGAAACATTCCAATCTTGGCTGAGGAGGTGTCTAATTTCTTTGATAATGGGATCATTCTTGTTAAAGGTAATATTGTCATCCTTGATGAAGTGAATAGCAGTCGTTGAATCTGTAAAGCAAATAGCATTCTGAATATTTTTCCTCCTTGCTAATGTTAGGCCATGAAGGATCCCGTATAGCTCTGCTGTAATATTGTCCGTAAAACCTAAGTGACCATGGAACCCAAGCACCCATTCATCATCAGAGTTACGAATGATTCCACCAAGGGCATTCATTGCTTGCTAAAACAATTCCAAAAATTAACAAAAATATAATAAAAAATATTTCTTTGTATTTTACTGTTGCATTGCAACTTTTTTTTACCTTTGTATATAAATAAGGGTTGTTCAAAAGAAAAATATACACAACTAAACATCTCAAATTTCTCTCTATCACTCTCAAAAATTTCCCAACTTCTTCTTTTCATTCAATGGATTCAAACCAAAATCCATGGTTTAATTTTATACCAAATTATCAACAACCCACAAATCCAAATTTCCAAAATTCTCCCAATTTACCCAACTCAGAAAGTATTCACAATATGGCTAATTTTCAATATCCTACACACCCATTTCAATTTCATATGTTATCAATCACCACCAATTAACTCATCCATGTATCAAGGCTCTTTAATGGGTACTAGTGGCGACCAACGTAATGAAAGAGAGCACGGAACACCATCCGACTTCACATCCAAGTCTCAAATTCCACCATTTTCTACCCAAGTTGAGTCGGAAAATATTGTGGACAATGAGGAGGGAGGAGGAGGAGAAGAAGAAGAAGAAGAAGAAAGACAACAAAGACCATGTTTCTTTGCAAAGGAAGATGAATATCTCGTCGACGCATAACTATATGTTTCGAAGAATCCAATTGTGGGGGTAAACAAAAAAAAGTCAACTTTTTGGGTAAACATTGAATGACAACACATTGAAAGAGATCGTGAGGAAGGGCATGATCGCTTGTTCAATAACTACTTCTCCAACAATGCAAGTATACACAAATAAACAATTTCATTGAAGATTTAGAATATGAAGGGATGTCTTCCTTCGCATTGTAGAAGCACTTGGCAATCACGATGAATATTTTCAGATGAGAGTTGATACAACTGGAAGGGGGGCCTTTCTCCGTTGCAGAAATGCACTGCTGCTATTCGCATATTGGCATATGGATCACCTGTTGATAGTGTCGATGATTATATTCGAATTGGAGAAACCACAACATTAAAATGCTTAGATAATTTTGTGAAGGGTGTCTATAATATATTTGGATTTGAATACTTAAGAAGACCTAACAACAATGACATTCAATACCTACTGCAAATGGGTGAGAAACGTGGTTTTCTAGGTATGTTAGGTAGCATTGATTGTATGTATTGGGAATGAAAAATTGTCCAGTAGCATGGAAAGGTCAGTTTTGTCGTGGTAATGCCCCACCTACAATTGTGCTTGAAGTCGTGGCATCACAAGACTTATGGATTTGGCATGCATATTTTGGGGTTCTTGGTTCAAACAACGACATCAACGTGTTCAACAAATCTCCTATGTTTAATGAAATTATGGAGGGAGAAGCCCTTGCGGTACAATTTACAGTGAATAGAACTCAATATAACATGAGTTATTATCTAGCAGATGATATTTATCTAGA
Source organism: Sesbania bispinosa (assembly GCA_026901365.1). Taxonomy (NCBI): domain Eukaryota; kingdom Viridiplantae; phylum Streptophyta; class Magnoliopsida; order Fabales; family Fabaceae; genus Sesbania; species Sesbania bispinosa. The sequence goes on from QLOH01000053.1 coordinate 1,349,027, forward strand.
ATGGGTGACAATTGTGAAAACCATCCAAAGGCCACAAAGGGATAAAAGAAAATTGTTTGCTCAACATTAAGAAGAAGCAAGAAAGGATGTGGAGTGCACATTTGGAGTGCTTTAATCTCGATTCGCAATTGTTAGTCTTGTGCGTGCTTGGAAGATGAGCACAATCAAACATATATTATAAGCATGCATCATCTTGCATAACATGATTGTGGAAGATGAACGACATACATATAATGATAATTTTGACCACTCTTATGCACATTCCATCAATGATGTGTCGACAACTAACATACATTTGGTCCCCATCCAGCCGTTGAACCATACTTGCAAAAGAGGCATGAGGTACATGATTTGAGACGTCATAAGCAACTTCAAAATGTTCTTGTGGAGCATATTTGGGAATGTTTTGGATGTGATAATTAACAAAAGTAGTTATTAATAATTTAATTACTTTTTTTATTGTGCCAACAAATAATTTAAATAATGATAAAATAAAAAATTGTTATTTTTAAAAATTTAATTAATTTATTAAAATATTGTTATAAATTAATAAATAAATTCATAATAAAATATAATGATGTAAGCTTTTTGGTGGGACCTATTGGAAGCACCCAAAAAGAGTTGATCCATTGCAATGATAAAATACTTGGAGATGCTTGTATTGGGAAAAGACAAAATGAGTAATGTGTATAGATGAGTTCTATTGGAAGCACCCAAATAGAATTGCTCCGTTATGGATACTCTAACGTCCCATCCGAACTGTAAGTGAAAGATTGCAACGAAAGAGCAGCCAAAGTTTTAAAAACAATTAATATATATATATATATTTAAAAAAGTTAGCATCTAATTAATTATCTTATGAGTTTGTCAAATTTATTTTACTTTTTGTATAATATAAATTAACAAATTTACTCATTAATGTGATACACACATATATATTATGCACATCAAATTTTAAATAAAATAAAATATTAATAAATATACGTTCTTATTTTCATATATTTTAAAAATATACATGAAGTTAATCTAAATATATCTCAATGATGTATTAAATAAAAATTTAATCAAAGTTAAATTTTATAAATATCATCTATATAATAGTAATTTTTAATTTAAAGGTAGATTTTAAATACAATTGTCTATTAAAAAGTTATTCAATAATATGTAACTTACCTTTACCTTAATGTAATTTAATCTCTACCCGACAATTTACGACATATATTATAAAGTCGTACATCAGCATAATGAGTATATATGGGATGGAATAAAACCTTATCTTATATGGTGGATGGAAACATCCTAAATTTATTAATGTATACAAAATAAACACCACGATCACAAAAGAACAAAAAGAAAGAAACCATGGAAAAGCACATGCTCAAGATAAGAAGAAAAAAAACTGGTGGAATCCATATAATTAACAAAGTCAAATACTGAAGCTTTTGTACCATATTAATCTTACATTATTTTTTTTTCTGCTTCCACCAACCATAAATTTCTAAGAGCTTTTCTCCTCTTCATTTTGGATTCTCAAGCTATCAAGGTATGATCTCCCACGGAGTTCTCTTCCAAGGTATCCCCTGTGGAATTCTACTACACTAATCATTTTGAACATTGCCGGAGTTTCTGGAGTAACAAGGCTTGGCGTTGGACCTATAGTCGCTTCTATAGCAGGGTTGTAAAATGTAGCTATAGAAAGTCTTTCCTTTTCTGAGTTAACTATTGCTCGGTGTTCGATGCTTCGGTAAATTCCGTTTGTAATAATCTGCCAAATTATTTCATTCAGGAAAGGACAAAGCAGTGTTTAGAGAAATTGATAATAAAAAAATTAATGAATTTCATAATTATACACTGTGAATGAAAAAAAAGTTTTATAATGATGTGTTGTGATATAATTTAATAAATTTAGTAGTACGTAGTGTCATATTTATTAAATGACGTGACAATATATAATTAGATATATATGTAAAATTTTCTTACACCGATAGTGTAAAACTAATATACAATTTAGTTCTTCAATGTGAAATCTTATTTATATATTTTTTAATCCTAAAAGTGTCCTTATACAAGTTGATCTCTAAATATATTAACTTATTTACTATTTAATTAGTCATTTTATATACAAAACCTCTAAAAATAGGGAGCAATTTCTCTTTAGTCCAATAGGAGAGAGTGACACACAATAAATGGCTTCCACACAGTAAATGGGGCCTATACTCTCTCTCTCTCCAACGTGACCAAGTCCAGTTACTAGAGAGGATCTCCACCCCTAAAAATATGGATGTATTGATCCCTCAATATATTAATTTTGCTCACACATTTAATTAGTTATATTTTTTTTGGTATGTAAGGATTAAAATGTGATAAAATTCACACATTTAGAGATTAAATTGAAGACATTAATATTTTCGAGGACTAAAAATAAATAAGTTGGAAGTACTTTCTTAGATCAAATTTGTATATTTACTCATAAACAAATACTAGTATATTAATCCGCGTAACGTTGATAAAAATATATTTTATATAATTAAAATTAAATTTATAATAAATTAACAACTTTAAAATAAAAAGTAGAATAATTTTAGATAATTATTTAATTTTAAATTATAATAGTATTATGAAAATAATGCTAGAATATATATATATATATATAGTTGTTGTCTTTTTTATTTACATAATTAAGAGGAATTTATAGAAGTAAATGAGAGTTAATAAAGGAAATTAAGTAACATACAATTATACAATATATTTTCAGGATCATTCATTCTATTGAGGGAAATAGGTATGTTATATCAAATCAAATTAAATCTCATGAACATCACCATATCTTGATTATTCATATCAAATGTTGGATTATATTTTATTATTTTTTTGGTTTAATCACATGTATCCTCCACGGGAGACGATCCTGTTCGAGCCAGGAACATCCACATTATGGTGGGGCTAGCTCTCCCAGCGGGAATTTTTTCTATCCACAAAACTTGAACTCGAGACATTGGTTAAGGGGAATCAAAGATTATATTTTATTATTTGATAATAAGATATATTTAAATTATTTAAAATCATAATGATAAAAATAAATATTTATATTAAAAATAAGGATTGAAATAAAAAATTGATATGACAAGATTTTGAATCATAATAATTTCAAATTTTAGAATTAGAATTTATTAGCATGTAAAAATTAAGGAAAAACCGTTTGGTTTACATTTTCATTTCCTTGTTTCCATTTTCTGTTTCTGTTTTCTGAAATTTTACAGAGGAAAAACTAAAAATGCTGGAAACAAAAATTTGTTGTTTTCAGTATTTCTAGTTTTTTCTTTGTAAAATTTCAGAAAACAGTAAACAGAATGAAAACAGGAAATGGAAACATGAAATGAAAATGTAAACCAAATAGGCCCTAAAATAGCGAGAGAGAATATTAGTATTAAGGATTGAGAGAGAAATCTCACTCTCACAAGCGGTATGTAGAATTCACGCCAGTGAAAAAAGATAGAGAATTTTAAAAATCATTGAGAATTATAGTATAGATCAGTTGAAATATAGAGAGTTGTTGATATCCTATCCAGTAAATAGTAATATACACAAAGTTTTTGTTATAAGTTCATATTCTATATTTTAAATATTGATTAATATTGTCAAATGTGAAAAGAAGCAAAAGTTAGTTACCTCTAACACGTCTCCAAGGTTGAGGATGAAAGCATTAGGGAGGGGTTTAATAGGAATCCAGAGTCCATCCTTTTTTATTTGAAGACCTTCCACTTCATTAGCTTGGAGAAGGATAGTGAGGCCACAACCATCAGAATGAGGATTTAGTCCCATCACAAGCTCAGGTTGGGGACATGGTGGATAATAATTCATTCTCATTGACTGAGACCCTTCCCCAAATAACTCTCTAATCTCCTTGGTGTCCACAGTAAGGGCATTTGCCATAAGGTCAATGATTTGGATGGCGAGATTTTTCAATTCTGCAGAATAAGTCTCTAAATCATCTCTGCAACCAAATATTTTTTGGTTATTAAAATACAATGGCCGGCAATATATTCAGGGAGACCGGGACTTTTCAATTTTTTTTTTTTTTGTTGATTGATTTATCTTTTATAAAAAGTTAATATATCATAAATTAATTATTTTTAAAAAATATGTTGACTTTTCTAAACATAAGTCAAGAAAAAGACATGTTAGAAGAAAATGTATTATATAACATTAATTCTATATTCAAACTTTTGCTTGCAAGTTGTGCTACATTTGTTTTTTTATTTGTTCTCTTTTGAGTTGAACTCAGTTTTGTGCTTTGGGGATGTCAATGTAGCATTACGTAGTTTTGAACGTCACTTGATGTTTGTTCTCCATTATCACTTTGTCAATGTCCTCTTTTTTGTTTGTTATAATTAAATTAAATCATTAAGTTTAACACATCAAGACAAGTTTAATTTGTACACACCAAGACATCAAAAGTGAAGAATGCTCTTATAGACGGCTGTATCATTAATTCTGGAATGGAACGATAGATTTTGGTTCACTTTGGATGTAATTCTATATAAATATTTATAGGTGAAAATAAAATAGAAAAAATAAAAAACATAAAATAAATTTAATTTTTTCATAAATTAAAATAAGTAATATAACCTTCTACAAAATGTCTCCCTCTTTTGATGAACTTCAAAAGTATATTCAAATAGGGTTTTTTTTTTCCCTCTTTTCAAGATTTCAAGTCAAAAATTCTTTTCTTCTTTGATGGGAGATGCAATATCATTAATTCAAACATGGCATGTTGCAAATTTCAGATCCTTACAAATTACAGCTTTTTCTTGAAAACCACTGTTTATCTATCACATTTTCAAATTTGTAATATTAACGAAAGCATAAAGAAAAGCAATAAGCACATGTATAAATAAACAGATCGAAAAAGAACCTGAATGTAAGGGGATGTTGGGGAATAAATGGGGTTTCTTTCTATGTGGTGGAGAAGTGATCATGAAAAACATCACTCTAATTTCTGTTCCTCTGACACCACAAAGACTTGACCATATCCCTCCACTTCTCCTTCTCTCTGCCCAAACTTCTTCTTCTCTTCCATTGGAAGATTGAAGAATTCTTGAGCACCTTTCTTCACATTTTCAAGCAATGAAGTACTGACTCCATGATTAATCAGCTGAAATTAATGATTGCCCATATATTAGTCAAAAACAGAGTTATTATTAATTGGAAACATCATTTTAAAATACATATCAATGTTTATATATATGCAACAATTAATAGTCAGGACTTGTATCAAGCTACCAAACTCTTATGATGAATAATTAATCAATTATTCTCTAATCTGGATAATTAATTCTTTAAGTCTATCAACTTATTCTCAATAAGGTTGATGGTGACAAACCTGGAAAAACCCCCAATGTTTGCAGGCATTGTGTAGCTTTTCCAGCTCAGGTCCCTTGAGATCTTGGGACAACAATTTGCTTAGGTCAATGACAGGAACTTGGGGTAATGGATGAGTATTGGTAGACAATATTGGACGCTCATGATGAGGACGAACATAACGCTCTGGAACTTTGGTCAATGTTCCCTTTACAATTTCCTGGACAGAGGGCACTACAAGAGAAGTTAGTTTCATAGCTTTAAGTGAGCATACACTATACAGCGACAGATAGAGGTTTGACTGTTAAATGAGATCAATAGAAACAGGGAAGGTTACACTTATCTATGTGTGTTGGGAAAGGGGATAGGTCCAAGATCCCACCACACCAACCTCTTATGTTTATATAAGTCAGTTGTATACGATCTTCAGTTATTTTAAGCAACAATGATATTTTATTATTTTTTTTGGTAACTAAGCAATAATGATATATAATAGACACTGATTTTTGAAACATTTATTTAATACCGCTTTTTTTTTTTATCTTTTTCTATCACATTATCTATATTTATTATTTTTCTCTCTTTTCTTTCTTTCTCACTGTGGGTGTAAATACTCATCTTTATCCTATTTTAAGTTAGCTATTGGGATGATTAATTATTTTTTCTAATATAATGGATAGTTGTGGCAAGTTTTGTGTATGAAAAAAGTTTGTCTCACCCTGATGTGCTGACTCGAGCATAAGTGTCTCCCGTGAAACATACATGAATTATTGAGTTATGTAATTGAATTATTTTTCAAACACTGAGTTAAATAATCGATTATTTCAACTATTAATCCAATTATTCTTCAAATAGAAGGTAGAACAATCGATTACATGGTTTAGTAATTGGTTAGTTCAATAAGTTTTATCAATTTTGAGTTAATTATGACAGCTATGAATGAGTGAAACTACGTACTCTAACTAATCCTTGACCACTTAGGTATTGTTTGGTTTGAGGGATTTGGAGGAAAGGGGAGGGATTTTAAAAGGGTTTATGTTTGGTTCAATTTTTTAAGAGGGGGGGAGGTGAGGAGAGGGGGGCCAAAATCCCTCCTAATAGCATTTTGTCTTCCCTCCAAAAGTGGGGGGATTTAGAGGGGAGGGGAGAAGGTTTAAAATAAAACAACCAAAATTACTTAAATATCTCTCCACTCAAATTAATAAAGTTGGATGTTATAAAATTATAAGGATATAAAAGTAAGTTAATTTTATTTTCCCTCCCCTCCCCTTGTGAACCAAACAAAAAAGGTCTCCTCTCACCTCATCTCGCCTCCTCGAACCAAACAAGATAAAATATCATCTCCCCTCCTCTCACCTCCCCTCCCCTCATTTGAACCAAACAAAGCCTTAAATCATTATATATGTTGGACATTTTATATTATTTATTTATTCCAAAAGTTTTGAGAGGAGGAAGTCCCCCATTTCTTGGGCGTGTGATAAATAAATGGTTTTATTTTTTTTTAGAAAACTAGTTTGACTTGATCAAACACTATTTATTTAATATATAAAACTCATTTTCTCTTAATCTAATTGACAAAGCCTCCACTTTAATATTTTCTTCACAACATTACTCTGACTTCATCCCTGAGTTTAACAAAATTTCATTCATGCTAATTCTAATATTTTAGAATTTTCAAATGAATCTTTAAAGATACATGATTACAGGCACCTCAGGTTATTAATTTTATTTGCAAAGATTTATTTTTTACAATAAATTTAAGGATTGAATTTGTGTTCCATTCGAATTTACTTCTCTAATTAGTCCCAAATTAGAAATTGAACACTAACCCAAACCCACGTAGGAGCAGCAACACGTGAAACAGGGGAAGGGGAAGATGGTGCGTTGAGGTTCAAGAACAACGCCGAAGCGACAGCTAGAACCGCCGCCAGACGTCTAGGCGGGTGGTGACAGTACCGAAGAGCGGCGCGAAGAGGGGGAGGAGGCGCAGAGCGTGTGATGGTTGGCTTCGCAACGACCTTGGTTGGGGCTTGCCCGATGTCACACAGGACGCAGCACCGCAGCTGCTGCACAACGACTGGGGCTGAGCGTGGCTTGCATACAACGGCTACGGGTGGCGTGGAAGTTTAGAGTGGTGGAGGCTTTGGGGTGTGTTCAAGCAACACTTCGAGACTTGGGTACAACTTTTCTACTCTTCAAGCCTGTTGACATATTAAATCAAGCCACCATTTGTAATGTGAATGAGATCAGCCACCATGCCAAAAGATTTGTTTCAAATCTTGAATTGATTTAGTAGTTGAAAGCATGTTAATGAATAGTATAGCTTGCATGTTATATGAATAGTTTAGCTTTGTTAAGAACATGCTTTGTTAGTTTTTTGTTTTGTTAGGCATATAATATTTCTACTTTGGTTTGTTAGACATCAAATATTGCTACTTTGTTTTGTTAGGCATCTAATGTTTTTATTGTATTTCATTTGCCTATAAAAGACCTTGTTACATGTATCATAAAATGTATCAAGTTTTAGATTGAAATATTAAAGTGATTATTTGCTCTCTTCCATTCTTTCTTGAGTGCTTCTGTTGTGTGTGAGTCTTGGAGAAAATAATGTCTCGCTGATATCAAATTGGTATCAGAGCTTGAGAGCCTGGTGGTGTGAGTGTTAAAAAAATCAAGAGTTTGTGAGGAACAAGAGTGTTCTCACTTTCATATTTTTTTTTGAGTCAGTGTGTGAGAAAGATATGACAAACTACAATATTGTCTGGTCCGGTCCCAAATTAGATGGGAAACTGGATTATAATTATTGGGCACTATTAATGGCTACCCATTTGAAAGCTCATAATATTTGGAGCCATGTTGAACCGGGTATGCAAGAAGGAGCCGACGATGTTGCTCGACGGCATGATCAGCTGACTCTAACACAAATCCATCAAGGAGTAGATTACTCAGTTTTTGGTAAAATAACAAATGCCAAAACTGCTAAAGAAGCGTGGGGCATCTTGAAGCTGTCATATAAAGGAGTGGAGAAAGCCCAGAAATCCAAGTTACAATCCATGCGTAGAGAATATGAGAGGTATGAAATGTCCAGTTCAGAAACAATTGAACAATATTTTTCACGTGTTACTAACCTTGTAAATAAGATGAGGGTGTATGGAGAAGATATTCCTGACAGTAAAGTTGTGGAGAAAATATTACACACCATACTAATGAAGTTTGACCATGTGGTGACTACAATAATTGAGTCCCACGACACAGATAGCATGACGGTAGCAGAGTTTCAAGGAAGCATTGAAAGCCACGTGAGCAGAATCCTGGAGAAGACGAAAAAAAGTACATGAAGAAGCCTTGAAAAGTCAGGTGAATCTCAACAACGTTGCTGAATCCAGTCAAAACATAGAAGGTAGAAACCGTGACAATTTCAATAATGGATGAAGAGGAAATTATAGAGGCAGAGGTCGTGGAAATTTCAGAGGAAGAGGACGTGGAAATTTCAACCAAGGAAGAGGAGGAAACAACTTTGGATACTCCAACCGTGGAAGAGGAAGAGGTAACAATTACCAAGAAAGAGCAAATTATAGTTGTTATGATTGTGGGAAGTTCGGACACAAAGTTGCATATTGCAGATACAAACAACAGGCAAACATAGCAGAAAACCAGTATCAGGATGTTGGTGAGAATTTTAACCCATAAAGTTTATTTTTGGCAAGCGGTAATTTTTCTGAAGGTAAAAACATCTGGTATTTAGATACTGGATGTAGTAATCATATGTGTGGGAAAAAGGAGATATTTTCTTCTCTAGATGAAACAGTGACTTCTACTATAAAATTTGGCAACAACACTAATATTCCAATTCTGGGAAAAGGCCAAGTTGCTATTAGATTGAAGGATGGATCCCAAAACTTCATCTCTGATGTTTTCTATGCTCCTGGACTTCAACATAATCTATTGAGTATGGGACAACTATCAGAGAAAGGCTACAACATGCAGATACAACATGGGTACTACACGTTGATTGACAAGAACGGGAGATTTATTTCCAAGGTAAAAATGACTCCTAACCGCCTATTCCCTTTGAAGTTTCAACATGAAAGATTTCCTTGTTTGGTTTCTATAATACCAAATGATGATTGGTTGTGGCATATGCGCTTTGATCATTTTCATTTCTCTAGATTAAATTATCTGTCAAAGAAAGAATATGTGTTTGGTTTGCCTGTTGTAAATATCCCCAATAGTGTATGTGAGATTTGCCAATTGGGAAAGAAACACAGAGAATCATTTCCTACAGGAAAGTCATGGAGAGCAAGGAAGCCACTAGAGATTGTTCACTCAGACTTGTGCACAGTTGAAATCCCATCACATGGTGGTAGTAAGTATTTTATTACCTTTATTGAGGATTTCAGCAGAAAGACTTGGGTGTATTTTTTGAAGCAGAAATCAGAAGCTTGTGATGCCTTTAATTCATTTAAGGCATTTGTGGAGAAACAAAGTGGCTGCAAGATTGAAGCATTGAGAACACACAGAGTTCAAGAATACCTCGTTTGTGCAGTTTTCTTTGAGCAACAAGGAATTCATCATCAACTGACAACCAGATACACTCCCCAACAGAATGGAGTTGTCGAAAGGAAGAACAGGACAATCATGGACATGGTGAGGTGCATGCTGAAAGCAAAACAAATGCCTAGAGAATTCTGGACAGAAGTTGTTGCTACTGCTGTTTATATCTTGAACAGGTTTCCAATAAAGAGTGTTCGTGACAAAACACCAGAAGAAGCCTGGAGTGGAAGGAGGCCCTCTATCCGGCACCTCAGAGTTTTTGGGTGTGTGGTATATGCCCATGTACCATATCAATTAAGGAAAAAGCTTGGTGATAAAGGAGAAAAATGTGTGTTTACTGGCTACTGCACAAATTCAAAGGCATACAGACTTTACAATCCAGAGACAAAGAAGGTGGTTATTAGTCGAGATGTGACATTTGATGAAGAAGGAATGTGGGACTGGTCTTCAAAAGTCAAAAAGCAGCCGGTGGTAATTCCAGATGGTTGTGAAGAAGAGAATGGACATCAAGATCCAGCAACTAATGAGCCATAAACATCAAGCAAGCCACAGAGGCAACGAAGACTACCAGCCAGATTGGATGATTATGTTGTGGGTAATGATAATGACCCATCTGATGAAGAAATTATCAACTTTGCTTTATTTTCAGATTGTGAGCTAGTGACTTTCGAAGAAGCTGCAAATGATTAGAATTGGAAAAAAGCCATGGATGCTGAGATCCATGCAATTGAGAAGAATGAAACATGGGAGCTGACAGACTTGCCAGTAGATAAGAAGCCAATTGGAGTGAAATGGGTGTACAAAACAAAGTACAAGCCCAATGGAGAAATTGATCGTTTTAAAGCAAGGTTGGTGGCAAAAGGATACAAGCAGAAGCCAGGTATTGATTATTTTGAGGTATTTGCTCCTGTTGCGAGATTAGATACAATTCGTATGATTATATCTATCTCAGCTCAAAATAATTGGAAAATACACCAAATGGATGTTAAATACGCTTTTCTAAATGGTTCTTTGGAAGAAGAGGTGTATGTTGTTGAAAAACTTGCAGGATGTGTGATTGAAGGAAAAGAAGACAAGGTCTACAGATTGAAGAAAGCATTGTATGGCTTGAAACAGGCACCCAAAGCATGATACAAAAAGATTGACTCTTATTTTGTGCAACATGGATTTCAGAGATGCCCATTTGAGCACACTTTATATATTAAAGTTGTTGATCCAGATGTTATTCTTATTGTGTGCCTTTATGTTGATGATCTAATCTTTACTGGCAATAATCCAAAGATGATTTCAGAATTCAGGGAGGCTATGATTAAATGCTTTGAAATAAGAGATTTAGGCTTAATGTCATATTTTCTTGGCATTGAGGTCGATCAACAAGATGATGGAATTTTCATATCTCAGAAGAAATATGCTGGTGATATTTTGAAGAAATTCAAGATGGATAATTCAAAGCCAATTTCCACTCCTGTTGAAGAAAAGTTGAAGTTAACGAGAAACCGATGGCAAGAAGATAGATCCAACCTATTACAAAAGCTTGATAGGAAGTCTGAGATATTTGACTGCAACTAGACCAGACATTGTTTTTTGGAGTTGGATTTCTCAGAAGATTTATGGAAGAGATTTGTCATTTGCAAGGAGCCAAAAGAATTCTGAGATATATCAAAGGTACTCTGACTGATGGAATTTTTTATGCCAATAATACTACTGTGAATCTTGTTGGATATGCAGATAGTTATTGGGCAGGATATATAGAAACAAGAAAAAACACGTCAGGGTACGCATTTCATCTGGGCACTAGCGCAGTATTATGGTCCTCAAAGAAACAGCCAGTTGTTGCACTCTCAACCGCTGAAGCAGAGTATATAGCTGCAGCCAGTTGTGCTACACAGGCAGTATGGCTGAGAAGACTTCTAGAAGTGATGCATCAGAAGCAGGATACTCCCACAGGGATATTTTGTGATAACAAGTCTGCCATTGCACTATGCAAAAATCCAGTTTTTCATGGACGGTCCAAGCACGTAGATATTCGGTTTCACAAAATTCGAGAATTGGTAGCTGAGAAAGAAGTGGTGATCAAGTATTGTCCAACTGAAGAACAAGTTGCAGATATTTTTACAAAGCCACTGAAAGCTGAGTTATTTTACAAGTTGAAGAAAATGCTTGTGTCGCGACCGGGGCCACGACGGGGTCGGCGAGCTCGTGAGAAAAGATAATGAAAAATGATTGAATTTTTGGGGAGTCGCCACCAATTTATTTGGGTTGGGAAAATTGGAAAACCCGAAAATGATTTAAAATTAAAAAACTGGTCTGCGAACAAGAGATCCGAATTCGGGAGTCGATTATGCGTAGGGAAGGTATTAGCACCCTACAACATCCGTTAAAAACGGTTACCTTTAATTAATTGTGCAAAATTCATTAACTTTTAAAATGTTTATTTTACCCTCTAAAAGAAAAAAACAAAATTTATTTAAATTAAAGAATGATGAGAAAAAATTAATTTGAAATCAATGGGACAAAAATGTTGAAAATTTTATTTTGGCTCGACGAGAAATCCCGCTCTTACGTATCTCCAGGTGCAATGGAGAAATCAAAGCCACGTAGTTCTAAAAATGTGTTTGAAAGGATTGGTTTTGATTTTGAAAAAGAAATTGATTTTTAATTTCTGAAAAAAAAATGAGGAAATTGATTTTGGAAGTGTTTTTAATCCAAAGAAAAAAGGAATTTATTTTTTAGCAAAGTTGATGCTAGCAAATGGCTATACAACGAATCCTTGAAATTGTTTCGACGACATTATTGATAGAAATGCTATTCAATAAACGTCATTTATTTTGAGAAGAAAACATTTTTGAGAAAAGATTTAAAATTCCGTATTATTGAGTTAGCAAATGGCTATACTCAATATTTTTCCCTTTCTTACGTTATTGATAGAAGTGCTATTCAATTAACGTAATTTTTTTGAAAAGAATTATTTTTTTAAATGAATTTGAAATTTCACGCATTATTGAGCTAGTAAATGACTATACTCAATATTTCTTTTTTTTTCACGTTATTGATAGGAATGCTATTCAATTAACGTAATTTTGAGAAAATTATTTTTAGAAGAGATTTGAGATTAAGCGCATTATCGAGCTAGTAAATGACTATACTCAATATTTCATTTTCTCTTAAAACTATACGTTAAAGGATAGAAAAGCTATTCCATCAACGTAATTGATTTGATAAACCAATTTAAAAAATGTTTTTTTTTATTTATAAACGGGCAAATTATTGAGCTAGTAAAAGACTATGCTCAATTATTTTTTATTTGAATGACGTTAAAAGATAGAAATGCTATTCTACTAACGTCAAAGATAAAAGGGGATAAATTGAATCAATTAATATTTACATGAACACAAAATTAAAATTACAAATGATCAATTATTTACAGAGAAATAAATAAACAGATACTTACATCCACAAATGTTAAATAAATAATTCTAAACAGTTAAAAGAAATACAAGATGGTGGATCTAAAATAATTTACAAAAAAGAGATTATTAGTGATAAAGAACAACACATATTTAAAACAAATAACACACAATTTTTAGTGAAACAAATAACACAAAATAAAAGAGGGGAAAAATAAATTGGGCCTCAGTTCACATCATTGGCCCCCCACCCACAAAAAAAAAGGAACAAGTAAACCTGCTGGGCCAGCAGACAAAGCTGGCCCAAGTCTCTAAACAGAAACAACCCCCAAAAGAAAAAACCCTTAATGAAGAGAGAACAGAAGCACCAACCCTCCCCTCACTCTCTCTACTCTCTGCTAGGGTTTACGAAATAGAAAAGAGGGAAAAGCAAAGGGGGCGGCCGCAGCTGGACGCGAGAAAGGGGGGCCGCCATCGACGGCGGCGCTGCAGCGGGGTAGTGGCCACCTTGGACGGCGGCACTGCATGGTGGCTCGCGACTGGGTGCGCGGCGACGATGGCTTCGCAGGGCCAGCGGCCGCGCGACGTGGACGTGAAGGGGGGAACGGCTGCAGGGACTGTGGCTGTCTGTGGGAGAGCCACACAGCGGCGGCGGTGTGGCCGCCTGCAGGAGAGAGAAGCCGCACGCGGCGGCCGCGCGAAGGGGGGGGGGGGGCGTGCGGCGCTTGGCCGTTGCAGCCGCGCAAACAGCGACGCAATGGGAGGGACGGGAGCGGTCCCGCACGGTGGTGCGGCCGCGGACGAGGGATGGTGCTTGGTCTCGGGAAGACGAAAGGTGACGCATCAAGGAGGGGGCGACGGCGGAGATGCCCTCAACGGTGGTCGGAGCACAGCCACGGGGAATGATGCTCTTCTCTCTTTCTTACTCTCTTCCTCTCATTCTTTCTCTCAATTATTGGCTCTGATTCCAGGGGTTGGTGGTTGCTGGATTGCTTGAGGGTTGCTGTTTTTATTTTTTATTTATCTTTTGACTATTCCACATGTAAAATGGGACTTTTTAAGTAAACATTTCATATGATGCTTAGCATGATTAAGTTCATTTTCATTTAAAAGCATTACACTGATTTGAAGCATAACATTGGGCAAATTGTATTGTTAAGACATGTACCAGAATATGCTTCTCTCTGCCTGTAGCCTCTTTGTGTATGTTTCCCCTCTGTGTTCTTTTCTGTGTGGTTCGTTGGTTCTGCAATTTATGATAACCTCCCTCTTTCTTTCAAATTTTGAGCCCAAAAAGTGTATGAAGCTATGTAATTTTCTTTCTGGCCAGAGTTTCCCCTCTATTTCATGTATATCCCCCTCCCTTTTTTGAAATTCGGTTCCAATTTATAGGCAAAATTTTTGCCTTTTTCAGTAGGCAAGTTGTTTTGCAAGATTACTTTTCCCCATGCTTGCCCATGCCATTGCCGCCCCAAGACAGGGCAAGTTGCACAACTTGCAGCTTGCCTGCCTCATGCATTCCCCCAATTTCTTTTTTTCCTTTTTCTTAAATTAGTAATGCAAATAGGCTATATTAGCCCAAATTTTTTTTTTATTTAAGGTTCACAATCAATGGGCCCAAAGTTGCCCCAAAAAAAAAATCTGAACAATCCCATTCCCCCCTTTTTTACAAAATTCAAGCTTACAACAAGTGGGCTAGTTTGGCCCAAGTGGAAATTTGAAAGAATATGAAAAACACATCTTTTTTGGTAAAATGGTTTAATTAACCAATTAATTAATAATTAATTACTCAACTAATTAATTAACCAAAAAAAAAAAATTTATTTTAACTCTCTTTCTTTTTTTTGTTTTTTTTTTGTTTTTTTTAATTTGAACTTAAAAATTAATGGGCCCAAAAATGACCCAATAGATAAAAAAACAAATCTGAAAAATTCTTTTTTTTCAAGGGTGAAGCAAATGGGCCCAAATTGGGCCAATTAAAAGACTTTTTTTCTTTTTTGGACTTAATAGATTTTTTTTATCAAAACGTTTAATCAATCTGTTAATCAATTAACCATCGATAATTAATTAACTAACGGATTAATTGACCCATTTCGATTTTCTTTAATTTTAGGTATTTTTGGATTTTTTAGAAGAAATAGATAAATACTACAAATACATACATAAGAAAAAGTAAATGAAGTTCCCGGACAAAATTGGGTGCTGACAGCAGCTCCCTTTGCTTGTTCTTTCAACTGAAAGAATAAGCAAAAATAAAGAAGCAGCCAATTTTGTTTCGGACAAAACATGATCTAGGAAAAAGGGAAAAGACCTGAAAAATCATCAGGTCAAATTGATAAATCTCCTGGAAAACCATCAGGAGGAAAAGGAAAAGACCTGGAAAACCATCGGGTCAAACTGATAAACTCCTGGAAAACCATCAGGAGGAAAGGGAAAAGACCTGGAAAACCATCAGGTCAAATTGATAAACTCCTGGAAAACCTTCAGGAGGAAAGGGAAAAGACCTGGAAAACCATCAGGTCAAATTGATAAACTCCTGGAAAACCCTCAGGAGGAAAAGGATAAGACCTGGAAAACCATCAGGTCAAACTGATAAGACTCCTGGAAAACCATCAGGAGGAAAGGGAAAAGACTTGGAAAACCATCAGGTCAAACTGATAAACTCCTGGAAAACCATCAGGAGGAAAGGGAAAAGACCTGGAAAACCATCAGGTCAAATTGATAAACTCCTGGAAAACCATCAGGAGGAAAGGGAAACTACCTGGTAAATCACAGGTAGTTTGATGAAAATAGAAGTCACTAGATATCACAAAGTCGAGCGGGCTTCACAATACCCTAGAGAAAAGAACTAGGCGTCACAATACCTAAAATGGAAACATGGGCATCACACTACCTAAAAAATGATAACTCGACAACTCAACATCTGGAACAAAGGTTAGGACAATGCCCAACAGTCGGTGCAAAATGCTTGCAAAAAAAGAAGTTGGAAATTTGGACAACAATCTGGATTTCAAAACTTGATTCTTCCATAGAAACTTGGCATGAATTTCAAATTAAATATGAAAAATTCCAGGAGAGACAACATTCCCAAAAATGATATGAATTTTCTTTTCACCATTGAGTTAAAACACTCATTCAATTGTTTATGGACAAAGGGTGGTATTATGGTGTAGGGAGGAAGCAAAGAATCCTTTTCAAGGTTTTTGAGATTAAATGGGAGGAGTATGGGAAGGGAAGGTAATTTTCCACTGTGACATGGAAGTATAAGTGAAATACGGATCTAGCCCCCAAGTTAGGCATGAAAACATGACTTCTCAAAGAGATGGAAACTTGCACAATTCTGGCGAGGAGGAATAATGAGCCCCCAATTTAAGGTTCAAACACCTATGACAGTCAAATACTCCTGATGCGATGAGCCCCCAGATTTTAGCTTCAAGACATCTATGACACTCAAATCCTTTTGATGATTCTTGTTTCAAATGCTCAGTGAATAAAATTAACATTTGCTCCCGCTGCAAGTGCGCTTTTCCTTCATCTTTTGTATTTTTTCTTTTTTCTTTCTTTTTTTTTTAGGAGCCAAATGTACAAGCAAATGCAGCTTAATCAAGTCGCTTTGTATCAAAATTAAAGATTAAGAAAATAAAAACAATCAATCTTTGATCAGGATGGACTTTATTGGGCTTGTAACGTGGCCAAGGGTTAAATGGTTATGAAAGAAAAGGATATTAAGGCCCAAAATGAGTGTTTACGGGTTTATTAGGATAAAGGATCTGCTGCACAATGATACATTTTGAAACAGATAATTCAATTAAAGCGATGTTCTCAACATTTCCATTTTCACTTTCTTCAAATTTTTCATTCCTTTCTTCTTTTTTTTTCATTCATTTTTATCTTTCGTTTTTTTTATCTTCATTCTTTCATATTTTCAACTCTTTTCTCTTTTTTGAATGAGTAACTTGTGAAAATGGAATACAACTTGTACGAGTAATATCATAAATAACTCATGAGACTTGGATGAACACATTGCAGCAGCTCCCAATGTGGAGGTGATCCTTGTCTAGGGTTAATTGAAGAAAAAATCCTTTTTAGGCTCAAAGTGGGTAGCAAGGGATGTTATTCAACCGTTGGATAAAGAAACAAGGCCAAACTTCATTTCAAATCTTGATTGCTTACTTTCAAAAAGTTTAATTTAGAGACAAAGTCTCTTGAAAGATGCATTTACTCATTTTTCACTCCTTTTCTTTCTTTTGGAATAACAACATGAATAAAAGATAATTTCATTGCTCACAATATGACGAGTACATCATTGTAGTAGAAGCAAAAAGTTAACCATTACACTTAAACAAAAGAAACAAGATAAAAATCGAGAAATTGAAAGTTATCCAATACTACCGACAACCCAAAATGCATCAGCCAAACTTCATTCTTAATGCTTAAGGAGAGGATCTTTATCGATACTCGTCCCTGTGGATTTCCTTTCTCCTTCTTCAAAAAACAATTGTCCTACATCTCTTAACCTTTGCACTCGAAGTTTGAAGGTCAAACATTTTTCTATCGAGTGACCCGGGGCTCCCATATGATACTTGCATGCTTCAGCTGGGTTGTACCATTTGGGGGGAGGATTGGACACTGGTTGCGATACTTCTGGGGCCACCAAATGTTGTTGCAAAAAAGTATCATAGAGGTCAGAATAAGGGATTGGCACTGGATCGATCTTCACTCTTTCTTTTCTTGGCTGATAGGGTGGATTTTGGAAGGTTGGTAGCTGGTTGGGAAAGGAAACATTGTTAACTTGTGGAGGTGCGGAGTTCCCAACTTGGGATGTTCCTCCCTGGTAAGGATTGTGGAAGTTTGGAGGATAGGATGGGTAGGGGTATGGATAAAAGGGTGGTAGGGAGTATGGTGAGGATTGTTGGACGGGGTGATGGGATATGGTTTTGGATGGGTAGTTTCCAGTGCCAACTGCATGGACCTCTCCTTCCTTCTTTTGAAAGTTCGGCTTTTTGGGCTTATCATGAGGATTATTTGCCCCATGTAGCTTCCCTTCTCTGATGGCATCTTCCACCTGTTCTCCAGCAATGACAACATCTGAAAACCGATTGGTGACACATCCCAGCAATTTCTCAAAGTATGCCCCATCAAGAGTTTTCACAAAAAGTCTAACAATTTCTTTTTCGTTCAGAGGGGGCTAAACCTGAGAAGCTTTCTCCCTCCACCTTTGAGCATACTCCCTAAATGTCTCCGCCTCAGCCTTCTTCATCCTTTGAAGCTCAAATCGGTCAGGGGCAATGTCGGTCACAAACTGGTACTGTTTGATAAATAATTCCGCCAGATTACGCCAACTCCTGATTTGCTTCTTATCAAGCTGTAAAAACCAAGTCAGAGCACCTCCAGCCAAGCTGTGCTGGAAACAATGAATCATCAGCTTTTCATTGTTATAATGTGCAGCCATGCTTCTAGTGTACAAGGTCAGGTGGATCAACGGGTCAGTCTTCCCTTCAAATTTCTCAAAGTCTGGAACTTTGAATTTTGCAGGAATCTCTATGTCGGGGAAAAGGTAGAAATCCTGCACATCTAGCTTCCCGTAAACATCTATTCCCTGTAATGCTCTCATTTTTTCTTCCAACATCTCCATTTTATCCATCATTTTGGCTTCTTCCTCCCTGACCTTCACCTCGGGGCCTGATGACTCGGTGACAATCACAACTTTGTGGGGATTTTCACCATTGGTTTTAATAGATGGACCCCCACCATCGTTGTCATTTCCGTTCGAATTGTCGTTAATCACTTCCTTCTCAGGGATCACAGTCTTCAACAATTCTAAAATTTGGCTAAAACTCCCTTCCAACCTATCCATCCTCTGCTCCATAGTAGGAGGGTTCTCACTTGTCACAGGGATCTCAGCCATTATTGAATGGTGGGGAACTGTCTGGGAACGGGAACGAGTTTGGATAGGACTGCGTATGAACTTGTGCTTTGGCGCAATGGTGAAATCTGATAAAAATTTGGAAAGAATTAATTTAGGGGAATGTTATTTCAAAATTGGAATCATTTGAAATTTTTTTTTTTCAAAATTTGCTTGAATTATACACAAAAGGAGACACGTGATTTTTCAAGAAATTGGAAAAGGAGAAAGAAAAGACAAACTATTCACAAAGTTTATGGATGCAAAATATATCTTTTTGTGCAAGGATGAGATACTAAAATTTTGTACAAAAAATGTGGAGATTAAAATTTTGAGGAAAAGAAATAAGAAAAAGATTAATGCTCCTTTTGTTCTACAAGGGCGAATCCTAGCATTGGATAATTCTATTGTCGGAAAAAAATCCCTATTCAGGTTTGGCAATTATAGATAAACTACCGGTGCACAGATTTAGGGACGAATCTAGACCTCTAGGGACCATGGTTCCCAGATTGCCCTCATCACATTGACAAGGATCCAGTTCGTGAATTAGTCATACGTAGGGATAATCCCTCTCAATATAACAAATCCAGGATACCGGTAGCAATCTGAGTGGTGAATCAACTAATGTCACGTGGGCATCAAGCCCCTCAAAACATTTGTTGAAACACCTCCTATGCCTTAGCTTGCACGAGCTCGGGTATAGAGCCAAAGTTGTGCGAGGAGACTGACAATGAAGTGCCTGCTTAGAGCATAGAAACCTACAAAACTACCCTACCTGCAAGAGAGACAGATGACAAATATGTACACAAATAATAGTCTTCTCACCTAAGGTTGAAGCAAAATATTTACAACAACAAAATATGTACAATGGAATTCACAAAGAGATAAGAAAAAGTGTTTACAATAAGATATATACAACAAAAGGAAAGAGGGTACAATGAACATAAAAAGTTAATAATTTTGCACAATTAATTAATAGGCTTGACTCTCGAACTCCCCAGTGGAGTCGCCAGCTGTCGCGACCGGGGCCACGACGGGGTCGGCGAGCTCGTGAGAAAAGATAATGAAAAATGATTGAATTTTGGGGAGTCGCCACCAATTTATTTGGGTTGGGAAAATTGGAAAACCCGAAAATGATTTAAAATTAAAAAACTGGTCTGCGAACAAGAGATCCGAATTCGGGAGTCGATTATGCGTAGGGAAGGTATTAGCACCCTACAACATCCGTTAAAAACGGTTACCTTTAATTAATTGTGCAAAATTCATTAACTTTTAAAATGTTTATTTTACCCTCTAAAAAAAAAAAACAAAATTTATTTAAATTAAAGAATGATGAGAAAAAATTAATTTGAAATCAATGGGACAAAAATGTTGAAAATTTTATTTTGGCTCGACGAGAAATCCCGCTCTTACGTATCTCCAGGTGCAATGGAGAAATCAAAGCCACGTAGTTCTAAAAATGTGTTTGAAAGGATTGGTTTTGATTTTGAAAAAGAAATTGATTTTTAATTTCTGAAAAGAAAAATGAGGAAATTGATTTTGGAAGTGTTTTTAATCCAAAGAAAAAAGGAATTTATTTTTTAGCAAAGTTGATGCTAGCAAATGGCTATACAACGAATCCTTGAAATTGTTTCGACGACATTATTGATAGAAATGCTATTCAATAAACGTCATTTATTTTGAGAAGAAAACATTTTTGAGAAAAGATTTAAAATTCCGTATTATTGAGTTAGCAAATGGCTATACTCAATATTTTTCCCTTTCTTACGTTATTGATAGAAGTGTTATTCAATTAACGTAATTTTTTTGAAAAGAATTATTTTTTTTAAATGAATTTGAAATTTCACGCATTATTGAGCTAGTAAATGACTATACTCAATATTTCTTTTTTTCACGTTATTGATAGGAATGCTATTCAATTAACGTAATTTTGAGAAAATTATTTTTAGAAGAGATTTGAGATTAAGCGCATTATCGAGCTAGTAAATGACTATACTCAATATTTCATTTTCTCTTAAAACTATACGTTAAAGGATAGAAAGGCTATTTCATCAACGTAATTGATTTGATAAACCAATTTAAAAAATGTTTTTTATTTATAAACGGGCAAATTATTGAGCTAGTAAAAGACTATGCTCAATTATTTTTTATTTGAATGACGTTAAAAGATAGAAATGCTATTTTACTAACGTCAAAGATAAAAGGGGATAAATTGAATCAATTAATATTTACATGAACACAAAATTAAAATTACAAATGATCAATTATTTACAGAGAAAGAAATAAACAGATACTTACATCCACAAATGTTAAATAAATAATTCTAAACAGTTAAAAGAAATACAAGATGGTGGATCTAAAATAATTTACAAAAAAGAGATTATTAGTGATAAAGAACAACACATATTTAAAACAAATAACACACAATTTTTAGTGAAACAAATAACACAAAATAAAAGAGGGGAAAAATAAATTGAGCCTCAGTTCACATCATTGGCCCCCCACCCACAAAAAAAAAAGGAACAAGTAAACCTGCTGGGCCAGCAGACAAAGCTGGCCCAAGTCTCTAAATAGAAACAACCCCCAAAAGAAAAAACCCTTAATGAAGAGAGAACAGAAGCACCAACCCTCCCTTCACTCTCTCTACTCTCTGCTAGGGTTTACGAAATAGAAAAGAGGGAAAAGCAAAGGGGGCGGCCGCAGCTGGACGCGAGAAAGGGGGGCCGCCATCGACGGCGGCGCTGCAGCGGGGTAGTGGCCACCTTGGACGGCGGCACTGCATGGTGGCTCGCGACTGGGTGCGCGGCGACGATGGCTTCGCAGGGCCAGCGGCCGCGCGACGTGGACGTGAAGGGGGGAACGGCTGCAGGGACTGTGGCTGTCTGTGGGAGAGCCACACAGCGGCGGCGGTGTGGCCGCCTGCAGGAGAGAGAAGCCGCACGCGGCGGCCACGCGAAGGGGGGTCGTGCGGCGCTTGGCCGTTGCAGCCGCGCAACAGCGACGCAATGGGAGGGACGGGAGCGGTCCCGCACGGTGGTGCGGCCGCAGACGAGGGATGGTGCTTGGTCTCGGGAAGACGAAAGGTGACGCATCAAGGAGGGGGCGACGGCGGAGATGCCCACAACGGTGGTCGGAGCACAGCCACGGGGAATGATGCTCTTCTCTCTTTCTTACTCTCTTCCTCTCATTCTTTCTCTCAATTATTGGCTCTGATTGCAGGGGTTGGTGGTTGCTGGATTGCTTGAGGGTTGCTGTTTTTATTTTTTATTTATCTTTTGACTATTTCACATGTAAAATGGGACTTTTTAAGTAAACATTTCATATGATGCTTAGCATGATTAAGTTCATTTTCATTTAAAAGCATTACACTGATTTGAAGCATAACATTGGGCAAATTGTATTGTTAAGACATGTACCAGAATATGCTTCTCTCTGCCTGTAGCCTCTTCGTGTATGTTTCCCCTCTGTGTTCTTTTCTGTGTGGTTCGTTGGTTCTGCAATTTATGATAACCTCCCTCTTTCTTTCAAATGTTGAGCCCAAAAAGTGTATGAAGCTATGTAATTTTCTTTCTACCCAGAGTTTCCCCTCTATTTCATGTATATCCCCCTCCCTTTTTTGAAATTCGGTTCCAATTTATAGGCAAAATTTTTGCCTTTTTCAGTAGGCAAGTTGTTCTGCAAGATTACTTTTCCCCATGCTTGCCCATGCCATTGCCGCCCCAAGACAGGGCAAGTTGCACAACTTGCAGCTTGCCTGCCTCATGCATTCCCCCAATTTCTTTTTTTCCTTTTTCTTAAATTAGTAATGCAAATAGGCTATATTAGCCCAAAGTTTTTTTTTATTTAAGGTTCACAATCAATGGGCCCAAAGTTGCCCCAAAAAAAAAATCTGAACAATCCCCTTCCCCCCCTTTTTACAAAATTCAAGCTTACAACAAGTGGGCTAGTTTGGCCCAAGTGGAAATTTGAAAGAATATGAAAAACACATCTTTTTTGGTAAAATGGTTTAATTAACCAATTAATTAATAATTAATTAATCAACTAATTAATTAACCCAAAAAAAAATTTTTATTTTAACTCTCTTTCTTTTTTTGTTTTTTTTTTGTTTTTTTAATTTGAACTTAAAAATTAATGGGCCCAAAAATGACCCAATAGATAAAAAAACAAATCTGAATAATTCTTCTTTTTTTCAAGGGTGAAGCAAATGGGCCCAAATTGGGCCAATTAAAAGACTTTTTTTCTTTTTGGACTTAATAGATTTTTTTTATCAAAACGTTTAATCAATCTGTTAATCAATTAACCATCGATAATTAATTAACTAACGGATTAATTGACCCATTTCGATTTTCTTTAATTTAGGTATTTTTGGATTTTTTAGAAGAAATAGATAAATACTACAAATACATACATAAGAAAAAGTAAATGAAATTCCCGGACAAAATTGGGTGCTGACAGCTTGGAATGATACATGCTTGATTTAAGGGAGGCAATGTTGACATATTAAATCAAGCCACCATTTGTAATGTGAATGAGATCAGCCACCATGCCAAAAGATTTGTTGCAAATCTTGGATTGATTTAGTAGTTGAAAGCATGTTAATGAATAGTATAGCTTGCATGTTATATGAATAGTTTAGCTTTGTTAAGAACATGCTTTGTTAGTTTTTTGTTTTGTTAGGCATCTAATATTTCTACTTTGGTTTGTTAGGCATCAAATATTGCTACTTTGTTTTGTTAGGCATCTAATGTTTTTATTGTATTTCATTTGCCTATAAAAGGCCTTATTACATGTATCATAAAATGTATCAAGTTTTAGATTGAAATATTAAAGTGATTATTTGCTCTCTTCCCTTCTTTCTTGAGTGCTTCAGTTGTGTGTGAGTCTTAAAGAAAATAATGTCCCACTGATATCAAAGCCTAACCAAGTCACCCGCAATGATAATGATCTCTCGCTCTGTTAAGTGAAGAGATTTTATTTTTGACGTATGTGAACTGGTGTAAGGATCCTCTCCTGCCTCTCCAGCAGAGTTTAGCTATGGAATAACTACGGATTTTGATTTCCTAGTTTTTCCGTAGCTAAACGTTGCTGGAGAGGCTGGAGGGCTGGAGAGAATTCGAGTCCGAAATAATGAGGAAGAGATTGGTGTTGATGGGAGTTAGTTAATGAGATAATAAATTCATACAACTCAAATTATACAAGAATTCATACAACACATTTTTTTCTCTATCTCTTTATATTACATCACTTATCACATCCCACATTTTTCTCTCTTCTTTCTCTTTTCTCTCTTCATCACTCTTGTTTGTATGTTGTAGAGATGTATGAATATGATTTCTCTTAGTTAAATATGAAACTTGAAACCTTTTGTGTGAAAGTATTCTACTGGTGTTTTGTGGTGTTACATGCTTGACCAAGTGCTCGTATATAGAATAAAAGTTAAAAACTGTGTTCATGTTTTTTTAATGTCAAAAGGTGGTTTTTGCGCCTTTCCTTTCCTGTGGAGGCATATCTTCTGAATACCTTAATTTTAATTTTAATCTTGATAAATGTTCTTAGATGTGTTAGTTTTTTGGATGAATTTTGTTTTCATATATATTACCTTTATGATTTTAATATTAAAATAACACCAAACTTGTAGACCACATGCCTTTTGATTTTATAGAGTATCACCGTTAGTTTTTAATCTTGCTTATTTAAAAAATGGAATTTGTGCTCCGTAAGACGTTGTGGTCTATTAATAAGCTTTTGATTTTGTGGTATGTGTATTGCCTTTTATTAGACATGGATTGTGTTTTTTAATTAATTTCAATCTTTAACCTTTATAAATGATCTTAGTGAAATTATCAGATTTTGAGCATCAAATGTGGGGGTTGTTTTTGTTTGAGAAGTTTTGGTGTGTTTTGGAAATATTAAAGAAAGGTAATGTTTGTTTTTATATAATATTGATATATGAAATTTTATTCTCATTGATTTAAGTGTATTATGGGAATATGAGCACAATGGTTTGGGATGTCTCATTTATTATGATATATCATAGTTTCTTATACATTTTTTATGTGGACATTATTGAGAGTTATATATATTAAAGGCATGAGTTAGACAAGCTGCAATTCGTGGGGTTAATTTCATAAATAAGTGTGATTACTTTGAAGTAATCTATTGAGTATCCCTTATGATATTAACCTTTAAAAGAAAAAATAGAGATATTATGTGTCAAATTTGAGTAAGCCCAAATTATTAGGAACGTATTACATTTGATTAATTTATTAGAAAATAAAATTGTTTGCTATGTCTGTAAAACCCAAGAATGATTTGAGAGATACCATAAATTACGGTATTGCATATAATGGACTTGCCACTATATTATAGTGATATAGTGATGATAATTTGATTTGATTTAGATGAGAATAAATTCAATAAATTCACAAATGAATTTATTTTTACCCTCAATGGAGGAGTTGTCGCTTATCAGTCCAAGTATACCTATATAAGTCTCATATATAACAGAGGCCAAGTTTATTCTCAACTTGATAAGACGTGAGAATGATTGACTAAGAAATCTTAGTATATATTCTGTTTTGGAAGGAACATGTGTCTTCCAAATCTATATATTGTGATTGCTATGTGTAAATAGCAAGAGTAAATGTTGTGACGTATACATATACATTATTATTTCTTAATGTAGCTACTAAATGATGGGGTTATATCCCTAATCAATGTGTGATCAAAAATAAATTTGACCAATTTCTCACAAAGCAATAAGCTAGTGATAAAACATCGAGGGGAATGAGACTAAAGCCAATTTGATACTAACGGTGATGGTAACTCAACCTTTGTGATTGTAGATCCCATGAAGAAGGTTCATATGGGTAAAAACAAGTCACTTGTTAGTTATGCTAACACTATTTATTTTGTCCCTTCCTATGGTTTAGAGGTATTAGACTGCATTATTGAGAGGATAAGCTTAAAGCTTTTAATGAATTTCATATCCCTTATGGGTGGTGTATGAAGTGCAACATACACTAGATGAAATCACCTATATATATGAGTGTCAAGTGGGGTCGCTTGTATGAGATTATATTGTGGCATAATCTCTAGAGCACTCATGAATACCAGGCGCGGGCATGGCCTATCACTTGTATGTTAAG
This sequence comes from Sesbania bispinosa, assembly GCA_026901365.1. Lineage (NCBI taxonomy): Eukaryota > Viridiplantae > Streptophyta > Magnoliopsida > Fabales > Fabaceae > Sesbania > Sesbania bispinosa. The sequence goes on from QLOH01000053.1 coordinate 1,375,402, forward strand.
TCCTGACTGTCTAGGTCGGGTTCATAGTACAAAAGACACCATATTCGATGCATATATGCCCCATATCGTTATCCTAGGAATATTTTTCTTTTCCTTTTCCGCAAAAAATTTTCTTTAAAACTTTTGAAATATGTAGGAGATTGTTGTACATTTTATATTATTTATTTATTTCAAAAGTTTTGAGAGGAGGAAGTCCCACATTGCTTAGGTGTGTGATAAATAAATGATTTTCTTTTTCTTTTTCAAAAAACTCATTTGACTTGGTCAAACCATATTTATTTAATATATAAAGCTCTTTTTCAATTAACCTAATTGACAGAGCCTCCACTCTGATATTTTCTTCACAGTTACTCTGAGTTTATCCCTGAGTTTAACAGAATTTCACTCATGCTAGTTCTGATACCTCAGAATACGGGAAGGACATATTGTATCCTGGGGATCGTCGCATTCCGCGAATGAATCCTTAAGGACAACATGATTCCACGTGCCTCGGGTTATTAATTTTGTTTGCAGAGGTTCATTTCGATAACAATATAAACCTTCTAAAACTTCATATTTTCATTTTAGTGAGCAAAATTTAATAGCAAGCTATTAAAAAAGACAGACAGGTCCAAATTTTTTGGAGTCCACACTGAAAAATTCAAAAAAAAAAAGGAAGATAAAACTCGGAAGCTAAATAGTTACAATCAGCTGATAGTAGACCATATGCAATGTTACAACAACCATAGTAACAAGAAACAATTAACAAAATCTAATTAGTTCTTAAAATAGATATAGTTAACAGGAGCCATGACTTTCTCTTCTCCATAATGTTACTAAGAACTTGTTTTCAAATACACAATACCATTTTAGGGACCAATGTGAATGATTTTTAATATTATACGGATTAATTTGAATCAACATTGTCACTTAACGTGACACATCAACATTCAATTAACATTGTCAATTCTTCTGGACTAAAGTGAATGACAGAGATAAACATTAATAATTAAAATATATATTTTAAAATCTTAGAAACTAAAGTGCACAATATTAATAAAATCAAAGACTAGTATGAGTGTTTAAAAAACGCAATATACGACGTATATTATAAGTTCATACATCGGCATAATGAATATATATGGGATGGAATAAAACCTAATCTTACATGGTGGTGGATGGAAACATCCTAAATTTATTAATATACAAAATAAATACCACAATCACAAAAGAACAAAAAGAAAGAAACCATGGAAAAGCACATGCTCAAGATAAGGAAAAAAAATGAAATTCATATAACAAAGTCAAATACAGAAGCTTTTTGTACCATATAAATCTTACATAATTTTTTTTTTTCTGTTTCCACCAACCATAAATTTCTAAGGGCTTTTCTCCTCTTCATTTTGGATCCTCAAGCTATCAAGGTATGATCTCCCACGGAGTTCCCTTCCAAGGTATCCCTTGTGGAATTCTGCTACACTAATCGTTTTGAACACTGCTGGGGTCTCTGGAGTAACAAGGCTTGACGCTGGACCTAAAGTCGCTTCTATAGCAGGGTTGTAAAATGTAGCTATAGAAAGCCTTTCCTTTTCTGAGTTAACTGTTGCTCGGTGTTCGATGCTTCGGTAAATTCCATTTGTAATAATCTGACAAATTATTCAGGAAAGGATAAAGAGTGTTTGTTGGAGGAATCAAAAATAAAAAAAAATTATATAATTTAGATCTCGAAAGTGATACCTTGTTTATATATGTATGATTCCCATAGTTATAAAAACTGGACCGACAAGTTCAACCGGTCCAGTCACCGGTCCATATCATGTTAAAAATCATCTTCTATGGTCAATTTTTAATTTTTTTTAGTTTTTAATTTTTATTTTTTTAATTTAAAATATTTTTTGACAAATAAGAATAAATTTTTAAGGATTGCACATAAATATTTATTATTTAATCAATTATTATTAATTTTTTATCTTATAATATATATAACAAGGTCCTTTATATTTATTTATAATCTTATATATCTTGATTTCTTTATAATTTTATGTTATTTTATTACTTAGAATATTATATAATATTAAAAATATATATTTAATTATTACCGGTTCGACCACGACTGAACCATTGAACCGTGAACTAGTGCCTTCACCGGTTCAATCACCGGTCCAATTTTAAAAACATTGATGATTTCTGAAAGTGTTGAGGTGTACCATTTGGGGGAATTCTACGGTGAGGTACCTTAATAGGTGCCTCATCGTGTACCCCTTGATTTAGGGGCATGTTAGCAAAAAATATTTTTAGAATTTGCAATATGGTCCCCAAAATATTTTTAGAATTTGTAATATGGTCCTCCATGAGGACCATATTGCAATTTCTAAAAATATTTTTTTGCTAACATACCCTTAAATCAAGGGGTACACGGTGAGACGCCTATTAAGGTAGCTCACCGTAGAATTCACCTACCATTTGATCTCCAACGTATTAACTTATTTACTATTTAGTCATTTAAAAAAACAAATTAACCTCTAAAACTATTGATGTTTTGATCCCCTCAAGATATTAATTTTGCTCACGTCTTAGTTATTCTTTCGTGGTATAAGAATTAAAATGTGATTATATTAATCAGGACCGACCAAACATATATGTAGGCCTAAAGTAAATTATAAGATATAGGCCTAATTTTAAGAGAAAAATTATTTTTTAATTATTATCTATTAACTAATAATTGGTAATATTTTTATATTTGATATAAAGATTTTATTAAAATTTGGGTAAAATATGTTTTTAATCCTTATAAATTAAAACATATTTGGGTTTGGTTCTCATAATTTAAAACCAATGTGTTGAGTTCCTCTTTTTAAATCGCCTCAAATTAATCTTTAGCACCCCTCTTGCTAGGGACTAAAACTGTCGTTAAATAAGTTTTTAGTCCCTGAAGTATGACCCGAATTTGGTTTTAGTCTCTAAAATTTAAAATAATTGGTTTAGGTCTCTTATCTTTTGAAATAACATAAATTTAGTCTTTCCCAAAACACCGTTAACTTTGATGTTAACGTGACAAACAGATTTATCTGTCAATTTGTTCAGTCACCTTTAATGAAAATAATATGATAATTGGTAGATACATACTAGAGTTTCTTTTTAATTACAATTTCAACACAGTAGATGATAATTGTAATTTCTATTTTAAATTAATAATTTCATTGCATTTAATTAAACTCTAAATAAAATCTGACTAGATGAGATAAGGTGTTACTCAATTGTAAAATCATTTTCACTAAAGGTGTTTGGACAAGCTCCAACAGAAATCTGTTTGCCACGTCAACATCAAAGTTAACGATGTTAAGAGGATGGACTAAAACTTACATGATTTTAAAACATAAGGGACAAAAACCAATGGTTTTGAACTTTATGGGCTAAAATCAAAATCAAGTCATACTTTAGGGATTAAAAACATATTAAACCCGACTAAAACTACATCTGATAAGAAATATTGGAGACTAAAAACACACATGATAAAAACTAATTTGGGGTGATTTAAAAAAGAGAGAGACTCAACACATTAATTTTAAGTTATGATAACAAAAATCAAATTTATTTAATTTTACAGAAACTATAAATATATTTTAATCTTAATTTTAATATATAAAATATATATGAAATAATTTGAGGTATTGTAACATAGGAGGCCTAAAACGATTGGTTTACCGGTGCACCTCGGGAAATATTAACATATGTATATTTATGGACCAAATATATTGTATACACCCCAACACTTTGGATGAGTAATTAAAGAGAAACAAGTTGGAACTTTTAGAGATAAAATTTGTGTATTTACTCATAAAAAATATATCCTATCTAGTAAATAGTAATATATTTTTTTTTTGTAAGTTCATATTCTATATTTAAAATATTGATTAATTGTGATTAAATGTGAAAAGAAGCAATAGTTACCTCTAACATGTCTCCAAGGTTGATGATAAAAGCATTAGGGAGGGGTTTAATAGGAATCCAGAGTCCATCTTTTTTTATTTGAAGACCTTCCACTTCATTAGCTTGAAGAAGGATAGTGAGACCAACACCATCAGAATGAGGATTTAGTCCCATCACAAGCTCAGGTTGGGGACATGGTGGATAATAATTCATCCTCATTGACTGAGCCCCTTCATCAAATAACTCTCTAATCCCCTTGGTGTCCACAGTAAGGGCATTTGCCATAAGGTCAATGATTTGGATTGCGAGATTTTTTAATTCTGCAGAATAAGTCTCTAAATCATCTCTGCAACCAAATATGTTTTGCTTATTAAAATACAATATGGCCGGCAATATATTCAGGGAGCGACAAATGCTAGCAACTAATATTTTTATTTTTAGGTGTGAACGAAAAATATTCTCGGTCGATAGCTAGAGACTAATCCCTTTGAGACATATAGAGATCACTGAAATGGACTAATATTTTTATTTTTAACTCACTTTTCAATATTTTTTTTGTTGATTGATAAAAATAATCTTTTAACAAGTTAATATAATTAATTATATCATAAATAAATTATTTTTTAAAAAATATGTTGACTTTTCTAAAATAAATCAATAAAAAGATGTGTTAGAAGAAAATGTATTATATATTAACATTAATTCTATATATATTCAAACTTTCTTGCAACTTGTGCTACATTTTTTTTTCAGTTTGCCGGCAGTTTATGCCTTTGTGGTTTGGCATTACGTAGTTTTGAACGTCACTTGGTGTTTGTTCTCCCTTATCACTTTGTCAATGTCCTTTTTTTGTTATAATCAATTAAACCATTAGGTTTAACATATCAAAACAAGTTTAATATTTGTACACATCAGGATATCAAGAGTCAAGACATGCCTGTTAGACGGCTGTATATATCATTAATTCTGGAATCGAAAATGAGAGAATTATTATATTTTTTTTAAATTTCAAATTGAAACTTCTTTTCTTCTTTGATCGAGATGCAATACCATTAATTCAAACATGGCACCTTGCAAATTTTAGATCCTTACAAATTACTAGTTTTTTTTTCTTGAAACCCACTGCTTATTTATCACATTTTTAAATTTGTAATATTAACAAAAGCATAAAGAAAAGCAATATATATAATTAAACAGAGAGAAAATTAAAAACCTGAATGGTAAGGGGATGTTGGGGAATAAATGGGGTCTCCTTCTATGTGTTGGAGAAGTGATCATGAAAAACATATCTGCCCACTCTAATTTCTGTTCCTCTGACACCACAAAGGCCTGACCATATCCCTCCACCTCTCCTTCTCTCTGCCCAAACTTCTTCTTCTCTTCCATTGGAAGATTGAAGAATTCTTGAGCACCTTTCTTCACATTTTCAAGCAATGAAGTACTGACTCCATGATTAATCAGCTGAAATTAATGATTGCCCATATATTAGTCAAAAACAGAGTTATTATTAATTAATTGGTAACATCATTCACTTCATAAGTTCATATACAATTTAAAATACATATCAATGTTTATATATATGCAACAATTAATATTCAGGACTCATATCAAGCTACCAAACTCTTATGAAGTATAAATTAAGATGAATAATTAATCAATTATTCTCTAATCTGGATAATTAATTATTTAATTCTATCAACTTCTTCTGAGTGAGGTTGATGGTGACAAACCTGGAAAAACCCCCAATGTTTGCAGGCACTATGTAGCTTTTCCAGCTCAGGTCCCTTGAGATCTTGGGACAACAATTTGCTTAGGTCAATGACAGGAACTTGGGGTAAAGGAGTAGTAATGGTAGATATTATTGGACGCTCATGATGTGGACGAACATAACGCTCTGGAACTTTTGTCAATGTTCCATTTACAATTTCCTGGACAGAGGGCACTACAAGAGAAGTTTGTTTCATAGCTTCAATTGAGCATACACTATACAGACACAAATTGAGGTTTGACTGTTAAATGAGATCAATGGAAACAGGGGAGGTTACACTTTTGTATGTGTGTTGGGAAAGGGGATAGGTCCATCATCCCACCATATTCCCTCTTATATAGTCAGTAGTATACAATCTTTAATTATTTTAAGCAAGTAAGCAACAATGATATATATTAGGCACGATTTTTTTAAAACATTTATTCTCTTTATCTTTTTTTAAAAACATCACCTATATTTATTATTTTTCTCTCTTCTCTTCCATTCTTATTTTGGGTGTAAACGCCCATCATTATCCTATTTTAAATTACTTGTTCAAATGATTAATTATTTTTTCAAATATAACGGATAGTCTGTTAAAGTGATGCATATTTAATTTTACTTAAATAAAGTCTTTAAATTTGAGTTTTATGTTTGGAAAAAACTAATCTTACCATGATATATCGGATCGAACAAAACTATCTTCTATAAAGCATATATGTGATTAAAAATATATATAAACTATACAATTTATTTTTTAGAGGAATAAATTCAAGCAGAAACTCCAGGTAACAATACTTCTTCGGTTCTTCCTCTTCTGGAATAATTTGTCAACGATTTATATAATGCATAGGCCAAAACACACGGTTACTAGTTAATTAAAGACCTTACTTGAAATTTAGAAGGTAAATTTTTTTATTAATTATTATTTTTTTAATATTTTTTAAAATTAAAAAAATAATTTTTAATTGGTTCATAATTAAGTAATATTAAGAATGACATTTCTTTTTCTCTTAATGAGTGTGCCTATAGTTCTCTTTGTCTCTTTGTCCTTCACATGCACACATACTATAGGCATTTATTTATAATTTAAAAAAATTATAAATTAAACAAAGGTATCAAATAAATTTTGAATATGATGATATGATATATATGATCTATATCATGAGCTATATTTCAAAATATTTTTCAATGATTGAATTCAATATTTAAACAAATTATTCTATGACAAATTTATCTAGTGGAGAAATCATATATATTTGTATTATCATTTTATATAAGGTGTACAAATACAATCAAGAGAGCCATAAAAATAAAAGAAATAGAAATATAAGATGTGATTAATTAATAATGTAAAATTAAATAAATATATTTAATTAATAAAAATAATGAGAAAATCAAAATCATGATTTTATGAAATTAATTTTAAATTACTTTCATCCAATATATTTCGTGAAACGTGTATTACTCATGTCAATCATTAATTTTCAGAATTAATTATATTTAACTGTAAACCAAAGGGACACTGTATTATCAAATATATATTTTGAAATAACGATACATTTTTATCTTTATATATCAAGGAAGTAGGACACATTTATATTTTGTTAATTAATTATTGAGCTTACAAGTGACAAGCAACTTCTCACACTAATATATTAATTAAAGGCTATGCATCAATTTATATAAAAAATACCGAACGAGAGTGCTAGTTTTGAACAATTTTTTTTTAAGAAAATTCTTATTTATAGACACTTCACCAATTTGACATCTCCCATCTAGGTAACAGGGTGGGTTTGGGGTGGGTAATTTTGCTCCCACCGTCCCCGCCCCCATAAAATTTGGTGTACGTTCGGGTTTTGAGAAAGCGGGTATGAAATTATAAAATCCCGTCGGGTTTGGAAAACCCACAGAAATTTTACCTTCTCTATTTTTCATTTTTTTTTATTTTTTATAACTTAAATAAATATTTTTAAATTTATTTAGTAAACCTTTTATTATTCATTTTAATTTGTCAATTCATCACTTGTGTGATTATAAATTGAGAATGGAGAGTGAGAGAGAGAGAGGGTGAGTAAGAGTGAGAAAGAATGGACCTTAGTGAGATCAAGAAGAAGGAAAGGTCTACAACCAGAATTAGATCGACTAAGAAAGGACGACAAACGACCACCAAAGGATTCTGGGTATGCATGGGAACAGAAGCAAAATAGGAAGAGTTTTAAAGATTATCCAGCTTACTTTTTCAAGAATTTTCCTGAAGAGTATAACACATAAGACCTATGGAGAGTATTCTCAATATAGGGGAAAGGTTGTGGACGTGTATATTCCGAAGAAGAGGGATAAATGGGGTCGAAGATTTGGTTTTGTAAGGTTTGTGGCAAATAGCCAAGATGTAGGGCTGGAAAAGAGGTTAAGTCAGATATGGATCAGTTCGTTCAAGCTTCGTGTTAACCGATCTAAATTTAACTGTGGTATCAATGGCGGAGGAAAATAGAAAGTTGAAGATAGTGGAATTTGTAACTGAAGATGGTCATTGTAAGGTGGATGGAAGGTCTTACGTTGATTCAGTTAAGGGTCAGGTGAAAAAAAATCTGGAAACAAAAGCAAACTAAGAATATTGATGATGTTAGGGCATGGAATGGTTTGGAGTTTAAGGTGGGGGCACGGAGATGGATTGGCTACGCAATTGTTTTGTTGGAAGGGTGCATCAGGTGGGTGAGTCCTTTATTTTACAGGATAAGATATTGGAGGAAGGAATAAGATTGATTGAAGTAGTTCCAATGGGAGACAAGATGATACTAATTCAGCCTGAGAATGGTGAGATCCTGACAAAGTTGATAAACGAGTTGGAGGATTTGTTCTCTAAGTGGTTTGTCAATATTCAACCTTGGACTCAAGAGGATGTGGCGTGTAGTAGGTTTATTTGGTTGCGTGTTCAAGGAGTATTGTTGCCTGTGTGGTCTGAAGAGTTATTTAAGATGTTGGTCACCCCATAAGGAAGATATGTTGGTATTGATACTGCTACAAAATAAGAGATAGATTTGATGTGGCTCGGGTGTTAATTCAGACTTCCTCTAAGGAACCAATTAACAGGTGGATGAAGGTGAAGATTAATGAGTTAATTTTTTCAATAAGTATTGTTGAAGATCCGTTTACCGATCCATGTAAGGTGCTGCCAACAAATCAAAATGCCAAACAATATGAGTCCAAGAGTAATAGTTCTTCGGAATACCATGATTCAAGAATTTGATATTTTTGAAATTCAAATGAAAGATGCATTAGGCAATTATTTGGAGAATGATGGCAATTTAATTTTGAATGATATGTTAACAAATTTGTTTGAGGAAGATGCAAGAAATCACGTGATTAATGGAGATTGTGCTGGACAACAAACTCTTGAGCCGGATATTGTGCACTTTAATTTAACATCTCAAAGGGAATATCCTAAGGAGCTAAGGAAGGGTGAAGCTGGAATCAGGTGAGCTACGATCTAGGATGGTGCGATGGACAAGGAAATTAGGCTAGGTGGTATTGTGGATAAGCCCATTGATGGGAACAAGGCAAAGGGGTTGCTTGTGACTGGATCTGTTTGAACCGGCCCAATGCGAGTCAAACGCAAATTGGGTCATCCAGTTGCAGGGATCCCTTTCAAGTGGATGCCCCTCTTGGGTGTGGGCCGGTCACGCATACAAACGGGCTAGACATCGTGAATGATAAGGTGGAGATACAAGTTGTGGGATGGTCCAATAATAATCAAAAGGAATTGCCCAATTATACTCATCCTCTATCCGTGTGTGATCCTTCAAGTAATGGGCCTGATATGTGTGTTGATGGTTTGGACTTGAGTCCAAAAATTACATACCATGGAGAAGAGGGTGATCATCAACATTCTGGGGGGAGCATATTGGGCTTATTTCCAGTGATGAAGGTCATATGGTCGGTGTGAGGCAATGTGTCCTAAATGAAGTTGTGCCAAACAAAGTTGTTTCATACATGCATATGAATTTATCACTTACTGAGGGCGAGACTAATGTTTCCGGAAAAGGGGAATTGGTATGTAATCAAGTCTGGTCTTATTCTGAAGCTTTGGTTACATCGTCAGATTTATTTGGTGACTCGCGACTGTGCGAAGTGCCGATTACCATGGTGGAAGACTTTGTTGCATTGGGGTTGAATCTTCCTGAAGCTTCTGATCATGGTATCGACGTTGGCCATATAAAGAGAATGAGGGGGAGACCAAGGAAGAACTCTGCTAAATTAAATGTTAGTGATTGTAACTTGGATCCTAATTTAGATCCTCTTGTGGTAAGAAATTATGTATGGAAGAATGGTCTGGATTTGGGGGTAACCGGTGTCATGGATGAGTCTGAAATGATTGAGAGACTGCCTGATATGGAAAAAAGAGATTAATTAGTCATAGTGTTGTAGGTATGATAGTCAATGGCGATATTGTGTTGGTGATTATATAGTTTTTATGATCCTTGCAACTCAAAATATACGGGGGTATATGGGAAGAGTCAAGAAAATGGAGACAAAATTTATTGGTAGTTGAGGGGGTGGATTTTTTATGTATTCAGGAGATTAAAACAGAAAATAATGATCACAATCTCGGTGCGGTTCTGAGCGGTGGTGATGACTTTGGATGGGCCTACATTCCCTCTATAGGTTTATCTGGAGGTCTTTTATATTTTTTCTGTGGATGTCATTTTTGTAGATCAACATTTTATTGGTCTAAGTGGTTGGTGGAGTTGGAAAAGATATACCGTACAGTTGTTAATTTTTATGCTCCATGCGACCTGTTGGGTAAAAAGAATTTATGGCTAAGGTTGCTTGATGTAAAAAGGCAACGGAGGGTGCTTTATGGTGTTTTGGGGGTGATTTTAATGCTGTTAGGGGGAGTCAGAGAGGAAAGGAGGGAGTGGTTTGTGGAGGAGGGATGATATGCTCTCTTTTGCAGATTTTACTAATAGTGCACAACTACTGGATCTTTCGTTAATTAGAAGAAAATATACTTGGTATAATGGTGATGGATCCTACATGAGTATGTTGGATAGGTTTCTTATTTCTACTGAGTGGATGGAGATGTGGATTGTGGAGTAATACTTCACAATGGGGGCTAAAAGGGGGGGTGTCTGATCACTGTGTCGTGTTGCTGAACACGATGTAATACATTGGGGATCCAAACCATTTTGGGTCCTTGATTGTTAGAGGTTTCATGCAGGTTATGCAAATTTTGTGTCTTCACAATGGAAGGAGCTTCATATGGATGGAAGGGTTGCATTTGTTTTGAAAGAGAAGTTGAAATTACTGAAGACAATTTTGCGGAATTGGAATAAGGAGACTTTTGAGAATCTAGATAGAAGGATAAAAGAGACCAAGGAGCAATTGAATTTGCGGGACATGAAAGTGGGTGTTCTTCTTTGAGGGAGGAGGAATTGTCACGAAGAAAACAATTGGGGGTAGATTTGTGCCACTTTATGTCTATGAAGGATAACTTGTTGTTCCAAAAATCGAGGTTGAGATGATTGGAGGAGGGTGATGCAAATTCAAAATACTTCCATGCTTGTGTGAATAAAAGGGGGTTAAGGAATGGATTCAGAAGTCTAAAAATTAATAATGTGAGACATTATGATCCTGGGACAATTAAAGAAGTTGTGAGAGAACATTTTTAGTCCCATTTTCAGGGGAAAACATGGAGGAGGTCGTGTCTTGATGGTGTGGTTTTTAACACTTTATCCGAGGTAGATGCTACTAGTCTAATTCTGCCATTTTCAAAGTTGAAGGTCAAAGAAGCTGCGTGGGATTGTGGTGGTTCTAAAAGTCCAGACTGTGTGGGTTTAATTTTAATTTTGTTAAGGATTTTTTGCAGGTCATGAAAGATTATTTTATATGTTCTTCAATGAATTCCATTCAAATGGTAAGCTTGTTGGTGGATCAAATAGTTCTTTTATTGTTTTGGTGCCAAATCAGAGACCCCGCAAAAGATTGAGGAGTATCGCCCAATCTCTTTAATTGGAGGTATGTATAAGGTTGTGGCAAAGGTTCTTGCCAATAGGTTGAGGAAGGTGATTGGGAATGTTATTTCGAAATGTCAATAAGCTTTTGTCAAAGGTAGATCTATCTTTGATAGTTTTGTTATTGTGAATGAGGTAATTGAAGAAATGAAGAGGAAAGAGGAAGGTTGTCTATTGTTTAAGGTAGACTTTGAAAAGACCTATGATTCAGTTAGTTGGGATTTCTTACAACATGTGATGGTCAGAATGGGTTTACCGGAACAATGGAAAAGGTGGATTGTCGAATGCCTGCACATTTCCAGAATGTCTGTTAATTAATGGTAGCCCAACTAGTGAGTTCGTGATTAGCCGGGGTGTTCGTCAAGGTGACCCGTTTGCTCCTTTATTGTTTCTTATTGCAGTTGAGGGGTTGAATGCATTTATATGTAAAGCTATTCACTCCCAGTTATTCTCTGGTTATTTGGTCGGTTGTGATCATGTGGTAGTATCTCATTTGCAGTATGCGGATGATACAATCATTATGGGTGAGGCCTATGTATCCAATTTATGGGCTATCAAAGTAGTATTCCAGATTTTTGAATTAGTGGCAGGTCTAAAGTTAATTTTCATAAAAGTAAGCTAATTGGAGTTAATGTTGATGGGGTTGGTTACAAGTGGCTTTTAATTTTCTGAATTGCAAAGTAAAGTCATTTCCTTTCTTTTATCTGGGCATTCCTATTGGTGCAAATCCAAGGAGAAGGAAGACATGGCACCCGATTATTTAGAAAATTGAGAAGAGATTGTCAACCTAGAAATGTAATATGTTGTCCTTTGGTGGTCGTCTTGTCCTTTTGAGGCCAGTGCTACATTCTATTTCGATCTATTACCTTTCTTTCTTCAAGGCTCCTACAGGTATCATCTCTAAACTCAACTCCCTTTTCATTTCTTTCTTGGGGGGGGGGGGATACTGATAAGAATAAAATTTCTTCGGTTGCTTGGGAGGATGTATGTAAAGAGAAGAGGCATTGGGTTTTGAGTGTGTGAGATTTGAGAGTTTTCAACCTAACACTTTTAGGGAAGTGGAGGTGGTGGCTGCTAGTGGAAAAAGGTGGGCTTTGGCATAGGGTTGTTTCTTCTATATATGGGGAGAGGTTTTAAATGTGAGGGGGTTCAAAGGTGCGTATCAAATTGGTGGTCTGATATATGGTCAATTGATAATATTAAAAATATTACTTTTGATTGGTTTTCGAGATGTTGTGTCAAGAGAGTGGGGAATGGGTGTGATACACTTTTTTGGAAGGATGTGTGGTGCAATGGTGCGACCTTATGTGAAAGGTATCCTAGATTATTCTCAAAATAAGAATTTGTCTTTAGCTAATATGTTAGCTAGTAGTGAGAGTGGTCTTCAATGGAATTGGAGCTGGCGTATGACTTTGTTCCAATGGGAATGGGATCAGTTACAACAACTTTCCCGTGAGTTACAATTGGTCAAGTTGATGAAACAATATTCAGATTGTTGGAGTTGGAGTGCGGATGCAGAGGGTACATATTTTGTGCGGTCTGCTTAAAAAGTGATTGTACATGATGCTATCTATGCTGAATTTCCAATGCATAAATTTCTTTGATCTAAATCTGCACTAGCCAAGATTTCAGGATTTGCATGGAGAGCTATTTTGGACAGGATACCTACTAAACATAATTTAATTAGAAAGAAGGTTATTAATGCGGTGGAAGGAGATTGTGCTTGGTGTGGTCAGGTGGTAGAGTCTACTTCACACTTGTTCTTTGAGTGTATATTTGCTCATAAAGTGTGGATGTCTTGTATGAAGTGGTGTGGTTATGCTACTATATTGCATAATAACTGCTTGCAAAATTTCACTCATTTTGAGGAATTACCAACATGTAATGTTACAAATAAATTACGTTGGTCCTTGGCTTGGTTGGTAGGGTTATGGTCTTTATGGTTTAGACCGCAATGACTTAACTTTCTCTAATAAGGTTATAGAACTGGAGGTTGTCTTGGAGTTAATAAAACTCATATCATGGAAGTTTTTTACAGCTAAAGATTCTGACTTCAAGTATCATTTTATGATGTGGTCTGCTGATGTGGGCTCATGCCTAGACTTTCACTCTATCTGATCTATATTTTTGGATGTGGTTGTGTAGTTACTGCAATTTTTCTTCCATGTGATGTTCTTTTCTGTGGGACTAGTGCGTGACTTCACACATTTTTTTATTCTCAGGCTGTGTTTTAATTCTATGGTTCCTTCAAGATCTCTGTGTTCTATTTGTTGTGATGGAAAGTCTCAATTATGTTGGTAATGTTTGATTGAATCTCTGCTGGTATGATGTCTTTTGCTTAACTATAATTTTCTGGGTGTGAATCATAGCTACTGTTGTTTACTTTTATGGATCGGCCTTATTGGCTTATTTGGACAATGAGATATTTGGATTTTATTAGGCCTGGTGTAGGGGAGTGTCTGCTTACATAGGGTTAAGATCAACATTCATGTACATTCAGTATGAGATGTTCAAAATGCATGATCATAATTTTGTAGACTATATGTTTGAAAGATTCAAAACTATCACCAATGGTGTTAGGTTACTAGACAAGACTTACCAGAATCATGATCAAATCAGAAAAATTCTCAGAAATTTGTCAAAGCAATAGAGACCCAAAATAAAATGATATATTAGTAAATTTAATATTCCAATATTTTTTAATTTTTATAAACACTATATTTTTTGTTAAATGTATGTATCTATCAATATTTGTGAATGATAGCATTGTAATATATATGTGATAAATGTCTGTGAATGTAAGACGAATTTCACATTATCAATTTCAAAGAAGCCACCCTTCAATATTGATAGATAAATTTGCCTAAATTGAAAGAACATATACGGATATTAAGAATTAGATTTGCAAATCCATTGATTAATTAAGCTTTTGTACCATATGTTTAGTTTCTCTCTTTTTGTCACTTGTAAAGTTCTAAGAACATTGCTCATTTTCATTTTTGATCCTCATGCTATCGAGGTATGATTTCCCACGAAGTTCACGTGCAAGGTATCCTCTGCGGAATTCTGATACACTAATTCTTTTGAACACTGCTGGATTATCTGGAGTAACAAGGCTTGGTGCTGGACCTAAACTTCCTTCCATACTAGGACTACAAAATGTGGCTATGGAAAGCCTCTCCTTCTCTGAGTTAACAGTTGCTCGGTGTTCAATGCTTCGGTAAATTCCATTTGTCACCATCTGCCAAATCAGTTTGTGAGGATTGAAAAGATCAGAAAATCCTTGCAACTCATAAGTTTTCTTAAAGCATATTTGATTTGAAACGTGGTAAAATCACGTTTCCAACGCTAGAAATAGTTGCGTTGAGGAATTCAAAATTGAGTTTGGTTAGTCTCAACGTCAAACCAAACACACATTTACTAGCTATGACGTATGTTCTTCATTTAAAATAATATGAAGCAAAGTAACTAAGTATTGATCTCAAAAGAACCAATAATTTGTAATTACCTCTAACATGTCTCCAATGTTCACAATGAAAGCATTAGGAAGGGGCTTAACAGGAATCCATAATCCATCTTTTTTTATTTGAAGACCTTCTACTTCATTGGCTTGGAGAAGGATGGTGAGGCCACTGCCATCAGAATGAGGATTGAGTCCCATCACAAGCTCTGGTTGGGGACATGGTGGATAATAATTTATCCTCATTGTTTGAATCCCTTCACCAAATACCTCTCTGATTTCCATGGTGTCCACTCTTAGGGCATTAGCCGTAAGGTCAAGGATCTGAATTGCAAGGTTTCTCAACTCTGCAGAGTAGGTCTCTAAATCATCTCTGCAACCAAATGCAGCAATCATGCCAACCACATGAATAAGAATAATCAATATGTTTGTTATTAATGGAAATAAATATGTGACAACTTATTAATGGAATCAACATGTAAAAAAAATAAATGATCATGACACAAATTATCTTAAAAGTCCCTATGATTTTATAATATGTTTGGTTTTCATCACAATCACGATACAAAAGTAGATTTAAGAAAACGCTATTGAAAGGAGCGTTGGCCGGATCCACATTTCTAACATGTTTTTATATGAAACCAAACACAATTAATTTGTTTTGCAAGTTCTATGAGTGAAAAAAGAAACAGAGTGAGGAAACAGGGAAGTATGCAGGGTATGTGAGACAGAGAGGAACAGAACCTGAATGGTAAGGGGATGTTGGGGAATAGGTGTGGTTTCCTTTGGTGTGATGGCAAAGTGAGCATGAAATACATATCTGCCCAATCCAATTTCTGTTCATCAGATACTACAAAGGCCTGACCATATCCCTCCACTTCTCCTTCTCTCTGCCTAAACTTCTTCTTCTCTTCTATTGAAAGTTTAAAGAAATCTTGAGCACCTTTCTTCACATTTTCCACCAATGAATTACTGATTCCATGATTAATCAACTGCAATGGGATCCCATCCCATAATAGTCAAAATAAGAGTTGGTAAATGAAGCACTTCATAATTAAAAATACACATTATGTTCTGCTACATCAGTTTAAAAAAAAAAAAGTGAATTTTTTATGTAACATTATTCATGTCTTGGATCTGGTAAACTCTGATAAATAACAATTACATATATAAGAAGATCAAGAAGGATAGAGGTAGATCTGAAACCTGAAAGAAACCCCAATCTTTGCATGCATAGTGTAGCTTCTTCAGCTCAGGTTCCTTGAGATCTTGGGACAACAATTTGCTAAGGTCAACGACAGGAACTTGAGGTAAAGGAGTAGTGGTAGATAATATTGGACGGTCATGATGTGGACGAACGTAACGCTCTGGAACTGTGGTCAATGCCTCCTTTACTATTTCCTGAACAGAGGGCACCGGAAGAGAAATTGATTCCATAGCTACAAGTTGGTATACTGTCACATACGAAAATAAAATAAGCTAATAAGCTAATCTAACAAGAAACCACTCTTATACTGCATTTTGTGCTGATTTGTTTATTTTCTTTTCACACGCAACAATTTATTATTTCAATTTTACCCCTATATTATGTTCCTATCGTTTGCTCTGCCACTCCCAATGTGTCTTTGTTCTTGTTTTGGTCTCTTATAGACTGGAGAAGGCACATATCCATTACTATATGTATATAAAAGACGAATTTAATTAACGCTTTATTTAATAATAATTCAGACCTAATGATCTGTTTTCTTACTCTTGTTTTTGTCTAAAAAATTATTATATATCGTTACAAAGTCATAATGTTAAAGAATCCTGTATTATTTTATTTTCTATTTATTTATTGATAGAGTATGTGTGTTAATAATAATAATAAGCTTGTCTGTATGTAAGTAGTTTTAAATAGGCGGCAGAGATTTGTTTTCAATTTCATAAGCTTTAAAAGTTGTTTTAATGGATACAAAATGATTATAACATATTTCAAAAGTTTTAGTGTATTATATATATAAAAAAAAGTAAACGCATGTCTTTGTACTTATCTTATCTAAGTCATAGATATAAGATAAGAGTTTAGAAGGAAAAAATTAGAAAAAAAAACCCTTCTAAAGTGGGTAAATAAAAATATATTTCTTAATGGGTCGTTGGTTCAGCTTGTATGATTCTTTTAAGTTATAATCTTGAATATGAAAAAAAAAAAAAAACTTAATGTGTTTATTAATGCTTTATGTATTGCTTTTTAGAATTTATAATTAAATAAAAAAATGCTCATCATTTATAAATCAATTTTTCTTTAGAATTTCATATAAACTATAAAGCCCACCCTCAAAACAATTTCTTTTATTTTTGTTTTTTCCGTTATTATCTTTTGGCTTTTGAATAGGGAGTGGGAACAGGTCAGACCGCCCGTCAAGGGCCTACGACCTGGCCTACATCAGACTCAGGTCAGGTCCAACCAATTTATTAAATAGATCAAGTTAAGGCTTTTTCAAAAGTCTATATAGCAAAACAGGTCAGACTTCAGGCCATCGAAAAAGCTTTTTGAGCCTATTAGGCCGACCTATTTAACTAAGTATAAATAAAATAGTAGTAATTTTTATATTGTTATTATTATTATTATTATAAAGATTTTTATTATATTGTCTTATAATTACATACTTATTAGTCTGTGTAAATATATAAGTATGTTATTTTACCTTAAAAACTTGGGCTTATAATTCTATTCAAATACATGTTTATGATATATTCAAGTACATTACTATAAAACATGCTTTTAAGCCGGCTTTCAAGCCATGTCAGACTTTAAATAGGTCAGTCTCATACCATAAAAAATAATTAATACAATTGTTAATTTTTTTTATAAGTTGTTATTTTATAATTAAGAGAAAAAGGATTGTGCACTGACAGTGTAAAAAGTTTTACACAGACGGTTAATCACAACCATTGATTCATGGTAAGTTTGTTGACTTTACTAATTAATATTTTAAAAGTCATATAAATAAAGAATCATGATTAAACGTCAGTGTAAAACTCTTTTACACTGTCAGTGCATACTAATTAAACTCTATAATTAATGCATGTATTAAATACAAAGTTAAAGTTAATTTTACACATAACATATATATAGGTTTATTATATAATATTAAATATAGTATTTATTGTTGTTGTTTAGATCTATTTTACTTATTATTATATTAAATATAGTATTCAATGCTATACATTTAATGCTATTATATTTAAGTCTATTTTGCTTATGTAGATAGATAGATAGAATTAATATATTAACTATTTAATGTTAAATATAATATTTAATATTGTTGTCCCCATCTATTTTATTTATTAACATATTAAATATGGTATTTAATGTTATTATTCTGGACTATTTTATTTAGTATATTATGTTAATTATATTTTTTTTGTGTAAACCATAGGTATCCCCTATTACCAGGGACAATTCTATAATTATATTATTTAATACTATTATCCAAGTCTATTTTATTTATTATTATATTAAATATAATATTTAATATTATTTTTCTAGATTATTTTACTTAATATATTATATTAAATATGGCATTAAT
The DNA here is from genome assembly GCA_026901365.1 of Sesbania bispinosa. NCBI lineage: Eukaryota > Viridiplantae > Streptophyta > Magnoliopsida > Fabales > Fabaceae > Sesbania > Sesbania bispinosa. The sequence continues at coordinate 1,394,104 of QLOH01000053.1, forward strand.
ATTACTATATTGAAGTCTATTTATTGTGACATTCTTTAATTAACTTTTAATATATAGAGATCCTCTTACCCCTTCTTCTTCTTATTATTATTCTAATTATTACTGTATATTATAGTCTATAATTCTATATAATAGCATGTTGGGTCTTAATTTTAATTTAAATTCATTATTAAAAATGATAATTATTAATTAAATTTTTTATACATGAGAAACCATTATATATTATTTAATTAATACTTTTAAACTAAGAGTCATTTGTTTCAAAATAGTAATTATATATAATAAAGTTTATTTACATTATTGAACTAGTTATTTATTATGTTAGTATTAAAATATGTTAAGTGTTGTGAGTTTTATCTACGGGTAAGTGTACCCATTGATTAGAGTAAAATGGAGTATTTAAAACCCCAAGTATCGTCCCACAGAGATTAATTAACAATATTAAATTAAGGTTTAAATATGTTTTTCGTCCCTGAAGTTTCTATCAACCTGGGTCCTCGTCCCCGAAGTTTAATTCCTTTGTTTTATATCCCTGAAGTTTCTAAAACCCGTAACAGATGTCCCTACCATTAAGAAGGTTTGTTAACTTGCTGACTTGGCTTACTAAACTGCCACATCACCCATTAAAGACCTGGCCCACAAACATGACATGGAGTCTGACTCATAATATCTCATTTTATTAAATTTAAATTTTTTTTAAAATTAAAATAAGACCCATTTGTCCCTAATTACTAGGGGTAGAAAACAGATTGCACTGTAACCCTAATTACAGAGTTTGTGAAATTGTCCCTTTCGTATTCTCCGTTCACGGTGGTCAAATTGTCCCTTCTAGCTCGCATTGCAACGGGTAGTGTGGTCCACTTGAAGTTGTCATTGGAACGTGGTTCGTGGTCTCGTTGAAGGTTCTCGTCGAACAGTGACAGTTGCAGGTAAGTGTGTTTCCCTTTGTTATTATAATGGCTTTGTTGTTGGTTGTTGTAAATGTAGCTGGGGTCCACGGGTGTTCCTTTCTTTTTGCTATACAGTGTAGCACATGAATTGCTTTGTTTTTTTTAATGCTTTCTATATATGCACTATTTTAGGAATTAGGTTCTCGGTTACTTTTTACCATATGGGTAAATTTGTGTTCAAACCTAGGCTTCACTATAAGGGGGGAGAGATTCATGTGTTCCATGGGTTGGACATGGACACATGGTCCTACTTTGAAGCATTAGGTTTAGCTAAGGATTTGGGTTATGTAGACAAGGTGATTATGTGGTGAAGGAGAAAGGGGCGACTTTTAAGAAAGGGTTAAAACAATTGATGAATGATGATGATGCACTTGAGTTGGCCACTATTTGCTGAAAATAAAAAATGCGAAATGGAAATTTACTTAGAGCACAATTTAAGTAATATGGCCAATATACAATCTGTAAATGTTCCCCTAATTGCTAACAAAACAGTGGAGGAAAATGTGCAGGTGAATGAGGTGGAGGTGAATGAGGTGCTGGTCAATGAGATGCAGGTCAATGAAGTGGGGGTGAATGATGTAGAAACAACAGGAAATACCAGAAGGGGGGGTTAAATAGTGTTTTATAAAACTTAAACAGTTTTTGGAAAACCTTTCACAAGCAGCACTTTTTCACAAAGATTTTTATAACTTGTTGAAACTGGAATCTTTGCACTTGCTGAAGTAGCTTCAACAGGTTCACTAAAACAATTCAGAATTTTTTTTTAGCTTAGTGTTATAAAACAACAATCTCAGAACCCTCCATGTTAGTATAAACTGAATTTAAATGGAGTTTAGGGATGAGAGAACTTAGCCAAAGATTTATACTGGTTCACCCATCACCACTGTGAGCTACGTCCAGTCCCAAAGCCAACCAGCTAAGGATTTTCCACTATCTAATCAGATATACAAGTATTCTTTACTATCAAGCCTCTTCAGGCTCTGCAACAACAAGTATTCTTTCTCTACCAAGCCTCTCCAGGCTCTATGATGGGTTTCCTGGCAAGTTTACCAATAGTCCAGTAGTTTTAGAGTAAGTAAGATATCGTATCCACAGGGAGCGGTTTTAACTTGTAAAGTTAAAGTAATTGTATTTTCAATAAAACGTTTCAAAAAGGTTGGTTTTAATACTGAATAATAAAAATATTAAAATAAACACAAATAACACGAGAAAATAATATTTAGGACTAGGATTTGATTTCGTTTCATCTCCCCCCTTGTGTATTCGAACTCCTTTTCCCTTATTTATGATCGTACTCGTAATTACCTTAGCATTGTTTAATTACAATAATTATAAGGCATGCCTGGTAATTATCGTACCCGCAAATTACCCTATAATATCATAATTAAACGCCAAAAGCTATTCTCTACAGGCATTCAAAGTGGCATTTGGCGACCCCGAACATTCCCCATATTTTGCAATCAGCGCTATCGATTTAACCATACTTTCACATAAGGCACCTACGGAGGGGTGTGTCACTCACTGAACCTCCGATCGTTAGAATACAATCCTTATGCTACGATATAATAAAACCGAGTACCTTTAGCAATCCGAGAATAAGCTTCATGAACAGCTCCATGCTCACCTACCTCTGATACTAGCCGGAGTTCCACTTTTTGTATCCAGAGCACTAGCCTACCATCCAGGCGCGGTCGTTGGATAAGGCACGGTCGTTGGTTTTGATATATCTTCCCTTCCTTCCTCGGGCTTTGATTCATCATCCCTCTGTTCACCTTTTTCCTCTGTTTCAGGTTCACCTTTCTCTTTTTCCGTTCATAGTCAGATTCTTCTTCAAGCACCATCTTTTGTGTTTCATTTTCTCCTTCTTCGTTTTCTTTTTCTACTGCACCCTCTTCCTCTTTCTTTTCTTCAGCAGCTTCTTCTAATTTCTTTTCTTCATTAAGAACGAAATAATAAAGAAAAGGATGTTCCTCTTCTTCATCACGGTGAAAAACTAGTGCATTTGATATGGTAAACCTTTGACTTGCAGTGCATGTGTAAACACTTCTTTTTCTTCTTCTTCCTCTTCCTCATCAACTTCTTCTGCTTCTTTTTCTTGTGCTTCTTCAGTTTCCTCTTCTTCTTCTTCTTCTTCTTCTTCTTCTTCTTCTTCTTCTTCTTCTTCTCTCTTCTCTTCTTTTCTTCTTCTTCTTCTTCTTCTTCTTCTTCTTCTTCTTCTTCTTCTTTTCTATTACTACTACTACTACTTCTTCTAGTTCTTCTTCTTGTGCTTTTTCAGTTTCCTCTTCTTCAGCTTCCTCTTCTTGAATATCTGGAAAAGAGCAGTCACCGTTGAGATGATTACCTCCGCAAAAGTCACAAATTAATTGTGATGACTGGATAGGATAAGCGTGAACTGTTTGCGGTGGCTGAGAAAGGTTGGTTATCTTCTTATTGAGTGCTTCTAATGACTGCTCCAACCTCCTGAGTCCATCTTCAACGATCTGCTTATGGGGTGAAACATCATCTTGAATCGGTGCATGAGAGAAATATTTTGATTCTTGCTTGAATGAAGAAGTGTGTGCCTTGGTTTGAATGTAACATGGCTTGCAACAAAATCTTCTTGCAAATTTTTCTGCTACCACGTTCCAATTGTTCAGACTTCGGCTGGGGGTGTGACATTAACCAATCTTTGGCTGTTCCTGCAAGAGAAAAGGAAAATAAACATAAGCATGCAACTTCTTTGTCCTTCTCTTCAAAACCCATAGTTTCAACGTGTTCCAAGAATGTAAAAGATGTTTATTTGGATCCTCGTGTGCCAATCCTGTGAACTGTTGAGCTTTAACAAGTTGAATATGTGCTCCATCTATTTCCACAGCTTTTGTATAAATTGGGTGACCAGTACTTGAATGATGAAATAGCCCCTTAGGCGTGATATAATCTCCCAAAGTCCTCCTTCTGGATTGTGTTCCTTCCATTAATTGATTTTGAGATACCTGTCAAAAGTACTTATTCAAGAATCTCAAACAATTGTTAGCTCAGGAAGGTGGACTAATTTTTTTTAAATAATAAAAAAAAGAAAATAAAAAAAAAAGAAAATAATAATAAAAAATAAAATCCTAAAATTCTAAGATAGAATTTGAATTTGAAATATGATATTTACTTATCCTAAATTCTAAAAGAATTCAAACAGGATAAGTATTGAAGATAAGGTAAGATAAATTTCAAATTTCAAATTTCATTTTTTTTAAATAAAATAAGAAAATAAATAAAAAATAAAAAGAAATATGAAAATTACACTTTTTGAAAATTTTTGAAACAAATGAAAATTCAATCACTAAACTATACAAATTGAGACACCGCTCCCCGGCAACGGAGCCAAAAACTTGATGGGTTTCCTGGCAAGTTTACCAGTAGTCCAGTAGTTTTAGAGTAAGTAAGATATCGTATCCACAGGGAGCGGTTTTAACTTGTAAAGTTAAAGTAATTGTATTTTCAATAAAACGTTTCAAAAAGGTTGGTTTTAATACTGAATAATAAAAATATTAAAATAAACACAAATAACACGAGAAAATAATATTTAGGACTATGATTTGATTTCGTTTCATCTCCCCCCTTGTGTATTCAAACTCTTTTTCTCTTATTTATGATCGTACCTGTAATTACCTTCGCATTGTTTAATTATAATAATTATAAGGCATGCTTGGTAATTATCGTACCCGCAAATTCCCCTATAATATCATAATTAAACGCCAAAAGCTATTCTCTACAGGCATTCAAAGTGGCATTTGGCGACCCCGAACATTCCCCATATTTTGCAATCAGCGCTATCGATTTAACCATTCACATAAGGCACCTACGGAGGGGTGTGTCACACACTGAACCTCCGATCGTTAGAATACAATCCTTATGCTACGATATAATTAAACTGAGTACCTTTAGCAATTTGAGAATAAGCTTCATGAACAGCTCCATGCTCACCTACCTCTGATACTAGCCGGAGTTCCACTTTTTGTATCCAGAGCACTAGCCTACCATCCCGGCGCACGCGCGGAGTTGATGCATTACACACAGCATAAAGATACCGATAAATTACAAACATAGAATCATAAATAAAATAGAAAAGAGAATTCTTATACACAAGGGGATCGAATCTACTACATCAAATCCTACTAGAGAGCTTAGCTACTCATGGTAGCCATTACAAACTACTGAGAAATCTGTCACCTTTCTCAATCCTATACTACTCTCTCTGTGTATCAGTGTTTTGGTCCCAAGGACCGTGTCTATGACCTTTGCAAAGGGCTCTATTTATAGATTTGGAAAACCTTCCAGGGATCAGGTTGTGATGTCACTGGTGAGTGTTTAATCCAATCAGAGGCTGCCTTTTTATTAATTGACGTCACTGTTGTGAAGCTTGACCAATCAGGAGCTTCCCTTTCATTAACTGACGTCACCTGCGCGCGGCTTCATTAATCAGGACACGCGCTTCATGTGCGCTTAGCGCACATGAAGCCTGACCAATCTGCTCATGCGCTCCACGCGCGCTGAGTTCATATGGAGCGTGTGACTCGTTGCAGCTATCCCTGATTTGTGGATCTAACCTCTTGATTCCTTTCTGATCTCATCTGGTTTTCCTTTATCCCTTTTATCCGAATTATTATTGTATTTATCTGCCTTGGATTTGAATTGAAAAGATTCTTTACAGGATTCTCTGATTTTCTTTTATTTATTTAATTTCTGAATCTGCAATATCCTCCATTCTGATGCTTTTTCCACTCTTGTCTCAAATCTGCTATAATTATGCATAAAATAGCAAATTTCTATTTAAAATAGCATCATATTCAAATTTGTATCAAATAAATACAATTATTATAAATACTAATAAAAAGGGATATTTTGGGGCATAAATTACTATTTTAACCTTGATAAGTGTAATAAAAACTATATGAAAATAACGCTAATTTTACACTTATCACTCTACAACAAGTATTGTTTAAACAACAAGCCTCTCCAGGCTCAACAGCAAACTGTTTATGAAGAAAGATAGCCTAAGCTTGAAACTACATAAGTTTGAAGCCTAAACTGGGTAAAATGCACAATCTTCTGAGTTAAACTCAGGATATGAAAGTTGAGTACAAATGCAACAGAGTGGAAATATTTCAGAGAAAATTTTGCAGCACTTCAGCAAGTTGACGTTTGTTTTATCTTTTTGTTCTCTGCATGAAGTCTGGTATTTATAGAGAGAAAGACTTAGAGATCCATTAGACTTCTCTTTAATCCCGTTGTGAGATAGCTTTTCTCCCGTTGAGACACAAGCTTCTGATAGCTTTCTACAGCAGACAAAGCAAAAGTAGGAGTTCAACAACATTGACTCTACTTTTTCTGAGCGTAGTGTACTTTCACAGCAGAGACTTCCTTTTTGGTGAACAGGATTTGAAATATGCCGAAAAGGTTCTGATTTGCCTTGCCAGAAAGAGTGAGATGCAGACAGCTAGCAGAAAGCGTTTGAAAAGACTTCAATCTTCAAAGGTTCTTTAGAGAGTCTCACTCCAAAGATGATTTGCTTCTTAGAGTACGACGTCTCCCGACTTCAACAAGTTCACTTGCTTCAGCAGGTCCTGATTCTTCAGAGGATTTCTCTCCTTCAGAAGGTTGCACCATTTCAGAGGGTTGCATTACTTCAGAGAGTTGCTCTTTCAGAGAGTTGCTGAAACATAGAAAATGCCTTTAAGAGAATTTGCACTATCTTTCAGAATACTTTAACCAAATTTGTTGTTCATTAAAACTTAGGATCATGAGACTTAAAACATTATTAATTACTTAATAATATTTTTGAGACTCAACAAATGATGTGCAGGTGAATGAGGTGGAAGTGAATGAGGTGCAGGTGCTAGTACCAGTACTACTAGTTTAAAATTCTGATATAGCTACTTTTAAATTAGCATAACTTGGCCTACAGAAGTCTGTTTTAGGTGAAACCAATTTTGTTTGAAAGATTATTGGTGGTAGTATCAAACTGGAAAATATGAGAATTTTACCTCACAAAAGTCCCATTAAAAGTTTGAATATAGTTGTTCTGTAATAGGTTCTGATATAAACTAGTCAACTTCAATTGATCATATCTCGAGCTATAGAAATTCTTTTTGAGTGAAACCAATTTTGTTTGAAAGTTTATTTATGATATTATTAAACTGGAAAGTTTGAAAACTTCATCTTAATCACAAAAGTCCCAGTAAAATTTTGAATACAGTTGTTCTGTCATAAGTTCTGATATAAACTAGTACACTTCAAGAAATCATAACTTGAGCTACAGGAATGCTTTTTCCATGAAACCAATTTTATTTGAAAGCTTATTCATGTTAGTATTAAACTGTAAAGTTTGAGAATTTTATCACAACTACAAGAGTCCCAGTAAATTCGTGAATATAGTTGTTCTGCTATAAATTCTGACATAAAGCAGTCCACTTCATCATATCATAACTTGAGCTACAAGAATGATATTTGAGTGAAACAAATTTCATTGGAAAACTGATTCATATAAATTTTAGACTGGAAAGTTTCAGATTTCTTGAACATCTAAACAATTCCCAGTAAGTCATTAAAGTAGGTTGTTCTGTTATATGATCATATTTGAGCCTACTATTTTTGGATGTTTATATTCCTGAGCAAGGAAAATCTTTTTCAAGTGAAACCAATTGGATTTGAAAGATAATACTTAATAGTTTAATCCCATTATGTATCTAATATTTTGGTTGCATGGATTTGTATCCGTGCATAAAAAACAGAACTGTCCCATTCTGCACTCTGTGATAAATCAATCAACTTAAATGCATCTTATCTTGGGATAGGAAAATCCAAATTGCATGATCTTTGTCTTATTAGAAAGGTTGAGATATCTAGTTTATTATGGTGAAATCTCATTTCTGTGTGAATTGAAAATAATTCACAGATGCAGTTTGAAGTGTAGAAGTCAATGATATTTTTCTGATCTAATGCAGTAACTTGGAATTAGAATATCTTTGGATGTACTAATCCAAATGAGATGATTTTTGTGGCCTTAGAATGATTGAATGATTCTTTTTATTGTGATAAATGATCATCTCTTAGTTTAAAAGTCCTTTAGAGATTGGACTTTGAGAAAATGCTCAAGTCTCTAATATGTTTTACTCTCAACCACAAAGGATGATTCTTTAGAAGCTTCTGCAAGAAGGTCCAAACTGAAAAATGATCCAACATTGCATCTGTGAGTTGTGATCATGAAAGGGAGCTTAAGGACTCCTTATTCAAAGCCTTCTTTGGTGAGAATGACATTTCTCACAGCCTTTCATGCCCTAGAACTCCATAACAGAATGAAGTTGTGAAAAGAAGGAATAGGACACTACAAGAAATGGCTAGAACCATTTTAAGTGACTCTAGTGTTTGGGCTGAAGTTTTAAGCATTTCATGGAATACTTTGAATATAGTCACTAATAGAAGCATGTGAAACAAGACTTTATATGAATTGTGAAAATGTAGAAAACTAAACATTTCATACTTGCATACATTTGGGTGTGAAATTATATTGGTAAGTTTGATAAAAATCTAATAAGGCTATCTATCTTGAATATTCTCTAACTTCAAAAGCCTTTAGAAATCAAACTGATTAAGGAGAGTATGCATGTTGTTGTTCTTTGAATCTAATGCTTCTCTTGAGAAAGAAAGAACTACAGGTTTAGAAAATGAAATAGAAAAACTAAATCTAAACCAGAAGGATAAATCTGACTTCAGAAGCAAAAGTCAGAAACCAGAAGAAGGTCAGAAGAAGGATCAGAAACTGATCAGAAGCACATGAATGCAGATTTTGATTCTAAATTATGAAAAATATAATGGGGAATATTTAACTAGCTTCCAATGATCCATCCATGCCTAGGAGCTGGAAACCAGATTTAATGCTCACCCTTATGATCAAATCATTGGAGATACATTAGAAGAAGAACTTGAACATTTTGAAAAGAACAAAGTGTGGACAGTAATTCCCCTTCTCAAAGTCAATCCATCATTGGAACAAGATGAGTCTTCAAAAACAAGATGGATGAGAAAGGTAAAGTGATCAAAAATAAAGAAAGAAAGAAGATGATGAAATCTCCACTCTTCAAGAAAAATGATCTTCTTATAAGATTCAAAATGGATGGAGCCAAGCCAATGACAACTCCAATGCATTCATCCAATTTGCTTGATAAAGACAAATGTGGTAAGTTTGTTTTTGAAGGAATACAGAGGTATAATTGCTCCCTTATTATTTTTTTTTAGAAAAAAAGGGTAGGCAAGATATTGCATTTTTAATTGGATTATGTACAAGGTTTGTATCTTCTCTTAAAAGAATTTCATATCATATCTGTAAAGTGAATATTTAGATTCCTTGTTTGAGCTACTAATCTTGGCCTTTGGTACAAGAAAGGAACAAGCTTTGATCTTGTAGGATTCTATGATGTTGATTTTGTTGGAGTTAGGATTGAGAGAAAAGGCACAAATGGTAAATGCCAATTTCTTGGTTAATCTCTCATATCATGGATGTGCAGCAAGCAAAATACTATTGCCCTATCCACTGTAGAAGCAAAATATATATCAGCAGTAAGTTATTCACAAATGTTGGGGTTTAAGCATTAAATGGAAGATTACTCCCTGAGGTACACTGAAATCCCAATCTTTATGATGATGAAAGTTCTATGAACCTATCTATCAATCCCATGCATCACTTTAGATCAAAACATATTGACATCAAGTATTATTTTATTAGAGATCATGGTCATAAGCATAACATTGAACTGAAATATGTTGAGACAAAGTCTTAACTTGCCGATATCTTTTCTAAACATCTTCTAGGAAGATTAAATGCATATGTGTGTGATTAATTGATTGATATATTATGTGTTCTAAATTCAACATGAGCCTTCTTTACCTAATCTAGAACACTTAGGAGGTGAATTTCCCCATCCAGAAGCAAAAATCATGCTTCTAAAGAGTTAGAAAAGAGAGATGGAATTCTTTTTATAGGTGTTTGATATTCTCACATTCTTCAATGCCTGGGAGGGAGTTGTTACCTTCATTTTTACTCACAAAAAATTGGAGCTATAATGCAAAGTTAAAGATAGTTTGCCTCCTTCATAAATTCAATTCTCTTTCACAACACTCTTTGTTTTGTCAATCCCATTTTTCTATATATCATTCCTATTATTTTCATGAGGATCAAAGCTATAGGAAGAAAGGGCATAAAATCTGTAGCCACTCATATTCATCAAAGTTTACCAATTAGAGTTGTCCTTGTTACAACTGTTCCGGTAACAGAATCTCTTCCACCTACTAGAACTCCTAAACCACTCATAAGAGAAGATTGGGGTGTAGATGTCCTCTTATAAAGACTAGGCTGGCTCAAATTCTTTAAAATTTAGAAGCCTATGTATCCAAGATTAGTGAAAGCATTTTTGCTGCAACTTCTAAAGTTTAGGAGTGATGATCAATATCTTATGAAGGATATCAAGGGATACTCAATGTTACTCACCCATGGGTATATTCATGAATCTGTACATGTCTTCCATATGACATGTTTCTTACCAAGCCTTTTAGGTTTCAAAAAATATCCACTTGATGATTTAGAAAAGGAATAAAATCATTTCTTAATACCATAATGATGTAGACCGTCAACCTGTGCCTTATCACCTACACTCAACCCACGATAAGTAGGTAGCAAATGTATCATACTTGCAGGAGTCAATTCATGGTTGTGAGTTGGCTCAAAGATTCCAACCTTCCACTTTCTACTTCTATAATCTAAGGAAATACGGAGCCTTGCATTACACTTAGTTTGGGTCAAGGCCTTTGCATCCCTAATTCTATCAGTCCTATTAAGATGCTTCTCACTTCTCTCCCTCTCTATTACAAACCAATTGCCTCATTGTAATTGAACCATTACAATTTCTATAGATATCACCTTTCCTAACAGAAAATCCTATGAATTTAGCATACTCACAGTAGAAATCATATGCAACTTCTTCTATATCAAACTCAAGCCCTCTGATATCCTCATTTGTTAGTTCACTTATCCTTTTGTAACCTTCAGGAATCTGATGAGAATCCAAATTATCTTTATTGGGTGATTTAGAATTTTTGGGATCAACCGCAACAGTATTGTTAGTTTCAGTTTGTTCCATCATATGGAAAATAAAATCTTCACTCGGTGTATCCATCCAACCCTAAAAAACATTAAATCCAGTTTAACATCATTTTTGCCAAAACAAAAATTAACCGAAAATTTTAAAACAACCACAGAATAAAAACAGAGAAAACATACAACTATGATTTCTGTTTAAGAGTCGATAATAACAATCAAAGGCATCTTCAATAATAAATCCAAACAATGGGAAAATTTAAACAAAAAAATTCAACTTCTATTCGAAATAAATAGAGACAGTAAAAACCCTAACTTATAACTACTAACCTGGAAATGGCAGATCGACGAAATAGAGATCGATTGAAACAATGATGGATGAGCGAAATGCAACAACGGTGGTGGATGAGCGAAATGCAGCAGCGGTGGTGGATGAGCGAAATGCAGAGGAAAAATGTTAACCACACTGCAACGGTGAAGAACAGTTTGTAGAAACCCAAAATCATTCCTCCAAGGGCATGGTTACTTGGTCTCCGTCAAGAGCTCTGTGGGACTCAGGGAAATCAAAGAGACTGATAAAAAAAATTAATTTTAAAAAGTTAAATGACAATACAACAATAAACATAAAATAGAGGGACCATAAAACAATATAACAGAGTCCTGGGTCAAACATCAAATAAACAATGTTTCAAAAAAAGTACAGGTGTCAAATTTTAATTGGAACACATACCTACTGCACCGGTGCCTGGAAATCATTAACTGCACCGTAGAATTTGCCTTTTATTTAACGTTTAAGGTTATGGCGCAAGAATTAAGGAACATCATTAATGTTTTAAGTTTTATGAAAAAAATTTAACTAATTTCATATTATACTCCTTATCTCTCATATTAAAAACACATTTTTTGAGAAATACACATTAACTAATTAATAAGGGTGGAATTGGAAAAGTGCATTTAATGGTGTATTGATAAAATGACAATTAAAATGGGACAGAAAAAAAATTACTAAACATCAAATAAATTGAAACAGATGGCGTATTTAAAGGAGTGGTGAAAGACACTATGATCCTTGTGCTGTTAAGGAAGCGGTCAAAAGTTATTTTGCAGGTCACTTCCAGGACTCGCAGTGGGAAAGGCCAACTCTACAAGGTCTGGAATTTAAAACTTTGACTCAAGAGGAAGGTTTATCTCTGGTTCTTCCTTTTTCTGAGGAAGAATTGAAGTCTGTAGTTTGGGATTGTGAGGGTTCAAAAAGCCCCAGTCCGGATGGGTTTAACTTCTATTTCATCAAGGACTTCTGGGATCTACTGAAAGATGATTTTTTGGCTTTTGTCAACGAATTTCATTCTCACGATAAATTAGTAAAGGGGTCTAACAGCTCTTTCATTATTCTTGTGCCAAAGACAGATTGCCCTCAAAAAGTAGAGGAATATAGACCTATTGCTCTCATAGTTTGTATGTATAAAGTAGTGGCTAAGCGTTTGGCAAACAGGTTGCGTAAGGTAATTTCTGAATGTCAATATGCTTTTGTCAAAAAAAGGTTTATCTATGATGGTGTTGTTATTGCAAATGAAAATCTTGATGAGGCTAAAACGTTGAAAAAGTCATGCTTAATTTTTAAAGTGGACTTTGAAAAAGCTTATGACTCTATCAACTGGAATTTTTTACAATTTGTGTTGGAGCGGATGGGATTCCCCTTAAAAATGGAGATGCTGGATAGCTGAATGTCTGAGTACTGCTAGAGTTTCTATTTTGATAAATGGTAGCCCTACTACTGAGTTTCAGGTTGGTAGAGGTTTGCGACAAGGAGACCCTTTGGCACCATTCCTATTCCTTATTGCGGCTGAGGGGCTTAATTCTTTGATGTATAAAGAAGTGCGGTTACAAATGTTTAAGGGGTACTGTGTGGGTAGGGATCAAGTCCTAGCATCTGATGAAATTCTGGCAAGCGTACCAAAAGTTCAGCAGTATAATAGTAAGTATAAAGTATCGTATCCACAGGGAGCGATTCACTTTGCAAGATTTTAGTGATTGAATTACCAAGTGAGCAAATTTTTAAGAGAATGATTAATGTGCGGAATTTAAATGGCAAAAAGAAATGTAAGCAATAAAATAAGGGAAGATAGATTTACTTGGATTAGGATTGGACTTCGCTTCTTCGCACCCCTTATGTATGTGAATCCCTTCTTTTAATTATAAATTTGTTATTAATTATACCTTAGCCAAACTAAATTGATAAAACCCCGAGTTACCAATAGCCTACCACTCAAAGATAATCCATGCGGGCTCTCCCAAGCGACAAATTACCCTCGGCTCATTAAGCTCTTAATTAATTAATTATTGTTTCATTTGTTTGAATCGTCCATTAATTGTACTTTCCTATAAACGCTCTTCATTCAAGGGTTGTCACTACCCCATCAATCACAAGATCCCGTTTATCCCTCACATACAATTAACTTTCAATTATGTTACTATCAATTAACTATATGTTCCTATAGATGCTCCTATGAACGGGCTGTCACTCACAAAAACAATTCAATCATCAGATTCCACCTTTATTTCCATATAATTAACGAGTACTTTTAGCAATTGGAGGTTAGGTTTCCTATGTCTAGGCTCCCCTAAACTCTAATACTAGCTGGAAATCTCATTCTGTGTTATCCTGATCACTAGCCTACCACTTCGGCGCACGCGCGGAAGTAATGCATTAAGAACAGCATAAAAGTACCGATATAATTAAAAACAGGGATTTATAATTAAAAATAAAAGAATTCACATACACTTGGGGATTGAATCCACGACATCGAATCCTACTGGAGAGCTTAGCTACTCATGGTAGGCATCACAAACCACTGAAGAATCTGTCACCTTCTTCAATCCTTGTGCGTCTATCTTTCTATTCTATGTCTCTCTCCTCTGTACTCTCTAAAAACCTCTCCCAAAAGCCTCTGTTAGATCTGTGCAAAAGGTACTATTTATAGACTAAGGAAAACCCTAATTTAAATTTGGAAGAGATCAATCTGTATTTGAATTTAAAAAGCTGGTGCGTGACTTGCGCTTCACCTGCGCTAAGCGCAGATGAAGCGTGTCCCTCTAGAAGCTGCGCTCCACCTGCGCTAAGCGCAAGTGAAGCGTAAAACACGCTGTAGACTTTCTTCAATTCCTCATTTATCCACTTGATCTCTTTCTGATCTTTCCTTTGCTTGATTGGTTTTCCTTGTTTCCCTTTTCTGGCTTGATTTTGTATTTATTTGAACTTGAATTCAAATTGGGGAAAGTTATCCACAGGATCCTTTGTTTAAATGGCTGCTGATCTCATCTTTATTTTGTCCTCATTTAAACTTCAAATCTGCAAACAATCTCCCCATTTAATGTTATTTTCTCTTCTATTTCAAATCTTCCATAAATTTGCACAAAATAACAGATTTCTAATCAAAATAGCATCAAATTCAAATTCAAACCAAATAATTACAATTATTCATAAAAAGAGATTATTTTGGGGCATAAATCATTATTTTAGCCTTGATAAGTATAATAAAAACATAGGAAAATATCACATAATTTACACTTATCAGTATCCCACCTTCAGTATGTTGATGACACAATCTTCATAGGTGAGGCATCTATTCACAATGTCTGGGCAATTAAGGTTGTGTTACAGCTATTTGAGTTGGTGGCTGGACATAAAGTTAATTTCTTCAAGAGCAAATTGTTTGGTGTTAATATTGATATGAGGTGGTTGGATCTTATGGCCCTCTTTTTGAATTATAAAGTTGGGTCTTTTCCCTTTATTTATTTGGGGATTCCTATTGGGGCGAACCCACGAAGATTAAAGACTTGGGATCTAATCATTATGAAGGTGAATAAAAGGTTGTCAAGTTGGAAGTGTAAGTCATTGTCCTTTGGTGGTAGAATTGTCATGCTGAAATCAGTCCTAAATTCAATTCTGATATTTTATCTTTCTTTCTTCAAGGCTCCTAAAGGTATTATTTCTAAACTTGAATCTATCTTTCTTAATTTTTTGTGGGGTGGGGATGGTGAGCATAGAAAAATACCTTGGGTGGCTTAGGATATTGTGTGTAAGGAAAAAAAGCATGGGGGCTTGGGAATTAGAGATCTGTTTTCTTTCAATTTAGCTTTGTTAGGAAGGTGGAGGTGGAGGTTATTAGTGGAAAGGGGGAGTCTATGGAATAGGGTAGTCCTTTCACTTTACGACGAGTCATTGGTTGGGGGAAGTAGTGGGAGGTTGAGTGGGTCAAGGTGGTGGTCTGATTTGTGGTCGATTGAACATGGAGATCATGTTGCAACCAGGTGGTTTTCTAGTAGATATGTTAAGGTGGTTGGGGATGGGAACCATACTTTATTATGGAAGGATCGGTGGTGTGGACCTATTGCTTTGTGTGATCGGTTTAGTAGGTTATTTTCAGTTACAGTTAATAAAGATGCCACTGTTGCTGATTTGGCAATAAATTTAGACGATGGTATTCATTGGCGCTGGTGTTGGAGAAGAAGCCTTTTTCAGTGGGAAATGCAACAATTATATGTACTCTTGGAGGTTTTAAAGGACGTTCAACTCCATGTCTCAAGAGGTGATTCTTGGCTATGGATTGGTGATAATATCGGGCAGTTTTCTGTGAGTTCAGCCTATAAAGCTATTGTTAATGATGCTATTTATGCTGATTTTCCTTTACATAGCTTCCTATGGTGTAAATTCGTTCCTTCTAAGGTGTCTGGATTTGCATGGAAGGCTATGTTAAATAAGATCCCAACCAGGCAGAATCTGGTTAAACGAAATATTGTTTTAAATTCTGAATCTAGTTGTGCTTGGTGTGGCCTTGATGTGGAATCAACGTCTCATATTCTTTTTTAATGTCACTTTGCATTTCAAATCTGGAAACTTTGTCTGGATTGGTTTGGTTTTATTACTGTGCAGCATAATACCTGTCATACTCATTTTGCACAATTTTTGGGACTCCCAAATTGTTCTTCCAATATTCGATTGAAGTGGTCTGTAGTTTGGTTAGCTACAATTTGGACTATTTGGCTGGCTAGAAATGAAACAATTTTTTCAGACAGTACTTTATGTCCAACTGATTTGTTAGATCTTGTTAAATTGAGAAGTTGGAAATGGCTAAGTGCAAAGGGCCCAAGTTTTAGCTACCCTTACTCTTCTTGGGCAGCTCATCCCGACGTGTGTCTCAATTTCTGATGTTTTTTTGGCATGAGCTAGTAATTTTTTGAGCAGTGGTATTTTCTCTGGTTTTGATGCTGTTCTGTTCTGCTGTTTGGTTTCCTGGGCTTTGCTGTATCTTGGTGTTCTGGAGTTGGTATTATTGGTTCTTGCCTTGTTTGCTTAGGAAGCTTTTTTGGAGACTCGGTTTGGTTATTCCAGCGGTACTATACCAAAAAGGAAGCTTTTTGGTGCCCGTCTCCTATTACTTAAATGATTCTATACCCCTTTTCATTATTATGCTTGTGAATCTTGGCGTGGATCCTAGTCTGTAGTGGTACTGTTTTGGGGTCTTCCTATTCAAATTCTTGTTTTGGTCTAGCATTCATTTGTTTTTTGTTGTGAGTAATATTTTAGGTGGTTTGTTTTGTTTTGGGTCTGGGGTTATGTTTCCATTTTTAAAATTTTTCAAGCTTAAGATATTTTCACGTGTTCTTTATATGGGTCGGAGTATCCTTGTATTTCCTTTTAATTTTTACATATGTCTTTTCTTAGCAAAAAAAAAATATTTATTTCCTTTTATTACATGCAAACTCGTAGTCCCCAACAATTATATTAGAGCAAAACTCATACATCAATTTTAATTAAGACACCAAAATATCTAGATACGACTCTGCCTTTGTGACATGCTTAACTTCAGCTGAAGTCAATAACAACACCAGAAAAGCTTTTGTACCACATTCAAGTTTTTCTTCCATCAGTTTCTCTAAGAACATTTTTCATTTCGAACTTCTATTAATTCTGATGCTATCAAGCAATGATTTGCTACGACGTTCTTGTGACAAGTAATCTTTCAAGTATTCTGCAAAACTAATTTTTCTGAACACAGCTGGTGTTGTTGGAGTAACAAGGCTTGGCGATGGAACTAAAACTGATTCAATACTGGGGTTGTTAAATGTGGCTATGGAAAGCCTTTCCTTCTCAGAGTTAACCGTTACTCGATGTTCAATGCTTCGATAAACCCCATTCGTTATTACCTATAGGCAAGATAAGTATAGAACATTAATTTTTTATGAGGAATAAAGGTCAAAATAATTGCAATTTAAATTTTTACACATATATCCAATAATGTGCTAACATATCATCTATTGAATTTAATAACACATAAGATGTCATGTTCATTAAATGACGTGACGACACACCATTATATGTTTGTGTAAAAAGAAATTACGCTGATAATGTATATCAATTAAATCCTTTTTATTATCTCAAGGTATTTATCAAACTAATCATTTGAAGAATAAATTAATGCTTACATACCTCCAACATGTCTCCAATGTTAATGATGAAAGCATTAGGAAGGGGTTTAACAGGAATCCATAATCCATCTTTTCTAATTTGAAGACCTTCCACCTCATTGGCTTGGAGAACTATGGTCAAGCCACCAGCATCAGAATGAGGATTGAGTCCCAACACAAGGTCAGGTTGAGGACATGCTGGATAATAATTAAGCGTCGTTGCTTGAGTCCCCACAGCAAATAACTTTGTTATTTCTGCTGTGTCTATTGTGAGAGCTTTTGCCATTAACTCAAAGATCTGGATAGCAAGCTTGTTCATTTTTGCATAATAGCTCTCTAAATCATCTCTGCAATATGAATAATAATCAATATTAATTCAAACTTTTGTAATTTGTATATATTATATACATAAATTATTTTCATTCTTTTAGCAAATTTGACTTTTTGGAGACCAAATCAAAATTTCATATAATTAACTGAGGAATAAATTCTTATCAAATTAAGAATATAACAAGATTTGAGGGTTGCTAATTAATAAACTTTATTCTCATCTAATATTAAAATTATAAAATGCTTTATCTCATGAAAAAGTGTTTAATGAGGAGGACAGAGAAGGAGAGAGAGTGCCTGAATGGTAAGGGTAAGTTTGGGAATAAGTGGGGTTTCCTCTTGTCTGCTGGCAAAGTTAACATATGAAACGTATCTCCCCATTCAAGTTTCTGTTCCTCAGAAGCCACAGAGAGCTGACCATATCCCTCTGAATCTCCTTCTCTCTGCTCAAACTTCTTCTCTTCCATTGGAAGATTGAAGAATTGTTTAGCACCTTTCTTCACGTTTTCCAGCAAAGAAGTGTTCACTCCATGGTTAATTAGCTGTAATGTTTTAATTTCCGATCCCATATTAATTATCCAATACTAGAGAGTAATAAATAATTCGCTTCATAATTAAAAATATGAAAGCACCCGCAAACTTCGTTCTATAATCTCCCAGTTTAAGAGATCAGAAAACAGTAATTGCTAAAACATTTCAACTATATACAGATGAAAGCTGAGAATAATAATGAAAATTATTTCATCGTGTTTAAAAAACTTTACTTTTCAGTTACTAATTAAAAATTTATTATAATATTTATCGAGTAAACTAGTAAATCGGTTTCGGACTCTGTGGGGACCATGCAGTTTCATCCCTGACTTTGCTAAAATAGCACTTTAGTCCGTACTTTGTTAAAAACACATGCACTTTAGTCCTTATTTCACTAAAAATAATGCACTTTAGTCCTTCACTTTATTACAAAATATGCACTTTAGGACTAAAGTGCATGTTTTTTACAAGTATGGATTAAAGTGCTATTTTGAAAAAGTCAGGGACGAAACTGTATGATTCCCGTAGAGTCAGGGACCGATTTGCTAATTTACTCAATATTTATCTCTCAATAATCATTATTTAATATATAATAATTAATGATATTTTTATATTCTATTTTATATTTTCAGTTAATTTTATTAAATATATATTTTCAATTAAATCAGTTAATATTTTAATTTTTAGTTAATTTTATTAAACACTAAAAAGGAGATAATAGGAAAAGGAAAGAGGTAGATCAATGAGATGACAAACTTGAAAGAAGCCCCATTCTTTGCATGCATGGTGTAGGCTCTCTAGCTCAGGTCCCTTGTGATCTTCGGAAAGCAATTTGGTTAGATCAATAACAGGAACTTGGGACAAAGGGGCAGTGGTTGACAATATTGGACGCTCGTGATGAGGACGAACATAACGATCTGGGACTTTCGTCTGTGCCTCCTTTGCTATTTCTTGGACAAAGGGTACCCTAAGAATTGTTGTTGCAATTGGTTCCATAGCTTAGCTTCAATTGAGTATAGGTGGATCGATGTTTGATTGTTTTTGGATACCTTCGTAATGTAGAAATAAAACTGGTAAAGAGATATTATATATATGCTAATTGCATCCGACATATCATGTGGCTCTGAATCTGCTTTTTTTCAGCGAGTCATTATTATGAGTCTTGTGAACATGGCCAGCCCAATTATGAGAGGCTGCTAAAGCAATGTTTTATGACTCTGTCTCAAACTTTTTATATCTCGTGAGAATTTTGATATTTTCTTGTCATTTTTTATATTGAATAGACAAAAATTACGTAGAAACAAGTTATGTACTTCGTCTTAAATTATTTCAAAGACATAATGTAGATTTTAAATGAGATATATGTGTATTGTAAATGAGAATGTGAAAAAAAATGGGGAAATACAATAAAAAATACATGATAATGGTTATAGGGGATCAAAAAGTCTTTTCAAAAATTAAAAATACAAATTCTAATAGTTAAATATTGTCTTATAAGTATAAAAATACTAAGATCATTTAAAAAAGTTGAGAGAAATTCACTAAATGATCAAAGAATGTACCAAAACACTCTCTCACTAGAGGATACTCTAGAATTTTCCATTTTCAAATTATGTGTCAAGAAATGATTGGTGCGACACGGAATGAGACAGAGGGCGGAGACAGAAGATTTTGGTCCGTATCTTGCCGCGCAAAGATCCTCTCAAGTCTCAACAAGAGAGAACGTGCAGTCTCCTTAATTTATGGCAAATGTGAGTTGATTTTTTCCTACTTTAATTTATGGATTTAATAAGTATACCCTGACGGTGTAAATTTATTTTACACTGCAATCTAATGATATGTTATCACATTATTTATTGAGTTTAATAACATATGAGGTGTCATACTCATTAATTGATGTGGCAACACATCATTGGACAACTGTGTAAAATTTTTTTTACACTGTCAGTGTATAGTAATTAAATTCTTAATTTATATGTAAAATAAATTAATTATTTTGGATGGTTGTGATGATGTTCAATTTTTTTAAAATGGAGAGAATCCCAATCCGTATCTTGCCATAGATCAATTCATACATTTTGAACATGAAAATGATATTTTTATTATGGATGACAATGGATACCCTCTGGGCAAGGTACTTTAGTGTCCGTCCCCATACCCACACTTAAAGAAAAGCTCGTACCCGCGTCAATACCTGCGTGTGCAGCAACTTTAATGCTCATCCTCGTACCCGCTGGGCATCTATATGCTCATACCACACCCGTTACCCGCGATTTAATTAAGTGAAAAATTAATAGCTCATTAAAAAATTATTAATTAAAGAAAATTATAACTCAATTGAAAAGTTACTCCAAAATAATCTAAACATATTTATTAAATATCAATGACATAACAATTTAATTAAATCGAAGCACAATATGTTAATATTATAAAACGCAACATATGATTAATGTTCAAATTTTTTATTAAATATTACAATATATTTTCACATCACACTATTTTATAAACTTTTGGATATCATGTGTTAACATTCCATGTGATGTGCAAAAAATGATTATTAACATTAATTAGTCTTATATTATAATATATTTTTAATCTGTAATATTATATATATATATATCAATTTTAAATATATGTATAAATATATTAGATATTTTAATAAAATTACTATATATATAATTATATATGATATTATTTATTAAATAATTATATATATATATATGAGTGCAGGCATGGGGCGGGTTGGGCATCAAAGTGCCCGTACCCGTTAAAAAAATGTAGGCTATTGCCCGTACCCGCCCCATACTCGTTTTGTGGGTTTTTACCCTGTCCATTGCAGATAATTTTTGCGGGTACCCATAGGGTTTCGACTCAATTGCCATCCCTAATTTTTATACTCAAATATAAAGTATGAGAATTGTGGGGAAAAGAGAGAGAAAAAATATAAAAAAAAAAGTGAGAGATGTGATAATTGATTAAATGAAAAAAAAGAAAAGAAAGATAGAGGAAAAAAGAAGGTGCAAAATGGAATGTAAGAGTTTGGAGGAAAAAATCAAAGTTGTTTTGAATAATATGTTAAACTTTAATCAATTTTAATCTAGATCTTATTCAAATAGATACAAGAATATAACATGTTTATGAAATTCAATTCATAGTAGAATTAGAGTTGTGTACCTGGAATGAGCAGGGAATCAACCATTACGGTGTCAATGTGATATACTACTAAAAAGTTGATTTTAGAGAGGGATTCTAGATCTATTTGCGAGGAATTTTGTGACGGAATCACTAGCTCACTTTACAATAAATTTGTACTATTTAAATTTTGTGACGAATTTAGATAACGAAAATATCCCTCTCTAAAATTCCATCACAAATAACTACAGAGGGAATTTGTGAAGGATTTATTTCCTCTCTAAGAAATCCGTCACAAATTTCCTCGCTAATTGAGTAGTATTTTAGAGAGGGAAAAATTCCTTCTCTATTTAGTGAGGGAATAATAAATCCCTCTCTATTTAGCGAGGGATTTTCAATTCCCTCTCTAATTAACGAGGGATTTTTTATTCCCTCCCTAATTACAGATGGATTTGTAAGCCTTATTAACTCTTTAGTTAGTGAGGGAATTTTTGTAGGAACACAGGGAAACACTAGAAGGGGGGGTTGAATAGTGTTTCTAAATATTTTAGAAAGCTTTTCGTAAACAGATACTAAAAACACGATTTCAGACAGGCTTTTAAGAGGTTGTCTGAAGTTTTCAGACGGCTTGTAAAAACTTAATTTTAAAAGATGATTTGTGCCTTTATAAAATATCAGATTAATTATTCTGACCCCTTGATTAGTATAAAAGGAATTGATAAGAGATAAGGGTAAGAAGACTTAGCCAAGGAATTTATCCTGGTTCACTCACTACCACTGTGAGCTACGTCCAGTCCCAATGCCAACTAGCAATTGGATTTTCTCTTAATCTTTCAAGATTACAAGTATTCTTTTACAGTCAAGCCTCTTCAGGCTCTACACCCAAGTATTCTTTTGCAGACAAGCCTCTCCAGGCTCTACAACCAAGTATTCTTTTACAGTCAAGCCTCTCCAGGCTCTACAACCAAGTATTCTTTTACAGTCAAGCCTCTCCAGGCTCTAAACAAAGTTTACAGAGAAAAGAGTTTAAGCTTTTAAACTATACCAGTTTGAAGCTCAAACAAATACAATGTACAATAAAATCTGAGGTATGCTCAGGATATACAAATGTGTACAGTGAATTTTATCAGAGAGTTTTTACAGAGTAAAAACTTGCAGCGTGATGTTTCTCTTGGCTTTTTTCTATGTTTTTATTTTCTTCTACTTGATGGTCTTCATGGAGGGGTATTTATACCCAATCTTCAATCCGTTGAAATACCACCGTTTAGAGATAGCATTAAATGCTATTTAATCCGTTGTGAGACATGCTTCTGAGAGCTCTGATATTTCTGACACGGTACAAGGTTGCTCCTGCCATAAGGCTGCTACAAATGTTGCTGCAGAGGCTGTGTTGCAGAGATTTCCTCAGTGGTGTATGAAATTCAAAATCACCAGGAAAGGTCTCTGTGTTCCTTGCTATAAACGTGTTTGAAAAGGTACGTGCAGCAGAGGTTCAGAAAAGTCTTCACAAACTTCAGCAGAGGGTGCCACGTCATAAATGAGACTTCAGACGACTTCAATACTTCAGACTAGAGGTGCCACGTCATCAAAAGACTTCAGACGGCACTGATACTTCAGACGGGTTGAACTACTTCAGACAGCTTCAACTCTTCAGACGAGTTCTGCTTCTTCAGACAGCTTCAACACTTAGTCTTTTTATGTAGGCTCATAGTGACTCTTGCTGAAATCATAGATAAAACATTAAAGCATATGTGTATCTATGATAAGTACTTTAAGTCAAATTTGTCAACCATTAAAACTTGGGAATCTAGTTGTCTTAAAACATCATAAACAACCTTATGATATTTTTGAGACTCAACAATTTTTCCCTCATTATTAGGAAGGGAATTATTCCCTCTCTAACAACAGAATTATAAATTAAACTTTTATTAAGGAGGAAATTACAAATTCCTCCCTATTTGGCGAGGGATTTTCAATTCTCTCCCTAATTACAAAGAATTTTTAATCCTTGTTACCTCTTTAGTTAGTGAGGGAATTTTTTTCCTCGCTATTAGGGAGGGAATTATTCCCTCATTAAAAAGAAAGTTAAAGAACCATAAGTGATTAGGGAGGGAATCACAAATGCCTCTCTATTTAGCAAGGATTGTTTATTCCCTCCCTAATTACAAATGGATTTTTAATCCTTATTAACTCTTTAGTTAGTGAGGGAATTTTTTTCCTCGCTATTAGGGAGGGAATTATTCCCTCTTTAATAACAGAGTTATAAATTCGTAGGCGATTAGAGACGGAATCATAGATCCCTCTCTATTTAGCGAGAGATTTTCAATTCCCTTTCTAATTAGTAGGGATATTTTATTCCCTCCCTAATTACGAATGAATTTTTTACTCTTATTAACTCTTTAATGTGCGAGAGAATTTTTCCCTCACTATAGGGAGGGAATTATTCGCTCTCTAACTAGAGAGTAAGGGAATCACAAATCCCTCGCTATTAGAGAGGGAATTATTCCCTCTCCAATAAGAGAGTTATAAATCCACCTGGTATTAGGGAGGGAATCCCAAATCCCTCTCTATTTAGCGAGGGATTTTCAATTCCCTCTCTAATTAGAGAGTAAATTTTTATTCCCTCCCTATTTAATCCCTTATTAACTCTCTTATTTGATAGTTCCCTAAATGTAGTTTTTTTCGTATGTGTTAAAGTTAATATATAATAAGATTATTTTTGTTAATTTTAGTGGGGATCGAACATGAGAGCTCTTTCCACAATCTCAACCTGGTTTGCCAACTGAGCCAGAACTCTTTGGTAGGATAAATAATACACTACAAGAAAAATGTTGATTAGCGAGGGAATATTTCCCTCGCTATTCTGCTGCAGCTTGGTGAGGGAATTGCAATGAAACTTGAATCCCTCACCATTTTTTCAAAGCGAACATAGATTAAATCACTATAAGAATGTGCT
The DNA here is from genome assembly GCA_026901365.1 of Sesbania bispinosa. Taxonomy (NCBI): domain Eukaryota; kingdom Viridiplantae; phylum Streptophyta; class Magnoliopsida; order Fabales; family Fabaceae; genus Sesbania; species Sesbania bispinosa. The sequence continues at coordinate 1,418,597 of QLOH01000053.1, forward strand.
GAATTAGACGCGAAAACGTAGCGATGACTATACATTGTCGCTACAGCATTAAATGTGCAGCTCAACGCGTAGTTGTGCAATTAATACGCTGTGACGACCTAGCCGTTGCTACATTTCGTACTGCAGCGACGACGAGGCCGTCGCTACGCTAAAAATACTATTTTTTTTTTTGAAAAATAAAAAAGTAAAGGTAGGTCGTCGCTACGCTTTTAATTAAAAATTAAATTTGGCGCGTCATAGAAATTTTTTAACGTGGCGACGACCTTAGCGTAAGTTTAAAACTTACGCGCACAAAACCTTTTCCCCCTCCCTTCTTCTTCTTCATCCTCCCTCATTCCCCCTTTCCCCTCCCTCCTCCCTCCTCACTCTCGTTCTCTCCCTCCTTCTCCTTCTCCCTCTCTCCCATTCCCTTCCGTACTGTCCCAAACCCTCTCCATTTCACTTTTCTGTCTTTCCACTGATCCAAACCTTCAAACAGCCCCCAATCTGCTTCCTCTCTCCGGTCATCGCCATCCAGCTCCGGTCTCCGCCAAGCACCATCCAAGTTAGCTTTTATTTTTTTAATTGTTGTTTATAATAATTTATAATTTATATAATTTAATTAGTGTAATATGTTTTAATTAGTTAGTGTAATATGTTTTAATTAGTTATATAATTTAATTAGTGTACTATAGACTTGTATAATATTTCATTATTATTGGTGTTTATAATAATGACTTATAATTTATACAATTAGTTATATAATTTAATTAGTGTAATATATGTTAATTAGTTATATAATTTAGTTAATGCAATATAGACTTGTATAATATTTAATTATTATTGGTTTTAACAATAATCATTTATAATTTATATAATTAGTTATATAATTTAATTAGTGTAACATATGTAAATTAGTTATATTATTTAATTAGTTATATATAGACTTGTATAATATTTAATTATTATTGGTGTTTATAATAATCATTTATAATTTATATAATTTAATTAGTTATATATGTTAATTAATTATATAATTTAATTAGTTATATATAGACTCGTATAATTTAATTATTGTTATAGGTATATTTTTTAATATTTAATTTAACTTTATTAAAATTAAGGTTTAGATATGCCTTGTATGCGTGGTAGAGATGGACAGAAGGTCCCACATATTGGAGGGAGGTACATCCCTCCGAGAGAGCTTGCTGCACAGGCAGCTCGCTTACGTCGAGATCATAAGACCAACCTCCCTCTCCCTGAGCAGCTGCTAGAGCAGCCTTCGTCCTCCACCCCTACATCATACACGGTGCCCACCCCTATAGAGGTTGCCCAACTTGCTGCATCAGCTAGAGCCTTCATGGAGCATATGAGGTTCATCCTACTCCGGGATATCAGAAGGTTGCCTCCGAGGTAGGTCATTAGCTGCCAGAGGATGACCTGCCACATATTTCTAATTCGAAGGATGAGGACGACCCTAGACTGACTTAAGAAAAGACACAAACAACTAGGTAATCAATTTAGAGAAAGGTGATAAGTGAAAATTAGTTGATAAATTAGAGCACTTTTTAGTTCACTTATCAAGGATAAAATGGTATTTTTTTCCCCAGTTTAATCCCTTTTTATTAAATATTTGATAAATTGTATTTAGTAATCTTGGATTTGAATTTGATGCTATTTTGATAGAAATATTGCTGATTTTTGCAGGATATTGCAAAGATTTGATTTGAAGGAAAGATAGGAATAAATGAGGGAGATATTTGCAAGATTTGAGTTTGATTGAAGACATTTAATAAAGATTTGAAGAAGATTTGAGGCAATCAATGAGGAGATAACTGTCAATCAAACAAGTATTCTGCAGACAACCTTCCCAATTAAATCCGAAATGCTCAATAAATGCAAGATTTCATCAAGAAAAGGGAAACAAGGAAAGACAAATCAACCAAAACCAGTCTCGGGGATAGATCAAGTTAAAAAGAGAAAGATTGAAGTTGCAGGACGCATTCTGCGCTTCAACCTGCGCTGTAGCGCAGGATGAAGCGCAGATCACGCTAATTCTTGCCCTGTTGCTGTTTTTAGATAGATTTCTCCCCAATTTTCTTTGTCTTTCCTTAGCCTATAAATAGGACCTCATTGCACCAGATCAAGGTGTGCACGATTATTGTAATTCATTCTTATTTCAGTGATAATGCACCAAAGCTATTTTTAGAGTAGGAGAGGAGGAGCGCTTCACAAGGATTGAAGATGGTGACAGCATCTTCGGTGGTTTGTATGGCTACCTTGTGTAGTTAACTCTCCATTAGGATTAGATGTAATTGATTCTATCCCCAAGTGTATGTAAACTCTATTTTATTATTTCATGAGCTCTCTGTCTATAATATTGGAATCTTATTATGTGCTTAATTCCTAACTTCCGCGCTTGCGCCGGAGTTATAGGCTAGTTTCGACTAGGATTGAGGATGGGGGAGCGGATTCTGAAGAAACTCATTCTCTGAGTGAATAAGAGGACTCGGTAGCCAGTGAACCGAAACATCGGCATTGCTAGTGATTGATGGGTAGTGTGAGTACTCTAATGAAGGGCGTCTACAGGATATGCATGGTTATTAAATTACCGATAGCAAAGGTTAGTTGATTGTCAATCCAGGAAGCGAACCGTGGATGTATTCTAATGAGTGACGGGTGGTGACAGTACTCTAGCGAAGGTGCGTCCAGAGTAGTAGGCCTCGTTTATCAACTAATTCTTTTACAAACGAAATAAAAGAAAGCAAAATAAGCCGAAGGTAAGTCTGTCGCTTGGGAGAGCCCGCATGGATTACCTTTGAGTGTATGAGGCCGCTGGTAACTCAGGGTCTTAGCAATATAGTTTGTCTACAGTATTATAGAGTAAACCTAAAATAATAGATAGTTTTTACATGCACGAAGGGTCTGATGATATGAAGTCCAATCCTAATCCAAGTAAAGTGTCTCTAACTCTTCCTATCTAATTCAATTGATTATTTATTTGCTATTTACAATTTAAGCAACAATACTCTCAAAATTGTTATTTCCCTTGATAATTAGATCACAAGTTTACGTGAATTGACCGTTCCCTGTGGATATGATACTTTTCTTACTATTATACTACTGGATTTTTGGTTCGCTTGCCAGAAACCCATCAAGTATTTTTGGCGTCGTTGCCGGGGAACGATTTCCAATTCGTGTAGACCTTGGCGGTCTAGTTATCAAGTTTTTATTTTAGGATTTGTTTATTTGTTTATTTTTCTTATTATTTTTAGGATCTATTATTATCTTAGGAAAATTCTTGTTTTTTCTAATTCTCTTCAACACTTACCTTTTTGAAAGTTTCTTGTTTATGCTTCTGAGAGGTCAGGCATCTCCCAATCAATTATAGTTCAACCCGGAAATAGAAAGAACGTCGCGAAAGAATAGAGGTAGGTACAGGAGAAGGAGAAGAAGGACAATTGTTGAGAAACCCAAAAATATGGCAGAGGAACGTCTAAGAATGACTCTAGGAGATTATATCTCCCATCAAGGACCACGTCACTTCTCAAGCATTGTGTTACCACCAAACGCAAGAGCTTTGGAGTTGAAGACTGCACACCTAAACCTCATCAGTGCACATCAATTCGCTGGATTGGATCATGAAAATCCACATGCTCATCTCTCTAATTTTTATGAATTGATTGCTACTATGGGTTTCGAGGAAGGTAATTTAGAATCTATTTACTTACGCTTGTTTCCTTTCTCTTTGATAGGTAAAGCTAAGGAATGGCTGCAATCACACCCAAATCAAAGCCTAACCAATTGGGGTGTGGTTGAGGAGAAATTCTTGACAAGATTCTTCCCAACTAGGAAGCAGATTGAAGCCAAAGCAGATATTTCTACATTCAGACAAGGGATTGATGAGCCACTATGTGAAGCTTGGGAAAGATTCAAGTCTATGCTGGGCAAATGTCCCAATCATGGCTATGAGGATATAGCCCAACTCAACATATTTTGTACGGGACTTCGTTCAGATTCAAGGTCATTCATAGATGCGGCAGCAGGTGGAACTATCTTATCCGCAGAAGTTGATCGAGCACTAGAAATCATCAACCACTTTGCACAGAACGATCAACAAGCTCAAAGTGGAAGACAACCCGCGCAATTACCAAAGAAAGGGATGATGGAACTCAATCAAAGTGATGCTCTGTTAGCTGAGAACAAGCTCATTAAGTGTCAACTAGAAGCACTCACTGAGACGTTGAAGACACTCCCTCAACAACTCAAAGCTGTCCACTCACAACCCATCCAAGCCCAACCATTGATTTGTGATTTCTGTGGAGATGACCATCTAAATGTTCAATGTTCTATCCAAGGAACACAACCAAAAAAAGTCAACTTCATGGGTAACCAGGGAAGGCAAGGGAATTACTCCAACAATAACAACAATCAATATTCACAAGGTTGGAGAAATAACCAAACCAACTCTGGTTGGAGTCAGAATGGAGGACCAAGACAACCACCTTACCAACAACAACCTTCAACATATGATAAACTGAACACTTTGGAAGGTAAAATTGATGACCTTGTGCAAAAATTTAGTGGATTCAAGACAACTACTGAGGCATCAATCAAGACTCTAGAGAGTCAAGTGGGTCAGTTAGCGACTGAGATGGCAGAGCATAGGCAACAACACTTCTTAGCTGTGACCCAAACCAATCCAAAGGAACAATTCAGCTTAATTGCCACTGATGGCAACAAGTCAGAGGAGGAGGAACTTGATGAGGAAGAAGAAATCATCTTTGAAGAACAATTGCTTCAAGAGGAAGTTGTTCAACAAGATGAAGAAGCAGCACAAAAGGAACATCATAAAGAGAAGGTCTTAATCACAAGTAAGTCACTTGACCCAGGTAGGTTTACTATACCCATCTCTATTGGTAATCTACCTACTACTCATGCTTTATTAGATCTTGGAGCGAGTATCAATTTGATGCCGCTATCGTATTTTAACAAGTTGGTAATGTGAAGGTCAAGCCTGCAAATGTGAGGTTACTTCTTGCAAATAAATCTGCTCAATGCCTTCATGAGATATTAGAGGATATTCAAATCAAAGTGGATAAATTTGCATATGTTGTAGATTTCTACATTGCAGAGAAAGAAGAGGAGGATAATGAAGTCCCCCTAATTTTAGGAAGACCCTTCATGAAAGCTGCTAAGATGATCATTGATGTTGATTAAGGAAAATATGAATTGAGCTCAAAAGATGAAAGTATTACGTTTCATAGAGGTACGCCCAAGTTACAACAAATTGATTCTACTTTCAAAAGTCAAACAAAGCTGCCAGGCTCCAAATTTCTGAGGAAGCCTAAAATGAGGGTAAAGCATCCAGAGTCAATATGGGAGTTCAAATTTAAGAGGAAAAGGAGATCAACATCTGATACTGAGGAAGACAGTGACAGTGATGGAAGAATCAAAAATTGGCATGGAGGATGGGAGCTCAAGGGAAGAACTGGTATGGAGTCAAACATCATCCTCCACTTGAGGCCACCATAAACGGGTTGAGTAACCAGGCGTCGAGCTAAAAGACGTTAAACAAGCGCTTCCTGGGAGGCAACCCAGTCCTTGTAAATTTTTAATTTTCATTTTGGTAATTTTTCGTTTTAGGATTTACCTGTGTAATTAGGAAATTGTTAAAATGGGGATCTAAATCCAAAAGGATGGCATGGAGTCAATTAGGAGTATCAGAAGCAGAGAGAATACTGCAGAATAAAAAACCTGACTCTCTGAATTTTGCGCTTCAACCTGCGCTATAGCGTAGGGTGAAGCGCAGCGGGACGCTTCAACTTCTGAAGCAGTACACGCTCCACTCTGCGCTGTAGCGCAGGGTGTAGCGCAGGAAGCGGGAGTTTAAATTCTGAAATTTGAACGAATGAGTTCATTTTGAACTTCCTTCCATTCCATTCCCTTGCGTTTTCTCTGATATTCCTAACCTTTTCTTTGCTTTTTCTCACTCATATAGCCTTCATTTTTAGTTCCTGAGCTTATACCAGGTATGTTTTTTATAGTTTTCTTTCTTTTAACCGATTGAAATTTTAATTTTTTTTATTTTATTTGAGCATAACCTTAGGATAGGAATCTTAGGACTTTAGGAACCTTTAGGAAAGAAATACTTGTTCATAGTGCTTTAAATTAGATTGCATGTGGTTAGGATTCTTTGTGAGTTATTCATGTTTGCTTAGGTGGTAGTTTTTGAGTGCTCAATGATTCCTGTAAATTATTTTGTTAGTGCATGTATGCTTAATTAATTGCTCTAATATTTTTGCATGCCCATACATAAATGATTGTGCAATATTGCATGTTACTGATGACATGATTTTTGAGCATGAGTTTGATTCTCACTTTGCCTGTTTAGAATTGTTTAGGACCTGCTTTAACTGATCACTTTAGCATGTCTTAATTAATTAATTGGCATTTATTGGGTAAAAATTTAAAATCAAAATTTTTATGCACATTTGTTTGGTTAACTGATTGCTCTAAGTATTGAAATTTATTGGCCATTTATTTCATAATTATGAGTAATTAAATATTATGATGCATAAATAATTTTGAGTTGCTTCTGCTTTGTAGATGGTGCGCACGAAGAATGTCAGTGGTGCTAGTTCCTCTGGGAGGGGCACAGGGGGTGCCAAGAGGAAGGCCCCCCCCAGAGGGAACCTGAGTTTGACCCTCATCGCTTCAAGGACCTCAAATCCTTTGAAGCATACACTGGCATTGCTGATTGCAAGTTCATCCTGGAGCGACTAGTCATCCTCCAGGAAGGGGAATATGAGGAGTTCTCTGCTGAGATTCACAGGAGGCGTTGGAACCGCCTCAACCGCCTTGACAACTACTTTGATCCAGACATTGTCTGGGAATTCTATGCTAACGCTATTGGAGACCACGACGTTAACTGCAGGAGGGAGTCCTGTGTTCGAGGACAGGTTATCAGATTTGATTACGATGCAATCAATGCACTTTTAGGACATCCCATAGAGGAGGACAGAGACCTCGTGGTGTGCCAATACCACGAGAGGATGCAGGCTGTGGGACTTCATGGCAATGATCCCCTTGACATTGAGACTGCTCAGCTGCTATGCTTACCAGGGCGTTCCTTTGAAAGGAATGCATATCAGGAGGCTACTGGGATCTACAGGAAAGATATGAGGAGCATAGCTCAGATGTGGACAGTACTGATACTGACCAACATTCATCCTACCGGGCACGTTTCTGATGTAGTTATTCCTATGGCCCATCTCATCTACACTATCCTCACTGCCGCCGTTATCGATGTCTCACGGGTCATCACTCGGAAGATTTCAGACTTTGCATCTTCTGTGGGGCGCCAGACCCCTAACTCCAAGATCAGGCTTGGCTTCCCTTCTCTCATCACCTCACTCTGCAGATCTAGGGGTGTAGAGGTGAACCCCAGGGTTCGCATTGCACTTCCCACGACCAGAGCATATATTGATGCCAACTGTATCCCAGCTGAGAAGTTACAGGTTGAGGAGTAGCAGCAGCATGCACCACCACCACCACCACCAGACATGGATGCTCCAGTCTGGGCCCAGCGACTTGAGGCACAGAACACTCATTTGATGGCTCAGATGTCCATTATTCACCAAGCAGCTGTTCATTTTCAGAGTAGACATTATCAGGCTCGTGAGGACCCCATGACCCCTGCACAGTTTCAGGATTACTTACAGTGGCCTGGGGACATGCCTATTTTCCCAGAGGAGATGAAGCAGCTTACATGGATCAAGACCAGGAAGAAGACTGATTATTTTTCTTTCCTATTTGGTGCTTTTCCTTCTTTTTCTTTTTCTTTTTCATTTTATTTTCTTTTGATATGTAATATATATTATTGCCACTGATACATTATCTATATCAGGTAGTACTTATTTTGTTATTTCCTATTTTTCTGTTAAATTTTTAAAATTTTAGGACTTTTAGGACCTTAGGAAATTAGGATTTAAGGTAACTTTTTCAAAATTCTCTATAATTAAGTAGTTTAACTAACCAAACTAGGAAAGATGATAGGATTTTGTGATTAATTCCATAATCAGTTAGGATCAGGATATTTCTCAGGAGAACCTATCAGGATAGTTAATTAAAACCACTAAGTGCTTTATCAAGGAATTTTAGCCAATAACCGGTGAGCTGAGAGCCCAAACACTGAAATTGAGAGCTTTTCACCGCTGCTTGTCAACTGTTATTGCTTGAGTTTCTGAATTATGTCTTGCTAGTGGAAGGTATGGAAGTGACAAAGGCATATTTTGTGATTATAATATTTTTCTCAGTGCCAAATAGCCAACCTTGATTAAATTTTTCCAATTTTTGATTGCCCAGTTGAGCCTTAATATTTCTTTTGATGCACCCCAGCCATGATTAATGATCATACCATGTCCCTTCACACTTGGGATAGAGAGCAAGGTGCACCACAACAACATGGGACAAAAGGTTGGTGAATTGAAAGGTCAAAGAGATTCAAAGAGCTGGAACAAGAAATAACAAAGAAGAATACTCCCTCATAAATAAATTCTCTATGTTATTGTATATTATATATATATATATATATAAGAAATTCTGCACAAAGTGTGGAAATTGAATAAGTTGGGGGGAGTACTTCTTCAAACAAAGAGGCCAGCTGAAAAAAGGTGACAATTCAAGAATTACATGGTAGATTGAAAGAAGTTCCAAAGCACAACCACAAGTTGCTCTCTATTCAAAGTGTTCTTTGCATATCTAGAAAAATCATGATTTCTTGATAGCCCAGCCTCATTACAACTAAAGAAAAGACCTTTTGATCCATGTTAACTGCTTGCAGGTTCAGATATTGGAAACGACTATCAATTCTAGTTGTTCAATAGTGGTGAAAAAGATTGAGGGAAACACTTACCCGTGAGAATGAGAGATTTCCTTGGTTTTATCACTTATTGCTTTAATTGCTATTTTTGAGAAGTTTGACTGATGTTTGTGTTCTATTCTGATTGAGGATTGGTAACATCTCTTAATTCTGATTTTTTCTTATGTTTGGAAGGTGACTGCTGCTTAACAAGGAGATGATCAAAAGTTCCTTGAATTTGTTTTTTTATTTTAGTTATTCAGGGGATAGAATTGATTTTTTTATTGCAAAGAGGTCTCTTGCTTGAGGACAAGCAAGAAGTTAAGTTGGGGGTATTTTGATAAGTGAAAATTAGTTGATAAATTAGAGCACTTTTTAGTTCACTTATCAAGGATAAAATGGTATTTTTCCCCCAGTTTAATCCTTTTTTATTAAATATTAGATAAATTGTATTTAGTAATCTTGGATTTGAATTTGATGCTATTTTGATAGAAATATTGCTGATTTTTGCAGGATATTGCAAAGATTTGATTTGAAGGAAAGATAACAATAAATGAGGGAGATATCTGCAAGATTTGAGTTTGATTGAAGACATTTAATAAAGTTTTGAAGAAGATTTGAGTCAATCAATGAGGAGATCACTGCCAATCAAACAAGGATTCTGCAGACAAATCAACCAAAACCAGTCTCGGGGAGAGATCAAGTTAAAAAGAGAAAGATTGAAGCTGCAGGACGCATTCTGCGCTTCAACCTGCGCTGTAGCGCAGGGTGAAGCGAAACTCTCTGACTTCTGCGCTGCAAGCTGCGCTGTAGCGCAGGATGAAGCGCAGATCACGCTGATTCTTGCCCTGTTGCTGTTTTTAGATAGATTTCTCCCCAATTTTCTTTGTCTTTCCTTAGCCTATAAATAGGACCTCATTGCACCAGATCAAGGTGTGCACGATTATTGTAATTCAGTCTTATTTCAGTGATAATGCACCAAAGCTAATTTTAGAGTAGGAGAGGAGGAGCGCTTCACAAGGATTGAAGATGGTGACAGCATCTTCGGTGGTTTGCATGGCTACCTTGTGTAGTTAACTCTCCATTAGGATTGGATGTAATTGATTCTATCCCCAAGTGTATGTAAACTCTATTTTTTTATTTCATGAACTCTCTGTCTATAATATTGGTAATTTTATTCTGTGCTTAATTCCTAACTTCCGCGCTTGCGCGGATTTATAGGCTAGTTTCGACTAGGATTGAGGATGGGGGTGCGGATTCTGAAGAAACTCATTCTCTGAGTAAATAAGAGGACTTGGTAGCCAGTGAACCGAAACATGGGCGTTGCTAGTGATTGATGGGTAGTGTGAGTACTCTAATGAAGGGCGTCTACACGATAGGCATGGTTATTAAATTACCGATAACAAAGGTTAGTCGATTGTCAATCCAGGAAGCGAACCGTGGATGTATTCTAATGAGTGACGGGTAGTGACAGTACTCTAGCGAAGGTGCGTCTAGAGTAGTAGGCCTCGTTTATCAACTAATTCTTTTACAAACGGAATAAAAGAAAGCAAAATAAGCCGAGGGTAAGTCTGTCGCCTGGGAGAGCCCGCATGGATTACCTTTGAGTGTGTGAGGCCGCTGGTAACTCGAGGTCTTAGCAATATAGTTTGTCTACAGTATTATAGAGTAAACCTAAAATAATAGATAGTTTTTACATGCACGAAGGGTATGATGATATGAAGTCCAATCCTAATCCAAGTAAAGTGTATCTAACTCTTCCTATCTAAGTCAATTGATTATTTATTTGCTATTTACAATTTACGCAACAATACTCTCAAAATTGTTATTTTCCTTGATAATTAGATCACGAGTTTATGTGAATTGACCGTTCCCTGTGGATACGATACTTTTCTTACTATTATACTACTGGATTTTTGGTTCGCTTGCCAGAAACCCATTAGAAGGAAGTATTGATTTCGCATCTTGACTATTGTCTATGGTACATTGTTATCTATCTTGAAGCAATGATGTTTAATAAATACTACTAGAAGACATATGGGTTGAAGCCATGAAGGAAGAACTAAGATCAATTGAGAAGAATCACATATGGGACTCGGTGGAACTGTCTCCCAATAAACAACCAATTGGAGTAAAATGGGTGTTAAAGGTGAAACTAAGACCTGATGGATCTGTGAATAACCATAAAGCCAGGTTAATGGCAAAAGGTTTTCTTCAGAAGGCTGGACTTGATTACACAGAAGTTTTTGCTCCAGTGGCTAGAATTTAGACAATTTGTCTGGTTATTGCTTTAGCCAATGCAAGAAAGTGGTTTCTATTTCAGCTTGATGTAAAATTTGTATTTCTAAATGGACCTTTAGAAGAAGAGGTCTATGTGTCTCAGCCACTAGGATTTGAAGTCAAGGATAATGAAGGAATAGTGTACAAGCTTAGTAAAGCTTTGTATGGCTTGAACCAAGCTCCTAGAGCTTGGAACAAGAAAATAGATACATTTATGCAGCAACAAGATTTCTCCAAGTGTTCTGTAGAGCATGGTGTCTAAGTAAGGCAGTAATCTAACTTGAATCTATTGGTGATTTGTTTATATATTGATGACTTACTAATTACAGGCAGTGATTTAAAAGAATTGAAGAATTTAAAGCAACTATGAAGGCAGAATTTGACATGGCAGACCTGGGAATCCTTTCAAATTTCCTTGGATTAGAGCTTGTGGATACTGAAAAAGGTATCATTATGCATCAGAGGAAATGTATTAATGATATAAGAGATTCAACATGCTGAAACGCAATGAAGTTGTAACTCCAACAGAATCAAATTTAAAGCTTGTCAAGAATGCCGATGAACCAAAAGTTGACAACACCTTATTCAAACAACTAGTTGGCTCTCTCAGGTTTGTTTGCAACAGTAGACCAGATATATCATTTTCTGCTGGATTAATCAGTAGATTTATGGAAGATCCAAGGCATTGCCACCTAGTTGCATCTAAGAGAATTCTGAGATACTTGAAGGGAACCTCAGAATTTGGTTTATGGTTTCCAAAAGAAGAAAAGAAGGGTACATGTGAGCTGATGGGGTACTCAGACTCAGATTGGAGTGGTGATCCAGTGGATAGGAAGAGTACTTCTAGGGATGGCAATTGAGCCCAAGCCCTATGGGTACCCGCAAAAATAACCCACAAAGGGCAGGGTAAAAACCCAAAGCGGGTATGGGCGCGAGTACGGGTAATAACCCGCATTTTTTCATGGGGACGAGTGCGAGTATGGGCACTATGATGCCTAGCCCGCCCCATACCCACACTCATATATATATATATAATTATTTAATAAATAATACGTTTTATAATTATATATATTTTAAAATTGATATATAAATAATATTACAGATTTGAAATATATTTTTAAAACTATCAATTTGTGTTTTTTTCTTTATAATATATGACTAATTAGTGTTAATAATATTTTTTTGTAGATCTTGAAAAATGTTAATACATGATATTCAAATTTTTAAAATAATGTAATGTGAAAGTATATTGTAATATTTAATAAAAATTTAAAACATTAGATCATGTGTTGTGTTTTAAAACATTAACGTATTGTGTTTTAATTTAATTAAATTGCTATGTCGCTAAAATTTAATAAGTAAAATTTGAAGTAATTTTCATTTGAGTTATAATTTTATTTAATTAATATTTTTTAATGAGTTGTAACTTTTCACTTAACTAAATTGCGGGTAACGGGCGCGAGTATGGACATATAGGTGCCCAGCGAGTACGGGGACGGGCATTAAAGTTGCTGCCCACGCGGGTACGGGTTTTTTTTAAGAACGTAGGTATGAGGACGAACACTATGGTACCCTGCCCAGAGGGTACCCATTGCCATCCCTAAGTACTTCTGGATATTTATTTAAATTTCTGAATGCTACAATCAATTGGAGTTATAAGAAACAATATGTGGTGGCCTTATCTCATGTGAAGCAGAATACATATCTGTCACTCGTGCAGCATGTCAAGCAGCTTGGCTCAATTCACTACTTGATGAGATGAATATCAAATTGGATGAACTTGTGCAATTACTAGTCAACAACAAGTCTGCTATAAGTCTGGCTAAGAATCAAATTGCTCATGGAAGGAGTAAAGATATAAAGACCAGATTCCAATATTTCTTAAGGGATCAAGTGAACAAAGGAAAACTTGAAGTGAAATACTGCAATACAGACCAGTAGGTTGCTGATATACTGACCAAGACTTTAAAGACTGATAGGTTTATCATGTTAAGGAAAAACTTAAATATTGTGTATTTAGAAATTAAGCTGAATTAAGGGGGATGTTAAGAACAATTTATAATTCAGTTTTTGTTAATTTTGTTAGTAACTATCAAGAAGTTAGTTAGATCTGTTTATTGTGAAACCACTCAATGTGAAAATTTATGTGTGTATAAAAGGCAAGTACTAGCATTAATAAGAGTGAGTGAAAATTTACGTAATCATCTATCTTATTAAATACCTTTCTATATGTGTGTGTTTGCTCTAACAAATGGAACATAACTAATGATAATGACTAAAATCATGTAATTTAAAAAAAAAAATCAAAACTAATAAAAAAATGAGGAACACAAATCAAATTTCACTATATTTTAATTTATTTGGTGCTTACAAAACCACATGCAACGACTGCCTCGGTCACATGCTCAACTTTAACAAAAGTAATAGCAACGCCAATTATAGAAGTTTTTGTACTACATATTCGATTTTTCTATTTTTCAATCAAGTTTTTTCCTGAGATCTTGTTAATTTTTTAACTTCCATTTTTAATCCTTATGCTATCAAGGAATGATTTCCCACGAAGTTCTCGTGACAAATACCCTCTCAAGTATTCTCCAAAACTAATTCTTCTGAACATTGCTGGTGTTGTTGGAGTAATAAGGCTCGGTGCAGGTCCAAAAGTTGATTCCATACAAGGGTTGCAAAATGTGGCTATGGAAAGCCTCTCCTGCTCGGAGTTAACTATTACTCGATGTTCAATGCTTCGATAAATTCCATTTGTTATTACCTATCAAATAAGTAGGGAAAATAAGTTTAAAACAATTAATGTTTATATATGACAATTACAAGGGTTAAAATAGTTATAGATAAAAAGTCTTTCTTAAGGGCATATTCTCTAATTGCAATTAAAATAATGGTCTACTATCGAATGCCCAAAGAACACTATACTAAGGAAATCATGATAGAAATCACAATATCAATTATTGTCTAATATTAAATGCTACACATTATAATAAAAACTATATATATATATAATTTCTTAATAATAAGGCTAAAAGGGTTAAAGACGTACAGTCAATAGTAACTACTTTAAATAAATACTTACCTCCATCATGTCTCCAATGTTGATGATGAAAGCATTGGGAAGGGGTTTAATAGGAATCCATTGTCCATCCTTTTTTATTTGAAGACCTTCCACTTCATTGATTTGGAGAACTATGGTGAGGCCACCACCATCAGAATGAGGATTGAGTCCCAGTACAAGCTCAGGTTGAGGACATGGTGGATAATAATTAAGCCTCGTTAATTGTGTCCCTGTAGCAAATAACTCTATCATTTCTATTGTATCTATTGTCAGGGCATTTGCCATTAGCTCAATGAACTGGATAGCAAGCTTGTTCATTTCTGCGCAATAGGTCTCTAAATCTTCTCTGCAATATCAAGCCATATCCATATGAATAATTAATTTTCAAACTTGTATTCCATTAATTTTTTTCATTCTTTTAACAAATGAGACTAGAGATCAGTTAAAATTTGAAAGGGATAATAGACTCTATTCTCATATAAAATTAAAATTAATTATCCCTCTCAAATTTCGAAATATTCTTGATACTCCACTTCCATTAATATGGATCTAGAAAAGGAACATATTAAAATAATGCATATATGTCTCAAATAAAGAAATATGTTAGATGAGGCAGTAATTGCTAATAAGGTAATTGAGGAAGCCAAGAGTTAAAAGATCCCAATATTGAAGCGAGGTGCTACCAATGGGACATGTTAAGATATTCAAAATGTTATGATAAAATTATTCAACAAAGTTTTATTTTTGGGACATGTTATGATATTCAAAATCACATGTATTATTATTAATATTGAAGTGAGATGCTACCCATGGGCATTTCCTTTAGTATTAAAAATTAGGACAGTACAAAAGAGGCCGCCAATATATGATAATTTGAAAAGGAGACAAATTGTCAACTCAAGTACCGATGGTAAATGTGTTTTCTATAATTAGTTTGAGGAGGGAAGCATACACCTTTTGTTTAATTGCAGGTTTTCTTACTCTTTGTGAGTTGCATGTTATTATAAAGATAGGAGAAATTATTATTGAATGTTGTGTGTTTAATTCAGACCACAAATGTATATATAGTATATACATAATCAATTACAATAAATGGTGACCCTATAAAATCAGTAATCATTCATACTAATTTACATATGAATTTGTAAGAGCTAATTAACATTTAACATGTGACTAATTAGTATTCTAACACTTCCCCTTAAGATGGACAATATATGTCATATGCACCAAGTGTGTTACAAATATATGAACCCAGGGTCCCTTAAGATACTTAGTAAACATGTCAACCAATTGATCACTGGAGTTGACAAAGTCGGTTGTGATTTCTCTAGAAAGAACCTTTTCCTTACAAAGTGGCAATCGATCTCTAAATGTTTGGTTTGTTCAAGATTTGATGCAATGTTAAGTGTAGTGTGATTCATAGATAAGTTTTGTCTCCTGAATGTCTCCCAATTTTAGTTGTTGGAGTAGTTTCCTAACCCACGTGAGCTCACACGCAACTGGTGCCATTACAAGATATTTGGCATCCGCATTGGATTTGGCATTTATATACTGCTTCTTGCTCCTCCATAAGATCATCATCTAAAGATAAAACAATATCTAGAAATGGATCTCTCGTGTGATGGTGACCCTGCCCAGTCAACATCAGAATAACTAGTGACTTTGGCATTGTCTTTATCTTCATACAATAGTCCTTATCTTGGTGCATTTTATGTACCGAAGAGTACGTGTCATTGCATCCAAATGGCTAACATAAGGGGAATTTAGACCCTGTGAATTTTTCACATGGAATCAGCGACACAATAGTGAATGCAAAAACAATGACGGAATCGAAAGCGGAATTAATGCTCAGCGGCAATGGTGAATAATCATGCCATAAATAAATTAGGTAGATGAACTAGAGGAAGATGAGAGGTTATATAGGTAGAGCTCTGTTCTTCCAACCAAATGCAGGGAGCTTTTTTTTACAATATGCTGAATTTTTTAGACGCAAAAAAGCAAAGCAAGGTTGGCAAGTGTTTGGTTTTCTATGCTTTGGCCCATGTGGATATGGAGAAATAGTGTTATATTTAAAAACAAGAGTATATATTATGTTGATGTGTTGGAATTAGTAAAGATTAGAGCTTGGAATTAGCTTAAAGCTAGATGGAAGGGATTTGTTTACTTTTATTTTGAAATGGTTAATGAACCCATGTTATGCTTAAATGCTTTGTTACTATATATACTTCTGTGTAGTTGGGTTTGGATACCCCTTGTACCCATTTAATTAAATTGGTTTTTGCTGATAAAAGAATATATTGAGAAAATTTTAGTTTTAAAAATATATGAGATAAAAAACACTCATTACTCGTCTCTACAAAACAAAATCAACAATTTTCTGAATAGAAAAATAGAAAACCATTATAAGATGAAACGAAACCACACACAAACATGCAACATGATTTCCACCAAAAGTTACACAATATTTTCTCTTTTATTTTGATTAATATAGGTCTTCCTAAAAAGTCCTTAATTTTCTACTTTGTTTTTTATTCAAAGGAAGGTCGAAGCCCAAACAAAGCAACTACAAACAGATCTTGTGACTAAAAGAAGCCCTTATAACATCATGATACATGAAATTTAAAACCAGATTAGGTGGATTCTAGAGAGTACAAAGACCAAAGGAAAAGGTGAGGGCTAGCTTATTTAGTGCATCAACACTCTAATTTGCTTCTCTGAAGGCATGAGTTATGTGAATATGAAGCTGCGCATGATTTTTCTGAAAAGTATGAATGGTGGTGACCATTTGATTACAAGGGTGAGACAGATTACAATCGTTGTTGATGAAGGATACCACTAAATTAGAATATGACTCAATCCAGTGTTTGTCTAGACATGAGTTCAAACTAGTTGCATGGTAGTGAAAATAGCCTAAAGCTCAGCCTTGTTGATTGTTGTCTTCCTAAGATTCCTGACAAATCTTGATCAAATCCAATGTCTCGAGGAATCACTAAAAAGGCCACCGTAGCCAACTAGAGACCCCTTATCTTGGACTGAAGCATCAACATTGCATTTGATCCAGTTATCAGGTGGAAATTTCCCACCCACCAAAGGTTTCCCATAAATCCTAGTATGACCAATTGGGGGGATGGATAGAGGAAGAATGTTAGCCTAATAAATTAAGCAACAGGTGAAACACAAATTTGGACGGTGGTCTAATAAATCAAGCAACATGTGAAAAAGAAATTTGGACGGTGGTCTAATAAATCAAGCAACATGCGAAAAAGAAATTTGGACAGTGGCCTAATAAATCAATAAACATGTGAAAAACAACTTGGACGATGGAGAAGTAAAATAAAAATTGAACTCTCTTAACCACATTAATTTAGCACTTCTTATTTATGATAAGATGTGTATTATTATGATACTTTTGTTTGCATATAAATTGTTATGTTATGATGCACCATGGATGTAAGTAAATTGAAATACAAAATTGAGTAAAGTTGAATTGAGTTGTGAAAGTAGCTTTTCATCTTTCTTGCTTCCGCTGTGTGTGAGTCTTAGAAAAAATAATGTCCCACTGATATCAAATTGGTATCAGAGCTTAAGAGCCTGGTAGTGTGAGTGTTAAAAAATCAAGAGTGTGTGAGAAACAAGAGTGTTCTCACTTTCATAATTTTTTTTAGTCAGTGTGAGAGAGATCAATAAGGCAAACTACAATATTGTTTGGTCAGGTCACAAATTAGATGGGAAACTAGATTATAAATATTAGGTGTTATTAATGGCTTCTCATTTGAAAGCTCATAATATTTGGAGCTACGTTTAATTGGGTGCGCAAGAAGAAGCCGACGATGTTGCTCGACGGAAGGACCAGCTGACTCTGACACAAATCCATCAAGGAGTTGATTACTCAGTTTTTGGTAAAATAGCAAATGACAAAACTGCTAAAAAAAGCGTGGGACAACTTGAAGTTGTCACATAAAGGAGTGGAGAAAGCCCAGAAATCTAAGTTACAATCAATGCGTAGAGAATATGAGAGGTACGAAATGTCCAGTTCAGAAACTATTGAACAATATTTTTTACGTGTTACTAATCTTGTAAATAAGATGAGGGTGTATGGAGAAGATATTCCTCACAGTAAAGTAGTGGAAAAAAATTTACGTACCATGCCAATGAAGTTTGACCATGTGGTGACTACAATAATTGAGTCCCACGACATAGATAACATGACAGTAGCTGAGTTGCAAGGAAGCATTGAAAGCCACGTGAGCAGGATCCTAGGGAAGACAGAAAAAATACATGAAGAAGCCTTGAAAAGTCAGGTAAATCTCAACAACGTTGCTGAATCCTATCAAAACATAGAATGTACAAGTCGTGACAATTTCTATAATGGAGCAAGAGGAAATTATAGAGCCAAAGGTCGTCGAAATTTCAGAGGAAGAGTACGTGGAAACTTCAACCAAGGAAGAGGAGGAAACAACTTTGAATACGCCAACTGTGGAAGAGGAAGAGGTATCAATTACCAAGAAATAGAAAATTATAATTGTTATCCTTGTAGGACGTTCAGACACAAAGTTACAGATTGCAGATACAAACAACGGGCAAACATTACAGAAAACCAATATTAGGATGTTGGTGGAAATTCTAACCCACAAAGTTTATTTTTGGCAAGCAGTAAGTTTTCAGAAGGTGAAAAACATTTGGTATTTAGATATTGGTTGTAGTAACCATATGTGTGGAGGGAGGGAAAGGAGCTATTTTCTTCTCTAGATGAAACAGTGAGTTCAACTGTAAATTTGGCAACAACACCAATATTCCAATTCTGGGAAAAAGCCAAGTTGCTATCAGATTGAAGGATGGATCCCAAAACTTTATCTCTAATGTTTTTTATGCTCCCGGACTTCATCATAATCTATTGAATAAGGGACAACTATCAGTGAAAGGCTCCAACATGCAAATACAACATGGGTACTACACGTTGATAAATAAGAACGGGAGATTTATTGTCAAGGTAAAAATGACTCCTAATCGCCTATTCCCTTTGAAGTTTCAACATGAAAGATTTCCTTGCTTGGTTTCTATAATACCAAATGATGATTGGTTGTGGCATATGTGCTTTGGTGATTTTCATTTCTCTGGATTAAATTATCTGTCAAAGAAAGAATATGTTTCTGGTTTGCCTGTTGTAAATATCTCCAATAATGTATCTGAGACTTGTCAATTGGGAAATGAGCACAGAGAATCATTTCCTAGAGGAAAGTCATGGAGAGCAAGGAAGCCACCGGAGATTGTCCACTCGAACATGTGTACAGTTGAAATCCCAACACATGGTGGTAGTAAGTAGTTTATTACCTTTATTGATGATTTTAGCATAAAGACTTGGGTTCATTTGTGAAGCAGAAATCAAAAGCTTATGATACCTTTAATTCATTTAAGGAATTTGTGGAGAAACAAAGTGGTTGCAAGATTAAAGCATTGAGAACAGATAAAGGTCAAGAATACCTCGTCTGTGTAGATTTCTTTGAGCAACATGGAATTCATTATCAATTGACAACCAGATACACTCCCTAACAGAATGAAGTTGCTGAAAGGAAGAATAAAACAATCATGGACATAGTGAGGTGCATGCTGAAGGCAAAACAAGTTCCTAGAGAATTCGGGGTAGAAGTTGTTGATATTGTTGTGTATATCTTGAACAAGTGTCCAACAAAGAGCGTTCGTGACAAAACACCAAAAGAAGCCTAGAGCGGAATGAGGCCCTTTATTTGTCACCTCAAAGTTTTTGGGTGTATAGCATATGCCCATGTACCAAATTAGCTAAGAAAGAAGCTTGATGATAAATGAGAAAAATATGTGTTCATTAGATACTGCACAAATTCAAAGGCATACAGACTCTAAAATCTGAAGACAAAGAAGGTGATTATTAGTCGAGATGTGACATTTTACGAAGAAGGAATGTGGGAGTGATCTCCAAAAATCCAAAAGCATCTGGTGGTAATTCCAAATGGTTGTGAAGAAGAGAATGGATAGACATCAAGATCCAGTACCTGATGAGCCAGAAACATCAAGCAGACCACAAGGGCAACGAAGACTACCAGCCAGATTGGAGGATTATGTCGTGGGTAATGATAATGACCCATTAGATGAAGAAATTATCAACTTTGCTTTATTTGCATATTGTGAGCTAGTGACTTTTGAAGAAGCTGCAAATGATGAGAATTAAACAAAAGCCATGGATCCTGAGATTTATGCAATCGAGAAGAATGAAACATGGGAGCTAACGGATTTACCAGTAGATAAGAAGCCGATTGGAGTGAAATGGGTGTACAAAACAAAGTACAAACCCAGTGGAGAAATTGATCGTTTTAAATCAAGGTTGGTGGCAAAATGATACAAGGAGAAGCCATGTATTGATTATTTTGAGGTATTTGCTCCTGTTGCGAGATTAGATACAATTTGTATATATAGTTATATCTATCTCAACTCAAAATAATTGGAAAATACATCAAATTGATGTTAAATCTGCCTTTCTAAATGGTACCTTGGAAGAATAGGTGTATGTTGAGTAGCCCGCAGGATATGTGATCAAAGGAAAAGAAGATAAGGTCTACAGATTGAAGAAAGCATTGTATGGTTTGAAGCAGGTAGCTAGAGCGTGGTACAAAATATTGATTTTTATTTTGTGCACATGGATTTCAGAGATGCCCATTTGAGCACACTTTATATATTAAAGTTGTTGATCCAGATGATATTCTTATTGTGTGCCTTTATGTTGATGATATAATCTTCACTGGCATTAATCTGAAGATGATTGCAGAATTCAATGAGATTATGCTTAAATGCTTTGAAATGACAGATGTAAGCCTAATGTTGTATTTTCTCAGCATTGAGGTCAATCAGCAAGATGATGGAATTTTCATATCTCAGAAGAAATATGTTGGTGATATTTTGAAGAAATTCAAGATGGAAAATTCATAGCCGATTTCCACTCCTGTTAAAGAAAAGTTGAAGTTAACTAGAGAAACTGAAGGCAAAAAAATAGACCCAACCTATTACAAGAGCTTGATAGGAAGTCTAAGATATTTGACTACAACTAGGCCAAACATTATTTTTAGAGTTGGATTGCTTAGCATATTTATGGAGGAGCCATGTGTTTGTCATTTGCAAGGAGCAAAGAGAATAATGAGATATATCAAAGGTACTCTGACCGATGAAATTTTTTATGCAAATAATATTGTTGTGAATCTTGTTGAATATATAGATAATGACTGGGCAGGAGATATTGAAACAAGGAAGAATACATCAGGGTATGCATTTCTTCTACGCATTGGGACAATATCATGGTCCTCATAGAAACAAACATTTGTTGCACTCTCTATGGTCGAGGCAGAATATATAGTTGCAGCCAGTTGTGCTACACAAGCAATATGACTGAGAAGAATTTTAGAAGTGATGCATCAGAAGCAAGATACTCCCACAGGGATATTTTGTGATAACAAGTCTGCCATTGCACTTTGAAAAAATCCAATTTTTCATGGACGATCCAACCACATAGATATTCGATTTCACAAGATTCGAGAGTTGGTAGCTGAGAAAGAAGTGGTGATTGAGTATTGTCCAACTAAAGAACAAGTTGTAGATATTTTTACAAAGCCGCTGAAAGCTGAGTTATTTTACAAGTTGAAGAAAATGCTCGGAATGATACATGCTTAAGGGAGGCAATGTTAGCCTAATAAATCAAGCAACATGTGAAACACAAACTTGGACAGTGACCTAATAAATCAAGCAACATTTGAAAAATAAATTTGGACGGTGGCCTAATAAATCAAAAACATGTGAAAAACAACTTGAACGGTGGAGAAGTAAAATAAAAATTAAACTCTTAACCACCATAAATTTAGCACATTTTCTTTATGATAGATTTGTATTTTTATAATATTTTTATTGCTTATAAATTGTTGTGTTATGATATACACGAATGTAAGTAGATTGAAACACAAAATTGAGTAAAATTGAATTAAGTTGTGAAATTAGCTTTTCATCTTCTTTGCTTCCACTGTTTGTGTAAATCTTAAAGAAAATAATGTCTCACTGATTTTAAAGAAGCTAAAACAGAATAGGAAAATTTTTGGAACACAGAATAAGGGGATAAAACTTGAATTTGCAAATATATGATCATTCCCATCCCACCAAATGTGCATTATATAGCATTATTGAAAGAAAACATATCAAGGAACGTTGTTTTTTCCAATCGGGAGTCACCTAATTAACATATTCCTTAACAAACATATTTATTAGCATTTCTATATAGCGTACCTTTGCGCCATATATATAAAATACCTAATGAAAAATAAAAGGGCGTTAAATGGGAATAAATGATTCAAATCAAATTAGTTGCATGTGTCAATCAAACTTTTAAATACCAATAATTCAATATAAATAAATTTTTTTTTATATGTGTAAAGTGGAGATCGAACTCAGAAGCCCTTCTCACAGTTTCGACCTACGTTGCCAACTAAGCCACAATTCTTTGATAAATAAAAAAATATATAGGGTTTATCCTTTTCAATTTGAATCACCCTAAACTCTTAATTAAATTTATTATCTTAAAAGTAATTTTAATTTTATAATATATATTATTAAAATTTTTAATATTTAATTTATAATACGCTAAAATGATAAAAAAAAAAAAAAAAAACAGAAGCATGGAGAAAATATGGCAGAGAGAAGCAGAACCTGAATGGTAAGGGTAAATTTGGGAATAGGTGGGGTTTTCTCTTGTCTGGTGGCAAAGTTAACATATAAAAGACATCTCCCCAGTCAAGTTTCTGATCCTCAGAAACTACAAAGAGCTGACCATGTCCCTCCAGATCTCCTTCTCTCTGCTCAAACCTCTTCTTCTCTTCCATTGTAAGATTGAAGAATTGTCGAGTACCTTTCTTCACGTTTTCCAACAATAAAGTGCTCACTCCATGATTAATCAGCTGTACATATGAGAGAGAGAGAGAGTATATATAAATTATCATTCACTTCTTAACTTAAAACACAAATTATATTTACCTAAATTGAAAAACAGGGCAGAAAGAGAAGGCTATAGAAAAGCTAGCAAGGAGATCGATGAGAGGAAGATGGAAATTAAACCTGAAAGAAACCCCAATCTTTGCATGCATGGTGCAGCCTCTCCAGCTCAGGTCCCTTGAGATCTTGGGATAACAATTTGCTTAAGTCAATAACAGGGACTTGGGGTAAAGGAGTAGTAGTGGTGGTACACAATATTGGACGCTCGTGATGTGGACGAACATAACGTTCTGGAACTCTCTTCAGTGCCTCTTTTGCTATTTCTTGGACAAAGGGCACTGCAAGAGAAGTTGGTTCCATAGCTTCAACTAATTGAGTATATAGATGGATGTTTGATTTTTTTTGGGATAGGTAATGTAGAAATAATAAAACTGGTGAGAAGAGAAGCCACACACACATAAATTTAAATTGGACGTACGCAACCTGTGGCTCTGATTTTTTTCAGGGAATCATTGGCATTATATACAGGTGTTTTGTGTGAATTACACGGATGGTAGTGATGGCAAATTTTTGTTTCTAAGAAAAATATTTAGAGATATTTATTGTGGTTTATGTTAGAAATATATTATATATATAAAATTATATATGTGCGTGTCCTTCACCCAATAATATATTAAAGCTTAATTGGTTTATGATATATATATATATATATATATATATATATATATATATATATAGTATTAGATGATCAGGATATGGTTGCTTTCCCTGATACTATGATAAAACAAAAGTTTAATTTAAACACAAAATGAATAAACCTGTGTATCGTCACGCTTTAAACCCACATGTGGGATATGATAGAAGGGGGTTACTTGGGTACCCAAGCTTAGCGGAGGGTCTTGGAACCCTTCTGTTATTAGCCAATAGGAGAAATTTACACATAATTACATGACTGTCTTAATAGTTTTGGAATTTGCATTTTAGTCCTTTCCTTAAAATAATTAATTTTTTTTTTCTGGTTTTTAACTTTATTCCATTTTCTATAATTTAAATCATTTAACATTTATTTTAATTAAGTAAATTTGTGTTGAAGCAAATTAAAATCTCTCAAACCCTTAGTTGAAGAACAGAGTAGTTCCTAAGACCTGTTCATTTACTCTTCGATTTCCCATTTCATCGTCTTCCCCAGTTTCATATGTCGTACTGCTAATCTATAACCCCGCATAACATTCTGGGGCTTATACTGTTCACTTGACGATTGTCGCTAGGGTTAGGGTTCAATTTTTTGTGTTTTATAATTGACAATTCCAGTCAAATTGGAGGTCATTGAGCATTGAAGGTGGAGTTGTTATTGATTTCGTTGGCATAATCGTGTTTAAGAGTACAAAACTTGTTTGGAAGACTTTCGTTGGCCGAACTGTGGCAAGGTTTGTATCCTCTTGATCCCCCTTTTTTCCATTTTGATTGTTTGCTTTAATGTAGACATTAAATTTCTGTCCCATGTCCATGTTTGTGTATTTTTATTGCTGTAATTGATCGTGTTTGTGGTAAGGTTTAAAGATTCAATTTCTATCCCATGTCCATGTTTGTGTATTTTTATTGCTGTAATCGATCGTGTTTTTTAGTGCCTTAGTAAGTCTGATTTGGTCCTATCTATTTAGTTCTTGACTATTATGTAACTATGATTTTGCCATTTAGTTGTAAGATAGGGCCAAATCATAGTTACTCTGATTTGTGTATTTTTATTGCTGTAAGATATTTTTTCTGTTTTTTTGGGCCTTAGTAACTCTGATTCGGTCCTATCTATTTAGTTCTTGACTATTAAGGCATAGACATTTGGTATTATGTAATGGGTTTTAATAGTACTTGTTATGCAGATGGATATATTTGAGGATAAATCAACTGTTAATTTGGACCAAGATAAAGATCCAAATTTTGATGTTTCTTTTGGGGATAACTGTAGTGGAGAAAACAATGATGATAGTTGTGATGGAGAAGGCAATGATGTTAGTTGTTCTGGAGAAGACATTGATGATAGCTGTAGTGAAGAGGATTTTTGTATTGGTGATGAGAAAGAGAAAGATACTGAGGAAAAAGTAAAAGTAGGTGAGTTGGAAAAAAGGATTTTAGACTTAACAGCTGATGATATACTGTCATTGGAGTTTGGCAGTGAAGAGCTAGCATTTGCATTTTATGAGTCATATGCAAAAGCTTTAGGATTTGTGGTTAGGAAAGATGATGTTAAGAAGGATATAAGGGGACAGATTATAATGCGGCAGTATGTTTTCAATAAGGAAGGATTAAGGAAGAAAAAACATTTCATGAGGTTAGATAGGAAAAGAGATCATAGACCTATCACTCGCACTAAGTGTAACGCTAAGCTCCGGATCCACTACCATCAAAGGTCAAGTAAATGGAGAGTGGTCTCGTTTGAGGAGTGTCACAATCATGAACTTACTCCAGCAAAATTTGTGCATTTGATCCCTGCATACCGTAAAATGGCTGATGCAGACAAAGCGCAGGTGGATAGTTTGCATTCGTTTGGGGTAAGAACATGTCACATAATGGGGTACCTTGTATCTCGAAAGGGTGGATATGGTGGTGTTGGTTTTACTAGAAAGGATTTATATAACTATTTGGACTGCAAAACTCATATGAAGATTAAAGATGGGGACGCACGTGCTGCATTGAGTTATTTACAAGGCAAAGCTGACAATGGAGGAACATTAGTTGCTAGATACCAAAATACTAGAGATGGTAAGCTGAAATATCTATTTTGGGCAGATGCAGTTAGCAGATTTGATTATAAGTGTTTCGGTGATGTAGTGGCCTTTGACACCACTTATAAAAAGAACAGGTACAACTATCCCTTGGTTATCTTCTCCGGCTGCAATCATCATTCCCAAACCATAATTTTTGGTTGTGCTCTTGTTCTAGATGAAACAATTGAGACATACAAGTGGGTATTGGAATCTTTTCTGGCTGCAATGTCAAATAAACATCCAAAAGCAGTGGTGACAGATGGAGGTGGAGCTATGAGGGAGGCTATAAGGCATGTTTTTCCCGAGTCTTTACATCATTTGTGTGCTTGGCACTTGCATAATAATGCATGTGAAAATGTGAAGCATCCAGCATTTTTGGAGGACTTTAAGACAGCTATGTATAAAAAAATTTCAATAGAACAATTTGAACAGTTTTGGGAGAATATGGTTCGGAAGCATGGTCTTGTGGGAAACAGATGGGTTTCAAAGACATATGAAAATAGGAGGCTGTGGGCGACTGCTTATTTGCGTGATAAGTTTTTTGGTAGGATTCGGACAACATCTCAGTGTGAAGCTATTAATTCAGTCATTAAGGTGTATGTTAAGAGAAAAAGCAGCATGGTTGAGTTTATGCATAATTTTCATAGAGCTTTGAGGGAGTACCGAAATAATGAGTTCATTGCTGATTTTAAGTCTCTATACTCAGAACCTGTGATGAGTACACCACTTGCCAAGATTTAGAAAGAGGCTTCCAAAGTCTATACACTAGAGATTTTTAGAGAAGTGAAACAGCAGATTGAAAAGGCCTGTGCATTAAATGTTATTGGAAGAGAAGAAGTTGGAGAAAAGTTGAATTTCAAGCTCAGCAAATATTGCAACCCTGCCTCTGAAAAAACTGTTGTTTATGATTCTTCAAACACTACTTTTGATTGTGATTACAGATTGTTTGAATCTCGCGGAATTCCTTGTTCCCATATCATTTCTGTCATGAAAAATGAACATATGGAACATATTCCAAGTAACTTGATATTGTCAAGGTGGACAAAGAATGCCAAGAGAGATGTCCTTTATTCTTCACAGTCAGATGAAACAGATGATGAATTAGGCAATACCATTCGTTACTCTGCCTTCATTTCTGCGTGTAATTCTTTGTTTGAATCTGGGGGGAAAAAGAGGGGGTGTTTCTCTGAATTAGTTGATGATATTCACAAGCTGACTTTGAAGTATAAAACCTATGGAGCTCAACATTCCTCTCAAAGTGATCCAGCTAAAAACATTGGGGAGCCTACTATGGTGAAAACTAAAGGTGCTCCTAAGAAAAAAAAGTTTACGAAGAAGAGGCATTGTTAAAATTGTACAAGTACTGGCCACACAATCAGGAGATGTCCAATGCGCTCTGGTACTGTCGATGCTCCTACATTTGATGGTTCAGATGATAATGAATTGAGCATACCGGCTGATTGTGTAAGTATGATTGTATTGAAGATATTTATTTGTATTATTGAGTGTCATATTTACTTGCAAAATAAATAATTTCATACATTGTAACACTATCATATTCATTGTCATTTTAATTTTTTAGGAGCCTGAGGTTAGGGATTGTGATGACTCTATGGCTCAAACTAATGTTTCTAATGATATTCTAAGCCAAAATGTTAAGGTAAAATTGCATAACCTTAATGACTATGAAATTTGTAGTTTTCGTTCTGTATTGTTTAAGTAATTATTATGTCTTTTATGCAGAAAGATAAAGGGAAAGGGCTCCAAAAAACAATTGTTGGCAGAAAAAGGAAGCAAAAAAATGTAAAAGACAACACAATTGTTTCAGATAAAGAACATGTCAGTTTTTTCATAATAATGTGTCATTCATTGTCCTATATTAATTGTTCTGTAATTAGTTTTGAACTCAATTTCTCATTTTGTTGATTACTGTGATATGATTAAATTTTTTACTCTTAGGTTTCTGCAAAGGATAAGTGTAGTAGTGGATCCAAACCTATCAATGTAGAGGTACATAATTTAAATGAGCCCCAGCAGTCTGTAAATCCTGGTGTGCAGTCTGTAAATCCTGGTTTTCAGTCTGTAAATACTGGTGTGCACTCTATAAATCCTAGGATGCAGTCCATTGTACCCCCTATTCATATTCCTGCATATGGCTATGGCACATACACACATGGGGTTCCCATGTATCCAGAAATGGGTGGAGCACCTGTCTACCCTCAAAATATACAAATCCATATTTTCCCCCAAGTACCTCAAAATCAGGTATAAATAATATATTCATAGTTAATGTGTTGGGTATTGTTTGCACACTTGAGTTAGTGATAACGAACCTTGATTGTTTCAGTATTTCAATTCAATTCCAAATGTGTCATCTTGGAATGGTTTGCTTCAATAAGTTATGAACAATGGAGGCCAAGGCAGTAAGTTTTAGTTTTATAGTAGATAATGTATTGGACTTGCAACTCTTTTGTGGATAACATATTTGAAATGTGTTTATTTAAGTAGAAATGTTAAAGAGATTTAACAATTTAGTAATGATTTTTTTTTTATGTTTTTTCAGGTATCATTCATCCGCGAGTGAGGGATACTATGCAAAGAGACACCCCTAGAAGTCAATAGACCAGTAGAATTATGAAGATGTTATGGGATATATGTAGTTCATTTAATCTTAGCTTTTATAAGTTATTTTTTCAATTAACCGTTAGCCAATTTCAATGTGAACATGTTATGGGATTGCATGAAAACCTTTTTATACATTATCCCATGAGATTTGATATTGTTGGTTTAAATACTTATTTGTTTTAAATATTCAAGTCTCAATAGATCAGAAATTAAAATTCTCAAACAACATTTAGGCCTATTCATTGGTATTGGGGCATTCTATTAATTTGATAAAGTCGTAACAGAGGTGATGAAGTGAAGTCGTCAACTAATTTTGCGTCTTAAGTTAGTAGCTATTTTGCGGGTTCAATTTTGAAAAAACACTAGCTATGTTGTCAACAATTTATTTACATGTGTCAGGTTTGCTTGAATCATGAATCAACCACAACATCCCAAATGAAGTTATGACAAACGAACATTACCTAAAACTTGCATCATTTTTTTAGTTTCGTTGATTTTTAGTGTGGTCATGTGACTATGATATGCTTAAATATGAATCAGGCCCAACATCCAAAAGCGACTCATCACAAACGAATGAAGTTAATATAGATTTGTTTCAAATTTTCTCTACTTGTCGTCATGTTCTAGTCATATTTGATTTAAGTCAATGTGTAATCAAAAAGTGTACCGCATGTCTTTCCTTTTGGCCAATTTGAAACCAATAAATAACACCGATCTCAATTCATAGAAACATTTAAGTTGCGAAATAAGTTCTAATTTGAAAACATTATAATAACTCTCCCAAATAAATAACATGACAAAAGAAAATCATAACTCTAAAAGTTTTGGAATTTCAAAATGAAATAACATTAACAAAGTTTTGACGACTTCACAAATAACATGATCACGTAAAAGCATAACTTGTTTTCCTCATTCATATGAAGCTTTGACTAGACCCTCTTTCACTTGGTGGAGATCCTTCCAGTTTTCATGTGCCTTGTTCAGTATCTCTTCGCTTATATTATTGTAAGGCTTGAGCACCAATTCTATTGCAAGTTTCATCCTAGAACCAGGCTTCACCTATCCATTTAAAAAACATGTGAAGTATCATTAAGAATCACTTAATGAAGTGGTTTATTTTATGTGAATAGATAAGAAATTCAAATAACTTACTGATACTTCACTGTAACAATCATTCCAAATGCACTTTAACATCCATTGTGCTACCCACATCACACAGTTATGGCTATTAGCAAGAATGTTTGAAATGAAAAAAAATTAGAGAAGGTGTAAGTGTACATAAAATAGAGAATTGTGTGGTACAAGGTTAATTCAATATCCCTGGATATCCTCTCCAAAGATCTCTGGCTTAATAAGAGTAAAATCAGAAATTAAGGGCTTTTCCATTGTTATCCAGTCATAGAAGGAAGATTCGGACAAAAATTCTTCTAAAAAATTGCCTGTGCAAAGATTGGAGAGGTCAAAATGCAGTTGTTGTGACATTAAACTTAATTTTTTTCATTTATTTGGAGAATTTAGTTAGTTAGTTTTTTCTCATACCAATTTCTTCACATAACACTTCCTTCATTCTTTTCGTGATGGATTTGGTACGGAGTCCAGCAAAACCAGATTTTTTTCTTTCAAATCAATAATCAGCAGGTACCAATGCATACATTCGTCATACATTGGTACGAAAATCTACAAATTGATAGAATGTTTATTCAGAACTTTAGATTTGAAAATAATTTTAGTAAGTAAACTTCTTGTATTTAAATTAAAGATTGATACCTTTTTCAGAAAATCAACCTTGCTCATAAATTTGTCTTTGTATAGGTTCTTCATAGCATCCGAAGTTGTTTCCCAATGCATTGCAGCTTGCTGCAATTGTATAGGAGAGCTAATACAATAATGTTGTATTCTCATACATATAAGCATAAAAGACATTAAATTATGATTATACCGCAAATGTAGCAGGTAAGAACCAAGTTGTGCAGTAGTCGAAAACTCTTCGTTCATTGTAAGTTAGCATGGAGGCCAGCAAATTAAGAATCTGCTATATGAGGTTAAAGGGATGTTTCATATCTTGTTAATGATGTTTATGCCCTACATCAACCAGAAATTAAGGTTAAAGAGACCATAAGTCTTACTTCTGGATGTACATGATTCCGAGGAATTAGACTCCTGAATAGATTCCTTTGTCCATTTTGCCACTCACATTTAACCAATATTTCTTCACTAAAAACACATCAACAATATTATTACTTATTTGTGCAACTATATGAAGCAATCACTACTTATTTGTTTTTTTTTATCATAGACAAAGAAATTAACTTGGTTAGCTCTATTAAAGTTGACACTCACCCATAATTCCTGTCCTGAAGGTCTATCTTGAAAATGTAACATACTATTGCTGCTTCATTATCATCCAACAGCAAATCAATAGGTGGCCTGAATGATAAGTGCATCCACTGAAATAAAAAATGAGTAATCGTTATTGGAAACTCATTATATTATGTTCATTTCACAGGTCAAAATTTCAATTACTTACATGTCGTATCTTGACATGTGTTTTTCCTTTCTCCATTTTCTGAGATTGTAGTGATTGGCAGTTAATGAGACGATCAATATTGTTCTCATCCGATTGTTCATGAAATAAGTTCCTTACAATGTTTCCATCCTTTAATGTGACATCATCTACCATTGAGTTTGGTCGGTTAGAAGGTGTTGTTCTTGTTAACCTGACTGGCGGAGTGCACATGAAGGCTACATTAGGTACTGCAAACACAGTTACTGGGGAATGGTTCGGGGTGTTATTTTCTTTCAATGAATTCGGTTGAACAGAGTGTGTCTGGGAAGAGCTAACCATATAGCTTTGGTTAACTATCAGAGTAGATAAATTATTCACCACTTTATTGACTATTTCATCAACAAGCATATCCTGTCACAAGGTATATGTTATAAATATATGAATTTGAATATGCATTCCATGTAAAATAAAAAAATTCTAAGAAATTATTTATTTTTACCTGGTTCTTTATAGTGTTCCCTTCTGGATTGTATCCTTGCAAGCAATTGTCCTTCTCCTCAGCATCCACCGCTTCGTTTGCTCTGCGAAGATTCATGAAATTTTTTATTTAAATTAGAATTTTGAAAAAATAATATAAAATGACTTCAATAAACATCGATGTGAACAGAATTTTGACAATAAACTTTAACTTACGTTGACAAAATCTCGATAACCTCCTTCACCGTCTTTTGTTTTTTGTTGATACTCATCCAACTTGTGTTCTAGGCGATTTTCTTGTGGCTTTGGGTGTTTCACTTTTTTTGGATCGCTTGCCACCACCAGCCATTGCGTATAATGTTTGGAATCAACCGAAGATGAAGTATTGTTTTAGGGTTTGCAGAGTTGGAAGATTTGAGTATTTGTAGAAAGAAAGAAAATTAAATCGAATAGGGGTAATATGGTACCGATAATGAACAATGAATTGAAACAGGTATGGTGTGAAGCAGAACATTGGGACAATAACAAACATGATTGTTGTTGCGGAGAACGAAGCGGCTAGAGCTCAAATGTTTTCAAGAGGATTTTAATGAAGAAATGGTCGTTGAATGAGGCGAACAGACACTTAGAGAACTTTCTCTGCCCGGGCTGTAAATATTTTTCTATTATTCATCATATTTTACCATTATCACACATATTAAAATGTCATTTTTATACTTCTATAATATTTTAAACTAATTAAATATTTAAATTGTAGTCGTTAGGTAGGAAAATTTTTGGGTTTTTAGCAATATTTAATTAACCAAAATTACGTTCTATTGAAAATCATAGGTTATAAGGTAATATCAAATAGGGAATATAAAACCATAGGTTATAAGGTAATATCATATAGGAAATATAAAACCGTAGGCTATATGGGTCATATGAAATAGTGAATATAAAACCTAAGGTTATATGGGTCATATGAAATACGGAATATAAAACCTTAGGCTATATGGGTCATATGAAATAGGGAATATAAAACCTTAGGTTATATGGGTCATATGAAATAGAGAATATAAAACCTTAGGTTATATGGGTCATATCAAATAAAGAATATAAAACCTTAGGTTATATGGGTCATATAAAATAGGGAATATAAAACCTTAGGTTATATGAGTCATATAAAATAGGGAATATAAAACCTTAGGCTATATGGGTCATATGAAATAGGGAATATAAAACCTTAGGTTATATGGGTCATATGAAATAGTGAATATAAAACTTTAGGTTATATGGGTCATATGAAATACGGAATATAAAACCTTAGGTTACATGGGTCATATCAAATAGTGAATTTAAAACCTTAGGCTATATGAGTCATATGAAATAGGGAATATAAAACCTTAGGCTATATGGGTCATATGAAATAGGGAATATAAAAGCATAGGTTATAAGGTAATATCATATAGGGAATATAAAACCTTAGGTTATATGGGGTCATATTTAAATAGGGAATATAAAACCATAGGTTATAAGATAATATCATATAGGGAATATAAAACCATAGGTTATAAGATAATATCATATAGGGAATATAAAACCTTAGGTTATATGGGTCATATGAAATAGTGAATATAAAACCTTAGGCTATATGGGTCATATCAAATAGTGAATATAAAACCTTAAGTTATATGGGTCATATCAAATAGTGAATATAAAACCTTAGGCTATATGGATCATATGAAATAGTGAATATAAAACCTTAGGTTATATGGATCATATCAAATAGTGAATATAAAACCATAGGTTATAAGATAATATCATATAGGGAATATAAAACCTTAGGTTATATGGGTCATATTTAAATAGGGAATATAAAACCATAGGTTATAAGATAATATCATATAGGGAATATAAAACCTTAGATTATATGGGTCATATGAAATAGGGAATATAAAACCATAAGTTATATGGGTCATATGAAATAGTGAATATAAAACCTTATGTTATATGGGTCATATGAAATAGTGAATATAAAACCTTAGGCTATATGGGTCATATGAAATAGGGAATATAAAACCTTAGGTTATATGGGTCATATCAAATAGGGAATGTAAAACCTTAGGCTATATGGGTCATATGAAATAGGGAATATAAAACCTTAGGCTATATGGGTCATTTGAAATAGGGAATATAAAACCATAGGTTATAAGGTAATATCATATAGGGAATATAAAACCTTAGGTTATATGGGTCATATTTAAATATGGAATATAAAACCATAGGTTATAAGATAATATCATATAGGGAATATAAAACCATAGGTTATAAGATAATATCATATAGGGAATATAAAACCTTAGGTTATATGGGTCATATGAAATAGTGAATATAAAACCTTAGGCTATATGGGTCATATCAAATAGTGAATATAAAACCTTAGACTATATGGTTCATATGAAATAGGGAATATAAAACCTTAGGTTATATGGGTCATATCAAATAGGGAATATAAAACCTTAGGTTATATGGGTCATATGAAATACAGAATATAAAACCTTAGGTTATATGGGTCATATGAAATAGTGAATATAAAACCTTAGGTTATATGGGTCATATCAAATAGGGAATATAAAACCTTAGGTTATATGAGTCATATAAAATAGGGAATATAAAACCTTAGGCTATATGGGTCATATCAAATAGGGAATATAAAACCTTAGGATAATATATTAAATAAATTTTAATAATATCATTAAATCTGGTATCCTTGTAAACTTGCACAAGAAATTGTCATATACCAATGGCTCAAAAAGCTTAATATTAGCTGAAAATATGTTCAGCGAAACGAATACTAAGAGTCTCTACTTTTCCCTTTTAACTTAGAATGCTTTTCTCTAGCGAGACTCTATTCTTCCCTTCTAACTTGTAGGCGCCTCATCGTCTTCCTCCTAGAACAACTGCTACCCACCACTGACCCTAATCCTACTCCACCTTAATTATTAAGTTTCCGTTTTTTGAAACTCCCAAACAATAATGATGTTTTTTATTTTCCCACAGTCAAATGCACGCAGACGGTGTATATACAACCCAATGGTCTTCCCATTTCTTCATTTCACACAACCCCTACCATTGATAATTGAGGTTACGAAAATACCTTCACTTAAATCGATTCACAAACTTGTTTTGGTACAATGGTTGGGGGTGGGAAGAAAACGGGAACTCACGCCACTACTGCACGTACTGATAGTCCTGTGCTTCGATCAGGCACCAAGGCGACTGTGAAAAAGCGTAAGAGGGTTCAAGAAGTAATTGAAATCTCATCCAGGTATCGATTTCAAGTAATTTTAATTTTACCCTATTGTTTATCAATTTATGCTTTCACAATTCTTAGCCGTTTAGACCTATTGAATAATTATATTTATTTTTTATTTTTAGTTACCATAACAATAACCAGACAAGGAATGAAAATGACGAAAATGAGATCTCCGATGATTCCAAAGGCTATAACAAAGAAGAAAGCGTTCGGGTAATAAACTTATCCTTGTCATACATTTGTTTTTATGAATACTAAATTTGTCACCATTTTTATGCATACAAATTATTAATTGAACAGGAATTGAGAAAGGAGATCAAGGATGTAAAGGATGAAATTGAAGAAATAAGAAAGACTTTGAAAGAAATTATCCTCAAGTCTGCTGAAGATGACAAAATAAGAAGGTCACCACAGACTCCTCTTGGACTACCACTGCTGGCTACCAATATGTCTACTCCAAGGAACATTGATATGCCCAAGACAGCAATCACCGATACAAGTGAAAAGAACAAATCACCAGGGACTACAGGGGAAACAAAATCTGCTCCTAACTTCATGATAGAGGAAAAAAAACTTTCAGAACATGGAACCCCAAGAACACAATTTGTAAGAAGGTTATTCATTCATCAAGGTGATGTGCAGAATCGGAAATATGGAGGGAGATCAAAAGGAGTAGAAATACCAGATGTGTGTACTTAACCATTTACTTTTAATTTTTTGCCAAATTTACATAGTTTCAGTTACATGTATTCAAAAAATTATCCATTCTGTTTCAGTGGTACCATGTTACATACAGACCCCCAAAGGATATGATTATCGATGAAATTGATGCAGCTACAGCAGCTTATATTTTCATGGACAAGGATGGTGACCTTGATCATGGGTTTGTTTTTTTTTTCATTCTATTTTTATTATTTCTGCAATACATGTTCATAATTTTTTCCTGTAATCAATTTACACTATTCATAGTAACTGATTTGAATTTCAGGAATCAAATAGTCATCAAATCATCATGGGCTAAGACAAACATTAATGTTCTCAATTGTTTGAAGCCCGGAAAATGGATGGATGAAGAGGTATGCAAGTGAAGTTCAATAAAATAGCCAAATATATTTCTAGAAAGTCATTACAAAACAACTTTTGTAACCATTAACTTTGTATTTGTAGGTCATCAATCAACTTGCTTGTAGGTTGACTTACATCCAGAGATATGTTATCAAATTTCCATGTGTTTGGTTCCTTTTAACCTTTTTCTCGGTATGAGAAACTTCTTTTTTTAGCTCAGTATTTAATTATTTAATGTAATAACTTATCTTATTTTTACAATGGTAGCAATATGTTTTGGAACGAGGTACAATTGGGGTTTCTTCTTTAGCAACTTACAGGAAGACATTCATGGGAAAATTTGATCTCATTCGTAAGGTTCGTTAGCATACTTGTTTATTGTGTGTTAGAATATATATAGATACAAGTACTAGTTTAACAATAACATATCATTTGTTCAATTGTAGATTTTTGTGCCTATTAATGATGAGAATTCTCACTGGTACCTGCTGGTGGTTGACATCAACAAAAGACAACTAATACTTCTAGATTCATTACCTTCACCAAAGAGAAGAGAATGCAGGCGAAGAAATGTCAAGAAAGTGGTAAATAATTTTTAACTAATTCAAGCTGTATAAACAACTTTTAACTAAATTTCCCACACAGGCAATGTATATGGAAGACATGTTGTCAGATCCCTCTTTCTATGACATTCCCAGATCAGCTTTCCCTGTCATCTCAGACTTTGAGTTAATAGAACCAGAAGGACTTACAGAACAACTGCCTGGGTCGTAAGTTATTGAACTTAGCATTTTAATTCCAAATTCAATTGGATAATGATTGGAATGTATGAAGACTGACTACTACTGTAAACTACTAACCACAAAATAGGAATGATTGTGGAGTGTGGGTTTGCCACTGGATGATTGATTGCATAACTGAAGATGAATACAACAAAATCAATGTAATGCAGTCGTAAACTTTAAATATTTGTTCGTTTATTATCATTCAATGTAGCTCA
Organism: Sesbania bispinosa; assembly: GCA_026901365.1. Lineage (NCBI taxonomy): Eukaryota > Viridiplantae > Streptophyta > Magnoliopsida > Fabales > Fabaceae > Sesbania > Sesbania bispinosa. The sequence continues at coordinate 1,455,513 of QLOH01000053.1, forward strand.
ACTTTTAATTCTGACTACAAAATTACACATTACCAGGTTACAACACAATCTCAAATGAGACTTGCCATTGACTTGGTTTTGCATAACTACAACCATTTGAAAAGCGAAGTAATATCATCTGCATTCAATGCGTGGGATGAGCAGAGGTTGAGGATGAAGAAACTAGTCAAGAAGTGGCGTACATTGGCTTATTAAGGACTTTGACAACCTTACCCTATTTTTTTGGTGTTTGTTGGTCGAAATGTTTAAACTCTTCCCCCTGTGTGGGAATTTTATGATTTGTAGTCATTTACTTTTAATTATCTGCATTTTCTGGTGTTTTGTTGGACGAAATGTTTAACTCTTCCCCCTGTGTGGGAATTTTTTGATTTATAGTCATTAAGTTTTCATCATCTGCATTCTGAGTTTGGTCACACCTTAGTACAATGGCTACAAACCATTGGGGCAAACATTTTCTGTTATAAATCAGTATTTATGCTTTTATTTAGATTTGTGCAACTTTATTTCATTACTCTTTATAATCAATTTAACTTAGAATGTAATACACCAAAATTATACTCTAGTTTTTTAAAAATTTAACTAATAATCATTTACACCCTTTCCCCTTAACAATTCAATTTAAACTGACAGGATGTGTAACTATGAGGCTACAAGTCTTTTTATAATTGATCAAAAACACTACATTTATCATGTATATGGGTTCGCTTATTAAAAGAACGCACTTGTTGCTGTATATATGTTAATTAAATTTCATGTTGAAAGTGCTTGAGGACATACTTGGAAAATTAGCTTTTGCATGCATGGTTTCATTTTGGTCAAGATTTTGATCATTATTAATCCATGATATTCAATCTTCCAAATTTCTAGTGGTCAAAACCCTACATATATGTAATATGTTCGACTAATAAGAATGAGCAGTTTAATTTCTGCATTGCAAATTGCAGGCATGTGGCTTGACTTCCTTCCTACCACCATGAGAAAAGCACAGGAAAATGCACCACCCCATGTTTCCGTCGCATTTGTTTCATTATTTTTTGGTAAATGAAATTTTAGGCTGACTCAAAGAACACTTAAAAAAAACTTAATTATACCCATACCAGCCATTGGGACCCAAAGAATAAGAGCTATAGGCGAAGGACCCCTACCAAATACCACAAGCGTACAAACCAACCCATGAATGTTTAGGGTATACGGCATAAATCAAAACAAAACAAGTGCTATCTTTATTGATATGCAAATAACGTTTCCATGCACATCCATAACCTATTAATATGCTATACAATTTTATTGCCAACATATTAAAATCAAATAGACTCATTTAGTCATATAATATTACATATGATTATATGAAATTAAATCTTGAACTCAAATTCACAGAGGATTAAGTTGGATGAACGACTGGTACTTAATTCAGCTATAAAGTACTAACATTATTGATGTGGAACGTTCATTCGTGACAAACCAACAACGTATATCATTACATTAACAATTGAAACTTGAAACTGAAAGTAAAACCTATAAAATCATATATGATTTAGGGAAGAACACATGGTAATAAGGATAACCAGAATGGCCAAACCATATCATATGTCTAAATAAGTAATTTGTACACAATAACAAAAGATTCATCATAAGTATCCTCAGCCTTTAGGTAATAAACCCTAAACCAAATCATGCAACTTGAAGCAACATACACAAAAAAACAACAATTATGCATATTAAAAACATTTTAAGCTTCCTTGCTTCAACCTTGTATGATTCAACTTGTCCTGCCATAAACTGATTCTCTTCCTTCTCCACTTCCACCAACTGCTTCAACCGCACAATCTCTTCATTCAGTGCTTTAACCTCTTTAACCAAATTTTCATTATTACTCAGTAGGTCATTAATAGTCTTCATTGAAAATTTGGAGCTAGGAGGGTCAAACCAACAAAAAAAATCACAATGGTTGGAAGACCTATCAAATCTTCCACATCCTAGGAACCTTCTACCAGGATTTTTTTCTGTCCAAGATATTTGAAGCTTGCAAGGAAAACCACAATTGCAGACTTGGATGTCATCAATCATACTAGAGGATGACATAAAACTACTAGTAAAAGAAATAGAATTTTCCATATTTCCTGTTATCTCAACTGGCCTATACAACAATGGCACAAACAAAGATTAATTTTTTACAAATACATGCACAACCAAAGATCTAAACTCACTAATATTGTTTTTCCAGCAATCACAAATCATTTGAAACAAACCAAGTTAAACTAGAAAATTGGAAAGAACCTCAACTGACAATATTTATCCTTAAACATAAAACAATCATCATAAAAAATTCCCTTAAACTACACATAAAATACTTCAAGGCAGCAAAAACACACACATCATGTGATTTACCTTAATTTGTAAACTATTTAAGTCACAAACTGAAGTACAACAACATAGGAGATGTATGATAATTATTACAGTATAGTACCAGAAACAGGAAATAAATATAACTATAAATTTTTTTAAACAAAACCACTAAAATTTTTCATTTTCTTAACAACTACAAATCAGAACATTAAGAGGCAACGATTAGAATCACCACAATACACAAATGGCATACGTAAACCCTAAATAGAATTTAAAAATTCTCTGAAAACATTGCTTCAAAGTTACTAATCAATTCTTAATACATTCCCTCAATGTATTCTACAAAAAACGAAGATTAAGAGGCGACGAAGACAGAACAAATAAACTTTTTCATATCAAGATTCAAATCCTACTATCTGTGAAACCATTAACCATAGGACGGAGTTAACTATCCTGAACATCACAATGGCTCATGAATTAGAGTTAATTTGTCAAAATCTTAGCAGAAAGGCATCACTTAGATAGGTTGAACATAAATGTTTGCCAAGCTTGTATATGTCAAACAAGGTGTTATGTAATTTTTCCTCATCAAACAATTAGCTGAATGAAAAGGGGAACCCGTGAAATATGAAAGAACAATAATATTTGCTCTGCAGCACCACATGTGACAGGAAGTCAGAGAAAAATAATAAAGCCACAAAAAGAGATTAAGAAACCGTAAAGGACGGAGCGAAATATGAACAAACATTTCGCAAACGCAACAACAAGTACAATCATAGACACTACCATCAGTACAAGTTACAAATCAGTGAGAAAAAAATTATATAGTTCACTTTATCATTAGAACCGCTAACGAAAAATCTTTTCACAACAAATCAATCACAAACCCTAAACCCTAACCAGAGAAAACAAATTGCTCATGAACTAATTTTGCTAAGACCCTAAAATCATCAGTAAAAATAAATGAATTCATTCAAACTTAAATCATTACATGTACCTTCCTCAAAATGACTACGGAGAGAGGCAAAATAATCCACAAAGAACTTAAATTCCGCGACAAAGACAAAAACCATAAACTATTTGGTATACAGATTCAAATCCTTCACAAACCCTAACTAAATAACCGGAGAAAATAAATCGCTAATGAACTGATTTTACAGAGACCCTAAAAATTCAAGCTTAAATCAATGCATGTACCTACCTGAAAATGACTACGGAGAGACGCGAAATAATCTGTATAGAGATTCAAATCCCTTGCCTGCCAAATCATAAGACCTATAATCCCGTCAAAATGTTACACGACGAACTCGGAGAGCATGGTCGAAGCTTGCAAGAATAAACTTAGACCAGAACGAACCGATGTTGCATAATGGAGAAGATGGGTCGAAGCTGCACCGAAAGGAACTTACAGGAAGAACGGACAGATTGAGTAACAAAGAAAATACTTAAAGTGACTGTTCAATGTTTTGTTTTCAATTTCTAAAAACATTATTAATTAGTACAACTATTAATAAAAAAAGTTTTAAACATTTTTGAACTTAAAAACGAAAATAATCTCAAATTATATAGAGGACCAAATTGTAAATCAGATAAGATTACAACATTCAATGAAACCTCATATACTATTGGTCAGTTAAGGGAGGGGTCCAAAACCCTCCACTTCGCTTGGGTTCTGTAGAAATTCTCATGATAGAAAATATATTATATAAAACTATTCATGGTCATAACCCCCAATTGTGTGTGTGGGGTTCATGACAAACTTCTAGGAATGGAGCATTACTGCACAAAAAAATCCCTTGCAAATTCTACTATGAAATAGTTACGGATTCTGATGCTAATTAACTTTTTACAGGTCATTGTCCCCGTAGTCCGTAGTCCGTAGACTTCACCTTATGTCACATTTTGATTTTATTGCTTGCGGTTTTGTTTTTTTGGTCAAATGTTCATACCTTTTTCCACATAGTTGAGCATTTTAGATAACGTTCTCAAAGTTATCAATTCTCGAAGACCTTTTTATCAATTATCAAACAAGGCATATATGATATATCAATTCTCCAAGTTTCTCAGTTGCCCTTTTTATCTACCATAACACTGCCTTTAAAAAGAAATTAATCTAAGAGTAAGAATCTTGATTTTTTTAAGATAGATAAATAATTTTTTATGATTGTCGCATATTAAAATTTATAAGTAGACCAAAAAAGAAAAAGAAAAAGAAAGTATTAATTTCAAACCCACAGCCAACACGTACTTTGTCATAATACATATAATATAAAGGGTTAAATATGTTTTTGTTCCCTGAACTTTTACCCGAATTTGGTTTTGGTCTCTAATCTTTCGTTGGTTTTGGTCCTGACGTTTTCAAATCATTGAAATTAGCCCCTGTCGTCACCCTTATATTTAATAGAGTTGACAGCAGAGACTAATTTCAATGATTTGAAAATGTTAGGGACCAAAAACAACGAAAAATAATTGGTCCCTAAACTTTCACCCGAATTTGGTTTTGGTCCTTGAAGTTTTCAAATCATTGAAATTAGTCCCTGTCGTCACCCCTATATTTAACCGAGTTGATGGCAGGAACTAATTTCAATGATTTGAAAACGTTAGGGACCAAAACCAACGAAAAAAAAATTATGGACCAAAACTAAATTCAAGTAAAAATTTAGGGACAAAAACATATTTAACTCTAATATAAACCAGTAAAAGACCTATTTAGTAGATAGTGTTTCTTTTCTTAGTTCGGTAAATAGTTTATTCTATATATCCTAATTTAATGTCTTATCATATACAGGGTGGCTCAACATAGTCTCAAACTCCCAATTTATTTAATACATTTACAATAACATGCATGAATTGTCTTTATAGCATTCTCATAGCAACGTGAACAAGTAGCTAGCTTTTGTATATCACGTGTTCAGTTCTTCTCTTTTTCAAGAATTTTTCCAAGAGATTTTTTCATTTCTCTCCATTTTGAATCCTGATGCTGTCAAGGAATGATTTTCCACGAAGTTCTTGTGACAAATACCCTCTGAAGTATTCTCCATAACTAATTCTTTTGAATAGTGCTGGTGTTGTTGGAGTAATAAGGCTAGGTGCTGGACCTATAATCGAATCCATGCTAGGGTTACTAAATGTGGCTATGGAAAGCCTTTCCTTCTCAGAGTTAACTATTACTCGGTGTTCGATACTTCGATAAATTCCATTTGTTATTACCTGCCAAATTAGTTGGGAAGACAAGTTTAAAACAATGTTAATGAGGATTATTAAAAGGGTTAACTAAGGTAACATTCTCTAATTGCAATAAGAATTTAATTGGTAAACGTAAATAAGTTTTACACGAACATCCAATATAGTGTGATGTCACATCATTTAATGAATATGATATCTCATGTGTTATTAAATTCAATAAATGATATGACAGTGAATCATTGGATGTCTGTGTAAAATTTCTTTTTTTACATTAACAGTATATATATATATATATATATAGACACACACATACATACACACATTAAACTCTTAAAATAAATGCTTGCCTCCAATATGTCTCCAATATTGATTATGAAAGCATTAGGAAGGGGTTTAACAGGAATCCACAATCCATTTTTTCTAATTTGAAGACCTTCCACTTCATTGGCTTGGAGAAGAATGGTGAGGCCACCACCATCAGAATGAGGATTAAGTCCCAACACAAGCTCAGGTTGAGGACATGCTGGATAATAATTAAGCCTCGTTGCTTGAATCCCTGTAGCAAATAACCCTGTCATTTCCTTGGTGTCTACTTTGAGCGCATTTGCCATGAACTCAAAGATCTGCATAGCAAGCTTTTTCATTTCTACATAATAGGTCTCTAGATCATCTCTGCAATATCAAGCCATAACCATATGAATAATCAATATTAATTCAAACATCTTTACATTTTGTAAAATATATACTTTTTTATTCACCCTTTTAACAAAGGGGACTTGTTGGAGACCAAATCCAAATTCATCATTAATAGAAGAACAAATTAATAGAAGAACAAATAAATTAATAGAAGAACAAATGCTTACCTCTAAAATCTCTCTATGTTAACAATGAAGTTGGGATTTAGTACGTATGCCTTCTTCATTACCAAATCAGTTACCAAAGGGAAATTGTTTATGTACCACAAACCGTGGTTACATTTAATGTACCACTGCATGTGACAAGTATAATAAAAAAAAAGAGGAGAGAGAGTGTGGTTTTATGTGCCCCTTAACCATGTGTGGTACAATCAGTGTAGCACTATTTGTATGTGGTACACTTATCATTGCCCTTTTGCGGGAGTTATATACGCTACTTAGTTACCAAGCCAACATCTAAAATTAAGATTACTCAAAAGTAGTAAACATGTATGTGTTTTCAAAAGCTAATAATATACTAATATGTAAATCATCAAATAAATTGTTCTTTGAAAGGAATTTGATATAAAGGAGTATTATATTGAAAGTTTGATTTCATAACTTCCATATTATGCATGATTAGATGCAAAATAACTATATACCTCTTGGAAATTTTCTTATTATGTTTTTGCAATTTGACAACGTAAAAACTTGGTGATTTAGAACGATTATATATTTGTTTTAAAATTACAATATTTGTTCAGTCCTTTTGAGTGTGATCTCATGGGACTATTATGCACTTAGTGTATGTTATTTTTACTGTTAGAAATGTAAGGTCACACATCACAATCACGCCGTTGTTCTAGGACTTAAGTCGTAAACTCTCCTACAATATATTTTGAATAACTTCAATTTTAGATATGAGAATTAGCCTCATCAAATATTGAAATATATTCTTCTAGTAAGGTAAACCTTGGCACATTCTTAATACTCCAAATCAATGTGAATATAAAAAAGCAACATATTAAAAAATATTGCATGTCTCGAATAAAAACACTCTCTAATCAAGAAATTTATATATGAGTTAACAAAATAAAATAAATTTTGCAATTGTTTGATGTTTAAGACGATTGAAGTGTTGGTGGTGCAAGGTCTTGAAGAGCAACAGTGGCGGTGATGGAGGGAAATGGGCAATGGGCGATAATGTTGGTAATGTGTCAGCTGGTAGCAATTATGGTGGTAGAGGGTAGAAAATGCACAATATTTGTTAAATTAAAAATTATAATCACAATTTTTTTAGTTTAAAAAATAGGATAAAATTATTTTAAAATTGTGTCAAAACCATTTTAATTTAATTTTAGTCAAACATGTTTATTTCAAAATTTACATATGAAAATTAAAAAAAAAAAAACATAACCACCTGTTTAAGGAGAAAAAAATCTTTATTTTATAACGATAGATGTTTTTTTTTATCCAATATTTTTTCATAATATATAAAATTGATTGATTGAAGAAATAAGTATTGGTTAATAAAGTTAAAAATATAACAATATTATTTGATGAAATTATTATAAAGAAAATTAATATTAATATAATTTTGATTTAATATATAAGCTATCATAATAAAGGTACATGATCTTAGGCCAGTTTGTTTGTGCTTAAAAAAATACTTTTTTAAAATGTTTAAAAAATTAATTTTATTTTAGAGATTCTTGTATAATCAGAAATAAATATGTTCGTTTGGCTATAATCATAAAAAAATATTTTATTTGCTAGAATAAATGTTTTCATATTGTTTAATAAATGTATTCACATTGTTAAATAGTTTTCTCTCTCTTCTATTTTAACTACTTTTTTCAAGAAGCAACTCTAAGAGTGTGTTTGGCAATGCCAATAAGCTAGCTACTAGCTTATTTGACTAGCTTATAAGCTAGTTTGACCAACACAAAGGTGTTTGGTATAAGGTACATCAAAGTAGCTTATTTTAGGAGCTTCTAGCTTATAAGCTACAAGCTAGTTCACCTAGCTTATTGCTTGTAGCTTGTAACTTATTTAATTTTCTTCCATCACTACCCCTTATATTTTAATACATTTCCCTTATTATTCTTAATTTCTTTTTATTTATTATTATATATTTTTAATTTAGTGACAAAAACCTTCCAATTTCTTTTTACTTATTATTACATATATAATAAGTAATTTAAAAAATTATGAATTAATTAAATTGTTATTTTCTTTTCACTATTTTATAAAATTATTTTTATATTATACTATTTATTTTTTTAATTTCATTATTTATTTTAATTTTTAATTAAATATTTTATTACTAAAAAGTTTAATAAGAATTTAATTATTTTTTAAAAAATATAAAATTATAATTGCATAATAATATATATTTTTTTCTAAAAAACACAAATAGAATTCATATAATAAAATTTATGTAGTTAATTATGCCCTTTTATGTCATTTTACATTTACTAACTAGCTTATCAGCTAGTTTTACCAAACATTTCTAATTCAATAAACTAGCTTATCAGCTCGGAGCTTATAAGCTAGGAGCTTATCAGCTACCAGCTAGTTTATCAGCTAGTTTTACCAAACACACTCTAAGTTGCTTCTTAAAAAAAAGGAGAATAATTTCACGCAATACATTTAGAGTAATGTTTTTCATACAACAAAAAATATACAACAACTCATACAACATACTTTTTCTCTCCATATCTCTCCATCATATCACCTATCACATCTCACATTTCTCTCTTTTACTTCTATTTTTTATTTTATCTTTTTATGTTGTATTGTTATAGTGGTGTATGAAAAACATTTCTCATACATTTATTACAAGAAAATTCGAGATATCACTTGTCATAATGAATGCCTATCTTACTAACTAACTAATGTTGATTGGCAATAATTCTTTTTTTCTATATATATAAGAAAGGGATGTAAATATCAATAATTGAGACTCGGTTGACTAACTGATCGGGTGTGTTTTTTTAAACACTACATGTATATATCCCCGATAGATAATGGTGTTTGAAAAACTCAAGATCGTTAAACGACCTTTATTAACTTAACTGATACGTGTGCGTTTGAATTGAATTATTTTTATAATAAAAATCTTACAAAAAAAACTTTTGAAACAATTAAACGCATTGTTTTTCTAAAATGTAAATTAATACTAACATCTAGCAAAATCTCTTAAAACCATTTGACTTATGAAATATATTATGTCTTAAAATTTCACATATCTACTGAAGTACTATATCTCTAGATACATCGGGAAACAAAAAATTAAACTTGGGCAAGGAGAGTAAAAAAAAAAAAAAAAAGTTCTCCAGATTTCAGTATAGAATAGAACTTTTTGTCTTCTTAATTAGAACAGGGCCATGCAATTTTTTCCATTTCTAGAAGGTGATTGATGGAATGTAATAATTAATACCATGAATTGAAATTTATGCAAGTTGCAATTTTTTTAAATACAAATTAGCCCAATGGTAACAGTTAGTCCTTACTCATTTACGTTATATTGCAGATTGTCATCCACATAAAACAAAAAGCAGAGACAAAATATGACATAGAGAGAGAGAAAGAGATGAACCTGAATGGTACAGGGAAGTTTGGGAGTAAGTGGGGTTTCCTCTTCTCTTGTGGCAAAGTGTGCATAAAAAAGACATCTCCCCACTCAAGTTTCTGTTCCTCAGACACCACAAACAGCTGACCATATCCCTCCACGTCTCCTTCTCTCTGCTGAAACTTCTTTTTCTCTTCCGTTGGAAGATTGAAGAATTCTTGAGCACCTTTCTTCACGTTTTCCAGCAATGAATTGCTCACTCCATGATTAACCAGCTGTACATATTTATATTAGTCAATATATACAAGAGAGAGTATATATATATAAAATCATTGACTTTTTCATAACTCAAAAGACAAATTATAACGCAAATTGACAAACAGAGCAGAAACACAAGGCAGATTAACCTGAAAGAAACCCCAATCTTTGCATGCATGGTGCAGCCTCTCCAGTTCAGGTCCCTTGAGATCTTGGGACAACAATTTGCTTAGATCAATAACAGGGACTTGGGGTAAAGGAGTAGTAGTGGTACACAATATTGGACGCTCGTGATGTGGACGAACATAACGTTCTGGAACTGTCGTAAGTGCCTCTTTTGCTATTTCTTGGACAAAGGGCACTGCAAGAGAAGTTGGTTCCATAGCTTCAACTAATTGAGTATATAGATGGATGTTTTGGGATAGAAAATGCAGAAATATAAACTGGAATATATAATTGGTGAAGAATAGATCGAAGAGTTACACTTACACACGCACCTATCTATAGAGATAGAGAGATGGGGAAGGGGAAGCAGAACACAACAAGTACAATGATTTGACAATTTCGCCACGCAAGTTGTGCCTCTGACTTTCAGAGATATGCAACGGCACCCGTAAACCAATCAGGTTCCGCCAAGCGTGGAGATTCCGTTCTACTCTTTTTATTTTTTTAATAATTTAAATGCATATTTCTAAATAAATTATATATATTTAATATATTTTAAATAATATTAAAAAAATAAGAAAATAAAAAATTATAATTTTAAAAAAATTATGTAAAATTACTGTCATAATTATTTAACTATTATTATAACTAAAATTATTTAGTTATTATATCTGGTGGGTATAGAGTGTCTGCTTACACCCACCATGTCATTATCCAATTTATGTTGGGATCAGATTTTTCTTAAATTTGTATCGTCATAACTTATTTCCCCCATCAAAGTAACCGAGGCAGTTTGGTATCTTTGAGTTAGATTGTCATGTGGTCTACTTGTAGAGTAAATGAATAGTTAAAAAATAATCAGAGTATAGAAGAGATTATATAGAAATAAGAATAAGTTTCTTGATAGTAATATTTATATAATTGTTTAGAATATAATTGTAAAGAAATTTCTATCTTTTATTTTTTATTTTTTTATTTTTTCCTCTTTTCTCATACTAAAATTAGTCTTATAATGAATTGCCTAATATTACATAAAAAAATTAATGCATAAAAAAAAATAATTGCCTAACATGTTATGAATTTATTTAGATTTAAAATAAGAACTTAATTATTGACTAAAGCTAGATTTAAATATTTTCTCATATTGATATTTCTCGAGTAAAGCAAATAAGAAAAAAATTCAATTAAGTATGAATATATTTGGTTTAACGTTGAAACGTGATAAATTCATGTTTTTACCGCTAGAAATAGTTGCTTTGGAAAATTCAAATTTAAGTTTGACCAGTTTCAACGTCAAATCAAACCCACGCTAAAATTTTAGAATGATCTATAGAAGGAGATAGACTTAAGAAGATAACATTGAGTTTTCAGAACAACTGATTCATTGCACATGTTGTTAATTTCTAGCTTATTTACTAGTTAGATACTTTATCAAAAGGTGTATGTATAACAATTCTAGCCTCAAAAGTAGCCATTTTTATGTGCTATTAGTCTAGTCAAAAGGCTTTTGGCTTTTGTTTCAACTGTCACTATCACCGCATTAACTTTTCTAAGAATAAGTTTGTTTTACCGGTGAAATATAATAAACTCACGTTTTTAATGTTATAATTAATTCCGTTGAAAGGGTGAAACTTGAGTTTTATTATTTCTCAGTGCCAAACCAAACAAAACACTAAATCATGCAAATAATGGTTTGATGGACTTTGCTTCTACAGTTCTACTTCTAATGTTTCAAGTTACTTTCCTTCTAAAAGAAATTTGAGGGTGACTTTCCTGAATTTCAATACATCTAGATTCAATTTAAAGATCGTTTCCCCAAAACATGGATACTCTCCTGGTCCTGGGTATATACTTCCCTCCAGATAACATGTTCTTTTTGTTATTCTTAAGTAACTAAAAAATACATAGCTCCGTTATTTATCATTTGAAGGCTTAAAGAAGTAATATATCAATAACCTTTAAATGAATTGTGCTTTTGAACTTGTCTTTCTAAATTTTGCTTATTACATCATGTCATCTCAGTTTATCTTATACTTATAAACAATTTCTCAAGTGCAAACCACAGTACCAAAAAGTTAAGAATAATTATAATTTTCTTTTGAAAGTTTCTTGTCATCAAAATTTAAACTTACAAGGACTTGGACTCAATACCCCCTTCTACACACATGGTCAAAACCACTAGATTGCATGTCATTGATGGGGAACCTATGACTGATGCATGGTGGTTCATCTACACTATTTGACTATGACCAATTTTGATATAACTTTTTCTTTTAACAACTCAGTTACTTCATGGCCGCCCATAACCACACACTATTCAACGTGCATTATCCTAACACTTTATATAATATTATCAGCCTCCTTAAATTTATTCAGAGGAGACTATATACGAGATACAGGAAGGTGGAAATGTACAAAGAAATTCAGTTCAAGTCGGGCATGAAATTTGGTTTTCTAAATGAGTTTAAGGAGGTTAACACTATTTTATAGTGTGTCAGAGTATTGCACATGAGATTGGTGACTATGATGGACGTTCGACACATTCAAAATTAACAGTAAATTAAGTTAACAATGAGGACTCAAATAATAGCTTAAATATTTCATAAGGATAAAATAAAAAATAAAATTTTTCAAGGACAAAAATAAAAACTCGAGTATTTTATAATTAGGGACGAAAAAATTATTTTACCTTTTATATACTATATTTTATATTTTTCAAAAGCACCAATGTAATGCATATGCATATGTTGAGTCTTAGGACATTTAATTTTAAGTCTGTCAACTCTTAAGCTTTGATGAAAACAACTTTAAGGATTAGATAAGAAATTAAAGCACTTGTCGTAGCTCTTAAAGTTCCTCTTGCAGCAGACCCAGAGATTTTGGTATTAACCAATCCATTAACAATGTTACGTTGCCACATCAAATTGGATGATAATATACAACTTTTTTACACTAATATTATGTAACCATTAAGTTCTTATATTAATAAGTGTTTTTAAGTTTTACGGGAAGACGAATGCTTATGACTTAGTTTTCCATAACCATGTCTAATGTATCATCAGAAAGACTTCTCTTAATGGACCATATGAAAGACATATTTAAACTAGTGTCCAATACAAGCTCCTATAAAATTAGTCTGAAGACCATTGCTTGACAAGGTGGTGAAACCATTACACAATCCAAAGTCAACCTTGTACTAGCTAAAATGGATTCATTCACCGTTCCTTCATTCGGAAAAGCAAGACAAATTAAAGACTAGTTTTGACAAAGAACAATGAAATAGTTACTAAAAAGAAGAAAGACAAGGAAAATGTACAAACAATTGCCAGCCAAAAAACACTTTCAAGTTACAAAAAGCAATATGTAATAATCGAATAATAAAAGACACTAGCTTTTGTATCATGTATTGTTCTTTTTTTCATCAACTTTTCTAAGAGATTTTTTCATTTCTCTCCATTTTAAATCTTGATGATGCTAAGGAATGATTTCCCACGAAGTTCTTGTGACAAGTACCCTTTCAAGTATTCTCCATAACTAATTCTTCTGAATAGTGCTGGTGTTGTTGGAGTAATAAGGCTCGGTGCTGGACCTAAAATTGAATCCATGCTAGTGTTGCTAAATGTGGCTATGGAAAGCCTTTCTTTCTCAGAGTTAACTATTACTCGGTGTTCGCTACTTCGATAAACTCCATTTGTTATTACCTGCAAAATTAATTGGGAAGACAAGTTTAAAGCAATTTTAATAAGGATTAAAAAGGTTAACCAAGTTCACATTCTCTAATTACAATTAAAATAAATGCTCGCCTCCAATATGTCTCCAATTTTGATTATGAAAGCATTAGGAAGAGGTTTAACAGAAATCCACAATCCATCTTTTCTAATTTGAAGACCTTCCACTTCATTGGCTTGGAGAAGAATGGTGAGGCCACCACCATCAGAATGAGGATTAAGTCCCAACACAAGCTCAGGTTGAGGACATGCTGGATAATAATTAAGCCTCGTTGCTTGAGTTCCTATAGTAAATAACCCTGTCATTTCCTTGGTGTCTATTTTGAGCGCATTTGCCATGAACTCAAAGATTTGCATAGCAAGCTTGTTCGTTTCTGCATACTAGGTCTCTAGATCATCTCTGCAATATCAAGCCATAACCATATGAATAATCAATAATTAAACATCTTTACATTTTTTGAAATACTTTTTATTCACCCTTTGAACAAAGGGGACTTGTTGGAGACCAAATCCAAATTCATCATTAATAGAAGAACAAATGCTTACCTCTAAAATCTCTCTATGTTAACAATGAAGTTGGGATTTAATATGGCTTCTTCATTACCAAATCAAGAATATGTCAAGATAGGAGAGGGCTAATTTACTCAATTCTCATCTTAAACTAATTAAATGTATTGAAGACATTTTACAGGAGTTATACACGCTAGTTAGTACTAAGCCAACATCTAAAAGATTAGTCCCATACGACCATACTCAAAACTAGTAAACATTTATGTGTTTTCAAAATCTAATTATATGACCAATGCAAATCATCAAATTAATTGTTCTTTGACAGGAATTTGATATAAAGGAGTATTATGTAGGGACACACAGGAAAATACTAGAAGGGAGTTGAATAGTGTTTTTATAAAATAATCATTTCTATGGAAACCTTCTAGAAAACAAAGTTTTGAAGGCCTTCAGACCGAGGTTCAGACGCTGTCTGAAGGCGTAAGTCTTCGTCTGAAGATTTCATATAGAGGTTTTCAACAAGCTTTTCGCAAATGGTTTTTCTCAAAACAACTTATGAAAGCTTAGTTTAAAATCCTTCTTCATGTTAGAATAAACTGAAAGTAAAGAGTTAAGGGAAAGAGAAGGTACTCAGCCAATTTATCCTGGTTCACCCACAACCTTGGGCTACATCCAGTCCTCACACACCATGAGATTTTCCACTAACTTCTCAAAGTTACAAGTATATTTTGTTATCAATTGCCTCTTCAAGCAACACAACAAGTATTCTTCTTGCAGAGCCTCTCCAGGCTCCTATGTAAGCTTTTCTATCAAGCCTCTCCAGGCTCTACAACAAGTATTCTTTACTACCAAGCCTCTCCAGGCTCTACAACAAGTATTCTTTGATACCAAGCCTCTTCAGGCTCTTATAGTAAGTATTCTTTTTCTTACAAGCCTCTTCAGGCTTCTTACACAGATTGAGTAAATGCAAATAGTTTGAACTCATAACATAAGTTCCTTGTTCTTGTGAGTACAATACAATGTAACAGTGATCTAACATTGGATATGAAAATTTGATCCTTGTACATTGTATTCAAACATAAGCAGACTTCTGACAGCTTCTAGCTATCCACATTGCTGACTTGAGCCAATCAGCTTCTCAGCTCTTAAGCTTAGCAGCTCTTCAGCACGCTTCTTATTTGTTCTTCATTACTTCTGACTTGTTGTACTTGCTTAAACCTTTCTCGAAGATATTGCAGTATTTCATCTGGAGCTCAATCTTGGTGATTCTCTGATGCATATGTTGTAGATTTGCTTCATTGTGCATTACTTCCTTTTGAATATTTATTCTTGCACACACGATCTATTTTCTTTCATTTTCTTTTTATTAATCTCTTTATTTCTGAACATTCATAGTTCCATCTTGAAGACGAGCTCTCTTGAGAGCTCAACTTTTCTGAAAATCACCAATCCTTGGAGCCCAACCAAGAAGCTCTCTCTAGGTGAATCACCCAAGAGTATTTATACTTGAGTTTGAAAAATCCGTTAAAAAGACATTAAGAGATAGGACTTTCCCATTGCGAATCCTTTCTAACAAAGGTACGAGATTGCGGCTCTCTTTCTGGCTTTTGCAGCTTGACCACAACGAACTTTCCTTGTTAGGCTTTGACGTTGAAGTCCTAGCAAAAAAGGTTGTCTCTAGTCTTGCCTTTAGGGACTCCTGAGGTTGCGTGTAGTTATGGTACTAGCTTTGATTTGCCACGTCATGTGCCCTAGTACTTCAGACATACTTAGTCTTCAGATGGGAATCATCGTCTGAACCAATTTCACTTCAGACGGATCCTTGATATTCAGAACTCAAGTCTTTAGAACTTGACCAACTTCATATCTTAACTTTGACTTGAGACAGAATTTCTTTCAGATCGATGACGCACTACAGATGAGATGTTTTCCATACCTAAAATATTAATGCATTCACGAGTGGGTCTTAGAAGATATTAACTTAGTTTATTTTAGGTTTGTATTCGTCAAAACCTGAGAGTCAACAATCTCTCCCTTTATGATGATGACAAACTAAAATAAACTCTAACTGTAAATTTGACAATTAGCACAAAGTATTTTAAGAGCTCCTCCTGATTCAGATGTTTCTTTCTCCCCCTGATTCAGATGTCTCTTAAGAGATTCACTTGATGTACATAAAAGCCCTCCTAAACTGCATATTCCTTATCTCAGAACTTGAAGTAGGTTGCTTCCTTAGGAAAACCAAAGTCACCTGGTCTCTTGATAAAGTAAAAGTACCAATCGTTGATTTTCTTTAGTAACTCCCAATCTTCATAAGGGTAATCTGTCATAGGAAACCTTCGCTTGTGATACTTAAAATGAATCTGTTCTTGACCAAAGGGACCTTTACTCCCAACAACAGAATAATCCTTAAGATACACAAGTTCAGCGCCAGGTTTTCCACCTTTTGGATCAGGATATGAGCATTCTCCAGCAGTTTCCCTTAGCTTCCAATAAGAGTCCCAAACCCACTTTATCTCTGAGTGGTCCAGGGCTTCCTTCTTCATGATGGTTTTCCATTGACTAGATGTGAGGGGCTTTCATGGAAAGAGATTGGTGTGCCCAGTATAGATCTTTTTCTTCTTGAAATCCATGAAGGCATCTAGAGGAATTCTTGGAATCAGCCGATCAGGATACACAAAGATGGTAGTGTCATTATTCATAAATATGCTAGGCTTAGACCGCTCGTCGGATGCCTACGGCCGACCTATTTAAGCCCTAGTTTAACAAAAAAAAGTCAGATCTAGACTTTTGAAAAAACCTTTTTAATTAAATAGGTTAGACTTAGACTTTTCAAAAAGCCTATTAGGCTTAAAGGGATAACTTATTTATAAATAATATTATTTTTATTAAAAATATAGATATATTATAATAATATATAAGTTTTGAATTTATCATGTTGATCTATTAACATATAGACTTGTTGGCCTATTTAAAAGCATATGTCATTAACATATTTTCTTTATTTAAAAGTAAGCCTATTATTTCGTAAACATACTAGCCTATTTAGAGGTAGATCTATTGATGTATTTAAAGGTCATAATATGAAATAAAATTTTAAACAGGCTAATAGGTCAAATCAGACTTTTAAACAGGTCAGGCCAAGCCTAAGAAAATGACCTATGACAGATAACATGTCAAACTTGAACCATGAAAATATAATGCAGGCTAGATTTGGGTCTTACAAAGTCTAACTTGACTCGGCCTACTTCTAGCTCTGATACGAAGGGAACGTAAATATCAATAATTGAGACTTGGTAGGTTTAGTAACTAACCGTTGAATTATTTTTTTATAATCAAAATCTTACTAAATTAATAACTTTTGAAACAATTAAACGCATTGTTTTTCTAAAAATTAATTAAGTTAATACTTACATCCACCAAAATCTCTTTAAACAATTTGACTTATGAAATATATTATATCTTAAAATTTCACATATATCTCTAGATACATCAGAATTAAAATTAAACTTGTGCAGTGAGAGTAAAAAAAGTTCTCCAGGTAGCAATATAGAATAGAACTTTTGTCTTCTTAATTAGAAAAGGGGCATGCAATTTCTTCCATTTCTAAAAGGTGATTGATGCGCAATGTGATAATTACCGTGAATTGAAACTTAAGTAACTAATTAAGTTGCAAAATTTTTAAATACAAATTAGCCCAATCATAACAGTAGTATTTTCTAATAAGTCCTTACTCATTTATCTGCAGATTATTATCATGGACAAAAACAAAAAACAGAGACAAAAACAAAAGCAGAGAGAAAGAGATGAACCTGAATGGTAGGGGGAAGTTTGGTAATAAGTGGGGTTTCCTCTTCTCTTGAGGCAAAGTGAACATATAAAGGACATCTCCCCACTCAAGTTTCTGTTCCTCAGAAACCACAAACAGCTGACCGTATCCCTCCAATTTATCTCCTTCTCGATACTGAAACTTCTTCTCTTCCATTGGAAGATTGAAGAATTCTTGAGCACCTTTCTTCACATTTTCCAACAATGCAGTGCTCACTCCATGATTAATTAGCTGTACTTATATATTAATTAGTCAATAGATACCAGAGAGAGAGAGTATATATAGATCATCATTGACTTCATAATTAAAAACAAATTATATATATAACTGCAAATTGAGAAACAGAGCATGGCATTAAACCTGAAAGAAACCCCAATCTTTGCATGCATGGTGCAGCCTCTCCAGCTCAGGTCCCTTGTGATCTTGGGAAAGCAATTTGCTTAGATCAATAAAGGAGTAGTAGTGGTACACAATATTGGACGCTCGTGATGTGGACGAACATAGCGTTCTGGAACTGTCGTAAGTGCCTCCTTTGCTATTTCTTGCACAAAGGGCACTGTAAGGGAAGTTGGTTCCCTAGCTTCAACTAATCGAGTATATAGATGGATGTTTTGGGATACAAAGTGTAGAAATAAAAATTGGAATAATTGGTAAAGAATAGATCGAAGAGTTACACTTACACACGCACCTATCTATATATATATAGAGAGAGAGAGATGGGGAAGGGGAAGGGGAAGCAGAGCACAAGAAGTAAAATGAATTGCCAATTTCGCCACTTAAACTTGTGGATAGACATGGATTGGCGCGCGGAAGCAGAGACCCATCAGGTTCTGCGAAGCACGTGGAGATTTCGTTCTACTCTATTTTTTTGCATGCCATTTTGGCTTTTTCTTATTTTTGAAGAGCATATATAAACACTACACAGCAGAGCTTTGCTTCCTGGCCATCAAACTACATTGTTATCCAACAATGACTAAACTAGTAAATTTGTACTTGATTGTTTTAGACTCATAAAGTTTAATCTTTAAGAAATAGAAAAATCAAATATAATCTCTCATTTATTACATTTTCTGTCACTATAGTTCAATTGTGTATTTCTCGTTAATTTTTTGTATGATGTGTCACGTTTAGTGACACTGTGTCACACTATTTGCCATGGAGGCACAAAATAACGTCATTGGGGTTGAGACATTCCAATGAAAAAAGGGGAATAAGAGAGAAAAATGAAGATAGGGGAAACACACAACTATTGGAGTTGAAGTCTTTCAAGCAATAAATTTGATAAAACCACATCATTTTTTTGCCACAATGAACACTATAATGACAAATAGTGTGACACGATGTTATTAAACATGACACGTCATAAAAAATATTAGAAACACACAGTTGGACTATAGTGACAGAAAAAACAAGAAGTCAGAGATTATATAGGCTTTTTTATTTCTTTAAGGATTAAATATTATACATTCACCCCTACACTCATTTTTTATTTATCTCTTCTTTTCTCATCACATCAATTACCATATCTCTCACTTTCTCCCTCTTCATTTCATTTTTTTTCTATCTCTCTCTTTTCCTACACTTAAAAATTCAACGCGGGTAAATCTTTTTCCTTTTGTCCAAACTAAATTCATTTACACTCACTTTTTCTTTTCTATTTCTATCTTTCTTTCGTATCATATAAACTATCACATTTCTTACCTTTCTTTATTCATTTCATTTTCAGTGTGGATATATTTTTCCCAAAAGAAATTAAGCAAGAAAATACACTTGTGCTTCTTTCTCCGGTTTTTCTTTTACTTTTTTAATTTACTTTTAAATTTTATTTTTTATGACAGTAACTCTTTTTTACATTTCACTTTCATTATTATATTAATTTTTATTTATCTTTCTCATAACATAAAAATATAAATTAAGAAATACAATAAATGTGTTGATTTACATTAAATATATTGTTTTTTAATACACTTGTGCTTCTTTCTCCGTTTTTTCTTTTACTTTTTTAATTTACTTTTAACTTTTATTTTTTTATGGCAGTGACTCTTTTTACATTTCACTTTCATTACTATATTAATTTTTATTTATCTTTCTCATAACATAAAAATATAAATTAATAAATACAATAAATGTGTTGATTTACATTAAATATATTATTTTTTAATCTACCATTTTTATCTCTATTTTATTCATTTATATTTTCACTTATTATCTTTTTAAGAGTATAAGTAGAGAAACTTTATTAACACTCTCTTAAATTTCTAATTGCAACAGATAAACAGAATTAAAAAAAAAAGTTCAAATGAAATAGATAAATAAGATGAGAGATTTTACTTTTTCTGCTTACAATTTGGTCCCTGAATGTGTTCATTTAATTACATTTTGGTCTTTCCAACTCAAAAGTGTTAGTAACTACTCTTACATGGGCTCACTACAAGAAATTCACAAATTAGCGACGACCAAAAGCCATCACTACCAGAGAAAAATCGTCGCTACCAAGTAATTAGTGACGGCATAACGACGGCCACACGGACATAACTAATATGCTCATTGTTAATATAGTAGCGACGAGCAATAACAGCGGTCACTACGTAGCGTCTGCTAACCCGACACAATGTTGAAGTCTGCCACAACGTCAAATGATCAAAGGGTCGTCACTAAGTCATCACTACATAGCGACGGCTACGACCGTTGCTAATAGTTTAATTATTTTTTTAAATTAAATTTACGGCTTTATATTTAATTATATTTTACTTTACGACTTTACAGTTTAATCATTATAGAAATTTAAATTTTTATTTATTTTAAAAAAATTTATATCATATTTGTTAACGATCTAAAATATAAAGAAAAACAATAAATAATATATAAAAAATCCATGTAGAATATATATATATATATATAAACAGTACATATAAAATTTGTAAACAACATAAAGTTAATGAAAAGAAAAAAAAATCATGGATGATTGTGACGGCGCTGATGAGGTGGTGGGCAACAATCATCATCGAGGGGCTAGTCATCCATGTTGTCGTCGTAGTACGGGTGCGCCTGATTGACACTGGTAGAAGCCCCTGCGCTGCGACCATCCAGCACTGTCTGTAGTTGTTTTTAGAGTCGTGCGAAGTCCTCCTGCAATCATGCATACATTGACTGACACTGATCAACCCTCTCATTAGTTTGGCTGGCCTGCAACTTTGCTTCGATAACCTCCAGCCTCGGTGCCTCCTCAGACGAATGCCGAGACCCATCACTTTCGTTGGTATAGGCCCGAGACTCCTGAGTGAGGCCGGTCACACCAGGTCGAATGTTGATTGACAAGTCCCCAGTGCCATAACAACGGCCTCGGGACTTGCAACCAGCAACATCCTTCTATATCTGTAACTTGGTGAACCCATCAGTGATGGACTTGTCCCCCATCTGTGACTCTATCTCCCTTAGGCGGTCCTGGTAATTTGTCTGTTAAATAAAGATGAACTTATAATCAGTTAGTTATTCTATTGCAAATATATCAAATTATATAAAAAAACACTGTTGTAAATCATTTTTCCTTACATATGTGGACCACACACGATCATCTACTCAGCCACCATCATTCTTTGTGTGGGTGGCCACAAAAAACTCATCTCGATCTACAGCTCGCCCAAGCTCTCGAGCCTACACAGAAAAATTACACTAATAAATTATTTTAATTATAAAGACAAAGAAAAATATAGAAAAGTAGGTTTATACATACCATATCCAGAGCCACCTCAATGTGAGTCGTGCGGCTTGTGGTGTGTACTGCTCTGCCTCGACAAGAAGCCCAATTGGTCTTGTTACGAGTGGACTTCCCCTTGAACTCATCAGAGGCCTAGTAGGCCAAAAGACTCTCCCAGGCCTCCTCACCACACCAAGTAGGCCTAGTCCCACTCGCTTCGGCCTTATTGAGCATATCTCAAAGGCGTATGGAAATCCTCTGCTCGTACACCTTAATTTAGGTCTCATCCTCAGGCGCCCAAGTAACTTTGCTCTGCAAAAAAAAGGGTTAAGTATGTTTTTAGTCCCTCAAAATATAGCGAAATTTGGTTTTGGTCCCTCATTTATTTTTTCATTAGTTTTGGTCCTCCATTTTTCAAAATCACATGATTTTAGTCCTTGTCATTAATTATATTTCGCTAAGTGATAACGTAGTAATATTTCTTGTAGATTTTTCTATGGATTTACATTTGAATTTTCCTGCAGATTTTAAAATTCAAAGGAAATTTTGTTTATATTCTAAAATTTCTGGGAAATTTACTATAGATTTTTATACAATAAAGTAAAGAAATTTTATTGCAGTATTTTTATGTAAAAAAATTGAGGTTCTTTTTTAAAATTTACTACACATGAATTTTCTAGAGAAAAAATTGCAAGAAAATCTGTAAATTTTTACCAGGGAACGTCGTAGTGAAACTGCGAAAGTGACTTAACAAAGTACAATTAATAAGAAGGACTAAAAGTATGTGATTTTAAAAAATGGAGGACCAAAATCAATAAAAAATAAATGAGGGACCAAAATCAAATTTCATCACATTTTGAGGGACCAAAAATATATTTAACCAAAAAAAAAATTATAATGGTAATAAGTTGAAATTGTCATAACATTCATACAATTATGTAAAATGAAGCCATTTTATTGTAAACTCCTCTCACCACTTATACTTCACATCCTTCGGGGTGACCTCCCACAATTATGTAAACTCGCCTCAATATACTAATTAAATAATTTTAATTATACTAATAGTTAAATAATAAAGGTAAACTTATATATTTTCCTTAAAATATAATATAGTTCTTAATTTTTTTATTTTTTTTAGGATTATCAATGTCTACATTTAGATATTATTTGAATTAGAAATATTAGATATATATGACTTATTTAAAATAATGTATTTAAGTTATAAAAATAGTGAAAAAAATAAAAAATTGAAAAGGTGAAATTCTCGCGGGTTTCCCTGAACCCGACGAGGACCCGCGAGGATGAGGTTGAGTTTCATAATTTCATATCCCACAACAAGAAAATCGGTTATTAGATGTGAGAATTTAGTGATGGCCTGTGGCCGTCGCAAAATGATTTTTTGTTTTATTTTGATTTAATAATTATTCAGAAAAACGTAGCGATGGTCTGGCCGTCGCTAGACTAAAATAAGAGATTTGTGACGGCTTCCTCTATATTTGCGACGGCACGTTCGTTGCTAACTGAAAAATTGAATCTTACGATGGCCTGGCCGTCGCAAATTTGAAAATTTATACGCAAGTTTAATTAAAAAATTAACTAATAGCGACGACCTTGGTTGACAGTAGCGACGACATGGTCGTCGCTAATGCCGGCGCTAAATCTAAAACTTATACGAGACTGACTTCTCCTTTCTTCTTTCTCTTTTCTTCTTCCTCTCTTATTCCCTTTCTTCTCCCCTCAGACCACCGCGCCCTCACCGTGTGTAAGTCTCCCTCATTGTCCCTCAAGCTCTCTTTCTCTTTCAACCTCTCCCTCTCCCTAAACTCTTCAATTTGACCGATTATTGTTTGCGAAACAACCACTGTGGGAGGAGAACGACAGTCAACCACTGTGGGAGGACATTGCCGGCAATCAAACTCCGCCATGGGGATCCAATTGGTGCTATTCACCCCTATGTGTGATGAAACTGATGCAATTTGCATTTCTCTGTGTATTGTATGAATTATTTGTTAGTGGAGAGCTGAGCTCAATAGGCGAGACCCTATGAAGGGTTTTGGTTGTGTGCTGATAATATAGAATTGTGCATGTGTTTATATTATATGAATTTGTTTGTTATTTGTTAGTGGAGAGTTGAGCTCAATAGGTGCGACCCTATGAAGGGTGCTGGTTGTGTGTTGATAATATAAAATTGTGCATGTGTTTGTGTTGTGATATGTGAAAATGTTATGCTGAAATTATATAATTGTTGAATTGTAGACAAATGGATCGTAGAGGGGTGTATAATAGGATTTATTCTTCTGGGACATTGAGTCATGAGTAATATCTATGGGGTTTCAAAATTTGTTAACAATGCTATGGAACAACCTTCGTTTATGTTTGAATGAGGGATTGGGTGTCAATGTGTGAACTGTAATTGAACTACTAGAAAAGTTGTATTTACCGACGGAATTTAGAGACGGATTTGTGACGGAAATAATGACGAAATATCTTAAAATGAGACAAAAATAAATTTTTGGTTTCAGAGACGGAATTTTCCGTCTCAAATATATTTTGTCCTGAGTCCGTCTCTAAATTATTAAAGTTATCTTAGAGACGGAAATGATCTGTGTCTGATAAATTTCGTCTCTAATGCCCAAACTAATAATGTTAATACTAATAATAATTTTAGAGACGAACTTTAGAGACGGAAACATGTTTATGATGTAAAATTTGTCTCTAAATCCGCCTCTGGCTAATAATTTTGTTGACAAAATTTTGAGATGGAATAATTTCGTCTCTAATTTCAGTCTTTGATTATCACATTATTTTTAACCATTCCGTCAATGACAAAGCCTTATATAACTAATATTACATTCAGTAATATACATGATTTATATAATTTTTTAAAGATATATATTTTATTTAAGAGTTATTATATAACTAATATTACATTCAGTAATATACATGATAAATATAAATTTTTATATAATTTTTTAAGATATATATTATATTAAATAAAAATATTAAAATATGAAGTATATATTGAACTTAAAATGAATAATTTTAATTTAAAGGATAATTAATTTAAATTAGGCGTTTAATTTGAATGTATATATTAAATAATTACTATTTTTAATTTTTAATTATTAATTCATAAATTTGTTTTTTAAATAAGTCCTCATGAAAATAAATTTAACAAAAATATTTACATTATGAGATACACATAAAATCACTATTGACAAATATTTACACTAAATAAATTATTTATAATAATAAAATAACAAAGTAGAAAAATAAAAGAAAGAAAAGAAAAAAAAAGAAGAGGGGTCAGAACTCAGGTAATTATAGAATAGACTCTTTTAATTTGGGTCTAACCTTTAATTTTTTTTACTATAAAAAGTAATTTTAATTTTATAATATATATTATTAATTTTTTTAATATTAAATTTATACTATTTATAATAAAAATCTACCGTAGACCCAAACTAAAAAGGTTGACTTAGTATAAGAACTCTCGTCTTCTCGCCCCAAACTTTTACCCACACAGAGAACAAACAGAAAGGGAAACATGGAAAACCTAGGAGAGGGGGGAGAGTGGAAGAATGAAGGAGGGGAGAGATAGTCAGAATGCGAACGCTCTCTTGACGCAACTGAGTTTGCAGTGGTTGGAAAGGGGTGCGCGGTTGCAGATTTAGTCACCTGTAGTGACGCACGTCAGCGTCTACTGGAGACGGCGTGCGACGAAGCTGGGGCTGGTGGTGGTGCGACCATGAGTAGCGGTGGCTAGCGACGCACGAGGCTGGGGTTGGAACGCACGAACGGTGCTGTTCAGGGGTCTCGAGGAGTGTCGTACAGTGGCTGGACGAGGGAAGGCTCGCTCGGCGGCGCCAGATTCGGAAACGAAGTGCGCGACGCGCCACCACAGGCCGACGATGTCTCTCTGGGAAGGCCAGTGCCTCTCAATCTCACTTTTTCTTTTCTGGGGTTAACCCTTTGGCAGGTACCTTTTTATCTTCTTCTCAAAACTGATTCTGTACAATATTGCTTTGACAAATGCAGCTAATAAGTATAATCATAACCAGTTTGTGCTTATATTCGATGGTCATCATTTTGTATAGCTCTAAGTCACAACGTTGGTGATTCTCACATCTGCTATTCTTGGATTTTTGCTTCAATGGTCTAGTGCTTTAGCACTTAGGTAAGTTACTTACATTACTCTCTTTATTTATTGAATGATTATGTCTATAAAAAGAATTCCAATTTCAGTTTCTGGTAGGATGGTGTAGGGGCTACTTGTTTATTACTACCAGGTTGTTTTAGACACATTAAAAAATTCAGTTTTTTTCCATCCCTGATTGGAACATATAATGATTAAAATAAGTGATAAAATATTTGCAAGTTAAATAGTTGAACAAATTAAATAATTCTTGGATGAGAGGGATACAGTTAGTCCAAGAACCTCAGGGTCTAGTCCAAGGGAATGGGAAATTCAAGGTTCAGATTTGACACTAGAAGAGTTTATAGACTTGGAGAGTTTAAGACCAAAAGAAGCTTTCTTTACACTGTTGGAGGAGTTTTGCATATGGCGTCCTTCACTGATTCAAAGCCAAATCAGAAGAAGTTGTTGGTTCAAACAATGGGCTTTTACATCTATGGGACAAGTTCTGCATTTCCTTAAGACAAAGAAGGTGAAGGATATAAGTGAAGATTGTATTTTATTAGATTACAAATACCAGATTGAATTGATTAATGAATGTGTCATTTTCCTTTTCATTCCTTAACAAGGTATGGTAATTTAACTATACATAATGCATTTTATGAATTATATGTAGGATACTGTAGTGGAAAACAATAAAGTGAAATACATAATTGTTCAAATGATTATTGAGATAAAGCTGACTCGGTCTACACACCATATTTAATTTAACAACATGTTGTTTTGTGTTGATATGCAGAATGTTGACAAAATTCCACTAGTTTATTGTCCAGATCTCATAATTCATGTATGTATTCTTCAAAATGAAAATCCTAGGCTTCCTTGTTTTTGTTTAAATTGTTAGTTCTCATAATTCCTTCAAACTTAAGGGTCACCTTTTCTTTCTGATAAACCGACAGTATTTCTTGAGAAGGTTCTAACTGAAAATCTTTGGCTTCCTTGTTTTTGTTTTGGAAACTCAACAAGTGCAGCCATTATTCTTAAGGTATTGCTTTTTATATAATAACTCTTTGCTTTTCTCTCTGAAGTGCATCTCTCAGACTCATTATAGAAGAACCAAATCTCTAGTTTGTAGTTATGCTTCTTGTCAAAATCTTTGAGACAAGAGAGATAATGATTTGGCAATTGGCAATTTGCTTTTGTTATTACCCAAGGGCCAAGGATAATGTAATCATCATTGTTTGCATTGTCTAATGTAATAACAAATTTGATGAAAGAAAAAAAACGAAGAGGGATTTGGTTCTTTTACAAGTCAACAAGCAAGGTTTTTCTTACTTGCTCGGTCATGAAAAGGTTCTTGATTACTACACAGTGCACTCAGATTTTCATGTTATTGTTAGCCAAGGTTTATGTTAGCTATTCGGTTCTTTTTAACCAATTGTGTTATGATTCTGACAATTAACTTATAATAACTTAATGAATTAAGAATATAAAAGAAAGAATAGAAAAGAAAATTTATAGTATTCCATTTCCTTTACTACTGAATATACTGATTTTTTTTTAAATATTTATATTGCATATCATTAATTTGTTATTAAAGCATCATCTCAACAAAGTATTATGAGTGAGTGTTAAATTTTAGCATTTTATCTTCATATTTATTCTTTTTAATTATAATAGTTATTTTTTATACAGACAAAAGAGAAAATAAAAGCTAGATTTTTCTCTATATTAAAGCTGAGAGTTAACTTCTCTGTTTTAAAGCTGAAAGTTCCTGGGAATCCTTTGCTACCATGCAACACTAATACTGTGATAGAACTAGAGGAATCAGAGGAATCAAAATTAGCTACAAAGAGAAGTGACGGGGTAGGCTTGGAAGAGAATTGATTGTATATATTGGATAGCTGCTGCAATAAATTAGGAAGCATAAATACTGGCCCTGTTAATTACTAAGTTGAGTAAGTTTATTAACTATAGGAACACAATTTTTTCCCATGTGAAACTGATTTGAGTCAGTAAAATATGATGCTTCTACATATATAGTTCATAGTTGGTGCAAGTAGCTAGACTTACCCCACTAGATTATGCAGTAGGTGGCTTATCATTCTACCAAGCAATTATATAGCTGACTGTGCAGAGTACCTCAACTCATGAGTCCTATCTTCTATTTTCTAACATACATCTCATCAAGTAGGGAGGTAGTTAGTATTAGGTGTTAACAGGAAGTTATAGTAATATTTCATTACTGTTTTTTCTTATAATATTTCATTACTGCATTGTGGTGGACAAATTATTAGTTTTGCAATTTCAGTTTTTTTATCTTCCGTCATGAAATATAAATTTTTATGCCTATTGTTTTATGCCTGCTTTATGTATCTGGTTTCTATTTTATGCCTGCTTCTCTGGTTGCTATTTTTCTGCTTGGGAAAGTGCTTTTCTGCTCTGGCTGGTTTTGGAACTAATTCCTTACAGTGTTCTATGTATGAGATAAAGGTTCTGGTTCTAGTTCTGGCTGTTGATACACCCACTAGTTACTTTGAAGGAGCACCAGGGAGGATGACTGCAATTCACACAGTTAGTTTGATTGATAGGAGCAAAGAATAATTATGATTTCTCACTTATTTATTTATACTATATCAGATTGAAGCAACTGTCATACCTGATGATTATCGGTATAGAAAGGTAAACTTATAATTTTAGAAATTCATGTTTAATCAGTGCCACCTCTATTTATCTGTATTTCATTGACTTCTATTTATACTAGATTTTTTTGCTGCATCTGATGCTATTAAAATTTAAGTTGTTACCTCATTATTCAAGGTATAATAAAAAAGTAGCCCACCTGCCTAAAAAAATAAAAATAGAGACGAATGATCATGTAGAAACTTCTAGGAATTAGAGACAAAAATTAATTTCGTCTCTATTTAGAGACGGACATTAAATTGCTCAGAGACGGAATAAATTGGTCTCTGATGGAGACGGAATTGTTTAACTTTCAATATGGTGTTAGAGACAGATTTTTTAAATTATAGAGGCGGAAATATTCCGTCTCAAATTACAGACGGACAGAAAAAAATCGTCTCTATAAAATCAGCGACCATCGTGATTCCGTCTCTAATCCCTTTAGCGATAGAAAAAGTAGCTTTTAGGGACGAAAAAATTCCGTCTCTATTTCAGATTTTTCTGGTAGTGTTGTGAGAAGATTCTGAGCCCACCATTAGTTAGAGCTCATTTGTTGAAGTGTGGATTTAAACCAAATTATTGGGTGTGGACTAAACACGGAGAAGAAAGGTTTAATAATGTTGAGTTGGGAGATGATGATAATAACAATGTTGAATATATGAGTTATAAACCTCAATTTGCCTCAGTCACTCAGATGATGTATGACACATTTAGGCCTATACATGATGAAACACATTATAATGACCATGAGGCACCTAACCTAGATGTCCAACAATTTTATGATATGTTATTATCTGCAAATCAACCAATCTATGATGGAGCAACTAAATCTATGTTATCAATAGTTGTGAGGCTATTAGCAGCTAAAACTAACTGGCATGTTACTGAAAAGTGTTTGGATTATTTTACGCAAATGCTAGTTGACGTAGCTCCAAAACCTAACAACATTCCGAAAAATTAGTATTAAGCGACGAAATTGGTGTCTAAGTTAGGTTTGAAGACTGGAAAAATTAATTGTTGTAGGAATGGGTGCATGTTGTATTACAAGGATGATAACCATTTAACCGAATGCAAGTTCTGTAATGTTCCGAGGTTTGTTCCTCAGAAAGTTAGGAAGCGAAGATACAAAGATGTTCCAGTGAAGAGGATGTTCTATTTGCCAATTATTCCAAGGTTGCAGCGATTGTATGTGTCGTTAGAGTCTGCTGCACAAATGCGATGGCATCATTAGAACAAGAATGATTATAGTTTATTGCATCATCCATCGAACGGGGAAGCATGGAAACACTTTGATAATGTGTATCCTAATTTTGCAAATGAGCCAATAAATGTAAGATTGGGGTTATGTCCTGATAGGTTTACACCTTATATTCAAGCTTCGACCTCACCGTATTCATGTTGGCCTGTAATTGTTACACCATATAATCTCCCCCCTGAAATGTGCATGACTAAGCCATATATGTTTTTGACTTGTCTAATACTCGGTCCAACTAACCCATAATCAAACAGATGTGTTTATGTAGCCTTTGATTGATGATCTTCAATAGTTGTGGAGGCATGGTGTTTTGACGTGTGATATTTCCACTAAACAAAACTTTCTCATGCGTGCATGTTTGATGTGGACTATCAATGATTTTCCGGCACATGGAATGTTATCTGGATGGCAAACAAAGGGTAAATTAGCATGTCCATATTGTATGGAAGAAACAAAAGCTTTCACGTTGCAGCATGGTGGAAAAAACTCATGGTTTGATTGTCATCGTAGATTCTTTCAAAGTGATCACCCTTTCAGAAGGAGTAAAAGAGGGTTTACGAGAAACAGGGCTGAGCATGATGGACCACCTTGTATGTTGATAGGGCCTCAAATTTGGGAATTTGTGCAAGACTTTCCAAAGGTGACAGATGGTAATTGTTCCAAACTTCCAGAGTAGTAGGCCTCGTTTATCAACTAATTCTTTTACAAACGGAATAAAAGAAAGCAAAATAAGCCGATGGTAAGTTTGTCTCCTGGGAGAGCCCGCATGGATTACCTTTGAGTGTGTGAGGCCGCTAGTAACTCGGGGTGTTAGCAATTTAGTTTGTCTGCAGTATTATAGAGTAAACCTAAAATAATAGATAGTTTTTACATGCACGAAGGGTGTGATGATATGAAGTCCAGTCCTAATCCAAGTAATGTGTCTCTAACTCTTCCTTTTTTAATTCAATTGATTATTTATTTGTTATTTACAATTTACGCAACAATACTCTCAAAACCGTTATTTCCCTTGATAAATAGACTACAAATTTACGTGAATTGACCGTTCCCTGTGGATACGATACTTTTCTTACTATTATACTACTGGATTTTTGGTTCGCTTGCCAGAAATCCATCAACCCGTCCCTCGTAAACCCTAAACCCTATAATTTAGGGTTTAGGTATTAATTGGCTTACTAAAGTTTAAGTTTGTATCATGGATCATGTGTACTTTATATGTCTTTCAAGTGATTTTGAATCTTTAATCAGAAATGCAGTCTAATTTAAATAGTGACCATGAGGATATAGATTCAAAACTCAAGATCTTGAGAAACGCCTTTAGGAAGTAAATGTTATCTTTAATTGATAGAATCTGCAGTATCCTCTAATTTTCCTTTGATTTATGCTTTCTTGACATGCTTGATTTATAGCTTTAGCTTAAAATATGAAATTATCTCTCCAATCCAAATACTAAACATACTGAATCTATCGCAGGAAGCTTGACCTTCTAGTTACTCAGAAGCAACTTCAACCATTACTTAAGGGTTCACTTCAGTTGTTGTAAATAAATTTTTTTTTTGTAAAGTGTGTGTTAACATTTTAGAGAATTGAATGGACCAATAATAGACAGTGTGTTAAAAAAGGTGTGCTGTTAGTATTATCCGGTCAATTTGTGAATTCTAAAACCAGACAACAATGTTTTCTTGATCAATTGTACAACCGAAAAATTGACAGTGATGCCAAAATTAGGTTATGCTAGCTAGTATTTCATAGTTTCCTGTAGCTAATATGCCTCCCTAGCCTTGGTAAGTTACAACTGTTGATTAGTTATTGCAATTTTTATTCTTCTTTTGTGACCATCTTTTGTTTCATATTATTTATGCTAAGTAGAGGTCTTTTATTCCTTTGAAATAACTTATGCTAGGTCATGTATCCCTTGCAGATCATATAGTTTATAGGTTCTGCAGTTTCTTAGCTAATAAAATCCGAATTTATCTACGTAAATCAACTTGGTTCTAGTTTTGAAACCAATTTAAAAAACCAGTTTAGTTCAGCAAAACAGTTTAAATAACCAGTTCGGTTTTAATTCTGAAACCAGCTCTTAAACCAATTCTTCAAAACACCAGTTCGGTTCACTTACACAAAATTGGTTCGGTTCGAAAATTTAAAACCGGTTCACAGTACTCTAAAACCAGTTTGGTTTGGTACATCTGAATTGGTTTATGGTTCGGTACAGTTCAGGTAGTTTTTGTGTTTTACTATACCATGAGCACCCCTAGAATAAATCCTTAAATAAACAAAATGGGAAGAAAATCCTTAAGTAAGGTCAACAGCTAAATCTGTAGGTAACTTTCTTTATGGATTTTCCTATGATTTTTTATGCACCTAATTGTTTTTTAGAAAAAGATTCTTGTGAATATTTCCTAGAACTGTTTTCATTAAAAAATGTTCCTGAGAAATTCCTAAGAGAAGGTTGGATAATCATATAATTTGTTAATGTGTTTGTGCATGCATGCCTTACTTACAAATTTAGTGCCTTTTGGTATCATTTATTCTTATACAAAACCATAAATGCATCAACATAAAATGAGAATTGAATCCAATGGCCTTAGAATAATTTTGATTATCTGCAGGTGCAGATCCCCACTTGTGGCAGCATATATTTAGTCCATTTGGTTAGTAGAAACAGTGTTATTTTAAAAAAACCACAGCTTGATATTGATTCAATGATGACTTGATTAAACTTAGAACTTGGTTGTGGATTGGAGCGAAATTTGTGGGAGTGTCTTTTTCTATTTATATGAGTGATTAAATCTTCCTTTGTTTTGTATTGATCAATGTTATTTCTGGTCATGAGATGTTGTATATAAGTTGGGGTACCCTTTGTACCCATAACATAAATTCCTTTTTTGCTGTGAAAAAAAATGTTCTTATAACCAATGAAAAAATGTTAGGTTTCTTTATAATACAACTTTGCCTAGAATAAAAATTATAATAAACATTTTTTTTATTGGAACACAACCATTAATGTATTGATGATATTAAATGCTCATTTCGCGTATCTTTTTTTAGCTTATAAGTTACTTAAAAGCAAAAGCCACACCAAACACTATTTTGCTTACATGGTTGCATAAAGTCCTCTCTTCAACTCTTAAATTTGATTAAAAAAATGTTATCTTATTTTAGTTTTTAATAAAGTCACTTCTTTGATAAAAAAAAATCAAGTTTCTTGAACAAGACCTGAACAAGTTTCTTAATCCCAAACTCCCGATGCCGCTAAGCTTCTAGTCTCAAAATAACCTTCTTCTTCCTTCATTCATTCTCATAAGTCACAACCATGTTGTTATAGCAGTCGCCGCATCATCTACACTGCGTCGTCACCGCCTTGTCTCCATTGCGTCTCCTTTGTTCCAACACTGTCTTTCTTTAAATCGGATGAGTTGCAGAGCTCCCTTGTCATAATAAACATCTCCGACAAAATGCAAGGCATCTTCTTTATTGTGAAATTGCTGGAAGCCGAAGTCTAACAGAACTGCCTGGAGGATTATCAAAGCTAAAATTAACATGGTTAAGTCCAAATAAGCTAGATAGGGACACTTGCAACATTCCATATCCGAGAAATTAAATCTACCAAATAATTTTTACTTTATTTTTTAGAGCTCTTATTTTTTATTTTAACTTTAAAGTAATTTATAAATTGAAAAAAAGCCCAAACGAAACCTAAATACTATATATTTTTAATAAAAAATTTTAGTTTTGATTTTTTTTATTCTATGCAAAGTTGAATAGATAGAAAAATACCCTTATTAAAATAAGGTCAACATGATGTTTGATCATTGATGTCTCTTTTATTATTACTTTTATACATTACATTTTGTGCTTTTAATTGTTTCTGTCAAATAAACATGTACTCATACAATAATTTCTCATGACCGGGTAGGGAGGATAACAAGTGTGTTTGAGTAAATATATGTAAAATTATCTTGGTTTTATAAAATTAAGTCGAAAATTAGATAATTTATATTTTGATATTTTTATTCCAAAATAAGTTTATGATAACATTTAATATAATATTTTTAACCTAACATAAAATTGCATTTGGTCATTTCTAATTACTAAAAGGATTTAATTGGTATACACAATCGGTGTAAAGAAATTTTACACAAACATCCAATGGTGTGCCGCCACATCATTTAATGAATATGACACCTCATGTGTTATTAAATTCAATAAATGATGTGGTAGTTCATCATTGGATGCCTGTGTAAAATTTAATTTCTTTACACTGAGGATCTATGTATATTAAACTCTTAATAAAATATGCTTTTAAAAGCAGAAGTAGTTATAATTTATAATAACCACCGAACACCTTTTTTTTTTTTTCCAAAATTCAAAATTAGATTTACCTCATTCAACCTCAAACCTACTTTTCAATTCCACCATTTAATGAGATATGAAATTCATATAACAACAAAATATATTAAAACTCATACAACATATTTTTATCTCTATCTATTTCTATCACATCATCCATCACATCCCACATTCTCTCTCTTTACTCTCTTTTCTTTCTTTCTCTCACTAATTAAGTTGTATGTTATAATTATATATATATAACATTACTAACCTACAAACAATCTACACAGCCATGCGTCACCCTTGCTTCCATTTAGATCGATAGAAAAAATGGTCATGTCATATATGCTGTTAAAAAGAAAAGCAAAAATTTTAGTTGTGAAAAAAGCAAACTGCAATTTATTTAAATAAGTGCAGCTAGCTTTAAATAAAAGTACAAATGAAGAAAAGATTTTACCGCCACGTTACCGCTTATTATTTAAAAAAATTAAAAAATTGAAATAATGTAAAAAAAGAGAGAGAAACACTTCGAGCCTACCCCGCGTGTAGTTAGTTAAAGACTAATTGCTAACAAGTTATAAATTTTATTTCAATTGGTTACAAACTGGATATTTATAAGTTATAAACTTTGGTTTACTTGCTTAAAATCTGAGCATGAGGAATTTATGAACCACTTTTTAATTTGGTTATAAACTGATTGTTAACAAGTTATAAACTTTATCTTAGTTGGATACAAACTGCATGTTTATAAGTTATAAACTCTTTATTTGCTTAAAATAGCATGAGAAATTTATGAACCACTTATTTGGTTATAAATTGAATCTAAACAAAATATAAACTTTATCTCAATTGGTTATAAACTGTATGTTGATAAATAAACAATGGATAGTTTGGTTAAAAAGTATGGATCATGAAGGATGCAACAGTGGAAAAAGGGGTTGCAAGTTAATTGGGAAAAAAGTGGGAGAGAAGAGTCGAAGGAAAAAAAGAATGCGAGCAACAGCCACCCGCGATTTCATACATAAAAATGGGAGGAATTTTGAAACAAATAAGTTACAGTTATTTTTTTTTTAAATAACTTTCAGTTTGATAAGGAGGAAATTTAACTTTTTCAATTTCAAAATTGTTACTTTATTTTACTTTATTTAAATAAATTGTAATTTTTTTTTACAAGTGAGAATTGTTGGTTTTTTTTTTTTTTTTTTTTTTTTTACAGCAAGCGATCAACATGACATTTTTTTAGAGGACCAAAATTGTTTTTGTACAACAATATGGTATAACAATATCTTATAATTATGAGATAGATATGAATAAAAGAGAGAAGTGTAGAATATAATAGATGATATATATGATACAAAAAGAAATAGAGAAAAAATGTATTCTATAAATAGTTATATAAATAATAGTTTTTTTATTATTTTAAGTGGAAGCAAGTATGATGTGTGAATGTTCACAGTTGTATATTACCTTACGGTACGAATACAATAACTCTTTTTGAAACATGCTGTAAATTGTCCTATTTATCCTTGACTGAAATGATGATGACAAAGCTCTGACCATGTGAGCCAATAATTTATCAGCTCTAATACATATACACGTTTACAATGTGTCTCGCTATCACTGCACTAAAAAAAATACAAAAAATGTATGAGTTGCTTCCAGTTGTGTTTTTACATATTTTAAACTAAAGCAAATAACAATGTATCTTGTACGCCATTTCTTACACCTTGTTTGACAAAAGGAAAGAATGATACAAAAGGGAATGTTTATATGTTTGTAGCTAGGGTAAATTACAATTAATTTTCCCAATGCTTCAGTTATTCTCCAAATGTTATATATAAAATTTGTTTTGTAAAACAATTCTGGAAGCTTTTAGGTTTAAATAAAAAAACAACTCTCTATATTATAGTTTCAAGATCTCATGTTGGAGAATGAAACACTCATTCACCATACTCTCCCTCTCAATGATTTTTGAC
This sequence comes from Sesbania bispinosa, assembly GCA_026901365.1. Classification (NCBI taxonomy): domain Eukaryota; kingdom Viridiplantae; phylum Streptophyta; class Magnoliopsida; order Fabales; family Fabaceae; genus Sesbania; species Sesbania bispinosa. Next base: position 1,491,863 of record QLOH01000053.1, read on the forward strand.
ATTCTCTCTCTTTCTCTTACCTTGTGTTTGGATGGAGAATTTTAGAATTCTCAAAATTATAATAGACAATATTGAGTAAGTTGTTAAAATGAGAGGAATTGACAATGACAATCCAAGAAGTTTGAACATAAAAGAGAAATGTTGAAATTCTCTCTCAATATTTGTCATTTGAAATTCTCCTATTTATCATAAAAAAAATCCTCCTATTTGTCATTTAGAATTCTTTCTTCTACTATTTTAACACATAAATTCTAGTAATTTTAAATTTCTATATCCAAACACAAGGTACTTGATGGTGAATTTCACTCACATGTATGAGAGTGAGATTTTCCCTCTCAATCATTAATACTAATTTTCTATCTCTTTCTAATTTTTAAATACTAATAAATGCTAACATTAAAATTTAAAACTTATTAAGATTCAAAATTTTATCCTATTATTTTCTATTTCAATCTTTTTCAATATATAAATCTTTATTCTTATCTTTATGATTTATTTTTATTATATGTTATTATAAAATAATAATGTAAATTAGATTTTAATAGTAAAATATAATATACTATTATAATTTAAAATTAAAAAATTATCCAAAAATATTTTTTTACTTTAAAAATATTAAATTATTATATATTTATTTTTAATTAAATAAAAAGATACATTTATCCTCGTATTACATAGGTTAATATACTAGTTATTTAAAAATATGGGACCAAATCTCCACAATCCACGCGCACTCATTATAAAAAAAATCTTATCACACAAAACAGACTAGCATATATAAATGAAAGCAGTTGTATTTATAATAGTCAGTTTAATTTATAGTGGGATAGAATTAATTTTGATAAATTTATAGAATTAATGATAATAAATTAATGATGCATGATTTATTAAAAATGTTGAAGTGAAGTGATTTAAAATTAATTTCACAATGAGAATTGCAAGTGGAACCAAACTAGCACTAAAGTGATTTATGCAGGTAATTTGCAACAAATCCGTCTAATATTTATTTAGAAAATTACTATGAATTTTGATGGTCCATCAATTAATAGACCACATGATTTGTGGTTGACCTTACACGCGCGGCAGAGCTAACTTTAAATTAAATTGCACCAATGGACCATATTGATTTAATGATTTGTACTATGGGATAATTAAAATCAATGTTTTTAAAACCAGATCAATAATTGAACTAATAAAGGTATTGGTTCACGGTTTAGTGATTAAACTGTGGTTGGATCATGATCGAATCAGTAATAATTAAATATATTTTGTAATATCATATAATATTTTTAAATAATAAAATAAGATAAAATTATAAGAAATCAAGATATATAAGATTATAAATTAATATAAAAGACCTTATTAAATGTATTATATCATAAAAAATTCATAATAATTGATAAAATAATAAATATTTATGTATAATCCTTAAAAGAGTTATTTTTATTTATCTCAAAAATATTTTGTATTAAATAAAAAATTAAAAAAAACTAAAAAATTTAAAAATTTTGAAACTGGTCAGTTCAATCGATTTTAACCAATATAACCAGTTTTTGACTGGTTCTGAAATCAACCAATTTTTTGGGTAATCTGAACCGGACACCAAGTCAATTTCTGGTTGGAATTGTTTAAACTGACCGGTCCGGTTTTGATAACAATAGATAAAATGCATATGAGAATTAATATCAACGGATGATGGATGGGAATATTCTTTGATTAATAGCTTATAGCTATATATGTATATGAGAGAGAGAAAGAGGTAGTAATTTGCTAGAGTTGGATTTTTCCCTATGACCCCAACAAATTTTGTTGTCATATATAACTCATAATTTTGGGCTCTTAGAAGATGGTCCACAAAAACAAGTTATGATTGGATTACCAACCTTCTTTTTCAGGTAACCCTTTTTGTAAGTGCCGACTTGAAATTGCAACGCACCACACCGCTGACCTTTCCATTTTTGTCTGGAAACACGTGCAATGCATCAACTTACTGTTTGTTTGTTTGAGATCGAGGTGCTGAAACACATGGACGCTAGCTAGCGCTAGCTGGTGTGGTAGGTTGCACTCGTGAAAAAAGAATTAATGGCTACGATACGAGCAACAATTAATTCAAATAGATGAGAGACATTATTGATGGGTTTGTACTGAAACTGAACTACTATTGTTTGCATCGATCGTAAATGTGGTAAAAAGCCACTTGACTTAATAACTTACTACTGCAACCTATTATTAGCGTGCTTCGTGCTGGAGGTAAAGAGCCACTTAATAATATAATCTACTACTATCGTGCTTAATTGGTGCTGCTTTAAGCTCACGTTTTGAACATTTTAACCACTTTTAAACTTGAATAACACTTGCTCCTTTTATCAAATTGGAAGTGTATCAAAGCGATGTGATGATACGACTTGAAATTGTAGGAAGAAAGAAGGGTTCGATTTTCAATAAATACATTTTTAGAAAAAAATTTAATGTGAAGCGTATGGCTAATGTTTTGTTTGGTGTGATTAGGGAAATAGAGAGAAGAGAAATGAGAAGGAGAAAATTAAATAGGAAAGAGATATGGGTGGTTTATAGGTTGTTTGTTGGGAGAAAAATAGATGAGAATTAATAGAGGGTGAAATGAGGATTTTAGTTGTTTAGTTTGACCGTAGTGATCGAAAAGAAATATTGTTTTTTTTATTATTTTATTAATTTCACTGGCATACACATACCGTTAAAATCAATTTTTGGAAAAAAAATCGATTTTATCAATTTCACAGATTCATATGAGATTGCAGAATCTATTTCTCCTTTTCTTGGCCATGGTCGCGCAACCAAAGGTGCCTCTCATCTACCACCATCATGCAGAAATACACCAAGTAGATGACCAATCCCACCATAGACCTGCCACCCTCCAGCTCTTCCTCCACAACCATGTCCTCCCCACGACGCAATCATCGCGGACATGGGACGAAGTAATCACAGCGAACATGGTGACGGTGCAACCATGACGAGCGTGACACAACTTGATGTGAATCCAACCAGGCATAAGAAGGCTATACAAGAAGCTACATGTGGGCGGCTAACTTGGAGTTATTTGGCTGACTTATTTTGTCTTGGACAGTTACAAAAATTGTTGGGCTGAATCAATGCAAGGGGACAAAGAAATTACAACCATCAAGAAGAGAGTTGTTACAAATTGAAGGGGGGAGACAAGCATTGCAATGTAGCGGTTATACATTGAATGAAGCAGCCATAATTCAATATTGGAGCCGTTATGTTTCTCCTAAGGGGCGGGCAATTGATGACTGAATTATGTAACTTTAATCCTTGTTGGTTGTTATGTTTCTAAATTTTAATATAATTATTAGGAGAATTAAGTGACTGAATGTGAAAAGCCATACAAGAATTGTAGGCACCTTTAAAAGGGGCGCATCATGCCCGCAGAATTTACAAGACAAGTTTGAATCAGAATTTTATTTTATATTGGAGAGTGTTTCTCTAATTTTCTTGTTAATTCAAGAATTGAGTTTTATTAAAGGTCCTTCATCCCTTTGTGTGTATAACTCTTAGGCTTATCTTCCATCCTTGGAAGTGTGACGTTTATCATTTTTTCCAAGCATTTTTCTTGTTTAACAATTTCCCCAATTTTCTTACTTATGAGCATTCCAACCTAGATAGATCCGTAAAACGAACCACCCCCTTGGATTCTCGTCACAACTACATCACAATCGCATAATTTTCTTCCTCGATAAATCACATTGACACTATCCGTGAATGTTCTATAGTGATCCCCGTCTTCTCCAGCGAACGCTGTAGTGATGTGCGGCATGTAGTGGTGCACGATTTCAACTGCAAGGTTGTGAGCAGTGTTCAATGACATTGGAAGACCTCGGTGGAGGGTTCTAGCTAGCGCGACCATGGGATGATCGCACTGGTGTAGCATGCACAGGACATCACTATGAAGGAGAGACTTCAGCCATAATTAACTATGAAGAAGAGTACAACAAACAGTGGGAGCATTATTTTTTCGCTTTTCTCACCAATGCTACGAAGAAATAAAAAAAAACTGTGGAGTCCACTACTTACTCCTTCTCACTACCTATTTCACTTATTGCATATTTCGTCAATAACAATCAAGGGCTAAGCGTAAAGTTGAAGTGCTTGATAATATGAGATATAAAGTGACTAATTAATATATATATATATATATATATATTATTTTACCCTAAAAACAATTATATTGAGAGATGTAAAATATGCACAAAAGTGATGTAAAATGAAATTTCCTAAATAATTAATAATTTATGATTTTTCAAAAAAAAATGTGAAAATTGTTAAACAATGATAAAGCTATATATGTCTCAAGGATACAAAGAGAGTATAATAAGAGATATATCCTCGTGATAAAAATATTTTATTATAAAGTAGTTGATTAATGATATGAGACTTTCCACATTATACGTGGAAGAAATTATTAAAATAATTTGTATGAATTAATATTCGTGATGAATTCTGAAAATAAAACGAGAGAAGGTGACGTTTGAAGTGGGAAAAGTCAAGTGACTCATTGATAGTGAAAATACATTAGAGAGGTTACCATTATTAAGAATGAAGAATGATGGCTCAAATCTATTATATATTACTCTATTAACACGTGGCTAGCTTGAATTTCTAATTTTTTTTAAAAGAAGTTACTTACATTTAAAAATGTATTATTTTTAGGGTCGCAATTTGGTACCCTCCTGTTAGAGAGGGTTTTGGTACCTTCTTGTCTTTTTTTTATTGAATAGGCCCAAATTACGTAGGAACAAGTCGTGTACTCTGTCCTAAATTATTTCGAAGATATAAAATAGATTTTAAATGAGACACATGTGTATTGCAAATGAGACTATGAAAAAATGGGGGAATACAATAAAAAATACATGATAATAGTTATAGAGGGTCAAAAAGTCTTTTCAAAAATTAAAAATATAAATTCTAATAGTTAAATATTGTCCTATAAGTATAAAAATACTAAGATCATTTAAGAAAGTTGAGAGAAATTGATTAAATTATCAAAGAAGGTACCAAAATCCTCTCTCACGAGAGGGTACCCTAGAATTTCCCTTATTGGTATATTTTATTTTATAATCCTAAAAGTATTACTCAAATAGGAAAAATAAAAAATATTAACCCATAATTATACAAACGGTTAAGATACTAATTGTATATATTCACAAATATATATGCCCATTATTTAATTTAGAAAATTTTTTATTTTTTATTTCTTATTTTTCATTAATAAACATAAAAATATAAATTTATTTTTGTTTTATCTCTATTTTAAAAAAGTTATGTAGAAATAATAAAAATAGCATTTTGTGAAATTTACTGTTTCTCATAGATATATATTTTTAATTAAAATATACTTTTATTTATAGTTATGATTTTATATATAATTATTAATAAATAAAAAATATTTTTTTTCAAAGGAAATAAGTCTTAATTTTCACGTGAATGTTTTCTTTAGAATACCTCTGGAATTTTGCTTTTTGCGTAAGTGTGAAGGCAGGCGCGCGGTATTTGAACCAAAGCTAAATTAAGCAATTTTGCAATTTAATAATTAATCTAGTCAAGGAAATACTAGAAGGATTTATTTCTCTTTCTTTAAGACTCTTCCGTAGAAATTTAAAGATAAGAGAATTTTCAACAATATATATGACAAATTTACATAAACAAATTGAATTTATGAAAGGTGAATTAAATCTTCCGTTTTTTTACAATTCTTTTTCCGTTTTCAAGCACTTTTTATTTTTTTATTTTTGGTAACAATAAGGAAAAGAAAAGCACTTTTTCTTTGATACATACATTTTTTCCTTGCTGATTTATTAAAAATTATATTTTAATGGATTGGTTTCTTTAAAAAAATTATTATATACAAATTTATCCCTATTTAAAATTAAATTTTAATTTTTTACATTAATCAAGATCTAAAAATTGGAAAATATTCAATAGATATTAAAAATAAATATATGTAAAAAGAATAATGGATATTTTAAATTTCATAAATAATCTTATATTAACCACCTCAAAATTTTTAGGAGTATTCTTATAAATAGAACCGGAAGAAGTGTATGATATTCCATACAGTTAATTGATTTAATTGTGACAAGACTTTCACTAAAGCTATAACATTTCTATATTTGATTAAACATTCTAATTTGCTTATAAAATAATTTAATAAGTTTCAAAGTTTGTTTGATCAAAATAGAATCATTTAACACATGAACTTATTTAATTAGGTTATAGTATTTTCTCATATACATTACTTGAAGTTACATGTATAAATTTATAGTCTATAATTTATTAATTTTCTTTTTTTATTCTTAATATTTTAATAAAAATTCTGCTTTTATCCCATCTTATTTGAGGATATTTCTCTCCCTCACCTTCACAATAAGGATCTAAATATTATTTTGAATTATTATACGGTGGTTATTTTTTAATATTATACTATTTTAATAAAATATATGATTTTCAAATAAAAAATAATTAATAAGAATTTAGGATTAACTAAAAAACATAAAATTGTAATGACAAAAAAAACATATTTTTAGATATGAAAGGAAATAGAATTTGTATAAAAAATTATATAAACATCTTCTATTATGTTATTTTACATTAATCTATTAATTCATACATGATTTTATCAAATACTTTTCATTTATGGTAAAATAAATTATTCATTTCTGTATTTTTTATCAACTTTGGTATTGGTCTTTAATTTTTAAAACATTTATTTTACATTCTTATACTTTTAAAACACTTTGATCATAGTCCATGATATTAATTAGTTCGGTTAAGTTGTTGATCTGGTTAATAGACTTCCCACGATAATCTTTAGTGTTAGATCTCATTTAATTTATATGGATATTAAGTTCATTTATTAAACAATTGGATTCACTATCAACTTAACAGAGATAATTAACGTCAGAAACTATGATTGAGATGTTTTAAATGTATATGGATTATAACAAATATTTTAAAAGTCAAGAATGATCGAAAACTAAAGTTGATAAAAGCACATTTTACCCTTTAATTTAATGAACTAACTTATTAACTTTAAACTTTTAAATTAACAATTTTTGATTAAAAATTATTTTTAATTTTTTAATTAATTTTTTAACTTTCAACTAATTATCATGTATTTTTACCAAACCGAATCTTAAATAACTCTATTAAATATGAATTTAATTCAATTTCCTTGTCATGTGTTACTAGTGATTGATTAAGTGATACGTGTTTGAGCTATCAACACCAATATTTTTTACTAAAGCACGATTACCTCATGTGGAGGATATGTTGACATAAAAGAAATAGTAATCAAATCACTAAAAGCATTTAATATATATATATATATATCAACAATGTTTTCTCCAAACCCCAAGTAGTTGGTTGAGTGGAGCAAGATATATAGGGTCTGGTATCTGACAGGGCACAGGTTTGAACCCCCACTTGTTCCCTTGAGGTGAGGTAAAATGTAAGTACCTCTGCAAGTGCTCTTTGAGCTGGAGGCATTCCCTACCTTGGACTGGGGCATCATCACCCCACTCTAAATTTTAACTCATAAAAAAAAACTAAGTTTTCTCCAAATTAATGTTTTTATTTTAAATTGCGAATATACCTACAAATACATCAATTGAGGTTAATTCACTTAATTAATTGGATGAATTAATTAAATTGGTTGTATATATATGTTTGTAGATACGAAAGTTGGCAAATTAATGGCCATGGTGTAGCCTGACATTGTTTAGTCATAGTCAATAATATCCACACATTATGTTTTAATTATTTTTTAAAAATACTTGCAAAGAACGGGTCCAAACTGAATACTGCATCTTCATGCTGCATAAATACCAATCCTACCGTTCTTTGGCATGCACCATTCTCTCTCATCTTCATACCAATAATGGCATCATCATCACCAGTTAGTACTGTCTTTGGTAGCACTCATTCTGTTCTTGGTATCATGGACATGGCCATGAAACCAGACACCGAAATACCAGAAATGTATATTCGCCCAGAACAAGAATCTCCAATTCAACCAGATGAAACCAATCCCTTGCCAACAATTCCCATTTTTGACTTCAAAAGCTTAGTATATGGAACTGCCATAGACACTGATCTTGAGAGGTTGTTCACAGCATGCAAAGAATGGGGTTTCTTTCAGGTTAATTAATTTGTCCCAATCTATATTAGTTATTAGTATAATTCCTTTTCCATTTTCTAATTAATTACATAAAGTCTTAACTATTGAATAATTTTCTGTTAATTTATGCAGGTTGTGAACCATGGTGTGAACTCTCAACTGCTGGAGAAGCTGAAACTTGAGATTGAGAACTTTTTCAAGCTTCCTACTGAAGAGAAAACCAAATACCAAATCAGACCAGGAGATGTTCAAGGTTATGGAACTGTCATCAGATGTAAGGATCAAAAGCTTGATTGGGGTGATAGATTCTATATGGTGATAAACCCTGTTGAAAGAAGAAAGCCATATCTTTTCCCTGAGCTTCCTACATCACTGAGGTTCTTATTATTTAACTTCTCCCTCTTTTCAATAGAATTTAATGAATATACACAAATAGTCTGTCATTCGGCCAGTGATATATTGTCACGTCATTTAATAATACATGAGATGTCATATTAATTAAATGATGTTATAACACATGATTGAATGACTGTGTGTATATTAATTAAACTTTGTTCTATATACTCTCAAAGATATATATAAACTTATGATCATTTCTATGTATGCATATATATGTGAAGGGATACCTTGGAGTCATACATGACAGAATTGAGGAAACTTGGTATGACACTTCTTGGGTTACTAGGAAAAGCCATAAGCATGGAGATGAAGGAAGTGGAGAATCTGTTTGATAATGGAATGCAATCTGTGAGAATGACATACTATCCACCATGTCCAAAACCAGAACTTGTTGTAGGCCTCACACCCCACTCTGATGCCACAGGCATAACAATACTTCACCAAGTTAATGGAGTGGAGGGTCTGGAGATAAAGAAAGGTGGGGTTTGGATTCCTGTGACCTTTCTCCAAGACGCTTTTGTAATCAATGTTGGGGACATTATGGAGGTTTGTCATACTTTTTTTCCCCTTTCTCATATTTTTTTATGTTTTGATAATGAAATAAAGCACGTGGTATATTGAACCAAGTCCTAGGATATCGATATTATCTGCTTTGTTTTCTGTATCTAATTAAACTAATTGTTTTCAATCAGTCACGGTAATCATACCTTTATAACTTTATTGTTAAGCATAGATCATGCTGAATCCAGCATCTCCACATCATGACGTAAATAATGGCTTCTTTTTACGCGGTAGTGCCATTTAACATAACCCTATACCTTTTTTTTTTCTTTTAAACTATGAGCATTTCTATAGTACTTATATACAAATTGAAATTAAATTAAGGCCATTTGCAGTTTCAAAACAGTTTTCATTTTTAAAAATGAAAAATCTAAAGAAAACTATTTAACAATAGTTTTAAAACTGATTGAAAAGTGTGACAATTTTTTATTTTAAAAATTAAAATATTCTAGGATATCTTGAAAATTATTTACTTTGGTTATAAGACACATTTAAACATAAATGTGCATATTAAGAAAACATGCTTTTATGTAATTATTTTTTAAAATTTACTCTAACTTTTAAATTTATCCTTATTTAAAATCAAAATCTATTTAATTCTCACATTAACCAAATATTGGAAACTATAAAAGTTCATTAATCATGAAGGGTAAACATGGAGAGAAATAATAAATACTTCAAAAAGACTAAAATTTTGTTAAGAGTATCTTGTAAAAGAATCAAAACAAAATTTTGAAGAGTGTCTTATAAAAAGGGCTAGAGATAGTATTTTTTTTTATAATTTTTTCTATTTTTTAATGATAATTTTTAATAATAATATATAGTTTTAAAAAAATAAAAAGTATCAAATACATCCTAAATTTTTATTTTTTTTACATATTAACTCATTTATACTTATATTTCTATAATTTTTATGATATATAAGAAGATAAAGAGACTCTCTCTTTTTTTTTTTCATTATACTAAAAGTTGTATACTTATATCATAAGTTATAATTATACAGCAATTTTTTACATTTAAGAGGGAGAAAAAAAGAAAGAAAAGTGTGTGATATGATGCATAATATAATAAAAATGAATATACCGAAAAAATCTATTATATAAAATATTATATAAATAACAATACTCTTCTTATATTCCTATATTTTTTATCGACGGAGTTGGTTCAAGAGGTACATGTTTGATTCTGCTTAAGTAAAATTTCGGGTTTAAGTCTTAGATGGAAAAATCCACACCGAAAAAGTTAGTCCCACTTATATGGATGTTTCTCCCTCGAGTATGATTGTCTATATGCAAGATAATTGTGGTTTAAATTCAAAAAAAAAATTCCTATATTCTTTTATATAAGAGTGAGTTTCTCTCTCCTTATTCTATACTATTTTATTATAAAGAAGGGGTAGCTAGGTTACATGTGGGGCAAAAAATAAGTGAAAGAAACATTTTTTAAATAGTATTAAAGTGGAAACGTGGGTGATAATTTGGAGGAGAGAGAAACGTGAATGGTTGGCTCATATTTTTCAAGTACTAAACTTGTGCTGTAATGCTGCATACTCAGTTTCACATGTAGAAAAATGGGAGAATTTCACGCAAACTGTGGATCAAGCAAGATATTTTCATATAATAATTAATTAGCGAAGTATAGATATTTTCTCTCTCTATGTATAAATTATAGTATTTACTAATTTGATGGTTTGTATTTGAAATTATCCCTAAATATCATGTGAAATAATGTTTTTGCATTTTAAAATCCATAAATTAGTCATTTGTAAATCCTATATATTTAACTAAATCTTTATACTAATTAAAAAATTAAAATAAAAAAGGATTGATAAGAAAAGGATATATAGAGACATGACTCTTCTATATAAATAATGTATCTTTATCCATAACTCGATCATGCTTTCGGTGATTTTGCAGATTCTAAGCAATGGGGCCTACACCAGCATAGAGCACAGGGCTGCTGTGAACAGAGAAAAGGAGAGAATTTCCATTGCTATGTTCTTCAATCCCAAATTCGAGGCAGAGATTGGGCCTGTCAAAAGTTTAATAAGTTCTCAAAATCCACCTTTGTTCAAACGCATGTTGATGGAAGATTACTTCAAAGACTTCTTTTCCCGCAATCTTAATGGCAAGTCTCACTTGGACAAAATGAGGGTTACAAGTAATTAATTTAATTTCGAATATTTGGTAAAAGATATCTGTTGACTATCTCTGTTGACAATATTAATATTTGTACGTGCCAACATGTTGTATATATAGTTTATCAATTAGAATATACATATATCCTGTGCTAGTTGATATATTAATTAAAACATGAACTTGTGTTACATAATATTTTGATCTTGTAATTAAAAAGATATTTTTATCAGTGTATGACACTGACAATATATATTCTTCTTTTTTGTTATCTTAATTAAGTTTGAATCGAGAGCCTGCAAATTAAAATTCTTATAAATTGATCATTAGGCCTGATAAAACAAATACCATCTGATCATTGAAAAGTGACTATTAAACGATACTTATTACTGACTTTTTTTAATTAGCACAAAACTTAGTCACCATTGATATATTGTTAATGAAAATTTCATATTATTATCAATTTATGTACGTACTCTACTAATGTATTTCTTATCGTAAAACTATACTTCTTAATAATGTGAAATTTACTTTAATTTAAAAGTTAAAATGATATCACGCTATGGAATATTTCTTTTAACTCGTTAACATGATCAGAAGCTATGTTACAAAAACAAAAACTCTCATGAATAATAATGAATTCTACCCTAATAAAGAAAGATGAGAGAATTCAAGTTTTTTTAACACAAAAAATCTTTTCTAAAATCTTTAATTAAAGTATATGTAAATATGCATCAACATATTATATTATGACATTCGGCCACCATATCCGGTTTTTTTCGGGAAATTATGCTTCGTTTTTATATCAGAGTTACCATTTTTATTATTGATTTTTTTATAATTAAAGAATATATTTTTCATTTTCTTTCAATTAAGTGAATCTATCACCTTAAAAACAATCAAATCTCTGTAATTTATCAAAAATAAAACAGCCAGAAACTCCAAATGATTTAAGGCCTATTAGCTTATGCAATGTAATTATGAAAATTGTTACTAAATGCATTGCTAATAGACGTACCCTTATCTTGATTTAGTGATAAGGAAAAATCAAAGTGCTTTAATTCTTGGTAAATTAATTACACATAATGCTTTGGTGGGTTTTGAGGGTTTTCACTATATGAAAAAAAAGGAAAGAGACTGAGGTGTAATGGCTTCAAAGCTGGATATGTCTAAGACCTATGACATGGTGGAATGGGTGTTTCTATGACATGGTGGAATGGGTGTTTCTGGAAAATACTTTGTTGGCAATGAATTTCCCCTCATCTTTTGTAAATTTAATCATGAGATGTTGTTTTTTCAGTTTCATACTATATTCTCATGAACGATTAGCCAAGATAATGGTTTACTCCTAAAAGAGGTTTTAAACAAGGAGACCATTTATCTCCTTATTTATTCATCTTATGTGCAGAAGTGTTTTCAGGCCTTATTCACCATCAAATAAATGATAGACATATTCGGGGTGAAAATTGCCAGAGGTGCTCCTACTATTTCTCATCTTTTCTTCACAGATGATAGCCTGTTATTTGCACGAGCAAATGTGGAAGAAGTAGAATGTATCTTAAATATCATTCATCAATATGTGCTTGCTTCGGGACAAAGAGTGAATTTTGATAAGACAGAGCTGTCTTTCAGTCAAAATGTTCCGGTTAACTATAAATATATGATCTATAATATGTCAAGACTAGTTCAGCTCATGATCGCTACCTTGGATTACCGATTGTTGTTGGAAGGTCCAAAAAAAGCAATTTTCTTTCTTGTCCAAGATTGCATCCGGAAGAAGTTGAAAAGGATGGAAGGAGAAAGTATTATTAAGAGCAAGGAATGAAATACTAAACAAATCTATTGCCCAAGCCATTCCTAATTATATTAAGAGTTGTTTCAAATTACCTACCTCAGTACGTGTGTGCAAATATAGAATCAATGTTAGCAAACTTCTGGTGGGGGCAAAAAGGGGTAGAGAAAAAACTTCATTTTGGATAAGGTGGAAACATCTCTGTAAATGTAAAGATCAAGGTGGATTGGGTTTTCGATATTTACAGAAGTTTAATGATGCTTTGCTTGCTAAACAATTTTGGAAGTTAGCTTCTAATGAGAACTCTTTGCTGTACAGAGTTCTTAAGCGTAAATACTTCCCTCGGACTTCTATTTTTCAAGCTAAGATTGGTTTTCAACCAAGCTACACTTGGAGGAGTATTTTAATTTGGTGCTAAGGAGTTGGTCTTTGCTAGATCCAAATGGTGTGTTGGAGATGGAAAAAAAATTAATCTAGAAGGATCTGTGGCTACCTGGTAAGCATAATGGTAGAGTTCTTTCTGATCCAAAGATATTACATGATGATGCTACTGTTAAGTAGCTTTTGCTACCAAATTCTGGTGGTTGGAACCATGTACTAGTTGATGTTGTTTTCCATCAAGTAGAAGCTGAACAAGTGAAATAGATCTCATTATCCCATAGCCAAGTGTCAGATAGGTTGTATTGGAGATTTACAGAAGATGGAAGATTCACAGTAAAATCAGCTTACCAATATCTCATAAACATTCATTTTCAACCTGAATCAAGAGGTGTAGCTAAGAATCAGAACTGGAAAGCCTTGTGGAAATTGACTATCCCATCAATGGTTAAGCATTTTTTATACTTATTGGTTTTGAATGTCATACCATGCAGGAAAAACCTGACTATAAAAGGAATTGCAACTGCAGATATATGTCCCTTATGCTCTGATAATCAATTTGAAAGTACTACATATCTTTTCCTTAATTTCTCATTTGTTAAACAAGTTTGGTCAAATTCTAGTTTACATATTGATGTCCAAGGTGCATATTTTTCAGCCTGGTGGTACCAATTGATGGAGTCTGTTGATTATGGTATATGTGTTTCGGTGTCTATGATTCTGTGGGCTATTTGGAAGGCAAGGAATAGCAAAGTTTTTTCTCAAATATCTAGCACTGCTTCAGAAACTCTACTACTTGCAGAAAGTATGTTAGCTGATTAGAAAAACTACTAACAACATGCAGTTCCTAATTCTGCTCGAATACCTATCCAACAGAATTAGAAAGCTTTTGAGCAGGGTTGGTTAAAGCTAAACATTGATTCAGGTTGGTCTGGGGGTACAGGAACCGGTTTTGGACCAATTATCAGGGATAATCAAGGATCACTCATGGTTGAAGCATCAAAATATTCTATCCGGTTGGATCCTTTCATTGCAGAAGCATTGGCTTTGAGATGGGCTTTGGAACTAGTTACTGAATGCTAGTTGGACCAGTTGATTATTAGCACAAATTGCAAGAGGCTTGTTCAAGCTCTTAATAATCCTTTTTCCTTCCCAATTATCCAGGATATAACTGTTGATTGTTTGTATTTACAAAGTCTTTTATCATGTTTAGTTGTTTCTTTAAATAATGCAGCTCATACTATTGCTGCACAAGCACACTTGTACCCAAATTATGATTGGTGGACAAAAGCCCCATCATTCATTCTTTTAGTTGTGGCTTCTGATTTCTCAAATCTATAAAATTCTGTTTTGACTTCAAAAAAATCTTTGCAATTTTTGGACGTGTTTTTTTTTCTGGAAATTAATTTTTCGAAAGAGGGAACAAAAAGAAAAGGGGTGAGTGGAGTGACAGTGAGGTTGCAAGAGGTGGAGTTGAGGTAAGGGAAAGGTGATGGGGTAAGGATACTTTCAGAAAGATGTTTTTTAAAATGAGAGAAGGGTGTGAATAGTAAAAAAAAAGGGTGCTAAAAGTAACTTCCTTTACTTCTCCATTTTGGACCCAGTGGCCTTTTACGTGGAGTTAACCATGATGGACCCTTTATTTATCTAATTCCAACAAACCATGCTCCTTAAGAGCATTTCCATGAAAGATGTTAATGTGAAATCATAAAAACTAACATTGATGCTTAAGTGAAAAATGCTAATAAAGGGGAAAAATGGGGCGCTTATTTAAGCAGCAGGTGCTTAAATAAGCACTAGTTATTATATTGATTTGGGACATAAAAATCTGAATGGGTCAAAGGGGCATAGGGCTCCATGCGGGTCTACATTTTTGTGTTTCCATTTTTAAAACAAAAAATCATCAACTATAGAAACGGTTCGAAATGTTGCTATAGGTTTAACATTAAAAAAATGAAGCCACTTATGGAATATATTTAGTTGGACTTTTAGAAGTGTTTGAGTTGGAGAGAAAAAAGTACTTCAATTGTAAAAAATAAAAATGGATGATGTGTATTGTTGCTAAACGAATGGCTTATCAATTATGTTGATGTTAATGACTTATTGTGTTTGTTTCACATTTTGTAACATGAGATCATGAATTCCAAGACAAAAACTTGTGTTCCAATACACAATTGTTGAAACATGAAATGAGTGAAAGGGTTTTACAAAATACTATTAGAGTCTATTTGTTTTTCTGTAAAGGCTCCAAATGTATGTTGGAACAAAGGAGCTTGTTTTTCTAAGTGGAAAACCAAACATGCTTTTAAGGTTTCGAAGTCAAAATCATCTGTATAGTACCTACATGGAAATGGATCAATGGATGTAAAACCATGACCAAATTAAGCCTAATTTTATCCTTTTGAAAAAATTCAATATCTCAAGTAGTTTGGGTGCAGTATTGCTCAACTTCCTTAACTAGCTAATTGCATCTCCTTTGATGACCATAAAAAAATAAACACCAAATTAGATTTGCAAATAAAATAATTTCCACACACCTTGTTTATAAGAGAAATTTGTAAACTAAATTTTTCGAATTCACAGTCACCTATTAGCCTATCACCAGAAAGGTGGTTGTGATGACATTTATTTTAAACTTGATTTAACTCAAAATTGGTTAAAATTAAAGCAAAAACATGAAAACAAAAGACAGAAACAACAGTTAGAATAAAACTTAGCATTATAAGAACACAATAATTTCTTTGTCAGCATCATTTATCATAAGAAACAATGTTTTGTTTATGGTGAGCTAGCAAAAAGTGCACCATTGGTCATACACAATGAGCTGACCGTTAGATATATTAATTTAATAATTGACAGTGCATATTAATGACCGCTTACCTAGAGTAATAAAAGTGAATGTTTGGAACCCAAAGTTTAAATCATTTCTGATTGGTCCTCTGAGTGGCACTTTGTTTCCAGACCTTGTAACAAGTCAAGGCCAGAGCCACCATGGCTGCGTTTGGGACATGACATTGTCTTCAACTAGATGTTTGCAGATGGATTACAAAATTGATACATTTTCTTATTGTTTCTGTGGGTGGGTGTTTGTTCGCAAACATTGAACAAGTCAATGCTAGTTCAATCGTAGTTCTTAATACCTAGATAATCTAAAAAAAATTGTTGAAGCAACAACGGTCGCAGGAGATATCAATATTTGGAGTTGGCCTCCGGTTCAATGGATGCACCCATTTCTCATGGATTTACAGATCGAAAGGCGCCTTCTCCTTTTTCCAAAGATAGATCGGTGAACACAGTGCCTTCGAACTTCAATCCGAGCACCTAACAGGAATAAATGTCACACAACTTGGATAGAGGGACAAACACTTTCTAGCTATTTAGTCACCCAAGTGGAACACCTTTTTGACCTTTGTTTAGGATTAGGGTAACTTGAATGCAATTTCCAAAAGTATTTCTGTCATTATTTTATTAAAAATTTAATGGCTTAATTACCCTTTGGTCCGCCAAGTTTAATGTTGGGGAAATTTTGGTCCCCCAATTTTTAATTGCTCGAATTTAGTCCTTCAATTTTTTAATTGTGACAAATGTGGTCCTGTTGTTAAATGATCATCCAATTGCTAACATGAAATAGATAGCATGGCCAATGTGTCTGACTTAGATATATTAATGGAATTATTATGTGTCCTAGGTTTTTAAGTTATTTAAAAGAAAACTTAAACACATATTGATATTTTCCCCTACTCCTTTTATTTCGAGTATCCTTTCTCCCATTTGAAGGTTAGAGTTGTGGCCCCAATTGTTCACATTTCCAAACCCCTATATGACTATGTTCCTTAACAACAATATTATGACTGTTTTTTATGAATATTAATTTTCAATGGGATATTACTTTTTAGTCCTATGTTTGTTTCGTTATGCTGCTTTTCATTCGTTCCTTTTTTTTTCATATTATGATGCTATTTTTATAACTTTTGTTTTTATTAATATTGATTTTCCGTGCGATATAATTGTTTCATCAGAAAATGTGAGCATTTTGTAACATTTTCTTATGAGCAACTGGGGCCACAACCCTAACCTTCAAAAGGGAAAAAGTGATACCCGAAATAAAAGGGGTAAGGGAAAATATCGATATTTGTTTAAGTTTTCTTTTAAATAACTAAAAAATCTAGGTCTTATAATAATTCCATTAATTCAATGAGACACATTAGCCACTTCATCAGTTTCTATTAACAATTGTATGATCACTTAACGATAGGACCACATTTGTGACAATTAAAAAATAGAAGGATTAAATTCGAGCAATTAAAATTTGGGGGACCAAACTCGCCTCTTCACTAAACTTGGAGACAAAAAATGTAATTAAACCTATTTTAAACTCATTAACCGGA
Organism: Sesbania bispinosa; assembly: GCA_026901365.1. NCBI lineage: Eukaryota > Viridiplantae > Streptophyta > Magnoliopsida > Fabales > Fabaceae > Sesbania > Sesbania bispinosa. Next base: position 1,509,686 of record QLOH01000053.1, read on the forward strand.
TAAAAACTGGCTGCCACGGGTTAAAATTGTGCACCACCCATGAGGTACAATTTTGATAACCCACCATAGCATCCACAGTGAAACAGACCTCAAACATGTTTACTGTCATTAGTATATGCTACCATATGTCTCTACAAGTACAACTACCATCCAGAAATCTGTGGTATCTGTTGACATCCCTCACAATAATTTCCCTTTCTAAAACTCTTGTCATATACTTAAAAGCCTCATGACAATCTTTACAAATTCTCAAATTCTTCACAATCCTCAATGGCTTCCCTGGTGGTGCAGATCCACACAACACTCCAAATGCAACAGCCAATTTCTCACTATGATACCAAAGAGCCTCCTTTCTTTTTTCTTCCCCAACATTATGCAACAACTCATCCCAAACAGGAGCATACCCTAACTTCTCAATATCCCCCATAAGCTCTTCCAACTTCTGATAAATTTCCACTGACCTCTCATGCTTCCAATCCCCTGCCACAAAAACATGAACTTTACCCTGCACCTCAATCCAACTCCTCCCTCCTTTCTTCTTCACCCTCTTATCCTTCATCATCTTCCTCAACTCAGCAACATCATCCCACCTTCCTGAAGCCGATAACACATTAGCAACAATAACATAAGCAGAATCATCAAGAGGCTCTAGTTCCAAAACCCTCCTAGCCATACACCAAGCTTTGTCAGCTTCACCATGAAATGCACAAGCTGATAGCAAAGCTCTCCAAACTGCAGCATCTGGCTCAAATGGCATTGTCAACGCTATCCTCTCTGCACGCTCAAATTGTCCAGCACGTGCCATTGCACCCACCAAACATGTATAATGCTCTAGACTCGGTTCCAAACCATAATCCTCTTCCATCCTTCTCAACCAATGATTAATCTGCATAAACTTCCCAGCATTATAAAGTGACGTTAGAATTGCCAAAAAACTATACTCATCAGGCACAAGTCCAAAACCTTCCATTTTATCAAACAGTTGAAGGGTAGATTGATAATCCCCTTGCTGTGCATAACCAGCCATCATTGCATTCCAACCCACTAAATTCATACCCTGCAAATTATCCTCAAAAACCTGTCTTGCATCGCTAACAAGACCCGCTTTACCATACCCATCAACGAGAGCACTACCCACCACCACATTTGAATCAAGCCCAACAACAACCGCGTGTGCATGAACCATCCTACACTGCTCCAACGCAGCAAGCTGAGCAGCAGCACGTATACCCCCAGAAACACTATGCACAGTGGACTCAAAACCGCGACTTCTCATGTCAGCAAAGAGAAGCAGAGCATCAAAATAGGACGAGTTCTGAGCCAGAGCGACAATCATGGCGGAATAACAAACTTTGTCTCTTTGAGGAGTTTCGTCGAACACTTTGCGGGCAAAGTGGGGGAGGCGGGACTTAGAGTAAAAAGTGAGGAGAGCTGAGGAGGTAAAGGGGTCGTGAGAGAGGGAGAGTTTGAGGGAGAGAGAGTGGAGGGAGAGGCCGAAGGAGAGAGAAGAGAGGGAGGCGCAGGTGGAGAAGAGGGAGGCGAGGGTGCGGTGGTTGGGGAGAGTGGGGGTGGCGGAGCATGGAGAGGAAGTGGTGGAGGGAGAGGAGGGTGTTGGAGTGTGCGGAGATTAGTGCTGTCCATGAGACAACGTTGGGAGATGGGATTCGGCTGAAAAGGGAGAGAGCATAGGATGAGTGGTTGGATTTGGAGTATTGTGTTATGAGGTTGTTCAATGCTGCAATGTCTGTGATGCTCGATGTTATGACCCGTGCATGTGTTGCGCGGGGATCGGAATTGGAGGGATTGTTGTTATTGGAACTCAAATGGGTTGTTTCTTCGTTGTTGCAGTAAACCATCACTGATCTAATGCTACCAGTTAGCAAACTCACTCCATGCAGGGGAACCAAACGAAGCAACCACTATTTTGCTGAAAACACAGATTTTCGTTCTAGCTTATTCGATAGAGAGTTTAATTTCTCACAACTCTTTTTTCACGTCAATTATTTTGAAGAATAAAATATATTTTTAGTACTTGTAAATAGTTTGAGTTTTAATTTTAATTCTTATAAATATATATTTTTTTACTCTGTGTTTGGTAAGGTCAATAAGCTATTTACTAGCTTATTTGACTAGTTTAAAGTGTTTGATAACGTATCTCAAAGTAGCTTATTTTATAAACTTTTAGCTTATACGGTATAAACTACTTCATCTAACTTGTAGCTTGTATAGTTTGTAGCTTATTTAATTTTCTTCCATCACCATCCCTTTTATTTTAATACATTTCCCTTATTATTCTTAATTTTTTTATATATTATTATCTATTTTTAATTTTAATGGCAAAAACTTTCAATTTATTTTTATTTATTATTACCCACATAATACATAATTTTAAAAATTTTGAATTAATATTGTTAAAGAAAAAATTTTGAATTAATTAAAATTTTATTTTCTTTTCACTGTTTGATGAAATTATATTTATATTATACTATTTATTTTATCAATTTCATTATTTATTCTAATTTATAATTAAATAATTTATCACTAAAAGGTTTAATAAGAATTTAATTATTTTTTTTAAGATATAAAATTATAATTACATGATAATATATTTTTTCTAATAAATACAAATAAAATTTATATAATAAAATTTATGTAGTTATGTCCTTTTTATGTCATTTTACATTTAACAACTAGCTTATCATCTAGTTCTACCAAACATTTCTAATTCAATAAGTTAGCTTATCAGCTACCAGCTAGCTTATCAGCAACTAGTTTAGCCAAAGAAACCCATAAATTTTTTTTTGTCTATACACCCATAATTATTTTAAATATACTAACAGTACTATATAGACTCATTGATATGGACCGGTCTGACCTATGGGCCTCCTGGACGACTTGCAGGAATTCCTCCTTTTGGACTGGTCAAGGTCCATGGCTGAATAGTGATCTTGGGCCAACACGTTGAGGTCCAGTTATCTGGATCTTGGGTCAATATTGTTTTTTACTACCAAAAAAATATTGACAAAAAAAAGACTTGTAACAATCTTTAAACTCGTTCTTGATAAAGAAATTGACTAGAAAAAAGGTTCTTGATAAAGGAAAACAAAAAAAGCAAGAGAAAGCAAACTTCCACGAGTCATGCTTGTATAAGAAAAGCTGCTTCTTTTGGATGGATGGGCATAGTAGCGTACTACCCACCAACGAAATAGGAGCAATTATGTAGAAAAAGCAAAAGAGAAAGAATGCAAAAGCAGCTTGTCATTATCCTTAAGTAACTATGCCTTCATTGCCGCTGCAAGCACTTATGGCCAACCTCAAAGCCAACAACTGTGTCTCTTTACTCATTATGCTATCACTCCAACACTTATTCCTTCTCTACGCTACCTCTATACATGATCTTCATCACACGAAACAACATGGCAATCGCTTCATGCTACTTGATAAAAACAGTTCTTCGGAGACAACACCTCCCACATCGACCAAAAGAAAAGCGTATCCATTCCCGTTGTAGCTTCCATTGCAGCAGCTGCGTCCTTTTTTGTGTTATTCATCATAGGATTCTTAATCTTCCGGTGTGTAAGAAGAGCTACAGCAAGAGACACAAACCCGGAACACTCCAACACGTGTCGTCAGTTCACCATCGCTGAGATAAGAGCTGCCACCAACAACTTCGACGACGGTTTAATCGTTGGTAAGGGAGGGTTTGGGAACGTGTACAAAGGCCAGATTGACAAGTGTCACACACCAGTTGCAGTTAAGAGACTCAAACCGGGTTCAGATCAAGGTGCACACGAGTTCCGAACCGAGATCAAGATGCTCTCACAGTTTCGCCACCCTCACTTAGTCTCTCTCATCGGTTACTGCAGCGACCACGGAGAAATGATCCTCGTCTACGATTTCATGGCGCGTGGAACTCTACGCGACCACCTCTACGGTCCACACCACCACCATCAACTCTCCTGGAACCAACGACTCGAAATCTGCCTCCCCGCAGCGCGTGGGCTCCACTTCCTCCATGCTGGCATCAACAGGCAGGTAGTATAAGTTAAAGGGATAGGATGAATCACGAAGGACAAGTTTGTTAGTTTGTTATGGCATAACAAACTAACAAACTTTTTTTTCGTTGAAACAAACAAACAAACTTGTCCTTTATGATTTATCCTATCTTGCATATATTGTAAAGATTTGAGATGTGAATTTCATTTTATTAATTTTATCAAACATTCGTTAATGCACAGAGCGTGATCCACCGTGACGTGAAGAGCACCAACATCTTGCTGGACGAGAATTGGGTCGCTAAGGTTTCAGATTTCGGGTTGTCCAAGGTTGGGCCCAATGCGTCCCACGTGACCACTGATGTGAAGGGTAGTTTGGGGTATTTGGATCCTGAGTACTACATGAGTCTTTGGTTGACTCACAAATCTGACGTGTACTCTTTTGGTGTGGTTTTATTGGAGGTATTGTGTGGGAGGCCACCTATCAAGAGTAGGGTGGACAAGCACCAGGATTGCTTGGTGACATGGGTGAAGATGTGTTGTCATGAGGGGAAGATTGATCAGACGGTGGATCCTGTTCTGAGGGGAACCATCAGGCCCAAGTGTTTGAAGAAATTTGTGGAGGTTGCATTGAGTTGTTTGCATGATCATGGGAAGCAACGGCCTTTGATGAGAGATGTGGTAAACGGGTTAGAGTGTGCATTGAAAATTCAAAAAGGTGGGGCCCTTGTTTGGGAAAAGAAAAAGAGTAGCGAGGAGATAGCAATGAGCTTGAGGAAAGTTGAGGGTCAAGAAGAATTTGATGAGAAATTTGGGAGAGTGGAGGAGTCTAGTAGTAGCAAGGCTACGACAACATGTAGTGAGGAGGAACAAGCTTTGGTGTATGGGGTTGGAAATCCCAGAGCACGGTAATAATAATGGTTCAATAATGATTGAAAAGTAGGAGTAAAAGAATGCATGCATGTGTATTAAAGTCACAAGCGAGAAGATATCACTTTAATTTCCTTTGTTTGTGGATTTGAGAAAAGGATTCCAAGATTGTACTGTTTAAATTTTATGGTAATTAAAATAAAGATTACTTATTCGTACAACAACAAACATACAACAACTCATACAACACATTTTTTCTTTTTATATCTCTCCATCACATCTCACATTTCTCTTTCTTTTTTTTTTTCTCTCTTTATCTACCTTGGTTGTATTATTATATGATGTAAGAATTTCATTTCTAATTAAAATATCCCGCGAGTTGAAAGTAGTGGGGCAATGGTACCTTCATTTTTGTGTATTGAAAATGTTATGAATATCTTGTAACAATAATTGATTAAATAAAACTTGTAGTACTGAAAAATGAAAGCGTATATCAAAGTCTCAAAAGAATTATGGAAAAAAAACGGGTAGGCGCATATATATTGACCACCTTTACTTGGTCATGGATTAGGGGATTCCATCATTCCAAGACTGTCGTTGTATGTTTAATTAAATGGTAAATATCCTAAAATTAAAAGGTTGAAGGAGGGGCAGCCATATGTTGATTTTTGTGTATCAACAATGTGATGAATCCGGATTATTAGAGTTGGGTATATGGGTTCAGGCCCGCGGATCGGTCCGCAAAACTCACATCGCATGCGGGCTTGGGCCTGAAAATTAGAGACCCATTTAAAAAGTGGGTTAATTGGGTTTACCCGCTTAATCCACGATTCTAAGTGGTTTTATCCGCAAACCCGCGGGTTGGCCCGCGGATCAGGTGACAAAATTATTATTTTATTTAATATTACAAATAAGTTTAAAAATTTTAAATTTTAAATAATAGAATTGAAAAAATTAAAAAACCCTAACTATAGTATCAGATTCAAACTTTCTTTAGGGTTCTCTCCATTCACATAGCCGCTGTCTCCCCTCCAGCCTCCAAGTCACCACCATATGCTATTTCCCATGGTCCCTCCGGTGCGGTGGTTGTCTTTCTCGTCCTAGTCTGTTTCGTTCCGTTGCGTCGCTGCGCGTTCGCAAGCCATGTCTGTGCACGAGGTTCTCGCCTCTGGTTGTCTCTGTCGCTGTATCGTTCCGTTCTGCTCACCAACCGTGTGGCCGTGCTCCACTGAGCGTCCAGAATCTGGGAACGTTTCAGAGCTTGATGCTTGTTCGGCGAGGTTCCGGCGGGGATCTGGGGTTTGCCACATGTGTATCTCCTTGAACTCGCTCATAACTCATTTTCCGGTTCCATCGCGAAGACCATTGCTGGGGCGGCGAACCTTTCGTTGTTGATTTTGTCGAAGAACAACTTCACGGGAACGATTGAGATTGGGTGGTTGGAAGATTTCGTGGATTTTTCTGGCGGTGATAACATGTTCAGTGGCTGGCTGCCTGATAGTATTGGGAATTTGGGGGAGCTTGGGATTCTTGATTTTCACAACAAAAGGCTCTTTGTAAATTCTGTTATTTGATATTTCTAGAACAATTTTGTAAATTTTGTGAGAGTTGCAATGGATTGTGTTAAATAGATGTGATGATTTTGGGATAGTAGCCAATGTGTTTGTGTTAATTTTTGTGATATTATTGTTTTAATTAGACATTGATAATATGACCGTGTTTGTTAATTCCTATTTTGATTAAATTAGTCATTGATACTTATTGGGTTTCTTTGATTTTATTATTAAAAAAAGAAGCGGGTTGATCCGCAAACCCGCGGGCTTAGAATATGTAGGTCCATTTAAAATACGGGCTCAAACGGTTAAACCCATTTAACCGCGGATTTTGATGGACCGGTGCGGACTAGTCCAGCTCGGCCTGTTACCCAGCTCTAGGAATTATGATGAGACCATGAATATAAAGATTAGAATATATTTTTATTCTCTTAGCGTGGAGCTTTCCATCTTGCTTCAATTCGATAGAGAGATATGGAACGAAAAAACGAGAGGATTGAATTGAGAAGACTAAGTCTACTCATGTACACATGTAATTTGTTTCAGTCAAGGAAGAGGGGGTGCAAAAATACAGTGCTGGTGCCCCTGTAAATAAAACCATTTACTTTTTTTTTACATAAATAAGTATATTAATATGACGTTATCAATGCTCTCAAATATATGATGTTAGGTTTATTCCCACGTACAATTGCTGATAATTTTGTTGATGATATACCTTTTTCTCGAGTTAAAGGTGCTGCTGAGACTGTTGCCTGCGTGAATTCATTTATTGAATCTCTATCACAATGTGAAAAGAAAGGGAATTTTAACCTATAGATACTACTAATCCAAATCTTACATTACTTTTCATGGAAAACGGTAGGAAAAGCATAATTAAATAATTAAATAAAATAAATAATGAATTGTATAATTTCTCATAAATAGTTAAATCAATCAGTACATATATTTGTATTAATTTTTAATTAATTATGTTTAGATGGTTAAATTAATTTTTTTTTTAAAAAAAGTGACTTAAAAATGTTCAGAAAAAGTAAGACAGTGGGACCGAAATAAAACAACAAATATAACAGTAACACACTACCATTATCAATCAATCGATCATACTAGAAAAAGAAAAAAAAAAAAACCATCAAAAGAACACAGACAGTCTTTTTATTTGTACAAAGGTAAGACTAATTAACTTGGACTCAAGGCAAAATTAAAAATTAAAAAGAAAAAAAGAAGTGGTGATGGCGATGGACATGAGGTAGACAACCATCTCATAACAACCAAAGGAAGTCCCGAATAATATATAATTCTTAAATAACAAAAAGATGATAAGAATAAAGAAATTAATAAATTGATTTGAAATGAATTAGAGTTTCTTCAAGACCTCATTCATCAAGTTAGGGTTGGCACTTTGAAAATCAACTAATTCTTCGAGTGTAATAAAGCCATCACCATCTTTATCAATCTCTTTCATTCGACGCTCAACTTCCTCCTGTGAAGTTAACCCTAGCACTTTGAGAGCATCTGCAAACTCCGTCAATGAGATCTTCCCATCACCATTCACATCAAAACGATTAAAAACACGCTCACACTCAGCTCTATCAGCCATATTTAATTGCTTTTAATTTTCTTGATGAGGAATTGGATATGAATTAAGGATATCTCAAAAATTGAGATGTTTAAGAAATTGAAAACAAAGGGTGGCTTCTTTATACAGAGAGACTCGGTCTCTTGTTACTTGAAGATCGGATCACCTGTGGAGTTTAAGTGCATGAAAGCCAAAATTTTGTCAATTTGATTGGTAGGAATTTTGTGTGACCAACACGTTGATTTCTTGTCTCAAACTTTCTATAGCCAATTATTACCCGAGATACATGGACTTGCATTCACATACTTTAGCATAATTAGCTAATTTTAGTTTTGTGGGAATATATGAAACATGGGATTGCAACATATATAAATTTGGAGTACATCAAAATGGAGGGGTGGTTAATTTGAAATTGAATAGAATGGACGGATGGGACACATATATCTGACTTTAATTATATTGTTAGAGTGTTTAATGAGAGAATGAAGGAAAGTGTCCCATTCCATTTTCCAAATCCAAAGAGCAGAAAGTAAAAATGGGGCCTAAATAATAATGTGTTAACAAGTCTTTCCAATAAGGACTTTCTTGTCTTTTCAGACGGGTGATGAATCTTTGATCATCCCTACTCACAAAAAATGATGAGGCTATATAACCTGAGGGCAGCGCAACTAAATAATAAATAATTTCATAAACTAGCATGCATCTAACAAATCATGTGGCTGTAGTTTAGTGGTAAGAATTCCACGTTGTGGCCGTGGAGACCTGGGCTCGAATCCCAGCAGCCACAAATTTGTTTTTTCATATTCCCCTTAAAAGCAATACTTATTCCTAATAGTCCAAATAATCCACATGACAGCAAATCAAATAGCCCACCATTTTTTTTCTTTCTTCCCAATAAACCCTTCATGTGTCGAATTAAATGAATTTTACAATCAACTAAGCAAAACTTTTCGGATGTGTAACCATTCGTAACATGTACAACAAGTAAAAAAACATGTATACTGCATAGTATATTTTGGAGGTTTCTTGTAGAGACATTCAAAGGGTGAGGTAGGCGATTAATAAGGAAAACTGCTGTTTGAAAGGCAGAAACCAATGATCTCAAAATATTGATGCACAAGTGAGAAGGGAAAGGGATGCCTCGACAATATGATAGTGTTTATGTTCATGGCCGACCTAAGGGAGGCTATTAAAGCAATCGGTCTCGCATGTTACAAAGCCTTTATTTTAAATTATATATATTTTTTATATATTAAAATTAAGAGTAAAATATATTTATAATTTTTGTAATATTAAATAAATTTGAGTTTTACTCTCATAACTTAAAATTGGTGTACTGAATCTCTCTCTTTTTAAATCACCCAAAATTAGTTCTTATCAAATGTGTTGTTGGTGCATTTTTAGTTCATAGCGAAAGAGTGTTAAAGATTAATTTGAGGTGAGTTAAAAGAAAGAGAAAAACTCAACACATTGATTTTAAATTATGAGCACCAAATCGGAATATGCTTAAATTTATGAGAATTAAAAATATATTCTACCCAAAATGTTATAAAATCTTTATATCAAATATAAAAATATTACTAATGATTAGTTAATAGATAATAATTAAAAATGATTTTTTCTTATAAAAACTATAATTTAATATAAGTTTTTTTCTTAAAAAATTACTCATATATTTTTTAAAAAAATATATGTCATTTATGGTCTTTTATCTGTTAGAATTATAGGTCTCCATCTTATAATTTACTTTACGCCAACATTTATGTTAGGCTGACCTGTGTTTAGTTATACTAATGTATTCTAGGGGTATATGGGGATAAGTAATTAGATATGATGTGAAATTACTTAGTTGGTAAAGAAATGTTTTAATTTCATGTATTTAGTGCCCTCATCATCAGTATAAATTGATTTGATTTTAAAGTGGAAGTATTTTTCCACTTTCAATACAAGAAAATTATCATTTAGCCGCAGAAAAATAGTGTAGGCCATGACTTCTGCGCTATTAGCGAAAGCTAAACCTACATTATTCCGGCGCTACTTCTATTTTGTTATTTTTAAATTTGTTTTTAACTTAGTGTGTGTGATTTAACGTAGGCCAATCCACGCTATAATTGTCCGTTTAATTTAGCGTAGGATAGCCTTGACTAAATGAAAATATCCTCTCTTACAACCCTTCTCTTGCACACCCGAGATACCCTATTCCTATTTGCACAACCATGTGCCTTGTGCTTGCCTTATACCCCTTCTCTCTCGCTTCCTCTTTACTCGCAATATGCAAGCAACCAACGCGCAGAGGCGGCGCACGATCGTGGATGGAGAAAGTCATGACGACAGCCATAACTGGGACGAAGAGCAGCGGCGCAGCCGTTGGTGACCGTGGGTCGTTGTGCGAGCTCCGCGGTAAGGCATCATTTGGGGTTTGTTGTGGCATCTATGCTATAGGTACAAATCAAACCCTAAGCCACATAACAGAATGGTCTCAAATAATTGCTATTCTTTTAGATCTAAGCTTCTATGCTTTAGGTATCTGCATTTTAGGAACGTCTCTTTCATTGTTTATGTTTTAAATATTTCTGCTAAAAGATTTTGATTGATGAAATAAAATTATTTAAAGCTCCATGCCAGTGGAAAAGGAATCTATATTATATGTATATGATGCTGTGGCCATGGGAGTTTGTCTAAAATGAAACACCTCATAAATGTATTACTCATATTACCCTTTTTTATCCGTTAGATCTGATAATTTTATAATGAAAGGTTACAATATATTACAGGAAACCGGTTGTTGTTTTGTACCAACTGAGTGTTGCCTTGTTTTAATTATTATTTATTGATCCTTCCGTATTTTTAAGAGCAGGGTGCATAAATAAAAAATTATTCTTTTTACAATCTTTCTCTTATGACAGCCATATATATCACAATTTATAAATTTAATTTTACTTCATTATGATTTATTAAGGATACTTAGTTTAAAATATAATATATAAAAATAACAAAATATATATAATTAAAATAAGTTTTAAAAATGGTTTTTTGATTGTGCTACTAGGACACAAAAGTTATTTTCCCACATTTTCCCAAGCAAAGTTATTATTATATTGATTTATTGTCATTTTTATAAAATAATTTACTTAAATTATATCTTATTTTAAAAACTCAACAAACTTCATATTAGATGTTTTCATGTTATCCCTAATTACCACTAGGAACCACACCCCTAAATTCAAACTTTTGCTTTCATCACAGACGTGCTCATATCTTGATTTCTCTCCATTAGGGATTAAGGTTTGCATTGTTCCTTTCTATACATCCACCTGCATGGTTCAAAATTGTCAAAACCCGTTTGAACACGAACTCATTTGAGACTTATTCCCCAACTAAAGAAAACCTATTATTGACAAAAAAATTTTATTATTTATATTGATTATTTTGTCAATTTTCACAAACTAATCCATTAAAATTTCATCTTAATTTGAAAAATCACCAAACTTCATATTAGGAGTCCTTATATCATCCTTAACTACCCCTTGGAACCCCATACCTAAATTCAAACCTTGCTTCCATGACATATGGTCCTATACTGTGACATCTCCCACACAAGGTTAGTGTTTGCATGTGTTCCAACCATATGAATACAAACTCATTGGAGGTTTGTTCCCCAACTAAGAACAATCTATTAAGACGCAAAAATTATTTTTCCACATTATTTGGGCAAAGTTACTATTTATATTGCATTATTGTCATTTTTTCGTAAAATAATTCACTAAAATTACATCTTATTTTAAGAAATCACCAAACTTCATATTAGGAGTCCTTATATCCTCCCTAACTACCACTAGAAACCCCAACCCTAAATTCAAACTTTGCTTTCAATGACATGTGCTCCTACCTTGATTTCTCTCCATTAGAGTTAAGATTTGCATGGTTTCTTTCTACACATTCACATGGTTCACAAATGTCAAAACTTGTTTGAACATGAACTCATTTGAGGCTCATTCTCCAACTAAAGATAACCTATTATGACACAAAAATTATTTTTCCATAATTTTTCTAGTAATGTTATTATTTATATTGTTTATTTGTCAATTTTCACAAACTAATACGCAGATAAATGTATATTTTCATTTAAAAAAAATTAAATTTATATTTTTAAAATTAAAAGGTTAAAAATAGAATAATTTTAGACAATTTTTCAATTTTAAATTTTAATAATATATTATATTTTTCTATTAAAATCTATCTTAAATTATTATTTGATAACAAAATATAATAAAAAATTAAAATCATAAAGATAAGAATAAAGATTTATATGTTAAAAAAATATTGAATTAGGAAATAATAGGATAGGATTTTAAATTTTAATCAATTACAAAATTTAAGATTAATGTTTATTAGCATTTAAAAATTTAAATAGAAAAGGAGAGAAAATTAGAGATAATGATTGAGAAGGAGAAATAATAGGATAGGATTTTAAATTTTAAAAAATTACAAAATTTAAGATTAATGTTTATTAGCATAAAAAAAGAGAAAAAATTAGTGTTAATTTAAATAGGCCTAAAGTGATTAATATGAAGAATCAAAATTTCATTCAAGGAATTTTTTTCTTAACATCTGTATATAGGTCATTTCAATATGTATTTGGTGACTTAGTTAAATAATGATCTATTATATAGTTGGAATTTTTTTAATATATATTTATATATATTAGTTTGTAATTTTACATTAATTTTTTTGTCGATGTATAAAAAAAATCTATGTATCAATATTGTTTTTTTGTTTGTCATTATGCTTTAAGAATCACGGGCTCAGGGGCGGACTTTAACTTTGAGTAGAATTGAAATGAATAATAAAATATGGTCAGTGACTCAATGTGAGCGAAGCTTGACGGCATATTACTTTGGACGCACATCAAACTGAACAAGGCAACAAGCCCTTAACAGCAATTATATTGTCTATTTGGGCCCGCTTTTATAAATAAAATTCACATTATCCAACAGGTCAAGTTTACAGGAAGTAACAGGTAAAATTATAAAAAATCAGTGTTCCACTGGTGAGGTGTTCCACCCTAGAAGAGGACCCCACTTAGAAAGACAACTATGTTAATTTCATCAGAAGCATTGAGTCATATTTCTAGGTGAATCAATCAGTAATTAGTGCAACTAAAATCAAATTGGTATATGTGTGTGTGTTTCTGAACTGTGATGGTTATTTGTCTTTCTGGACTGTTTATGAGAGCTTTCAATTAGTTTTTTCTGTAGCAGAGTAGCTCTGTTTTTTGTTTTGTGTGCATCTTTGATGTACTGAATAAGCATATCTATGTGTTGCTAGGGTTCGATTTCCTTTGACAATCTGGGGAGCCCTATTGAAAAGCAAAGTCAATTGCTACAAAAGATTGTCAGCATGAGATTATATATCTTCATTTGATAATCAACATTGCTTATAATTTACAAACACTATCTTCTGTGCTTGCTTATTTTTTTTTTTGTTTAATTTGATATGTTTTGGATTTTAAACTGATCACATGCCACACAATGTGAAACCATGTTTGCATTTATTTGAGAATGTCCATTGAGGTTATTGAGGGTGCCTTTTTCATCTTATCCCTTTTTAGGGGTGGTGAAGAAATTGCTTATTCTATCTTGCATCGCATGGGGTGTTGCCTTTTAATAATTGAAAGCAAAATTATTTCAGTACACATTAATGGCAAGTGAAATGATTAACTGAGTTGAAACAATAGTTGCCAATAATGCTTTAGTCACTATGAAAGCTGAGGTTATTTGTTCCTGAACAACGGCTTAAAGATCAGTTATATACTTATGGTAATAATTGTTATCACTGTCAAATCACCAACTTTGGAGTGACTATTATTTATGTCAGTATAACTGTAGTTTTGTTTCTAGTAACACTACTGGTTAAGAAAGGAAGCAGGCCATATTAAACGACAAGTGGTGGTTCTATAATAGTTTGACTCTTTGAGGTTTTGTGTAGTAATAGGGCACAAAGAGGTTTCCATCTCAATTACATTGTTGGATATTGTGGTCCCTTCTTTCTCTCATGTTCAGGGATTACTAACATATATTATCCACCCTGAAAGTATTTTTCTGCATTATCACTAGTTATTCCCCTTATGTGCTTGACCCTTTCATGTAGGAAAATCAACATCCTTTAAGTACAATTAATCTATATTATCTACTTTGTTTAAAAGATAGCCAACCTTATATGCTCTTAAGATCATTTTTAGATGCAATTGGAATTCTAATCTGGCAAGTTGCTGAAATATAATAGTTGAGAAAGGACTTTGCCACTTCCTCTTACATCATGGACAAGTTAGTAGCAAGAAAAATCAAAAACTGGTTTCTGTGGCAACTGTCAAGATATATATAGATACAATACCTACATTTTCACTTCCAAGTGTCTGAACTCTGAATAGTTGGTTCAATGCATGTTTTATTTGAGCAAGTTCAATTTTTCCAAAATTACATAAGAAATTAATTTTATAGCATATTTGAATACATTTCAATAAATTATTCTCAGTAATTATAACTACTTATTACTTTCATAAGTTAATGAGCATTTTTTAAGCAGCACCAATATCTGAGATGTGGTTGACTAAGTCTCAGTGTAGTCAAAGTTGTGCCTAAGACATTGTGGTTAGGCACTAAAAGGGTTCAGTGCGTCTTGGCACTATAGGAACACGTTTCTGGATGACATTGAAGTAAGCTCTGAATAATCAGTGTAGTGCGGGTAAAATAGTCAGAATGCAAAAAGAATATCTAGTTGTTAATTGGGGCTTTGTAAATTGAACTTCATAATCTTTTATTTTTACTATAAATCTTATGTTTGAGTAGTTTATTTTAATGGAAAACCAATGCAAAATAGTCAAATATTGTGCTATTTTCTTTTACTAATATTAATGCTTTTCTTTCGTAAGGCTGCACTTTTTTATGCCTCTTGCCTCAAGGCGTTATGACCCTAGCATCTTGAGGGTGCCTTTAACCTTTAACTACCTTGGCTTGACTTATTGTATGCCCAATTTAGATGATGTAAATACAATATGCTATTAAAGGCTAAATTACCATTTCATAACCTCATGATAAAGTTTATGAATATGGACATTTAGTGCTATAGTTTGTTTCTTTTGATCTGAAGGTTTTGTTTCCTTTTATCTCGATAACAGCATCACCATAATTTTCTTCGCGAAAAAAGGTGAAGGTTGCATCCTTACCCCAATGAAAGAAGATGTTCTTCGACCTGTGACTGTAAATTTCCAGCAAGGTCTTGGCCAGAAGTTTAGACAGCCAGCTGGGACTGGTATCAATTTCTCAGTATTTGAGGAGTCTGAGCTGGTATCGATTTTTTTTTTATTTCATGCAGAAAGTAACCAAGTCTGAGGATATATTTCATGAAATTAAGGTATGATTTCTGCAGTAATTGGAAAAAGGCATGGAATCTTGTTTTTATGCTTTGCTTGATCAGTAAGTGAATAAGTATTTATTTATTCTTTTATTATCATTTGCAAACTTACTCATTTAGCAGTGTTTCTCAATTAGCTGACATTGATTATGCAGAGTAAATTGGATGGTTTTCAACCTGAATCTATGCTGTCTTATTCAGCTAATATTAATTCTGAACAGAATCAGGTGCTTATCTGAACCGGAGTATATAACCAACAAATCTTTAGGGCCCCTCCCCTCTCCTTTTAATACATTCAGGATCATTAATGATTAACCTATTTTGTGTCTAACATGGTTCTTTTTTTCTTCCTTTTACTAAGGGCTCTGTTGCTGTTCAGAAAACCAATTTGTTCCTAGATCATATTGAGGGTGAAGCTATTACTGTTTGCTTTAAATTGTTGTGTGATAGATTATGATGCTTTAAATTCTAAATTTCTCTTCTCCACCTCTTAAAAGTAATATCAGGTTCTCTTAAAAAATTAACCTGAAAGTAGCTTTGGTTTAGTAAGATTAGAAGAATGAGCTCAACATTATTGTAGTTAGCTACTTGATAGTACTCATAACTAAGACAAATTTTTTTTTTAATTTTACAAGTTGTGATTATGATACCTCTTTAAAGCTGTTTAATACGAAAATGTCATCAACTCATGTGGTCTTATGGGAAGTTAAAAACTATTGTTGCCTTGTATGCCAATGGCACATCCCTAACTATTGTTGCAGACTAGAAGAATGTTACTTTACAATTTTCCTTTTTTAGTTTTAACAAGGTATGTATGTCTAAGAAAAATGTAAACTTTTCAGCAAGGCCATATAGAAAATAGTTGGCCTTAGCAAAGGAAGGAAGATGGTTGTTAATACCATTGTCAATAAGAGAGTCACCAACTATGAACATGGCAGGCACCATTTCTCTCCCACTCCCATTTTTGGCATGTGACTGAAAACTCATGTGGGGGGTGCTGCAACATCTTGCTGTAATTTGGGGGGATTTTCTGCATTTTATTTGACTCAGAACAATAATTCTCATAGTTATATGTCAAATATATCAAGAGCAATTAAGGTAGAAGCAGGTCATTGGTGCTCAAAATTTATTAGTCTGTGTCTGCTAGACTGCAGGTTTCTACTAGTACTATTTGGCTGTATATAGGTTGTTTTAATTAAAAACAAAATAATACAGACGTAAAGGGTTAGTAGTTAGACACTCACCCTAAACCACTGTTATCATGCAGATGAAAAGAAAAAGATTAATGCTACCTACATTATTAGCATTGCAAGAAAGCTTCTGTGTTCTATCTTCCTGAAGACATCACTGAGGTAGTTTGTAATCACATAATGTTTAGGTAAATGAGGTTTTATGTTGGTTTTTTTTAAACATTTTTATGTTGAACGCAGAAGCTATTGCTAAAATACTCATATTTTTCAACTCTACAGTTCAAGAAAGATAAGGATTATGGTGATAATATCAATGGTACCGATTCAAACAGTGCTTCAAGAGGGAACTGACTTCAAGGACACAACAACTCCCATTGGTAGGTTCCGTTGTTCAATTGAGACTAATTAGAGACCGTGTGAATTGGTTTTGGTTTCAATTGCAAATCCAAATAAATGTTAATGGGAGATATAATTGTTTTTACATTTGTGAATATGCATGGATGGATTATGAAGTTTCTAGTTATGGATTGAATGTTGCTTTGGACCCAATACTTATCTTCTACTGCAAATTGGGCATCAGAGGTGCAGCCATTTTACATGTGCTCTCTCAGTAAGTCTTAGTTACCTTGTTTTCCTATTTTGGCATCATTATTGTAAAATTTAAGGTGTTTTGAAAATTTGAGTTACTGTGATGTATAACCATGGTTCTGTTTGATTATTTTGCTTGTAGGATTTGCTTTATGATATTAAATATTCTCTAATAATATTTCTTATCTTGTCATACTGTTGTTGATAATTCATTGTATCATAATTGTCATTCTTTACAGTTGCTTGTATGACATGGGAATTAACGGGGAAAGCACTTTATCAATTAAAGTGCCTAAATTTTTATATTCCTTGACATTAACATGTCTATGATTTATCTTTTTATAATATTTCTATGATTGATAATCATATAAAATAATAACCAAGTTTACCTTTTGATATCAAACGGTTAAGTAATATAATTTGAAAATAATAATTTGTCTACTGTTTAAAAAAGATAATACTTTTTTTTTTCATTTTTATTTCTAGAGCTCTCTAGTTTTTATCATTCTAACAAAGACAACTTTAATAATAATATGCATGATACATAATGTTTATTTATTTAGTTGGATTTAAATTAGTTTAACAACATTGTTGACAGTGGTATTTATTTATTTATTTGTATAAAATTAAATGTGTAGTATATATAATATTTCTTAACTATTTTTTTTTTTTGCAGAAACTCACTCCTTCACTCCTAATATTTCAAGAGGCATTTTGCCCACATTGGTGAGTCCCTCTAAAGCTATTTGAGCTTGATATTTTTATATTTAATTTAGAATATTATATTTAATTTGATATTTTTTGAACGAACTGTCATAAAATGGGAAGGTGGGGAGGAGGGAAATTGATCAATTATGCACAGCCTCTAACTGTCAGAGTTAAGGTGTTTAAAGTGGGATCCAATCCCCAAATCAATTTCCCAAGTACAGAACCGACGGAGATTTTTTCATTTAAAGAGAAGGGGCCAAAGAGAGGGGGAAGGTGGCTCTTGTATAGAACTGATATGTACCAAGTGGCATGGCATGCATATGGCATGTCATACTGAATGATCATACTGATGAAATGGAAAATAAGAAATGTATTTTATTAATAATATGTGTAGCCCTAGTGACACATGTAATAGGATTTTTTACTCTACTATTATATTATGATTTGCCTTGAAGAAAAAAAAAAGAACCTTTTTTTATCATGGATGGTGATTATGTATAACTGTTACTTTAGTTAATATTATTTATTTTGTTATGTTAAAGATTGTTCCTTTGATGAGACCTTGCAGAGCCGACCCAACGTTTCTTTGGGCCTAAAACGAATTTATTACGGGGCCTTTTAAATGAATAAAAATAATTTAGAATCAATAACAATATAACACATACTGAAGAAAAAAAATCGCAAAAGAAAGACATAAATAGGTAATGAGAATAATGTTTAAAATCTATTGATAATTATTATTTATGAGAAGAGAGAGCCCTAATAAAATGAGGTCTCTTTTTAAAAAATAAATTTACTCTTAATAATTTAATATTTTTTTACTAAATAATAGTTTTTTATTTTTTAAAATAGTAATAGTAAATAATTTTTTTGGGGCATAAAATAAAGAGTATTTTTTGGGGGGCCTAAAGCGACGGCCTTACTGGTGTTGGGGTTGGGCCGGCCCCTGATGAGACCTTGTATGTTGTTGTGTTTAAATTCATTGGTAGGTTTTATCTGACAAATTTTATAGATAATGGTTTAATAAAAAAAGTTAAAAATAAAATAATTAACGTAGGTCAGGCCCTAGTTAATGTAGCCTTGGCTAATATTAGCGTAGGCCTGACTATGCTATACTTAGCGTCGGCCATTTTAGTTAATTCTTGGCTTCTACTTAGCGTCGACGATAGCGGGGCTAGCCTACGCTAACTAGCGTCAACCTGAACGTGAATTTTTGCTTCCAACATTTTAGCGGGGGCCACGACACCGTCACTAAGCCTACGCTAATTTGTTGTTTAGCGTCCGTTTTTCCCATTTAGCGTGGGCTTTTGGCCTACGCTAATTACTGTTTTTCTTATGTTTTGCATGAAAGTGAAGAAGGATAATTGAAACTTTGGCTTTGTTTTCATGGGATATAACCAAAAATATTAGGTGAAATGATCCGCAATAATCAAATAATATTTAAATCCATTAATTACGATTATGGGAGAAGGATCCCATACATTAGAGACAAGTAATTCCATAGGACATGATGTTATTATTTATTATTCATAAAATGGAAGTTTGCAACTCTTATTCAAATTACATGGTAAGCAATTAAAACAAGATGATCAGGGGTGGCTACTTTTTTTTTTCAAGAGAACAATCATTGAAAAATGTCCAACAGCACTTACAAAGGAGTCCAGATCCTCTCCATTTGTTGGAGAGATGGATATTTCCATTTCCTTTCTCGTGATGTTAACACTTTCTCGTGATGTTAACACCTGTAATGATAATATCTAATGGCTCATATTTAATTAACATCGTTCAATTAAAAATAAATGAAAAGAAGAATCAATATCAAATATAAACGTTGGATCACCTTCCCTGATTCACTTAGATCAATCCTACGTATAAAAATTTCACGAAAATAAAATTATTAAAAATGCTTATGTGATTTTTGTGGCTGACAGTAGAGATGTCAACGGGACGGGATGAGGACGATAGTACATTACTCGTATTCATACTCGTTAAAATTACGGGTACCCATGCAAGTGACGGGTATCTGGGGTATCCGTTAATATTTAAAAAATTAAAATTTATAAAAAGAAAGAGAGGAAATGTCATATAATATACTATAATATCATATATTTTTATAATATAAATTAATATTATACAATATCATTATGTGTTAATATATTAAAAATTATTATAAATTAATAAAAAAATTATCTCATCAAAAAATACTAAATAGTTCTAATATTTTAATATATCTAATAGAAAATATTTTTTTAATGAGTATGTGGGTACCCACGGGGCAGGTAGTATAATATTCGCCTTCATCCGTTTAATAAATATACGGGTACCAATTGCGGGTATATCCGTGGGTATCCGTGTCCGTGGATACCCACGGATATACCCGCAATGGGTACCCGCACATTTATTAAACACATGGGGACGAATATTATACTGCCGCCTGGCGGGTACCCGCCATACTCATTAAAAAATATTTTCTATTAAATATATTAAAATATTAGAACTATTTAGTATTTTTTATGAGAAAATTTATTTTTTTATTTTTATAATAATATTTTTAATATATTAACACATAATGATATTATATAATGTTAATTTATACTATATAATATGATATTATAGTATATTATATGACATTTCCTCTCTTTCTTTCTATAAATTTTAATTTTTTAAATATTAATTTGACCCCCTACTCACATAGGTATCCATTAATCTTAACAGGTATGAATACGGGTAGTGTACTATCCGCCCCGCTCCGCCCCGTTGACATTCCTATTATCAGCCACAAAATCACATAAGCATTTTTAATAATTTTCTTTTCGTTAAATTTTTATACGTGGGATTGATCTAAGTGAATAAGGGGAAGGTGATTCAACGTTTTTTATTTTGTATTGATTCTTCTTTTTACTTTTTTTTAATTGAACAATATCAATTAAATATGAGCCATTAGATATTATCATTACACATGTTAACAGCGAGAGAAAGGAAATGGAGTCCATTTCTCCAACAAATGGAGAGGATTTAGACTCCTTACAAAGTTTAAGGATGCTAAATAGAGAGTATTACAGCAGTGCACTACAGATCTAAACAACAAATTGAGCACGCATACTTGGTCAATCTAAACAATTTAGCAGTCCTAAAAACACCTATTACAAAAATTCTGAAACAGCCTGAACTTTTCTTCTCTGTTTTTTTTTTTCCTTCTGGATCAGCACATGTTCAACATCAACTTCAAGCAAAAAACCACAACATCAACCGCAGTCAATCTGAGTAAAACAGTGCTGTAAAATTGAGCTCTAGTGGTGGAATTGCAAAGAAGGCAACAGGATTGAGTAAAACCAGTGATGCAAGATGATGACTCTAACAGAATCTCACAAAGCAGGAGGTGGTGGCCGAAAGGAAGAAGGGAGGTGGTGGTGGTGGTGGTGGTGGTGGTGGATGGAGAAAGAAAAAAAATAAGAAAAGAAAAACAAAACAGAAAAATAGAACATAAAAATTCTCACTAAAAAGAGAGAAAAACTCACCTATTGTGAGTAGGAAATATATCCTCCTATAGAGGGAGGAGTCCCTGGGAGGGGAAGAGCCCAAAGGGAACTAACAATGCGGCGCTAGGGTTCTTTTTTCTCCTGCGACACTAAGGAGAGTGGTTAAAATGAACTACAGTGGGTGGGTACCTTTTTGAAAAAGCTTATGAATTGACTATGATTGTTTGATGATTGTAAAGGTAGTTAGAAAGGGATGTCAAACTTGGTAAAGGTTGATTTGGGCTCTAAATTAAAGGAGTGGCATATTTTTAGATTGGGACTCATAATTGGACTGAGTAGGCTGGGTAGTTTCAGAGGATGATGAAAAGTTGTCCGTGGATCAAAAACTTAGTGGAGTGAAAAAGTGTCTTCCGATACTATATATAAGGATTACAGAATTGGATATGACTAAAGCTTACGATCCACTGGAGTGGGAGTTTTTGAGGCGTGTTCTACTTTCCTATGGTTTTTCTGCATGGTGGGTGGATAGAGTTATGGCTGTTGTGACCTCAGTTTCTTACCGGGTCAAAATCAATGGTTTCTTAAGCAGAAAAATTCTTCCTCAAAGGGGCCTGAGGCAAGGGGACCCTTTGTTCCCTTACCTTTTCATATTAGCTGCTGATGGTTTATCTCATCTGATATTGGATGCATGTGACAGGGGGGAACTCTCTGGTTTCTATTGCTAATTCGGCCCCTAAGCTTACTCACTTACTCTTTGCAGATGATGCTTTGTTTTCTCTAAGGCTACCCCGAAGAAGCTTATGCCTTATCTACCATCCTTAACACCTACTCCAATGCTTCGGGTCAGCGGACCAACTTGGCCAAGTCTGGCCTTATTTGTGGCAAGAAGATGGATCCAGTTCTAGTTTCTCTTATGGAGGAGACTTTTAATATTGTGTGTTGGGATAACCCAGGGAAATACTTGGGTCTTCCAGCTGATTGGGCACGCTTTAAATCCGGGACTCTTAGCTGGATTATGGAAAGGGTCCAAGCCAAGGTGGAAGGTTGGAAGGAAACACTGCTTAACATGGCTGGGAAGGAAGTGCTCATAAAGTCTGTAATTCAAGCTATCCCTTCATATGCTATATCTGTTTTTAAGTTCCCTAAAGGTTTCTGCTCCAAACTGAATTCCTTGGTAGCTAAATTTTGGTGGCAAGGGGCATAAGGGGCTAGAAAGACAGGGGGTGAATTGGAGGTCCTGGCAGTTTATTACTAGAAGTAAAAAGGAGGGTGGCCTTGGTTGAGTTTATTACTCCTTGAGCTATTGCGTTTGTTGCGCGTGATTCCAATGGTGCGTTGCTTACTGGTCATGGTAAAAGGGTTGCAGCTTCATCCCCTTTGGTGGCGGAGGCCTTGACCCTTCGGGAGGCAATCCTTGCTACTTACAATTTCAACTGGAATAAGGTAGTTTTTGAGTCAGATTGCTTAACTCTAATTGAGGCTTGCAGAAAAGACAAAGTGGTAGCTGAAATTCAAGGTGTTGTTGCGGATATACTTACTGTTGCTGAGGGATTCATCCATTGCGGGTTCACATGGGTTCGACGACAAGGGAATAAGGTGGCTCATCAGATCACCCAAGCTTCGATCTCAAATTCTCTACCTCTGTCCTGGGTATCGAATCAACCAGACTGGCTCCTCAGGCTGCTGTTTGAGGACGTTAGACATTGTGCCTCGCTTCGATCTCACCAGTTATTTTAAAATTGTATAATTTCCAAGTTTCTATCTGTCTAGATAATAGGGACAATTTGATTAGAATACATTATCCCTCTACAAATTACAAGTTATATGAAACTTGAAAAACTCGCCCCAAGTTTTGTGTCACTACAAATCCAAGTACACTCATTGAAGAGTTACAAGTTATGATACTCATTCAATTCACAAAAGACACTCACTATTCAAGTTACCACCCGTTTATATAAATTTCAATTAATAGCTTCATATTTTTAAGATCCATTGAAATCCAAAGTTGAATGTGAACCTTTCAAGAGTTCAAAGATTAATTTCAAGAGAGTGCTATTCAAAGCATATAGAAAAATTTACGAATTTGAAAATTTTTAAATTGCTTCCCAACATATCACCGCCATGTGGTCGTCACTCACTTCATATATAACCTTTATTGTGTTTTGTTTTTACTTCAATTTTTCATAATAAATATGCAACACAAAAGCACACATTGATGTACTGCCATTCTTCTCAGTAAGTAAAATGAATGAACATCAATTCTTTAATTATCAGCTTTGTCATGACAAATTTTCAAACTATCCAACTTGTCTTAAAATAAATGAATTTTTCGGTTAATTTTAATGTGTATAAATACACATTGGTACAGATCCTTTCTCATCAGTAGTAAGTATTTGTACACTTTTGCTTTTAATAATAATAATAATATTATTATTATTATTATTATTATTATTATTATGCAAAATACAATTTGGAGAGGTTAATGCATGTAATGTAATAAAGAGCGGAAAATTATTTAATTGAATAAATAAGAAGAAAATTTAACTTTTTTATTATAAATTAAAAGTTCTAAATTGAAAGCTTAAACAATTTATTTTTATATATAGTTATATATTCGAATTATTCTTGAGTCGATCGAGTTATAAGTATGAAAGAGTCCTAAATATACTATATAGGATTGAGTTGGATATATTAAATTTGAAAAAAAAATCACTCAATCCAATCAGAATTAAATTGACCAAATTTGGATTGGTTTAGTTTTGTTGATCAGGTTATATTTTCCTTTTTATAAAAAAATCTCCAACTTGCATAAAAAAAAGAAAGAAAGAGATGAAAACACGCACACCAGGTCAAATTGAAAGTCCGAAAGAAACACATATCTTGATGGCATGCAGTAAAGGCGGTGTTAGCAACTAGGGTCTAGTAGCTATCACTCACACTAAAACAAACTAAAATGGAATTTTAGTTAAAGCTGAAAAATTCACTGAAAATTTAAAGGTAGTTGAAAATTGAAAAATTATTGAATATGTTTGGTAAAATTAGTGAAAATAATATAATAACATTTACAAACAACATTAATTATTAAATAATGATAAATGAGGGTGATTGAAGGCTAAACTTATAATTAATTTTTAGCTAGTAGTTGAAAATTGGAGCTTTTTTAAAAAAAAACTATGCCAAGTAGATTTGTAAGAAAAATTTATAAATACCTAAAAAAAACTACTTTCCCAAACACTTGCTAAAATAATTTTAGTTATTATTTCAGGCAAGCCAAACACACTCTATAACTAGGCAATAGATTCATGAAATAAGCCACTACATCAATAGGCATGACTTTTCAAACATAACTTTTGTGATTGATATATGTTATGTTTCCAAAGATTTCGGAGTTCTATACATGTCATACATGCATGTGTAATTCCACGCCATAACCTAGAAGTTTCTCTGATCAGTTGATTCCACGTAAGATATTATTCCTTCAAAGTATTTGATATTTTAATATTAAATGAGGCACAAAATTAAGCAACCAAACTAGATATTCTTTTTTTATTTTGGTCAAACTAGATGTTCTTTTATCATCATAAGTTAACAAAACAAATTTTTAGGCATGAGGCCCAGCCCAATAATGAAACACACACCATCACACATGGACTAGTCCTCCTCCAACCTTCGGACAAAATTACTAATGCAAATTAGAATTTCTAATTTAAAATTTAAAATTAGACCCAAAAAAATTTAAATTTAAAATTGAGTAAAATTATTAAGGGAGGAAGCAACTATAAATTTGAAGTGCTTTGTAGAGTAAAATGTGTTTCCTATAGATGAGTATCTCATAATATAGTATTTAACAAGCAAGTTGCAATTGATGACAAAGACTGTTGAGGATTTGATTCAAGATCCCTTTCAGATGGAGTTGGATTACACAACTCTTATTCAGAAAATTAAAGCCTTTCTTCTTGCCCTTAAGGAGTGCACGCCTCAAGTATACACCACTGGCCAGAAAGGCACATTAGCTTATTTATTCTCACAAGTTGCATTTATAAAATGATATCTTCTAAGCATGTATAGATTTAATAATAATTGGCCAAACAAAAAATTATCTTACTATGCTCATTTCATGCACAGTGAGGATAAGAGGGTGATGTTCCCACTTCCTATCAAAGATATATAACAATACTAGTACCAACCAACCAATGTCCTCCCAATTGCTCAATAATTGGCTTTTAATTTATTCACTAGTTATATATTTTTGGATGTGGAGTTTCTTTTGTTATTTCTTTTATGTCATAATTCATACAGTTTGAATCCTCCAATTTATTTGATTAATTTCAGATTGCAATCTACAAGAAAAGTTTGATTTATTAATTTGGAGTGGGCACTGCATGTGGGTTTAAGCTTCTAAAGATAGGAAATCATTTTGGGATTTTCATGTTCTGTCACATAACATGAATACTAGATATATATATATATAATTCAACAACAACCAGCTTTACTGTATACTCATCAGCAACAAAAACTTATATATTATATATGTCCTGCATGAAGTTCCCAACTTTCCTTCCTCTGAATTTTTAGTTCTCTTTTTCTTGTTTTCAAATACTGTAAAATTAAACATTTATGTCCATAATCACACTGATAATTTTACAATCTGAAGCTTGATTGTTTTTCTACATACAAATTCATCAGTGGTAGAAACTTCAAAGGGGTTTTAATTTGCTCATATCTTTCTGACAGAAACAAGCTTTGCAAGCTATTCAGCTCTAGTAAAACCCTGACTTCTGCTGTAAAAATTGCCTTAACAGGCCTGTGATCTGATAGCTTTGATTCACTTCTAGTGTACTGAAGTTGCTTTAAACCATTGCCATACCATACTATTCTATCACACCTAAAATAAGTACAAATTAAAGAAAAATTTAATAATCATGTTTTGAAGTTGGTTAATTATGTGACCAACTGACCATATAATATATGAATGATTGTATATTGTTAATTCCTTACCATGCTGGTGCTCTCTTCTTTCTGTCTTTTTCCATGATAACAGCATCCATAGTACATGTCTGAATTTGGATAATACTTGTAGGTAGGAGCAAATTTGATTGCTCCTTCATGCCATCCTCTTAACATGTTTCCACTCATTAGCTCCATCATTAGCTTCATTACCATTAATTGGATATAATTAAGTTAGTTAGAGAGAGAAATCTAATTAAAGAATCTCTTTAAAAGGAATTCAACAAGATTTTTCAATCTCCAATTATATAAACCACACTGATCATTTTCTAATAAGGAATCCCAGTCTCTTTTTTCAACAAGCAAGCGTGTCGTTTCTTCTGGTAGAGAAATCCTATAATTTAGATCTCCAAGCAATATTACATGACTGCACAAAACAAGGTGTGTGATTAGGTGGCTAAAATAATCACATAATCTATATAGAATAGAAGTACAACTAATTAAGTGTTAGTTAATAGAGAGAGTATTTGTTTGGTTTACTGCAAAATTACGTTTTTAAACGTGGATACAGACTAACGCTACAGAGTGTATGTAATGTTAAATATGTTTACAGCAAAAATTTACAGTATTCTATTCTGTTTGGCTTCTTTGTCAACTTCTTGTTTACTCACTGACCCCACTTATATATAACAGAACAAGTTCTTTACAACTTCTCAAAGTTAATGTTTAGATTAAAACATAACAACCAACAAAGAATAATATATTAATGTTTTGGCGGCATTTTTTCTATGGGTTCAAAGCTGGAGACTATCATTAATGATGCTTCTTAATGTATAAGAAATTAACTATTTTCAAGAGCCATGTCTATTTAATATTTACACTTTGTTTTCATGATTTCTTGGGAAAGGGACATATTATTTAGTTATTATGTATTAATTATTAAAGTAAAGACAAGGGGGAAAAGAATTATTAAAAATAATTTTGGACGGTTTCAAACTATTGTCATTAACTTACTCTGATCTAGAATGGTTCTGGCAAATCAAGCAAAGGGCCTCTAGGAAAGCTTGTTCTTGAAAAAATTTCATCAGCAACATTAGAGTTTCTATGTTTCTCATCTCCTTCTCTGCCCCCTGAAGCTAAATGGCTGCACACAAAGCAGAAGCTTGTTTCATGTAACTGAAATCTCACTGACACAGAACCCTGCAAAGTTTTGAAACAGAAAACAGAAATTAATAAATAAAAATGAAATTTTTAGGTACCCATTTAGATATGAGCTTTATACTATTGGTTAATTCATTACTACTACTTAGTAGTGCTTAAAAAAAGTTGATGTTGACAGTGATGACTAGTATTGTATGAGTGTATAATGCATAACAAATACGTATGTTTTCAGGTACAAAATTAATATGAATTGAGTGGGGTTTGTTATAGGTCACCTTGTTTCCTAAACAGCCCATAATGCCACAACCGACACATGAGACACTTGGATGTTGAATGAATGGACGAAGATCACTCCTTGTCCACCAGATATGAATATTCCAACCATTTGCTTGCTAATGATACATTGGAATCATGTGGGGCTTCAAAATACCTAGCTGGATTTTCTTTCTTATTATTGGGACAAATTCTTTAGCTCTTGTTTTTTAGCATCTTTGTCCCTCTGATCTTTGTTCAAGGCTTCCCTGATTATTGAATTCCATTTCATAGAAATCTCATTGTTTTCTGATCCCAACACATTTGATGCTTTCAGGGAACTATTTCTTGAAATCTGGATTGTAAAAACAGAGAAAAAAGTTAAATAATATCAAAAACAAAATAAATAGCTATCAGATAAAATCTCCTTTCCACTCTTTATTTACATTTCAAAATGTGTTTTTCTATGCTAGAATACTTGAAGCAGTTCTGACAATACCCAAGTACATAGATGTCACAGGATTTGTTGTTTATCTCCAACAATTCATCTATATTGAAATCTTCATCAGGTGCAATCCCACCTACGTTCCATGTACTAACAAAAACCCTTAACATGAACAGAGAAAAAGTTCAACAATATCAGAAAAATTGAGAGAAAACAACCCAGAATAGAAATAATTGAACATATAAGATAGAAAAGTACCATAAAACTAAATGAAGAGGATATTTTTCATCTTACTTGTATTTTTTTTTCCTTGTGATCATTAAGGAATGGTTTTGAGCTTTGATCAAAGTCTGCAATACCCAACAGGGTTCTTTATAGCATGGATAATCTGCTATAAAGTTGCTGCTTCCTAGTCTCTTCTTGAGTATCTTATTAGCCACTAATGTAGGCCACATATCCTAGAGAAATGGCATATACAAATAGAGATAAGAAATACTATAAGGAATGATTGAGATTTAAGAGAGAGTGGATATATGAGGAGATTAATTGGTGAGACTAAAACTAGAAGTGCTCACTTGTGTATGCTTTTCTTGGCCTTGCAAGGTAGTGTAGTGTGTGATCTTTTGGTGGTAGAAAGGAATATATAGAAAATTAAAGAGGAATAAAGGGAAATGGAAGAGATCATATTCTGGTGAAGAGAAAGGGTTCTCTGTGCTGCTTCCTGCTTGAAGAGGAAATGGAAGGCTTTTCATGTGACGTAAAAGATGATGCACTTTTGGCTGGATTGATCTTAATATATTTAAAAATAGGAACATTAATGTGGCAGGGGAAGAGAGATTAAAGATTGGTAACACAAAACATGGGTCTACTCTTGTTGCAGATTTGAATTCTTGTGTTGTTGAGTTGATAATGAAAGTATATGTTATATTTAAATTAAATGCAAGTGGGAGTGTGGTCCATGACAAAAATAGGCAAGTAGGAAAAAGTGGTAAGTAGCTACTTATTGCCTCATCTGAATGGTATGGTAGTCAAGTTTTTTATTAACATGTGAATAAAGAACGATGTGGGACTTTTGGGTGCTGGATTTGGACTTCTACAGCATTAACGGCCTCTAACATATGTAACTATTTAAATTAACATGTTATGATTATTATTTTTATTTATTATATATCTCTAAACCTTTTTATGGGTCTCATGTATTTTTGAGGCTACCTCTTCTAAATATGGAATGATACAGTTAGACCTTCTCTGCAAGTAGTTTAAGGCTCAAACCTTTTTCCTTTAATGAGAGCTTGTGAGTGGATTTAATATATTGCTATATAATTTTTTGTATTGTTTTATTGTTGTATACTTTGTTTTAGTAATTTTATATCCTCCTAAAACATTCTTTTGATAATTTCCTAAAACTTTATAAAGTAAATAATAAGTAAAAATAATACATTCAATATTATAAAAACATTAAAAAATCAATACATTTATCATTTAATAACTTTTATATATAATATATATATTATATATATATATATCTATATATATATGCAATGAGGTGATGCACGCGACAGTTCGTGCATCTTGTGATTAAATAAATCTTTTTGGTTGATCTAGACAAAGACAATAACTAGCATATATAACTAGAATTTATTTCTATATATATTTTTAAGATATCTATTAAGATATTGGAGTTAATTAAATTATGAAAAGATTTTTTTTTCAATAATTATGAAAAGAAATTTAGGTGTCGAGCGACCGAAATCTCACGACCGAAATCAATTTTGTGTCAACCCATTTTAGAATTATATATCCAAACAAAAATCAATTCTACCAAAATCAATTCTACTAAAATTAATTCTACCCAATCATCTACATTCCTACAAACTTTAAACCAAACGGAACCCTATATAGCCCAAGAAGTGGTTCTAACCACAAATTAAAGGACACTGGTGTGGTCATGACCCCTTTGTTTGGTTGGGGAGAGAGATAGGAGGGAGATAGGAGATCAACCTTGTTTGGTTGAGGAGAGAAATTAAAATGTGTGGGTCCCAATTTTTTAAATCTCTCTTGATGTATGGAGAAATGGGAGAGATAGTGTGGATGAGAGAGAAATTACTACAATACCCTTAGTAAACATTTTTCTTATTTTTGCTCAAATATTTTATAAGGACATTATTGTCATTTAGAAAAGTTACTTTCTCTCTTCCCTTTCCATTCAACCAAACAAAGGGAGAGAGAGTTATATCTACTATCTTTTCTATTTCTCTCCTATCTCTCTTCCAATCAACAACCTATAATTTTCTGCTTGTGGTCTCCAATCAATTCCGTCTTTTTCTCATCACTTTCTCTCTTTCTTATTAATTTCTCTTTCTCTATTTCCTCCTCCAACCAAACACAGGGGAAATGCCTAAATTAAATAAGGGTTTTTCCTCTGTTTGAATACTACTACCTCCATTTTTATTTATTTCCTATTAATTATAAGGAAATATACATATTGATAAATATAATAATAATTTATATTAAATTTGTTATATTTTTTCTTAATATATTCTTATTTTTCTAATCTTTTCTATTCATTATTTCTTTTATTAAGGATAAAAATAAAATAAAAATAATTAATACTTTCTTAAACTTTTAAATAAGATAGAAGTAAATATTTTTTTTTAAATGGAACATATATAAAAATAGGAAGGAAGATAATAATATATATGGACTTTTGAACCATTTTATTGTCCTTTAATCAAATGTTTTTCCTGTTTAACCTTATTCACTCTAGTGTTAGAGCGACCAAGTTTTATCAGTAATTTAATGTAAGTGAATGTATTTAAAAGACGCATGCATAATATTTAATGATGTAAGTCATACATAGATTAATTAAGATACTTACAAACTGCAGGGCATGCTCTCATTGATTGAAATGGAACTATTGTTGAGATAAAAATATCGTTCTCGTGGATAAAAATTGTTAAGTACTAATTTATTATTAAACATTAAGTTTGAGAAAATAATAAAATTGAGCATAAACACGATAAATTTATAAAATAAGAATTTAAAACTAAATTTAAAATATGAATTCAGTCATTATAAAAACGTTAGAGAATTGATTTCATATTTTTCCTATATATTCTTACTCTTATTAGTTGATGTAAGTATTCTAATTATCCATTGAGTTAATTAAGAACTATTTACCCCTAAGTTCTTAGGTAAGTAAACATGTTCGTTGAACGCTCTAACTCCCAATTCCTTAGGAAAATTAAGATATTCAACAGAACTGTGAAATACAATTATCGTCACATATAAAAACTAATTAAGCTTACCCAATATCCCAATTGTGACATACCCTAATTTGTTCTACCTCCAGTAGCAAACAACCCCCACAATTTTCCAATTGTAAAATTGCTCATAAAATAACTATTCACCAATAGACAAATATAAATAGAGGTAAAAATCCAGGATAATTAGAATTACATAACGTCAACCAACCAACGGGGGGTGGTTCAAGTGGTACATGCTTGATTCCCTTTAAGCAAGGTCTCGAGTTCGAGTCTTGTGAATGGAAAAAATCCCCGTTGGGAGAGCTAGCCCCACCATGATGTGAATGTTCCCAGCTCGAACAGGATTGCTTCCCGTGGAGGATTGTGGTTAAATAAAAAAAAAACATAACGTCAACCAAATCAGTTCAGAACATATAAGTCAGAAAACTACATCAAGTCTCTAACCGAAGAAGAATTATCTATGCATAAGGTAAATGATAAAACCAAAGATTGGTGACGCAGTTGATTGCATGAAGGTAACTTCCACCTCCCAGTATTGGCCTAAGGATAAAAATAAAAGTAAAATCAAAATTAAAATTAAACTAAAATAAAATTAATAAAAAAACTTTTCTTAACCAAATTTATTTAAAAACTACTTCATAACATTAGTCAACAACCACCCATGTGGAGTGATCTATCTTCTTTGATGTCCATTGTTAATCTTAACTTAGACGGAGATTTCCTTGAATTCCTCATAGACCTAATAGTCAACAAGTTTCTTTTTGGCATCTTCTATTATCCAACGAGGTCTTGATTAACCCCATCTTCCTGGTAACCCTAACCATATTAGAGAAGGTGGTGTGAGCCTTTATGTTTAAAGTTCCACCTAACCTGATAGTCATGCTCAAGTAAACAAGAAACAGTCAAGATATATATAATAACTGTGATCATCATAATGGCATTGGAAAATCACTAGGCAGGAATTAATCAAGCATATGACCTTGAAATACATGTAAGGATAGTCATTAAATTTATCTTTTTATGAATAAAGCAAAACCCAAAGTGTGGATCTTTCACAATGTCCCAGGAACATATATCCTAAGAAGGAAATACTACTTGGTCGAAAATCACTATCTTAGGAAAATTGGCAAAGCAAAACATTCAGAAAAATTAACCTTGAGAAATTTTGATCTTCAATACCTAATTTTCACCTGTTAAAACCTTTAACAACGCCAAAGGATAAGGCAAGTCAAAATGGTGCAAGTTTGTAATAGTTGGTTGCTAGTCCACATATATTTGCAAATAAAAATGTCTTTAACTAGGAAATAAGGGCTACACTCTTGAACGTGCAAGTGCATCCCAATAAAGACTAATATTTATTCTAACGCATTTATGAAACCATCCTCGAACATGTTCTCATTGTTTGATAAAGATTACTACATTCCTCTATAATTTGGAAACTTCTTCCAATTTTACTTTATCTACACCATGATAGTCCACCTCGAATGACAAATGTGAGATCCTTTTTTTGATATCTTTAACTAGTCGGGATAAGATTTTCACTTGCCTTGCAAATAATTCCTTTTTGACCTCTAGCTTAAACAATCTCTTTTTAGTTTTTTAGGAACTCTTTTCAACCTTAACCAACATCCTCAAAACCTCATTTCATCTTTTGTTCGACTCAATTGCTCATTGTTTCACCTTAGACCTCTCCCGCTATAATTGAACCTTTGATAAGTGTACCAAATTTTGTAAACTATAGTGGAGGTAGGGTTGTCGTATTTACATGGACTTGCGTAGTATTTGATGATTCACAAGAATACTGCCTAAGTCTTTTAACTATATATGTACAATCTCATTTATAAATTTCTACACATCACAGCTCAATGGAAAAATGTGATATATCGATATCGATTATAAAACAAGAGTAGAAATACTTTAAGATTTAAAAGACAATAGAAAAGTACGTTGGGATTGGAATTCACCTAGCTGCCCTCCTATCTGTTAGCCTGAATATACATGCATACATATCTATTTCCCTATCCAATTATATCATCAACCTCAAGTCTATTGATGACTGCCCTTGGGCGCATAAGTAAATGTTCCACATGCTACCTGAGTTGACTCTCCATCTCATGGGTCAACCTTGACTTTCATCACTATTAGATCCAAACTTCATGATACCCATATTAGCAATTTCCCTAAAAGTCCATTTGATTAAGGCTTCTAATAAGGATTTTCCTTTGTATTTTGTTTTAAATGTAATTTTCCTTCTTTCTAATTAGAAGTAGGTGCTACTTTTAAGTGTTTTAGTGGTTTAAATAGCCATATAAGTTAGGAATCCTTAGGTTCAATACCTAAGTATGATAGTTTTCTTTCATCCTTTTTTTTTTTTTTTTTTTGGTCGTCCTCTTTGCTATAAAAGGAGGGGATCCCTCACTGGTATTCCCTACACTTCATATTATAGTAAAGCTAATATGCTGACATTCATCCTCATTGTGTGAGTAGAGAAGGGTTGATGGTGCTTCCCCAAACCATTCATGAGACTTATCTAACTCTCCTGAGTTAGTGGCGTCCTACCTTGGAACTTATCTGTTAAAGGAGTTGCCTTCAACAGTGGCGTTCATCCACCTTTAATCCTCCTCCATTTTCGTATTTCCTTCCTCTTTCTCTCATTTTATGCGCTGATTTTAGTCTAATGTTGGTGATCTCCAAGCTGTCCATTGCTTTTTAGCTTCAATTCTAGATCCGTACTGCTATCAGAAAAGTTCCATAATTCTCCACATTTAAAATGTGATATGAAATGTATATGTTACTAAAAAAGCACTGAACGAATACTCCTAGGAAAGGAAAATTCTTCAAGAAAATGAAAAGACAATATTGATGGAAACTGTAAAATTAATCTAGTGGACCAAATTCAAGAGAAAAATGTTGTCATCTAAAGTATCAGTTTCAAAAGTTATTACTTTAGGGACACATGGTGAAACCCTTGTATCTTAGGAATAAGTAGAACGAGGATGCCACCTGACTTTTATATACCCGACCCCAAAATCTTGGACACTACCTCAAGCTCACGAGGGGGCAACTATTCTGGACACTACCTCAGTATCTCTATATCGATTTGTCCCTAAGGGACAAGAGACTTTGTGGCACCTATTATGTTAGTACATATAAAGTACATTCTAAAATCATACTCCCTCTGATCCTTTTTTATAAGACACTCCTTACAAATTTTTGTGGTCCTTTTTATAAGTCACATTACAATTTCAACGCAACATTTATTATCATTTTCCTTATTTACCCTTATTAACTTTAATGTTTTTCCAACTATCAAATGGTAGTGGAGTTAGTTAGTGATATTAAATAAGGGTAAAATTAGAAAGTTAAAATATTTTTTAAAACTCCAATAAAATTAACCAACTTTAACCTTTTTATTGGTATGTGTAATTCGGTTAAGTATATCTTCTAAAAAGAACCGAAAGGAGTACTACCATATATCCTCCCACTAACAAAGTCAAGCATCCCCCCATTCTATAAACTCAATGTCTATACATGTGTTAAATCCTTTTTATTTGTAGCGTCACCATTTTGGTTTGAGAAATTATATTTGTATAACAATGTTCTACAAAAACTTTTACAACTATGAAGAGATAGAAATAGAAGAAGAGAGGGTATGGAATGTGATAAGTAATATCAATAGAGAGAGGTATAGAGAAAAGGTACATTGTATGAATTGTTGTATGAATAATGAGTCTCTTTTGTCTCCCTTGTTATTGAGTGTTGAAATATCTTTTGTAGGTACTCCTCCCTCTCTTCCACTCACATTGAAGTAGGAAGCTTGCCAATGCCAAAACTATAGCAAAGACAATTTGGTGAAGACCGGCCCAATCCATCAATCTTTGGACTAGGCATAAGAATTTTTAATTCTCCTAATTAGGCTAGAATAATGAACTAAAGTTTTTAGAAAAAATGCTAACAAGTCCTAAGAGTAGTGGTTAAGGAATTAAAATAGAAATTTTTATTAGATATTGTTTATCATTTAATATTATAAATATAATAAATATTGTGTTTTTTAATAATAATCTATATATTAGTTCTTTAACCAATTCCTTAAAGTACATCGTATGCAAGACCTAAAATTTAAAACTAAGATGTAAGTATTTTACATTGCATTTCCTTATTGATATTCCGAACTCGCGTCATTCATTTTATAGATTTTACAGTAATGCACATTTTATTTTATCTATCTATCTATGCTGTTTTGTTGATGAAACTAATTTAAATGTGAGGTAAAACTTGACATTTTGAGACCAATTTAAAATTTTGACCTTAAAAAAATTCAAATTATCGAAATCAATATAAAAAAAAACTCAATTTATAACAAAAACTAATTAAAATAACGTCAATTCAAAAAATTTCCACAGCACCAATAGTATGCATGGAGAATGAATGAATAGTTAAATACTGTTTCTAGGTCACATACTTGTTTTTAATATTATCTATTTGGCGACATTAATACGTACACCTCTCATTGATGCTTTGATCTATGCTTTTAGTATACTTTTCATAAGATCAGTATAACGTACCCAAAACAAATAGGACCAATCAATTTTATGCCGGCGTCTCTCTGGACCCGCACTCTTTTTATTTTATAGTTTCTACTACCATCATTTGTTGTTACTACATATATCACACATAATTCAAAAACAGACAAATTCATAAAAAGTTTTTATTTTTCTTATATAATTTCCTTTTGAAAAATTCAGCGAAGATTTGAATTTTTAAATTAATGATTATATCTGTTGTATAATCTAATTTTTTTCAATTTATATCTTTATATCTATTTGAGTTTCAAAACATTTATATATAATATGTGAAATATTTTATAATAATTTATTATTTCTTTTATTTAGTGGACTATTATTCTTGTGCTTTTCTCGTAAGAGCCATAAGACAACCGACTAGCTGGCTTTGTTGTTAAAAGAAACCTCTTCTGAGATTGAAGATTGACTTTTTCCTGAGATAATTTAATGTACAGCCCCAAAAGATAGGACAATGTGATTAATAAATAATTTGTTCTTGGAATATGATGTATTATAAGGGCAATGCACCGTAAAGAGGTGGGTTAAATATATTTAAGATTTGCCTTTACTTTCTCTATAGTTCAAAATTGTGACTATAGTCACTCAAAAATTAAAAAATTATTAATATAGAATTTGTTTATTTACAATTTTTAAAACTATTTTCTATTTTTGAAAATAGAAAAAATGGAAAAAAATTGTTTGTTAAATGATTTTTAAAACAATTTTAAAAAGTGAGACTGTTTTTGTTTTTAAAAATTAAAATTTTAAAACTACTTTTAGGTTTTTCTAGAAAACAATTTTTAAATTTTTCTATTTTTTATTGAAAATTCTGTAAATAAATTATTTTATTTATAAAAAACAGTTTTATAAAACAGTTTTTAAAAGCTAAAAAATAAAATTAAATCAATCAAGCTCACAATATTTATTGTATAGTTTTTCTATATTTTGTACAGATTTTTCTGCAAATATTTGTTAATAAAGACTAAAAAAAGGGTATTTTCACTTTTGTTAAAAATTTACAAAAAAATTCGTAAAAATATGCAGGAATACTATATCATAAGAATTAAATTGGTGCATTTTCATTTTTTGAGGGACCATGATCACCAGTTTTGAATTATAGGGTCTAAAAGCAAATTTTAACTATATTTCAGGAATTAAAAATATATTTAACTGCACTCTTTCATGAATTATATATTGGAAAGCATTTTGTCTCTTGTAATACTTTAAAATTTAAAAATAATATTAAATTTTTAATAGATAAATATTTACAATTATAAATATATATATGAGTTATAAAATGAAGAATATTTTCAATGATGAAAATAATTACATGAATTGAAACATATTATTATTATTATTTGTGTTTATTAATTAATTTGAAATGATATATCAAAGTTTAAAATATTCATGTATTATAAGTTTATAAATATGAAAAATTTTAAATGAAAATACATTAAGAGAATAAATTAGAAGAAGTTCTCGCACATAATATGTGAGAACTCAGTATAGAGGTTGAATGATTGATAATAAACTACAGGAGTCTTTGATATGTAAGTTTTAATTTGTTTTAGTAAATTCACACGAATTCGAACAAAAAATCTTTAATATACACTTATATAAAACTTAATAGTGTGTTTGGTTTAGCATTAGCCCGAACCCATATTTAAAATATGATTTTGGATAAAACAAAGTTAACAAACACATATATATATTAATCACCAAAAGAAAATATTGAGTCTCTTAAGGTTTATATGTACGTTTCTTGATTATATGGGATAATTAGAACTTCTTATATTTTGAAATTTCCATTGTTGTTAAAATTGGATCGGACCGGTCGGTCCGACTGGGAACCGGCCTGGTGACCGGTCTATTCAACCCAAAAAATTGGAGAAGCTCAGAACTGGTGAGAACCGGTATAAAACCGGTACCAAAAAACCGGTTGAATCGGTCGTTTTAAAAAAAATCAATTTTTATTTTTTTGTTTTTTATTTAATTTAAAATATTTTTAAAATAAATAAAGACATATATTTAAGGATTACACATAGATATCTATTATTTTTCTAATCATTATGAATTTTTTCTCTTATAATAAGGTTATTTATTTGATTTACAACTTTATATATCTTAATTTCTTATAATTTTGTATTACTTTATTAATTAAAATTTATATAATATTAAAAAAATATTTAATTAAAATTGGTTCAACCACTTAACCGTGAACCGGTGCCTTCACCGGTTCAATTATCGGTCCGATTTTTAAAACATTGGAAATTTCACATAATCATGTTATATATGTTGAAATTTTTATATTAATTATATTTTACAAATATTGACAACTTTAAATATATTTTTTTGGTTCTTTTTTAACATGATATATGGCATAATCAAAAGTATATGGATATATGAGAAAACAAGGTGGGATCCATTAGAATGATCAGGTGATAAAACTTGCACTGATCACTGATGTAAAACGATGTGTGTGGTGCATTATTCCTTTTAAAAAATCAAAAGAAAAATATGAACTGACTTGGTACAAAGATTTCACCCTTAATTGATATGTAGTGGGTCGGTGATGAGCACGATATAGTTTGCCATGCCCATGTGTGAAACCACATTACATTATATTCGAATCGAACATATGAACGATAAGACAAGAGGGAATCATATGTAAAAAAGTTGCTTCTATGGTTAAATTAACATCACGCACTAATTACATTAATTATATATGTTGCAGTTGCACCAATGCAATGTACTAGTACTTCATAAATTATGTTGCAAATGAAACATATATATCAAATTAAGTTGGATGCATTTGAACCGTTTGATAGCACTGTTTCTTAATGGACAGGTGTGACATCTTTGAGACCCCTATGCTGTGGTCCAATATATCCCTTTTCAACCATTCCATTTGTTTATTACTAGGTCTACTACATAGGCTTAGCAATAGAGCTTAAATTAATATCAATATTAATTCCCTCTTTATTTTATTGTTGAGAAGCAAAATCTCAACATGAGTATCAAGATTCTAGACTTTTTGTTTGAGCCTCTCGCATTCATGGCTTAAGTAGATGCCTGGATTCAGGCACTTATATAGAAATTGATAGAATATATATAGAAGGAAATTAAAACCTTAAGGCAAATGGCTTGATAATAGTTTTGGTTATGATCCAACTAATGATCATGTCACATGTTCTTGGTAAATTATTATAGTACATCATCGATATTTTTTCCATCACTCCAACCCATTAAAGAGTTCTCTGTCATTTTATTTTTTATATCATCCAAATAATTTATTAATTAAAATTAAAGCAGCATGACTTGACAGGTGTGCTCAGTCAACTAATATAAGCACAAAAGCAAAATGCAGTTATCATAAAATATATATATATACTGATTTATCAATCACATTATTATAAGTGGTGGTTAGGTTCTAGATTGAACCCAGATTACTATCAATATATATATTGGAACAAGTGTTGTACTCTCATTGCTTATTGATCTTTCAATTTTCGAATGGACAATTCTAATACTCTATGGTAAATTAACCATTGTTACTTACTTACCTATATATGAAAATTTTCATAGACAATGAATTCATAGGAATTATTCACTAATACATTCCCACTATAACACCATGTTCCGCAATAAAATCCCTCTCTCGAAATATGACTAAACTAGGAAATTAGTCTTTGAGAGATTCTTTATCGTGCAGTTTTAGTCTATAAGAAATTCAAAATCTCAAAATAATCTCTGACCTTGTGTTTGGATGGAGATTTTAAAATTCTTAAAATTGTAATAGACAATGTTGAGTGAATTATTAAAATTAGAGGAATTGACAATGACAATCTAAAAAGTTTGAACATAAAAGATAAATGTTGAAATTCTCTTTCAATATTTGTCATTTGAAATTCCCTATTTGTCATTAAAAATCCTCCTATTTGTCATTTGGAATTCTTTCTTCTACTATTTTTAACACATGAATTCTACTAATTTCAAATTTCTCAATCCAAACACAAGGTATTGCTTCCGTCATGCAAAATGGTCCGAAAGGTCATTTTTCAAGAACTAATTTGCTTGTTTTTTAGGGATCATTTTGCACGAGAAGGACCATTTTGCATGACGGAGCAATCTCTTAGGAATCGTTTTGAGATTTGAATCTCTCATGGATTAAATTGCACGATCAAGAATCTCTAAGGGGACTAATTTGTAGTATAGTCCTCAAAATATATATATATATATATAGGGAACCTTTCTTGATAAAATTAACAATAATTATAATTACATGATTCTTACTTTCATATTCCATTAATCCATTTTTCCTTATACAGTTATATATAGTACCCCTATATCATGCCTTTATATTAATATAAGTATGAAAAAGATGAATGTAAGAATAGTGCAAAGAAAAATAAAGTGTAAGAATATAATAACTACTCAAAATGAATTACTTATTTCCTAATTGAAAGTACAAAAAAGTATTGTTGGCTTTTTAAGGGCATGATGGGGCTTCTTTTATCATCAACAAATGAAAAGAAACATTTAGTTTTCATTACTAAAAAGTACCAGACATGAGAGATATACTATGAAGATACAAAATCTGTCAAGCTCACAACCTATATACAGCCTCCTCCACCACATATATGAACACTATACTCACTGAAACACGAGACCTTGTTATTATTGATACAAATGATATATAAAATTAAGCACATATAAAATAATTAAAAAAGAAAAGCAAAAAGTTCTTCAAAAGAACAAGGATGTACGGAATGGTTCTAACAAAAATAAAAGAATGTATAAAATATAGTTTTTTCATAACACGTGTTGGTTCAAGTATGGTAGTATGAAATCAAGGGTATATATGATTTTTTATAAACTATTTCATAAATCAAGGGTATATATGTAATATATAAGTATTGGATAATCTCTATCCTAATTAACATCATATCAGTGTCTATTTTAGATCCAATGTTATTAGATCGCCACACTACCACCCGCAAATGTGCAGCAATTTTTTAGTGTCAATCAAATCAAATGTTAAATATCTAATATATATGATTTTTGCTAAGAATGAAAGTGTCATTGATATTAAAATCAACCCTAAAAATGATGTTATCAAAATATAACTTAATGATGATTAATAAAATGATATATTCTTTCACTTGTTAATTTAGGCCCTATTCGAGCTAATTGCGAGTTATATGATTTTTTTATTTTAAAAAAAAATTCAATTACATTTTTAGAATTTAAACTAATTAAAAATCACTTTTATGATTTTTAAAACGCCCATTTAAAAGAATGTGATTGAAATTTTTTAAAAAATCAAATACTAAAAACTCGCAACCACGAGAACACGCCCTAACTTTTAATAAATCTCTATTTTATATCCCCTCCTAATTTCATGCCAGTGATTCTCAACCATTTTCCCATTTCCAATCAACTAATAGTTTTTATTTTTGTGTGAACCAAGGGTTTCCTCAATCGATAGCTAGAGACTATTAATATCTCTCGAGACGTAAAGATCACTGAAGTGGACATTATCTCTCCCAACAAAATTTTTTCTATACACACACCGTCAATGATCGAACTCTTGTCAAGATACTTAAGGGACCCAATTATTTGCCAATTGTGTTGGGCTTTAATTTATAGTTAAAAGCAAAAAGTTGCAACCAACATTACTCTCCATTCTTTGTTATCTGTCACATTTTTGAGAATTTGTGTTCTATTTATCAGTCATTTAAAAGTTCAAGATAAAAATTAATTACTTTTTTCATCAAATTATACCCTTAATTTACTTAAAAAAAGTAAAAATAATAATAGAAAATAATTAATTAGTAGGAGAAATAAATGGTATAATATGAAACTAAATAAAAAAATAGAATTGGAAGCTTGAACACAAATCATGGTATTCTAAGACAAACTTTATTTGAGTCGGAATATTCATATGACTAGCTTTTTCAATAAAGAATTTTTTTCATCCATACAACTTGAGTCTAATATCTTACTTAAACAAGTACCCCTTCAACCAAGTTCATTGGTTCAATTTTATTCCTTTAGCAAAATGGAGGTGTTATAAATAAATTGGCTAATTAGATGTTGACAGCGCATGCTTTCATATGAAGTAAGGCATTACGTAAGACGTAACTATACTAGCTTCTTAAAAGGAGTGCAGTGATTGTTGCAGCTAAAAATAAGAAAATTGATATTTTTACAACAATATAAATTATAACAAAAAAAATATAAATAAATATGAAATATAATAAGTGATGTGATAAAAAAATATAAAAAAAATATATTATATAAATTATTGTATAATTTTAATTATATGAAATTATTATCTTAAAAAAGTATACTTCCCTTTTAAGAAATAAAACCCTGAATACGGAAGATTCTGTCAATTACACGAGAATATATATAATAAAATAAAATAAAATTTTAAACTCTAAATTCTAAAAATATAAAGGTGTAATAAATAATTTTTATGACTTTTTTATATTTTATAGGATTGATTTTATTAAAATTGTTATTAAAATTCTAAATATCATTTAATACTCATTTTAAATTTGAATATAAAAAATTCCACTATTTTATATATAAATAAATCTCAACCGATTTCATCTTATTTAATAATATTATTTTAAAATATTTTTTATGTAATTAGATTTTTTTTTATAACAGAATTATGTATCAATAGTCAAAAAATTTCAATACAATTATTGTCTCCTATGAAGGATAATATTTTTAATTAGTTTAGTTAGATTTTTTTATATATTCGAGCATGAAAGAAGTATTTAAGTATTAAGTAGTATAATATTAAAAGAATTCAATATATATTATCTTATATCTTTTAAACGTCCATTAATTAACATGGTTTTAGTAAAAAAAATTGTGGCAAAAGAATCATCAATAATGCAACTAAAATAGCAGTTTGGACCACGAGAACGTGCGTAAAACTACTAGACTGATAATGACTCCAATACTATTTATAGGATGAATACGTATAGGTTTCTTTAATTATTAACCTCTAAACAGTTA
Source organism: Sesbania bispinosa (assembly GCA_026901365.1). Lineage (NCBI taxonomy): Eukaryota > Viridiplantae > Streptophyta > Magnoliopsida > Fabales > Fabaceae > Sesbania > Sesbania bispinosa. The sequence continues at coordinate 1,552,726 of QLOH01000053.1, forward strand.
TTTTCAATAGTTGGTCATGCATGGAAAAAAGGAAGCAATTATCTCATTTGTGGTTATAATCCTCTCTCACATCTACCTTGTTTAATTCTTTTCGTTTAGAAAAACAAGAGAAGATGCTGGAAGCCCTTTGTGCGGTCCAATGAAAATTTCAAATTTATAATCACTCGAAAAGGACAATACTTATTTTTAATTGGATTTGAAACCTTAAGTAGGCTTTGGGTCATTATCCAATTAGCTACCGCAAGAAAAGACTCCAACAAAATGGGGTTGAGTGAATGATCTTAGACTTACAGTTGCGTGCTTGGTGATCAAAGAACTTAGCTGGGAAAGATAAATTCCAATATTATCATTTCACACATTTAATTGACGTTTATAAAAGGACACTATTGTTTTGTGGAGCATAGGAGTATTTGACAAAACGTATGAGAAAGTTCCTAAAATCCTATTGCTCAAAACGTCTTTTTCTTCACAAATACACGCATTAGGGGTAAATTTTAATATATTTGTGTTTTTTACCAGCTAAAGGATGGGAAAAGGTCAGGCCCCTCGTCAGAGGCCCATAGCCTATATCAGATTTCAGGCCATCAAAAATACCTATTTAACTAAATATAAAAAAAATATTAATAATTTTTTATATTGTTATTATTATCAAAAAGTTTTTTATTATATTGTCTTATAATTTTATACTTATCAACTTGTGTAAATATATGAGTATATTGTGTTACTTAAAAAACCTGGGCGCGCCTATAAGTTTATTCATATACATGCTTATAATATTCAAATACCTTACTATAAATAAGCTTTTAAACACGTTTTTAGGCCATGAATTTAGGTGCAGGTCAAGCTCATACCTTGAAAAGCCTAGCTCGACTCGGCCTATTTCTATCCCTAATGAGTATCTTAATTAAGAATATTAATGATTAAGTAATTACTACTTCATATGTTTTTATTCACTACATCCGTATATCTATATTTATTTGTTCATTTGAGAAGAGTAAACATTAGGCTTAATTACATTTTTGTTCCCTCAAATTTAGTGACGATTTTGGTCCCCGAATTTTTAATTACTCGTGTTTAGTCCTTGTGACAAATGTAATCCTATACACTACAAAAAAAGAGTAATTTAGCAGAGGTTAAATTTTCCATTTCTGGCGGTCAAAGACTGCCACAAAATACAATTCCGGCAGAAATGCCAGAATTACTTTAAGCATTACTGGCGGTCATAAACCTTCACAAATACTTAACATTTTTAACCGTCTAACGTTGATTAAAAAACTTGCATTATTTTACTGATAGTCTGAAACCGCCACAAAACATCAGATTTAATTTTTTTTTTCCCATTTTCTGTCACAAAACAATGTCTATATAAAAAAAACAATAATTAAAAACTTCAAATATGTTAAGGCCAATAATATTAATAGTAATTATTTAAATAACTAAAATCAATCAGATTTTGTCAAACCAACTATTTCTATGTACATACAGTAATCATTTTATATCAGATCAAACACCAGAGGATTATTAGTTTATTACTTTTTTTTTTTCCCTTTCATTTGATGTACTAGATAATAATTAGCATTTTCATACAATTAATTTAATTTGAACGCCTTATCTATTTTGTTTTTTAAATTAAATTCATCCCCAAAATTCATTTTACAGTGATCAACTCCTTTATATCAGATCGAACACCAGAGGATTCAAAATATTTTTTCCCATCCAAATTTAGAAAAAAAAATTATTAGCCTTTTATATATTAACAAATTCATGAAAACTACTTTACTTTTTGAAGAAAAAAAAAATGAACATAATCCCCAATATTTACAGTCTACGATATAGTAATAAAATCCTTTATACCAGATCCCAGCACCAGAGGGATTCTTCAGTATTTCATCCTAAATTCCTAAATAATAATTAGCATTTTCATGACATAAAATGCAAACATTATTTTTTATTAAATATCATCACTGACAATTGAGTAGTGAGAAAATTAAGAAAAAAAATAAAAACTAAACACAGTGAAGGAAGCAAGTAACTAACACAAACCTTATTTCGATGAGCAAAACGGAGACTCAGGGTCTAAAATTACAATGTGACCAGAACAGTAAAGAAAAAGAGATTGAGAGAGAGATACACACTTCTCTGACTGCCGAGAGAACTTCAGCTTTGTAAATCTTGCCACCAAGATTCGATACCAAATCCATAGCTGCAGCTACTGGTGCGTTTGGTGAAACTCAAAATGACCCTCGTTTGGATCTAAGATGTTTAGAACAAAAAAATAATTGTTTAGAGAAAAACCAACGTAAAACCTCAGTTACTTCACTATTCCAAAATTAACATGACCGTGGATAAAAATTTGGCAAAGTTAGCACCCTTCTTGCTTAACATGAAAAAGCTTACCTCACTACTCCAAAACTCTATGTTCTCTGCATCTTCTTGCTTGCTTGGAATGCAATCTACTACTCTTTCCCTTTTCTACTGTTTTTGCTATTGTGCTGTTGTGTGCCCCAAGTCAGCACCCTCCTTGGATACAACGTGAACATGGGCTCTTCTTCTAGAGGGGAATTTAAGGATCAAATCTCACAACTTCCAAGTTAGAGATATAAAGTGGCTCATACCAACTTAGACCTTAGCAATGACTCTGGAATACATGTTGCAAAGATTGAATTACTTACCCAGATGGCTCATACCAACTTAGATATAAATTGAATTCCATGAAAAAACACCATAATATTCAAAGAAATCTTTTGAAAAGTAACTAGATTTTTCAAATAGACATATCCAAGTAAGAACACACACACACAAAAGAAAAAAAATCACAAAGTCATGTTGTGTCAATCTTCCATGTATGTGCTTAGTTTTAATCCATGTGTATAATATGAAAATAACTACATTATACAATGAATAAACACAGATTACTAATCAAATTTGGATTTACTGATAGTTGGACCTCGACTTGAATTTCCCAACATATTTATTAGTTACCATGGAAACTTCTAGTAAAATTGTCTAGCAATTAGAACTTAGAAGCAACTAATTACCAACTAAAGAGTGCAATGCCTCTGATCATATCCTGCTTTTACTCTGTCCCCAGTCTCTGAATTTGATGGTTGTAATTCCGTCAATGAAGTATTGACACCTGTAACGATGACGCCATTCTTGTCCCTGACTTTGAAGTTCAGAGTCCACTGGATGAGAATCCCAATCTATTTCAATAGTTCCAAAGTTGACTGCCCTGATAAAAGCCCAAATTTGAAACATGAAAACCAAGGCAAAAATATCACAAATAATCTTGAGTTTCAGCACAGCACATTTCTCACATTCACTTACAAACCTGAAGTAGTCCCCATTACTATCACACTTGTACTAGCTACCATGGTTTCCCAAAAATCATATTTCATTGACATTGCTTTTCTGCTTGGGATTCTGGGCTTTTCAAGCCACATGTCGCACTCTCCAAGATCAAGATGCCTTAATGTATGAGAGGCATGAGCAATGGATGGCTCACTATGGCAAACTCTATAAGGACTCCCAGGAAAGGGAGAAACGTTTTAAGATATTTAAGGAAAATGTGAATTATATTGAAGGTTCCAATAATGCTAACAAACCTTACAAGCTTGGCATTAACCAATTTGCAGACCTCACCAATGAGGAGTTCATACTTCATAGCACCTAGGAATAGATTCAAGGGTCATATGTGCTCTTCAATCACAAGGACAGATACTTTTAAGTATGAAAAATGTGAGTGCAGTACCATCCACAGTGGACTGGAGGCAGAAAGAGCAGTGACACCTGTAAAGGACCAAGGCACTTGTGGTAAGTATCTCAGAAAGTAAACTAGGATCAAGTAAAGCTGACTCCCAATCTATCTTCTATTATTTACCAAAATAGATTTCAAAAATATCCATACCCAAATGACTCTAACTAGTGAAATAGTCTAGTAATCCAAACAACCAATAAAAAGTAAACTAGAATTCTTCCAAATCCAATAATCTTATCATATCAATATCATAGTAGATTGCTTAATTTAGCAGGAGTCTTCTATACCCATTAAAATCTCCACCTATGCATCAAACACTCAAATACAACAAAGAGAAGAAATTGAACACAATTTCATAAACAGAATCAAAATTGTTTGCATGTATAACTACATAACCGGCTCGACAATCTGTTCCCGTTCTGCATTATGATTTGTCCTAGAAAATAAGGATAAACTTCAGTTTCAGTACAAAAGAATTTATTTCAGTGTAACTAATCTCTCCTATTCGAATTAAAAAAGAAAAATACACACAATTGCATATTATAATTATAAATATAATACATATTAATAGATATAGAAAGATTGGTGAAAGAAAATGATTCATTAATTTTAAGTTAATATGAACCAAATCCCTAAGCTGAAGCTAAGGCAAGAACCTATTGGCAATCGTCCTCCCTTACCTTGAATCTGGCTTCGGAATCTGGTGGCAGTGGCAGGGGGAGGGGCAGAGATCCCGCCACACTTGTCGCATCTAGAAAACCACCAGAATTTGACGGCAGGAAGGGCACGAAGAATGCGATTTGAGCCATGCGTCGATGCAGGACACATGGAAGCCATGGCCGCACTGAGGTAGCACTCGGATTTCGTCACCGACGAAGAACTCGGTCAGGCAGATCGCGCAATCGGAGAAAATCACTGTGGATTCGGCTGTCGCAGTGAGCTTCGGGAGAGAAACCATGATCTTCTCTTGGCGCCTTTGTTGGTGGCGGCCAGAGGAGAGACGGAGGCGGCGGAGACAGCCGCAGCGAGTGACGGCGACGAGGCCGAGAACACAGATGAGAGCGCAGAGGAGGGCGGCGAGGATTTTTGGGGAAACAAAGCGTTTGTGACGAGTACGAGAGAAAGCCTTCACTGACGCGAAGAAAAAACTAAATGATAATAATTTATATAATATTTATATAAAACGTCTTGAGAGTAAAAAATGCCACAAAAATAAAAAAACCGCCAAAACAAGTCTCAACTTGTGGCAGCTTAAGAAAATGCTAAAAAATCTCATCTCTTATTGGCGGTTTTCATTAACTGCCAATATAATCATATTTTTTTGTAGTGATACCATTAAGTGATCATCCCATTACTAATAGAAATGATGATGAATGTGTCTCACTTGGATTAATGAAATTATTATATGGCCTAGATTTTTAAATTATTTAAAAGAAAACTTAAACAAATATTGATATTTTCTCTTACCCTTTTTTTTTGTTAAAATTAAAAAATGGAAGGATTAATTAAATTCGAGTAATTAAAATTGGGGGACCAAAATTACCCCAACATAAAACTTGAGGGACAGAAGGTGTAATTAAGCCTAAAAATTATTCTATTTACATATCTACATACAAGTTCAAAGTGGTATTAATTAATTATACGTCTATATTAATTCTTAACTAATAATAAATGCTCTATCATGCATTAAAGAGATCGATATATGAAATAAATAAATAACAGGGTATAACAATAGGAAGTTTAAAAATATTTTTTATGATATAAGAATATTAATTGAAGTTTTTAATTAGTGTGCTTGTGATAGCAGTGTGGTACATATCTAGATTAAAATAAAAAACAAAGCCAAAATTAGCGCAAATTAATTAGACAAAAATAGCAACCATAAAACCGAATTGAAATGAACAAAGAGGAAAAAATGAAAATGGAAAGAGATTGATGAAATGGTGAGGACACCCCTAATGGGGGCAACCATGGCCTCCAGCGGAGATAAGTCTCAATTCTGATTCACCACTAGCTCCTAAAGTCAGATAAAATCCTCAATGGTTTGGGCAAGAATCATCAAATCTTCACAACTCAAATGCAAGAGAAGGAGTAAAGCTTGTGCTTTCATAAAGTGCATATTAACCTTACAAAATGATGATCTCCCCTTTATATAGCATTATGGGGTGCGGATTTTATGAAGGGAAAATGAAAATACAACTAGATTAAGGTGGGGAGTTTGAACCGTATGATCATCTTCCTAAATAGGCATAAAAGCTACTTAACACCAATAATCCACTAAAAGTAGCGCCGACGTAGTGTGAAGGAAAAAGTACAAACAAAAATAAAATACACATGAATCCATATCAAACTAGAGTTTAGTAGGGCCATGACTAAATGATCCTTCTTTAGGAAATTAAAATATACTAAAATACAAGAAATTATCAAAATGTGAATTTTGGACTCATGACCTTCTAGTAGGAAAGATCATGTGATGGTCAATGTTGACACAACAACCAGAAGACGTAAAGCTTTGGGCCTTCACACCCCTTGCTGGCTCAAGTTGGTCCGGCCAGTTCCAGTCTTTTCTTCCATGCATATGTCATCAGTTTAGCAAGTTATAAGTTAAATTTCATCTTATTTGACTAACTTATAAACTAGTTTGACTAAACAAAAAAATATTTGGTAAACTAGCTTATGGTTAGGTAAGCTTTTACCTATACATAGCTATTTCAGCTAGCCTTCTAACTTGTAACTTGTTTAATTTTTCTTTCATTTTTACTCATGATATTTCAATACACTACTTGATTATCCTTAATTTTTTTTATTTTTTAAAAAAATAAATGGAAGCATATTACACATTAGACAAAGGAAGTATACATATTAGCATTATATCCTCTTAACATACAAATATTATCACTTAATCATTAGTCTCATTTTACTATATTTTTGAATTATTTTATATTATACTATTTTTTAAATTATTTTAATTTTTAATAAAATATTTAATCACTAAAAAATTAAATTACAATTACCCTAGTAATATTTTTTCTAATAGAATTATATATGAAAATTATGTATATGTTTTTTTTTATCTCATTTTATATTTATCAGCTACTTAATAATTAATTTATCAAACATCTTCTAAATGAGCAAACTCACCTTGTTCTGGCGAAAAAAAATAAAAAATCAAAAACTTGAGCCCTTTGTACTTATACTTGGTCAATAGCGTAACTCATGAAACTTACAAAACCTTCCATTCAAGGCCAAGGACTAGGACATGGGTTTCAATGGTTAAGTGATCAGTTCCATGATGTTGAGTTTCAAATCCATCATGGCCCTTCTTCATGCCATTACCTATGGGACTAATTAATTAGTTTTTCCAGTGGTATTAGTTTTTTAAGTTTTTTCCTCATTCATTAAATGAAATAAGAAATTTACTAAAATGAAAAGATAACACATAGTTCAAGAGAGCTTATAAAAAAAAACATAGTTCAAGAGAACTTATATTTTTTAAAATTAAAAATATTTAATGACTTTAATATATTTATCAAATATTAAAGTGAAAAAATGGTGAATGTTAATAAGACCTTTAGAACAAAGAAATTAAATAAAATAAAAAATTAACTTTCATTAAAAAGTGTAGTATTTAATATTATAAATAATTAATATTCTAATTTTCAATAAGAACAATTCTATTTATGAATTCCTTGACACTGGGGGAAAAAAAATAACATACATGTACAAAGAGTTGGCTTAAATTACACAATTATTTCGCAATATAGTCAATTGCAACATAGTGTTAAATCTGGAGCCAGACCAAATGAGCCAATTAATATTTCGATCACCATATATATTTGGTTTCTGTTGTGTCCATTCTGTTTATGTGCCAGTGACTTTCTTTTGTTACACACACACATATATATATATAACGGCATTTGAACTTCTTGTTTATCACATGGTTGAATGGAGCTGTTTGGACATGTTCCATTTGTGAAGAACATTGCCAAAGACATCATAGAATGCAATCTCAACTTCAGTTTGAGTAAGCTGCACAGACATGAATCCTTGACCATCGTAATAGAATTTCCATCTCTTCTGGATTCCGCCAGGTCACAACACCCCTCCACGCCTTAGACCCACCACCGCTAGTCAAAAATTGAATTGCACTGAAAATATCACGCATATATATATTTAAGGGTTAGCTAAATTCATTTTTCACTCATAATTTTTCTTGATTTCAATTAATTTAACAAACCTGTTAACACTGCTTATGTGTTGTAGGCAGTGATCGTGCCCATCATGAAAAGATCTACGTTGTTTGCCTGAAAAAAAAAAAAAGTACATATATATGATGGAAGCTATATAGTATACCCTTATAATACTCAACGAAACAAAAGAAAAAGAAAACCTCACTGTAATTGGTTATTTGTGCCATGTCTTCGAATAATTGTCTTCATGTACTTATTTTGTAATTAGTTAATTACCTCAAGAATTGGAAGAAGCTGCTTCACAAGTTCTTCCGTATCACCGTGGTACCCGCACTTCTGATTGCATGGTGACCCACTACTATCTTCCACTTTGCATTTGATTGTTTTAAAGCCAAATCCACATCCTATTGAAATTACATGTACAATATTAACCAATTAATTAACATAGATCGAAAATATAAATTCTATTTTTTTTGTCAATCATATCACCTACTGTATGTCTCGTTATATCTCACTTTTAATTTCTTTTTCCTTCCTATATTTATCCTCTCTTATAATTTGGTGGCCAGGTATGATATCAATTAATCATACATGACATTTACTATTTCCAGAAATGAATATTATAGCATTTAAAAAACTAAAAAATAACCTTGAGGAGATTGGAAATGTATTGTTCTCTAGGCAATATGCCTCTCCAATCATAAACATGATCCTCAGGTTCGGTAAAGTATTTGTCCACAAATGGAGTAGTATCTACAAACAAAAACTCTGCAACTTCTGTAACAACAGATCCATGTGATCAATTCTGCATTAGTAATCGCATTTAGTAATATTAATTTTAATTAACCTCTGTACATATATATAGATCGATCGAATTAAGAGAGGAACAGTAATTAAGGTTTCTTTAATTAATTTTAAAACCTGCATTGACAACATAAGATCTCACGCAAAACCATCTCTCATCAAGATTTTTTAGGACAGGACTCAGCTGTGCCTCAGCATCACTCCTATAGTCATGGTTGCCCAAAACTGCAGAACCACAATATATATTAAGGATTAAAAAAAAGACATAAAAATATATAGATATCAGCAGGGTCGGTTCAATGTGTATTTTTAATATATAATAATTGTAATATAAATATTTGACCCTAAAACCTCATACATTGAAACTAATTAAAACAAACTTAAGATTAAGTCTATTAAAATTAATAAAAATAATTTATTAAAACTATTATAATTTTAGATTGATGAATTTGAACTGTTACCATTGAACCATTGCTTCTGCAAGCTGGGAGCAGTGTAGATTTTGGTGAATGAGTCGTCAAAGGCTGCATCATCTATACCACTCAAGCCATTCGGATAAAAATTATCGCCCGTGGAAATCACAAAATCTATGTCCAATTGTTCTCCAACAACACCCATCTACAAAAACTAAATTTAATTATTTCCACAATAAATTATAGAAATGAGAGACGATCGAAAAGACAGTTGAGAGAAATATTTGAACACTATTTGTAGAGATAAGGACGACAAAAAAACAAAACTAAAAATACTACACATATAAAAAAATGAAGATTCTATAGATTGAAATAAAAAAAATATATGTAATGTATAATCAGATGCTGCCAATGAGTGCGTAGCATTATTTGCTCTTTTTCCCGCCTTCAAGGTTGCAATGTATAAATGTACGTACGTTAATATGATGTGAGGTTTAATACTCTATTAGGCCAATTTTTCCTAAAATAAAAAGTTATAATACACGGATAATTACTTATATCCATTCAAAAAGTAAATATAACAATATTAATCTATTCCTATATAAGTTTTGCTAAAAAAAATGAGAAATTCAAAGGTGGTTGCTTCATGCCTTTCATCAACCTAAAGTTCTAACTATTTTGTGTTTTCCTTCTAAAAATATGAGACATAAATAGTAATTTTCTAGGACGATTTTAGGGTGATTAAATAAAATTAATTTAGTCCACCTAGTTTAATTTACATTTTATCAATTACTAAACGTGAATAAATAATTTTTTTTTATTAAATGGGTTTTATATAACTATTTGAGTTATTATAAGGAAAAATATGGATTTACAATACAATCTATATTAATTTCATTAATAATCTATCAATTTAAAGTTAAAAGAGAAACTTCTACACTATCGATTTACTTTTTATTCTTTTCAAAGAATATTTCATATAAAAGTAATAAGAACCGATTTAATATCATTCATTAATAAAATAATCTTTGAATTTGATGATCAGAAATTTAAAATATTATAATTTTATATTCTGGACCATGTGGATCATGAATAACCCTAGACACGCCCAATTTTCTATTTATAAAATATATCCATAATAATAAGACCTTTTAATAAAAACTACATACTTCTATTATATATTTTTCTAAATAAGAATTTAATTGATGTGTAATATCATTAGATCAACAAAACAAAATAATATTTTCACAACCCCAATAATGTCACTCATTTCACACCCCTTGTCTCTCATCATTTTCTTTTATTTTTTTATCATATCAAATCGCTTATGACATTTATCACTTTTCTTTCATTTTTTTTCTCTCTCTTTATGTGTAACAAATTTAGCTAGACGTGAATAAATCTTTTTTATCTACTTATTACTTCCTTAGGTCGTATTTATAAAATAATGTTTGAAACTATTCATGGTCCTATTTATAAGATAAAGTACACAAATCTATAAGCAATTCTCATATTTTTCTTTATTGATTATTAAAGGTTTTGAAGTGACACAATTACCATAATAGTGGAGTTTAATTTTAAATAGAAATAAACTTGTAAACTTGTAGAGTAATTTTCTTAAAAATTGATGCATTAATTACTTTTTTAATATATATATATATATATATATTTTTATTTGAATTATCTTATAAATAGGATTGAAAGTGGTATATAATTTGGTGATTAAAAAATATAAGGCACCTTTCTCTTCTATACACGATAAAAAAAATATAATCATGATTCTATAGACTTAGCTAGATGCTTCGGTCCAAATAAGAAACGGACTACTTAGGGGTGCATAAGTTGCATTATTGGCACTTTAATATAATTTTTCATTTTGGTGCTTTATTATTATAACTCTCTGGATATAAAGTGTGGTGAATATTCTACATACAATAATTAAGCTCCCACTTTGGATAGTAGGAAAAAGCATGTAATGGGAAACTTTTTTTTTTAATTGTATTGAGTAAACTCTAATTTTGGTCTTTGAAATATTTGGTGTTGGTCATATTAGTCCTTGAAAGAATGAAATTACCTTTTTCATCCTAAAAGATGAAAAGTTATTTAATTTAGTCCCTTAAAGATAAAAAATCGTTCACTTTAGTCCTTTAAAGATATTTAAAATGTCAATTTAATCCCTGAAAATGACTAAATTGAATGATTTTTTCATCTTTCAGAAAACAAAATGTAATTTTCATCTTTCAGGGACTAATGTGACTGAACTCGAATCTTTGAGGGACCGGAGTTTATTCTAATTTCATTCTGCTAATGTTTGGAAGTTTCTCACTTATATAGAAGGCGGTGACCACTAGCTAATTTGTCACCTAGCTCTACAATTTTTAAATTCACTATAAACGATCATATATCATGTGTATAATATAATTATATAAGAGCATGCACCATATCCACATGTATTAATTGGTTAATTAATGAATAATAATTTACCTGAACTGCAACTTCAGATTGATTGTAAGCTCCTTTTCTTCCCCAATCTCCAATCACCAAGAAGCTCAGAGACCCATCTGGTTTTGCTGCTTGTTCGAAACCGCTGAAGCACTGCCGAGGAAACAACCAAACACAATGTTATGGTAGCAACAAAAACAAGTAGGGCGCATGGTGAAGCAATTGAGAAATGGAACTAGAAAAGAAAAGCTTAATTATAACTAATTTGGGTGCTTTTCAGAGAAGAGCGTGTGGTGATCACCTATTTATATATCATACCTTCAAGAGAAAGATGCATGAGTGATACTGTATAGGAGGCATCATGCATGTGGTACAACTGGAGAAGCGAAAGTACCAAATACATGGGGTCCATTTGTAAATCATGAGAAATCATATCATTGATATATGCTTTTTAGAAGAGTTCAATGTTTTATCTTATAATAAATCAATAAAAAAAATAAATTACCAAATCATTGTAGCATAATTATTATTAAAATGAACAACATGTATGATTATTATACACATATAAAATCATTTATTTGATATAAATCTTATATCTTATTATTTACTACAAATTATGGTAGCATATTGATATTTTTTTTCCGAAAAAATTGTTTGATTTCTAAACATTACTTTTAAAAAAGGAAAAGTTAAACTTTATTTTTTATTTACATGAAATGCAATCATGTTTGAACTTAAAACTTTTCTTTAAAAAGTAACAGTTAATATACGTTGTGGTTAGCACTGAATTAACTTGATAAATAGTAATTATAGGTATTGATGTATGTGGTATATTTTTATTTATTTTTTTGAGATCAAGAATTAATCCATCCATTAGCTATATATAATACTTAACCAAAAGAAGCATAGGACTTATTTTGTTGACACATTAATTGACAACAACTTATCCTTGCCCATGCTGTTGATGTGTACTGAACTCGGTATGGGTTATATCTGACTGGAATTTGATTGGGATAAGTGAATGAAAGGCTGAAACTGATTATCATACCATTACCACCAACCAAAAATCTGCTTCCTTTCTCAAGTGAATCATATTTCCTCATTTATCTAAATTAGGATTTCACTTTATCCTGCATGCACATGCATTACCTTGTTCACATTATTGCCAAAACAAAACTTTGTTGGCTACTATGGATATGGCAGTCTCCAGACAAGTCTTGTGGTGCTCCCTTCAAAAATTTGTCCAACCCCCTTTTCTTTTAACATTTTTGGGTGTGTGTACGTATATATCACCTCACAATATATAATTGCAATATTACTCTTATTAGTGATGTTAGTGTTTTTGATTTCACGTTTATAATTAAAACTCAAATTAACTAAGTTATATATGTTCTGGTTTAATTATAATCAACTTACAATTGTGAACCTAGAAGCTACAACTATTTTACTTCCAACTAGATGCACATTTACACTCCGTTTGGTAAGGTTGAAATAACGTAGAAGTAGAGGAGGGTAGCGAGAGATAACGAAGAAATACCATAGCCTTGTTGTTTGGTAGAGCATAGAAGTATCAGAGAAGTATGAAAAGTGCATGGGCCCCACATGTCTCCCATTTCTTCGCTCAGGACGCGAGAGATAGCGAAGAAATTGGTGGAGAGATGATCTACAGTTGATTGCCCATATGTCATCAAGGAGAGCCAATCCAAGCGGAACTAGGAGGTTTCAATGGTTTTTTATGGTTTTTGATGGTCTTAGAAGCTTTGACAGGGGTGAAGGAGAGAGTGGACCGGTGAGTTGAAGACGAGGCAAGCGAAGTTCATGAACTCTGTTTTTGAAACAGAGATGCCACCAATGACAGAGTGTTGAAGGGGTTGAAGGTCTCATCCATCTAAGGAACCCAAGAGGGTCGTGAAGGTTGAGCTTGAAGGCTGTTAATGCTTGGATCTCTGAGTGACTCACATTGTTGTTGCTCTGTGCAAACGTTAAGGTTAAGGTGAAGTATGCAACCACTGTAATGAGAAAATCGATTACCACTGTCTTTTTAATCGATTTTCCGGTACCATCAAAAAGGCTTTTTTTGTGCTCTGACTTTGAAACTAATCGATTTCCCATTATAATAATCGGTTATACTTTTAAAAATGACTTAGATAATCGATTTTTTTTATTTAAAAATCGATTTTAAACATTATTGTTGGCGGGAATAACTAGGAAAATTATTTAACTATACAATTTCTCTCATATCTCTTCAATCAAACCAAACATCTCAAATTCACATTTCTCTATATTTAACTATGTCTCTAATGCAATGTTCTCAGTAAAATCTTATCGTGATAAGTTGAAGAAAAAACGTAAATGTTCTTGTGCCGAGTAGCAGTGCATTCGCATCTTACCCGCCGCGGCACTATAAAGCGGTACCCCTCCCCCTTTTTTTCTTTTATTAAAGCTTTTTTTAAAAAAATATTTTTTATTTATTCCCCTCCCTTTTTTTATCTAAACTAAATTTTTAAATAATTTTTATTTATTTTTCTTATTTTATTATTATAATTAGTTGTAGTTATATGTTAAAACACGAGGTTAATTATGTATCTCAAAACGGTGAACATATAAAAAAATCAGGTTAATGGTGTAATCCGTTTGTGGTTAACAAATAGAATTTTTGGTTAATTGGCAACTTATGTTAACACGAAGGGTTAATTATGTGGCCAGAAACGGTGAATATATTTGTAAATGATGTTAATGGGTGTATACATTGGTGGTTAACAGAGTGAGATATTTGGTTAATTAAATTTGTGAGGTTAATTGTGTGCACAAAACGGTGAATGTAGTAGTATATTTGGTTAATAAATTAAAAAATAAATAAAAACTATTTAAAATAACGAGGTTAATGGTGTTTCCGTTTGTGGTTAACAGAATGGGGATTTTTGGAAATTAATTGCAACTCCTGTTAACATGGGGTAAATTCCTGTGTCTAAAAATGGTGAACATATTTTAAAATGAGGTTATGATGTATACATTGACGGTTTAACAGAGTGAGATATTGGTTAACTAAATTTGTGAGGTTAATTTGTGCACACAGAAATGGTGAATGGAGTAGTATATTTGGTTAATAAATTAAAAAATAAGTAAAAAAATATTTTTCAAAAAAAGCTCAAAAAAAGAAAAAAAAAGGGAGGGGAGGGGGTATCACGTACAGTGTCCGCGGTACAGATGCGGGATGCACTGTACGCGGTGCAAGAATCATTACTCAAGAAAAAAATTTACCGTAATGAAGGAAGCGGTGAGCTTATATGGATCAAAGCATGGGTCCCACCAATAGTTTTCCACTTTGTCTGGTTAGAAAATAAGGGAGAATCAACAAAAGAGAATCTGATTTGATAGGAATTAATATAGAAGGCAACACTATTTGTTCCATTTGCCAAAAAAAAAAAAACGGAATGAATCTGTTAGCCATTTGTTACTTCTAATTCACTACTACCAATTTGCATGGTCAATTTGGCACTTCATTAACCTTCGGAACATTAACTAGGAGGGAGGTGAAAAACCATGCAGTGGAGATGAAAGAGAGAGTGGTGTGTGAGAGACTGTGGACCTTGGTGAGACCAAGGAGGAGGAAAGACCCGCGATCAGGACCACGACGGATTTCAGAGGAAGACTTGGGAGTCGGTGATTCATAAGGTGCAGAAGAGGTTGTCTAAATGGAAATCTAACACTTTGGTCTTTGGTGGTCGTTGTGTTCTCTTGAAGTCCGTTCTACACTCCATCCCGATCTACTTTTTTCTTTTTTCAAGGCTCAAAAGGTATAATTTCTAAACTTGAAGCTTTATTTCGAACTTCTTTGGGGTGGGATAAAGGTCATAATAAGATTGCTTGGGTGTCGTGGGATGATGTATGTAGGGAAAGAAAACATGAGGGCATGGGATTTAGAGATTTGAAAGCATTTAATTTTGCTCTTTTAGGTAAATGGATATGGAGATTGTTAGCGAAAAAGGATAGGTTGTGGAATAGGGTGGTGTCCTCTATATATGGGGACGTAGGGGGAAGGTATACAACTAATGGTGTTAAGGTGTCCAATCGGTGGATTGATTTGTGGAGTATTGAGGGTGATGCTAGGTTTACTTTGAGTGGTTTACTAATACGTGTGTTCGGGTGGTGGGGGATGGCCAATCTACATATCCTTTGGAGGGATTCCTGGTGTGGTTCAGGTGCATTGTGTGATCGATATAGTAGATTATTTTCTATTGCAGTTAATAGGAAGTGTCGATTACTTATATGTTTGTACGGACGAATGAGGGTATTGTTTGGAATTGGCAGTGGCAGAGGAGTCTCTTTTAATGGGAGATTGAACAAATATCTCTTTTGCAGGCTGAATTAAATTCAGTATTGTTTCAGGATACTCATATGTGGAGCTGGAAGGCTAATTCTGAAGAGCTGTTTTCCGTGCGTTCTGCTTACAAAATTAATATCAATGACAGTTTTTTTTGCGGAGTTCCTTCTTCACAATTTTCTTTGGTCAAAACTTGTTCCTTCTAAAGTTTCTGGATTTGCTTGGAAGTTGTTGTTAAACAGAATTCCCTCAAAACATAATTTTATTAAAAGGAATGTTATTTTACCATCAGCAGGAAGCTGTGTGTGGTGTGTGGAATCTGTAGAAACTACCTCTCACTTATTTTTTAAATGCCCTTATGCATACTTTATATGGATGTTGTGTATGGATTGGCTTGGTTTTCTGTTGTCTTGCATAATACTAGTCATGGAAACTTCGCTCAGCTTGTAGGCCTTCCATCTTGTTCTGCCAGCAATCTTTTAAAGTGGTCTATTTTATGGTTGGCCACAATTTGGTCTTTGTGGCTTGCTAGAGATGCAATGGTGTTTTCTCTGCACAATTGTTAAGTCCAGCTGAATTGCTTGATCTCATTAAAATTATATCTTGGAATTGGTTATCATGCAAGGATTTAACTTTTGATTATCCATTCTTCATCCTGGGAGTTGTCTTCTCACTTTCCTGCTTATTTGAAGGCTACACTTCTGGTTCTATTGGTTAATAGGTACTCTGGCTCTCTACACTGTTATAGCTTCTGTTGGGATCTAGCTGCTGATGTCCAGGTGATTTTTCTTCCGCACTATTCTGGTGTAGGTACTGTTGGGAAGCATTGTTGTTGTCTAGTAGCTTAATCCACCACTTTGTGGTACAGGCGTTGGAAGTGGCCGTTCTTTAGTATTTGGCTTTTAATTTTCTTTGGTGTTTTAGTTTACCATGCTTTGGTGGTCTAGGATCCTTTCTTTTAAGTGAGATATTTTTTACTAGCTTAGTCATCATTCTTTTTCACGTAGGAGTCTTTGGTTCAAAGTTTACACTACAAGAAATTCAGTTTTTAGCGATGGCTTTTCTGCGACGGCCTCGTGGCGTCACTACTAGTGACGGCCTGGTCGTCGCTATGCCGTCACTAGGAATTGACAGTAGCTAGGGGTGTTCAATCCAATCCAATCCAATTGGAACCGCAACAACCGATCCAAAAAACCGCAAAACCGAAATAAACCGCAAACCGAAAAAAATCGCAAATCGCAAAAAACCGAAATTTTTAATTGGATTTCGGATTTGCCTATGAGAACCAATCCAATCCAAACCGATCCAAAGTTTTATGAACATATTGATATTATTTTCTGTGATGATGTAAAAAATTTATTATTGTGTAACTATATTTAACAAATAATATTCAATAATGGGATTGGAAGCTATTGAGTATTTGTATGTTATAGAATAAGATAAGATAATTGCATGTTTTTATCATAATTTTACTTTCATAACTTCATTTTTTAGTTTATTTGAGAAACCGAAATCCAATCCAATCCAAACCGATTAAATTGGATTGGATTGGATTTGGAAAAAAATCAAAAAATCACCGATTGGATGAATAAATAAGAAAACCGAAATTATTGGATTGAATGATTTTTCCCTCAAAACCATCCATCCAATCCGCGAGACACTCCTAACAGTAGCGACGGCTAGGCCGTCGCTGTAAATTATAATTTGTTAACTTTTTTTGAAAAAATAAAATAAAATGTAGCAACAGCTTTAGAGATGGCAGGCCGTCGCTACAATAAAAATTAATTTTTAATTTGCGCGCGTAATTTTTTTCAAAATGTAGCGAACCTCTCCCCCCCCCCCCTTTTCCTCCATACTTCTTCCTCCAAACTCTCTTTTCCTCTCATACAACACCCCCCCTATTTCTGTCCCCTTATCCCGTATATTTTGAAAACTGACCGATTAAAACATTCCTCTTCTTCACGGGATCGTTTTGAACCGATCAGTTTTCAAAATAGTTGCCTGTAGCTGACGTTAGAGCTTGTTCCAGAGTTATTCCTTTTTCGGAGTCGCAACAAGTAAGTTTTTTTAAAGCTTTAATCATTTTATTTGTAATTAATAGTTTATTTATTTTATTAATTTATTAATGTGATATAGGAATTGGGTTTATTTGTAACAGTTTATGTGTAGTTAATTTTTTTATTAATTTATTTTTTTTGTCTTAGGTTTATTTGTAATTAATAGTTTTTTGTATAGTTTATTTGTTAAAGTTTTAATTTTTTATTTGTCTTTAGGTTTTTTTATTTTTCTTAATGTGATATAGGATTAGGTTTATTTGTTTAATAGTTTATTTATTTATTTGTAATTCTTAGTTTACTTGTTTTTATTATTAGAAATTTTTACCTTTATTCTAATTCTACTTAGCAATTCATTTTTTTTTATATCATTATTTATTTTTTATATTGTCTAGTAATTATAATTAGTTTTATTAATTTTTCGTAGTTCGTATATTCGTAATTCTTTTCTTAATTAGTATATTCGTAATAGTTTAGTTTTTTTAATTTATATAATTATTTATTTGTATCTAATGTTTATAGTCATTAGTGCCTAGGATGCATGGTAGAGAGGAGAAAAGATCCCCCGAGTAGAGGGAGGTCCATCCCCTCCGGGCGAGCTACGGCAACAGGCAGCTCGCACGATGCGGGAGAGGGCCAACCTCTCTCACTCACACGCTGACCAGATGCCGGAGCATCCATCTACTTCAGCGCCGGCGGGCGCCATGCAGACTTCTTCTTCTTCCTCCCCCCTCCACCATCTGCTCCGGCGCAGTTCAATGGTGGTTTATCCCGTCACCGGGATTAGTTCAGATGCCTCCAGTGCAGGAGGACGTTGTGCCCGAGATAGACGCTGACGACGCTCAGGATGACCTGGATAGGGATGTTGACCAGGAGTCTGATGAGGAGCCAACTCGGTTTCAGGGTGCCGACTCACAGACCTCATGAGGCAGACGCTCGAGGTCGGGTTATTATTTGACCATTTGGCAAGGAGTGAGTTTGTTTATTTTTTTTCTTCTTTAGAATTGATATTAATATTGAATCTTTAATTGTTTTAACTGTTAATATTGAATATTTATTTTGCAGGTGGGGTGCCTAACGCCCCACCTATAGCAGTAATTGGTCATGCGATCCGTTTGCAGTTCCGGGGTCCTCACTACCTATGGAGATCACCCCGAAGGATGTGAGGGACAAGTGGTAGGAGGAGTTCACGGTAATTAAAAACCCTATCCACTTTAAATTTTTTCTTATGATATGTCAATTTAGCAGGACTTACCATATTTTATTTTGCAGAGTCGAGTTACTTGGGACCCTTTTGATGAGGCCCAAATCAAGAAGGTGTACAAGCAGAGGGTTGCTCGTCGCCTTCGAGATATGATGAACAAGGCTCAAGAGGCTGGGAAGAGGCCCACGTAGTGTGGTGAGGAGGCCTGGGAGGGTCTTTTGGCCTACTGGGACTCTGCAGAATTCAAGGGAAGTCCGCTCACAACAAGAGCAACCGGGCTTCTCAACGCGGAGGGGGCAGTCCACACCACGGGCCGCAGGGCCCGAGGTGGCGTTGGTTATGGTATGTATAAACAAACACTCTTCTGTATTATGTTTCTATTTGTTGTTAAATTAATTAATTTGTGTAATTTTCCTATGTATCGACGACAGCTTGGGCGGGAGGTCGAGCTGGACGAGTTCTTTGCTGCCACCCACGCCAAAAAGGGTGGTGGCTGGTAGATGACCGGGCCCGGTCCACCTATGTAAGTGTTTGTTTATAAGTGTTTTTTTATATAATTTCATATTTATGCAATTGAATATATAACTAATAACTAATTTTACTTTACCTCAACAGACAAATTATAAGGACGCCTGAGGGAGGTGAAGTCACAGATGAGGGACACCTCTATGACTGATGCCTCCACCAAGCTGGAGATCTGGAGAGATGTTGCGGGTGGCAAGACCCGAGGCCATTGTTATGGCACCAGGGACTTGGCCTCCAACATTCGTCTAGGTGTAACTAGCTTGATTCAAGAGTCTCAGGCTCACCCGGCGAGAGTACTGACGGGTCAGGGTCACGACATTCTACTGAGGAGGCGTTGCTCCAGGAAGTAAATGTAGCAAGGCAGGAGTCTCGCCAGGCCATAGAGAAGGCTGCAGAGTTGGAGGATGAGTTAGCACGACTCCGACAACAGATGCAACCGATCCTGGACGCTCAGGCTGCAGGTCAGGCCCCATCTCAGGCTCCAACTCAAGCTCAAGCACACCGCACCCCCATTATGATCCCCCATGGATGACCAATCGGTGGATGATGAGGACGAGTAGCCTACCCCACAGTCCCAGCACCATCGCCATTGATTTCTTTATGTTTATATTTTATTGTATTATTTTTTAACAGAGTTTGTGTATATATTTTATATATATATGCTTTTTTTAGTATTATTTTTATAATTTTAAATTTAATAAATAATAAATAATAATAAATTTAATAAATTATTAATTAAAATAAATAATGATAAATTTAATTTTTTTTAAAAAAAATTGTTTGTAGCGACGACCGTGGCTGTCACTAAAGTCGTCTCTAGATAAAAAAAATAGTCTTACGACGGCCATGTTTTGAGAGATGGATTCAGCGACGGCTAAGCCGTCTCTAGGTAGCGACGGCTGACGTGAGTCGTCGCTACTGTATTTAGGACGAACCCCTTAGTGACGTCACATGGTCGTTTCTAAGCCGTCGCTACGCAGCCTGTTGAGATGGCTTTTTCTTGTGAGGCCGTCGCTAAAAACGAATTTTCTTGCAGTGTTAGGTGATTGATGTTTCGTGTTGGTATTTCATTACAATTTTTTTTGGGTCTATAATTGTTACTCTTGTAATGGGTTGGAGTACCCCTTGTACTCATTTAATTAATTTTCTTTTCTTATAAAAAAACATTAATTGGGAGATCCCTGCTTCCTTTAAGCAAGCGTTGGAAGAATGGCGTTTCTTAAGCCTGGGTGGGATGGACAAAAAGCTTTGGATGATTATTTTTTTGCAATTGCATGGTCCATATATGGATTTATAGGAATAATGTAATCTTTAATTGATCTTTTGTTATTATTGAGAATTGTGTGGATTTGATTTGCCAAAAGTTGCATGGCGGATATTTTCCAATTGGAAAAATTGCCCGTATGATTTGAGAACAATAACGATGAACTTAAATGATATTAGCTTTCTGTTGAAGCAAATCCAATAAAGTATGGTATTTGGTGTCATCCAAAACTAGTCTTTTGAAATTTAATGTAGATGGATCATCAAGATGTAGTCCGGAGTGGCTAGTGTAGGAGGTGTTCTTAGAGATGAAGATGGTGACGTATTGGGTATCTTTGCTAAGAATATTGGAGTGGCATGGGCGTATGAAGCAGAGGTTCAAGCTATCCTTCAAGCTTTATTATTTATGAGGATTTTAAATTTGCAACGTTCAAATAGAGACTCTACAATGGAATAGGTTGGGTGTTAAGAAGGTAAAACAGGCCTTGGAAATTGTTAATCTATGATAGATGTTTTACGTGTAGATTAATTGTATGATGCACTATATGTAAACAGAGAGAAACTCTTTTGCCGATTTGTTAGCAAAAAAGGATAGTGAGGACGGTTACCCATATGGACTACTTTGTAATTTGTTTCAGCCTCTTAAAATAAAATTATGTTTTTACCCTAAAAAATGTGTGATTACTCAATATATTTTTATTTAAGACAAAACTGGCTTTTATTCATTGCCTTCTTTCAATTACTTTATGTGGTTGTCCCTTTAAAACTACTATTAGGGTCCGTTTGGTGGACATGATAGGATAGGATAGGATAGACGAGTTAGATAAAAACATAGAGGATAAGAGCATGATAATCTCTATTATATCCTATGTTTGATGCACACTAGGATAAGAAGGCGGATAATATTATTTTATCATATCATACTTTGAAGTGGACAAATGATGATAAGATAAGATATAAAAAATATTGATATGACAAAATTACCCTTATTACAAACTCATGGTTTGATTTTCCGGCGTATGGAATGTTATCTGGTTGGCAAACAAAGGGTAAATTAGCATGTCTATACTGTATGGAAGACACAAAAGCTTTTACGTTGCAACATGGTGGAAAAAACTCATGATTTGATTTTCATCGTAGATTCTTGTAAAGTGATCACCCTTTCAAAAGGAGTAAAATAGGGTTTATGAGAAAATGGCTGAGCATGATGGACCACCTTATATGTTGACAGGGCCTCAAATTTGGGAATTTGTGCAAGAATTCCAAAGGCGACAGATGGTAACTGTTCCAAACTGCTAGGGTATGGACAGTTTCATAATTGCGTTAAACGCAGTATATTTTGGGATCTTTCATATTGGAAGGACAACTTGTTAAGGCATAATCTTGATTTCATGCATATAGAGAAAAATTTCTTTGATAATGTCTTTAACACTGTCATGAATGTTACGGGTAAAACTAAGGACAATGTAAAGGCAAGGATGGATGTGTCTGTGTTCTGTGCGCGGGGTGACTTGGAGTTGGTTGACCTGGGTAATGGAAAGTTGGGAAAACCAAAGGCAAACTACACTTTAGAACCAAAGGATGCAAAACTGGTTTGTAAATGGATTTCAGAATTGAAGTTTCCGGATGGTTATGCCTCAAAGCTTGCAAAATATGCAGATATCAGTAAGGGTACAATGCACATGGGATGAGAAGTCATGATTGTCAAGTATTCATGGAGTGTTTACTCCCAATTGCATTTCGATCCTTGCCAGATTGTGTGTGGAAACCAGTTGCTGAATTAAGTCGATTCTTCAAAAGATTTATGTTGAAATACATTGAGGATGGATGATGTGGTTAGATTGGAACAAAATATACCAATCATTCTTTGCAAATTGGAAAGGATATTTCCACATTCTTTGATTCAATGGAGCACCTACCTATTCATCTTCCTATGGAAGCAAGACTTGGGGGTTCAGTTCAATATATGTGGATGTATCCATTTGAAAGGTTAGTTAATAAGACTATACTGTTTATTTTAATTTATTTTTAATGAAAGTCAAATAACAATCTATTGTTTTTTTTAGAATGATGGGAGATGCGAAACGATCAGTGGGTAACTTGGCTAGGGTGGAAGGCTCAATATGCTCATTCCACTTACATTGGGAAAGCACGTATTTTTGTTCCCATTATTTTCAGAACTCAAGTTTGTTGTCAAACACTACATTGAGGAATGAGCCTCAAACTGGACTTCAATGCGGCAGTTCCACATTGTCAATGTTGAACAAGTCAGGACGCCTTGTAGGAATGTCAAGTGAGCACTGGTTAAGTGATGATGAATGAAAATAAGCTTATGTACATAAACTAATCTATTGCAATGAAATTAAACCATACATTGAGTAAGTGGAAATGATTTTATTATTTTTAGGGTTTATGGTTTAGGAATGAATGAGTTATTAACTACTTGTTCCATTTCAGCTTATCCTTACAATTTCACTCGATCGATGATCGGGATTCTTTTGCTCGAACACATGCAGACTTTCCAACATGGTCTAGGAACTATGTAAGTTTGGTCATCCACTTTTTGTATGGGTTACTCAGTAAACTGAATTTAATTAATATTAAATGGTTCTTATGATTATGTTCGTGATGAGCAAAATGAGTAACCAACAATGAAGTTAAATCAATAGCTTGGGGACCGAACTCTAAAGCAACATCATGGAGCACATACCTTGTAAATGGCTACAGATTTCAGACAAAGGATTGGTGTCAGGGTAAAAAGACCACAAATTGTGGGGTGCATGTAAAAGGACTTACCGATGGCGATGAAGATGACTTTTACGACATCATCCACCATATCTACGAATTAGATAACATCTTGGTTTGAGTAACCCGATTCCTATTTTCTATTGTGAATGGTTTGATCCAACCACAAACAGTGGCATGTGAGTTCAACCACAATACAATATCGTAGAAGTAAGGAAGAGTAGAAGGTATAATCAGTATGATCCATTTATTTTTGCACAAAAATCAAGACAAGTCTATTATGACCCTTATCCAGAATTATGTAAGGATTTACGAGGTTGGATTGTGGCAATCACAACAAAACCATGGGGTCATGTTGAAATTGATGGGGTTGAGGAAGAAGTGCCTTATCAGGCTAATGGCACTTCAACTGTTTTACCTGTAGTAGACATTGAACAATTGTTAGGTTTAGCTGAGAATCGATATGAACCAATTATTCAGCCTATCCCTAAGACCGTGGTTGAAGATGATGAATCTAAGAATGAAGACATCCCATCAAATAAGGATGAAGATGAGTGGATGGCAATGAAGATGAAGAGGATGATGAAGATAAAGAAGTTGAAAATGATGTATAATTAGATTAATACTAATGTTACTAATATTATTTAATTTTCAACACGATTTTTATCATTTTATAATCGTAATTAACAAAATTATTATTAAAAAAAATACAAAATATGATGACTAGCTACGGTCTGGCCGTCGTTAATGCATTTGTCGCTAAACATTATAAGCTTAACGACGGCCTGACCGGGTATGATTAGGGAATGATATGAACCCTGCCGAGTAAGAATTTTGTTATAGAATTCCGGCAATCGGCCAACCGAAAAGGTTTTAGTCTCAGCCAAAAACGACCAGTGAAGCTTCAGCCAGCCAGAATGTTCCTAGTCGGCCCAACTCTACATCAGCCGACCATCAGGCCACATACAATATTCAGTCGGTCTGCGTCAGCTTATTAGCATCTTCCTAGCCGGCCCGGTCTTTTCCAGCCGGCCAAACATTAAGGAATTATAGAACCTCTTCGAAAATGGCTTTTTTTTTTTGAATTAATGTTAGTGGAGTCTTTAATTCATTGATAGGAGTTACATTTTGAACAACCATTTATTTCTATATATAAGGGTTGAATTGAATTTGAATATAAATCACTGAATCAGTAAAAATAAGAATTAGGTTTGCCCCTTTCGAGAATTATTTTACGTAGAACTTATCAAAGATATCCTCCTTGTGGCGTTCATCACTTGGACTTATCAATGGTAAATCACAATCCCTGTGGCGTCGCAAGACTTATCTTGTATCCTTGGAAGTGGCATCATCTTTCATTCATCAATTCATTTCCAACTTTTTCCATTTTCTCATTTACAAATTCCCCACTTTTGTTAACATACTTTTCATCCAAACCTAGATAGATCCACGGAGTGAATCCACCCCCTTGGATTCTCATTAGTAAAGGTAAGAGCAATCAAGTTGAGTAAAAGAATAAGAGATACTAATCTTGTCTATTTCTAAAAACATTAAAAATATAAAAGTGAATGTATAAAAAGTTAATTGAAGACACGCTAACGTTTATTCTAAAAATGTTACATTATCATCTTATTTAAATGTATCTATACTATTACACGGAACAATTGTTTGGGCACTGTTCATTCAGTGTTAAATGTTTTTGGCCGGTCAACGATTTTGTGGGTCATTGACCACGTAAAACATGGGTTGGGCTTCCAATCTGTATATGTGTTGGGCGATATCCGTATATGTGTTTTATCTAATATACTCCACGGGAGACAGTCCTGTTCCTACCATTTTATTTTTCTCCCAAAAATATCACATCATCCTTTTTACTTTCTTTTATTTTTTTATCAAAATTATATCTCCATTTATTTAGTTTCTATTGTAGTTGAACTTTCCTGAACTCTCAATGTCGTCTCCGGTGGCGTCGAACGGTGGTTGAAGGCAGCAAGCACGTCAGATCCGCGTCGGAGTAGGGTGTACATGCAAAGACTCCGATGCTTAACGTAAGTAAGGGTTTTGACAGTGTAAGAGTGTGAATTAGAGAAAAGCATACCTGAATCGTTCAGAACGGTGATTATTTATAGATAAGTTTAGGCGGGAGATTTTGTTACGAGCTGTAACTGACTCCGTAAATCTCGGCGTGACGCGCCTGCAAGGAAGGTGACTTCACGCGCGTAACAAAGTATCTCGGATGGAGACTTTCGTTGTGCGATATTGGAATCTCTGTTGATGTTATTTCAACTTACTTACTGGGTATCATACTATAATCGTGCTTGAATCTATCACGGTTATGGCATCACGGTTAAATATCTCTCAAGTCGGATAATCCTCCGAATATCGTAAGTCTAGTCGGACGATGTCGGTCAGGAGTATAATAATACTCCAGAACAGTAGTGTTTTTTTATGAATCACGAGTATCCTCCACGGGAGGCAGTCTGAATCATGTCATTTTCTTTTTCTTTTATTTTTTTATCTCACTTTCATTTTCTTTTTATATTATGATATTAAAATATTCTCTCATTATTCGTTTTTATTAATATGTTTCTCTATAAAAGAATTTTTTTTATCACCGGCGGGTATCCTCCACAGGAGACAGTTTTGTTCCTACCATTTTATTTTTTCTCTCAAAAACATCACATCATCCTTTTTACTTTCTTTTCATTTTTTATCAAAATTATATCTCCATTTATTTAGCTTCTACTGTAGTGTTTTTTTAATCAATCACGGGTATCCTCCACAGGAGGCAGTCTTAATCACATCATTTTCTTTTTTCTTTTATTTTTTTATCTCACTTTCATTCACTTTTCTTATTACGATATTAAATATTTTCTCTCATTATTCATTTTTATTAATATGTTTCATTATAAAAGAAATTTTTTATGAACTGCAGGTATTTTCCATGGGAGACAGTTTTGTTCCTACCATTTTATTTTTTCTACACATTAATTTTATTTTATATTATTATAATATTACATTTAATGCAGACCAACCATTTATTATATTTCCTAATGTGTGCTTTTATATAAAAAATCAGAAATGGACAATGACAAAAACTGTATTGTCCTTTTTACTTTCTTTTCATTTTTTTTATCAAAATCATATCTTTATTTATTTACCTTCTATTGTAGCGTTTTTTCTCCTTTTTGTTTGTTTTTAATTAATCATTCACTTATAATATCATTCTTCTTCATTCTCACGTTAGTAAAGTGATCATCCACGGGAGGCAGTCTTAATCATGTCGTTTTCCTTTTTCTTTTATTTTTTTATCACACCTTTCGTTTTCTTTTTATTATGATATTAAAACATTTTAACACATTATTTGTTTTTATTAATATGTTTCATTATGAAAGAATATTTTTATGAATTGCGGGTATTCTCCACGGGAGACAACCCCGTTCCTACAATTTTATCTATTCTATTTACCCTATATTGAAATTGTTCCCACAGTACATGTGTTGTGCTTTCAAACTTCCATTTTTTTTTGGTTTTTAATTCTCAATTTAGTAATATTTTTTATGCAATGAATAAAAGGTATCCTCCACGGGAGAGTCTTGCTTTATCATTTTCTTTATTTCTATCTTCTATCGCACTTTTGTTTTCTTTTTATTATATTAAATCATTTTTACTAATTATTTGTTTCTATAATTTGTTTTATGCATAATTTTCTAACTAATAATATTGTGCATCGCACGGGTAGAACACTAGTTAGTAGCATGTTTAATAAGTGTAGATAGAAAACGTTGTTAAAAAACCCTATAATGTAGTAGTGTATAGTAAAAGTATTGTTCTTACTAGGATTGATGTTAACACGTATTATTTCACATAATCAAATTAATTGGATATGATAAAAATTTGAATGAGACTCTAATTAATCAAGTTTAATCTTAATTAAATTTGGGATCTTAAACTACCATAATTCATAATTAAGTCTTAATCCTTTAATTAAGGCTTGATTCTTTATATAATCAAATTTAGAAACTAAAATTATTATAACACATGATTAAATCTTAACCTTTTAATCAAAGCTTAATCGTCTTCCTCTTCCTCTAGATTGTTCTTAGGGTTATTAATTTAGTTCACATGCAACTTAGGTAAAATTTTGCACCACTTTCCATGCAATGATTTAAGTATCTTTGGGATTAACCCAAACCCTAAATTCCCAAGTCACACTAAATTAACCTTATTTCAAGTGGAAATAATTAGGTCATGGCATAATTGGACAAATAAATCAATGTATGATTGACCACTTTATACAAAGCATGAACAACATACTTAATTAGTAAACCATAAATAAAAGCTTGAATTAAGGGTAGAAATCAGTTACATCACAATCTCATTTGTGTCCATCACAATTTACATCACTTTCAACTAAAAAGCAAATATGCAATTGGTATGTTATGATCAAAATCACTCACAATCGTAAATTCACACCATTGTCAATTTGTCACTCTCAATTACTTAGCATAAATGTATATTTAATATTTACCATGTGTTTGAATGGCTGTTGCACGTGTCAAAACCATGTCTTAGGAGCTAGGACAAGCTACTAATTGTAGCTTCCATGTGAGTACACGTTTTAGTCCCCCAAAAAAAAAAGCTATAAGAAACATGCAATTAATCAAATCTGATTAAGATTAACCTCAATCCATATTCTTTTATGCTTTAAAAAATAATATACGCGTTGAATCTCAAAATGGATTGTGATACGATTCTACCCCTATCTTGGAATCTCACTCATGACACAAATATACTCACTCCCCAAACATTCACCGGCAAGAACCATGAGCTCATGATCTCACCATCCCCACCAAATTGGTACCACTAAAAATCCCACCTCATTTTTAGCTTCTTTAAAATTATTGTGATTATTTTAAAATTTTAACCATTTAACCTATCAACTTAAACATGGCTTGGTTTGAGCTATATTTGGCTAACTGTTAAAATGCACCAAATGAGTTCAAACATAGAATGTGACAACCTGAGTGGGGTAGGTTGGTTGGGTTTACTTTTATTATTACGACGGCTTAACCTTATCACATGGAAAAAACACACCCTTCCTTCCTTAGTGCACTCAACACCGTACCATTCCACTAAATCCTTATCACTACTACGCCATTGACGCCCAGACCTCACTACTCCGCCTCCAATTTCATATTGGTAATGCGTCACAACTCAACTCTCTCTCCTCTCTCTCTCTATATTTCCCAATCTAAGTCACTTACGCGTTCAGTGGTTTTCATTTTGGTTGATCTTGTTTGAATAATACTTTCAATGATGCTGCGATTCTTAATCGAATTGTAAATAATGTGCCATTTTTAGCAGTTTGGGGCTTAACACTCTCTATTTTCTTCTTCTGAGGTCTGATTCAATAATTGGTCTTTTTGCTCCCATTTTTATTCTGGCTACCTTAACACTGATTTTGTGCAATTTTGTATCTTGGGTTGATGGGTATTTAACTATTTGACTTAAGATGTAAAGGGTTGCCCCTGAAGATGATTCTGTGAGGTTGAAATTGGAAATTGTTGATCACAGGGACTGTGATCTGAGTTTGAGTTGTTTCGCACGTACTGTGTGTGTTTGTCTATGGAATTAGAATGACCCAATGGCTAATGTTGGATATTAAATGTTCATGCCCCGAATTGCTTGATGAAATGCGTATTAATGTTTTGAATGGATGATAAAGTTACTAATGCATCCTGTGATTTGCTAGTTTGAAATGCCCACCTACACTTTGTTTTTCATTTTTGGTTGGTGCCTACTGAACTAACCTTATATGTGATTCAAGTATGATTATATAACTGAAAATGGTAGGGATAACATTAGATGTTGTTAAGTGATTTAGTATGCAATCTGAATGCATCTGATAACATGTTTTCTTTACTTGTTCTTTCTTCTTTTACATGTAGAGTTGCAGATGGCTCCTTTTGCATTTGCAACATTGCCCTCTTCACACATCTGCCACCTCCGAAAACCTCCAAACCTTATGCTTCCAATTCGCTGCTCCGCAGCTGCTTCATCTCCTTCCTCTGTTTCCACTCGATCAAAAGCTGCTCACTTTGATTTGAAGACATATTGGACTTCCCTAATGGTGCAGATCAATCAGAAACTCGATGAAGCTATTCCAGTTCAGTTCCCAGCACAGATATATGAAGCTATGAGGTATTCAGTCCTCGCAAAAGGTGCCAAGCGAGCCCCGCCTGTTATGTGCATCTCTGCTTATGAACTCTTTGGGGGAAGCCGCCTTGCTGCCTTCCCCACTGCCTGTGCTCTTGAAATGGTAATCTTCTTTATATCCCCTCATTACCCTGTCATTTCATTTTGATTCTATTGTAATGTTGTTAGTTTTGATTTTGATCTCAAGAAATTTGAGAGAGATTGGTTTATCATTGTCTCAAATTTATCTTTTTTATGTTATAGAGCTGCTAGAGTTTTATCAATCAAATAAATCTGTACCTAATTGCCTACATTTAAAGGGGTGGGGTTCCTTTTTCTTTCCATTTTTTGATTTATTAGAATAACATTAGTTGCATGTTTAGTCATAGTAATGTTGTGTTGCTCATATAAAGAACTGTTCCGGATTTCATCTTTAGCTAGCTCTATCTGCTTTGTCTTTGTCCTTTAGATGCCCTGTTAAGAATCTTTGGTTATAAGTATGACTATACCTTTATTCACATTGTTCTTGAACAAAATAGTTTCTCTAAATCTGTGTTTGGAACTCTTTTAAGGGACACAAATTGGATTTATGAAGTATTGATATGCATTTCATTCGAAAAACAATGATTATAAACTGAATGAGTTCCTGAGTATTTCATAGACATACATGGTTCAAAAATGAGCAGCTAAACTTATTTTAGTTGCAAGCAGGTTCATGCGGCTTCATTGATACATGATGATCTTCCCTGCATGGATGACTCCCCTCACGTCGTGGCCAGCCCTCAAACCACACTGTCCATGGTGTTGACATGGCAATTCTTGCCGGTGATGCACTCTTTCCCCTTGGATTTCAACACATTGTTTCACATACTCCCTCTGACCTCGTGCCTGAACCCCACCTCCTTCGTGTGATTGCTGAGATAGCCCGCTCTGTAGGCTCCACTGGAATGGCTGCAGGGCAATTTCTGGACCTTGAAGGGGGACCCAATGCAGTTGGATTTATACAAGAAAAGAAGTTTGGTGAAATGGGGGAGTGTTCTGCAGTGTGTGGAGGATTGTTGGCTGGTGCTGAAGATGATGAGATAGAGAGATTGAGGAGGTATGGGAGAGCTGTTGGGCTATTGTATGCAGTGGTGGATGATATTTTGGAAGAGAGATTGAAACCTGAGGGAGCTAATGAAAGGAAAAACAAGGGGAAGAGTTATGTTGGGGTTTATGGGGTTGAGAAAGCAACAGAGATGGCTGAAGAGCTTAGAACAAAGGCTAAGGAAGAATTGGATGGATTTGAGAAATATGGGGAGCGAGTCTTTCCTCTCTACAGTTTTGTGGATTATGCTATTGATAGAAGTTTCAGTGTTGTTGACGCCAGTGTATGATGGGTTCTAGAAATTTAACCACATATAGTTGGGGATCCATTATTGCATTGCATAGATATATCTACACAGTTTAGAACAGGTGACTGGCAGATCTACACAATCAAATCAACCATGAGCATATAGAGCTTGGTTTTCCTTTCTTTTTGGGTTGCGTATCTTGACCATCTACAGGGATGAGAAAGTTCTGAAGTATGGACCCAAAAGGGGAAAAGTTGTCTATATTAGATATGTATCATACAATGACATTCATGGTACCAAGCATAGTTTGTTACAATTGCAGGATTCGTGATTCAAATCACACTGTTCGATGAGATTCAACAAGCTAGCAATTCGTTTCATGTGATAAACCGCAATTGACTTTGAATTATGTGATACCCGAATTAATCAGTACGATTCTTGTTACTGATATAATCGTACGATTCTATGATTTGTTCATCATTTTACTTTCACCAATTCTCATAAAAATTGAAAAGTTAAATAAGTTTAAATTGTTAAATGAAAAGAAACTAAAGCTTAATTATTTCATTGCTCAACTTTCATTTTTCGAAATAGAGATTTCATGTAGTCACTCATTCAATCATTTGCTTATATTTTCGTTAAGTTTCGTTAAGTTTGGATAAATTTCTCTAGCAGGAATTCTGGAAGAACAAAATAGAATGTTAGTTACTCTATGTGCGTCAGTTTTTACTATAGTTTTGTTTTGTTTTTGTTCTGGCTTATACCTTATGATTTTTGTATTTGGTAGCTTATGATTAAATTATTTTGTTAATTTCTAATTTAAAATCATTATGTTGTGTGCTATACATCATTTATACAATATATTTCATTGTGTCTCTAAATCTTATAGTTAAGTTCCATATGATTTATTTCTTTATAAAAAATAGTTAGATTAAATAGCCAAAGGACACTTACATTAAATTGTAAATGATTGACAGTAATTATACAAGGTTTAAACAAATAAGTATTATAGAGCCTTTTCTTTCTGTGCAAGACCACCAGGTATTCTTTATAAGAGACATCGCCTGTTCGAGCCGGATAGGACCTCTATGGGCCGACAAAACTCTCCTCCGAGTATTTAACACAGTTCCATACTCAGGGTTCCGAACTCGAGACCACAAATTAAACTGAAACAACCCCTTACCCCAGCTTAATTCCCACGTTTTCGTGAGAAACAATATAGCATGCTTGCTCAAAACATGGATGAGACTACATGAACTAAAATCACAAAGTAGAACAAGAAAACTAGCAAATTAATAGAACTAGCAAATCTCAAATCTACATTGAAGCCGGTCATAATGTTGAAATCAAACCTCTAATCCATGAGAGTGAAAAATCAATTTCTTTTCCATTTTTCTCCTCCTCCTCCTCCCATGAGGAGTCGAGCTCTTGTTCCCATTACAACTTTTTTTATATATGCATGATGCTATTCTTTAATAAATTACAATTGTACATATAGAGGAGAGTTCAACTTACACCATTAGAAGTTACATCAAATGTTACATTAATGATAACTTTAGATTGAATGTGAATTCTATTTATCTAAACGTTGAATTATAACTATTTACTATTTTGATTATTTGTGTCAAATATCGTAAAATTTTAACACTAACAATTTGATAATCAAATCGTTCTTTTTTTCATATATATTTAAAAAATGATTAAATATGTTTTTAGTGCCTGAAAATAAAACGGAATTTGGTTTTGTTCCCTCATTTATTTTTTTCTTTGATTTTGGTCCTCCATTTTTAAAAACCATATACATTTAGTCTTTCTTGTTAATTATACTTTGTTAAGTCACTTTCACAGCTCTATTACTATTTTTCTTGGGTAAAATTCACACAAGAAATTTCTTGCAATTTTTTATCTGAAAAATTATCTGTAGTAAATTCCCTAAAAAAACTACAATTTTTTACATAAAAATACTGCTATGAAATTTCTTTGCGTTGATGTAGAAAAATCTAAAGTAAATCTCCCATGAAGTTTAGAATCAAAACAAATTTTCCTTTGAATTTTGAAATCTACAAGAAAATTCAGTTTGTAAATCCATAAAAAAAATCTACAAGAAACATTGCTACATCATCACTTAGTGGAGTATAACTAATGACAAGAACTAAAATTAAGTGATTTTAAAAAATAAAAGACCAAAAACCAATGAAAAATAAATGAAGAACCGAAACCAAACTTCGCTATATTTTCAGGATAAAAAAATATTTAACCCTTGAAAATATATATGACGTTAATTTTGACATATCTTGATGATGTATTAGTTGATTATATATATATATATATATATATATATATATATATATATGGGGCATATCAAAGTGAGCAAAATATTTATTGTGAGAAATAAGAACAATTAATCATAACCATTGGATTATAATTAATAGTTTAGATTATTTTTAAAAATTAAAAGAACCCCTTTATCTCTTTCCTTATAACGTAACCACTTTCCCTCTTTTCTTTTTCACCAATTTTCTCCTCCCCTCTTCCTGTAGTCCTGACCCTGCAGCCGCTTCTTCTTCTTGCATCCCCATGTCCACTTTCAATTACATTGAGAAATAAAGCAAATGGGATCTGAAATGAAAAAATAACATGTCTCGAAAGACCTTATTATATTTGCATATGCAGAGGAAATATATGACAAACAAGTAGGCCCTGTTTTTCAGGACACCCCCCAGCAACAAAATAAGTCCCACTTTCTAGATAATAAAAATCATATTAAGGTGCGTATTATTGAAATATATCGTTGAAGAGAATTAAAAAAATCACAAATTTGATGATCCAAAATCAAGACATTGAAGAGAATTACCTTTGCATAATTTTCTTTCCAGACTCTTAAATCCTAACCCCTTTATATAATTTTCTTTCCATGAGAGGCATTAAATACTAACCCTTATTTATATATATATAATATATATACTATATTATATATATATATTAATTAGCAATGACACTTTGATCATTGCCCAATTTGGATATAACTTCTGCAGAAAAACTTTTAGAGGAAAAAAATAGAATGAATCAATGAGATAAGATGAATTTAACTTCTCCATAAGTTGAAATTAGTTACTTATGGAGAAGTTAAATGTGAGAGCTTATGGAGAAGATGGACTACAAAGACTAGTTT
This sequence comes from Sesbania bispinosa, assembly GCA_026901365.1. NCBI lineage: Eukaryota > Viridiplantae > Streptophyta > Magnoliopsida > Fabales > Fabaceae > Sesbania > Sesbania bispinosa. Next base: position 1,587,151 of record QLOH01000053.1, read on the forward strand.
TTACTTATGGAGAAGTTAAATTCATTTGAATCTTTAATTTATTCTATTTTTTTTCTTAGAAGTTTTTCTCCAAAAATTATATCCAAACCTGGGCCTATATATTTTTATTGAAGAATAACCTAATAGTCATCTACATAATCCAACACACCAGACGCAAGATTGTAAAAAAAATAACAAATGTTCCCTCTAATTAAATAAATGTATTGATTAAAGATCGGAGTGCTGTGAATGGGGGGAAAAATAAAACACACCATAGAAAAACTTTATCCCTGAATGTTCACTTGGCTCTCAAGTCCGATTTATTGGAATATGCTTTTGGATACTGAGGATCTATTGAAAAGAAACCAAAAAAAAGCTACCTAAGTTTTTTCTAATCGGCACAAGACGTGGAAGTCAGGCACTTTATCAAAACCATAAGCGCATGCAGCAGCTTGAATTTCCAGAACAAGGGCATGACATAAGTTGAATAAATCGCCAATTTGATTTTAACAAAACTTAAGCTACCATCCAATTATCGAAAAGTTAAAGACCATAATATTAAAATGGTTGCCTTCCCTTCACGACTACTCAAAAACGAACGAAATTAGTATTAATTATCTAATTGAAGTCTAGCCGAGCCAAAACCATGGCCACTCACAGAAGCAAACCCAACTCTGCCTCACTGATCATTTTCGTTGCTATTCTGTATTTGTGTTTCCTTTCTTCCCAAGCAAAGCTTCAGAGTCTCCAACATGCACCCAAAGCTGATGGGTCTCTGAGCTTCTTGGTGATTGGAGACTGGGGTAGAAGAGGAGCCTATAACCAATCTCTTGTCGCTTTTCAGGTATATCCCTCACTTTCAATTTTCATTCACACTTCATAATTTCCATTACTTATTCTTCCCTGCCATTGTCTCAACTCAATTTAGATCATTGCATGAAAGAAACCAAAGTCCAAAATTTATTAAAGACAGTCTATATAGTCCAGTCTTGACATTTAATTGGAAGCAAAAAAATTAGAATAAGTCAATATAAAATAAACAAATTAAGTGTCTGTTTAGTTTACAATTGAGTAGAATTGATTCTAAAAAATCAATTAGTTAAGATGAATTATGCACATTTACGAAGCAAGTTGGACGGGAGTATTTAAAATCAACTTGCGAAACCATGGTTTACACTGTAACAGTTGTAAAATAAATATAGGCTAAATCTGACGAGATCGGTCCTTGACTTTTAAGCACCATGCTTTGACTTGTAAAAAAAAATCCTTTTTAATCCCTAATATTATTTTACATACAACATTTGGTCCAAAATCTTAACTTATGTTAAGTTGGTGCTAATGTACTACTACTCCGGACTTGATATAAGTAAAAATAACTAAATTCACACTTATTAAGAAAGTTAGTTAAATTCATTAAATTTTCTTGAGACCATATAAAAAGTATTTGCATTGCCTAATTTATCCTACATTCAATTTTATTGACAAATTGTTTCAAGTGGACATACTCTCTTTCTATTGGCACATGATTCATTAAATATACTGGTTGGAAAGTAAAATCTGAATTTAATAAAGGGCATTTTGGGTTTATCTCATTAAATAGGGTAAAATTACTTAAGATTTGTTATATTTTAGTTCACCAAATGTGAGTTTTTTTTTACTTATATTCAAGTCCGGAGGGAGTATTATTTTAAGTGACACATAGGCGGTCTAATAGGACAAAAACAATGTTATTTTCCTCATTTTTAAAATGTAAGATACCTAGTCCTAACAGTCAATTCTTCTTCTTTAACGTTGGAAAAAGATGAATGAAAAACAAGAAGAATAAGAAAGTGATGTTAATTAAGGCTTGGTGTCTCACACCTCGAATAAAGGGAAAAACACTGTCATTTTTCGTCATATCAATGCGGCCTATGTGTGACCCATCAACACTAACTTAACATAAGTTAAGCCTTTATACTAAGTGTTGGATGGAAAATTATGTTGAAAATTAATTAAAAGGAGGCTTTTTACATGTTATGGACTAAAGTGCATTGTGTCCTAAGAGTCCGGGATTGATATGCTAGATTTTAGTTTACTCTCAAGAAAATCGTAGCATAGCAATATATAAAAAAATATTTGATGCTGCTATTGGTTTCCTATGAAGCTTGTGAAATATATTGTACATATATAAATAACTTTATAATACTCTTCCAAAGAACACAAATTAAAATTCGTGTTGTTACTTTTTGTTAACTGGTTGATGATCGAGGAATTAATTAATTGTTTATATATATAAAGCCTAATTTATACATTTTCAATATATATTTTGTAGATGGGTAAAATTGGAGAGAAATTGGATATTGATTTTGTGATCTCAACGGGGGATAACTTCTACGACAACGGATTAACGGTGTGGATGATCCAGCCTTTGAAGAATCATTCACCAATATCTACACCGCACCTAGCTTGCACAAGATGTGGTACAATGGTAAGAATATATAAAAGGAATTTACAATTATATATAGAGATTATGATGGAAGCAAAATAATACAATATAATTTCAAAATATATAAAACAACATCGTAGATATTCTTACTAGAAATTGATTAAAAAATATAATTAACATATATTGATTGTTATTTTTAATTTGTTTTACTTTTGCTTTTGTGTGAAGTTTGGGAAACCATGATTACAGAGGAAATGTCAAGGCACAACTAAGCCCCATCCTTAGATATAGGGACAATAGATGGGTTTGCTTCAGATCTTATATTGTCAATTCAGGTAATGAAACCCCCCCACTTCAATTTTAATTTTTAGTCTTCAGAGAAAAAAAATATTTATTTTCATTTGTTGGAAAGAGCCAAGAAAATTACATGATAGAATTTTGAATTTGTTAATATATTCGCTCGTTTTTGTTAAAGGTTAGGGTAATCTCTTACTTTATTTGCTGTTGGCAGAGAATGTAGACTTTTCTTTGTAGACACAAATCCTTTTGTCAATAATACTTTAATGACACAAAAGGCCGTACCTATGATTGGAGGGGCGTATTACCAGGAAGCGTTACCTTTCCTAAACTTCTTAAGGTAATTTCATCGTGAACCCAAATATATATGCTGTCCTTTTTCCTCTCTTTTTTTCTTGTATTTTTATTTAAAAATATCAATTCAATAGAAAGAAAATTCTTTGTTAACAGGTAATATTTTGTCATTTGTCAAATTTTTTTTTACATGTAATTATTCAATTAAGAAAACTGGAAAAATAAAATAAAAATAAAAAAGACATTTGATTCATTCTAGGGTGTGTCACCCATGTGACATACCAGTATGACACTTCTTTTAATAGTAATAATAGGTCACTCAATTATTTAGAATAAAATAATCAACTAATCAGGACCGTTTATTCAAAAATGAAACTAACCTAACGGCTTTTAATAGGCTTTTAATAGGTTTTTAATAGGTGTCATGCGACTCAACCCTAGACGCATCCTTTTTTATTTTAGATGGTCGCATACCAATACCACTGCCCTGTATCTTTTTCATTATTTTCTTAAAATGAAGAGCATTATATTTTTATACTTATTTTCATATTTTATATTTGACATGGGCTTTAAAATAAAGGACGTGGATTTGGCACTAAGACAATCAACAGCGACGTGGAAGCTAGTGATTGGCCATCATACAATTAAAAGCTCAGGGCATCATGGAGACACCCCAGAACTTATAACACATCTCCTCCCACTTCTCCAGGTAATTTTTTTCTTCAATTAAAATAAAAAGTATTTAATAGAAATTAGAAAATAAAACATTTAGCGTATTAAAAAAATCTTAATTTTTATGTAATGTTTTTTTTAATTTTCAATTCTTAACGTAAATTGGAAGCAAAGTTCTATTTGGTTATATATAATTACTTGAACGCAACATGTCGCCTGAAAATTAAAAAATGTAAGCTAATAAATAAATTGATAACATGTTTGGATAGCGCTAGAATCAACATTTGTAATTAACTTGATTTAATAGTTCTTAATTAAAGTGAATATCTCTGCTGATAACAAATAACTGAAATATATGTTCCCAAATTAGCGCTATTAGCATGAATTATATATAAATTAACATTAATTGTATATATCAAATATGCAGGCAAATAATGTTGATTTGTACATAAGCGGACATGAGCATGGCTTGCAACACATAAGTAGCCTTGACAGGTAAACAACGTCTCTCTTAATTTTTGTGTGTGTGTTCGCAAGTTACAGAAATAGTAATCGAAATTATTATTATGATGATGATATAAAAATGCGCAGTTCAGTTGAATTTTTGACAAGTGGTGGTGGGTCGAAGGCGTGGAGAGGTGATCTGAAATGGATGAAACCAGAGGAATTGAAGTTTTACTATGACGGCCAAGGCTTCATGTCCGTGCAAATTTCCCAAACTCAGCTTCAAATATCTTTCTATGATGTCTTTGGCAATGTCCTCCACAAGTGGAACACCTGCAAACTTCACTACTGTGAATTGTAATCCAAATCCGTTGACTATCGAGAGCTCTAGTGATATATGCTTTCTCTTTATATAGAGCACTAGGTAACTTATCCTCTCATTGTAAATCATAATCATAATTAATTTTCGCTCTCAAGTTTCTTGTTTTTTCTTTTTAAAGATTTTACTGCACTAGATGTTGTAATATATTATTTAACTATGCATGTTGCAAGAGAAATGTATAATATAGTTAATTGTGTCATTATATGTTAGATTGTTTTATGCTTTTGTCGTCAGCTTGTTTTGGTATCGAGCTATTTTTCTATCAATCGCGATAGGTGTCCCGCACACAGGACCACCGCAAAAAATTCCCATACCACTTTTTTTTCTTTTTGCACCTCCTTTTATCTTTTCACACTCCTTTTAAAAAATAGTTTTTATTTGTTTTTTAATTTATTAACCAATATGTTACTTCATTCACCATTTCTGAGGACACAATTAACCTCACAAATTCAATTAACTAATATCTCACTCTGTTAACCGTCAATGTATACATCATTAACCTTATTTAAAAATATGATCACCGTTTCTGGACACAAATTAACCTCGTGTTAACAGGAGTTGCAATTAACCAAAATCCTATTCTGTTAACCACAAACGAAACACCATTAACCTCATTTTTTAAATAGTTTTTATTTATTTTTTAATTTATTAACCAAATATATTACTGCATTTACTGTTTCTGTGCATACAATTAACTTCACAAATTCAATTAACCAAATATCTCACTCTGTTAACCACTAATGTATGCACCATTAACCTAATTTACAAATATATTCACCGTTCATGGCCATATAATTAACCTCGTGTTAACAGGAGTTGCAATTAACCAAAGATCTCACTCTGTTAACCACAAACGAAAACACTGTTAACCTCATTTTTTAATATATTCACCGTTTCCGAGACATATAATTAACCTCATGTTAATTAACATAATTTTTATATGATCATTTAATTATATTTTCTTGATCTATTTTTTTATTTGATGAGATAAATAAATAAAAATAAATATAATAATAAAATAAAAATTATTTTTTTTAATCAAAGAAAAAGGTAAAAAACAGCTTTTAAAAAAAGAATTTAAAAAAACGGGTGCAAAAAGAAAAAAGGGGTGTGGGCATTTTTCCTGCTGTGTTGTGTTGCGGGACGTATAACATTTTTGTTTTTCTATATATGTTTTGGTTGAAGCATTCTCTCAATAATACCAATTTTTAGAGTGGGTAAAATGGGCTAGTCCAATTGAGCCGATCCATAAAGGTCTGTAAAAAATGTAAGGCTCAAGCCTTTAATTTATTTTAGAAGCTCAAATAACTCTAAGACTTTTTGGTCTAGCCCAATAAAGTTCGAAACCCGTAAAAACCTATAAAAAAATAGGTAGTCCACAAAAATACACATAAAAAAAAGCAGGCTACATGAAAAAATATAGGACTCAAACCTTTATTTTAGAATTCTGAATAACCATATGATTTTTTAGCCCAACTTGCAAAAACATGCTACTCGCATCAAGTCAAGCCGGGTCGAATAACCCGAATTGCCAGCTTTACCAATTTCAAATTCGATGAGAGGTTAAAGCAACAAGTTCAATCAACTTGAGAAACCATTTAATTTAAAGAAAAAGAAAAAAATGACCTAGTGGATCACATTGTGTTAGTTTGTCTCAAGCTACACAAATATTTTTCTAAGGGCCAAGCGAACCTGGTGCAACCTGTTGTCATGTGTTATGGGTCAGTGAGTGATTAAAAGCTATGCATGATGGGACAATGAACATTCGCAATAGTGAATCAGATACACCATGTATTAGAAGGGAAGGGGGTTCTTATTAATCATTTTGTGGATGCAGTAGATCTAGAGCCACGGGTGAAAAATATAATGGAACAAGGGTGAATTACAGAGGAGATAGATTCCGTGGAAGTTGTGTTGGATGTGGATGAGGATGTGTGTGGCATATAAGATTCTTTGTATTTGGAAGGCTCTAGATTATACAAAGTTCATATCGTTGAGGTGAATAATGCACATTTCTTGGATGCGAGTCATATGCTGATGACTGTTAATTCTGGGCAAATAAGAAGAAATGGGGAAGATCTCGTAAGAAGGTGGGGTGAAAGATTGGTGAGTAGGATTGCAATTTATTTTATCTCTAATTCCTCTTTACTAGATTTGGGTTCTGATAAAATTGCAGAACATGTCTGGAAAATTGGGTTAGAACCGAGGTATCAGTTGGGGATGAGGAAGTTTATTGAAGAACAATTGATTGAAATGGAGAGGAGAGGTTAGAACTGGGGTATCAGTTGGGAAGGATGGCAGAATGCATGAGTGATGGTCATGGATGTTGGGGTTGGGTGTTTTCTAATCTCATGATTATAGTTTCTTATAATATTCGGGGACTTGGGGACAAGGTGAAGAAAATAGAGATAAAGAAAATAATTCAGTCTAAGTTGGTTGACTTATCTGCATACAAGTGATAAAACGTGAAGAGTTTAATGATAGTTTGTGCACTACATTGTTCGGGGGTGAGGAGTTTGTGTGGTCTTTTGTTCGTTCATGAGGAATGTTTGGAAGGATTGTTATTCATGTGAAGGAAGGCAGCCTTTGAGGTACATGAGATTTTTCTGACACACATTTCTTGGGTGTTAGTGGGTGGGGGGAGGAGAAGATTTTTTGTTGTATAGTAAATATATGTTTATGCTCATGTGATTTAGTAGGGACAAAGATTTGTGGTTTAATTAGTAACTGAAAGAGAGCGGAATGGAGGGACTACGGGTGTTTTTTCTGGGGGGAACTTTAATTCTGTGAAGTCTGAATCAGAAAGGAAAAGGGTTTTATTATTTCTTAATTTTTTGTCCTCATGAAATTAATTGTTTTTCAAAATAGTTCCTTTGTTAGTGTTGGTTAACCTTTAATTAGGTGATGTGGCCGTTAACATAATTAATGAAACAGGTGTCACAAAATCAATCCTTTTCAAAAAGTCTTTATGAAATTAACAACATTTTCCTGCCAAATCTCTCCTCCTTCAATTGCTTTGTAGCCTCGTCCCTTTTTCTCAATTTGCCAACTTCTTCAATGTTCCCATTTCTTGGCTTTCCGAACCTTCACAACTAACATTTCTCATCCCCTACACCATAAAATACTTACATTCCAATTATTGCACCTCCAAAATGGTTTCTCAAAATTTGCAACTATTTTCGATCTTAGCGAAATCACTTCCTTCATTGGAGAAAGACTTGATCCTCAATATCTTCTTCCTCCCTTCCCAGCCTCACACTATATATCCATGGACACTTTCATTCTAAAAAGAGAGGAAAAAATATTTTAACAGATGAATATTTAAAATTCTACCATTCATAAATTGTGGAGGTTATACCTTCTGGAATTGTGTAAAAAACTTTGTATAAAAATAAAATTTATAAATCATGATATATCATTGTTATACTTGAAATATTGCCTTAAATACTATATAATTTCATGTAAAACTATTAATATGTTTATTTAAAATATAAATATTTTTTATTAATATTTTTCAAATGCATAAATAGTGTCAGATACTAAGTGAATTTTATGTATTATATGATATTATAAAATTTAAAAGCATTTAAAAATTAAAATATTTAAAAAAACAGAAGATGTATGTTACAGAAATAAAAACTTTTAAAATGTAAAGAAAATAAAAAATAAATTATATAAATGACAGGTGATCATTATTTAGATCTATTAATTAATTTGATTATAATTTATCAAAATTTAAATTTATGAACTCTAAAATTATAATTATATATATTTTTTAAAATTAATACTTAACATTTAAAAGGAAAAAGGTTAGGTGCTCATAACTAATCTAGCATGTACCAACGGGTTGGTTCATGTACATGTTTGATCTCTTAAGCAAGGCTTCGGATTCGAATCTTGCCATGACGTGGATGTTCTGGCTCGAACAGGATTGTCTCCCGTGGAGGATACTTTTGATTAAACCAAAAAAACTAATCTAGGAGTTTGAATATGAGAGTAAATTGAGAGAAACGCTTGTATTTAAGAGTAACAACTTTTAATTTAATGTATAGTAATTAATTTAGAGAGAGAGAAAAAAACTTACAAAAGCTCTATATAGTAAAATGTTGATATTAAATAATTAGTCACTTTGAAATGATATCTTTTTTCAGAGAACAATTAAATAAAATTTTACTTTTTTTATCAGACAAAACAAGTAATTAACATTATTATAAAAGTATAAAAATAAAATTGCTCCAACTCTAAAAAAAAAATCCCTGACGACAAATAGTAGGAATATGCTTTTAATTACATTTAGGATCAGGATTAAAAAATCTCTTACAAACTAAATATTGGCATAAATAGTTAATCAGTTTGAGGAGATATTAATTGAATGAAATTCTTTGTTAATTTATAGTAGATTTCAGAAAACTTGAAAGGAAGTCAATAATCTGGCATCCCATCCAAAAACAAAAAATACCAGATTGTGTTTTTTCCCTCTTCCTTCTAAAAGGAATAGGAATTTGAGTTGGACAGTGGGCATGAAAGAATCTCTACGAAACTCCAATCGACTACCAATCGTGTACGAAAGAATTTCGTGTCCGAAGATTGTCCAGATTTTATTATACTTCAAATACATTCTTTTAATTTCTTAGCTTAATTTAATTAACATTATTGTCCGTTACTGTTAGTGTACTATTAAAATTATAGAACAATAAAGCATCAGAATTAAATTTAAAATATAGTATATATATATTATATACACACACATAATAAAATATGATATTTTTTCCTTTATTTATAATAATCATTTCAAATTTAGTCCATATATTTTTAATAGTCAATTCTTCAATGTTATAATACAAACCTATAATAAAAATGATACTAAAAATAACAATTATACACATATAATATCATAGGTACACTAATTAAAATTAAAATCCTTTTCATATTAAGGATTTAACTTAAAATAGATATTTTCTATAGAATTAAAAATATATTTTACTCTATTTTTTATTATAATGTTAGCGAGCGCATATATATACCTTCCTCAGTTCTTTTCTTCTCTCACAAAATTACAAAAACAAACACTCTATTCCTTTCCCTCTCTAATGCGTCTCTTCAGGAACTTGCAGATGCTTAGAGCCATGGCTTCGTCTTCGAAACAACGCATGCTATTCTCTGTAATCTTCGTAGCAAGTGTCTTGTGCCTATTGGCAAATCCTTCCATTGCTGAGCTTCCAAGGTTCAAACACCCTGTGAAAGCAGAACAGACTCTGAACTTTTTGGTCGTCGGAGATTGGGGAAGAAAAGGATTCTACAATCAATCTTCGGTTGCCTCATCAGGTTTAGTCCCGATCGACTCCTTCCTCTTATATATTTTCATTTATGTTTCATAAGATCTGCAATCGAAAGTTATCATATCAATCATGTAGCCATAGATGAAGAGATAGATATAATTATAGAGCATAACTACTCCATTTGATATATTGTTCTGTATAGCATGTTTTGCAAGCACCTGAACATAACATGATTAGAGATAACTATGTGATTAGTTCAGATTAAAAACTTCCGTTGCAAGAAGTCTAAACGATAGATCAAGAAAATCAGAGCATATATTCCTGTGAAAAGCAAAAAACAATGACACTTTACATGCTAGCTTTATGGAGTGCAGTTTTGGTTTTAGATTTATTCAAACTGTTGAAACAAAAGGCGTTTGTTGATTTATCTGTACGTCATTGAACCATGAATGCGGAATAGATTGGTTAGCCAAATGCAGAATAGATTGAATTGAAGTAGCATGTATTTGGGCGAGTATTTGTAAAATTAAATTTTAGATTATCTTAGTTTTATAAAATTAATTTTGATTAAAAGTAAATTTCAAATAAGTTTATAACAAAAATTTATATGAAATTTTCTACTTAAACAGAAATTTACTTCAAAATTAAATAATCAAACATCAAAATTTCAATCTGGTTAGAATGAAGCAAATGGTAGTTTTAGAGATTCTCACAAACCAAAAAGGTAGTTCTGAATTGGTTTAGCTATCAGTTCTATGATCTACGTATTTCGTACAACCGACATTAACAATTATTTCTGTTACAAAACTGGAACGTACCATTCAAAGTTCAAGCCTGCTACAATGACTAACTAATTAATCAGTCATGAATAGATACTAGATAGTGATTAGTTAACACTATGCTAAAATGATAACAAATTTTACTGTACAGGAAAATACATAATAACAAGTTATGGATGTTAAAAATATTATAATTAAATATCGTTCTACTTTTTTTCATGACTTTCAACTTTTACACCCTTTTTTAATTAAAAAAAGACATAATTATTATGCAATATTTTTATAGTTGATTTGGTTACCAATTAATTATAATTAATTAATACCAAAGAGTTGTGGCTCAGTTGGCAAGGCAAACTGAGTTTATGGAAAGAGCTCTGGGTTATCCCCACAAAAACACATTCTTAGGGAGAAGTGAAGAGTCTTAACTGTGATTAAGCCTCGAATAGGATTACCACTAATAATAGAAAATATTTATAGTAAAAATCAAAAACTATGAGTTTATGGAAAGAGCTCTGGGTTATCCCCACAAAACACATTCTTAGGGAGGAGTGAAGAGTCTTAACTGTGATTAAGCCTCGAATAGGATTACCCACTAATAATAGAAAATATTTATAGTAAAAATAAAAAACTATGAGTTTATTGGAAAGAGCTCTGGGTTATCCCCACAAAACACATTCTTAGGGAGGAGTGAAGAGTCTTAACTGTGAGTAAGTCTCGAATAGAATTAACCACTAATAATAAAAATATTTATAGTAAAAATAAAAAAAAACTATAATTAATTAATTTTAAATTATTTTCAGCTAATTTCATAAAATATGTATTATTCATTTTCAATAATTGATTCTACCCTCAATATTTACACTGAACTGTAATTAAACAGCTACTAAACTTCTATATATGGTACTTCCAGTTTCTGTAAATTAAACATGCTACTAAACTTCTATATATGGCACTTCCAGTTTCTGTGCATTGCAAAAACATAGTTTTTGAAATCGGGTGAGTTTCGAAATTGATTCAAAGGAATCAACATTTTTCCAGTTGTGCATTTGTTTGTGTCTGTAACATGCCTCCTTGCTGATGTAACAGGTTATTTACTATATAATATATATTAATATTACTATACACACACACACGTACTCAAGCTCCTTTCGGTAGCATATTCCAAGTATATGCTTGGCAAACATATATATTGACATGTCAAACATTGACGTCGTGATAATAAAAAAATTAAGCATGTAAAAAATGACTATTGATGTCTAAACCACTAGTTCAAAAAGCAAAGAACAATTATTAGAGCAATTTCTAATAAGCAAGCAATATGTGTCATCACTCAGCCAGTTTGGGGTATGTGATAGTGTGAAAACTTAAATTCATGTATCCCACTAAATTTATGTTTCTCATCCCCTTTACCAAAACTATGTCCCAAGAAGGAACTATATTCTGTTGTAAAATTTCCGGTGAAAGCATGAGCCCTTCATATAATATACTCTTTTTAATGTATTTTGGCAAGAGTAGTTTAAGACCACCGGTTTCTAACCCACATGCACATCAATACGACATGGCCAACACCTTATTATTCCACTCTACTTTAACCTTTTATAAGATATATTCCACGCATATTCCAAAGAACATAATTAAGCTAGTTAAAGAAAAACATTACTTATTGGAATCTTTCAAAATTAAAGTAAAGATATATCTTATAAGCATATTCCAAACAGGCCTTCCTTAACGGGATCATGCGTTCAATCAGCAAATTGTTTTGCATTCCACCATTCCATAGCCTTCTTTTTTTATTTGATCCCACAAGCATGGTGGTGGTTAGATAAAGCCCTCCCAAAAGTGATGACTTCGAAATTCGAACCTCTGGCCCTCCTTACAGATAAAGCCCGTTTTGGGTCACAGTTTCAATAGCCTATGATAAACCCACATTCAGTCTACATATAAACACAAAATTGTTGCGTCATCTCACTTGTACAATTGATATGCAATTATTTTTTTAAAATAAGCTTATTAATGTATATTAATTGTTAATATATATTGTCAACAAAAAAGTTACATAATAATTTAATTAAATACTATCATATTATTAAAATAGTTTAATTATGATAACAATAGTATGACGTGAAAATTATTTTTAATAATATAAAAATATAATTAGATATATGATAAAGCAAAAATTAATCACATGGTCATCTAAACCAAACTAGTTATTATTAAAGCATTTTTTCCAAAGATAGAAAACTTTTTTTTTATCAATCTCACAACTAGATTGAAAATACAAGGTCACAAAACACTTTCATATAATTGTAGGATTGTACTTAAGATCAACTTAGAGCTACTATATTTTTTAAGTTATTTTTGGATATGCTTATTGAACACATTCGGGATCTAGTACCATGATGCTTTTTTTTTTTTTTTACATATGATAATATAGTTATAGTTTGAGTGTTAAGATAAGTAATAAATTAAAAGTTAGATAGGTGGAAGTCAAGTTTTGAAAACACATGGTTTTCATTGAGTAGAAGTAAAACAAAATATGTGAAATATAAATTTAATAGAAAGGCATTAATCCTAGCTTAGAGATGAAAATTGTATCATATCCCAAGTCACATGGTTCAAGTATTTTGGGTACATAATACAAAATGAAGAGAAAATTGATAGAGTAAACCGTAGAATTAAGTAAGATTATGAAATATATAAGTGTTTCGGATATTATTCATAATAGAAATTAAAGTATGACTCTAAATTAAAGAAAAATAACATTGCATGTATAGTATAAAGACATACACTGTTTTAGGAGAATGAATGTAGATATTAAGGAGTAATAATATTACAACAAATGAGTAGACACACAAAATAAAATAGGATTAGAAATGGATGCACTAGACAAAAAAATTGGGGTAAAAAATTGCCTAACCATTACGAAAGATTTAGATTTAAGTGATCTGTCTTTAATTAAACATGATTGTGATAGGATATTATACTGTTATTTCATCCATATAACCATCTTAGTAAATGACAAAAAAAAAAGCTTTTATTATTATTGTTATTATTATTGTATGAGAACTCAACCAAGGGAATATAATGAATATTAATAACACTCTCTAACACATTTTTTAATAATATTTCATTATTAAGTGAAATTTATGTATGTTCTGTTGAATTATATGGATCTCTTTCCCTATTAATAGACTTATTCCTTAATTATTTGGTAAAATCTATATAAATTTTATCTAATAATAAAAAAAACTTAAAGAAAGTATTAAAGAAAAAGTCTGTCTCGATCTAGCATTTCTTAGAACATTACTGATGTATTGTAAAAAAACTTAGTGTATTCGTACAAATTTAGCACTTCCTATTTGACTCGAACAGAAAATGCGAATTTATATGAACAGAAATGTTGAAGCAAACAAAATGAATTTTCGTCTTACGTAATTTGTTATCAAAATCTAATTGAAAATACAATGATCTATTTCTTCAATTCGTATTTAATATCTATATATCGCGCCTTTGAGCATTGCTGATATATGAGTACAATGTAGATAATAGTTTTTTTTTTTTTTTTTTACTTTTTTGTGTACCGAGTATTAACTCTTTTTGTTCCTTATTTTTAGATGGGAATTGTGGGGGAGAAACTAAACATAGATTTTGTGATCTCAACCGGCGACAATTTTTACGAAGATGGCCTAGAAGGAATTGATGATCCAGCATTCTACGAGTCATTTGTCACATTTACACTGCCCCAAGCCTGCAAAAAATATGGTACAATGGTAAGTTAATAAAATTTCAATATTCTTTGCAACCGATTAATAATACAAATAGTTTAAACTTTAGCAGCAGGTTGTGCCAATTTTATAAATTAATTTGCTGATAAAAAATTTATCTTCCTTTTTTACTGTGGCAGTTTTGGGTAACCATGACTACAGAGGTGATGTTGAGGCACAATTAAGCCCCATTCTAAATAAAAAAGATAGCAGATGGGTTTGCCTGAGATCTTTCATTCTCGATGGAGGTATCAATCCTTTTAAATTTTTAATGTATGATTGATTTTAATTATTTTTTAAGAAAAAATGTTTTTTTCTGTGAATTTCTCTAAATAATATTTTCATTGTAATTTATTTTGCGTATAAAATATATTAATCCAAACACTTTTGTTTAAATCATAATTCAAATTCTGACAAAAAAAAACATAATTCAAATGGATTAATATAATCGATATTGTAACGTTTTGTGATGACTACATATTAAAATTATTCATTTCTTGAATTAATCCTTATATCTTTGTGTTATTTTTTTTTATTTGTACAGAAATTGTGGAATTTTTCTTTGTGGACACAACTCCATTTGTAGAAAAGTACTTTACAGACCCAGGAGAGGATACCTACGACTGGAGAGGCGTGCTTCCTCGAGAAGCTTACCTTACAAAACTCTTGAAGGTTTGTTATGTTACAACATGCAAATTCAAAATTATTGTCATGATATATAAACAAATAATGTGTACAGAGCTCCATAAATTATTCTAAAACAAAATTCATATATCCGGTTAGCTTTCTTATTCAATTTTTTAAAATGAATTTCACAATTCAAAATTATCACATTGTTTAAAATGTTGTGATATTATTTTAAATAAATCTAGAACTTTTTGAGTTTTAGATGTTAAAAACACTAAATTAACATGGATATATATTTTCATTTCATGACACATGAACACTTGGAGGAGGAAAATTGTCAACTGTTTTTGGAATATTTTTGCAGGATGTAAATTCAGCTTTGGTGCAATCCAAGGCAAAATGGAAGATAGTGGTGGGTCATCATACCATCAAAAGTGCTGGGCATCATGGCAATACCCAAGAGCTTGAGGACCTGCTTGTTCCCATCTTAAAGGTAAACGAATCACACTTTAACAAAGCAACCCAGTTTTTTAACCAATCAATTAGCTTAAACCATATTAAAACTTAAACCCCCTTATTATTAAGTCTTTGCATGGAAATTTTACAATTTCTAACAAGTTTCTTCATTACTGGTTTAGGCAAACGATGTTGATGCATACATAAATGGACATGATCATTGCTTGGAGCACATAAGTGACAAAGAGAGGTAAGCATAAGCATATATCTTACTTGTAAATGGTTAGCATCAACATCATCACTGTTCTGAAATTCAAGCTTCCGTGGTTTTGCATGAACAATGTAGTGGAATTCAATTTTTAACAAGTGGAGGTGGATCAAAGGCATGGAGGGGCGATGTCAAGCCATGGGACCCAGAAGAAGTGAAGTTGTATTATGATGGGCAAGGATTCATGTCTGTGCAGATCACAAAAACCAATGCAGATATCGTATTCTATGACGTTTTTGGCAAGGTTTTGCATACATGGAGCATAACCAAAGAACTAAACTCAGCAGCTTAGATATAATAATCAGCTAAAAGTATGCATATAACCGGCTCTATATCATGAAAATAGAGATCACTCTGGCTGAAAATTTGGTGGACTTACAAATGTACTATTTTGTAACAAAAAAGCAAACTTGTGTTAGAAAACAGTCTTAATGAGCTTGCAGTCGCTGTAATATTGCACCCGAAACTCGTGCTACAGATATTAAAAGGCATAACACTTGATGAAAAATCTTGAGATATCCTCGACCTGCATTCCTCATCTCTCCCCAAGCAGCTTTGTCTTAAAACTCCCCCAAACTCGAATGATGTCATGCTATCAATGCAAACCTTCACAAAGTAATCTCTAGTTGTTTTACCAGTGCTTTTTTTCCAATTCTTAAACCCAAGCGCAATTTCTAGTGGTTACTTTTCCTTGGAATTGTTGATCATGGATACTAGTACTACTCACTCAATTGCACATTATATATAGATTCATGCATTCTCCAGTAAGGCAGCTGTAGATGAATTTGTTTGCTTAACTTCGATGTGTAATCCTCCCAAGCAGAAACTGCACCCATAAATTTTGTCCAATCAAAGCAAATGCATCCATTTTCTTCCAAAGGCATACCACAGAAAACTTTGGATGCAAAATCGACATCATTCAAAAGTACAGAATTTAGACCAGTGATTTTCTCTCTTTGTACCTCTGACAGTTTTACTACCTTAGAGTCTATATTCGACACCTTGGTCTGTAAGGCAGATCCTTTCCAACAGTAGAAATGGACAACCTGTTCAGCCGAAGAACATGAATCAGAATAGTTGCAGAAATATTTGTGAAACCAATCAACATTATAAATTGCAAGAAATCAGTGATGCATAAACAACAGTAGTAAATGCAGTAAAGAAAAATTAAGGGACTATATTGCATCATAAAATGTGTTTTGAGGAGAAAAAGTAGCTCTTTTTTTTTTTTCAAGTCTCTCAAAAGAGGAGGACCCTGTTTAACTTTTTCAGAATCCTTCTATGTCTCAAGCTGAAAGAGTTACTACTACAAGAAACACATCCAGACAACTTTGACAACAGAAGTCCAAAAGCATGTGCTACATTTGAAGTTCTGCTCTTTTAACATTAAGATGCAGAAAGTCTTACTTTATGTAATCCATTCAGGTGGACAGTTATTGCCATAGTTATGAGAAAGCTTTCTCCATACATTAAATTGCGAGAATTCCCACATATATTGATGGATGACCCAACATTTCTACATATTGATGGCTTTCATCAATTAAATCTACCTCTTTCTGCAATCATCTTATTGTCTTAACGAATTGATTCTTGGTCAACTACTAATACTAATAATAATAATTAAAAAACCTACCTTGAGACGAAGGATTCTCGCCATTGAGAAAACTAACATTTCTAGCTAGTTTTCTTTTGCCCTGCCTAACACTGCAAGACTACAACTACCAGTGACATTCACAAATCTAATTTTGCAAAGTGAAAAAGAAGACCAAATATCACGGTCACTACACATAGGCTCTCAATGCTCATTGCATTTGTTATACATTTGATCTTTTAATATTAACAGAAGATATAACTTTGAAAGGATTCTTTAAAATACCTGAAGTGCATTATGTGCATTTGCTATACATTTGATCTTTTAATATTAACAGAAAATATAACTTTGAAAGGATTCTTTAAATACCTGAAGCGCATGCAAAATATTGACAAATTCCTGGTCTAGCAACTCATTTCCCCTCACTAAGCGCACTGGCTTTACCATTAATTCAGAGACATCAGACTCACAGCTACTGTCTTGAGAAATATATACGTCATATCCAAGAACATGCAGTCTAGCCCCAACATATATTAAAACCAAACTGGCAATTTGAAGCTTGGTCCTGAGAAACCAGTACATATTACTGGATGCAGGCAAAGGTAGGTATGAATCGGCCATGTCCTTATGTAATAGGTGTTGTGAAAGAAGAGAAACAAGCTTCCTATCCTCATCATGGGAACCATCACGACTGAACCATAAAGCAAGTGTGAGCCTTTCTCCATCAGTTATCTGTCAAAGATAACCTAATATCAGAAAGGTTAAAGATGGTCATATATTTATTGATGATTGAACTACCATGTGGTCCCTGAAAGAATTACTTAAATCCATTTAGTCCTCCAAAAAAAATATTTACAACTGTTGACCACATCAATCTTGAAATTTATTTAATCTCTAAATAATCAAGAGAACAGATGGCAGTTTTCATCTGCATATTTTGTTCCAAAAGAAACAAAAAGATTCTTTATTTTACTATCATATTTGTTAAAAATTTTAATAAAAACAAGAGGTTATAAATGCAATTATAAATTTTAAATAAAATAAAATGCAAATATAGATAACTGCAGGCTGCTTACTCTCTGCACTCCTTTACTTTTCATCCACTCCTCTCACTTTCTCTTTATTTTTTAACCACCCCATTCAACAGGAAAAACTTTAGTCCTAAGATTGGATTTGCATCAATTCAAGACTTCAGAGTCAATCTTACATATTGATGTGTAGCCATTATATGTAAATTATCTTTTGGAGATACACAACTCATCTTTCAGGAATCAAGATGGTAATTTGCTCTATAATAAACCTAACATTATGAGAGTATATAATAAAAGATGGTTATACCTAATGCTATACTCTTGAAAATGGTAACTTCAAAGTAACAAGCTAAAACCTGTATGAAATATTCATGATGTCCCCTTTGATAATTATCAAAGGTGAATTAAAAAGTTCAATAATGTTCTAATATTGTGTGTCCATCAACACAGATTGATTTCTCATTACAAAAGGGAAAAGCAAATTGAAGTTTAGTCATTTGCTTATACAATAATATCCCTCGAATGTAATATGCTAAGAGACTGGAAAGAAAGGCTTAAATGATGCTGTTCTTCTTATTCTAATCATATCAAGGACCACTCCAGGGGTAAGCATGGTTCTAACC
This sequence comes from Sesbania bispinosa, assembly GCA_026901365.1. Lineage (NCBI taxonomy): Eukaryota > Viridiplantae > Streptophyta > Magnoliopsida > Fabales > Fabaceae > Sesbania > Sesbania bispinosa. The sequence continues at coordinate 1,606,062 of QLOH01000053.1, forward strand.
AAAAAAGAAGTTTACAAATGAGGGTAAAATGAAAATGTCATAAGATGTCATATTTGAATCAAGAGAAAAAGCCCCCTCTGCTCAGTAGTATTAACTATTAAGCATTAACTCAGATTCATCATGACCCGATTATCCAAGTATGTTTTCATAGCCTAAAGCCATGCCAAAGACATTACTAAGGAAACAGGGCCAACCTCAAATTTTTGTTTATAGATTTTTTAGATAAGAATCATATAAGTTCTCTACTTGTTTTATATTGATAGCTTCACTCACAGTGATGAAAAACATTATTACATCATTATTTCTTGCAGAAAAAGTCACCTACATCCATATTCATGTCCCAAGAAACCAATTAATTGACAATTATGGTTAAGGCTTGTAATCACTGATTTTGGATTGTTCATTACATTAGGGAATTGTTGGCATGGTGAAAATCAAGATCAACTTCTGGTTGAAGTTAACTCATGAGAGAAATTATGAAAACATAAGAAGCAGAATCACGTTTGAAGTTCAAAAGAATGGCTTTTCTTGGGCTCAGAAATTGGGAAGGAGGCAATGAAAATTTGAGTCCAATTTACAATGTGAGAAATAATAAAGCTAATTACACATGACCAAGTAAATATGTGCATGAAAGAAAGGAGTGCACTTGAATATACCTCATCAACAGAATGAATGTTTTGTTCATCAGCTGTGTACATCACAACATCCTGAAATTTACAGAACATAATATGATACCATGGGAATGTTAACAGCAGATTAGATTACACTGAAAAGAGGGGGAGGAGGGGGACCACTAGGGAAAACTTACTCCAGCCATGGGCATAATTGATGCTGGCTCACCATCCTGGAAGTGAAAGAGTCCACCATTGAAATCCTTCCCATAAGTATTCAAATAGCAAACTACCTTTCATGGTATTACCAAAAGGAAGACAAAAACTGTCAGCAAGAGTGTATAATATAACAGGAATTGAATAATCTTCTAAGGGGTTGAATAAAACTCACTGAAAAGTGACGTTGCTTGAGGTAGGGCCTGTTATCATCACTATGCCATCCAATGCTTGCTCCTCTGCTCCAACTGATTCATAACATAATACAGCATCATTAGACAAGATGGTAAAAATGCTTATCAAAGAAGCCAAACATTGGAGTGAGGTAACCAACCTGATCAAACCAGTGAATTCAATAAAGAGCTCATACTCACATTTGAAAAACTCCTCTAGCTTATCTTTCAACCTTTCTGTCATCAAGAGAACAGCAATTAGGATTGAAATTAATTTCAAAGTGGTTGATGAATTCTGAAAAGAAAAAAAAAAATGGATTTTTTAGGTAATATGGGAGAATGGGTTGTGAAAGGAAGTAACATTGTAAAATAGGAACCTACCACGGATGGGTATAAAAGGGATGATGAAGTGGGAAGAGTTGGTGGCAATGAGATGGGAGAGAGTGGTTGAGAAGACATTGGGTCTGTAACCTACGGTGCTGCTACTCTTGTGGATGAATTCCAACTCCTTCACCAAAATCAGAATAGAAAATGGTACAAAAGGGTATATAGAATGGAAAGACCAAAGACGAAAGCTTTACAATAATGGAAAAAAACAAACCCTGCATTCATGAAGGGAGAGGAAGTTGCGGATGAAGAGGCGTGGGTGTTGTTGGAGTTGAGGTTCAACTTCAAACTCGACCTCTGACATTACTTGTCTTCTATTGTGTTTCTTCAAACCGACATGAACATACGGATCTTTTGTATATGGTCCTTGTGTAGATAAATACTTGATTTAAGGGACTTTCACATAGCAGAAGATGCAAGTTTCTGGTCCAATGCCTCTTTGGTGGCATTTGATAGAGAAGCGGACATGATGAAACATTATAAGTTCCGCGTATTTTAGAAATGGAATATAATCAAAAAAAAAAAAAATGGTTTTTTATACAACTGCATAGGGGTGATGATGGATTAGGTTGGGTTTAAAACATTAACCATTATCGGACATAATCTGATAAAGAGATATTGGGTTCGGTTGGATGGGTTTTTTTCATGTTTCGGTTATATGGGTTTTTTTATTTTTATGGTTGGGTTGGGTTAGGTTGAGTCAATTGGGTCTAATATTTTTAAAATATTTATATTTATAAATAAAATCAAAATCAAAAATACTTTATATAAAAAATATAAATTGTGATTATAAGTATGATAAAAATAAAAACCTATAATTTGATAATAAGGAAATCAATTTATACAATATTAATGGTTGGGTTGGGTTGATCAGGCTGGAAGTATGAAAACTAAATACCCAACCAAATCTGATTGGATTCGTTTGTATGAAACTCAATCCGACCCAACTACCCAAACCAACCCGTCTTTTTCAATTGGGTTGGGTTGGGTTAGGTTGATCGGGTTCATTGGATCTACCAAACCCATGATCACCACTGCAAATCGATTGGATAGACTCGATTAACCCAACTAGACCTAATGTTAAAGTGAGAATCAAGTTGGATTTTGGGTTTTGTTGATTTTCGGATGGGACGGGTTTTGGTGAAGTAGAGCCCGATTAATTCGAATTAGATATTAATTTTTTGTATTTTAGACCTAAACAATCCGACTCAACCCAATCATATATATATAAAAAACTAAAACACTAAAATTACTAAAAATATCTAAATTTTCTCCGACTCGACCGGATCCAACCCAACTCTACTACATATTCTTTTGCGTTTCTTTCAATTTTTCTATTTTTTTCATATTTTTTTAACTTTTACAGGACCTGATTATCCAACTTAACTCAGTCATAATTGGGTCAGGTCGACTCAAGTTCCAACTCAAAAATAGGGAAACCCGACCCGACCCAACTGGAACTACTATAATTGATTCGGGCCCAAAAATCCCCTCGACCCGACTCATGTGCCGCTAGTTTTTAAAAAGGTGAAATTAAAGAAAATAAAATGGAACATTTTTTTTTAATAAAACTACCACAAATACTCTCTCCCTTAATATTGTTCCCAAAGTTATAATTCTATTCATCACAGACACCCCATATCCTCTATCATCATTATTGTCACCCTACAACTAACACTGTCATTGTCACCACCACCTCTCGGCACCCTTAACAGTCACCGCCAGCCACTCCCTTAATCATTGTCATTGTTGCTGGACACCATCCATTACTGTCACTGATGCGCGACACCCTTGAACAGGCCATTAATGGCACAAGTCAAAGAGCCACAATATATGTAAAAGTTATGAAGTGCAAAAATGGTGTAGCCATATATATTATTAACACTAATTAATCATATATTATTAAGTAAAAAACACAAATAAATAGTTTTAAAAATATTTTTAAATCTATAAAGTGAAAAAACAAATAGGCAATTTTAAAAAATATATTTTAAAATTTTAATATTATATATATATATCAATTTTAAAAATAGATATAAAACTATATTAGATATTTTAATAAAAATTAATAAATATATAATTATATATGGTATTATTTATTAAATAATTAAATTAATTAATATATATATAAGTATACGAGTATAGGGCAGGCTAGGCAGTATACTGCATATACCCGCACCCATACTCACTTAATGAATTTTACCCTACCTATTGAGGGTAATTTTTGCAAATATCCATAGGATTTGGGCTAAATTGCTATTTCTGTGCACTTCCTACCTAGCCCAACCAAATCATTACTTAAAGTAACACTTAAAAGAATCTTATTTAATAATTAAAAAATACAAAATAAATAAGAATTAGAAAGGGAACAAAAGGTGTAAGAGAAAGTGAAGGAAAATAAACAGGTAAGGTTTTCACGTGCACAAACAAATACACGGTTTCGCATTTTTTTGAGTTCGAACTCTGGCTATGTAACCGTGTTAAATACTCGCATAGAGAACTATCCATAAAGATCTTACTCAACTCAAACATGATTGTCTTCTGTGTAAAATACATATAATCTTACAAAAAAAAAAGACACATTTTCCTACATTATCAATATGCAAAACTGCAAAGTATTACTACCAATGAAAAGTAATTAAATAATATATTAGATGTATTTTTTAAAATCATATAACAATTAAATAGGTGACTAATATCAAAATAAAATTATACATGCTCAAGACTGAATAATAAAAATTCAAAATGTTTAAAAAATAAAAGGGAAAAACTCAATAATTCATATATCATAAAACTATAAAATCACAGGAGAAATGTGTAACCTCTAACATTTTGAATGTGTATAAGTGTATCCACTAGACTTTCCACAGGAAGGAAGTTCAATACCTTCATGACCAAGTAATCCAATGTAAATATATAAAAGATTTTTCGAATAAATCTGATATTAGTCCTTGATTTTATTCCTTGATTTTATTAGCGTCATGTATTTTAGTCCTTTAGATTTCAAAAGATATATGATAATCTCTAACATTTATATTTGTCATTCACTTTAGTCCAAAAATGATAGACGACATTAAGTGAGTGTTGACGTGTCATGTTAAGTGATACGATGGATTCAAATTAGAGTGTTTGGCTTGCCATTTCAAATAGCTGAAAGTTGAAAATAGTATTTGAAACCATTTCAACAGTGTTTAGGAAGGTAGCTTTTTTTATAGCTACAAGTGGGTATCTTTTTTTAAAAAGCTCCAATTTTCAGCTACCAGCTGAAAATCAATTACAAGTTTAACCTTCAACGACCCCCACTTATCATTATTTAATAATTAATGTTATCCTTAAATATCATTTTACAATTTTCAACTAGTTTTACCAAACATATTCAATAGTTTTTCAACTTTCAGTCAACTTTAAGCTTTCAACAAGCTTTTCAGCTTTCAGCCAGTTTTACCAAACACACTCTTAGTCTTTATAATATTGAAAATCATTCACATTAGTCTCTATAATGGTCTTATGTATGGAAAGACAAGTTCTTAATAACACGGTGGATTCAAATTAGTCTATGTTATTTTTTTTTTTTTACCAAAAATTAAAACTTTAATCCATAATATACATTCAAAGAAAATTGGGTTTTACAATCATTTATATTGGGTTTGATATCACATGTAAGAATTCATTGAAATATCATAGGTGATTGTAAAACACCAAATAAAACAAGATAGGTTATGTGCCTCACAAATAATCAAATAATGAACAAATTTAGACAATCTCCTTTGGAGAGAACTAGTCTTCCTCTACAACTCTCAATCTCCCCTATACCAGCTATCAATTGGACAAGCCAAAGAGCCTCAATATATGCAAGAGTTACCATGTGCAAAAGAGACCTAGTCAGTCATAAACATAACCTACCATGCCTTCCATCACACACACACAGAGCAAGATGCATTGTAAAATAATAATGATAAGATAGGAAAAGCCAAAATTAGAATTAAGAATGGGTTTCCTTTACTGTAACTGTAAGAGTTAATATAGTAAGACAACAAAAAAGGAATGGAGCAAAGAAAGGATTTCGAAGAGAACCAAAAGTTCTGCCTCCTTCCCTTGATCTCCTCTGCAGTATGGCGATATCTCAAATGTTGCCGCGCTTTACATTTGCTTTAAACTCAAGTTAACTTCGCAGCCTACCCTTTTCCTTTGATAAGCTTTTTCCTCTCATTTCTCACTCTCTCTCTATATATATATATAACCTGGTAAGCTCAATGGCTTGCCGCAGCTTTGTCATCACTATCCTGTTGTGTCTCTACAGCTCCTTCAACTTGGGTACCATCCACATGTCCATTGCATTCTTCCTTTTGCATTTTACCTTTTTGAGAAGCACTTGTATTGTTATGATTAGATTTCCCATTTTCCTTTTCCACTATGGTTGGAGTTTCCACACTTTGGTTCACTTCAGTCAAAGTAGTACCAGGAGATGGATTACCTGAGCCAGGAGGAGGTAGGAAGACTCCTGTGCCGGGGGCAGGGATTCGAGGAGGCGGATGCCTTGGAGGAGCTGCTGTCCATCCTGTAGAACCAGGTGGGATTGGCACAGGTGCAGGGAATGGCATGGGAGGTACAACTGGAGCAGCAACAAACAATGGTTGCATACCATTTGGGGGTGGAATTTGTGGCCTTATGGGAGGAGCTGGCAGTACTCCAGTTGTTGGAACTGTGGCATAATGCTTGGGGCCTAAATGATGGCGAGCGTGATTGGGAGATCGGCTTGGTGGTGGACCCCAATGAGAGGATGCTGCTGACGAGGCAGGGCGTTGTGCATCGTTTGGCAGTGACTTTCTTGGTTGGGACTTTGTGAAAGTAACTAGTATACGATGTTTACGTATGGAAGGAATGGCATGTTTAGCAATATCAGCAGATTTCCCTTGCAAAGCCAGAAGGGTCCTACAGCAGCAGAGCATAAAATCATATCAGATATAGAAGTCAAAATCATATAGAATCTGAACAAGGGAAGAGGAATTTCAGATTGAAGTAAAACATCAAAAACAGGCAGCTCTCCTCTTGCATAGTGAATTCTGCACACCCACAATAATACTGCAAGAGCCTAATCTCACACTAAAAAAGTATAAAAATCATCATGATGATCAAAGTCAGCATGCCATACTAGGGTTTTACAACATAACAATCACCTCCATGAACAGAATGAATGATCCAAAACTTTTATGACTGAAGCTCATTCAATATACAATAGGGGCTCCTTGTTATATGCAACAGTTAATCAGCTTCAATTGTAAAGTCACAATAATGACAGAAGAAAAATATTATTATCAAAAAATAAAGAATTCTCTAGTGCATAAAATATAAAGTTATCAGAGACAGATAAAAATTATTATAATATAGTAAAAGTGCTTAATTGCATTAATGTCTGATTTTTGTCCCCTAATAAGTTTAGGTGGGATCGGATTTAATCCCTCAATTTTTTTAATTGTTACAATCAAGTCTCCCCATCACCTTTTCTTTTATTTAAAACTTTTAAATTCTCATTTTCTATTCAAAATCTTCACAAATTAAATCGATTAAATTGTTATAAATCTTATTCTGCACAAAACTAACCAACCAAAACATCAAATTTCACCAAAAAAAATTATAAAAAAATCCCAAATTTTCTTCCTCTTCAAACCCGAAACTAACATCCTTCAAAATCCTTCAATTTTTATCAAATTTCCACTGATTTTTAAAATAATTTCATGTCTCGAACTCATCATAAATCCCCAAATATCTGCATAAAAAGTGAGAATTTAAGCATTTTAGATAGAAGAAAACTAATAGAAGAACCAAATTTGCTTATTTTTTAAAATAGAGGTACTTGATTGAATAAAAAAATGTTGAGGGACCAAATTCACATAGTCCAAACTGGAGAGACTAAATGTGCAATTAACCCTTGTAAAAAAACAGATGCACCATCTCTAAGAAAGAGAGATTCATTTTTTAACAAAATCTTCAATATAGCGAATGCAAAGAACTATATATGTTAATATACACATTAAAATTAAATTTTCATTGACTGGAAGAAATATCCACACATCATGGAAGTCAAAGCATAAGGTCTCCAAAATATGTGCATAACATGAATAGATGTATTATCTAAATTCTATTACTGTTTATTCATAAACAAAAACTGGTAGAAAAAATATATATTTCTTTGTCCATTCGGAGATGTGATACTCAACCTATTACCTACTATGGATTGGACTCAACTAGATCAAACCATAACATAGACTACTAATAAATTTTATAGTATAGACACATTGATTGAAATACCAAAACTTTATGGCTCCTACATACCTAAGATAGTATGATAATATTAACATACAAATGTCAGATGCATTATCATAGTAAAAGAAAAAGTCCACGAGAATTACCCAGGGACAAGAGAGAGCTTCTGAGTGCCCCTATAATCCCCAGGATGGTCTGAGGAAATTACTCTTCCAAAAGTCATTTCACATTCTGTCAGGAAAAGAATATAAACAGGCCTTCCATACCAAGGTGGCCAACTGTGGGGCTGTGAATGATCACCCTATAAACAATTGCAATGCCAGGTTGGCTTAGCATATTTTATACCAATATAAAACCCCACAAAATATAAATGGGAACAATACAAGAATCAACCTCATTATAGAAATCCACGATGCAAGCATCAGGCTTCACAGTCATAACTTGTGAGGAAACCATGCGCTCAATAATATCTTGAAATAAGGAAGGGATAGATTCTACATTCATATCTGCCAGATTCAATTTGTGGAACTTATATAATCATTATCATCACAGGGATGGTAAAAGACAAATATCATTGCTGCAAATAAGAAAGGTGTGTAAACTATAGCAGATTGGTAACAAAGAAATCAAATAACATGCCTTTGAAGGTTCCTGTCATATTTTCTCCATCTGGGGGTGCGTCGACAATGGGAACACCCAACTGAATCGTCTCCCTTCCATGCCCTTTCATGGGCCTTCTCGAAACTACGTATGTCTGGCTTCCTGCTTATAAAAGATATTTAGCAACTAACAAATATTTCAAAATAGAAGTTCACATAATCTGCAAAATGGTGACAGCCAACACAAAAACTATTTCCTGGCCGGATGATATAAAATATAACAAGAAGAATGAACATCAACATATATATATGTATTACAAGTGCCAAGTTATCAAATTGAGCATCAACCAATATGCAAACATCAGATAAAATATAGTAATAGGGTGATATGTATTCTTTTTGCTCCTTCTCTCTCCTACTCATTTGTCACTAGCGAACCTTATTGCTCAATTCTTGTGTATTTTAATGCATTCTCACAGCTCTTCGATAAATTTTTATCATTACAAACATAATATTAGTGGCAGTGACTATCATAGTAAAAATAAGACCTAAATTCTTAGGTAAATTGACGAATATCACAAGAGTATAAAAATGCTTATAACAATAAGTATGACTTACCATGACCAAACTCATGTTAGAACTCATGACTCATGTACTACTCTACAGTCTACAGTTACCAAGATACAGAGCCATCTGGCTCTTTGTCCATGACTATTCAACTACAAAGATGGAAAAAGAAACATAAACACAAGCCAACAATCTTTTTACACAGAAACCTATGAGGCTATGACTTTACACGGGCAAAGGGCCTGCTAGGTATATGGCCACACCTATTTTCTATCAATCAAGTATCATTAAAAAGGGAAGCAGGGATGAAATCTTCCAGTATGAAGATATAACACACATAGTACACTTACCTTGAAATTGTCCTTTTTTTCCAGAAACCCTTAGATCATTGACCAATGAAACAAGTTTTGAAACTTCAGTGCCATCAAATAAATCTTCATACAACTTCAGTCCATCAACCACATTCACCTAAAAATGAAAAAAAATAGAAAGGTACACCTTAAATAGAGAATGCAATATAAAACATAGAAGAAATAGTAAAAAAAAATACAAGGTATAACACACATCTGAAATAATGATGCCAAGACAAGTGAATAAATATTTAAACGACCCTACCATCTTCCCATCAAACATCTCGTTGCCTGTAAAAGTTTTTGCTATGGGTGAAAGACTTTGGCTCTGATGTTGATTTTGCATAACATGTGAATCATTCTCTGGAAACACATTGCACAAGAGTTAGATTTAAATTTAGATGGTAAACAAATAGCAAAAGAAAATCTGAAACAGAAAACTATGTTTATAAACTGACTCTGATCATGTAAGTGCGTCAATGACTCTATCTGTTTATGGTCTAAATCAAGCAAGGGAGTGAGTACTTAAATTTTTTGGTTCGGCACACAAGTTTATAAGTAATTGCATGCATGTGATAAAAACAGGGGGATAAAGTGTAAAGTATGAGCATTATTTACTTAGTTCCTAAATTCCATGCATGCAACTAGCATAGTCTGCTGTCCTCTACTTTTAAATTAAAAACATAGATAAATCCACAGGAAGAAAACCTTTAGAATATGATATACATCCATCATTTACAATCACAGCTTCAGATTCTGAGTTGGACAGAGCTCCTTCAGAACTCCCTGAGCTCTTTAAATTGCCATCAGTTGTACGCTTTGTTGTAGCATCTGCTCAAGCAAGTGAGAGAGCAAACAAGTCAATAGACTGCAGGCATTTGTACTGTGTTAATGATCTGTGGACTTATCCTCTACCTTATCATTAATTGAATAGCAGGAGCCAGAAGATCATAAAAAACAAACAGAAAAAGCTGATTTAATTTTTAACATTTTAATTTTAGTCAGAAACCACTGGAGCTTCCATGAATTGTCTTTCCCTATGAAATCCAGTATGATACTACATCCCACTAGTAATGTCTGTTAAACAAGAGATTCTTCACTTTGCTCATATTCAAGTTGGCATTCTTACTTAGTTAGATGTTAACACATGCATAAAATGATCTGATTATCTCCAGTGAGTTTTCTATAAATCTTTGCGATCAAGCCGACAAAATACTGGTTGAAATATCCATTACTTCGGCATACCAATATGGCTCTATCTGAAAGGCCAAAAGTGAGCACCAAAAGAAGCCAAAGCGAATAAAACTGCTTATTTCTAAATCAGAATGGTGCACTCAAATTATAATACCTATATTTGGTATAAAGCATGGCTGGGTCACTAATTATCCCAAATGCACCAGAAACTCAATCTATTAAGGGTGCATTGGGTAAAGAGCTTAATTAAGCACTTATTCAATAAGCACTTATGATATAAGATCTTATTCATAAGCTTATTTGAGAAGTTTGTTAAAATAACCTCAAAAGAGCTTATAGGTAGGTATAAGCACTTATTCATAAGCTTACTTATTTGCATAAACTCAAGAGAGCTTATAGGTAGGTATAAACACTTATTCATAAACTTCTACGAAGGTTATTGAAATAAACTTTAAAAAGCTTATAGGTAAGTCATAAGCTACGTTTATAATGTTAATCAAACACATGCTTAAATGCTCATGTTGTAAGATAAGTCCAAATAAGCTTCCAAAAAAGCTTTTCCAGATACCCCTAAGTCATTACAATAAAAGCTTCAAGAAAGAAAGGTTCCAACCCAGCAACGTCACTTCAGTACTACCACTTGGATTTTAATGAACACAAAAAGCTATAATAACAACAGTCACTCAAAGGTCCAAGTTTTGAAATATAGTAGTATAATACAAACAGATTGATTGACCAATTATTTACCTTTCTTTTCCTCAGCAGATGCTAAACCCTTATTATCCATCTTTCCAACCTCACCACCAGATTTAAGTTCTTCAGTTTTCTCAGTTAGGGGAGTCCCTTTCTCTGCATTTGGTTCATGACTATAAGACTCTACACTAGAATTATAACCTTCCTTTGAAGCCTCAAACCTCTGCCCATGCCTGTATCCAGGACCAGATTTTCTAAATTCCTTGGTGCCCACTTTCACCGGATCCAGATACCTCTGCTGCTTCCTCCATGCCACTTGCTGCAGCGCATAGACCACTTCAGCCACAGAAAAATATTGCTGCATAAGCAGCACCTGGTTCCAATTACACCGCCTTTGCTGAATGGTACCAATGACCACATCATATTCTCCAGGGTCACCAATCACACGCAAATGATGACAAAGGGAATCTATGATCGCATTGGCAGCTGCGAATTCACTTCGCAGCCAACCAATAAGGCCATCCCTCTCATCAACAAACCACTGTTGGCGGTAGTGTTGCTGGTGGATCTCACCACCACTGCCAGCACTACCACCACCAACACCAACACCAACACCAACACCACTTGGAAACTGCATTTTGTCTTGTACTACCACATTTCCCGATGGCATTGCCATGAGAACTCAGTGCCAAGAATTCACTACAACCGCATATAAAGCATACCCCAAAACACAACTAGATCTAAACAAGGAAATAGCGAGTTTATCACAAAAAACAACACAATTCAACAGGACCCCACAAAACAAAATGCAGAATTTAGAATAATTAAAGCAAAAAGCAGCAAACTTGTTGAGAAACAAGAGTACCCCAACAATGATCCAGGCCAAAAAGAGTTAAAAATGGGGAATTTGAAATGGGTTTCGTGTTAAAATCAAGAAAAAGCGATCAGGTAATAAAAAAAGGTGTTGAATTGGAGAGATCTGGCAATGGGGGTTGGAAGGGAATTGAGAGTGAGGAGGTGGGTTGAGTTGGAGTGACGCAAAGAGGAAGGATCTAGGGTTAATGAAGAATTAAGGGAGAATGGAATGGAATGGCTTATTCATCACGCATGTGGGTATGCCTATGTAACCATGTATGTATGGTCTTAAATGGTGGCTCACATTCACAAGTCACGACACAAAACTCTCTCTTTCTAATTTTTGTTGCTGTATTCATCTGAGACTGGTGCTGTGGTGGGTGCTGATTTTGGATTTTGGAGCGAATATTCTGGAAGAAAAAGGGGGTTTTCGTCATTATAGTTTCCATTTATTTTTTTCACTTTTGATTTGATTACTAAATTAGTCCATTTGAGCTGTTAGTAGGAAGAGTACAAATGAATTCAGTCATTTATAAGTTAGTTAACTTGTTAAAGTTTTAATTACATTTATTTATTATTTTGTTAAAATAATAAGTTTAAACTTGCTTTTAACTCTGATTAGTCATTAGTTATTTACATAAATGAGTCTTGATTAAGTTTTATAGTATAAGATTAGAAACTCATAAATATGTTGCATTAATTGTCCATGTATATAATTATTAAAAATATTAATTTCAGATAAAAAAGATGCATAAATAATAAAATAATTTTTTATATATTATTTATCAAATTGTAATGTTGACAACTTGACATGATGTCTAAAATAATTTTTTTTTCTTATTATTACTTCATTTATAAAAATGTGTATTAAATACAAGATGATTAATTTAAAAATGCTTAAAAGAAATATTTAAGTGATAAATAAAGTAAGCAAATAAACTAAAGTTTTATATTTTTTACCTAATCAAGCTTAAACGTAAGTGTTTTAATTTAACTATATTAATCCTAATCATAATTTGGAGACTTTTTTTAACAAATGTCTTTTTTAAAAAATTTAATTTTTGTCATCTTATAAAGAGAATGCGACTCACTTGCAACTATTTTTAGCAATGGTTGTGTTGTGACAAGTTTTGAAGTTCAACGTGACGTGTGGTATGAGGTTAGGGTAACGCGCTACCATTGACTCATTGCATTGCGCTGGTTGAATTGATCTGGTTTTTGGGTACAAACGCAAATTTGTTATACAAGTTTTGCTTATTTTTCTTACTTTGAGTTATTAATTCAATTTTTTCTGTCTTGGTCTTCGATTGACTTCAATGTTAGGTAACTAATTAATATTTCGGTTACTTAAGCAAACTTTCCTCTCCATTTTCTTAGAAACACATGCATAACTTTAATGTAATTAATTATTAGAAAACAATGATAATTACTTGCTAATTAATAATGTTGAAATTTTATTACGTACTACAAGTTTTTATGTATTAAGGGGCATGTTACGATACGCTCCAGCATATAAAGGTTCAAGCTCTCATGCATTTTTTAAATTTTTTTGTATTTGTTAAATAAAGAAAAAAATATATTGAGAATTTTTTGTTGATCTAAGTAATGGATTCATCGTAGGTTAATACGAGAATTTTTCTTTTGGTTTTGATCTAAGTTTGCAAAATTCTTTTTAATTAATTGAACTAAGTTTGCAAAGGTTTCATTAGAATTGTCAATGCGAGCTACTTGATCCGGCTCGACCCAACTTAATGCGGATAGCAAACTTTATTGGATTGGACTAAAAAATTTGAAAGTTATTCGGGTTTTTAAAATAGGTGCCCGAACACTAATTTTTGTGGGCTTTTTGTGGGTAGCCCGGTTTTTTGCAGGTTATCTGGCTTTTTGCGGGTTTTTACGGGTGGCGGGTGTTATCGGATTGGGCTAAAAAGCCCAGGAGTTATTCGGACTTCAAAAATAGATGTCTAAGCCCTACATTTTTCCGGGCTATTGCGGATCGAACCGGTCAGACTAATCCATTTTGCTGACTCTAGGTTTCATCATAAGTAAATATGAGAATTAGGATGTTTTAAGTTATGATTAGATTGATAAAATAGATGGAATGGAGTTAATTAAGTTAAGTAAAATGAAACTATAATATATTTTATATATGTTGGATTAATTGTTTAAAATATATTCAAATCATGGCCAATTTTAAAAAGGATCTTTCACGTTTTGGTTTATTATAGACCCACATTATTTTATCACGGTAAAAAAAATTAAATTTCCTATTTATTAAAAGATATATTTTTTAATTTTTGTCATGTAACTTTATTTTTTTTAATTCCCCTTACATATTTCCTCAATCCCTTCCCTTTCCTTCATACCTAAATCTCTATTTTGAATGAGGGACACGTTTTTATCATCAACAACCGCCCACTACCATCATCAACTTCGGCCACCATCCCAAAGTGGTGCGCCATCTACAGCCACTCACATTGCCATCTTCTATCTCTCAAAGAAGACCATCACCCTTCATCCTCTAACTCCCTGGAACAATAAGTGACCAGCATGTAAACAGGATTTCACAAAAAAAAAAAAAACAAAAATGAGAAAAGAAAAAATTGAACCAGGAGGTGAAAGAATAAGGAGAGGGAGAGGGAGAGAGAGCACTCTCGTGTCATGGGAAAGCGCCATCTACACTACGTCTGTCCTTTGGCCGCTCGTCATCGCGAACTAAGCACGACTGCCACGCCTTCGTCGTGGGCGGCGTCCGCATGTCGTCATCCTACAAGATCGTCACTGTCACGCACCTTTCCACCCCAAAAACATTGTTGTACTCGCCACTGCACTCAATCACAACCATAGTGGTGCCATGGTCGTCGTCATCCACTAGAGCTGTGACGAACGACCATTGCGCTCCTCCCCGTGCTGCCAGAACCATTGTGCAACGCCGCAACCATCATTGCATGTCGATATAAAGATTGTGATTGTAGCTTTAAAAATGAAGCACCTTGAAAATTAAACCAGAGGCAGTGATTAAAACAAGAGGAAATCTCAAGATTTATCTTACCAAAATAATATGGAAGATTGGATGAATTTCACAGCCCCTTTCAATATCAGAATCACATTGATGATCCACAAAATTTTAAGAAATTGGGTACTGTTCAAAAAAATAAACACGACCATAAGTGAATCAACCATGGAGGCGACCTTTGTTAGCAAAAGGAGATGACCAACGAGGTTAAAGTAGGAATATATGCAAGGTCCAAGACCCTTTTGAGCAAAGGTTTTAATGACAACAAACTTTCACAACAATATTCTAAGTGTTCTGAATACTTTGATACTAATGTTTGCACTTGAGAATGCTTGAAAGAATACAGGAAAAGTTACAGGAGGAAGGTGCAAAGATCAAAAACATTATTTAACATCAGAACATGTGTCTAGAAGCATGTTACATAGAGCTTTCATGTCAAAAGTGATGAAACAAGTTCAAGAAGTAGTTTCTTAGCTTCAAGAAAGTTAAGACAATTTATCTAAGATCCTATGAATATTAAACTGAGTTGTATCAAGCTTCAGAAGAGAAGTTGAAGCTTTAGAAGGATCATTCAAGACCACTAGAAGCATGAGAAGGAGCTTTTCATGAAACCTGACACCTTCTAAATGTGAAAGATAACTTAAGCAATTCAAGAATATTCATTCCAAGTGTTATTGATGCAAACAAAGTAATTGGAGAAGGTCAATATCACTAGAAATACAGTTTTGTCCTTAGAAGCAGAACTTACAGTTTCTGCAGAAGCATCAAAATCACATTTCAAGTTGTAAACATGTTCAAAGTATCTTTAGAAGCATTAAACAAGTTCCCACACTCCTCAAGCTATTATCCTTGAATATTCCAAGTTGAAGAACACTCAAAGAAGCTTCCATAAGCATAATTACTTCTCTCATAATGCAAATAAAGCAAGGATAAAAGATTGGAAGCTTTACAAGCATGTTTGAAGCTTCAGAAGTAGAAAACAGAATTTCTGCACACTTGCAGAAGAAGAAACGAAATCCTGCACACTTCTAGAAGAAGAAATAGAATTTCTGCACACTTCTAGAAGAAACAATTTGCTCCAGAAGAAGAAACAGAATTATGCACACTTCCAGAAGAAGAAACAAAATTTTTGCACACTTCCAGAAGAAACATAATTTTTGCACACTTCCAGAAGAAACAGTTTTCTGTAGAAGAAGAAATACAATTTCTGCATACTTCAAAAAGAAATTGACAGAACCTGCTACAATTTCAATTTAAAGGAGTTTAAGACATTTTTTGCTAAAAACAAGAAAATGCATGTCTTACTAACTACTCCAGTAGTAGAAAGCTCAAATAGAATGAAATTACTGGCTTTAGAAGATACGCTCAAGAAGATATGACCAGTCAAAGCTGAAGAAAGAGAGAAACTGCCACATGAAAGTGACAACCCATAGATGGCCAGCTGGGGACTTGTCTTCCTCTCCAAGCATTTCTAACAGCTAGTTTGACCACCATAGCTCTATAAATAAAGCCCCATTCAGCTGGGCAAAATCAAGGAGAGCAAAAGGGAAAAAATCAAAAGGTCCATAATGTATAAACTCCCTTCTAGATTGAGGTTCTCCTTCCACCACTCCAAAATGCAGAGCTGCTGTTCATAATTATTAGAGAGTGTGTCTAGGTTCAGTTTTGTAAAGATTAATCCACTACATGAGTGTTTTGTGAGCCATATGTAAAAAACTCATCTCTTGTTGAAGAGTGTTTGTGTTCTCCCAAGCTAACTAGAGAGAGTTAGTGTTGGTTTGAGAATGTGTAGAGCCTGCAGAGGCTGAGCAAATAATACTGGTGTTAGAGCCTGAAGAGGTTGTAGAATAATACTTGGAAAAGAGCCTGAGGGGGCTGTGGAAGCAAAGAATACCTTGTAATCAAGATTGATTAGTGGAAAATTCTACTGAGGTGGGTACTGGACGTAGCCCAAGGATTATGAGAGTGAACCAGTATAAAAATCATCTGTGCAATGTCTCTTACCCTTACTCTCTTTATCTTTCTGCACTCACATTCTTTGAGTTGCTAGTTATTGTTCATACTTTGGATATTTAGCAAGCTGTAAACCAGATTTTGATAAACCTATTTTTTAACTGATATTTCTCATAAATCACATCCATATCAGTTCAAATACTGATCTAGAAAGTTTCATCAAATTATGAAACTGTTTGGTGCTTCAGAAGCACATTTCTTGAAATCCGTCATTGTTCAACATTAAAACTTGGGTTTCAAATTACAAGATTTTGATAAACCTAGTTTTGAACTGATATTTTCACATAAATCACATCCATGTTAGTTCAAATGTTGATCTGGAAAGTTTCGTTAAATTATGAAACTGTTTGGTGCTTCAGAAGCACATTTCTTGAAATCTATTCATTGTTCAACATTGAAACTTGAGGTTCAAACCGCCAGATCTTTACAAACTTGATTTTAATTAGATCTAACTTTATATTCTGATTGTTTACGATTTAAATATCTGATCTGGAAAGCTTCATCAAGTTTCAAGTTCATTTGATACTTCAGAAGAAACATTTATCAAATTTCATTGTGTAACTTGATTTAAAAATATCAAATTGATATAAACTCTTCTGAACAAATTTTCTCATATAATCTCATTAGTTATTGGTTAAATAACTATTCTGGAAAGTTTTATTAAAATACAAAATCATTTGACCCTTCAGAAGAATGGTTTAAGGTGACAGATTCACTGTTTTGCTTCTGCATAACTGCAGAAACTTTATATTATTCTTCTGAACCTTATTTGAGTTGTATCTATATTAAATACACTACATGGAAGAATAAAATTTTATGATATCAGTCCCTATGATATTGCTTACCTTTAAAAAGATAGTTTCAATCAACTTAATTGGCATTATACACTAACCACTATATTCTAGAAGTAACTTCTGATAGCCAAGGTAATCCTTGAGCAAAGATCAGTAAGTTTTTCAAAGTGCTTGTAGGTTGGGCCAAAAGTTTTCAAGGGTCACAATTCAACCCCCCTTCTTGTGACTCTCTGATTTACTTCAATTGATATCAGAGTTCAACCTGTATGGATTGAGCGCACTTAACCGTGTGAGAGGAAAAGATTCAGGAAGAAGTAATGGCCAACCAAGAAGCATACTCTCAAAGTGTTAATGTAGAATATTCACGAAATGAACAACTTCAAGAAGGAGCCAATGATGCTAGAAATTGATACAACTCTACATGTGGCTCAAATGGACCTTAAGGTATGTACTGCTAAACTTGAACATTATCCTCCCTATGATGAGAAAGATTTTGCTTATGATGAATTGAATGATGGTTTGATAAACCTTGAAAATAAGAATATGGAATGGTTTAAAAGAAGGGTATTGAACTTCAAATTGAAACTTTGAAAGTTGAATATGATTTTCTTGAAGAAGATACATTTGTAATTTATGAAACCTCAACTATCTTCGAAAATTATTTTAATCTTGAAAATGAAGTTGAAAACTGATTTTCAACATTTGTCAAAACTGAAGTATCTATTTGCTCTAATTCCATGTTTTGTCAATAATGGGAAAGATGCTATTTTACATGGAAAACTAAGTAAAGGTTATGGAAAACAAATTTCAAAATCTCATCCCAATACCATGTCCATGTTTTTCAAAATGATCTTCAAATGATCAAGACATCATTCAGTCTCATTACCTGTCATTATTGTGTACATCATGGTCATATCTCCCATTTGTGCAATTTTAAAAGAAATATTTATATGAGAGATAAGATGGTACGTATGGGTTGCTAAATCTCCTAAGAGTTCAACCACTAACACTCAAGGACCCAAGATGAAATGGGTACCAAAATGTCTCCTTAGTAATTTTGTTATGTAGAAATGTTCTCAAAAAGATATAACTATTGGTTAAAGGAAAATACTTCCAAGGATTAAATGAAAATGTTCCATCCAAAGAAGGAACACGACTATAGCTGAATCTTCTCAAATGCTTGGTGTGAAATCTCCAAGGTTCATGGCTTATAGATAGAAGCAATGGGTAAGAAAAAGTATTGTTCAATTGACCAAGAACAAGGTATCAAATATTTCTATCCCCAATGCATATTCATTTCATAGAGTCAATGAATTTGAATCACATTTCTCATAGGTTTATGCTATAGGTCTTGTGTGTTTGGTGATTGAATGATCATCTTTGATTGACATTTTTACGGACACTTTGTTCTAATCATTTTATTAGTCTTAAACATAAAAAGAAAGTGATTAGAAGATCGCAAGTAATGTGCTAGTACTGTTAGTTTAAAATTCCGATATAGCTACCTTTAAATGAGCATAACTTGATCTACAGAAGTCTGTTTTAGGTGAAGCCAATTTTGTTTGAAAGATTATTGATGGTAGTATCAAATTGGAAAATTTTAGAATTTTATCTTAATCACAAAAGTCCCAGTAAAATTTTAAATACAGTTGTTCTATCATAAATTCTTATATAAACTAGTACACTTCAACAGATCATAACTTGAGCTACAGGAATGCTTTTTAAGTGAAACAAATTTTATTTGAAAGGTTATTCATGACAATATTAAACTGGAAAGTTTGAGAATTTTATCTTAACCATAAAGGTCCCAGTAAATTCGCGAATATAGTTGTTATGTTATAAATTCTGATATAAAGCAGTCTACTTCATCAGATCATAACTTGGGCTACAAAAGTGATATTTGAATGAAACCAATTTCATTGGAAAAATGTTTTATATTATTTTTAGACTGGAAAGTTTCAAAATTTTAGAACATCTAAATAATTCCCAGTAAGTCATTAAAGTAGGTTGTTCTGTTATATGATCATATTTGAGCCTATTATTTTTGGATGTTTATAATTGGAGCTAGGAAAATATTTTTCAAGTGAAACCAGTTGGATTTGAAATATAATACATAATATTGTAATCACATTAAGTATCTAAGTTTTTGGTTGCATAGAATTGTATTAGTGCATAAAAAATAGAATTGTCCCATTCTGCACTTTGTGATAAATTAGTCAACTTAAATGCATCATATCTTGGGATAGGAAAATCCAAATTGCATGATCTTTGTCTTGTTAGAAAACTTGAGATATCTAGTTTATTATGGTAAAATCTCATTTTTGTGTGAATTGAAAATAATTCATAGATGCAGCTTGAAGTATAGTAGTCAATGATACTTTTCTGATCTAATGCAGTAACTTGGAATTAGAATATCTTTGGATGTACTAATCCAAATGAGGTGATTTTTGTGGCCTTAAAATGTTTGTATGATTCTTTTTATTGTGATAAATTATCATCTCTTTGTTCAAAATTTTTTTAGAGATTGGACTTTGAGAAACTGCTCAAGACTCTAATATGTTTTATTCTTAACCACAAAGGATGAGTCCTTTAGAAGCTTCTGCAAGAAGGTCCAAACTGAAAAATGATCCAACATTGCATCTATGAGTTGTGATCATGAAGGGAAGTTTGAAAACTCCTTATTCAAAGCCTTCTTTGATGAGAATGACATTTCTAACAACTTTTCATGCCTTAGAACCCCATAACAGAATGGAGTTGTGAAAAGAAAGAATAGGATACTACAAGAAATGGCTAGAACCATTTTAAATGACATTACAATGTTAAAAATATTTTTGGGCTGAAGTTGTAAGCACTTCATGCTATACTTTGAATATAGTCACTATTAGAAGCATGTGAAACAAGAGTTTATATAAATTGTGGAAATATAGAAAACTAAACATTTCATAGTTGCATACATTTGGTTGTAAATGTTATATTGGTAAGTTTGATTCAAATAAGGCTATCCATCTTGGATATTTTCTAAATTCAAAAAGCCTATAAAAATCAAACTAATTGAGGAAAGTATACATGTTGTTTTTCATTGAATCTAATGTTTCTCTTGAGAAAGGAAAGAACTACAGGTTTAGAAGATGAAATAGAAAAATCAAATCTAAACCAGAAGGATAAATCTGACTTCAAAAACAGAAGATAGGAATTAGAAGATGATCAGATGAAGGATCAGAAGCTGATCAGAAGAAGGATCAAACGTTGATCAGAAAAAGGATAAAAAACACATGGATGCATATTCTGATTCTAAATTATGAAAAATAGAATGAGGAATATTCAACAAGCTTCCAATGATCCATCCATACCTAGGAGCTGGAAACTAGAGTAATGCTCATCCTTATGATCAAATCATTGGAGAAAAGAACAAAGTGTGGACACTAGTTCCTCCTTCTCGAAATCAATCTATCATTGGAACTAGATGAGTTTTTAAAAGGAAATGGATGAGAAAGATAAAGTGATCAAAAACAAAGAAAGCAAGAAGATGATGAAATCTCCATTCATCTAGAGAAGTACATTAAGGATCTTCTCAAAAGATTCGAAATGGATCGAGCCAAGCCAATGGACCCTCCAATGCAATGATCCACTTTGCTTGATAAAGATGAATGTGGTAAGTTTGTTTCTGAAAAAGAATACAGAGGTATGATTCCTTCCTTATTATATTTAAAAAACAAGTAGGCAAGCTATTGC
This sequence comes from Sesbania bispinosa, assembly GCA_026901365.1. NCBI lineage: Eukaryota > Viridiplantae > Streptophyta > Magnoliopsida > Fabales > Fabaceae > Sesbania > Sesbania bispinosa. The sequence goes on from QLOH01000053.1 coordinate 1,627,526, forward strand.
ATTTTCAATTGGATTATGTGCAAGGTTTCTATCTTCTCCTAAAAGAATTTCATGTCATATATGTAAAGTGAATATTTAGATTCCTTGTTTGAGCTACTAATCTTGGCCTTTGGTACAAGAAAGGAACAAGCTTTGATTTTGTAGGATTCTATGATGTTGATTTTGCTGGAGTTAGGATTGAGAGAAAATGCACAAATGGTGAATGCCAATTTCTTGGTTAATCTCTCATATCATGGATGTGCAGCAAGCAAAATACTATTGCCTTATTCATTGTAGAAGCAAAATATATATCTGCAGTAAGTTATTCACAAATGTTGGGGTTTAAGCATTAAATGGAAGATTACTCTCTGAGGTACACTGAAATCCCAATCTTATGTGATGGTGAAAGTTCTATGAACCTATCTATCAATCCCATGCATCAGTTTAGATCAAAACATATTGACATCAAGTATTATTTTATTAGAGATCATGGTCATGAGCATGACATTAAACTGAAATATGTTGAGACAAAGTCTTAACTTGCTAATATCTTTTCTGAACATCTTCTAGAAGAAAGACTAAGCTTCATTAAAGATCAAATGCATATGTGTGTGATTAATTGATTGATATATTATGTGTTCTAAGTTCAACACGAGTCTTTACCTAATATAGAACACTTAGAAGGTGAATTTCCCCATCTAGAAAAAAAAGTATGCTTCTGAAGTGTTAAGAAAAGAGAGATAGAATTCTTTTTATTTGTGTTCGATTATCTTGATTCTATAACCTTCCTTTTCAATGAAAGAGTTGAACTATGTGATGGTGAATCTTTTTTTTGTTGGAAATCAAGGGATACTCAATGTTACTCACCCATGGGTATATTTATGAATCTGTACATGTCTTCCATATGACATGTTTCTTACCAAGCCTTTTAGGTTTCACAATATATCCACTTGATGATGTAGAAAAGGAATAAGATCATTTCTTCTTTGCATAGAAGAATTTGTAGAAAGTGCTTCTCATAGGGTGATAAAGTGGAAGAAGAAAAAGAAAGAGGATACATTAGAAAAAGATAGAGCCTCTATAGGCAAACTTTGGGACTAATATGGTAAACCAGTTCCATGCCTCTCCTATATTTGATTCTTATGTCCCATCATCTTATGATAAAGTCCAAGCCCCTATTCTTGATGATTCAACTTAGTTTGGATAAAAGGATTCTATCTTCAACATATTACTAATGAGAAAGTTGGCTTAAGACTGTGCAATATGCAAGAGAAAGAAGTAAGGATTGTGTAGTATCAATTCTGGCTTAACAAATTTGTGTTACTATCAAGTGCTTCTCATATTCTACCAATGTCTTTAGCTCACTTCTAACCAACTTAAGATATATAGAAGACTGCTACTTGATTTTATTTAGATCATTCCTCACATTCAAAGTAGCCTAGGCTAGGCAATGATGAGAACTTATTCCTATCAATTTCATGATCATTTTGATGGATGAAAAAAGGGGGAGAAGAATAAGAAGATTCATTCATAACAAATTTGTATTATCTGACTGTTATAAATGGCACAAATTCAGGGGGGATTTAATTCTTTCACATTTTTATTATCTGAATGCTATAAATGGCACAAATACAGGGGGAGATTTAATTTTTTATTGGTAAATCACTTGATTATTATTTCCCTTATTCAGAAAACTTAAAATTTGTTCATGAAAGTTTGCTATCATAAAAAAGGGGGTGATTGTAAGGTTCAAGACCCTTTTGAGCCAAGGTTTTAATGACAACAAACTTTCACAACAATATTCTAAGTGTTCTTAATACTTTGGTACTAATGTTTGCACTTAAGAATGGTTGAAAGAGTACAGGAAAAGTTACAGGAGGAAGGTGCAAAGATCAAAAACATTATTTAACATCAGAACATGTGTCTAGAAACATGTTACATAGAGCTTTCAAGTCAAAAGTGATGAAACAAGTTCAAGAAGTAGCTTCTTAGCTTCAAGAAAGTCAAGACAGTTTATCTAAGATCCCATGAATATTAAACTGAGTTGTATCAAGCTTCAGAAGAGAAGTTGAAGCTTTATAAGGATCATTCAAGACCACTAGAAGCATGAGAAGAAGCTTTTCATGAAACCTGACACCTTCTGAATGTGAAAGATAACTTAAGCAATTCAAGAATATTCATTCCAAGTGTTATTGATGCAAACAAAGTAATTGGAGACGGTCAATATCACTAGAAATACAGTTTTATCCTTAGAAGCAGAACTTACAGTTTCTGCAGAAGCATCAAAATCACATTTCAAGTTGTAAACATGTTCAAAGTATCTTTAGAAACATTAAACAAGTTCCCACACTCCTAAAGCTATTATCCTTGAATATTCCAAGTTGAAGAACACTAAAGAAGCTTCCATAAGCATAATTACTTCTCTCATAATGCAAATAAAGCAAGGATAAAAGATTGGAAGCTTTACAAGCTTGTTTGAAGCTTCAGAAGTAGAAAACAAAATTTCTGCACACTTCCAGAAGAAGAAACATAATTTCTACACACTTGCAGAAGAAAAAACAGAATTATGCACACTTCTAGAAGAAGAAATAGAATTTTCGCACACTTCCATATTAAACAATTTGCTTCAGAAAAAGAAACAGAATTCTGCACACTTCCAGAAGAAGAAACATAATTTATGTACACTTCCATAAAAAACAGTTTTCTGCAGAAGAAGAAACAAAATTTCTGCATACTTCCAGAAGAAATTGACAGAACCTGCTACAATTTCAATTTAAAGGAGTTTAAGACATCTTTTGCTAAAAACAAGAAAATGCATGTCTTACTAACTACTCTAGTAGTAGAAAGCTCAAACAGAATGAAATTATTAGCTTTAGAAGATACACTCCAGAAGATATGACCAATCAAAGTTGAAGAAAGAGATAAACTGCCACATAAAAGTGACAACCCTTAGATGGCCAACTGGGGACTTGTCTTCCTCTCCAAGCATTTCCAACGGCTAATTTGACCACCATAACTCTATAAATAAAGCCCCATTCAGCTGGGCAAAATCAAGGAGAGCAAAAGGGAAAAAAATCAAAAGGGCCATATAAACTCCCTTCTAGAGTGAGGTTCTCCTTCGACCACTCCAAAATGCAGAGCTGCTGTTCATAATTATTAGACAGTGTGTCTAGGTTCAGTTTTGAAAAGATTAATCCACTCCATGAGTGTTTTGTGAGCCATATGTAAAAAACCCATCTCTTGTTGAAGAGTGTTTGTGTTCTCCCAAGCTAACTAGAGATAGTTAGTGTTGGTTTGAGAATGTGTAGAGCTTGCAGAGGCTGAGCAAATAATACTGGTGTTAGAGCTTGAAGAGGCTGCAAAATAATACTTGGAAAAAAGCCTGAGGAGGTTGTGGAAGCAAAGAATACCTTGTAATCAAGATTGATTAGTGGAAAATCCTATTGAGGTAGGTACTGGACGTAGCCCAAGGATTATGAGGGTAAACCATTATAAAAATCATTTGTGCAATGTCTCTTATTAGGAAAAGCTTTGTGTTTGACCATTTTTTACTAGGAAAAGCTTCAAGATTCAATTCATGATTCAAATGAATCTGCCAAACAAGCATTTGAATCATTGTTTGGAAAAGAAAAGTCCGGTAGAGTGCGTTGCTATGGAAGAACTGCCACTCCATCACAATTGAAAAGAAATGAAGAAATTAAAGCTCTTAAGAAACAACATTCAATTGAATTGAATAGTTGTATTAACAGGTCTCAAGGAATGGAAGCGCTTCTTAGATGTGTTTTGAAGCAGAACAACCCGACATTGGATGATGAAGCTATAGATATTATGATTGCAAATGCAATAGCAAATGAAAATAGCGCAACAATGCCACATTCTTCTACATCCACTCATACTCCTAATATTGAGAAGGTATGTGATAGCACCGATCTGTTAATTATTACCAATGTATGAAATACCAACTTATAATTTATTACTTCTTATAAAATTGTATATTTTTTGCTTTCATGATTACAGGTTATAACTGAGGATGAAGATCATTTTGAAGATGTGGAAGATGAATGATATTCAAGATTGGATGTCTTGGAAGTTAATATATATTTTGAGAGTTTATACACATGACAAAAAATAGAAACAAGTGTTTTTATGCATCTTTTGGAATATTTTAGATTAAGTATTTATTATATATATATATATACTTATCACAATTTACAGGTTAAATTGTTGATTATATTATATTTAGTCATTGTATTATATATATAGTATGCGATTATATATATAATTAAATAATTAATTAAATATTATAATTAATAAATCACATTCATATAAATGTGGATTAAATAAATAATCCTATAAAAGTTTCGTTACCTAATCTGAAAATTGATAATTATTACATATATTGTGTGGTCATACTTAAATAAAAATTAAAAGGTTACATCTAAAAACTGTGGCTTAAAATGTATAGGCCACGATTATATAATTATAGCTTAATTAAATAAAAATCAAAAGATTACATTTAAAAATCGTGGCTTAAAATGTATAGGCCACGGTTATATAATTATAGCCTAAAATTGATGGCTGATGTTGATCTTTATTGTCCACGGTTCTAAAATGTGGTATAAAATATATGTCCACACGTGAAAAACCGTGGTTTACACATATACCTACACGCATAAAAGTGTGGTCTAAACCCTGAAAAACAAAAACTATGGCCTAAAAGTGCTCAAGAAAACCGTGGTCTATTCTATTAAGTTTAGACCACGATTATAAAAAAGTGTGGCCGAAGGTGAAAAACTGTGGCCTATTCGAATAGGCCACGGACACATATAGGACGGCCAATAAACCGTGGCCTAAAGGTTTAGGCCACGGTTTTAATGCCTGCGACCACGGTTTTTAACCGTGGTCTAAGGTCATAAATGTTGTAGTGTCAGTAAGTTTTTCAAAGTGCTTGTAGGTTGGGCAAAAAGTTTTCAAGGGCCACAATTCAATCCCCCTTTTTGTGACTCTCTGATTTACTTCAATATAGAAAGGGGTTAATTTTATTCTTTTGTTACCTTTGAAATCCAAACCATTCAATATAAATATAATAAATCAACGGATTAGAATAAATGATCTACCATTGACCAATAAGAAAGTGGTCCATTCTAAAATTGGCCTCAAATCATATTGAATATGATATAATACATTTAATAATGAGAAAACCCCCACATTCATCCCTAACTTTATTAGCGTCATACAAATTAGTCCCTGAGTTATTGAAATAGCTATGTTAATCCCTCACATTGTTCACCATTTTGCAATTTGGTCCAAATGCAGTAACTCCAATCCTATTGGCCTTCCTAGCTGGTTGGCCTTCCCTCTAGTTGGCCAACGGGCCTTCCATCCGACTGGCCGGCTGGGCCACTACAACACCTGTTCCTGGTGTGCTATCAAATTAATTTAAGTGAAAAAGCAACACAGTTTTCATCTCATATGTCACTTAATATGACATGCCATCTCCCAATTAATGGAGTAATCAGTAACTGCATTTGGACCAAACTGCATGACGGTGAACAATGTGAGGGATTAACGTAGCCATTTCAATAACTTAGGGACCAATTTGCACGACGCTAATAAAGTTAGGGTCGAATGTGGGGATTTACTCATTTTATATTCCTTTCCATATAAATCCTCACTTTCGAGTAGAATATTATTTTTAGGGTAAAATAACTTTATAGTCCTTATAAAATATCTAAGTTTTGATTTTCGTCCCTGGAAAATTTTTCTTTTTATTTCATCCTTATAAAATATTTAAGCCATTTTTTTAGTTCCCGATATTGATTCTACTATTAATTGTGGATGTGTTGAATATCTATAATAGTGACCAATACTTGAGAAGTACCTTAACACATTATATAAGAGTGTTACCCTCCTTAGACTCATTCAGAGAGTCAAATTTCATGTCCGACTTGAACTGAAATTCTTTGTACATTTCCTCCTTCCTATATATCATAAACAATCTCTGAATGTGTTTACGGATGCTACCAATTTTGTATAATGTGTCAGGGTGTTGCACATATGATTATTGACTGTGATGGGCATCCGACACATCCGCACTTAAAAGTAAAATCAACAATAGAGACTAAAAAAAAAACTTAAATATTTTATAAGGATGAAATAAAAAAGAAAATTTTTCCAGGGACGAAAATCAAAACTCGGATATTTTATAGGGACTAAAAATTTATTTTAACCTTATTTTATATCTTAAATATTGGAGGATTCATGAAATATATGGAAACTAATTAGTTTGTGAAAGTATGTTTATATCTTAAATATTATAGGGTTGATGAAATATATGGAAATTAATTAGTCTATGAAAATATGTGTCATTAGGCGGGACTCGGATCCTCTCCAGTCCAAAAAAAATGGAACAACATCTCGGTCGTTTTTTTCTCAATGCATTAATTAAAAAAATCAAAATATTCATACACTAATTTATAGTCGTTGGATTCGGACTGCAGAATTTACAGTACTGCAGAGGATCCCGGCCCCATTAGGCACCATATGAGTTCTTTCATTAGCTTTCGTAAAATTTAAATAAAAAACATTAATAAAAGTGTCTATATGGTGTGTTAAGTGTCATATTTACATCTTGTGTTGCAAATACTAGGGCTATCCTCGTGGTACCTTAAAGAAAACTAGATGACGGATTGTGCAAGGTTTCACATTATGATGTATTTGATTTCCCTCCAAAATCTTCATAGACTCGTTACATGCACTTTTGACTAATGAGTGACATCTTTTAACAATTCGTCTTTTATAACGAAGTTTCTATTTGTTTCCAAGAGATCAAGTTTGTCACTAGCCAGTAGTCACTCATTTCAGCCTATTAGGAATATCACAATAAATAAGCAATTTTTAAAATTCAAATTTAATTTTATTCTTGTATTTTGTATTGAAATAATCAATTTTAACATTTTATCAAGTTGTTTGTTATGAAAATTTTCAATCAAGTTCAAAAACTTTCTTCATTCTGAAAGTACAATTTAGGACTAGAATCTAAATCCTCTAAAGGTTCTTTTTAAGAACTAGGTTTACTCAGAAATTGCATTCAATAAGTAACAGAAATTTGAATGACTTAATTCTTCACAAAAGTGACTTCGAAAAAGTAAAGTATAGAATGAAGTAGAATTCTAAAGAGAAAAGAAAATTGAAAGTAAAAATTTAAAACTAGAAAAGAAATTAAAGCAAATGCAATAAAGAAGAAAAATTGAAATTAAATTGCAGAAACTTAGATGCACAAATAAACAAAGAGAAGAAAAAGTTGCAGGAATTTAAATGCAAGAAGTAATCAAAGAAAAGAAAAATTGCATAAATGTAAATTGACATTAATTGAAATCTGGATGGATACACATACTGGACAATCTCTTAAGTAACCTATTAGTCGCTTCAGAGTTTGGACGTTGGGTGTTTTAGAGAGTTTTCAGCAAAATGAAATCCAACCCTTATTACATCAGAATTCTGCCTATTTATAAATTTCTATCCTAACGGCTAATTAACAAGATTTTGACACGTTTACAAGCCTATCTGAGGTGTCAAATTTCTAAGTGTGACACGTATAAAAGGTAGCAACGGTCTTCTATTTGCCAAATAACTGACATCTTGAGGTCTTGACACTTGGCTCTGAATGATAACCTCCAATAACCGCTCCATTTGAAATCTGATGAGTCTTCGAATTGCTTTTCAATATCTGATGGGTCTTCGAATACTTTTCAGACTGACCTCACGAATTTTTCTAAGCTATAAGTCTTCTTTCTGTCTCGAATCAGTCTTCGATTCTCATCTGAATTTCGAACCACATTTGGACACTTAACCAAATTCTGACTGATTAACCTCTTGTATTTCCATGTGTTGTATTTTTTTTATTGGCCAATATGTTAGCGGACTTGACCACCGACCACACGTGGGTTTGACCTTCAACCTGATTGGACAATTCTGCATGCATATTAATGGCACCGCCCAAATCCTTCACCATAAATATCCCTTGGCTTTTACATTCTTCCTCATTCTTTTCTCAATTCAACATGAAGAAGTTTCTTGCTTTGGCTATTACGTTCATCCTAATCTTTAATGATTTCCTTTGTGATAAGGTTGACGGAGTAGCCAAAGCTATAAGCTTCTTCAATCCTTATTAAGGATTTTCTTGGGTTGAACGTACTAGCCAAATTTTATTTCTTTTAGTCTTCACGCTATCTTTCTCACTTTTAAATTGAATCGCAGGGCTATTCAATCATGTCTGCGTAATGCCTTTGCCCTACTGGTTCAATCAAAGCTTGCGGGAGAGGAGGAGGAAGAAAAGGGTCAGATGAAGAACATGAAGGCAGAAGTCAAGTTTCCTGAAGACCTAGGGAGGCAGGAGTCAAGTTTTCTGAAGATTTAAGATAGCCTTTATTTTTCGTGTACTTTTATATTTTCTGTATTTTCATTCGAATCATTTCATGTAATTCGAATTGTCTCTGTACATGAATAAAAGACTTGTATTTTCTTTATCTTTCTATTCTTCAGATTCTATAAAATCGTAGAACTCCTTTTCCTTTCTTTCATGCCTTCAAAAGACGTTTCTAATTCGAATAGGCACTCAATCAAATATCTGTATCCATTTCAAATATGTATAAAACAATGCCTTAAATTTCAAATCCAGAATACGAGACTCTTCAAATTTCACTAAGTTATAATGTGTCTTGATTCCTAATAGACCTTTAGAATCCTCGTTGTATACTTTGAATTTGAAGATACTGATCCAAGATAACTTAGCGAAATTTGTGAATTTCACCCTAACACAGGTTTTACATCTTTTCTTATCTTATATGCATGCTTACAAACTCTTGATTTTCTTTTACTACATTTTCCCTACTCATTCTCCGTCAAGCTTCATTTTTTTTTCATTTTTGCAACTTTTGAACCTCTACGGACTCTTCTCCTATTCCATTCTCCTCCCGCTTTTTTTTTTCATGTCTACTTTTATAGTCATTTTATATACTTCCTCTTCCTCCTATTTTTTCCTGTTATATTGCCTTTATAGTTAATTCCCACTTTTTTTGCTATTTTTTAGAGTTATCAACTTCATTTATTGTTTCTTCCTATTTGTGAAAGAGGCGTAATTGACACAAGGCATTACTTTAGCGTGTCGGATTGAGCGAGGCACATCACTAATGATGCATTTTGTAGTCAACGAGGTACATTTTGTTAAGGCTTCTAATTTTTTTCATGTCTATTACTTTTATGTTGTTTGTGTTTGAAAATTTTTAAAATCCTTTCGTATTCTTTTGGATTTTTTTACTGTGCATCTAAACTATTTTACATGTTTCTTTTTTTTTATTTCCGGACATGGACTACTTATTCACGCTTCTAGGGTTTGTTGGAAAAAAAAATTAGTGAACCATGAATATTTATTTTAGGGCATCTATTTTTTTGGCATGTTTGTTACTGTTTAGGTATGGATCTTGGAGAGAAATGATTCGTAAACTTAATCGTATAGTTCCTCATGCAACTCAATCCGAAACATTTTCCCCTTACACGTGTAGTACAAATTTACTGCAATGTGCAGAAAGGAAAAAAATTACGGCGTTACTACTTCAATGTTCTTTTAGCAGATTCTTCTTCGCGAGCATGTTTAGTTAGGCTGTAAAAGTAGGGAAACGTCTATCTCTTTATTGTGCCTTTAGTTTTTCTGAGCTCATGCTTTTTAACACTTTGTTTGGCTATTCTCATCATCTCGTGATTCGCAGGCCTGATGTCAAAAAACTTTCTTGTAGACATTTTGTCGGTTCAATCTTATTAATTTACCTTTGTAATTATTACGTTGAGTCTTTATTCCTTTCCTGGCCAAGAACAATTTTCTTCTTCTCAACAACTCTGCTTTGTTGGTTTCACTTTCCGCCATGGCTCGTTCTCGTCTTCCCCAGGCTCTCGGTTCTTCTCCTAGCTTTGACACCACTGATTCTACTTCTGAGTCCATACCTTAAATTGTTTCGCTTGCAATATTGCCAAGCTTGGACACTCCTCAAACAACCCTCGCTTCGACGAAGTCTCACAACTGGATTTCCACTATTCCTTTCGCCTTTGATGTTTCTATGGTTTCTTCAAAGGAAGTTTTGTTTTATTCATCTGTGGTTTCTCCTTCTGTGAAACGAGATGATTCCATGCTTCATTTCTGGTATTCTATGACTCTGTCATTTCAGTTGGGCCCTTCCCTTTTACGCTCCCGAATTCTTAGTTAAGAGTTCCCCTGGGCATCTCTTTGTTTTGTTAACAAGTTTTGACCCCCACTAGCGGTTGGCCTAAGTGAGTGAATCATGTATTCTCTATTGGTGTATGCCCTAGATGGTGTATGCCCTAGAGGCCAATGATATATTAACCCCTTTTAGCATACAATATATGTCACGTTAATTATAAGAGACATTCTTTATTATATTAATTAATTAATATGATAAAGACCTTAGAATGACTTGTTCGTGGTTGCAAGATATCAAGTTTGACTTGATAGTGAGATTTTATAGGTTACTTCAGAACGCCATTCTCAAATCATCTCTAGTCAAGTATTATTGTGAAAAATTACAACAATAATACGTTGAGACTAGTATGTGAGTAAATTGATGACTATGTCTCACTAGTCATGGATATGTGATATCAAATGTTTCACATGGGCACACATTAAAAGGTTTTAATGGTGTACTGGACTGGCCCACCATAGGAATGCTACATGAATTATTATGTATGTCATTAGCGATTCTAATAATGGCAATGGTGTATGTGGTCATTTGACATAATATCACTATGGTTTCCAACATAAGGAATCATATGTTTTGGTGTCATCAAACGTCATGCCTAACCCGATGACTATAAAGGTCATTACCGAGTATACCACAAATCATGTGGAGAGATGAGAGTGACTACATGAGATTTATCCCTCCCATATAATGGGAGTTATATCTTGGGCCCTTTAATTGAGTGAGACTACAAAGTGCATGACCGTGCCCAAATAATATTAGTGTGAGATATTAATATTAGTTGTTATAAGTCTACTCGGGAAATCAAGAAATCGAGATTGAACTATACAAGGATGACAGGTTCCATGCCTTGTGTTCAATCTAGATATATGGACAAATGGACTATACAATGATGACATTTGGGTAGTAGCAATGTTTTGCTAGATATCATTCGCTACTTGTAATATTAAAATAAGATTTTAATGTTACTACCAACATAATGGGAACCTATAGGGTCACACACTTAGAACGGACCGACTTGGACACTGAAGTCATTAGATGGTTTTAATTGGGCTTTTAATTAGATTAAAGGTCCATGTGATGTAAAACTCATTTAGTAAGACTAAATGGGCCAACCCATTACTTTGGGCCTACACATGGGTAGTATCACTAAAGCTTAATGCTCACTATGAGGGTTAGCCACCACAATATATAGAATGTATTGATGGAAGCTAATAAGTGATTACATTAATACTCCAAACCTTAAAGAGAAAAAGGTTTTCTCTAAATCATATCACCACCCCTCATAGTGAGAAAAGAAGAGGCAATCATCCCTTCGTTGCCGCTAGCACTGCGAAAGAGGAAGTCCTAGTATCGCGTTTGTGTGGATACTGGTAGAGGCATAACTACTCTTACATGCCCATAGTTTGGCAAAAAGAAAAGCACTAAAATGTATACTCTATAACACGATTTATGGCTTTTGCATGGATCCTTGGAGAGTTTTAGAAATATTTAAATTTTAAAATTGCACACCCGGTTCAATATAGCTCCAAATATTATGAGCTTTCAAACGGGTAGCCATTAATAGTGCCCAATAATTATAATCCAGTTTCTCATCTAATTTGGGACCGAACTAGACAATATTGTAGTTTGTCATATCTCTCTCACACACTGACTCAAAAAAAATATAAAAGTGAGAACACTCTTGTTCCTCACAGACTCTTAATTTTTTTTAACACTCACACTACCAGACTCTCAAGCTCTGATACCAATTTGATATCAGTGGAACATTATCTCACAAATAAATCACTCACTCAGCATAGGAAAAATGAGAAAGAAAGAAGAGGATTTTTAACTTGCAATTCTAATCTGAATTGAATTGAATTGATACATATGGTGCAACAAACTAAGCCTTTTATAGGCAAATAAAATACAATAAAAATATTATATGCCTAACAAAACAAAAAACTAAGGCATGTTCTTATCCAAAAGAAAAATTACAAAGCTAAACTATTCATATAATATGCAAGCTATACTATTCATTAACATGCTTTCAACTACTAAATCAATTCAAGATTTACAACAAAACTTTTGGCATATGGTGATTGATTTGTTCACCCTTGTTTTGTTTTGTTTTATTAATTATGCTGACATTATGGATATAAAAATTAGTTTTTAAATCAAATCAATTCCAATTTTTAATAAGTCTAAATACATTGAAACTTGAAAGAAAAGCCAATCTATGCAATCTTGGAATGGATTTATTTGGAAGCTCTGTATTCCATATTCACAATTTTTGTCATGCATGAATCAGACAGAAACGGTAAGCATTCAAAGCATACCTGCATACGTCTATTTTTTTTAATTATTTCTAGTTTTGAAAAAAATGTATTTTGATAGTTTTCTAAATTTGTGTTGTGATTTTATTATTTTTTTAAAAATAATTAATAATTAATATATACTATCTTTTATATTATCACAACATCCAGTGTATTGAATTTATTGATAATATTAAATAATATATTTTTTTATAAAAAATTAGTAGTATTATTGATTTTTCTTCGTCTTTATCCTTTGTTAAAATTCGGTTAACATGAAAAATTGAAATAAAATTTATAATGAGATTATAAATATGCTATATTTACGGTATAGTGTATAGCCTCTGCTCAGTTCGAGTTCCATCATGGCTACTATTTCCCTCTCTCACTCTCGCGCTTCCTTTCTTCACCCAACCCATTCTGTGTCTTCTCGCTCGTTTCCTCGCTCACTCCACTGTCTCACAAATCAACCCTCTTCCTTAAGTACTTCATTCTCCTCCTCTTTTATTTTTTTTGGGAGGTAAGTCTCACTCTTGGTTTTCTTCCCACAGATTTTGATGTATAATTTGATTATTTTTTTTTCAGATTTGCGTTTATTCGCCAAAAGGGGAAATGGGTTCGTGCCAAAAGCTACCGAGGGTGTCTTAGAAGCGAATTTGAACTCTTCCATTTCAGCTACAAAGTCCAACAATCCGATCATTGTTATTGACAACTATGACAGTTTTACCTATAACCTTTGCCAGGTACATTCTTTTGCTATTCGTGTAATTTCTTATGATTACTTATTTGTTTTATTTTTTTCCATTGCTTGGTTCTAGATGGATGATATAGTAGATTCCTTCTTTTGCTATCTGTGTAATTTCTTATTTATGTTTAATTTGTCTAGATTTTTATTGGAATTTGTTTAAATTTCTTTGTTGAAAATCCTGAGTTGACTAAGGAAAAGATTTTAGGAGACCCGATTTGTAGAAGCTGTTAGTTTTGTTATGAAATGGTGCATATTGGTAGAATTTCTTGAAATCAAGCCACTGATTCAAATTTAGGTCATAGTTTGTGAAAATTTGCTGCGAGGGATTTGAGGGGAGCCTCTTTCTATTGTTTGGAAGTCATAAGGGTAATTAGTGGAGTGGAGTGGATTACAAATGTAACTTCCAATGTTACCATTTTAGTTTTTGTAGTCCACTCCATTGGTTAGAAACTTAGAATACTTATGGTTATGTATATATTTTGAGTAGTTTGGGTTCCAAACCCCCAAACTGGGAGGTATGGAAATTTTATAGTTTGAGTAGTTTGGGTTCCTCTTCTTAACCATTTGACTCCATTACTTTTAAAACCCCAAAACAATGGGTTGAGTTCCTTTGAGGTTTTGAGCACTCCACTCCATCCACATTGCAGTATCTCTTGTGAAATTATTCAGCAAAATGGATCCCCCCTCTCTCTTACTATCAAATTAAACTGAACATTTTAAGATGGGTTAAAACTAGTTTGAAATTCTTCCCTCCTGTTTCATTTTAACAAAAAACTGTAATTAGGAATAGGGTTGAGTGCTTATTGTAAAATGTGTTGTTGTGCTTGTACACCTGTTAACTTTTAATGGTTGTTTTTAAAAAATGATTCTAATATTTGTTTATTACATTTGAAGTATATGGGAGAGTTGGGATTTCACTTTGAGGTCTACCGGAATGATGAGTTGACCGTGGAGGAGTTAAAAAGGTAATTTCTTTATGGTTATGCATGTCAGACATATCCTTATTAAGGAAACGAGTTGTCGGTGCATAGCCATACATAATTTTAAGATTCCTGATTTAATAAACTTTACTATTTTAATTAATAGGAAAAATCCTAGAGGAGTGCTGATATCACCTGGGCCAGGTAAGGTGTCTCTAGATTTTTCAAATATTTTTCCAATTTATAATTTTTAAAAATGACTTTGTACATAATCGGTGTGTGTATATTAGATAAAGAAAATGAAAAATTAGAATACTCAGTGGAGCTGTTATGTATGATTTTCCCTCCTTACAGGTACACCTCAAGATTCTGGTATATCTTTGCAAACGGTTTTGGAACTTGGCCCAACTGTACCTTTGTTTGGTGTTTGCATGGGTTTGCAGTGCATTGGTGAGGCTTTTGGAGGTGAGTCTTCTAAGAATTCTTTAAACCTTTTAACCACTGACATATTTGGTGAGTTGGTGCATATAAGTGTAAGATCTCCTTGATATATTTGTGTTATTTTCAGCAGTAAGAATCCTCTGCATTTTAACGTTGTTTTTATCTTTTACTTTCATTCTTCCCTTTTTGCTGGGCCATTACAATAGGATCAAGACTCTGCCTTTGTTCTGTGCAGGAAAGATTGTGCGTTCTCCTTTTGGTGTCATGCATGGAAAAGGTTCTATGGTGTATTATGATGAGAAAGGAGAAGACGGATTATTTGCTGGACTATCAAAGTAGGGATTTATTACCTTTGTATGAAATTTGAGGGCTGTATTATCTGTTTGAATTTTTAGATACACTGTCATACAATTGGCTGTTGATTATGTATTCTGCTAGTACATTTTCTTCATTCTTTACTTTTCTCATTTCTGACATTATTTGGCCCCATTTCCTTGATATCATTTTCAGTCCTTTCTTGGCTGGTAGATATCACAGCCTTGTGATTGAAAAGGAGAGTTTTCCTCATGAAGAACTTGAGGTAACAGCCTGGTCAGAGGATGGTCTTATAATGGCTGCTCGTCATAAGAAATATAAGCATATGCAGGTAACATTAATTGTCTGATCCTACACTAAAATTAACTATGAATGATAATATTCTACTATTAGTATCAGTATAAAATACCTTGGTCTGAGTGGTTGAGTGTTTTAACTTTTTAAGAGTACATGGCTGCAACATAATTGAATATCCTATTTTGAAGAATATATTAGCTTTGAGTATTGTTTACTTGATATTGATAATTAATTTATCTGATTGAAGTGGTATATTGTCAGTATAGTGGAAGAGGATAAATTCTCATCATGTTATTTCTCTTGGAACAAAACTAGAGAAATGTCACTCTCCTACCCAGAAATTGAGCAAAGTAGTGTAATACAATACATTCTTGATACATGGTTTATTTGACTTCTTCTGCTAGCTATTCTTCATTCTAGTATGTCCTGCGATGCCTCTTGGCTCTTGGAAAAATGATGATTTTTGTTTCTTTCAATATTTTTTTTCAAGCATTGGGTCATATTTTGTAATTTCTGAAATATCTGGGAATGTTTATTGACACGGATCTGAATCTGGGGCTACCTAGTTCCTGCAGGCTACACATCTTGTGTGTAGTTTCTTATTTTTACCTCATTAATATTTCTATGGTCATGATTCAACTTGAGTTTAATACAAAAGTAAAAGATGAGTTACTTAGTCATTAAGTAGTAGGTGTAAGTTTAATCTAGCTAAAAAGACGACTTTACAAGTCAAGAATTTCCTGTGCTCTTTCTCTACCTCTCGAAATCCTGCAGTTTTTCTGTCAGCTAACCTCATGAAGTACCTAGTTCCCAGCATAACTTATATCTCTTCCCAGTAATTTTTCTAGACTAGAACTGATTCTGTAACCTGTTTTTTCAAATTGAATCACCTCCTCAAAGTAAATTATTCTTTTAAATTAGTAGACCCTTGTTCTAGAATTTTCCATCCCTTTTTTATCTTGTGTGCTACCCTTCTCACAGGCTGAAATCTCAGTGTCATGCGCTTCAAAGAATAGGAAGTTTGGCTACTTTAGTGGTTTAGGATCATATTAAATCTCCACCTTAACAGCCCTAGTTAGCAGTAAAGAGTTTTGTTGATTTGAAGTTCATGTTATCATTTTTTTTAACTTGTCATTGTCCCCCTTCTCTTTACATATTATCAATGGTGCTAATGTTTCACTTGTTCAAAATTACAGGGGGTTCAGTTTCATCCAGAGAGCATTATAACCAACGAAGGCAAGGGAATTGTCCGTAACTTCTTCAAGCTTATAGAGAAAAAGGAGGCTGGTGGTTCATGAAACAGTATTTCGTTATTGCTGATGCTGAATGCTACATACATGCATTGTAAAATTGTGGCTCCAGGGTACATACGTGAAGGAAAACACAATATGAAAGTCTATAGGAAACCAAAAAATAACAGTTTTTTTTTTCTTTCAACCATAGTGTAGAATTTTGTAGCATATCCCTGTAGGGGATAAAAACTTCAGGATATGTCTCAAAAAATTGCTTATGTTAGTTTGTTGTTTGTGCCCTGTACTGTTTAAAAATGATCAATTTCATCTTGTGTTTCCTATATATCTTTCAGTTTCAGAAGTTGTCAGTTAACTTTGTCTATTCTATCTACAGAAATACTATTTAATAAAAACTGTTTTAATTGTGATAGTTTTCTCTTTTTTAGTGTGGCAGAACATAAGAAATGAAAAATGAGTAAAACTGTGTTTGTTTTTTTTTCGGTTGGTGGAGGGTCAAATATACATTTGATTAGAATTAGAAGCAACAATTTATTACTTTTCATTTAACATATGGTATTATAACTCGTGCTAACCATTATAAACGTGTTTTAGATAGGGATGTCAAGAAAGAATTTCGTATCCGCAATGGGTATCCACATATTTATAAAATGGGTGAGGACGGATATTATGAAACGAGTACGCATATTCATTAAAATATAGTTTTCTATGAAATATATTTGAATATTTAAGTTTTTTATTATTTTATGATGAGATATAGTTTATTTTTTATTATTTTATAATGATATTTTAATATATTAACACGTAATAGTATTATATAATAATGTATACATATATTATTAATATAATATATTATATAACATTTTTTCTCTTTCTTTCTCTAAAATTTAAATAAATTTTAAAACAATAATGGATACCCACAAATACCTGCCGATACACGCAATCCGCATGAATACCTGTTAATTTTAATGGGTATGGATACGGGTAGTGCATTACCCACCCCGTCTCACTATCCTACT
The DNA here is from genome assembly GCA_026901365.1 of Sesbania bispinosa. NCBI lineage: Eukaryota > Viridiplantae > Streptophyta > Magnoliopsida > Fabales > Fabaceae > Sesbania > Sesbania bispinosa. Next base: position 1,645,060 of record QLOH01000053.1, read on the forward strand.
TTCAGACTTTCACTAATGTTATATTTGAATTCGTGTTTGAGAGCATTTGTTTCAGTTTGAGCTTCTAAAAGTGATTTTTGAAAAATAAATAAATATTTGGTTATATTTTAACTAGATGAGACTTTAATTGAAAGCATCTTTAAAAATTGAAAAGAAATGTAACTTTTGTATTGTGTGAATAATTTTATATTACACTTTATTATAAATTTACTTTTAAAATGATTTTTGAAAATGTAAATTCATCACTTTCAACTCATTTTTAATTAAAAGTTAATTGCACAAAACTATGTTAATCTAACTTCAAGTTCAAAACCCAAACACATACTAAGAAGTAAGAAATTAGGCTTTAATTAATTATATCAACATAAAAAAGATTTTTAAAAACCAAGCTAAAGGGTAGAACACAAAAGATTGTTTTAACTTTTAACAATGTATTTTTGCAGGAAGCCTTCACTAATGAATGTGATGGTTCTAGAACAGAATTTGGTATGAGTAATAAGTTTATAAAAGTTCACATGAAGTTGGAGAAAGAAACATATGCTTTATGGGAATCTTTTCCCTTTTAGGGACTATGGAATTGGTTCTATTCCAACTTTCAAGTTGGCAGTAGTTGAAGAGGTTTTCATTTATTCCTAGCAGCTGAAAGGGGAAAAGAAATATGATGATGCAGAATTTGGCACCACAAAGATTTCAATGACAATCATTAGTGATTCTTGAGTAATTATGATTCATGTGGTTCGTGGGGAATGAAGATGACAGTGTCTCCTTTCTAGAGTTGACAATTGATCCTTTCCAGTTCAAACCTGGTTGGCAAACAACAAGATTTTGGTTTACAAATGGAGTGAGGGCAACTACTAGAAATTCCACTTGTTCAATACCTTTATTAGCTGCATTTATTCGGAACCTTTTTAATTACTATCATAATTGAATGATTTTATTTAAAGTGTAATTTATATATATAACTTTAAAGTAAAATTGGTTCATACTTAACAAAAAAATGATTTTAGGAATTATAATTAAAAGTAATTACTGCAAAATGTGAAAAAAAAGAACTGGAAATGTTAATTGTGTCGCCCTTGAGTTAGGGTCGACTTGTTTATGTTTTTTAAAAAAATGTTTTCAATAAAAAGGACTTTTTTATAAAAATGAAATTATTATGTAGGTTTCACTAAAGAAATATGAAAATTCTCGTATAAAAGTTATTTTAGTACTTTGCTAAGCGCCAGTTTGGATGCACTACTTCTGCAGAAGAACTTCTAGGTGAAAAAAAATGAATCAAAGAGTTTAAATGAATTTAATTTCTCCATAAGTAACTAATTTCAACTTATGGAGAAGTTAAATTCATTTAACCTCTTTGATTCATTCTTTTTTTTTTTTCTTTTAGAAGTTCTTATGTAGAAGTGTATCCAAACTAGGCCTAAGAGTTAAAATAACAATTGTTTTCCTCGCTGGGAAATTTAGCTCCACCATAATATGGATGTTTCCAACTCGAACAGTATTACCTCCCGTGGAGAATACTTGTAGTTAAACAAAAAAAAAAACTTTTTAAAAATGTTTCTATAATGAAGTTATATAATAAACTCATCATTTTAAAAAATAAAATTAATCAAATGGTCCCTAAGAATATCTAATCTTTGAAGTGTTTGTACTTTATACCTGTTCTGGACCAGGATCAGCCTCAATGCGTCTACATTGATTTAGGCAGAGTCCTTGAGATCATTTTAGAAGATATATGTTGAGACTTGAGATGACTATGATGGGGTGAACATCGAGTCGCCACTTGAGACGTGTGAGCTTAGCGTCAAGGTGCGTAGGATTCATACCATGTGCGTTGTAATTGATTAACGAATTTTCCTGCCAAATTATGCCTATATAAATAGGGAATGCAAGGATTTAAGGTATGCATTCATACGGTGTAAATAATTCATTCCGTTGATTTTCTCGTTGACTTGAGCGTTAATACGCCTTTTATAGGCACACCCCCGTCTCTCCTCTGTATTTCATCGTGTAGCTTCTAGTTACCAGCCACAACCTACATTTTCACCAAAATCAGTCTTTTGAGGGATTCAGTTCAAACAATACCTATCCATAGAATTGTTAGTGTAAAATTTCTCATCCTCAATCGATCCCTTAGTAGCATATGAATCCGGGTGAAGTTCTTACCATCGGTGAGAGAGAAGAGAATAATTGATTTGTTACTTATATAACGTGTATTTAGATTTAGTGGAGATCTTCTTTACTATTGAACGAGTCCCTTTACTATTGAACAACAAGTCACAAGTCCAATAGAAAAAAGATACACACATTGCTTATGTGAGCCCCACAATAGAAGAGAAATTGTTATCATTTAGATTATCTCGTCTTCTATTTAAAATAACTTATAATTATATAAAATCCTATTCACATTGGGCTTTTGATGAAAAAAATGTTTTTTTTCCTATAACCAATAAAAAATAATTCAATTTAATTCTATATATAATTTGTTGTGAAGTAATTAATTTTCAAAATCTTTATCTTCACTTTAGTTATAATTTAAATAAGAATAGTATTCTATACCAAAAAATAGTGGTTGATCGTAGTGGAAGTGGACTGTGACCCTACACGGACTTTACATGCAAGGTCAGATGTTCGAATCCTGGAGTCGCCACTCTTGGGAGGGCTTTGAGTGTATTTGGTAAAACTAGCTGAAAAGCTAGCTGAAAGCTGGAAAGTTAGCTGAAAGCTTAAAACTAGCTGAAAACTGAAAAGGTAGCTGATTTGATTGAAGGTGTTTGGAAAAACTAGCTGAAAATGGTAAAATGACATAAAATGACATCATTAATTATTAAATAATGATAAATAGAGGTGGTTGAGGGATAAACTTGTAATTAATTTTCAGCTAGTAGCTGAAAATTAGAGCTTTTTTAAAGAAGCTACCTCAAGTAGCTTTTCAAAAAAGATAGTATCCAAAAAAGCTACCTTACCAAACACAACTGAAATAGTTTCAGCTAGCTGAAATGACTTACCAAAACACTCTATACCTAACCATTACCCCGACCCAAGGGTTAAACCCACAACTATGCCTATGAGATTCTCGGTAAAAAAAAAGTAAAAGACGTAACTTAATTGTTGTCTGTTTTAAGAGCCAGCTCTGGTTTCTAGTGATGTTTATTGAAGAAAAAATCTCTTGCAGTAGCATTAATTAGAGTCCCTTTTAAGCTTCTTTTTAGTATTTTTTAAGAGTCCTGCTAGGAGTGCCCTAAGGGCACTGGTTAAGGATCCATATACAGAGGGTTTTTGTTGGAAATACAGTATTGATTGCATTTGCAACATTAAATACTACGCATTCCAATAAAACATTTCTATTTTTGGATCCTTAACCCATGCCCTTAAGGCACTCGTAAGGGCACTCGTTAGCATTTTCCTTTATTGAAAAGTACTTTTTTTAAGCTAATCACATGTAAAGCTGAAATAACGTAGTATATTTAATACATTAAGGCAATATAGCCCCTTTTTCTGTCTTCGATGAGAAATCTCATAAATATAACTTAGTTTAGAGGCAGTGATTAGGTAAAATTTTCTCATCTTTACAATTGTATTAACATAGCCCTTTGATTTTTCCCTTATATCTTTTTCTCAATTTTCTAATGTTTTGACGAAAATATTTATTTGTTCCATAAAGAAAAATTTCTGCTTACAAAACTTCTAAATAGAATATAAATGAAGACATGCTTAGGTTGTGTCAGAGTCATGTTTCATATTCAACATATGTAAAGGTAAAGCCAAGAACATGAATATTTAACATTAGATTCTTCAGTTACAAAAACATGCACCCAATTCACAGCTAAAATGGTCGGTTCAGAATCTCGATTCAGTATGTCGTTTTCTGCTAACGTTTAGATTCCCTCTATGATAAATTTACCCGATTTTCCTTGTTTATGTGTCAAAATAAGAGAACACAAGGTTTACATGCTAGTGGGTCGACTTGTGCTAATTACTAATAGCCTAATAGGTACTAGTACTACTAACTCCTAAGATATCTAAAGTGATTTTTCTCCCTTTTTACTAGTCTAATTTTAGTGTAATCTGAAGTTATTACTCTCTTTTGAGAAGAGAGTTCACACTTTACACCAATTACGAAATTACATTATGCCACACATATAAATTTTCAAAGATTGCTTGAGTTCTACTAGCAGGGGAAGAAAAGTGAGATGGTTTCTTTTTAATTTTTTTTAAGGAGCATGTCATTCTTATTTGGCCTAAATTTCTGGAAATTGATTGGAAAAAGCATCATCTTTCTCCAATCACATCATCTTTTCCGTTGTTAGTTTAGCTTTGTGCCTTTTTTTGGATGGTAAGGGTTTGAACTTAGAAATTTATTTTGTAAGGATTATAACGCACTTTGACAATTTGTCATGTTAATACTAATGACAAAGTCAAATTCATATTGATTCTTCTCGTAATTATTCCTTGTCTTCACTGGGATGCACCGCCAAATGTATTGCATAGTTGCATTCCTTTATTACTTTTTGACCCAACATCAATTGTGTAGGCTGTTTCCCCTAAAATGGGTGTATTTAGTATAACTTACATTACCCAAAAAAAAGTATAGCACACATTATATTTTTAAAAATAAAATGGGAGAGAAAAAAGGTAGGTGAATTTCTTACTCTTCTTTTCTCAAGAAAGAAAAGCATATAGGAAAATATGTTTAATAGCGTACGTGACACGTGATAGTATTTGCTTTAGTGATAATCAATGTAATTAAGCAAAAGAGCAAGCATTGCTTTCAAAGAAAGCTTTTGCTAAAATTTCCTTATCATGAAAAGTTTCGGATAATTTACAAACTCAGTAATCACTTTTCCATATTGATTTTAAAATTAGAGCGGATCATTATTTACTTGTAACCAAATTATCATTAACTGAATGACAGGACGTGTTTTTATTGTGTCTTACCCCAACCGTGATTTTATAAGAAATTTTGATATTTGATTGTTTTGAATTAAAATTAATTTCATCTCAACTCACATTTTAATTTATGTGATAAATTATAATTTTTGTGTTGAGTTGAAAACTTTAATATAAAATTAATTTTAAAAGAGAAGTTCTCAAATATAAATCATACCATTTTAAACTTATTTTTAAATAAAATCAATTCTATAAAAACATCAAATACTCACTTAAATTAATACCAAATTAATGGTGATGAAAAGATATTTTAGAGGTGGAAGGGATTTAGGCAGATAAAAAATGTAGGTTAGATAACATGTATGAATTGCCTAAAATGGCCCACAAAAAAATTTTAACTCCTAAAAAAATGAGAGATTATATTTTAAAAATTATAGCATAAAAAAATATTGATTAAAAAATATTATATAACAAATTTTGAAATTATTTAAATTTCAGTTATTAATAAAATTTCAATTATAACTTCAAGAAAACAGTATAATATTTGTAAAATCGAAATTAAAAATTATTTTTTATAATTAAAATTTAATAAAACAAAATGAAATCAGAAGATGATTTGTGAAATCAAACGACCCTAATTATAATTTCATATTTTATTCTCTAAAAATAATCCAAAAAATTTATATTGAATTTACATAATGTTTTTGAAAATTCACAACCAACTCAATATTATCCAAAACTATTCTAAAATTTTGCTATTTAGACATCTCAATTAGTGAATGGCGAGAAGCAGTGAGATACATGATCAATTGTTCTTAAGATAGTTAAATGCAGAAATTAGACTGTTTCTCTTCACATCATAGAAGACAACAACAAAAAACGTTACCCATAAATGCTGTGTCCATACCATAGAGATCTCAACTACCACCCTTCAAATCCCAATTCAAATCAATCTTACACCAAATGAACAAAAACAAAACATGAGAAAGAAACTTCGGTCTTCAGCTTGACCTTGGATTCCAATTAAGATTTGACAAAATGACTATAATGTCCACAAGCTGACAAATATAAATTGACCACATAAGCTACCAGACATGTATGTATATCTGTACAATCATGGACAAGATAATAAAACAGTCTTACTTTGCACCCATGTTTTTATATACCTATTGCTATTAGCAGATAAAAGAAATAATTCATACCAAACATTCCTTAATGAACTCATGCTAAATAATTTATTGAAACACTGGGGTGTGGTCTAAATACATAAATCAACAGATTTAATTTGTGAAGCACAAGACATGAATGACAAAATATACCTGGGAACCTAAAGGTATGAACTATACACATACCCCACCAGAAATAACCATATCAAAACTATCATATTCAGGAATTCTGTGCCTCTTTCTCTATACACCCAAAAAAAAAGTTAAGAAAAAAAAAAAAAAAAACCCAGGTAAATGGTAATCAAACTGAATCAATTTATCTTCATATGGAACCTTCTTAGAATGAAGCAGCTTCTCCCTGGCTTCCTTTGCTGTGACGGTGTCGTTTTCCATGGTGATGCCGGCCACTACCAAATGTAACAGGATCAAATTTTCTTAGTCTTTCAGCTTCTTGGGGATTGATCACACACTCTGATGGAGGGACTCTGTATCTGACTCTGTCATAACAATAAGAGTATGTCATGTGCTTCTTCCTGAAATTCTCCATTTTGATTCTTTGTGCTGGTGTCACACCAGTTGGAACTGCTTCAGAACTTTGAGCATTGTCACACGTAGCTACTTGCTCAATTGGATCAACAGCACAACCATGCAGGACAAGGTTGGAGAATTCAGCAACATAGGGTGCATACTTGTAATTTACTCTGTATTTTCCTCCATTGGTAGCCCAATCAGATGCATCCCATATTGTTGCATAAAGAGTCATTGGCTTCGAGGGGAAATCTCCTCCCATAGATTCTGTTCTCTTAATTTCTCTAATAGGAACATTATCTACATAAAATCTGCACAAAGAAAAACATGAACACACAATTAAGAAAACAGATAAACTATTAACTAACATTTCAAAGTAGAAAAACTAACATAGTTGAATATGAAAAATAAAATTCCATTATAATTTCCTTATATCTCCCTCTGGCAACTAAAGAAAAAAAATCAAGGAATACTAATTACAAATTCATGAATTTAGGGGTTAAAGAAATCATTTTTGAACCCTACAAGGACATATATTATTTCAGCATTAGCTATGTTAATGTCTGTTTACAGCATCAACTATGTTAGTAATAATGTAACAGGAAAAACCAGTCATTTGATAAAACAGGGGGTTTGGGAAAGGGTAAAAGAAAATCAGAGAAATCTTTGAACAAAGCATCCTGAATCCAACAATAAAAGCCATCAAATTACTACTTATAAACAAGGATAAATATAGCATGAAAGGGAACAGTAAGAATGATGAAAAAATTACAGTAACAAAGGTGTAGATATGTTGTCTAGTGTATAAAATACAAAAAAGAACCAAATATTGGTAGGGTGTTCAGATAGCTACTCACATGATCTGAGAGTCTGTCCAGAGAATACTGTACTGATGGAAATCCTCTGCAGGATCAAACCAGAGACCATATCTTTCCTCTCTGCCAATGCTGGTACTTCCATTGCCATAAACATTGGTCTGAATCCTCCAGTCTTTGCCTCTAATGTTTCCCAAAAACTCAAAGTCAATTTCATCATGGTTCTTCTGGAACATGTCACCATTTGACATCTGTAGACAGAAAATATGATGAAACATTATTCTTTTTTCCATTTTCTCTGATTAAAATAATAACAAAGATAGCAAGACTGACGTTTCTGGTTCACAAAACAACTGAACTTTTACCATTTAAAAAGTTATTAAATAATGGTTAAAAATGGGAAAAAAACTAATTTTTCGTCTCCATCAGGGAGCATGAGATTGAAAACAAAAATGACATTAGAACTACAAGCATGCCTCAACACCTTATTACTAAAAATCCTGAGAGCTGCTCCCAAGAAAATCCATATCAAATCAAAAGGAAGAAAATTGATATTAAAAAAAAAAAAAACCAAAAGCTTCACTAAGAGGGATTGACCAGACTAGCTCAATAGAGATTGAGGTACTACTAGAATGAAGGAGAAATCTTGATCAAACGGTCTGTGATGATGATGGATATGGTAGAATTTCAAAAATGTGATAAAAATAGGTCTATTAAAAAAACACAGAGATATTGTTTTTATTGAATGAGTAAATTGAGCCAATCACTCACATAAAAGGCAACCACAACTCCGGCAGTGTAATCAGCAGGCAACTTAATCGAAGCACTGAAATATCCATGAAGGTAAAGATCATGAGAGACAAACCCGGAACCTGTAAACACAACCCAGAAAAGGAAAAACCAAAAAGGTCAGGACTTTAGCCAGAAAATCACCATCTCAAGAGGAATCAGACAACCCCATAAAAGCATAAATGGTAGCTGAAAAAAGGGGAGAAAAAAAAAGACCTGTTCTCTCATCCAGAGAAAGATGAACCAATTTCCCATCCCTATGGATGACCAAGTTACTGTCCCCAAACAAGGGTGTGTACCCTTCATCAAAGGGTATGATGGGCAAGTTTCTGGATGACCCAGAAGCGACAGCAAAAAGCATAGAGCAAAATAAGAGCAACCCCATATGAGACCCTCCTCCTCCCATGATTGTTTGGTTACTTTACTTGGTTCAGTTCAAAGACTGATTAATTAATGTGTGGATATATAAGAAGCGGTTGAATGAAGGGTGAAGGAGAAGAGAAGGATGAGAGAAAGAGAGAGGTTTGGAATAATCTTTCTTGTACACTATACAGCTAGAAGCGATAGAGAGAGCCGAAAAGGGCTGGTTAGAGAGAAAGACAGAGGCAAGTGAAGCTTATTTTTATTGGTGAGGAGTGTGTTGAGCTGTGTTCAAATGCGGACAAATAATATTTAAAAAAGTTTATTTAAGAAAAAGTATATTTTATATTGAAACCGTCATTTTCATTTATTAGCATTAAAGAAATATATTAAATACATGAATGGAAAATGAGAAATACAGTGTACACTCTCTCTTTGTTGCTCTGTTTTTTTCTGCTTTCTTTTCCGAGACTACAAAGACTTGTTGACAAAAGCACACGCGGTTCTGTTTTTATTTTTTAACGTTAATCTATGGTTAAAATAAATCAAAAGAATCCTTACCATAGTCAAATTTAAGTTAGATTCTCTAATATAATTATTTTTAATATTAAAAATGTAAACTTATCATATTTTAATTTTAAATAAAATATATTTCAAAATTTTTATTATTATATTAATTTTTAATGAATTTATAACATTTTAAATTTATTTATATATATTTAAATTTAAACAGTAAATATTTCAAAATTCAAAGGATATATATTCCAAAGATTTAATTGGAAACATCTAAAGCATATATATAGTTTTCCACATTAATTAAAATTTTGAATGGTGTCTTATAAATAACAGGAAGGAGTATTTTTTATTTTTGATAAATTCTAATTAGTTCCAAAAAAACACATTCTTAAAATAATGATTAAAAGTAAAAAAATTATTAAATGCTAATATTATAATGTATTGAATGCTATAATTTTCAATGTAATGTTTTATTTAATGATGTCTTGAGGCATTGATTAGCATAACCGTTTTAATTTTATATACTTTTAAGTATAAAAATATTTTATTTTCAACAAAATGCATATAACAAATTAATTAAAAATGATTTGACCTTTTTAGCGTGAGTATTTCAAAATTTAAAATAAATAAAAATATTATATTTTAATAATTAAAAATATAAATAATAAATATTTCCTCATATCTTTAAATTTTTAAAGTTCTGAATTGGAAACGTGTTTTTATGCCATTTTCATATTTTTTTAGAAATTTCTTAAACTAATAAGTATCTCATCTTGCATTGCATAATTTTTTTATAAAATATAAAAATTAAATTAAAATATCATTAAACATATTATTTAACGTTAGTTAATTGAATAAATTTAAATATTAATAAAAAATTAATAATATAATTCAATTGAATACTATTTAAAAATATAATTAATATTTATTAAATTTTGATTTAATTAAAAACTCTAAATACATGTTATATTATAAGGATGGGACTTGAATTTATGAAAAACAGAGTATGACATTATTTGAAGATATTAAAAATAACTAGATTAAATTAGAAAGTAAAGAGATAGATGTGACACAACAAGTAATGTAACTTACACAGTGAATTAGTAAGAACGAACAATAACTAATTCTTAACTACTCATATATACGTACATTTATAATTAATTAGATTATATGATGTGTATGCACCGTGTTTATAATAATGTTTATTCAGCTGGCATATGGTGAAATATTTTTATGAAATAGTAAATATTAGGGACTAATATTTAAAATTAATTATTGAAAATATTAAAAATTACGGGGGAAGTAAGATTTGATAAATTCATTGAACTTCTGAGGGGTGAGGTGTGAGGACGCTTGCATTTTAAGAGGGCTAAGGCCTAAGGTCCCCCATAGATTTTTTTTTTTTTCAAAAGGAAAGATTGTTAATTATAACTTAAGTGATATGGTTTATAATGCTTTAAAATAAAAAATAATACTAGAAGCTTAAAAATTAAACTTGAAGGCTTGAGTGAGGAAAAGTGACAAAACCCATAATATATGATAATAACAAAAGCTAAAATGAACAAATGAAGTAGAGTACAGCAGAGCAGAAAACCTACTCAATAGTCAAGACAAGTACGAAGGATTAGGGCCAAAATAATCATATTCTATAAACTTTTGGCACTCAAAAAAGGAGAACCCCTTTAATTTGTTTATTAGTAATAATTAAAAAATAGATATGTATAAAAGGTCAATTTGGGAATTGAAAATTGAGGCAGCCGGTGGCACTTGTGGATAAGCAATCAGAACCGACCTGGTCCCCAAGCGTGGCATAGTTTATACAGATGTTGAAGGACGTTAATGCCACTTGGCAATTACGTAAAAAAAGAAGGATGAATAGCGAGGGCATTAATGGAATGAAAAGTTGAACGCTCCGAATCTCCAATGAATTGAACGAGGAATGAGAATTGCGAGGGCCAGCGTTCAAAATTCGGCGCCCCAGTTATTTTGCCACGTGGATGTCACGTGAATACCAACTTTCTTTTGGCGGCGAATTGACGCGCCACCCAATCAAAACGCATGATTCATATAGATATAGTTAGTATTTAGCTTAGCCTTTGTTAATCTAACAAATTCCAAGTTATCATTTTTCATCATGCGGTTAAGCTTATTATTATTCCCTTAATAATTCCTTACCTTCGCCTTTGGTAAGCCCTTAGCCGAAAGTTAAAATTAGTAGTCGAAACAATTTCAATTGTGTTTAGTGAGGTAGCTTTTTTGGATAGCTACTAACTTTTCTTGAAAAGGTATTTAGAGTAGCTTTTTTTAAAAAAAAACTCCAATTTCAGATACTTGTTGAAAATTAATTATAAATTTATCCCTCAACCACCCTCACTTATCATTATTTAATAATTAATGAGGTTTTTATATACCATTTTTAGATAGTTTTACCAAACACATTCAATCAAATCAGCTAGCTTTTCAACTTTCAGCTAGTTTTACCAAACATATTATTAATCTCATTTTAGGGTGATTTTAATAGAACGGAGAGAAAATAAAAAAATGAGGTGGAAAAAATAAGTTAAAAATAGAAGAGAGATTTGGGGTGAATGATGTGAGATAATAAGAGTACAATAGAGTGAGAATATACAATGATATTTCGTTCTCATCTTATTTAATAACGAGAGAAATAAGAGTGATCTCGATAAAACAAGTGAATTTCCACCATTTCTCTTTCTTTTTTTAAGGAGAGAAAATTTTCTAATAAAACTTACATATTTAAATTTCTGTTATACTAAATAGATATTTTTCTTTATCCTATTTCCACTCCCTCCTCCTAATTTCCACCAATTTTTCCCAATCAAATGAGAGTTAGTTTTGAGTTCAAAATGAAAAATAAATGTTAGAATTGGTTATACTATTTTTTATGAATATTTACCAATTTATCCCATATACCTTTTTAATAAATGGATGCTTTAATAGTGATTTTTAAACATATTTTATTAAAAATATTAATCCATTATAAATAGACTTTAATAGTTAATTATGTATTTAATTTAGTAAAAAAATTATATTATTATCCAACAATATATTATAATATTACAAAATTTATTAAAATGTCATATTCACTAAATATTTTAAATGATAAATAAAACTTTTTATACCCTAAACCTTATGTAATATATTCATAAAAACTTCCACCATGATGTGGATGTTCTTGATTCGAACAAGATTATCTCTCGTGGAGGGTACATGTGGTTAAAAAAAAAATATATCCATAAAAACTTTATTATAAATAATAATATAACATATTAATTAAACATTAATTGTCATTTGATTAGTTAAGTCATTATATTCCAATATAGGGTGTGACTTTATTTAAAATTCTTTTGTTAAACGAAAATATTATATATTTTTTTCAAATGGGAATGATCACAAGTATTTTAAGATCTCTGGTTAGGGAATAAAAATATTTTTTATCAAAATATCTAGCAGTTAGTATTTTCTATGAATAATATAATTAATGTCGTAATTTTAATAATAAAAAATAATACTATATATTCGTACAACTTCATAGACAAGATTTTTTAATAGAATTAAAAATCCATTCAATAAAACGATCATTTATTGGATGGCCCTAATACAAAAGGGAGTATAGTACTACTATAGTCTTGTCTGGTTAATAATTTTTTGGGTTTTGGTATGCCTTGTTTTCCTAATATATATGAACCTCCGAGGGCCAAGGACAAGTTGCTACTTGGTGCTTGACAGCTGACGTGACATGCTGTCTCCTCCCTCCATGTCATCACCCAGTAGCCGTTACCCATTCTGGACTGGACTGGACCCCTCACCTTCCCGCAATCCTAGCTCCCCGTCATTCACGGAGTCACCCCCAATCGCCGTATCCCCCTCTCTTCCTTAACGTCCGTCCAAAACGCCGTCTACTCTTTTCACATCCTGTGACCCTCTCACCTGACCCCACCTCCTCGCTTAAGCGGGACCCAACTTTCACGCGTAACAATAAAATACTTAATTAATCGATTGCTCTGCTCCCTTTTTTTTTACATTAATTAAAAGCCGATTTGGTAAGAGTAAACTAAAAACTAAATAAAAAAGTTGTCTTTCTATTTTCCTCCATTGGGAAACGCGCGCTTTATGGGAAAGGAACCACTACCGAACGTTGTCGTCTCCACTACCGGGCGCATTTTAGACCATGTTGACATGAAATCCCTAACCTGCGCGGGAGTGAGCACCGCTTCGGGGGACATGGGGATGGGGGAATTGGATCTTCAGTCACGCACTCGATCCCAAGGTGCATAGTTGATGACGCTGTATTGGGTGGATGACATGCACGTGAGTTTTAGTTGAAATCCCGAGGGTGATCAATCTCAACCGTTGATCTTCTGACTCGGATCTTAAAAAACAGTTCTCTTGCCTTGTTTGGTTATCAGTGATATCATATCCAACGGCGAGGATGGCTCTTTGTGTTAACTAGGGTGAGGTGAATTGTTGCAGAAATTGAAGACACATTTATGTTGTTGACCTGTAAATAGTAGCGTGGACCTCTCTTTAGTACTCCTATATTCTCTCCAATCTCCATTTAATGACATATTTAGACCGTTAAGAGGACAAAAAATGGAACATAATTTTATTTATTTGATTTATTTATTACAATAACACTCTGCATAATGTTGGTTTAATAAATTTTATTATTTTATTTATAAAAAAAACATTAAGGACGGGTGATGGAGAGAGAGTCTGACATAACGGTAATATCAATAATGGGAAGGGATATTTTAGTCCATGTATCAGATATAGGTTCAGAAGTTTCAGTTTCTTGCCTCCTTGGATGAAAGATAATGCCAACAAGAAACAACAATGTTAAGGGCATGTTTGCCTGGGAGGGATTGACCCATAAATCAGGGGATGGGGTCCAACGGTGAATCGTCACCACTCGTTACACGTAAACTGCCACGTCATAAAGAAAGGTCAATCTCTCGTCTCACGGATCGCGGCATCTGTATTCTTTTTTCAGGGCTCTGTTCAGCCATTCAGTTCAGGTATTCTTTTGTGGTTTTGGATCTATTCAATTTTCATTATCCTGACTCATACGAGAAAAAAAAATAGAAAAATAAAAAAATTGAGGTTTATCCATTTCATGTGGCCAACCACCATGCAGGAATTAATGTAACTAATTCGACTCCTGAAATACCCCATTAAAAATTTAAAATGCTTGTTAAAATATTCTCACATGTCCAATTTAAATTTTAGATATTCTAATTATATTGAGCAAAAATATTTAAATATCTGTTGTGTGTTTCTGAAACTAACATCAATTTGCCACTTTCCATTTCTTCCGGAATTATGTAATCCTTACCGTAAATAACGTATGGTCTTGAGAAAGACAAATCATGTAGTTATCATATAATTGAAAAATATATTTTACATTTAAATTAGAATTTACTATATATACACTATAGTATACACATTTTTTCGACGTAACTATAGTTTACACATATTGGGCACTGGTTTATGTTTATAAAATTTCAAAAACTAGTATTACGATGAATGTCTAAATGTAACGTATATTTTGAAGCTCAACTATCAATTAAGATCAGCCAATCAAAATTCGGTAAGAACACAACTATGTCATTTACATTGATATGTATATTTTTTATAAATCAACTTCTATGTACACTTTTCTTAATAATTCAATTTTTAATTTATTTTTTCTTAAAGAATAACATATGACATTTTTAAAATTGATTATTTATATTCTTTGAAGTTTTAAATATTTGCATTTGATTCTTTTTTTTTGTTTTTCAAAATATATAGTTTAAAAAAATATTTTTTAAAAACTTTTTTTTTATAAATGAAATGATTTATTTATAACATTGTCACCACAAAAATAGAAGGTTTGTTGAGTAATAGATACAAAATAAAAGCCAAATTTATGAGTCAGCCCCATCACTTTTATTATTTACACAGATTATACCCTTCTTTCAAATTTGTATTGCAACCCAAAAATAAGTGTGAGGTGGGACTTGAGAAATCATCACTTATTTTTATTGGGGAAAAACAAATATTGCATCTATAAGTATTGCTTAAATATTGTAAATAAATAATTTTCTGATTAATATGTTTTTTATATTTTTATATTATATGTTTCATGCCTTCAAAAAAATATATTATATGTTTCATTATATTTATTTCGTATTTTACCTTATCATTTATTAATTTTTTATAAAATGTTATAATTTAATAGCATTTATGTCTTTTTTTAATTATATATATGGTGATGGTATGCTAGTTCTAGCCTAAAGCAAGTTGAGATGCTCAATTTATTTGGAAGGTTGAGTTTAGTTGCAGGGTCAAAGCATTGCCATCCTGGAGCGCACATGTTTGCTTGCATCACAGACACTTAAAATGACTTAATTATTAACTCTATTTATCGTTTCTGCAGTACGTATTTAAATTGGGCTCAATACATTTACATATAACACACATACATATATATATATATATATATATACTCCTGTATATATTAACCTTTTTACAATATTTTTTTTAATATCTTTTGAGAGTGAGATTCATTAATTCTTTGGTACAATTAAGGAGTAATTTTTTTTATGTTTTCATCTAATGATATATTTAATATTATTTAATGATTTTACACTTCCAGTATGATTTCATTAAGTGATGTGATAATAGTAGATAATAGTGTAAAAATTTTTTATAATTTTTTATTAAAAAAAATTAGGGTAAAGGGATGGTGCCCCAATTCAAGGCAGTAAAATATGAGACCTTATTTGCTCCACTCAAACAACCCCTTGGGATTTTTATAAATTTTCAATGAGTGTATATTAATTAAATTTTAAAAATAATTTGTATGTAAATATACTACCTAACAATTAACAAATAACTAAAGTAACTGAAAAATGGTTGAACAATATATGGATGACTGTTAATTAATTTGTCTTAATACACACCTAGCTAGTAGTCAATCAGATAAGTCGAATAAAAGTCATAAACGAGACAGTTTGTTGATGACTAAGCTTAACATACGCTAATGGCGGACTTGTTGCATAACGATCTTGATTTGAAAGTTGAAAACTTTAGTCGATCTTGGTCATCATTTTCCACAAAAACAGACACTTCCATTTTATTAATGCTCCATAATAAGAAAAATAATTGACCCAACATTTAACTCAATTCAAAGGTGATTATTAGATAAAATAAAATACTAGTAGTCAATCAGACAATATATATTTAATATAAGATATAGTAAAATATATTTTGTGCGGGCTATCTGTCATTTTTCTTATCTTTTCGGTTTACAATGCAATGAACCTATGACTTCTACCTAAATTCTCCCCACATTTTACTCAAGTTCAAGTGTATGTCACGCACCCAATCACTTGCTCATAGAGATTATAGACCTTTAATTACGCTCGATATATAATATATATATATATATATATATATATATATGTAGACTGATTTTATTTTCTAAGTTATGGTAATTAATGGGTAATATTTATATATTAGTATATTACATTACATTAATTAACTAAGTATATATAAGTAACTATTACGCGCGTATAACCAACCACCTATTGTGTAAAGAAAAAGAAACTGGTATTATCTTTCCAATCATTTGGATAATAAATTGTCCTGGATATATAAATTAGCTAGAATCATACTAAGAGTTACTATAATGCATGTTTGATCGATTACCGTCCATTATAAGCAAAGTTGCATGAATAAGCCAAATGATCCATGTGCATCTTAGATAAATGCGAATATCTAAAACTATGGTTGCGTCCTTTCCCAACACTTGGATCCTGTACACCATGGCATTCACATTATTTGGTCTCATTCTTAATTTCTTTAATTCATATAAATAATGTTTACTTTACTTTGTGAATTTGTTTGTTTTGAATATTTTGATTAATATATTGTTGTCGTTTTATGTAACCCAAAATAAGGTTAGCATTCTGCACCGAACCGAAAATGGTATATAGCTCCCTGCTTCCCCTAGCTTTGCTACCAAACAAGCAAGAAAATAAATAAATTAAAAAAATTAAGACATATGTATAGACTAGAGAGAGCAAGCGTGTACGCAGCATAAACCATAAAGCTAGCTATATGTTACTATAATTCAACGCAGTCCTTTTTGTTTTGGTAACTGGAATTCATGTTTTCTCTTTTTCATTTGTTGAAAAAAAGAGAAAAATAAGTAACTTTCGGTGCAACATAAACGGGCTAAAGTCAAAGTTGGGAGATACTGCGGCCCGTGATACATATATATGTACATATCAAATGTATGATATGATATGATTTATATATTGGTATCATGGTATATATGCGCTAAACAGAGCACATAAAAAAAATTAATTAATACCGGCCGGTTTGGAAATTGGAAGTTCATGCACTCCTACAGTCAAATCTATATTAATCCATGATGAATATTAAAAGTTAACAAAGGAAATGCTTCACTGCCGCCAAGGATCAGGCTAGCTCCTCTTAACTAAAACACATGTGTACTTAAAGGAAAGGAAATGAAATTGAACATATGTTAACATTTTTATATTATATATAGGGATAAAAACTACATTGCTTAATTAACACTAGTTTACATCATTAAATAAATTTATATATAAAATAATTTGGTTATAAATTTATTCTTATTATAATGACATGATTTGACTTAAATATTAATGAAAAGAGTTTAATAAACATTCATTGTGAATATTAAAATTAGTGATGCTACCACACTATTTATTAAATTTAATAACGTATGAAATGTCATATTCATTAAATAGAGTATGAATTTATTTATTTTAACACTAAGTACGTTGATCAATTGAAAGAGGTTGTTTTAGTTTAACCAGTGGTCTCGAATTCGAGCCTGAGTATTTGTTGGATGGATCACTTGTGGTTGAACGGAGGGGACTCATAACTAAAGTTGTAATTTTTTTAAGTAATTGTTGTGAACCTATTAATGCCCTTTTTGACATGTGTAATAATAAAATATTTATATCAAATATAAAAATATTACTAATTATTAGTTAATAAGTAATAATTATAAATATTTATTTTTAAAAAATAAAAATTAGTATGGTCTTTATCTCTTAGAATTATGCGTTCATTTTATAATTTGCTTTAGACCTACATATATGTTGGCTGGTCCTGCCTGACATGCTAATTGATCACAAGCCGAATTGCTTTAGGCAATTATAAGGAGCATTTCCTTCGTGGAATGTGTGAGTTTTAGCAAATGGCCTATTGCAGAGCCAAAAGGACTACCAAATCCTGGTGATCGGTAATAACTTCGTTCAACTAGTGGTTTTTTTATATCTTATGAAGAAAAAAATAGTCATGGTTATTGATTAAATTTTCTCATCACAGTAACAATTCAGCTGTCTGGGTATTAAGTTAGTTGGACATGGATTATGCTTTCCAACCAATGTCTCACCTGTGGTGCGTATATTGCATTGTTTCACTATTTTCATTTTCAACAATAAGGTTTTAACTATTGTTTCCTGTGTATACAGTTAAATGAAAATATGGTTAGGATGAAAATAGCTCACAACCTACTACTTGGACATCAAAATAACACTTCATTCTTTTTGTTGCTTAAAACACAGAAGTATTGTCTAATGTACAACTTCCCATCCCCTGAATGAAAAGATTTGCAAAGGTAACTTTGAATTTAACTCCAACATGTTAAGTACTCTAGCTTACTATGATCGCTTGACCTATGCCATAATCTCATTGTGGACTCTGTTGTTTTTTTTTTCAGGAGCAACACTTTCAGTTTTATTCAGTAAGCCTTCATTTTTTACACGAACAAGGACTTACAGACAAGTGAATTAATGTCAACGTTAAAGCTACCCTTTTTGTTGTTTTGTGAACAAATTTAACTATTTAAAACAGTATGTGTAGTGAATTTATCACTTCCATGTCAAACTATGCAAAACTAATTAATTTGCGTATATTTTACCATGGGTATGACTTTCTCCTTTGACTACTATTGGGCTAAGCCCATGCAGTGACGTCACTGAAAAAGTGGACCAAACACATTAACTTAACCAATAACCACAATACGAAATAAATAACACCGAGACTAATTGAATAAATAATTCTTTTCATGGTCCGTCAAAGATTAATGTCTAACCAACAATTCACCGTGTAGAATAGTAACCAATAATGACTGACAGTCTATACACCATTTAAAAACATGACACAATAATATAACTTAAACCATCCACCAAGCTTAATTGATTACATACTCTCATTCATGGTCCGTAACATTTAAATGCTTAAAATTAATTGTCCATGTCACACAAGGATCACAACGGCATATTCTAAATTCACCTCCACAATTGATTCTGCTGACAACAACCACATCTCTCGTCCAACCCCTCCTTATGACCGTTGTGAATAGAAAAAATTGGTGTCACTAACCATATTGCTCATTTCATTTCATCATACACTTCCCTTATTAAACCAACTATTGCAATATTAAGGGGAATTATTTGCTTTTACAAGACCACCTCCAATCGTCAAATAATAGAATTTTACTAATATCAGTCCTAAAAACCCAATGCATAATGATCAAACAATGGCGTGAAGGATAACAAAAGTTTACAAATATTAAAAACAGGCCACGGAGAACTGCTTAACCATCATACCATTCACTGTAATTCAGAAAGTAGAGCAGCAACATCATCGTGCTTGTTCCTCATGTCCATGTTCCATTCCCTCAGAATAATTTTGGGTCTGCCGTGTTAATGGAGAACCAAATTGCTTATGATAATAAAAGGTGAAGAAAAATTTCATTAACTTATTTATACGTATAATCTTTCCATACAAAAAAACCAAATTATAATTGTTATATAAACAAAAATATAGATTAATCAGATTACCAAATTCACATAGAGACCAAAGTTAAACTGACTTCCAGCTTCATGTCCACCTGCTGCCAATGTGCTACCAGCACCCTTTAGGGCACATAGTTGAGGACAACAATATTTTTATGTCCCACCCCTCCACATTAGCTGCACTTGTTCTTTCTCCTACCTTTAATGATACACTATTATTAGAACGACTGCAACCTTTTGTTCTAACTCGTACCGGATCCTGCAAATTACCATCCATTTCTACTGCATCATCAAATTGTTGTTGAAAAAGGTTTTTCTCCATATTTTTCCTTCAAATGTTGTATCTCTGAAGTTATCCATTCCCTAATATAAGTAAACTTTTCATCATATTGAGCACCTAGATTACATAATTCTCTACACTGCTCTAACATCGCGACATAACAGGCTATCAAGGCTGAGTCCCAATAGTGTGAGCTACTAATGAACGACTTACGAATGAGTCCTTAGCACGTTTGGTCCACCTCTCAAATATTAAATATTGAGGAAGTTCGCCATAGTCTAGGTAAACCAAAACACATACAATGTGGGGGCAGGGCAACCCATATGACTCCATACATTGGCAAGAACATTTGAATTCTTCTGATGGTGGATACAAAGACACAAACCATTCTTTCCACCACTTTGGTACCTCTTAATAGTGTAAATGTTCCACATCATTGACTCCCTGCAACCAACAACAAAGTTATGTGCAGCTCTAAATAATACTTTACGAAATATGAAGAATATATTCTTTGTGAAATGTTTGGAAGTTGACCATTCCAATGGCTGCAAATTTGTTCTCAATACTGCCTCACCCAACATACTTGCAAAGTCATCCTCATCTTCTTTATATCACATATAGTAAAGACAACACTGAAAGTTTTGAAAAAACTCTGTGAGGTTGTAACGGGATTTAAAACTTCCCGAGTTGGCCATGCAAGCTCTCACATCGAGATGTGGTCCTCAAACTAGTAAAAACTGCTCTATAATGTACGCAATAACCCACATGTGCTTTTCTCCAATAAATCATTCATCCAATTGTTCCTCCAATTGAAACTTAGTCACCATATTTGTCCACCTACGACAAAATTCAGCAACTTCAACATTAACAAACATACATTTCTCTAACTCCTCAACAAAACTAGGAATACCAACATTGGCAGTTGCATTCTGAAGCAAATGCCAAGCACACAAATGATGATGCGCCTCTGGAAATACTTTTCTTATCGCATTCCTCATTACCATACCATTGTTATAACAGTCGTGGGTGACTTCCCCTTCATTGCATCTTTAAATTGCTCAAGCAGCCACACATATGTATCTTCTGTCTCATTAGCCACAACAACACTTCCAAAAACTTTGTGCGGTTGTGATGATTGACACCAAAGAAAATAACCAACGGACACCGATATTTATTCCTCCCATATGTTGCATCAAATGCTAAGACATCACCAAAAAGTTGGTAATTTAACTAACTAATACCATCACACCAAAAAAGATGTGCACCCTATTTTCCTCATCAACTGTGTGTGTGAAGCTCATTAGAGGATCATGCTTTCGCATTTGGCGTAGATACTTCAGCACAGACTTGGCATCACATGATTGAAACTGCCTTGTTTGTCTATTTTGTTGTACATATCCTTTTCTGAAAACCCTATCATAACCTCCACAACGACTTGCAAATGATGCATATATGTCAGGTACGCTTATCCCTACACTTCTCATGCTGCTCATTTCCATTATATCTTATTCAGTCATTTTCCTATGAGCTGCTATCATTCGACAGAACTTTCTTCTAGCATATCATGATTGTGATCATCGTTGAACTCTTTCACACACCATCATCCAGAGCTGAAGTCAATACGAAGAGATAATAAAGCAAAGCAACCATATCTAGTTTCAGGTCTTGGTTCACGCTTCTTTAGATTATTGCTTGTCTTTTTCCTTCCCTGTTACAAAACAATGTCTGCTGCACAATTTCGCCTCTTGTGTTCCTAACCACCTTTCCTTTTCGGACAGCAAAACCCTTCTTCATTGCATACTTACAGTAAAAGACATACCCAAGTTCCAACTCCGCAAAGTCACATTTAGCAACCCCTTCAACTAATGCTCTTCATATCTATTTTCTGCATATCATCCAAATCATTGATACTCATTCCTATGCCTGCATACTCACTTTGACCTGCATCATCTTTATTACCGAAATGAATGGAGCCCTCATCATCACTATCTTCATTGTCCTCATCATCCTCACTATCATCACCATAGACATATACATTATCCCCTTCTTCTTCTTCTTCTTCTTCTTCTTCTTCTTCTTCTTCTTCTTCTTCTTCTTCTCTTTTCTTCTTCTTCCCCTCCTCCTCCTCCTCTTCCTCGTCGTCATCATCATACTCCACCTCTTATTGAATTTTATCTCCTCCAACCCCTGTAAAATAATAATAAAATTAAATTATATTTCAATTTCTTGTACACCACATATAACTTTTACTCTTCTGTCTGACTCCTCTCACTATTTATTAATTTATTTCTATCCAAATCAAAGCCATTTGATATCATTATAATGTTAATATTTTAGATAAAGAGTTTCAACATGACTTATTCATACACATGATCACCGAAACTTCAACATGGACTGTCTCACTTAATCCCACAGAACCAATTCACAAACTTTACTTCAAATAATAAATTCTACTATTTTCATGTATCAAATTAATAGGAAAAATAATGGACAATGGGGCATATAAACATATTAATAAAACTTCATGTACCTCTACTGATTCCTCCTCCAATTTATTTCATTGTGCATGTTCCCAATTACCTTCCATCTGAGTATGCAATTGTGTTAAATACTCGAAATGATAGTTTTGCCACCCATAGAGATCTTACCCGGCTCGAACAAAATTGTCTCTCGTAATATATGTGGTCTTGTACAAAAAAAATAATTTTTTTACATAAATAGTATTATTCATTAAATCTTTACATTATTAATGCAATTTAATTTCTATCTTTTATAATTAAAATATCAATCAATTGTTATATTTTTACATCCAATTTTTTTTACATCATTTCGCCTCCTTTACTTTTTTTTTCTTCTTTTTTTACCCTTTTTCATTATGTCATCAACCGTTAAATCTTTTTTAATTTCCCCATTTTGAATTTTCTCTCTTTTTTCATGCTAATCTTACACCCCATTTTGGGGTTTGAATAAAACTTTCGAATATCAATAACCTACACGGTTAAGATTGTATATATACATTAAACAATAAAGATCATATATAAAGTCTCACATTTTAATTTATCACCTAAAAATATCTCTAGAAATTGCGACAAACATTAACGACTTAGAGTCAATTTGAATAAATTATTTTATAAAAAGATTTCTAGAAAAAAAAATAGAATGAATTAATTAGGTAAAATGAATTCAACTTCTTCCATAAGTTTGAAATTAGTCTTTTATAACTTAAAATTTTTAACTTCTCCATAAATAAACTAATTTCAATTTATGAAAGAAATTGAGTTGATTATTTTACTTCATAATTTTGTTTCATAAATATTTCTAAACAAGTTTATCCAATATGGCCTTTAGAAGGATAAATAATTGTTTTCATGAAGAGCTCCAATTAAACGACACCACATGCATCAACTCAAGTAATTGATTTCTCTCTCTTCTCTGTTTTTTTTTTTGAAAAAAAAAATACCTATCTTAAGCACACCAGTAGCGCCTAAGAAAGGTTTATGACTACTGTAATAAAAATTGCTGAGGAGAGATCATAAGATGATGAGGGGGCAAAAATGACAATGATTACAGTAAGGGCATTCAATGTTGTAAAGTTGAAGTAGAGATCATAAAAGGAAAAAAAAAAAAAAAACAGTATGATATGTAAGAAATGCTAAGTTTATATATATACGAGATATGAAATGATATGATACTGATACATTATGTGATTAGATTCAGTTGTACTCAACAAACCACAAGAAGATAAAAAAGGAGATAACAATCTCTGAACAACGTGGATGCATCCATGGTGGGGTAGTTTTTCAGGAAACCATGGTAGGCCCTCGTAACATCATTTATTCCAGACATGTCAAACGCATAAGATAGATCCAACTCATATATACTTTCTCTCTCTTTGAGCTATCATGCATGCTTTGTAGTTTGTGGCACACTATTCCTTGCTTATATCCCAAGTTAAATGATTGGTTCTATATATGGAGCTCAATATATATAAAAAATGGTACAAGAAATTAAAATTAATGGGCGGTTTTCTTGTCAAAGATGCAGACAGATGAGGCGGTTTGGGACAACAGGAACTTTTAATTTTTTTAAAAAATGAGAAGGTTCCCTGGTAGGGGTAGGGTTGAATTAGGAATTAAGATAATGGCATTGTTTGCAATTTGTTGGTGGGGAATGTATGACTATATATGCATATGCATATATGTCTACCTTGATTAGGTTTGGGTCCATCTTTTCCAAGCTCTTATCCGTTAACTCCACAGATTGAAATTATCTATATATTCTCTTCCTTTAAATTTTTATTTCCTTAAAAGATTTAATGAAATATACACTGACAATGTAAAACATTCATCTAATGATGTGTTATCACATCATTTAATAAATTAAATAATACATAAGGTGTTATACTTAGGGGTGGGAATAGGCCGAGCCGAGCTAGGCTTTCCAAGGTCGGAACCTGGCCTGCACCTTAATCCATAGCCTGAGCCTGACCCGTTTACCTGACATAGGCTTATTTTATGGCCTGAGTCTGGCCCTATTTAAAGCCTGACATGGCCTGAAAGCCTGTTTTTAACAACCTGTTTTATAGTAAGGTACTTAAATATATCATAAGCATAGTTATGAATAGACTTATAGGCTCAAGTTTTTAAACAAACTTGAATGTTTATACAAGCTAATAAGCATATAATTATAGGAAAGTAATAAAAAATCTTTATAATTGTTACGTACCTGCTAAGATCGGGCCAGGGTAAGCTCGGTCATGATAAGCTCGGCCAGGGTAAGCTCGACAGAGGAAGCTCGGAGAGGTAGATCTGACACACCCTAGCAGGATCCCCGACTTGACTAAGGGAGGAAATCATACAGAAAAGGAAGAGCTAATATTAAGCAGCCTAACAGCGAGAATTAACGCATGTTGCCCCCTAATCAGCAAATCATGCCGATATAGAAGATACCCCCAGCACCTATAAAGGAGAGGCGTAGGCAGCATCAAACACACACTAGCTCTTCACTTAGCCTAGTTGTACCATCGAGTAGAATTAGGCTTTGTAAGAACATTTGGCGCCCACGTGGGGCTCTGGTAAAGCTCTCCCAGAGTACCACAAGAATCTCCAAAAGATGGTTAAAAACAAGATCTAACGCCAACGAAGATGGACCGACATTACAGGAGCTTGCTCACACGCTCGAACAACTCAGACAGGAGAACGAAAGGGTTTTGGAAGAAAACAGAGTGATGCGAGAACAACTGAATAATACGCGAGATTCTCGGGAAGAAGAAGAAGACGCGTACTCTTCAGGGACTCGAACTCTCTCAGAACGTCCAAGACCCCAGGTTCATGAGAATAATCATACTGATTCACGTTTCATCCTTTTACTGACTATAATGTCTGTTCCTTTACCAAGATATTTTAAATTCCCTGACCTGCCTGTCTACGATGGAACAACTAATCCGAATTCACATCTTACTAGATTTCATACAATAATGCTCACAACAGGTGCTACTGATCCTGTTTTGTGTAAGATTTTTCCAGGGACTTTGACAGGGCCCGCACTACAATGGTACTCAACTTTGAATCATGGATCAATTAAAGATTTTGAGGAGTTTAGCACCGCCTTTAAGAATCAATTCTCATCAAGCTGTCCTTTCAAGAAAACAGAAGACAGTCTGTTTAGCATACTTCAAGGTGACGATGAGCCACTTAAAGATTACATCAATCGATTTAACAAAGAAGCTATGCAAGTAAAAGAGCTCGATCCTAAGATACATCTCAGGGCGATCATCAACGGAGTAAAAGAAGGTCAGTTCGCAGACGAGTTAGCCAAGTCAAAACCAATCGACATAGCCGACTTCAGATGCAAAGCCTCAGGTCAGATAGATGCGGAGGAAGCAGCCGTAGCCAAAAGACGACTCAGAGCCATGCTAACAAAACCATTTGAAAAGGACGTTTCCCCTCGACACAATAATCAACAGAATAACAAAGGAAACTACAACTTCAAAAACCACCCAGGAAAGAAAAATGGAAGGTCGGCTAGACCGCCCCGACCAGCCCCAATTTTTAATCACTTCACTCCTCTAAATGCCAGAAGGAGCCAAATTGCGCGAGGTATATAATTCAAGAATCATCGAACTTCCCCCACCCCCTAAGGACACCCCTGAGGGGGTTGATCGGACAAAAAGGTGTGATTTTCATCGCGCATTTGGGCATAATACTGATGACTACTGGACTTTGAAAAACCAAATCGAACAACTCATCAGACTTGGTCACCTCGGGAGATACGTGTACGATGGTAGACATAAAAATAAAAAGAAGCAGCTTGGGTAGATCATGATCGTAGAAGAAATAGGGACGAATCCCCAGAAAGGAATCCCGGTCCAAATACACCTAGGAGAAGAGCTGGATCCATTCACACCATTTCAGGAGGATTCGCGGGAGGCGGACCTACCTCCTCTTCCAGAAAAAGACACCTTAGAACAATTTGTTCAGTAAACAAATTGGAGCGGAAGCAATCAGGTAAATCCCATCCTGTCATTTCTTTCCCTGACAGGGACTTTGCAGGTTTAAAGGACATGAATCAGGACGATCCAATGGTAGTCCGGATAAACATTGAAGGCTGCTCGGTCAGAAGAGTCTTGATAGACCAAGGAAGCTCTGCTGACGTCCTGTTCTAGAAGACTTACGAGGATCTTTCCCTCCCAACAGATACTATTCATCCTTTTGATGGAAGTCTGGTAGGATTCGCGGGAGAACAGGTAGAGGTCAGAGGTTATGTAAACCTTAGAACGACCTTTGGGTCTGATGGGATTTACAAAACCGTAAACGTAAAATATCCACTTGTCAATGCTCTTACTTCTTATAATATTATTATTGGGAGACCCACCTTAAATGCTTTGGGAGCAATCGTTTCAACTCCCCATTTAACTATGAAATTTCCTATTGATGACCAAAAGATAGGAGTTATGAGAGCCGAACAGGACGAGGCTCGGCGTTGCTAAGTAAAAAGCTTGGAAACAAGGAGATCTTCCAACAAAGATTCTGGAGCTGAACTCAGGATACACTCTACCGAGCTAGACCCAAGAATAGACTTCTCGGATAGAAGACCTCAACCTTCTGAGGAGCTAAAGATTGTCCAAATCGGCGACAAACCAGATAAACAACTCAGATTGGAAACAAGCCTTTCACCCCAAGAGGAACACCAGGTAATACAAATCCTAAAAGAAAATTCTGACTTATTTGCCTGGACTCCTGCAGACATGCCAGGGGTCGACCCAAATTTTGTATGTCACAAGCTAATGATCGATCCAAAGATCAAACCCATCTCCAAAGGAAACGAAGACTAGGCGAGGAGCGCAGAAATGCAGCACTAACAGAATCAAGAAACTGTTAGAAGCTGGTTTCATTAGGGAGATTGAATATACCACATGGCTTACGAATGTTGTCATGGTCAAAAAATCCAATGGGAAGTGGAGGATGTGCACTGACTTCACCGACCTGAACAAAGCATGCCCTAAGGACGCATATCCGTTCCCCAGCGTGGACCACCTAGTTGACGGAGCCTCTGGTGTCAAATATCTTAGCATTATGGATGCTTATTCGGGTTACAATCAAATCAGAATGAGCCCAGTGGATGAAGACAAAACAACTTTTATCATAGATATGGCCAACTACTGCTACAAAGTTATGCCCTTTGGATTAAAAAATGTCGGGGCAACATATCAAAGACTGATGGACAAGATATTCGCGGAGCAGATTGGGCGCAATATAGAAGTCTACATCGACGACATGGTGGTCAAGACTCAAACGGACAGAAAGCATATTGATGATCTCCAAGAAATTTTTAACCAACTCAGGAAATACAATATGAGGCTCAACCCAGAGAAATGTCAAGCTATCCTAGCAATGAAAAGCCCATCCAACATGAAGGAGGTACAAAGGCTGGCTAGAAGAATTGTAGCCTTATCCAGATTTTTATCTAAATCTGGAGAACGTTTGAGACATCTTTTCAATCTATTAGACAAGGGAGTAAATTCCAGTGGACAGAGGAGTGCGAGCAAGCTTTCCAACAATCAAGACCTACCTTTCACAACCTCCCATTCTAAAGAAACCAGATCTGGAGAAAGAAATCTTAGTATACCTAGCAGTAAGCGAACAAGCCATCAATGCTGTTTTGGTTCAGGAAAATCCTGATGGACAACAACCAATCTATTTTGTGAGTAGAGCTCTGCAGGGCCCTGAATAAGATACCAAAAAATTGAAAAGGTAATTCTTGCAGTTAACAGTCGCACGAAGACTTAGACCATATTTCCAGACTCATCAGGTAGTTGTGAAAACTGATCAACCAATAAAGCAAATCTTACATAAGCCTGAGCTAGCAGGAAGGATGATCAAATGGTCGGTTGAGCTGTCAGAATTCGGGATAATCTACCAACCAAGAGGACCAATTAAGTTACAGATCCAAGCAGATTTCCTGGTAGAGCTCACCCCAGCTGATGAGCAAAAGAAGCAACTTTGGACATTTATGTTGATGGAGCATCAAATATAAAAAGGTAGTGGAGCCGGAGTCATCCTAGAAGGACCAAATAATTTGGTTCTCGAACAATCCCTTTGTTTTGAATTAAAGCAAGCAATAATCAGGCAGAGTACGAAGCACTCATAGCAGGACTGCTCCTAGCCAAGGAAGTTGGAGCGAACTATATAACCGTCTTCAGTGACTCACAGTTGGTCACAGGCCAGGTCGGAGGAGAATATCAAACAAGAGATCCTCAACTTTCCAGGTATTTGAATAAGGTAAAAAGCTTAATAACTAACTTTGCAGTCTTTAAAATTCAGCACATAACTAGAGAGCAAAACCTGAGAGCTGATCTATTATCCAAGCTCCGAGTACAAAAAAACCAGGATGCAACAAATCGATTATACAAGAAACCTTACAAAAACCAAGTATCGACGAAGATTCAGAGGTAATAAACATCACCACTTCAAATTCTTGGATAACTCCTTTTTTCAATATCTTCAGAACAACAGGTTACCTCCCGACCCTATCGAAGCTCGGAAAATCATGTACCACTCCAGCTTCTATGTAATCAAAACGGACAACTTTACCGAAGAGGATATTCATCCCCCCTTTTAAGATGCATCACAAATGATCAACAAAGCTACATCTTGAAGGAAGTACAGAAGAAGAAGTAGTGCAAGCCATGGGGGAGCAAGATCATTAGCAGCCAAAATTCTGAGAGCTGGATTTACTGGCCAACATTAAGGGCTGACGCTAAGGAGTTCGTGAAAAAATGTGATGCTTGTCAAAAATTCGCAAAGTTCAGCTACATGAGTCCGGAGGAACTACACAGTATCACGTCCCCATGGCCCTTCGCAATGTGGGGGATAGATCTCCTCGGCCCGTTCCCATTAGCTCCTGGACAGGTCAAATACCTAGTCGTCGCCATCGACTACTTCACCAACTGGATCGAAGCAGAGCCTTTATCATCAATAACTTCAGGAAAAATAAGTAAATTCATCTGGAGACAGATAATATGCCGGCATGGTATCCCAAACACAATAATATCAGACAATGGAAAGCAATTCGATTGCAGGGAATTTACCGATCTATGCAGAGAATATAACATGAAACATATCAAGGCTTCAGTTGAACACCCACAGACAAATGGACAAGCTGAAGCGGCCAACAAAATAATACTCAATGGATTAAAGAAAAGACTTGGAGAAGCGAAAGGAAGATGGACCGAAGTACCAATGGTTTTGTGGTCATATCACACACACCTCAATCGGCAACAGGAGAGAGAAAACCATATCGATTGACCTATGGAAGCGACGCGATGATCCCTGTAGAGGTATCCTACATGAGCCCTCGGGGTTCAAGAGTTCAACGCTGGAGAGAATGAAAATAATTTGAGAACCGAATTGGATCTATTAACAGAAGAACGAGAAGTGGCACACCTCAGAGAACAAGTTTGTAAAGATAGATCAGCCAGAAGGTACAACTCAAAAATTCAACCCAGGAAATTTATAAAGGGAGACTTGGTTTTACGAAAAATCGAGTAAGCAAGAAAAGACCCAAGGCATGGGAAGCTCGCCCCGAACTGGGAAGGCCCATTCAGAATCAAGAAAGAAGTCGTCCTCGGGGCATACGAGTTGGAAAAGCTAACAGGAAGACCCATACCTAGGACTTGGAACGCCAAACATCTAAGATTTTATTTCAGTTAGCTACAAATTGTATAATGACAGTCAGGTTAGGTACTCTTTGTCCTATCTTGGTTTTTTTATCCCTAAGGAGGGTTTTTACCGAGAAAGGTTTTAACGAGGCTTAATTTTGACTATAAACCAATAAATAGTATATTTGTCTTATATTTTCATCTCCATTAAAATTCTCCAAAGGAAAGACGTGTTTCGCCAAATCTATGCTCTAAAAACTGAGTTTTCATCTCAGGGTAACGAGCTTACACTCTAAAAACTGAGTCTCACCTCAGGGTAACGAGTTAAAATTCTCCAAGGAAAGACGTGATTCGCCAAATCTATGCTCTAAAAATTGAGTTTTCATCTCAGGGTAACGAGCTTACACTCTAAAAACTGAGTCTCACCTCAGGGTAACGAGTTAAAATTCTCCAAAGGAAAGACGTGATTCGCCAAATCTATGCTCTAAAAACTGAGTTTCATCTCAGGGTAACAAGCTTCTAAAAACTGAGTCTCAACTCAGGGTAACGAGTTAAAATTCTCCAAAGGGAAGACGTGATTCGCCAAATCTATGCTCTAAAAACTGAGTTTTCATCTCAGGGTAACGAGCTTACACTCTAAAAACTGAGTCTCACCTCAGGGTAACGAGTTTAAAATTCTCCAAAGGGAAGACGTGTTTCACCAAATCTATGCTCTAAAAACTGAGTTTTCATCTCAGGGTAACGAGCTTACACTCTAAAAACTGAGTCTCACCTCAGGGTAACGAGTTAAAATTCTTCAAAGGGAAGACGTGTTTCGCCAAATCTATGCTCTAAAAACTGAATTTTCATCTCAAGGGTAACGAGTTTACACTCTAAAAACCGAGTTTCATCTCAAGATATTGTCACAAGGATCAAATTGCTCATACCTAGCAGTACTCGTACCTAAGAGTTTAATTTTCAAGATTATACTCATCGTAACCGATGGATCCTCCCTAGTTCAAGTTCAATACTTGGATATTGCCACAAGGATCAAACTGCTCATACCTAGCAGTACTCTTACCTAAGAGTTTAATTTTCAGGATTATACTCATCATAACTAATGGATCCTCCCCTAGTTCAAGTTCAACGCTTAATATTGCCACAAGGATCAAACTGCTCATACCTAGCAGTACTCGTACCTAAGATTTTAATTTTCAAGATTATACTCATCGTAACCGATGGATCCTCCCCTAGTTCAAGTTCAATACTTGGATATTTCCACAAGGATCAAACTGCTCATACCTAGCAGTACTCGTACCTAAGAGTTTAATTTTCAGGATTATACTCATCATAACTAATGGATCCTCCCTAGTTCAAGTTCAATGTTTAATATTGTCACAAGGATCAACTCCTCGTACTAAGAAGCTGTTTTGCACACCACCTCAGCTTTACTACAAAAACCAGGTTCAACATTTCAATAATTTTATGAAATTTTCTTTTTTATACCCTCGTACAGCATTCAACATTCCAGTAAATCAATAATACGAGATCCAAATGAAAATAGAAAGGAAAACTTGCATTCAGAATTCAAAAGTTTACACCAGAAGACTACCTACCACACACAAGACGTAGGACACAAAAAATATTACAAAACCCCTTTTTCCTTTAGAAGGAAAAAGGTTGGAGCTGATACAACCAAATAAGACCATTAGGTTACACCAGAAGACTACCCTACATAACCTATTCAAAAGGGGAAGATGTCACAAGACTACGGCAGGGACCAATTTCTTGAAACTCCCCTACCTCCACCCCCTCGAAAACCACTCGGTCGTGAGCAGCAGAAACCTTCTCGGTGCACCTAAAAGCCGAAGAACCAAGCCCAGTTCTGGATTTCCTCACAAACTTGGCCCCCCATCTTTGGCATAAGAAGAAAAAACTTCAGATTCCTTCAAACGGAACCTGAAACCTTCACTCCCATCCTCAGTTAATCTGCTTGATCCAAAAAGATTTACCAAAGAAAATTCCAACATCAATTAATCTGTTGATCCGTTCCCTGATCAGCATCGGATCAAACAGATTAACTGATATAAGAAAATCCTCTGCCTTCTTGTACAACTCGGACATGGAAAGAAAGAAATGAAGTTCGAAGTGACAAAAAAAGGGAAGGCAATTTCCCCTTTTATATGCAATGGAAAGCCCTAAAAGTTAACGGAATGCAATAAATACGGCACAGAAATCGATCGTAAACACTAATTCTTACGTTTTTGAAGAAGAGAAAGTCATGGACGGTGCAAAGAAAACGTGCGCATTTCATAAACATTCCAAATTTCGGATTACATACATCAAAAACAGAAATAAAGTTAAGGTTGATCAACAGGAGTCTTCTCAGCATCTTCAACAGATCGGACGAGGAAGGATCATCTCCATTAAGACCCCGTCCACAACCTCCTTCAGAACATCGCAACTGGAAACATTAAAAGATGGGTACAAGGCCATGACCTGTTCCAAAGCTTGAGAAAATCCTTGATCATAAGTTTGAGCAGCGCCAGCCTCAATCTTGTCTTTTGCTTCCTCAACCTCCTTCTTTTCCTCAAGAACTCCAGCAAGTGACTCCTCGGCCTTGATCCTAGCAATCTTTTCAGTAGTAGCAATCTGCCTGGCTAGGGAGTCCTTGTCTTCTTTCAAGCCTTCATTTTCTTTGGTCAAAAGAATAACTCGCCCCTATAACCCCGCCACCTTAGTTTTCATCTCCTCATATCCAACCAGCTGCTTTTGTAAATCATCAACAGATTTAGTCAGCTCGGACTCTCGAGAAGAACTAAAAGCATCATGCCTTTCCAGGTAACTGGAAAGGGCGAGCTGCAGCTTAACACCTATGTGCTGAAGCATGAGTTGAGCAGACCGAGGACCCCATTTATCTAAATACTTCACACCACTCTTTAGGAGGAGATTGCTGTCTATGACCTGGTGAACATCAAAACGGTTATCCCATAGAGAACATATATTGGGACCCGACCTGGTAAAATCCTGAAACACCTGTACACCCGTACCCTCGGCAGGTAACTCAGGACCAACATCTTTTACAACATCCAAGCGAAGAGAAGAACTACGAGGACGCTTTCTGGAAGTCTCTTTAGATGGGGACTTATCCGAGGATGTCCCTAGAGGATTTGACACTGGAGTTCCAGAAGCAGCTTCACCAAGGACCTTCTCGGCCTGGCTAGTTCCAATCTTAGCCTTCTCGGCCCGTTGAGCCGCGAGACGACGAGCCAACACCTTCTTGTCTAAAGCAGTGGCCATACTCTCTACAATTAAAGAAATATGAATGAAATTATCATACCGAGAAAAGCCTAAACAAAATGAATACACAAGATCAAAGCATACCAATATATCTCTTAAGATCAGCAGACTTGTTCTCTAACTTAATCAATTTGCCACACTTCAACCCAGTGGCTTCTTTCAAAAAATTCACCTCAATCAACTCCTCGGGAGAAAAGAATTCGGCCTCAAAAGAAAGAACAGCACGTGGACGAGGAGACCAGTATATGGGGAAAGTCAAGTTTTTATTATCATCAAGAAAGAATTCGTCCCCCTTTTCACTAAAAAGGCAGAAAAAATGATCTTTAAATTGTTTGAGGGAAAGAGGTATAGGGAACCATTATTCTTCTATTGGACCGGCTATTAATCGGGATTAAACCCAACGGACGAGTTACTTTAACTTGAAAAAAGTAGAAAAATTTAGGACAAGTCGGAGTTATACCAAAAAAGTCACAAAGGATCTGGAACCCTTTTATAAAACCCCAAGAATTCGGATAGAGTTGAGTAGGAGCAACGTTAAGAAGACGAAGGAGAGAACATTCAAAGTCAGTAAAGGGAATTCGGACGTTAAACTCACTGAACAATTTATCAAACACATAGACGACATCGTGAACCGAGTTAGGGGTACGCCGATGACAGATCCTATCTCCTGGATTAAACCAACTACAATTTATGGAACTCTTAGTACTCGGTCAGGTAAAATTTACTTGACCAACAAACTTCCTAAGAGAGGGTTCATCGGTGTATACCGAGGAAGAATCCCGGATTAACTCCGCCACCCAGGAATAACCCACAAAGTCATACTCAGACTCGTCTTTGTCTTCCTCGTCAACCTTAAACACAACCTTCAAACTCACCCTCACCGGAGTACTTTAGTACCTTCTTCTTTTTCTTTTTTCCAGGACCACCAGAACCCTCCCCCTCCTCACGGGAAACATCAACCAAGACAGGGGCACAGTAAGAAGACCCAACATTACCCTCACCCAAATCCTCACTAGAGGAATCAGTACTTGTGCTATCAATAGAACTCAAAAAGAAATGGATGATGCCCTACCATGGTAACTCTCACCATCGGAACCCTCACCAGAAAACT
The DNA here is from genome assembly GCA_026901365.1 of Sesbania bispinosa. Classification (NCBI taxonomy): domain Eukaryota; kingdom Viridiplantae; phylum Streptophyta; class Magnoliopsida; order Fabales; family Fabaceae; genus Sesbania; species Sesbania bispinosa. The sequence continues at coordinate 1,679,815 of QLOH01000053.1, forward strand.
CAGAAGTTGCTCTAGAAGACATAGCCAAAAATGAAGAAAAGACAACAGAGGAGAAGGGCGTGTACCTGAGAGCAGAAAGAGAAGCAGAAAACACAAAAATGGAGGGCACGAACAGCGCTGAAGTACAGAGAAAAAGAGACGCAGAAGCACGGGGATAATGAAACAAGGAAGAACAGAGATGAAAGCTTTCGTAGCAAGGAAAGGATTTCATCGAAACCCTATATAGGGCGCGAAACGGTAAGGATCTCAAAGGACACGAAAATGAAGAGTCGGGTGAGCCAAAGGGGCGGACCATCGTAACAATGAACGGTGGAGATCAACCCAATCCAACGATCATTATTCAACTGCAACGGCTGACAACATACGAGAGGTAGGACCAAACAGATCCAAATAAAGGCACCATTCGGGTAGAGAGAACTGAAATGAAAGAACTACTTCACTGAGTATCACTTCGTAGCTTGGGAGACTTATGATATGTACGAGATGTTACGTACCAGCTAAGCTCGTACTTTCTCTGAACAAGTCGGCTAGGATGAGCTCGGATCAATATCAATCAGAAGTATCACAACAGAAACAAATAAGTTACTTCACTGTATAACACTTCGTAGCTTGGGAGACTTATGTTACGTACCTGCTAAGATCGGCCAGGGTAAGCTTGGTCATGATAAGCTCGGCCAGGGTAAGCTCGACCAGAGGAAGCTCAGAGAGGTAGATCTGACACACCTAGCAGGATCCCGACTTGACTAAGGGAGGAATGCATACAGAAAAGGAAAGAGCTGATATTAAGTAGCCTAACAGCAGAATTAACGCATGTTGCCCCCCAATCAGCAAATCATGCCGTATATAGAAGATACCCCACACCTATAAAAGGAGAGGCGTAGGTAGCATCAAACACAACTAGCTTCTTCACTCAGCCTAGTTGTACCATCCGAGTAGAATTTAGGCTTTGTAAGAACAATAATAATAATAACAATATAAAAAATATTAGTATTTTTTTATATTTAGTTAAATAAGTCGGCCTGATAGGTTTAAAAGGCTTTTTCGATGGTCTGAAGCCTGACGTGTTTTGCTATATAGGCTTTTGAAAAGCCTTGGCATGATCTATTTAAAAAATTGGCCTGGCCTGGCCTGGGCCTGATGTAGGTGGTGGTAGTATGCCCCTGACGAGCGGCCTGGCCTGTTCCCACCGTACCCCTTGTTATACTCATTAAATGAGGTGGCAACACATCTATACCAATTAAACTCTTCCTTAAATACAAATAATATATTATAAAAATTATTTTCTTTTATATAATAATATTATATGTTAGCTATTAATTTTTTTTGTTGGAGCATTAATTTTAAATTTGAAAAACAACAAATTAAGGGGCCGTTTGAGGTGGTTGTGGGTTTTCAGTTGTTGGTTTTCAATTAAGTTTTTACAAGTCAAAACTGAAAACTAAATATCACTTTTTGTGGTTTTCAAAACGTCCATTTTGAAAACCATAAAATATGGTTTTTAGTCTTCAGTTTTAAGTTATAGAAACTCTTCGTTAAAATTTTATAAAAAAAAAAAACTGAAAACTCGCAACCACACCAATCCGCAACTAAAACAAATCAAAGTCATGATTTAATCGATTCTATCAGGAGATGGGGAAATTTAGAGATATCTGTATTAATTGTACATATACTCAGTTCAGTTTGTTCCTTGTGTTATTATTTGCTGTCACCATAATTTTATCACTTTGTTTCTTTAAGTTTTAATTAATTTTGTTAGCACAATCCTTTTGTATGGTATCAGTCATCAGGTTCATTTGAGCTAAGTAGGAATGTAGGATAACATTACTCACAGTGTATATATATTAAACTCTTATAAGGATTTAATTAGTATACTGTCAAAAGTTTTACACAGACATGCAATGGTGTGCCGCCACATCATTTAATGAATATGACACCTCATATATTATTAAATTCAATAAATGATATGGCAGTACATCATTGGATGTCTGTGTAAAATTTCTTTACATTTACGGTGTATATATATTAAACTCTAATTATAATTGTGAATAAGAAATGTTCCGTTGAAGAGAGGGAGAATTTGGAGAATATCTGATCTATAGGAAGGTACTCAATACTCGTACGTGGTTAATAGCTAGGTGCTACTTGAACAAGTGTATGCATTTGGTTACCCGAATAAGTTTCCAACCATATACATAAGCATGCATGTGATCATCTATGTAAAGCGGACTAGCTACCGTTAGGCTAATGGGAATCTTACTCCAATGTTCATGGGACCGAGGACAACAATATCCCTTGGTAAATTGCAAGGGAGGATATCATGGATCATGTCCATATAATGACTAATTCATTTGCAATAATAGGGGTGTATACATATAGGGGTGTAAATAGGTGGGGTTGTGTTTTTAAAACTTTTTTTTTTGTTTAACCACATGTATACTACATGGGAGGCAATTCTGTTTGAGATTATTTTCATCCACAAGACTCGAACCTGAGACCTTGCTTAAGGGGAATCAAGCATGTACCACTTGAATCAACCCCGTTGGTTCGTGTTTTTTAAACATTTGAATTATTTATTTAATATAAGTTTATTTTATGACTTAGTCTAATCTGATATATTTTTATTTTTGATTAGGAATCCCCCACAAGCATAGCTGATATATACAAGCTTATTTTAAAGTGTATTTTATTATAATAAGGTATGACATATTTATAGACTTATAGGCTCAAATATTTTCTATATGACAACATGCTTGGGTATTTAAATAATCGAAATAGTATATAATTTTAAGATATTATAATAAAAAACTAATATAATGATAATAGTAAATAATAAAAATGTTGTTATACTATTTATACTTACTTAAATATGGAGGTCTAATAGACTTAAAAGCTTTTTACACAGACTGAAGTCTAACCTCTTTAGTCACATAAACTTTTGAAAAAACTTTGACCTAGTTTATATAATACATCAATCTAAATTAAGCATGATGTAGGATAGGTCGTAGGCTCTCGACGAGCGTCCAAACCCATTTCCACCCCTTAAGGCACACATCAATTTTATTGATTGGCCGAGGTAACCAATCCTAGACTAATAACTTGAGTTGCTTGAACCCAACGTAGAATAAGAACATTTTGAGTTGAATAAGGGTAATTTTGCATCTTACAAGATATATGTTTAAGTCCTCATCACTTTTCTCGTTGATGTGAGGTAAATATAAGTTTTTTTGTAAGTACTCTTGAATTTCATAGACTTTGAGCCAAATTGGATAAACTTCTCAAGAGTACTTATAAGAAAAGAAAATTTTAGACGAACTTGCAATAACTAGGAGTCTTCTACATAATAATTTCCTACACATAAATACAAATTAGCCCATGTACTTCAACTTCTTTAGAAGCTCCCTCATTTAACTTCTCTATATAATCACTTACAAAGACTTTTTCATTGAGAACCAAATACTTATATCAGTTGAAAAGCTCTCATAAGCTAGACGCTAATCCAAATTAGGCCTTTACCTATTTTGAATGATGTACCATCAGCTTACTCTAAAGTTTTATTTACCAACAAAGAGAAAATGTTACAAGTGTGTCAATGCATGATTACATTACAAATTGCATTAATTACATTTAACTTAACTCCAAATCATCACACAATTTAACTTAATTTACTAAGTTTACCTTAGTCATTTAAATTGAATTATTATAAGTATAAATATGTATAACTATATAACTACATATTTGAAATAATATATACCACATCAGTTTAGATCTCACAAACTTTTGATGTTGTTGTGGTGCGTCCTTTGAAACCCCATTTGTCAAAATCATGCCCACATTTTGTTAATGAAACTTACACAAGAAAGTTTTATGCTAACAAGCTTTGATTCCTATAAAATGAAAAATTCACATTAGATGGCGGATTAAAAAGTACCATTTATTAAAAAAACGGATTGGGTCGAAGGACCCTGATCTAGGAAGCACACTAGGACTGACCCATGAAGTTTCGCCTTGACTTGGGCCAAGAACACTCCATTGGGCCAACTTAAGGGCATTATAAATGGGGACTCCCTACAGTTAGAGCAATGGGTCCCTAGGTGTGGTTCACACTTCACACACTAAGATTTTAAAATATTCATCCCAACGTTCTCATTGCAGATGTAAAAAAACCCGCACCCGTGGGTACCCGCGGGTAAAATCCGCTGCGGGTCGGGTTCTGTAACGTCCTAATTTTTAAATTCAGAAATAATGTCTTGGGAGCACTATTTCCAAACTCGTGAAATTAATTTGTCAATTTCGCGTATCAATATAAAACACAATCGCTTGAGTAACCCAACAATTACTAAAGCTCCAACATACATACATAAATCAAAGAATACCAATACAGAGTTGCCATCAAGGCTACAATACAAGACATTATAGTAATCTTATAAATCCATAAGAACATCCTAATTAATAGCAATAATGGTTCCAAGCAACGTTAACTACTTCGAACATGACTAAACATTAAGCTATCATCACCCATGAATCTTTTACTGCTCGTCACTACCCTGTGAAGTATCCTGCACCACTGAAATATTGTTCCCATGGAATGGGGTGAGACCAACGTCCCAGTGAGCGTAACAAGTGTGTGCGGTGTGGGGAAACAATCAAGAATCATCACAATTACACATATTTATCTAGAGCATCATGAATAAATGAATTACACATAACATGTCATCATTGGAATAATGTTTATGATGCAATGCATGACTTTGAGGTGTTGTTACCCGACACCCGGGGTCTTTCCTCTGTAACGTGACTGTGATGAGCGCTCGGCCATGTAACCAAGGACCGTCGTCTAGGGCTACCTATGATTAAATCTTAAATAATGTTTAAATTTCATTCTGTGAATGGGGACCCCATCTCCCTCTTGGCCATGAGTTCGATGTGGTTACCTCGTCTTTCTTAATTAAATTGCCCGAAGGCCTGTGATGGTCAATGACCCTGTGATAGCTCGGAGGCTCTGTGATGGCTATAAGCCCTGTGATATCTTAACTCATAATTCATGACTGTGATGGCCAAAGGCCCATGATTACATAATAATATGCTCAATAGTTCATGACTGTGATGGCCAAAGGCTCATGCTTTCATAATAACATACTCAAAGTTATCATACATCATTCAAGTCATCTACCCTATGGTTTTGCAAGTCAATACATCCAATCATCAATGCATTCATATTTCCTACGTTATCTCATAAATACATCATCACTTCCAAGAAGAAGAGAGAAATAAGAATAGGGTCATGCTATGGCATCAATCAAGACAAACAAGTGAGAGTCACACCCACCTGAGAGTCGAGAAACGATGGAAGAATGAAGAAGTAGAGGGCCTCCTTGATGAGAGGAAAGATTGATGAAAGATTCGTTCTTGGAGTGTGGGAATCGTTCTTGATCGTCACATGGATGTTCTCTCACTAGAACCTCTCTTTCTCTCTTTAAAAGTGCGAAGAAACGGATTTGGAAAACGAGTGAAAACTGACTGAGTTCGAGATTTAACGTTTGCAGTAACTGTCAAATTAGCTCGAGCGAATTTAATCCGCTTGAGCGAATTTACTGAATTAGCTTGAGCGAAATATTTTAGCTTGAGCGAATTTCGTCCAGAGAGCACTCTAAAACCCCCTTTTCCGCTTTAAGCGAATTTCATTCGCTTGAGCGAATTTCCTGATATCTGAAATCGTATTTTGCCTCTTAAGATTTTCCTTATCCATCTACATTCAAATTTAATCTAAATCTTATTGTTAATCCTTATCCTAACTGATTTTACTTCTTTATCTCTACTTCTTGTGATGTCATCATTCCTATTTTGAAATATGATCTTTAAATTAAAATGCTAAAGCATATCTTTTTCCCTCGAGGATATCCCAATCGGTTCTGATATTATTATATAATATTAATAATATAATAACTACTATATTTATAACAATAAGGTTAATTGGAACATTAATAATATAATTTATCTTTCTAATAATTTTATTATTATCTTGTTATCTTAATAACAATTATTATATCTTCTAATATCAAATTCTATATCTACTCTTTTAGTATCATCTTATCGTGCCTATTATATCATTAATATTATAATATTATTTTATTAATAGTTACTGTTATTATTATAAAAAAATCTCTTTTTATAACCAATATTATCGAAATACCGTTATAAGTATTTTTATTTTATTATCATTATTATTTTTTATTATAATTCTAGATTTCTAAATTTTTGGATGTTACAGGTACGGATACTTTTAAATGGGTACCCGTGGATGACTCTTAATGGGTATTTCAAAAACCCGCGTATAAACGGGGGGGCGGGGGCAGGTTCAATGGTACCCGTGCCCGTGGGTACCCGTATATATGTAATTTTTTATTTACCCTTGCAGATTCTAAATATATATAAACATTAATTATTAATATATTAAAAAATTTCAAAACCTAACTCAATTTCAATATACTCATTTGAATTTTGAATCAGATTGAAGATGTGTTGTGTAACCCTAGCCGTCTAACAATGAACAATCCCTTTTACAAATAACTTAATCTTCCCAGCCCGCTTCTTCCTACGGCCACTGTCCCATCCTCCGGCGTCTTCGTCCATTCATCTTTGTCTCGCTAGCGTCTCCATTTGATCTCCAACACCGTTTCATTTATTTCGCGTGTTTTCCAACTTGCGTTTGTCAGCGGCTTCGTTCATCGTCCCTGCGTTCGTCTCCAGCTCCGTTCATCAGCGGCTTTTTTCATCGTCCATGCGTTCGTCTTCGTCTCCTGTGCGTTCGTTTTTGTCTCCGGTTGCATTTGTCTCCGGTTTGTGTTTGTCTCCAGCTGTGTTCGTCTCTGATGACGTCTTCGTCTTCGGCTTGTGTCTCCAACTTCGTTCGTTGTTCCGTGCAGACTGCGTCTCCGGCTGCGCCTGCTGCGTTGCGTGTCTGTTTGCGTCTCTGCTGCTGCTGCTTGATCTCGTCTAGGTACAGCCCCTCAGTGCGTCTAATATTTATTTTCTGCAAGTCTGTTGTCAAGGTACAATCTATTAACTTCAGTCTTTGTTCCTCTCTTTGGCATTAATGAAATATCAAGAATGAATATGCGTCTTCTGTAAGTCTGAGTCTCCTTCATCATGTTATTCTTGATAAAATCACAAAAGTACTATGCGGCTGTTTTGTTTTTTTCTTTTTAAATAAATTATATGTTTGATAATGTTCACTTCTGTAAATAAGTTGTTTTGTTTTATTTACATTCTTCAATTATTTTTTTTTAAAATTTTCTGATATATTTTTATATTTTTTACAAATACCAATGGATACCCATGGGTATCCAATACCCATTTAAAACCCGTTAAAGGGATACCCGCGAAGGGTATGGGACGGGCACGAGGCTCATTTTTGCCCGCGGGGGCAGGTAACGGATAGCTACTACCTATGCCTTGTCCCGCCCCGTTGACATCCCTACTCATTGCCTTGTGTAGCACTACCCAATGAGGGGTCTCGACTGATAGGATTGTGACTCACTTGTAGTCGATCCTATACAAAGACATCATGAGGCAAGACCATATATGAATTATTTTTACATATTGTTACTATACCAAAATTCTTGTTAACTTACGTGTTGAATTGTTTTTTACAAGTATACCATCTATTGTTTATCATCTTTTGTTGTGATTAGACTTAACACCATCGTACCAACAACTATATTCCAAGTTGGACATAGTACCCAACACCTCGATAAATAAAAAAATAAATATTTGAGTTTGAAATCATATACATACATATAATAAATCATGGCATTTGTTTAAATTTCAATTGTTAATTTTCTAATATATGACCATAATACCTCATTTAATCTTCCAAACTGAAGGTAATGGTCTTTGATATCCAAAACCAAATTATACGTGTTGAGGTTGAAATTTTTTTTTTGATCATTCTACTGATCGGAAGAAGTGCTTTGATAACCAATGAAGTAATCAGAAAAGGGATTGAATTGTGGCCCTTGATAATTTTTAGTTCCTTGTGCTGAAAATATCTTCACTGATTGTCTTTGGTCAAGTAAGACTTGGATTAATATGAAGATATGAAAACTAAGGGATTAAAAAATTAATTAGTTAGAATGAAGTAGTAGTTATATCAGAAGCACTTGTCATGTTAGTTTATGCTTCTGGAGAATATCAGAAACTGTAAACTGGTTGATTATGGACAGCACTTGTAATCTTTTCAATCTGAAATGACAAAATAGTTTTAGAGTCATTAATTAAGAGTTTGTTGTTTAATCACATTAAATAATCTTATCAAAATATATTAATGAAAATAGCAACTTGTTTTATGTTTAAAAATCAGTTTTAGGTTTTTAGCCAAAACAAGAATCTTCTTTAACACTAATATAGTGACTGAGATGCAGAAGAAAATAAATAAGGAAATGACCTAAGAGATATTGCACATGAGTTTTTATACTGGTTTCACCCTCAATTCCTTTGTGGGCTACTTCCAGTACCTGCTTATGTAGGATTTTTCACTAATTATCAAGCTTGATACAAGGTATTATTTTTCCCCCAACCTCCACAGGCTTATACAACCAATCTGTCAAGCCTTTACAACCTTTCCACAATTTGCATAGACATCTACAAACTGTTTTCCAACTCTAAAACACTTTGTTAGCTTGGAAACACACTTTTTGAAATTTTGATATAAGAGATTTATGATGATGTAAAGCTCTTTCAACACTCAAAGGTGAATGATTGTAAGGTAGTAGAGAGCTGTATAAATCACTTCTAGTGCAAAAAATTAAGAATTACAATAAGCCAATTACAGAAGAAATAATTTTCCAAAAGGAGAAGTGTGTTCCAAAAGCAGAAATTCGAGAGCCTTTTTGCTTGTGCTTCTATCTGGTGAATTGCTTCAATACCCATCATCTATTTATAGTACAAAGGGTCCAACTAGCCGTTAGGAAGCATCAAGGTGCGTCAAAAAGTGAGCTCTGTCTTTAGGCTCTATTTTGAGGAAGAGTGAAAATGAGAGGAAGAGAAAAATAGAAGGAACGAAAAAGGAAGGAAGAAAAAAGAAGAGGAAGAGAAATAAAGGAAAAGTAAAGGGATTTTTTAGTTGTTGGTTTGAGATAAAGTAAAAAAAGTGAGGGAAAGGAAAATGAGTATGATATACAATTACTCATTTGCCCTCATACTTAAAAAATTATTATTATTTGTTTTATTTATTGTCTATTATTATTTTTTATTTATTTATTATTATTATTTATCTTGTTATTTTGTTATTGTTATTATTTTATTACTTTTATTTATTATTGTTATGATGATGGCAGATTGGCAGCCGACCAAACCAAAATTGCAGAAGAGAGAAGAACAGGACGTGAGGCCCGGGGCCAGAAGGGGGAAATTGCAAATTAGCCAACCAGTTTTCCAACCAAAAGTGGTGAGAAAACTGAACGCATACTGTAGCTGTACGGTTTCCCCTCCCCCCCTCATTTCCTGCTATGCCAAAACAACACCTCCACATTTTCCAGCCCCAGGACTTCCATCCTCTCATTTTCCACTCAATACAACAGAGCGTTAGTGATGTTTCCCTATCACTAATGACATTTTTTTCTCTTTCATACTTGGTTCACTTTTGACTAGCTTCGCTATATCTATGCTTCTAAAGCACATTTTTCTTTCTGAACATCAGAAAAATATTGCAATCTTTTGAGATGCATTATGTGTTATTTTTGTGCTTCAGAGAACAATGATGTTTTCTGGAAAAATTACAGAAAGTTGGCTTTCTGCTTCTGAATGTGATCTTTGTCAATCTTGTCGATTCCAAATATCCGATATAGGACTGTTCTTCTCAGTTTAATCTCAATAATGATTTCTTGGATGGTCCAATTGGGATTTCTGCAGTTTGAAAGAAATTATGCAGATTTGTGCTTTTGGATAACACTTGTGCTTCTGGACATGATTTCTATTCTCTGGAACTATGTTAATTTTGTGTTGTCTGATACATAATCATATTTTGTCAATTGGAATGTTTTCCATTGCCTTAACAATAAGACTCCATATTTTTCTTCAATTTCCATAACAATTTAAGAGCTTATATGTGCTTCTGGACAAACCGTTTTTTTGCATCTGATAAGCAAAATATCTTGTAGTGCTTCTCTTATAGATTTGTTCTATTCTTTTATTAATTCTCAAGAGTTCATTAGTAATATGTCAGTAAATTGCTGACAATTTGAACATAAGAGGCTTGTTGTCATTAAAACTTAAATGAAAGAGGGTCCTGGACTCAACACTTATAACATAAGATTATAAGAAAACATGTTATACATTTCTACCATATGTTCAAGAAAGAAAGTTGAACATAACAAATAATTGAGTAAAGGAGGATTTTGAATAAAATATTTTGATTAGCACCCAATCAATAAGTATTTCATGCCATTTCTCTCTATATATCTTTAAAGTCTTGTCCAATATTTAGCATTTTTTGCTATTCGTAGTGTTAGTCCCTCAAAGCAACATAATTGAGTAAGATCTACTAATCAAGTGTAGCTAGTATTGTTATATTGTACTCGACACTGCTTGCTCGTTAGTAATGCAAATTTGTAATAATCGAGCTATAGTCGGGATCAATTGACATCAAGTGTCAACCTTCAAGACTTACATCAATTAATAACATTTTGTAGAATGTGAAATTGACCAATCCAACCGGTGAATCATATTATATTATCATCATGATCATGTATATTAAATTTCAAACCATTTAGATATTCGTAAGTAAGTTATCTAGCAGCGGACTTTTACTTATATTTAGAAATATGTTACACGTTAAAATAAAGTGGTGTGATGAAATATTATAAACTTGATCTACTCCATAATATATTTCAATTTAATGTTTGGATTAGTCAATTTCACATTCTACAAAAAGTTATTAATTGGTGTAAGTCTTGAAGTTGATACTTGATGTTAATTGATCCCGACTCGTATCAGGATCAATTTACGCACCAGGTGTCAAACATTTATGTTGACACTACTTAATAAATTGTTGTAAAATGTCAAATTAGCCAATCCATTTGTTATATTGAAGATTTTTATGATATATATTAGGTTTACCAAATTTCATACAAATAAAAACTTAATACTCCCTCTGATCCTTTTTATAAGACATGTTTTTTTAAGTTTTTTGTGGTCTTTTTATAAGGCACTTTACAATATCAAGGAAGCATTTGTTACTGTTTTACTTATTTGCCATTATTTAAAATTGCAATGTCTTTCTAACTATCATATGGTAGTGAAGTTAGTTAATAACATTAAATAAGAGTAAAATTAGAATGTTATATTATTTTTTAAAACCCCAATAAAATAAACTAATATCAACCACTTTTATTGGTATGTGTAATTTAGTTGAGTGTGCATTATAAATAGGATCGGAAAAGTACTTTACTAATTACTACACTATTTTATTTTAATGTGTAATGCGTTATTTAAAATACAAGTAAATATATATTATTAGATAATGTGCTGCGAATGTCTAATTTATAAAAAATTTGATATCCATCATATTTATAGAAATATCATCATATGATTCAATGATTGGATCAACGAATTTCATATTGTAGAAAAATATATTAAGTGGGTGTCAATTAATCTCATTGGCTTATGAGAGAAATTTTAAGACAAAAATATGACTAAATTATGTTTTTGGTCCCCCAAAATATCGCAATTTTCCCATTTGGTCCCTAAATTTTTTTTCCAAGTGGTCCCCCAAAATTATAATGCATTCACATTTGGTCCCCCTGTTAGTGCACCATTTATTATTTTGTTAAATGCTTGCGTGACAGCTTAGGTGAACAAAATAAGTGTACATGGTATGCATATGTGTCATCTTATGTGTCCTACATGACTTATATTACCACATTTCATGGAAAAAAAACAGTTATAGAGTTCATCAATGTGATTCACAAAAAGGCGTTGATTAACCACGTGTAGGCTTATTTTGTCATGTGGGACACATAAGATGACACATATGCATGCCATATACACTTATTTTGCCCACCTAAGCTGCCACAAAAACATTTAACAAAGATAATAAACGGTACACTAATAGAGGGACCAAATAAGAATGCTTTATAATATTTGGGGGACCACTTGGGAATATACAATATTTTGGGGGAACAAAAACATATTTTAGCCCAAAAAATTAAATTGTATGTATATATAATTTAATTAATTTTATGACTGAAAAAATAAGTCCTATCAAAATTAATAAGAGGAATATATAATGACCATTATTTTTAACATAATCTTGCTATTTTTTTAACCACATGTATCATCCACAGGGACAATCCTGCTCGAGCCGGGAATACTCACATCATGGTGGGGCTAGCTCTCCCAGTGGGGATTTTTTTCATCCACAACATAACATCGTTATTTGAATTTATTTGGTGTTAACCACAAGTATTTCCTATTATGGCAATTTGTTAGGGACTTAGTCACAGTTAAAACTCATCACTCCTTCTTAAAAATGTGTTTAGTGAAATCAAATCCGGGACTCTTCCCATACTATCAATATGTGTTGGCGACTTAATCACAATTTTTAGTTGTTATTTGAAAATTTAATACTACGAGAGAAGCCATTTTTATATGTTTCGTGAGATTGAATATAGCTCCAAAATTTGTGGCAGTTAAATAGATGTTCACATGCTTTTATTATGTTAAACATACGAATTACATATGATGTATTAACGTGCATTTCAAGTTTATGTATCAAGCAATACCTTGATCCAATAGAAAATAAACCTAGAAGAGTAATGTTATATCTTCCTACTCATCCTCCTACAAATCCTCCTATATACTAATTAAAGAAAGTATTAAATAAAAAAGTGAATACATTTAATATCTTGAAACATAAAAGCATTGAATGCTTACTCTATTTTGTAATTAGGAGGAATTGTAGGAGGAACATGTAGGAGGATATAGGAGGATGTAGAATTATTCAACCTAGAAAACAGAATTCTCTGACATTTAAAAAATTCTCAAGATCTATAGAAAAATCCATGGCACAAAATCTCAGAAGATAGTAATTATTACTAGAAACAAGTATAGATTAAAGCAAATGTCTCGATCTGAGTATCTATGTTCATCTGACATGCACTATATATATTGTATACCTTTCTCATATTTTTATTGACAATTCCATGAACATAAATAATAACAAGAGTAATAAATAATAATTATCAAAGACAACAATATTTATGCAAGAGCCAAGAATGAAGAGCTTAAAATTTAGTGTTCATTACCTAGAATAAGGCTAATTTGTCTAAAACTTAAAAAGGTGATTTTTAGATTATGTAAAGAGGCAATTGTTTTTTTATCACTACAAATATCCTCTACGAAAAGAAATTTGTTCAAGTCGGGTAGGACCTTTATAGGGCGCAAAACTCTACCTTCGAAAGTTAAGTAGGAACAATCCCTTACCAGTTGATCCACATGCTCGATGGTTAATTTGTGTTTGATTATAATCACAAAAAATGCCTTTTAATATTTTTTTCTTTGTTATCCCATTAAATTATTGTGAGAAGAAGGTAAGTATAGCTTTAGATTATAATCAGAACTTTGCTTATTTCAAGAATATGAGAAAAACACATTTAAAAATTATAAAAGTGATTTTTTTAAAAAAATTACTATTTTTAAAAGTAATCACAAACAAACGCACTCTAAATCAATCTCCCATCCCTAATTCCTCCACTATTTTCATGTTCTTTTTTCGTTATTAGAAATTTAATTCTTTTAAATATGATGTGATTTGAAAGAGAAAAAATCTATGAAAAGATGAGTGATGTGATATAAAAAGGGGTGAAAAGGTGTGTTAAAAAAATGTTTATAAAATCATGTTGTACAAATATCATAATTCAACAAAGGAACTTGGCTGAATTGAATACTAAACCAGTTCCGACTGGATTGAAGACAAATGTTGGTCTTGAGGATAGTGGACTTGGTGGAGTGGATCTTCAAACTCAAGCCCAATAGCTTTTATGAAGCTTTTAGTGTGGAATGCTCGTGGGGTGGGCTCAAAAACATTCCCCAATCTTATTAAGGATTTACGTCACATGTATACGATGGAAGAGCTAGTCCTCTTAGAGACTCTTGTTAGTGGAGTGCGTGCAAATGCTATTATGAAAAAACTGGGCTTTTCGAAGTTTATCAAGTGGGCTTCTTCCAAAAAATAATTCCACTAGTTGGTTTTTCACGGCTATCTATGGTAGTCCTAGATTCCAACAAAGAAGAATTCTCTGGGCCTTGGATGGCTGTGGGAGACTTCAATACTATAACATCTACTGAGGAGAAATTTGGGAGTTCTTCTTGTAACAGAATGGCTATGGATGACTTTAGTGACCACCTCCTGGGCTGTAGGCTTTCAGATATGGGTTTTAAAAGCCCTCCTTTCACCTGGGAGTGGCACGGAATTTGGGAGAGACTTGATGGAGCTTTTTGTAATTCTCCTTGGCAGTTTACTTGCCTCATATCCAACTGTGCTTCACCGCCCTTCTTTTAAATCAAATCATAAACCTTTATTAGTTTCCTGGATCCACGGTTGCTTTTTTGGGGGGTTGGGGCAAAAGCCTTAGTTGGATATGGTAGACAGATCCTTTCCTTCTATTGTTATTGAGGCTTGGGGGAAAGGGGTTCTTTGGCAAAATGTCGTGCCTGAGTTTCAGGAAAAAGCTACTCAGTGGAATAAAAATACATATGGGAATATTTTCCATAAGAAAAATGTTTTATTGTTTAGGCTGGAGGGGGTCAAAAGGAAACTTACTATGAGATATGAGAGGAGTCTGGAAAAGCTCAAGGATAAATTATGGAAGGAGTATCAACAGATTTAGACCAAGAGAAATGCTCTGGTTTCAAAAATCTCGCTCCGACCGGATACGTTTTTGAGATAGAAATACAAAGTTCTATCATATGTCCACAATGGTGCACAGGAGGAGGAACAAAAGAAGGGGCTTCTAGATGATAATGGCCTCTAAGTTACTGATCCACAGGCTTTGTGCGAAGTAGTCTCATCATTTTATGAAAAATTATACACTGCAGAAGATGAGGTAGTGTCTCGGCCAAATAGAAACCATTTTCCTAAGCTCTTGGATGTCTCATTTGAACAAATTCAAGAAGTTTTTACAGAGGAGGAAATTTAGGCAACCATCTTCTCCATGGGTTCTTATAAGGTTCCCAGTCCGGATGGCCTTCACCCTATTTTCTTCAAGTCTTATTAGAGCACTGTGGGCACCTCGGTCTGTGATCTAGTGAAACAGATTTACTATTCCCCTGAAATGGTTAGAGACATAAATGGTACTCTCATTACTCTTGTTCCTAAGGTGGATCACCCAGAGAATTTGCGTCAATATCGCCCCATTAGCCTTTGTAATGTTATTTATAAGATTATAACTAAGTTGATAGCTAATATATGGAAGGAGAATATGGATTCCCCAATTTCTGAGAATCAATGTAGCTTTGTTCCAGGAAGGCATGGTACAAATAATATTATTATACCCCAAGAGATCTTTCATTCTATGAGATGTACCTCGAGAAAGAGTGGGTATATGGCTATTAAGGTCGATCTAGAAAAAGCCTATGACCGTTTGAGATGGGAATTCTTTTCTGATACCTTTGCAGACATTGGCTTTAGTGCTCAATTCATTCATATCATCATGGCTTGTATTTCCTTAGCTTCTATGCAAGTGCTCCTGAATGGTGAGAAGACTAGATCTTTTTCCCCTTCTAGAGATATTCGTCAAGGGGATCCTTTATCTCCCTATATTTTTGTTCTTTGTATGAAAAAGGTTGAATCATCTTATAAATTTGAAAATTCAGGAGGGGAGGTGGAAGCCGATTAACTTAGTCGATCTGGCCCCCCCAATTTCCCATTTATTTTTTGTAGATGACTTGATCCTGTTTAGTGTAGCTTCTTTAGAGCATATGGCCATTGTTTCGGAATGCCTTGACCTCTTTTGTGAAGCCTCGGGTCAAAAGGTGAATTCCGATAAGACTCGCATGTTGGTTTCTAAAAATGTTCAAGCCTTTGTAGCTAATCAGCTTAGTGCTGTTTTAGGATTTCACTTGACAAATGACTTGGAGCATTATCTTGGTGTATCGTTGTTACATAAAAGAGCTACAAAACATACGTATAAGTATCTTATTGACCAAGCTCATAAAAGACTTGCATCCTAGAAATCGGACTCGTTATATTTTGTAGGACGTATCACATTATCCAAGTCAGTGCTTCGGGCTTTACCTACATACACAACGCATACCATTCTTTTTCCTAAAGATGTTTGTGCTAAACTGGAGCATTTATGTAGGAGTTTTTGTCTAGGGTGCTATTGGAGAGAAAACGAAGTTTCAGTCCATGGCTTTATTTGTGGTGATTTTTAGTTAAATAAAGTTAAAGATTCCTATGAACAATCTGGGACTGGAATCAAGTCCTCTTGGTGGTTTCTAAAATAATGTGATGCATTTTAAGGAGTAAGAAGTAGAAAAAGTAAATGACTAGAAACAATGTAAATGAAAAAGTAAAAGAAAATGAAAGAAAGTAAAAGAAATTTCAAAAATAATGTATTGAAAAGTTGACGAATCCTCAAACTGACATACTTTTCGAGTATTCTCGGATGAGCAAGTAGTCGTGATAATGATATACAATATGCTTTTTTTCGAGTAAGTCTTAAGTATATAGAATTGAGAAAAATCCTTCCCTAGGACTTGCTACTTTGCCCCATTTATAGACTTTTGACCTTAATGGTCAACTAATTTACAATAGACACGTAAGACAAATCCTAACTGTCTAATCTGTGGCCGAACAAGTGTCTTGACTTCCTTAGATGTTTTCCACATGTCCATCTTCTTCTGTTGAACCTTGATTCGAAATTCTTCTGCAATAAACTTGATCAACCTTCATTCGAAATCTTTATGACTTTTAGCCTTGCTTTAACTCGAAATCTTCAAGAAATCTTGATGAGTCTTGACTTGAAATCTTAAGAATACTTGGTTAAGTCTGATCTCAAAATTTTCAGAGTATTTGATTGGGTTAGATTCGAAATCTTGAGTGGCTTTGACTATGTTGAATTTGAAATTGTCAACGATTTTGGTCATACAAGATTCGAAATCTCCAAGGGTTTCAGCTTATATTAAATTCAAAATCTTCTGAGACTTCAGATAAAACCCTTAGAAATTCTTCTAAGTTTCAAACTTATTTGTGTTAAGTCAGCATAGTGAATTTGAAATGTCCTCTAGAAATGTTTTCCATGTTTTAACGTTTCTTTCAATAAATGCCACGTGTCAACCTATGATTGGCTTTCCCGCTTCACATGTTTGATCAGAAACTGATTTTTAATAAAAAATTCTTAATGAATTTGTCAGTTCACTGATTCTCATGTTTAAACATTTATGTTACTACTCATGAACTTCCTTTATAAATAAAGTACCTTCCTCATTTACCTTCATTCACTAAGAAGTAAATCTTCCTTCTCATTCTTATTACCTCCCTTTCTCTCTTTTTAGAAAGTAAAACTTTAATTCTTTCTTTTGTTTTTTTCGAGTATCTATCACTCAAATTCCTTCTCTTTCTGCTTCTATTTCAAAAATAGAGAGGTTTCTAATATTGGCTATTACATTCGACCTAAGTTTCGAGTGATTTCATTCGATTTAGGTCAACATAATGACCAATGTTAGGAATGTTTCTAAGTTTATGGCCTTTGGGTCGAACATTGTAGCCAAAAGTAGGCATTTAATTGGTATTCTTACCTAATGATGCCCTTGATTTCTCCTTCTATTAGGAGGTGCCTATGTCTTTTGTGGCACTTCCATCTCATTCCTTATCGTTGCTTAATGCCCAAATATTGGGAAGAGGATGGAGAAGAAGGAGAATCAACACATGGGGGTGATGGGTTTCTGGCAAGGGAACCAAAAATCCAGTAGTATAATAGTAAGAAAAGTATCGTATCCACAGGGAACGGTCAACTCGCGTATATTTGTGGTTTATTTATCAAGAGACAGATAATAGATTTGTGAGAATATTGTGCGTGGAAATTATAAATTGCAAATTAATAACCAATAAAAATAGAAAGGAAGAGTTAGAGACACTTTACTTGGATTAGGATTGAACTACATCTCATCACACCCCTCATGCATGTAAAAACTATCTATTATTTTAGGTCTACTCTATAATACTGTAGACAAACTATATTGATAAGACCCCGAGTTACCAGCGACCTCACACACTCAAAGGTAATCCATGCGGGCTCTCCCAGGCGACAGACTTACCCTCGACATATTTTGCTTTCTTTTATTCCGTTTGTAAAAGAACTAGTTGATAAACGAGGCCTAAAGCTACAGACACACCTTCATTAGAGTACTGTCACTACCCATCACTCATTAGATACATCCTTGCGTCGAATCCTGGATTGACAATCAACTAACCTTTGCTATCGGTAATTTAATAACCATGCCCATCCTGTAGACGCCTTTCATTAGAGTACTCACACTACCCATCAATCACTAGCAACGCCCATGTTTCGGTTCACTGGCTACCGAGTCCTCTTATTCACTTAGAGAATGGGTTTCTTCATAATCCGCTCCCCCATCCTCAATCCTAGTCGAAACTAGCCTATAACTCCGGCGCAAACGCGGAAGTTAGGAATTAAGCACAGAATAAGATTACCAATATTATAGACAGAGAGCACAGGAAATAATAATATAGAGTTTACATACACTTGGGGATAGAATCAATTACATCCAATCCTAATGGAGAGTTAACTACACAAGGTAGCCATACAAACCACCGAAGATGTTGTCACCATCTTCAATCCTTGTGAAGCGCTCCTCCTCTCCTACTCTAAAATTAGCTCCGGTGCATTATCACTGAAATATGACTGAATTACAATAATCGTGCACACTTGATCTGGTGCAAGAGGTTCCTATTTATAGGCTAAGGAAAGACAAAGAAAATTGGGGAGAAATCTATCTAAAAACGGCAATAGGGCAAGAACCACGTGTTCTGCGCTTCACCCTGCGCTACAGCGCAGGGTAGCAGCGCAGAAAAACCAGAGAGTTACGCTTCACCTTGCGCTACAGCGCAGGTTGAAGCGCGCAACGCGTTCTGCACAGCTTCATTCTTTCTCTTTTTAACTGGATCTCTCCCCGAGACTGGTTTTGGTTGATTTGTCTTTCCTTGTTTCCCTTTTCTTGATGGGATCTTGCATTATTGAGAATCCTGGATTTAATTGGGAATGATGTCTGCAGAATCCTTGTTTAATTGGCAGTGATATCTTCATTAATTGCTCTCAAATAATCTTCCAATCTTCATTAAATGTCTTCAATTAAACTTCAAATCTTGCAAATATCTTCCCCATTTAATGCTATCTTCCCTTCAAATCAAATCTTTGCAATATCCTGCAAAAATCAACAATATTTATATCAAAATAGCATCGAATTCAAATCCATGAGTAATAAATACAATTTATCTAATATTAAATAAAAAAGGATTAA
Source organism: Sesbania bispinosa (assembly GCA_026901365.1). Taxonomy (NCBI): domain Eukaryota; kingdom Viridiplantae; phylum Streptophyta; class Magnoliopsida; order Fabales; family Fabaceae; genus Sesbania; species Sesbania bispinosa. Next base: position 1,699,354 of record QLOH01000053.1, read on the forward strand.
CTGGGGCAAAATTACCATTTTATCCTTGATAAGTGAACTAAAAAGTGCTCTAATTTATCAACTAATTTTCACTTATCTGGGGGATAACCTCCCTTGTGTAAATTGTTAGGTGGAGATGTTTGTGTCTTCTTCGAATCTTTCTGGAAGATCTCCACTTAACTTTTATCTTCTTTTCGAATTGTAGGGGATGTTTGTCTTTTTGCCTTTGACCTAATTTATTCCCCTACTCAAATGAGAAAAAGAAGAATTATGTATGAGAAGGTTAGAGATAATGAATGCTCACTCAGAAGCCTTATCCTCCAAAGAGTTTTCCTTCTTTTCGAATACCAAGAGGGTCGAAAGAAAGGAAATTTGATCACTCCAGAATTTCCAAAAGATCAAGAGACGAAGGCTTCTGTTTCGAACCATAATCTTTCCTTCTTGTAATTCATTATCATTTTATTTGTAATCTTCCTATATAGTTCGAAATTTCTCTTGTAACTTGTAAAGTTCTATTGTACTTCAAAATTTCTCGTGTAATTGTCTTCATGGAATAAAAGTTTAGCTTCAAATTACTTTTGCTTTTGTACAAGTATTTATTCTTTATCTCTATACTAATATAATTCGAAATCTTTGTGGCCAAGCTTTATTCGAAATATCTGAACAAAATTAGACTTGGATTTGAATGTTTAACTAATAAAGGAAATAACTCTGATCTTCTGAGCTACTCGAAAACATTCCTCAGATAATAATCACTGCAAATTTGAATTCTTTTTAACTTAGAATAGTTCAAGTTAAAATTATCCTGTATGCTTCCAGGATCCATTCGAATATTTTCATTTATAGTGAGAATCTTTATAGAAAAAACTTAGTGAAATTTCCACTACCAACATGCTTGGAATCAATTCCGTCTACCAAAGAACTTGGGTGGCATGGGATTCCGAGACTTGTATTCTTTTAATAGAGCTTTTATTACGAAGCTTGGTTCGGGATTGGTTGAAAAACCTGATGCTCTCTAGGTTAGATTACTACGTAGTAAATATTCCACGGGCCCAAGTCTTATCCCTTTAGTTAAATGCCCGGTTAATGCTTCATTTACTTTGAGGGGTATTTGTAGAACGTGGAAGGTTGTGGATAGTGGTTTACGATGGAATGTAATCGAGTATCTTTCTAGACAGATAGATGGCTTAGATCAGGGGTTGTGCTTGCTAAGTCAATGATGTCAGAACTCCCCATTGTCAGACTTCATGATTCGGTTAGGACAATATCTGATGGGAGAGGCTCTTGGAAGTTACAGGATGTCTCTCTCTGGATCCCTCCACAAATTTTGAGCGAGGTTAGTGCCACTGTTGCAACTGTAAAAGATATTGGGGAAGACAAACCAATCTGGAGATATCCCCAAGATGGAAGTTTTTTCCACTAAATCAGCCTATCAGGCTATAACAAGGGCTCAGGTAGCTCAGTTTGAGAGTAAATGGAAGCACCTTTGGAATTGGCATGGTTCACATAGAATTAAACATTTTCTCTGCATGGTTGTTAAGGGCGGGTTAAAGACAAACACTTTGCATTTTTAAAGAGGTATGGTCGACAATAATTGGTGTAAATTGTGTAATTCTCTTGAGGGAAACTACGAGTCATATTTTACGAGACTGCACCTATGTTTTTCCTCTTTGGGAGAGTTTCTAAGCCTTGGGAGCTCCTATGGTTTACAATTCGGAGTCTGCTGAAGATTGGATTGGAGTATAATTTTTTGGATTACTTCTAACTAAATCTGGAAGGCTAGGATTTGTTTGGTGGTCCAGCAACAACCCTGGATAGTGGATATTATGAAGCATCAGATAGTTCACTTTGCACGTGAATTCTTATCGGTGTCCCGACTTCTTGATGAGCTTCCCTCGATCAAGCTCATTTCGCCCATCAGTTGGTGGGTTGGACTTTTCCTCAAGGAGATTGGTTTGAAAAGGAACGTGTTTGGTTCTTTGCGCTTGCCTGCAGGAAGAGTTACTTATATGGAGGTGTTTTGCGGAATGCTAGTGGATTTTGGCTTCAAGGAATTTCCCATAACATAGGCATTTCTTCCATCACAATGGCGGAGCTTTGGGGGGTCCTGAATGCGATTAAGATTTCAGTTCAGAGAGAAGATAGAGATGTCTGGGTTGAATGTGATTCTAAGATAGTGGTGAACTTGATTTTTGGTGGCTACCATTCAACTCACCCGTGTTACTCTATGGTATATATTATTCGTCAATTGGCTGCTAATTTCCATAGATTCGAAGTTTCCCATTCTTAAGGAAACCGTGTGGCTGACTCCTTGGCCAAACTATGGTCACTCCTTGAGTCTAGGTCTTCATGTGTTAGATTATCCTCCGACTTGTATTAGGGGGTTTTTTTTTTCAAGATTTTATTGGTGTTTTTTTGTTATCTCAGAGTTAGGCTTTTGTGGGGCTTAGGACCCTCCCCATTACAAAAAAAAGGCACTCTACTTCCAATCCTTTTTATAAGATACCTTTTAATTTTTTTTGTGATCCTTTATATAAGGCACTTTACAATTTCAATAAAGCATTTATTATTATTTTTCTCATTTGTCCTTATTAACTTTAATGTCTATCCAAATTTCAAATGATAATAGAGTTAGTTAACGATACTCCCTCTGGTTCAAAATAACAATCCATTTAGCAAAATTTATTTTTTTTTTCAAATTATTTGTCCATTTACGTTTTCAAAATAGAATTAATTTCATTTTACCAAATTTACTCTTATATAATTATTATGTCATGTAGAGAGAGAATAGATGAGTTATTAGTGGATAATTAAAATGAGAGAGAATTTAATAAATAAGACACAAATGGTATAATAGGAAATTAAACAACACCTTTTATAAAATTAGCTTACCAGAGATCAGATGCCCATTCTTCACATGTGTCGAGGCTGGTTAAGTGGATAAAATCCACCTTTAATGCAGTGGCTCTTAATACAAATGGTAGTTCCCAGGGCAATCTAGGACGTGCAGGACATGGTGGTCTCCTTCGTGATCATTCTGGACAGTGGCTTGCTGGTTTCTTGGGCTATGTTGGTGATGCGGAGTTTCTTTTTGTTGAATTACTTGCTATTTTGCATGGCTTGCGACTGTCATGGGGGAGAAGATATAGTAAGGTGGAGTGTTTTTCTTACTCCAAGTTGGCTTTATCCTTGATTGAATTGGGTGTTCAACCTACACACAGATACGCAACAATCATTTCTGAGATCAGAGAATGGTTTAAGCAAGCCTTGACAGATTTCTTTTACTTATATTTTGCGGGAGGGAACCCAGTGTGCAGATTGTTTGGCTAAGTTGGGGACGGATTCTGGAAGTGCTCTTACTATTCTGGATGAACCTCCTCCTAGCTTGTCCAATCTTGTTTTGGCTGATGCTATTGTAGTTTGGGTTGTTTTGTTTCTTTTTGCTTGTTTTTTACTCCATTTCACCAAAAAATTAAGAATATTAATCTTAACCCTTCTGCCGAAACTTTAACGGACTATTATTTTGAATCAAATGGAAGTAGTATTAGATAATGATAAAACTAGAAAGTTCAACTATTTATTAAAACCCCAATAAAATTAATTTTAACCACATTTATTGGTATGTGTGAGGGTTGTTCTTTATAAAAATAACCAATTTTTCATTATTAAAAAATAAAGAAAGTGGAATATCATATTTATTGTAATATTTTCCACTTCCCATAGATTTTTTTTAAATAAGTATAATATATTACATGAATGGTTGATAGTGGTTGCATTTTTATATTATCTATGAATCAAAATAAATATTTATTATAATTAAGTTACCTTGCACTACTAAAAATATACAAATTTCCCGTGCAATTTCTATTACTTTTTTTTTTTTTTTTTTTGCATTTGTTTCGTATAGTGAGTGTACATGTGTTTATGTTTTTTAATATAATGTTTACTGCACATATCCGAATGGTTTCTAAATCAATACAAGATTTTTTTTGCTGATATACAATCGAATTTGCAGGTATAAAAAAAAGAATAATGCTAGTACAATCATGTTGTACAATTTTTTTATATGACAATGATAGTCAAAGAGAGAAATATAGAAAAGATGAGTGATGTGATTAAAAAAAACTAGTGAAAAGATGTGTTGTAAAAACTGTTATAAAATCAAGTCTTTCAAATATCTTAATTCAGAAAAGTTTTTTTTTTTTTATTGGATGGAAAAAATTAAAATTCTGCCTGTCCTTTTACCTTTTTTCGGGGTTAAAGTCTCTCTCTGTAGTTTTTACTGAAACATCAGGTGTGGGCTGGAGCTCCCAATGGCCCATGAAAGCCCAAACACAAACGAGAAGAGCAAGATCTCTGTTTTTGGACTTCTGTATAAGTGTGCTAGAAACTGTTTCAGTTGTCAAATACATAAAATCCATGGTGGATCAAGAAGCAGAAAGTAGCATTGGGGTGATTGATCCCTCAGAAATCAAGCTTTTTCGCACGGATCTAGAGGAAGAACGAAGAACAAAAAATAGACTATGTTGGTTGCAAAATAACCAAACTCATTCACTTTGATTTATACTTTATACTGGTTTATAATCACAATGATAAACTTAGGTTATTTTTATTTATTGAACCTTTTTTTTTTTGTCGGACTCAACTCATGAATTAAGGTGGTTATATGATTTTTATTTCTTTATTACAACAAATCATAAATTTCAGTAATTAATACTGTACTCGTTTATTTTTCTTTTTATGGTTTCAAACTTCTTTCTGATATGGATCTGTTTTATCAAAATTATAATTTTATCTTTTTTTTGTATATAATATTGGTGGAAATGAGATTTGAATCTAGAGCATATTATAAAAAAATGCAATTTTTTTTCAATATAAAAAAGGGAAATGGTAATTAATACTAATGAACTGATTATATAAGAATAAAAATAACAAAGTTTTTATGATATGTAGGAGGAATATAAAAAAATTGAGGCACTTAAATTACTGTTGCATTAAAAATGCAAGAGCTTTAAAGAAAGATGCATCTCGGATCCCCATTCTTTTCCTTACCTTCATAACTAGCCTTCTCTTTTTCTCTGATTCCTTTTGCCTGTAAAACCTTACTCTTTATTCGACCGTGGGGACATTTCACAATCAATATACTACATGTATGTAAAGTTGTATGGAAATCATTAGCCCATCACCATATATGTATATACATGAATGTATATACATTCATGAATCTGGGCATGGCTACATTCATTTTCATTTTAAAAAATTGCATGGAGGCCAAGAAATTAATTGGAGGCATACAAATGAAACTGCTAATTAGACCAAATATTCCTGGTTGGTTTTATAAGAAAAAATAAATAAATTTACACTAATTAAGAAAATTAGTTAACCTTATCTAATTAGACCCAAAAAATGAATTGCATAAAATACATCATTTTATTGAAACTTATTTCAAGTAAAAATACTCCCTCTCTCTAGTGGTAAGATGGTTCATTAAATAGAGTCATTAAAAAATAAAATTTAAACTAAATAAATAGTATTTTGGGATGATCTAAATTAGTTTAAATTTGTTTATATTTTGGTAAGTATGTGGTTTTTTTTTTTTTTTTTTTTTGTGAAGTTTGGAGGTAGTAGCTCTTTACAGAGAACTAGTGACTTTCTTCCTTCATGTGTAGGGTTCAAGGAGTATCCTTTAAGTTCCCCTAACTGAATTTCATGTGGCACATTTAACATACTTATATTCAATTTTTTATATTATGTTCTAGTTCAAAAGTTATACTTCTACACAGAAATTAATGTATATAAATTTACACATGATCTATTATGTGTAAGGCTCTCTGACTCTGTATTTATTTCACAACCAATTCATATGTAAAAAACAGAACCATTTTAGACAAGAATATATACTTTAGATACAGCTAGAGTTGGCTTATTTTGGGATGAAGATGCTTACTAAAGCCTAGAGTTTCTTTTACATTCAAAATTCCAAACCAAGAGATCAAGCAATTCCCTCTTTTATGAACTTTATCAAAAGGAAAAAAAAAAAAAGAGAAAAAACTCTATAAAACTGAACCACAGCAGAATAACACCATGTCAGAAGCAGCAAAAATTTGTCTTATAACAAATTCAATCACTGTTTCTGTGCTCCTTCCAACCTTTCACTCATATCTCATCTGCAACAACCAACAACAAGATGCGTTCTTACAGTGCTGCAGCTTTGGCACACTTATTTGGCATCATTGCCATAATCCTCATGCTTGTTTGGTTGCTGCATTACCGTGAGGGAATTGAATATGATTCTGACAATGCACTTCGAGTTTTCAATGTAACACTGTTTCTTTCATGCGTTTTTCTTCTTTGTTTATTTATACACAACAATCACATAATTCTACTTCACCTTAGTCTTTCTCTAACAAAATTCCACCCTGCAGGTTCACCCTTTTGTGATGTTCTTTGGTTTCATTTTCCTTGTTGGTCAAGGTATATAAATAGTATCATGACCCTTCTGTTGTAGAGCTATGTGTCATTAATCTAGATGAAACTGTAAATTGTTACTCCAATTTAGCATATTTCTTTCCCCTTATGAATTAAATTTACCTACACAAGATCCTGTGTTCAGCAAATTTTAAAGCTTGTTCTTGACTAATTAAGTTGGTGTTAAATTTGAGCAGCAATACTGGCATACCACACTGTACCAGCCCACATGAAACACAGAAGATGGTTCACATGACACTTCATTTCATTGCTATAATTCTTGGGATTGTTGGAATCTGTGCCGTTTTTCAAGTTCCATGATATGATTAACTTGGAGGATGTTTACAGCCTCCATTCATGGATTGGCCTTGGCACCTTTGCTTGTTTGGCTTGCAGGTAATTAAAATCTATCCTAATAATAAATAAATTGGTTTGGATTACCTTTTCTACTCTCATAAATAATTTTTTGTGCTTATAAGAAAAAAATGTATCCTTTTGATAATGTCTATGATCTTAATCCGAATTCCCTGCCGTCATAAAATGGTGTTGGAGCTGTTGGATGAAGATTGGACAGCTCAGATCTGACTTATCATTAAAGTCAGATTTTAAAGCTGAATCGGATATGAGCCATCCGAATTTTATCTAATGACTTTGGATGGCCGACTGCACCGATATCACCTTTTTTTTTACTACATCAAATCAGTATTCAATCTTAATATAAATGTGTGTTTGGTTTATCTGAAAATCACGTTGAACATGAATCCAAACCAACACTATAAAGAGTAGCATTGGCCCGATCCACGTTTGAAACGTGATTTTGAACCAAATCAAACACTGTAAGTCAATTTTTTCCTAATGGGATGTTCTTCTTGATACAGTGGCTTTTTGGACTTACTTTCATGCTTGGATCTCCTCAATCAAGGGCTCTGCAGTGGCTCCATGGCACATAGCTGGTGGCAGCAGAGCATTATTTTACATGGCAATTTGTGCTGCACTAACAGGGTTGATGGAGAAGTATACTATGTTAAGATGCTGCCACACCAGAGAGAATCTCATTTGATTAACTTCACGGGTCTAGCAATTCTCTTGTTTGGAGTATTTGTGGATATAACAGTTGGTTTGGCCCATTTTGAGTAATGAATTGTTGCATTTCTCTACAGCCATATATACACATGATTGATCATCACAAATTGGATTGATCCAACATTTCTTCATTTTTTTTTTGTGGATTTTGTAATTCTGTTATTAAATAATCGCAAATGGTTTGTATTAATTTTTTTTCTTGATTTCTTTTGACTCTGTGGGATGTATGTTGATTTATTGAGGTTGTTTGTTTTCATACTGAAATTAAGTTGATTCAATGTGATTCTCTACATTGGTTCCAATAGCATGCATGAACTATAATTAGCAATAAACTTAAACCTTTCCAATGAACGCAACCCACATCCTAATGGTCACCGTTGTAATAAAAAGGTGTTTGAAAAAATAAATAAAAGTTAGCTTATAATTTTGTAATAAGCAACTCCATGTGTTTTTCTTTAGTATTACAAAACTAAAATAATTAAAATCCAAAATTTTATTCGAATATAATTAAATTAAAGGTGGATGTTAATTAAATAAAATAAAGTGATAGACACTTGAGAGGGAAAATCTTTGTAAAGGGATTGATCTATATTCCACATCATAATAGTGTCATGTGAAGCAAAGACTTATAGACAGACAAGTAGCATAAATAAACAAAACCATGTGGATATTTCTTTTGTCTCCTCTTTTCCTTGGCGGAGCTGCCCATCCCCATATTTCATCTTTAACTAGAAGTGGTTCCCTTAATTATTACTTCATTGGTTTAATCTCATGCATGTTCCTTCTTTAATTTACATTTTACATCAAAACTTACTTTGATACATAAAAAGATTGGCAATGAGATTGGTCCCTTGATCATATTAACAAAAGATTCAATTGTTGATAGTATATATGTATAAAAAAGACTATATTCACTTTGATGATCAACACAAATATTGGCAATGAGGTACCTTTACTACACATTTTAAAAAAAATTCTAACCACTTCACGTCAAAGAATTGTTGAACTAAGAGATACATACATTATTTGGATAGAATCCGAGATAAACTTTTTTTTTTTGGGTCAACATTTGCAAATGCAATCACAAAAAAATGCCAGCTGCTGCTGCCACATTAGTAAAGATATGGCACATATATATATAGCAGACCAGAATTCAGTTCATTTAATAAGGAGAATATACTAAAGTACTTAAATAGTAGTTACATACGTTGCCTCACAAACAATAGATAAAGGAAAGAGAGTACTAAACTGAAAGAAAGAAAGACAAATGTTTTGAAGTAGGGGTGGAGAGAATTGGTCGGGTCGCTGGTCAGGGGCATACAGCCTGGCCTATATAAGGCTCAGGTAAGGTCAAACCAATTTATTAAATAGATTAGGTCAATCCTTTTTTAAAAGCCTATATAGAAAATAAGTCAGACTTCATGCCGTTGAAAAGCCTTTTGAGCTATCAGGCCGACCTATTTAACTAAATATAAATGAAGTACTAATATTTTATATATTGTTATTGTTATTATAAAGATTTTTATTATATTACCTTGTAATATATACTTGTTAGCTTGTGTAAATATATAAATATGTTGTCTTCCATAAAAAATTGAGCTTATAAGTCTATTCAAATGCATACTTATGATATATTCAAATACCTTACTATAAAACAGGCTTTTATAAGCAGACTTTCAGGCCAAGTCAGACCTTAAATAGGCCAAGCTCATGCCATAAAATAAAGCCTATATCAGGTAAACAGGTCAGGCTCAGGCCTTGGAAAGCCTAGCTTGACTCGATCTATTCCCATCTTGGAAGCTTGAGGGGGGGAGTGTCAAAAAATAAAGTAGTCATACATCAATTGAAATTAAGAGATCTATGAAGTCGATTTTAAAACTTAGAGTGTTACAAGTCAAAAATAGCCTTAGACCATCTCCCACAACTGGTTTTTTAGTGAGTTCATAAAAATAAACATTCTCCCAACCAACACAAAACCCCATTGAAGATAGTTAGCATGAGGACAATGCTTAAAAATAAGAAATGAGATGCTTTAAACAAGAATCTGATTCTACAAGTTGCTTATATTTTTATATGTATTTCTTGTTTTAAAATTAGAAAATAAATAGTATATTAAGTTGAACTAAAATTTAAATAATTAATGTGGGGTAGCTTGTGGGGTTCTTTTGGGAGTTTTCGTAGAGTTGCTCTATTGAACCGTAGAATTGCTTAAACTGTAAGAGTTGTTTAAAAAAAAGATGATACGTATGTATAAGACCAACATAAAAATTATTAAGCCTTTCACATGCTACTACGTGGTCCCCCTCCTGGCTGTTATAATGCAGCTCTAGCAATAGGTAACGTGTGGGGCATTAGCATTCTTGTTCGTGATGATAAAGGAGATGTTCTGGCTGTTGCAGCTCAGCGCATTTCATCTCTTCCGGACCCAGGATTGACAGAGGTTATGGGTATTCGGTTGGCAGCAACCTTTGCAATTGATATGTGCTTTCAAAATGTCAATCATTGAATCAGATTGTAAAGTTGTCGTTGATTTATTCAACTATGACCGTGTGGTTAATTCCTATCAGGGAATGGTGCTGCAGGATGTTAAAGCTATTAGTAGTTGGTTTTAGTTCCTTCCTACTTCAACATACACGTAGAGATGCCAATATGTGTGCCCACTTCCTAGCAAAATATGCTTGTGCAAATCTAGAATGTTACTGGATTGAAGAAGTTCTAACTGCATTGTACCTATTTTGTCTTTGGATTATTGCCATAGCCATATTTAATCCACGTTCCTATTTTACCGTAAAAAAACATAAAAATTATTAAAATAAATTATAAGCAACTTGTAAGAGTTTCTCTATTAGAGATACTCTTAGACCTTTTGAACAAATAACAACTCTCAAGTATAATCCCATAAGAACATCAACTTGATCAATTTTCCCGTTGCAAGACTTGGATGGGTCCCACTTTATATTTTAACAATACACTCCATCTCATTCTCATAAGAAATTACTAGATTGTAAATTGATCAAATAGTTCAAACTTCTAAGTGCAATTCCAATTGGTAGATTATTTACTTGTAAGTCTTTCTTAATGGTTTAGATTATAACTCTTAATGGTTTGAGTTATATTTAACTCTTAATAGTTTTAAAATTTTAAAACTATTCCAACCCCCTCCAAGGATCCGTATAATACTCATAAATCGTTTCATAGAATATACCTCTTTAGTCGGTGATGAAACACGAGGGTCACGACTTCTTGTGTCAAATCACATGATCCAAGTGTGGGATTGTTGCTATCAGTATCCACACAACGTGATATTTGAACTCTCTCTCATGGTGCTAGGGATGGCCAAGGGAAGACTACCTTTTCTCTCACTTTGAGGGTCAGGTTTGGAGAAAACAATTTCCTCTATAGGATTTAGTGCATTAAAAGTATCATCACTAGTCATCACTATATATCCTATATATTGAGGTTGCTAATCCTCATGTTTAGTTGTAGGTTTTAGTGATGCTCGTCCCATGTGTAGCCCTCAAACTAATGGGTTAACCCATTTAATCTCACTAAATGATCTTTACATCACTTCGATCCTTTAATCCTTTTAAAAGCCCTACTAAAATCGTCTAATGGCTTTAATGTCCAAGTTAGCTAGTCCTAAGTGTATGACTCTATAGGTTTATCCGTTTATAACAAAACATTGTTGTTATTGATGTAATAAAATGTCAAAGGTGATTGACATATAACTTGTTCCCCATCAGTGTTACCATTAATGTATAGTCTCTTCATCCAAGCATCTAAATTGAACATAAGGTATGAAGTGTGTCTTCCTTGTATAGTTAAATCATTGATTTCTTGATCCCAAATAGACTTACTTGTAAAAAATATATTAATATCATATATTTCGATATGACCACACATTTAGTAGTTTTACTTAATCAATGAGTTAAATACAACTCTCATTGTGTGGAAGGAAAAATCCCATCTACTTCATTTATATCCCTCTATATGATTTGCATAAAGACCACCTTTATGATCAACGAGTCAATCACATGAAATTTGATGACACCAAAGTATATGACTTCTTATGTTGGAAACCATAGTGACATTAAGTCAAAAGGCAACACACACCATTGTTGCTATAAGAATTACTTATGACAATTGCATAAACAATCCATGTAGTGTTCTTAAGGTTGGTTAGTTCAATATACCATTAAACCCTTTTAATGTCTACTGATGCGAAACTTGATATCACATATCAATGATCAATGAGACATGTACCCATGTCGTAAAAGTAATATTAACAAATTCTATGTTAATATAATAAGTCCTATTATAATTACTAGTCATGTACTCGTGTCATGCATGAGGCATTTTTGTCGTATTAGACATACAATAATAATTTGACAAAAAAAAACACATTTAATAATTTTTTAATAAATATAATTCATAATATATGAAAGTTAAAAATTGCATATTAACGTGAATGATTATTTTTCTCTATTCATCTTTTATTCTTATCCTTACCTCAATTTTTCATTTGCACAATATATCCCAACCAACTCAAGCCGATTCCCTTTTTCCTTCTTTCCACCCCAACATGTAAACTTTTTTATATTGTCTGTGTATACCCATTAAATCCTATTTTAGGACTGTATTTATAAAAGAAGTTAAAATCTATAGTAACTCTTAGAATTATTTTAATTTATTCATTACATAATATTTTTCAAGAAAATGATTATCTAAACATTCTAAAAGTTTAAAAGTACATTTTAAAAAGGCACTATTATTATTTTTTGTAGTTTGTCAAAGAATTATTTATATATAACACTTTTAATGGGATAACTAACCTTTTTTGAAGGATGATAACTATTTGTCTTATAATTTCTCCTCATAAATCATTTATCAAACTGAAATTTTGTCTCACCACCATTTTCAATCACACTCCCTACCAACTCTCTTTCCATGGAAATCATATTTAATTTTTTTACTATACTAGCAAAATTAGTCCCTGAGAAATTCCCGATCGTGCAGTTTAGTCCCCGAGAGATTCAAAATCCCAAAATGGTCATTGTAGTGCAAAAACCGTTTTGCATGACGGTGATGAAATTGTAAGGAGAAATTATATTCCCATTATAAGAGTTGTGAGGAGAAATTTCAGGGACCATTTTGCACTACAAGGACCATTCATACCCTCTTTCATACAGATAGATTTTTTTTCTCCAAAGAGATTCACTTTTGATTAATATTCCCCATTCTCATTTATCAAAGAGTGTTAAATTAAATGATTACATCTTTTATTTCTCTCACACCCTTATAGTCTTATAGTCTTTTATACCTTTTTATTTAGGGAAAAATATGTTTTACGTCCCTATAGTTTCGGTCAACTTGGGTCCCCGTCCTATATTTTAAATCCTTGGTTTTTTGTCCCTATACCTTCAAAACCCCCCAACCCTCGTCCTTGACGTTAGTGAGCTACGTTATCTTGCTAGGCTGGCTAACGGAATATCCACGTCACCCTATTAGAGGGTCCCACTTAGCTGACTCACTTAATTAATTAATTTCTATTTCAATTTTACTTATTAAAAGGAAAAATAATCGGTAATTAGACTAAGGTAAAACCCTAATGTGCAAGCTCTCTCTCTCTACATTTCCCAAATCCTCTGTACCTCTACCCTATCTCTCAACCATTCTGCCCTGTTTGCTGTGTGTTTCCTGTTGAAGACGAAGTGTGAAGTTTGTAGCGCAACGCGTGTTCAAGTGATCCCGTGGTTACGTTGGAACGGTGTATTGCTCACGTGGAGGATAGGTTTCGAACGGTCTCGGTTGCAAGTAACGCTTCTTTTCATTTTGGTTTTATGGCTTTCCATTCGTAACTTAAATTTGGTTGGGCCCACCATCATTTTTTTAGGGTTTTATTTTTCGTGTAAAGCATTGCTTTTTTTGTTTGTGTTTGCACTTGTGGACATGTGGGTTATTTATCTAATAGAATATTGATTGATAATTTATTATAGAGATAGGTTTTCTGTTGCATTTTACCATAGGGTAACGTAACCACGGAAGCAATACACCGTTCTAATGTAACCACAGGACAACTTGAACACGCGTTGCACTACAAGCTTCACACTTCTTCACCAGGAAACACGCAACCAAACAGGGTAGAATGGCTGAGAGATAGGGCATAGTTTACAGAGGGTTTGGGAAATGCAGAGAGAGCTTTGCACATTAGGGTTTTACCTTAGTCTAATTACCGATTATTTTTTCTTTTTAATAATTAAAATTAAAATAGAAATTAATTAATTAATTAGTGAGTCAGTTAAGTGGGACCCTCTAATTGGGTGACATGGATATTCCGTTAGCCAACTCAGCAAGATAACGAAGTTCACTAATGTCAGGGACGAGGGTTGGGAGTTTTGAAAGTACAGAGTGTTAACTCCTAGGCAAGCGTACCTATAGTCAACTGTAGTATAATGATTTTAAAGTACGAGTGTCGAACCCACGAGGAACGGATTCAATTAAACTTCATAGTTCAACTCAAAAAGCATATATACAAAGGTCATGGATTAATTCATGATGGGTTTAATTAAACTAAACTAAATTTGCATAAAGTAATGTGAGAATAACAAGAAATTTTAGAAAGATTTCAGTAAGAAAAACTGGGATTGAACTTCCATCCATCTCACTCATTCGTATTCTGGATAAATATAAATACATAGCATTTGAGACTATCAATACTGATGCAACACATAAAAATCATTTATATTGATTCCTCGAGTATAAATTCATAAGATTAATCCCCTGAATATTGATTCCTCAAGTATTCAATGGATTATCCAGCATTAAGTTCACGTGTTTAAAAGCAATCGATATATTGAAATCTATTCCTAGTATCGCAATACATCGAGTATTTTCGTTCAGATCGGATTTTCAGAAATACTTTCCAGTTAGATCTAAAAATCAAAATCAAGAATCTATTGATCAGATAGAATCAGGCATAAAGAGCAGAATGATAATACCATATTGATCGAAACAAAATTACTATATATAAATATCACCAATAAGAGGAGATTAGCTACTCATAGTAGCTTTTTACAACCAAGAAAGATGAAGGAGAAAACAAAAGATCAAGCTTCCGCAGCTTTCCTTCTTCCTTGCGTTCTTCGTTCTATTTTCGGTAAAAGTGACGAACTCCCGATAACTCCTTCGAACTCTGTTTAGTGCAGCTGAGTAAGTGAAAATTCGCTTAAGCTAAATTTTAGCTTAAGCGAATATCTTTCTTCATGGTGAAGAAAAACCTATTCGCTTAAGCGAATTCAGCTCCAAAATTCACCCCTCTCTGGACAATATTCGCTTGAGCGAATTGGGACTCGCTCAAGCGAATCCTTAGCACTCTTTTTCTCCTTGCTTCTTCACTTCTTTTGCTCCTGATTAATCCCCTTTAATCTTTCCTGTAATTAACACCAAAATTTGGATTAAAAACTTTCAATTACATCATTACTCAGATATTACTACTTAAATTACAAGTTCTAATAATTGGAGGAAATCACTAAAGAATTAATACAATTAGCCCAGAAGTGCCATGTTTTTATATGAAAATCATCTAATCTTTGGCACTTATCAACTCCCCCCAACCTAGAATCTTTCTTGCCCTCAAGCAAAGTAAACAATCACACTTAATTAATCATGCCTGAAATTCTGAACTTGGTTAATTGGAAATCATTTTCATGGTTCTTCAAGAGATAACCTCAGAATCAAACTATATATTTGAATTAAGAACACATGGAAATTCCAACATCAAATAGGAGGAGGACAATAGTGTAATCAATCACCAAAAGAAACAATTATAACAATGATATGATTTTAATCAAGGAAATTCTCTCTCAAAACTCACTGGTGAGTGTTTCTCTCTATTTTCACTGAAATTGCATAAATCAACATTGCTAGTCATTTCCAATTCAATTACAATCACACAATTGGCATGGATCTTAAGGTCTTAAAAGGGATGTAATGAGGCTAGGCTTCCAAAAGATTGGTTTTTCAGGTTAATCAAAAGCATACTTTAAGAAAGGAGAGCATAAGAACTTTTAAGACAATTCACATCAACTCTCTATTCTTAACACCTCAATGCATCAATTTTTCCTTCACAATCTACTCCTTTTTCTCTTTCTTTCTCTCTTGTTCCTTTTTTTATATGTATATATATATATATATATATATATATATATACTTATTAAGGAGTAGATTGTAAAGCCAATCCATTTTTCTTATATAAACACATTTTCATCAACCCATTATCATTGTAATGATAATATGCACCTATGCTCTCTTTCCTTAATATGCAAGGTAAGGGTGAAATTTTCATTTAGGTTCAAGGTGCAATATCAACGAATACTTAAGCTTAAATAGGTTAGAGAAGAATTTGGTTAATTTTAGGTTAGCTTTTTGGCTCTAGCTTTTTATATACAACACAAAACTTCCTTAATCATTTTCATGCCTTTTATGCAATGTTATCAAAAAGAAACTCAAGCAATATCAACTTGGTCAATTATCAGTGAAACTCTCAGTCTGTTTATGGATTCACACACTCACTGGGTTATCTGTGGCTTTTCCTTTGATTACATCATCTATTGTTACAATTATTTATGTTGGTCAATTATCCTGCACAACTGTTCTAGTCCTATTTGATTATGAAATTCACCACATTTTCTTTTTCTCTTTCTTGTTCAATTTGTGAATTTGTTCTACTCTTAGAACACTTACTGAATCCTGATTTCCTTTTAACCAATTTACCCAAGAAGGATTTTTCATTAATTCCCAAAAAGTTTTACTATATCTATCAGTATTATATCTAAAATACTAAGTTTAAAAGCAGTGTAAAACAGTTAATCCTAACTTAACAAAATAAAGTAAAGAACAATGAAACCATGTCACAAAGTTTTGAAAGATGGAATAGTAGGGTATGTGTCCAACTGCAGCTCTTGAGGGTCCCTCTCTTGGTACAACTCCGGAATAGCACACATCATAATCAGTAGCGCCACTTGCTCCAGCAGCTCCACTCCCCCCTGGAAAAATTGGACTATCCCCAGGCCACTGAAGGTAAGTCTGAAATTCCTTTGGTGTCATGCCTGGGTATGCACAATTTAAGCAAATATTCAACATTTCAATTAGGCACATATGCTTCAAATATGCATACAAACTAGTATGACAAACTATGATGCATTCCAAACCATGTGCACAATAATGTAACAACCACAACAGCCAATTACTTTCAATATACATTTCACTTGCATTTGTCCTATCATGTGAACATTCTAACACTCAAATGCAAAAGAAGAAAGAAATCACTAAATCATCATGTATCACAAACAGTTCAAATGCACAATGTAATTTTATCAATTGAAGCACATTATGCACAAGTTCGTTTACATCGCCATTCAACAAGTCATCATGCATTAAGAACAATTAGGGTGATTCTTCCCTCTTTTTAAACTCAAATGCTCAATTTCAAATGCAAGCAATTCACTTTTAGAATGCACAACAAGTGAATGATAGTTTATAAAGGTGAACATCTTACTGTTGCATTTCATCAAACACTTGATATGCATTATTCATAACTTCATTCAAAACTCAAATTTGTTCTCAAATATTTCAACCCATAGTCATTCAAATGATTCACAGCACACTATTAACCACCCAATCAGTGTTTTTCACCAAATCAATCACAATTTCAAAACTAGAGCACATTTCTCCTACCCTAGGTTCAAGTCATCAATCATTCATACAATTATTCGGTGAAAAAGGGTTGAAATCGCATAAAACTTACCTTGAGGAGCTTTTTGGAACAATTAGTGAGGAATGGGGAATGTGATTGTGTGAATTGTGAAGATTGGGAATGCCCTAGGGGGTTTGTTCGCGCGAGAGAGGGAGGAATTTGAGAGAATTGTTTGAAAAATGAGTGATTTCCCTCTGCTGCGCGTCCCATACAAGCACATAAGTGACTTTTCGCTCAAGCGAATAGGAATTTGCTTGAGCGAATTTCATCCAGAGAATGTGAAAAATTACCCCCATATTAGCTCAAGCAAATTTCTATTCGCTTGAGCGAATTTCGTCCAGAGAGCTTCAATTTTGACCCTTAAATTGGCTCAAGCGAATCCAAATTTTTTTATGGCTTTCCATTGGTAACTTAAATTTGGTTGGGCCCACCATCATTTTTTTAGGGTTTTATTTTTCGTGTAAAGCATTGCTTTTTTTATTTGTGTTTGCACTTGTGGACATGTGGGTTATTTATCTAATAGAATATTGATTGATAATTTATTATTGGGATAGGTTTTTCTATTGCATTTTACCATATGGGTAACGTAACCATGGGAGCAATACACCGTTCTAATGTAACCACAGGACAACTTGAACACGCGTTGCACTACAAGCTTCACACTTCTTCACCAGGAAACACGCAACCAAACAAGGTAGAATGGCTGAGAGATAGGGCATAGTTACAGAGGGTTTGGGAAATGCAGAGAGAGCTTTGCACATTAGGGTTTTACCTTAGTCTAATTACCGATTATTTTTTCTTTTTAATAATTAAAATTAAAATAGAAATTAATTAATTAAGTGAGTCAGTTAAGTGGGACCCTCTAATTGGGTGACATGGATATTCCGTTAGCCAACTCAGCAAGATAACGAAGTTCACTAATGTCAGGGACAAGGGTTGGGAGTTTTGAAAGTACAGAGTGTTAACTCCTAGGCAAGCGTACCTATAGTCAACTGTAGTATAATGATTTTAAAGTACGAGTGTCGAACCCACGAGGAATGGATTCAATTAAACTTCATAGTTCAACTCAGAAAGCATATATACAAAGGTCATGGATTGATTCATGATGTGTTTAATTAAACTAAACTAAATTTGCATAAAAGTAATGTGAGAATAACAAGAAATTTTAGAAAGATTTCAGTAAGAAAAACTGGGATTGAACTTCATCTATCTCACTCATTCGTATTCTGGATAAATATAAATACATAGCATTTGAGACTATCAATACTGATGCAACACATAAAAATCATTTATATTGATTCCTCAAGTATAAAATTCATAAGATTAATCCCCTGAATATTGATTCCTCAAGTATCCAATGGATTATCCAGCATTAAGTTCAAGTGTTAAAAGCAATCGATATATTGAAATCTATTCCTAGTATCGCAATACATCGAGTATTTTCGTTCAGATCGGATTTTCAGAAATACTTTCCAGTTAGATCTAAAAATCAAAATCAAGAATCTATTGATTAGATAGAATCAGGCATAAAGAGTAGAACGATAATACCAATATTGATCGAAACAAAATTACTATATATAAATATCACCAGAATACGTCTGAGTTCGAGTCGATTACATTCAATCTCAATAAGAGGAGATTAGCTACTCATAGTAGCTTTTACAACCAAGAAAGATGAAGGAGAAAACAAAAGATCAAGCTTCCGCAGCTTTCGTTCTTCCTTGCGTTCTTCGTTCTATTTTCGGTAAAAGTGACGAACTCCCGATAACTCCTTCGAACTCTGTTTAGTGCAGCTGAGTAAGTGAAAATTCGCTTAAGCTAAATTTTAGCTTAAGCGAATAGCTTTCTTCATGGTGAAGGAAAACCTATTCGCTTAAGCGAATTCAGCTCCAAAATTCACCCCTCTCTGGACAATATTCGCTTGAGCGAATTGGGACTCGCTCAAGCGAATCCTCAGCACTCTTTTTCCTTTTTTTCTCCTTGCTTCTTCACTTCTTTTGCTCCTAATTGATCCATTTTAATCTTTCCTGTAATTAACACCAAAATTTGGGATTAAAAGCTTTCAATTACATCATTACTCAGATATTACTACTTAAATTACAAGTTCTAATAATTGGAGGAAATCACTAAAGAATTAATACAATTAGCCCAGAAGTGCCATGTTTTTATATGAAAATCATCTAATCTTTTGCACTTATCACAGAGACAAAAAACAAGGATTTAAAGTATAGGGGCGAGGACCCAAGTTTCCCGAAACTATAGGAACGTAAAACATATTTTTCGCTTTTATTTATTTGAAAAAAAATTATTTTATTTTATTTGTTATCTGATCTATAGTAACAATATAATATAATATATAATTTGTTATCTCTAATGCTTTTGGAATGGCCTTTTAGTAAAATAATTACTATAGTTAATTAATGGTGATACATAATATTAATAATTTAAAATGTAAAAAATACTTTCTATTTTAGAAGTTTTACTTAAAGAAATTTATTAGTGTGTCCTCACTTTAGATTTTATATATATATATATATATATATAAATATAAATATAAATATAAATATAAAGATTTGTGTTTTTTAAACATAAAATTATCAATGCTCTCTGTCAATAATGTTAAAGAATTCAAATCCATTGAATACCACCTGTTGTGAGGTTTCAATTTTAGATGTACACTCGTAGTTGAGCTATTGGACATGGCAACAAGTTATATTAAATCCTTGTAAAAAATAGCATTAAAGTTAAAAGAGTACAATGATTACGTTTCTCAAGCACGATGAAGTTCGGTTCTACTTTAATGTAATGGCAAATTGAAAGTGTCTTGGTCACATAAATAAAATAAATATATTTGGTGAAAGTCTCTATTACTGTGTTACAGAAGGAGCTTAGTGCTCGAGAAATAAAATATATATAAGAATAAAACGAATAGAATCCAATTTGAGCTGATTGGTTAGGTGTCACACACTGATATGAATGAAACTATGAAAATATTCAGATTCCTTTTCATTATCATCCTCCTGGTGAACTAGTTCCAATGTGGTAGTGGCAAAACATTGCTTAATCACAACATTTTGCAACTTATGGTGTAAGAAGCCGCAATCAACGGTGGCCAAATAAACAAACCCCAGAAATATAATACTTAACCAAAGTGCTTTTGAAGCATTATCCTCCTTTATGCTCCATCCACCAAGGCCAAGGGTAACAAAACTAATCATGTCAAACATTTCTCTCTCCAACTCCACTAGACTATAGTATCTTTGTTCAAGTGTACAAAAGTAGATTAGGACAACTCATTCTCTTAATAGGAAATGTTAATACATTACATGCTATGGGGCACACAAGAATATAAAAGAGAACAAGAATTAACACGCATATTTACGTGATTCGCCCAATGTTACCAATGTCCACGGATAATAAAAATTTTCTTATTTTTATTTGAGAATATGCTTTAGGAAATATGGGTTTCCATATTTTATGTACATGCTATGTTTGGAATGTGCCCATTCCTAGCTGTTATTAATAAATGAGAATACAAATTTATAGAGAAAGATGCATATCTACGTACATCAATGATATTGATATCGTAATTTAGGAAAAAAATTCACAAGTTTTATTGCCTAATAATTTAAACAAGAAGTGAAAACCCAAGAGATTGGTAGAGTCAAGCAAGACATGATCTTGGATCTGATAGGTCACATATTTGAACCCACACTCGTTTTCTTGGAGTGAGGTAAATGTAAGTTCTTTTGTAAGTACTTTTTAAGTCCGGAGGCTTTCCCTACCTTGGACCAGGGCATCATCCCTTCATCCTAAATTTATATTTATCAAAAAAAATATATAAACAGGACAGGAAGTGCAAAGCTCTTACACATAACTTGTTCAGTTTCACATTTATGCCCCTCAATTTATGAAGAAAAAAGAAAGAAGATGAAACACCAAAAACTTGAATTTATCAATTGAAATTCATTCATTCTGGAAACAACCAGAATGCTATAACATCAGATCAATAAATTACACACATTTTAGCAGTATTCTGAGTTAAGAGAACATAAGAAAAACACCAAAAAAGAGAAAAAGAAAAGAAAAAAATTTAAACCCATTGCTGCTTTGTTGCCTCCATTCTCTGCAATAAACCATCAATCTCATCTTGCATTCTCTTCTTCATTTTATAGTAATCAACATATGAATTTTCCAAGACTTTCAGTTCATCCAATTTTTTCCTCTGTGTTTCCTCAGTCTCATGCAGACAGAGTTTGGAAAGCTTTGCAGCATACTCTTCTTCCATCTGTGCAGTCTTGGTCCTGATCATCTTCTGGAACCCTTCTGCCTCTCTCCTTGCTTCATCTGCCTTGGTTTGGAACATTCTGGCTTCTGCCTCCTTTATCCTCACAATGCTCTCCAAACTTTCAAGTCCACCTTTCCTTAATAAAGCCTCCAATTGGAGATCAGCCTCACTTTTTAGTTCACTTAAGAGGGAAGCTTTAAGGTCTTTTTGATGAAGATCATTTGACAAAGCATCAGAATGTGACCTAGAATAGC
The DNA here is from genome assembly GCA_026901365.1 of Sesbania bispinosa. Lineage (NCBI taxonomy): Eukaryota > Viridiplantae > Streptophyta > Magnoliopsida > Fabales > Fabaceae > Sesbania > Sesbania bispinosa. Next base: position 1,721,180 of record QLOH01000053.1, read on the forward strand.
TCATGTCATAAGGATATTTTGGTATTAGAGAATTAGATTTTGAAAGAGATGATGGTGTATCCTTTGGAAGGTTAGCTTGAGAGGCTGCCAAATCCTTTGAAGAAATAGCAGAAGCTGGAAAGTCTGACATGCTGTCTGCATCTATATATCAGAAAAATTATCTCTCAACAGTTAGATATCAGATATCAATATTAGTAATTTAATTAAATCAAACATGCCTTCATCACAAAAAGCTTACAAGAACTAAGCTAAAGCAGGAAAAGGCCATCTACACATGAGGACATAAAAAAAATCACAGGGTCACATGTAGTTTGAATTATTTGATCAAACACATTCAACAGAATCAAAGAGATAATAGCAACTGTGCCTTGCAAGCAACTTAGGCTTATATACATGTATCCAGTCTCCCCCGCCACTCCTCTTCCAAGTTAACAAAATGGATGAAAGTAATAATAATGATTACTGCAGTTCTCAGGAACTAATGACATTTCAATGCTTCCTATCTAAATGAAACACCTCAATTCCAAATCCATACCATATTAGGCGTGATGTGAATGCTAAATGTACCACAATTCGTTATTCATGCAAATCAAGCATCAGAAGACCATAAACAATTGTTGTATAGGCAGTTCAGTGTGAAAAGAGCATTCCTCTTCCTTTATTTTTCCAATCTATGATAGAAACTAAATAAACTCAACATCAAATGTAATATTGAGCAGGGCTGATTTAACCATATACATCCTGGATCAGTTACGCATCAAAATTCAAATGCCAGCAATATGTAACAGGCCTGGGATGGAAGTAAGTATCTGAGCTGAATACTGAAAGTGAATTTGGATGTGCTAAAAAACAAGACTGGTTGATTGTCACTGAACAGCTTGAGGTTAATAAAACATCCAATGGACTCTCAAATCACTTCATAAATAACATTCAATGTATCATCCACAAATGGCATGTTTGGATCAGTTTTTGTTTCTGAAAAGCTTATAATCAAACTGTTCAAGACTTTGGCCTTTTTCTTTTTTGCTAAAACAATGAAATAGTAACATGCTCACAACCCACTTTAGGGACAACAGCTACAAACTTTATGGTTCTCAATTCTCATTCTTAAAGTCCAAATCAATTCTCAACTTTTCCTGAATTTCCTGCTTTTAAAGAAATTTTGCTGGATAACTTTGGTTGTCTATCGTTATTGTTATTTTATTTTTTGGCCCTAAACTTTCTAACACTATCTAATTTCACCTTCTGTCTAGTCTCCTTTTCCTTTTAAATTGTCTGTTATTAATTTTTATTTTGTTTTATCAATGACTAAATGGAAAATTTTTAAGAGGCAGAAGAGGGGTTCAAAGTTCCATTAAGTAATTTGTATAAAGAGCATAATGTACCAGGCTTCTCATTTTATTAATCTGTTCCATACTATATCTCTCTTATCTCTCAGAAGCACAATATCTTTACAAACAGCAATGTTGTCCCTTCACCACAGAAAACTTTAGTTCTCCCTTTATTCACAATCCTACCAAATGACCAGAAAGAAAAGGCCACTAGTTTTTCACTCCTAATAAATAATGGTGCAATGGTGCATCAAACCATTCATATCATGTGAATGTTTCCATGCAGCTAGTATGACAATATATAGGTTCTTAAGAGCCCATAGGATAGCATATCAAGTGCATCATTACCATATATATGCCATATGAGATAAATAGATAATTTTAAAATAAAGCATCAATTTAAATATGAAAATTGAAAAGGAAAGAGCAGAGTCCAGACACTTACAGCTGAAAAATTGTATGATGTAATTGCAGGCATCTGAAGGAGATACCATTTTAGTTTGAAGCTTTAATAGCATGTCATCAGTTTTAAAATGCAATTCCTTCCCTTTGCGATCTTCACTTCCCCTGAAAATCCTCCTTACACAGTCAAGCTCTTTGATCAAGGTCTCAAGACCCCAATCCTTTGCACAACACATGAACACATCTTTAACAAAACCAAACATTTCTGAGGCATGTCCACAGCCAATACAATGAAACTGCATCTCTGAGGTACCTGAAGGCCCCTTCAAGCTAGGCCCAGGTTTGATGAGATTCCTCTGAATGCCACAGGCAGCATGGCACCAGTGGGAACAAACATCACATCCAATCCAACTACAAGTGTTACTTGCACAATCAAAGCTCAAACATACAGGACACATGCAATTGCTGCAAAACCCTTTGTTTCCTGAGCAAATCTTGCAGTCACAGTCATCAACAGGAAGCAAATGCTTGCAGGTTATATTTCTACATCTCCTATACAAGAAAATCTCTAACATCTCAGATAAGTTAACTTTGCCAGATAAGAAGCTTGTCAGCCCCATCTTGGTAGCTAACAAAATCTCTAATTGCACCTTATTGCACTTTGAAAGAGTCTCTTTGGTAAGATCAGATCTTCTCTCAAGCCGGCTTTGAAGGCTGACCAATTCCTCTTTCTTCTCAGGCTTCTCAATGAGATTCTTCAAGTATTCCTTACTTGATGCTATGACTTCATCAGTAAGCTCCTGAATTGTCAATGCCATGATAGGGATAGACTCTGAAACAATTTCCCTAACAATTCTCTCTGGTCTAGAAGGCTTCCTTATCTTCCCACCATCTAACCCTTCCAAGGCTCTCAGATTCTCAGAATTCCTTCCCCTTGAGTCCCCTGACTGAGCAGCTTCAAATCTTGGTCTTGCAGGCAATTCTGAAGGGAAAAATGAATGATTATCTGAACTAGTAGTTTTATACTGACTATTACCTTGCATGAAGGAACTAAGACCACCACCACCACCATGATTGGACAAACCAACCCCATCTCCAATTGGCTTGAATCTACTATGAACAGACCCATTAGTACCTTCTCCACAATTCCAAATTTGGTCATCTTTACTCACTGAATAATCAAAATCAGTTGAATTGCGGGTGAGTGAGCAACTTGGGTTGTGTGAGAAAGGGTGAGAATAAGAGTAAGACAAAGAAGCTGCTGTGTAATCATTTGAATATGAAGTGTGAGTAGTTGATGGCCTGTTAGGTTTAGTCCTAACTGGTTGATCACCATTTTGTAAGGCGTTTGAAGCAGTGAGAGAAAGTGACACATCAGGCAAGGCAAGAGAGAGATTAAGTGTTTCCAGTTTTGGCTTCTTGTCCCCCCTATGGCTATGACTCTCCCTTTCAACATCTTCTTCAAGCGATCGCTTTGAAGAATCCTCTCTGGTTTCACTCAAGCTCAGGAAATCTCTCTCTACCCATTTTCCATCATGATTTGAATTCTCAGAAACGACAACAACCTCTTTACCTTTGTGGCTCATTTTTTCCAAGGAATTCAACAAGCTTTTACCAGGAATCTCTTTCTCAGCAAGACCCAATTTTGGGTTATCACAAAGGTAGCTGAGGGTCAGCTCTTGCAACCCTGAGCTGCCAACAACAACCTTGGTGGACTTTGACTGAAGAACCCCATCAACACCACCACCACCCACCTCTGAATCTCTCAGAAATTCAACACCTTTCTTATCTGGGTAACCCAGTTTCTCATCTGGGTACTCCTTTCTAGGCTCAAAATTGGGCCTTGACAGCTTGCTCCTAGAGTTCTCACCTTCAGAGTCAACAACACCATTACGAAGATCTTTACCTCCAATCATGGCCAAATGAGAGAGAGAGAGAGACAGACACAGTGACAACTAAGGTTAACAGGGGCAACTGGGAAAAATAAAAAGAGAATCTAAAAGGCTTTTTATGTTCTCAGCTTTGGTTTTGGTTATTGAGCAACACACATAGCCATGCTCTGCATCTACAAGCAACGGCTTGATTTTCTTTTTCTTTTTTTTTTTTTTCAAGCGTTCACATTGTACATATATAAAAGAAAAAAAACTGCTATGCTTTTCTTCATGTGTGAGATTACAGTCTTAACCCTTGAAAATGGACACAATTACTCTCAAGTGGACCTCGTTTTTTGACTGCAACTTTTTTTTTTTTTTTATCTCTTCTGCACCTCATAGTCACAGGTCTCATGGCACTAGTAAGTAGGATTTCTTTCTTTCAGTTCTTTGTGCATTTCTTTTTCTTTTTGGCCAAAGTAGAACAGTTCAGGATTCAGGATTAGGATAGGAGTGATTGTCTCATTTTTCATAAACATGAGTCTTGACTATGATTCTACAGAGGTGTTTTTTTACAAGTTATAATTAAACTATGAAGGACGTTCTAAAATGTCACGTTTTAAATGGTGAAATATTTCTATCCGGCTCCACGTTTTTGAAAGAGGAAAATATGGTTTAAAAAAATGAAGATTTTAGTTTTTTTTTAAATTAGAAATTAATATTTTTATTCTTAAAAGTATGTTTAATTAAAACTGAAAAAAAATTAACCACCAAACGTGCGGATCAGCTGTTAAGGGATTGTTCTGACTTAATCAATTATCTCGAGTTCAAGCCTCCTACCCCAATCGAACATGATTGTCTCCCGTGACATCAAGTTCTAGCCTCCTATCCTAATCGAATAATACCCGTGGCATTAAAAAAACTAAAAAAAACAAATGACATTAAAAAATTTATATTAAAATTTATCATGGGTTTATTTTTAACTATAATTTAAATATAAATCACTTTGTTTTAAATTTACTTTTAACAAAAACAATTTTAATAATCAATATTATTCAAAATCAAATTTACAAGTGTCAAAAATGGGAGAACCAAAGTTGAATGGAGAGAAACAATAAAAAATTATATTATTTCTATCATTTGATCGTAAAAAATATGAACCTATATTAAAGTTTCACATTAAAGATTTCTTTCCTTAACTAAATGACAAAAACACAAGTTCTAAAATAATAATTTTGCTCTTTCTTCTTTGTCGGCTTGATTTCGTCAAGAGTAAAAAGATAGATTATATCATTTTTTTTTCTCATTTAATCAAACAAATAACGAGAGTCATTTAGTTTTTGAAATACACTCGCCTCCCTTACCTAGAGTGATATAGCAAAAAACCTCGTAGTCATGGATACCCGTGGATATACCTGCTGCAATTGATGCCCCCATATTTATTAAATGAGTGAGGATGAATATTATAGTATCTGTCTCGTGAGTACTCACATACTAATTAAAATATATTTCTATTTAATATATTAAAATATTAATATTTTTTATTATTTTTGATGAAATAAAATTTAATTTTTATTATTTTATAATAATATAATATGATATTATAATATATTATTATTAAATACTTATGGATATCCGTGATTATCTGTTATTTACATGTGTATCCATTAATTTTAGCAGATATGGATATGAGTAGTGTATTATTCGCTCTCGCGCCATTGACATTCCTAGATAACATCTCACAGTGTACATTTCCAAAACTAGAAGGGAGGTGAGTGTAATTTTCCCATTAAAAAAATATATAGAATTTATTCGTTGTCTTCAATTTTTTATTTTCTCTTCTTTTCTACAAATAACTTATTAGAGAGGGTTTTGGGTACAAAGGAAATTATTGTGGTATAATATATGATTGATTTCACTCTTAAAAATTAAGAAACCATGGTTTTCATAAAAAAAAACACAATTTGATTGGAACAGTTAGATAAAAATGGTTAGAAAAAATTATGCGCCGAATTATAATACATATTTAATAGAAGTAATTTTTTTTTTTTTTACAAAATCAAGCTTTTACTAATATGATGTTATTTCAAATTAGTTAACTTCTGAATTTTTTTTAAAAGTGAAATCAAACATATATATATATGCACAGTAATTTATAAATATGAGTTGTGTGCTTTCATATTAATATAATGTGAAATTTATACACATATTAAATTAAAATTATGTCAATAATACATGAGTTAATTTTATTTAGACCATGTTTGGTTTAACATTGAAACGTGGTAAACTCATATTTTTAATTTCGTAAATAATTGCGTTGAGAAATTTAAACTTTATTTTAATCAATTTTCACATTAAATTAAACACATTTAGTATGGATGATTTTACGAATCAGCGTGAAGAAGCCGCCCGCAGGCAAGGCTGGGTCACAAGTGAAGAGAAGGGAAAATGGGACGTTACTTCCTTTATTTATTTGCTTGAAAGTCAACATGGCGATGCAAACACAACGTTCTGTTCTGTAACGTTTTTGGTATGCATATTCAGATTCAGTTGGCTTAGATTTGGATGGATTGCAAATGAGAAAGAAATTAATAATAAGACAACAAATTCCTCTTAAATACGATACAATTAATGTACTGCAAACAAAAAGTCAATGTTCTGAAAGTGAAGTGCTCTTTCATTTCATTTTTCCTCTGACTTTTTCTAAAGGGTAAAATACACACACGTCTATAAAACTTCTTTAACTCTTTTAGAAATTACTGTTATTTCTACTATCAGCTAGCAATTAGACAAGTACGAATTTATTTGGATAATACTTACAATAAATCAATAAGTTAAAATCATTTAATTTTTCCATAAACACCTAATTTTAATTTATAAAAAAAATTAAATTTATTTTATTTTCTTCTAATATAAATGCGTGTAGAAAAATTTATTCAAACTGACTCTATATTAAAGTCTATATATTTTTTTTTAAGTTGTTTCCCATGCGAGAGAGAAGAGTTTAATCTCTTAGCATGTGTTTGTTAGAGTAGAAATACTAGAGAGAAAATTGAAATAGAGAGATTTTAAAGAAAGATATCTATCCATCTTGATTTAATTTCTATCAAAATAACGTTACAAACGTGGCCCTCATACACACGTATGTTGTAACGCAGAAGCTTCAAATTGTTTTCCACATACTCACGTTTTCTGCAAAAACCCGCGTGAGCAATGCCAATCACGTTCAACACACACTCACTCACGTGCGTTCAAGCAAGCTGGATGCCAATCCAAACATGGCATACATTGAGAATGAGTCAAACTCAAGTTTAGATCTCTCAACGCAACTATTTGTAGCGTTAGAAACATGAGTTTATCACGTTCCAACGCTAAACCAAATATGTACTCAGTGTGTGTTTGACTTATCTCAAAATCACGTTACAAACGTCAATTTGAGTCAACGATACTCTCTGTAGCATTAGCCCAAATCCACATTTGTAATGTGATTTTAAGGTAAAGCAAATGTGCTACTAATAGTATTAGCTTGAATCCACTTTACAAATGTGATTTTGTGTGAATCCAAACACACAAGAGAGACATGGAGGAGAGAATAAAAATGTGTGGGGTCCATAAAAAGTGAATCTCTCTAATTTTGGGGAGAAATTGAGTGGAGAGAGAGAGAGCAAACTTTGCCTTTTTACAATAATACCCTTATGATAATGATAATTTCAAAAAATAATCAATTATAATGCAAGAGTATTATTGTTAATCTAGAAAAAAATACTTTCTCTTTCACTTTCAACTCAACCAAACAAGAGGGTTTAATAATTTGTACAACCATAACTAAATCAACATAAAAAAAATATAATTAAGTCAAATCAAAATAATTAAAAAGACAATCAATCATTAATAACTAAAAAAATTATCAGAAATGAAAACTATATAGGCTAAAACTTAAGATTAAATAAGTATGCACTGACAATGTACACAAGTTTTACACCGTCATCCAATGATATGCTACCACATCATTTATTGAGTTTAATAATACATGAGGTGTCATACGCATTAATTTATTTGGCAGCACATCATTGGATGACAACATAAAACTTTTTTACATTGTCAATATATAGTAATTAAACTCTAAAACTTAAAATTGAATTAATAGATTTTGTAAATATATTCATTTTATGGATAAGAGTAAACACACTCAGTGAAATTTGAGGAAAATGTTATTACAAATGAGATTAGTGTAGCAGCTTTTAAACTAAAAAATAATGAAAATATAAAATATATTAAATTAGAAAAATTTTATAATTAAAAGAAATATTTATTATAAAATGAATTTAATAAAACACATAATATAAAAATATAATTTTAATGAGATCATTGTTTTTTATAAATAGATCTAAGTTATTTTTAAGGTGAGTGTAATAGTATTAATGAATATAAAACACAATTAGTAAAAGATTTCATGTTTTTTATTATATTTAAAAAAATAGTTTAAAATTTTAAAATCTATTTCAAATATTTAAATATTGAAATATAATAAATTTGTTATATATTTGCTCTATTAAGAATGTAATATTAAAATAAATTAAATAATTAATATTTTGATATTTTAAAAACAAGAAACTAATACATATAATTTTTTTTTAAAAAAAGACTAATATATATTCCATGGATTAAATCTTTCACAATGTTGATTTCTCACAATTGATTACCTTCTAGCCTAACTTTAACAAGAATATGTTTAATGAACTCTATCTAACATACTACTTACATAGTTGAAATTTATCACAATTAATTACCTTTTCTTAAGGAATTAATATGGTGTGTTCAGCCTGGTTTTCCTTATCCCTTCAAACTTGTTTATTCTTTGGAATAACTTTAAGCCAGTGGGGTTTCCTCTCCCTAGGAGCCTTAGATAAAGGGATCCTATATCACCATATATCTTATTGCTATGCATGGAAAGACATATATTGTCTATTTAGGAGATGGCGGATAATGGCATTTGAAAGCTTGTCCAAGTATAAAAAGGGGTCTAGACATTTCTCATATATTATTTGTGGATGGTGCCCTCTTATTTTGTAAGGCTACTAATTCATAAAGTATACTTGTCTCTTCAATTTTGTATGATTTTTTATTTGCCTTAGGCCTTAAAGTCAACAATATAAATGATCCGATCCCCAGCCGACCGTAAGCATGAGGAGACGACCATCAATACCACGAAACATATTTTCAGCATACAAACGCTACAATCCGATCGTTGACCAATACGAACGACGATCGGAGCCCCCCAGAGTCATTCTCACAGGAATCACCCCAGAACCCTTGAGACGATCGGCTTTCATGTGATGCCTCCGGCCCTCACCACCTAGGGGCCTAGACGTAGGCTACCTACCAAGTCTCATCACATTTAATGCGCCCCATGCCACCCCCAATAAAGCTGAAACGCCTCTGGTAAAGGCAAAGACCACTGACACACGCCGCGAGATTTACGGTCGGAACAGTAGGATTACGGCATGGGTGCCGCCTGCACCCACCATCCCCTTGATGTGACAAGGGGCCCCTATATAAGGAGGAGCCCCCCTCATGACAAGGTAATCTTAATATAACCATATAAACACTCTCACATCAACCCCCTTCTCTGACTTGAGCGTCGGAGTGCCTTTGCAGGTACCCCCGCCGCGCGCCCCCGCACCGGAGCGACCACCGGAGAAGCCCCAACAACCACCAGGATCCCTCGGACCAACATATCATCCCCGTCGGACCACCATCCTCGATCTCGGCCACGATCATCTGGCGCCGTCTGTGGGGACGTGTAACGAAACCCCCACCATCTTTACCCCTTTGCTCAGATTAGGTCCGTACACCCAATAAATCAAGATGGATATCACCACCAGCAACCAGCCACCGCAGCTCACCAGAGCCACACCGGAGGTAAGAGCGGAAGTCATGACAGACCCCCGTCACACCCTGAGGGCAACACCTCAGGAGCCATCCCCATCTGTACACACTACTGGATCCTCCACAGACAGTTACCACTTGAAACCTCCCAGAGAACTCACCAGAAGGAGAAAATCTGCAAGGAGAGCCAGGAGGAAGGTGGAGACCCATTCCAGCAGTGAAGAAGAGACCCCCCTCCCCCAAGGAGGAGGAAGAAGGGCAGAACGGTGAAAGAACTAGAAAGGAGGATCAAGTACCTAGAGTCCCTACTTCCTGTCGCAGCACGGAGGAGGTCCCGCCGGCGAGAGACCAGCAGGAGGAGCACCACGTCCAGAAGGACATACCGCACCAGGGACCTGCCGTCACAAGAAACAAGTTATGCTTCCTCGGAGTCATCGTCAGATGAAGTTTCATCCTCAGAACATCAGACCGAACGACTGAGCCGGACGCGTGGGCGCAGTAGACGTGCAACCCCCTCGGCCCGTGCCGACACAAAAGAGGCGTCGACCAAGAAGGATCAAGAGGCAACACCAAAGCCGACCACTCCTAGCCCCCACAGGGAGACAGAGGCCGAGGCACAGCCTACCCCGGCCGCCGCGCCACCGAACCCAGTCGTCCCAGTAACTCCGATCGCAACCCCTGTAGCGGTCACGGGAACGCCCGCTGCCACCACACCTGCGGTTGCCGCAACGGCGGTCCCAAATCTCATAACTCTGCATCGGCCCTTCACACACCCGTTCACACCAAGGCTCGCTCAGGTCCAGATACCCGATCGCTTCCTTCGACACTTTAGCACCATCAGTCTGTACACTGGAGAGACCGACCCAGGCCGACATCTGGATCGATTCTTCAATGAAATGCTTTTCCTGGGAGCCCAAGAGGATATCATGTGCAGAAGCTTCTCTCGGACACTAGATGAAGAAGCCTTGACCTGGTTCAGAACTCTCCCCCAGGACTCTGTGGACAAGTGGGACGACCTCGCAGCAGCATTTGCCAAAAGATTCAGCATGGCCAATCAGTTACCACGAGATTCCCATACCCTCGTAAAGGTCAAACAGGGGGAGTCCGAAACCTTGCGGGATTTCTTGGCCCGTTTTTACAAAGAAGTGGCCCTCACGCCAAACGTTGCAGACGAGGTGCAACTACATTGTGCAGTAGAGGCATTGCGCAAAGGGACACCCTTGGACATTTCACTCAGAAGAATCCGAGTACAGAACATGACGGCTTTCAGAGAGCGAGCGACCCAGTTCATGAATGAGGAGCTACACTTGGAAGGCACGAGCAAGGGAACGACCTCGAAGGAAACACGAGCTCCCGAAAGGGATGATAAAAGCAGGAAGGAACGACGAGAGGAAAAGAAGAAATTCAGAGGGCGCTATTAGGGTAACTACACCCCCCTCAACACCAACCTTTCCAGGATCTGGCAGGAGGTTCACAATGCCGAGCTAGCCGAAGTAAAGAGGCCCCCGCCCATCAAATCGCCACAGGGAGACAAGAACCAATATTGCGTCTTCCATAAGGGCCATGGGCATGACACGGATGACTGTTATCAGCTCAAAGATGCCATTGAGCAACTCATACGAGATGGGAACCTGGGGCGGTACGTGAGCAGAGAGAAGCCAGAATGGAACAGCCGAGGGCAAGGCGAACGGCGGAAGGATCGTCACTCGCCACCAAGGCAAGAAAGGAGGCGACACCGCTCGCGATCGCCAAGAAGCCATGGCGCATCGGACAAAAAGCCAAGGGACAGATCCCCTCGGAAGGACCAAGATCAACAGCCTCGGATTACCATTAACATGATTGCAGGAGGATTTGGAGGTGGGGGATGCTCATCCAGCTCTAGGAAAAGAGCATTGAAAGAAGTACAACATGTAGAGGACGACCATCGCCGATCTCGCCGACACGGGACACCTCCTCCGACCCCAGCAATCACCTTTGACAGCAGCAATTTTGGGGATACCTTGCCCGGACACGACGATCCAATGGTAATCAATGCAGTGATAGCCAACGCTGAGGTAAAACGAGTATTGATAGATCAAGGAAGTTCGACCGACATCATCTATGAAAATTGCTTTGAAAAAATGGGGATCATCCGAGGGGACCTCCTACCTTATGACAGTGACCTTGTCAGCTTCTCAGGGGATCGCATCCAACCCCTCGGATACATGGAAGCACTTGTCACGTTGACAGGTAAGGGCGGCAGCAAAACAATCAAGTCCAAATTCATTGTTGTCCCATGCAAGAGCTCCTACAACGCCATAATGAGTAGGCCGAGCCTCAATGCAATGAGAGCAGTAGTATCTACAGTGCACCTCGCCATGAAATTCCCGACAAGGGAAGGCCGAGTGGCGACCGTCAGAGGAGATCAACTGGTCGCCAGAAGCTGCTACAACCTGAGCTTGAAGAAGAACCCCCCGCCGAATACAAAAACCCAGATCCAGAAGGTAAGACATGATGTTTCCCTTGTTGATCTAGATCCAAGGATTGATTCTGGAGAAGAAGGCCGAGGAATGGAGCGCCCTTCCCAGAAGGAGAAACTGTCCCCATAAACGTCGGCAAGAAGAAAGGACAAAACACCAAGATGGGAAGCCACCTCCCACCAGAATTCAAAGAGAGGATGAAAAAACTATTGCTGGACAACGCCGATCTGTTTGCATGGACAACAGCCGACATGCCAGGGATCGACCCAGATTTCTGCTGTCACAAGCTGTCGGTCAACCCCCGGTTGAAGGCGGTCGCCCAAAAGAAAAGGAGGATGGGGCCAGAAAGGCAACAAGCGATCAAGGAGCAGACGACCGAGCTATTGAAAGCAGGATTCATCAGAGAAATCCAGTACGCCACTTGGCTGGCCAACGTCGTCCTAGTAAAAAAGTCAAGCGGCAAGTGGAGGATGTGTGTGGACTACACCGACCTTAACAAAGCATGCCCTAAAGACCCATTCCCTTTGCCAAACATTGACAGGTTAGTAGATAACTCCTCTGGCTATCGCTTCCTTTCGTTCATGGACGCCTATTCTGGTTATAACCAAATCCCCATGTATGTACATGACGAGGAAAAAACAGCTTTCCTGACGGACGATGGAACCTACTGCTACACTATGATGTCGTTCGGCCTCAAGAATGCCAGAGCAACTTACCAGAGAATGATGACCAAGGTGTTCGAAGGACTGATCGGAGAAGTTGTAGAGGTGTACGTGGACGACATCATCGTCAAAACTCCTGAAGGAGGAGATCCCGTAGCCGACCTGGAAAAAGTCTTCCACCGATTAAGGAATCATAACATGAGGTTAAATCCCCTCAAATGCACCTTCGGAGTTCTGGCCGGGCATTTCCTCAGATACATGTTGACGAGCAGGGGAATAGAAGCCAACCCAGAGAAGTGCAAAGCCATCCTGGAGATGAAGAGCCCAGCGTCAGTGAAAGAAGTCCAGCAACTAACAGGAAGGATAGCGGCCCTAACCCGCTTCCTATCCCGGTCGGCACACAGGTTACTCCCTTTGTACCAACTCCTGAGGAAAGGACAGAAGTTCGACTGGACCCCAGCTTGTGAAGAGGCTTTTAACAGCTTCAAAGAATCACTCACTAAACCACCAATCTTGGTGAAGCCCCACCCTGGGGAAAAACTATACTTGTACCTGTCGGTTGGAGAAGAAGCCATCAGCTCCGTGTTAGTAAAAGAGTCAGAGGGCAACCAAAGTCCAGTGTATTTCACAAGCAAGAGCCTACAAGGGCCAGAACTCAGATATCAGAAGCTGGAAAAGGCTGCATTTGCAATCATCTCGGCTGCGCGACGCCTCCGACCATACTTTCAAGCTCATCCCATTACGGTCAGAACCCATCTACCCATCAGATCAGTCTTGCACAAACCTAATTTGGTCGGCCGAATGATCACCTGGGCGATTGAACTTTCAGAGCATGATATTTCTTATGAACCCCAAACGGCTATCAAGGCACAGGTCTTGTCTGATTTCATCCTCGAGATGACGGAGAATCCAACAGATAGATCAGGGGTCACATGGACGATTTACGTGGATGGGTCATCAAACACTAAGGGAGCTGGAGCAGGGGTAGTGCTGGAAGATAGCACTGGCGTGACCATTGAGCAGTCCCTGAAGTTTGAATTCAAAACTCCGAACAACCAGGCCGAGTACGAAGCTTGTTTAGCCGGGCTCAGCCTGGCCAGAGACCTTGAGGCCGAGACGGTCGTCTTGTGCAGTGACTCACAATTGATGGTTTCCCAGATCAACTGGGAGTACCAAGCCCGCGGACCCATTTTGCAACAATACCTCACTAAGGTAAAGGAGATATCAGAAGCCTTCAAGACGATCGAATTTCGTCACGTACCAAGAGAACAGAACACCAGGGTCGACGTCTTGTCAAGGTTGGAGAGCACCAAGAAAGTTGGGAATAACAGGTCGGTTATTCAAGAAACATTGGTTGAACCGAGCGTCAACGAAAAGAAACACATCATGCAAGTCGACCAAGAGATTAATTGGATGAGTCCAATCATGCAATACTTGCGAAGTGGGATACTCCCAGAGGAACGGAAGGAGGCAAAGAAAGTCGAACGCGCCTCGGCGTGGTACACCCTAGTGAACGATCGGCTCTATAAGAAGGGATTCTCTTGTCCCATGCTCAAGTGTTTATCCCCCAGTGAGGCAAACTATGTCCTAACAGAAATCCATGAAGGAAGTTGTGGCCAACACCTAGGAGGAAGAGCATTAGCAAAGAAGACTTTGCGGGCTGGATATTATTGGCCAACAATGGAAAAAGATGCTGCGAAGTATGTCCAGAAATGCGACCCCTGTCAGAAACATGCAGATTTCCACAATGCCCCGGCAGAGGAAATGACGACCACCTCAACCCCATGGCCTTTCTTCAGATGGGGAATGGATATTCTCGGACCGTTTCCCCCGGCCCTAGGCCAAGTGAAATTCCTAATTGTGGCAATCGACCATTTCACTAAATGGATCGAGGCCGAGCCCCTGGCAACCATCACTTCCGCTCGTATTCAAAAGTTTTTCTACAGGAGCATCATCAGCCGATATGGGGTCCCAAAGGCGGTAGTCACTGACAATGGCACCCAGTTCACGGACAAAGGCTTCAGGGAGCTGCTAGAAGGACTGAAAATTAAGCAACACTTCACCTCAATGGAGCACCCCCAAACGAATGGGCAAGCCGAGGCAGCAAATCGAGTTATCCTGCTAGGACTAAAAAGAAGGCTGGATGAATCAAAAGGAAGATGGGCAGAGCAACTAGATCACGTCCTTTGGGCGTATCGAACAACCCCGCACTCGTCCACTGGAGAAACCCCCTTCCGACTAGCCCATGGGGCCGAGGCTGTCATTCCGGCCGAGATAGGGGAGCCCACCTGGAGAACCAGCACCCATGACGAAGCCAACAACGATCGCCTCCTCAGAGAAGAATTGGACTTCCTCGAAGAACAAAGAGCCATCGCCCATGTCCGAGAGGAAGCAGTCAAGATGAGGGCAGCGGCCAAGTACAACAAACGAGTGGTTGAAAGGAAATTCGAGGTCGGAGACCTTGTTCTCCGAAGAGCTGACATTGGAGGAAGAAATGCACAACAAGGAAAACTAGCACCCAATTGGGAAGAACCTTACCGCGTCGTCACTACAACAGGAAAAGGAGCCTACCGCCTGCAGACACTAGGAGGGGACGACATCCCCCGAAATTGGAACGCCCAGAATTTGAGAATGTATTTTAGTTAAAAACATGTATCCGACCATGGTACACTTTATCAATGAAATCAATACCCCGGTATGAAAAACCGAGGCTTTCAGCAACAAGCAAGATAGTAGAATCTCCAAAAAATTCTCGTTTCACATCCGATCGAAACAACCCGTCGTCACGATACGGGAAGATAAATATCCATATAATTATGATCGGATACATACATATACAAATAAGATTACGGTCGGAGAATTCTAAATGCGCATTTGCGATCAAACAAAAATAAAAAATACGCAAGAGGCCTGCAATCGGATATAAGGGAAAAACGCGAAGGATAACATTTAATAAAAAAGCAAGAGTCACAACAAAAGTAGGACCATAACCGGCCATAAGCAAAATACAAAAACTTAGGAAATTGGAAATTGAGAAAAGGAAACAGCAAGATGCCTCAAGCATCGGTCTGAGCGCCGGTTGCTGCAGGAAGACCCTCGGGAGGAACCTCAATCTTCTTATCGCCATCAACCCAGACCATGGCGCCATCAATAACCTCGTACTCGTAAGAGAGGCCGCGGAGATCCAGATTGTAGGCCGGGTTACGGACTTTCACCTGTTGAATGGCCACATCAAAGGCCTTCTCCACATACCTCAGCGTGTCGGACACCGACTTGCGCTCCCCCTCTATGGCAGCCTCTAGTTTCCTCTTAAGTTCCGCCACCTCAGCATCATGAACTTCCTGTTGCTTCCTCAGATCCTCTTTCCGCCGCTCCTCGGCCGCAAGCAAATCCTTGCCGAGGTCCTCCACCTTCTTCTTCAACGACTCCATCTCCCCCAGTTTATGCTCCAGGTCCTTCTTCTCCTTCCCGATCGTCCCCAGTTGAACAGTGAGAGCTTCTTTCTCCATTTTAATCTTGGCACACTCCTCTGTGGCCGACGTAGAAGCTTTCAAAGCCTTATCATAATTCTCCTTCGCCCGCTCAGCAGCTGGAACCACATCCTTCTGGAGAATTTGTAATAGGCTGATTTGCTGCAAGTAGGTGACTTGAGCATCCCGAAGACACTGATCGAGGCTGAATTCGCCCTTGATGAACTTATCACGTATCTCCTCCGTATAAAATTGCAAGACCACAACAGGATGATCCGAGGAGAAGTTATCGCCAAAAATCACTGCCCTGGTTAAAACAGGAACCTCGGAAGAGGACTCCCCACCAGCCTTAGGGCGATCGGTAGGACCCTTTGGAGGGACCTTACTCTTCTTCTTCTTCTTCTTCTTCTTCTCACCATCGACCTGTTTGGGCTCACCCTCCACAGGAGAATCCCGAACCTGCTCGGACTCCGCAGTCGACTGTGGGGGAGGCAAGCTCTGGCTGTTGGAAAGTGTCGTAGCCGAATCATCCACGACCTTCCTTTTCTTCGAGTCCTTCGCCTTCGGCTCATCAGCCCCGATGGCCTTGGCTTTCTTCAGGAGGTCTCGAATATTCCTTTGATCTTCTTCTGCAAACAAAGAGAAAAGCAAGAAACATCAGTCAGATGTAATAATACAATGTAACAAATCGAAGTGTCATGACAACAAACCTAAGGCGACCGCCTGTTGGTCGGGTAGCGAATCTACTAGCAACCGAGATGAATAACGATGGCCACCCCTCTCTTTGATGGCCTCTTGCAGAAGATACACCGCATCCTTCTCAGGAGGGGTCAGACGATCGAGCGCAGTAGAATACATTTTCGGACCCCAGTCGTAGTGACGACTATCCCAATAGATGCTAATAGATGGCTCCTGCTCGTCCCAAGAGTTCCTCTAGAAAGGAAGGACCCCATCCTTCGGAATAACTTTAAAGAAATCTCGCTTAAAAGACACTCCAGAAGACTTAGCCGAATCCACGTACAATGACAGTAGCGGTCGGCCGTTATGCGCTCGAAGGCTCACCCAAACCCTCGGCCCCGCTTTCCTCGGACAGACGTCAAAGTAATGAGTAAAAACCCCAACAGTTGGGACGATCCCCAAATGTGCGCAAAGAATCTCGAAGGCCTTGATGAAGCCCCAGGCATTCGGATGAAGCTGGCTCGGCGCCACGCGATAATGCCTTAAAATCGACTTCTGGAACGATGTAAGCGGCAACCTTATCTTCAGCTTGTGTACGATAAAAGCATACAAGAACAAGAAGCCAACATTCGTTTCCCCCTATGACATACACGATCGGAAGCCGATGGAGGCGATACTGTATAATGCTCATCATGCTCCGGGTCTAACACAGATAGGCTCGCCCGAAGAGTTGCCTCGGTCTCCCCACAATACCGAGAGGCGGTCCCGAGCACTTCAGCGTTCACCTAGGCGTATCGGTCTTGGACCCGCATCTCACGGCTGGTGACCTCCCCCCCACTGGTACT
This sequence comes from Sesbania bispinosa, assembly GCA_026901365.1. Taxonomy (NCBI): domain Eukaryota; kingdom Viridiplantae; phylum Streptophyta; class Magnoliopsida; order Fabales; family Fabaceae; genus Sesbania; species Sesbania bispinosa. The sequence goes on from QLOH01000053.1 coordinate 1,738,787, forward strand.
CGCAGCGTCCATGTACCCGTACCTATCAGCTTCAGGAAAATAATCTGAATTAGAGATCTCGGCACCCTCATCTTGCGATTCTAAGTCGATTTCTGAAGAGGATGCGCAGAGATCTCTCACAAAGATCGACCTTTCAGCCGACGAGAGTCCGCGGACCTCTTCACGAGCCGATGCCGCCGCAGCCTCATAACGACGAATCAATGACGGGATGGTCAGCGCCCCACGCAAGGTACGGTCGGCGACTGGTTCCCTTGCAGGTCTTGCCGTCGGCCAAGAGGAAGGAGGCGCCGGAAGCACCTCCAGAGAGCCACTACTCTCCCCTCCACCATCCCCTCCCTCAGGAGGATCCATCACAGACCAAAGTAAAGGAGGCAAGAAGGGTTAATGGTGAGGAAGAAAGTAGTACCTGAGACACGCGGCGGCGAGACGGTGGAGGAACGGCGTTGTGCGGCACAGGCACCACGAAAATACGAAGAAATGGTTCTGCCAACAGTGGATCACCACCAAAATAACCTCCTTGAAACGCCAATGACACAGGGATCAGTTCAATCGGAGCAAAAACGGTGAACAGAGCTTCACAACATGTCAATGGAGGACACACAGAGAGGGAAACTTGGAGAGCTACAGAGGAAGAGGGAAACTCAAGCAAGAATGAGAAGAGTGGAGGGAGCGGTTAACACCACGGGAACTTCACAAGCATAGTTGAGGACAAAAATGGAAAACGATTGAGACGTGCGTAACGCACGTCTCCGCAATCATACGCATTCAATAGAGCACGGCTCGAGGATAAAAGCCCCCAATCAGCGCCAGCCACGTGCTCCACCACAGCATAACGGTCAGAAGGGGAACAACCAACGATGGGACGGTCGCAGACGAAAAGACGGGTGATAGGACAAGATGTAGTGAATGGACTAAAGCCCGCGGACGCTTGAAAAGCCCTTTCTCTTCCCAACTGATCCGAACGGACCGCAAGCTACTTCTACAAGGCGTATAACCCTGCCAGAGAGCCGATCGCTCCCAGTCAGGCTTGGGGCTGATCCGAACGGACCAGGAGATACCCCTAAAAGCAACCCACCGTCGACAATGAGCCGATCGCTCATTGCCACACTGAGGGGCAACTGATCTGATCCCCAGCCGACCGTAAGCATGAGGAGACGACCATCAATACCACGAAACATATTTTCAGCATACAAACGCTACAATCCGATCGTTGACCAATACGAACGACGATCGGAGCCCCCCAGAGTCATTCTCACAGGAATCACCCCCAGAACCCTTGAGACGATCGGCTCTCATGTGATGCCTCCGGATCTCACCACCTAGGGGCCTAGACGTAGGCTACCTATCAAGTCTCATCACATTTAATGCGCCCCATGCTGCCCCCGATAAAGCTGAAACGCCTCTGGTAAAGGCAAAGACCACTGACACACGCCGCGAGGTTTACGGCCGGAATAGTAGGATTACGGCATGGGTGCCGCCTGCACCCACCATCCCCTTGATGTGACAAGGGGCCCCTATATAAGGAGGAGCCCCCCCTCATGACAAGGTAATCTTAATCTAACCATATAAACACTCTCACATCAACCCCCTTCTCTGACTTGAGCGTCGGAGTGCCTTTGCAGGTACCCCCCGCCGCGCGCCCCCGCACCGGAGCGACCACCGGAGAAGCCCCAACAACCACTAGGATCCCTCGGACCACCATATCATTCCCGTCAGACCACCATCCTCGATCTCGGCCATGATCAATAAAGATGTTATCCTTTGGAGTCTCTAGAACAAGAAGGGGACAAATGTCAAGCATTGCTAGTATTAGGAGCATTTCCAATCTTGGTAAATATCTCGGTTTCCCTCTTATTGTTTCGTGAAGAATTTTATTTTCATCACATTCTTGAGAAGATTTACCCACATTTGGCTACTTGGAAATCTTATATGTAGAATTTGTCTTATTAAGACAATGATCTCATCCATTCTAGTTTATTTGATGCATTCAATGTGGCTTTCTATGAGTATTTATGATGATATTGATAGATATCCAAAGAGAATGGTTTGGTTTAGGCACAATAGTGCTCGCAACCTCAATCGTATAGGTTGAGATGTGATAATGAAACTAAAGAACTTCAGTGGATTGGGTATCAAGAACATAAGGGTGACTAACACAATTTGTTATGCAAGATAAGGTGGTAGGTGTAATATCAAGGGAATAAGCTTTGGGTCAAGGTTTTGTCCCATATGTGTGTGAATGGTTGTTCAATCCTAAGTGCAATGGTGTTGACTATAGGCTCGTTTGGGTGGATGAGTATTATTAAAGTTGTTTTCTTATACTTAAAGTATAAAAATGGTCTCAGAGTTAGGTTGGGAATGTGTGATTCTTCTTTATATTTTTTTTTATTATTAGGAGTGAGGCCCTTGTGCCTTAAAGTAGAGTTGGCAAAATGGCTAGCTCGACTAGGTCAACCCACAAAAATATAAAACTTTTATGTTTAGACGCTTGAATAACTCCCAGACTCCTTAGCTCGATCTGATAAAGCCAGTTACCCGTAAAAGCCCGTGAAAACTCAAAAAAGCCCACAAAACCAATAAAATTTAGTGTTCGGGTATTTTATTTTAAAAGCTCGAATAACTCTTGAGTTTTTTAGCTTGGCCTATTAAAGGCTAATACCCGCATTGAGTCGGGTCGAGCCTTGTAGCCTCAATTTCCAACTTTACCTTAAAGTTCCTTTCCTGTTTATATCTAGTTGAAAGTCTCAAATGTTTAGCATATAGAAAGGTGCCCGGTGGTTTAATAATATTGCTACATCGATTTTGAATGAGATTAAGGATCATATATTCCAGGTTTTTGTTCATGGCCCAATACAGTATAGGACAATTTTGTATGATTGGGCTGTAAAGATAGCAAGTACATTGTTGAATCTACTTATCTTTGGCTTAATGGGAGGCAGATTTCAAAGGTTTAAAACGCTAAATGGAACATCATTTAGAGAGCTTCGATGCCTAAAAAAACGAAGGTTCTCTTATGGTTACTTTTGCACGAACCGCTTCCTCCTAATGTTTTTTTTAACATCCCAAAAATTGAAATCATTTTCATAAGTGAAATTAGGAGTATAAAACATTTTCATAAAAGGAAGTAGGTAAAAAAAGTGTTTAAAACTGAATTTGAGGGGTTAATTCTAGAGCATTTTTGTAACATCCCTAAATTTAGAAATATAATTTAAATACGATGACGTTAGCGATAAAAATATAAGTTACATAATAATAATAATAAATATTAATATAACTGTATTTATGAGATAATAATATAATATTATAAATATTAGGAGAGACGTCAGATTAGTAGGATCTTAATCAGATATGTTTATATTGAATATAATAATAATAATATTAAGAGATAAGTCATAAGATTGCAATTAACATTAATTGTTATAAATATAGTAATTATTATATTAATAAAATAATATCAGGATTAATAATGATAATCTTATGAGAGAGATATGGTTAGTGTTTTAAATTAGGATAAGGTTTTAAAATAGGAATACTGAGATATCACAAGGATTAAGAGTAAGAATCAATACAAATTTAGGATAAGATTTAATTATAAGATTTGAATTTAAATTTGAATATAAATGGATAAGGACTAGGTAATATCCTAGTAATTCCTAATATAAATGAATAAATAAAATAAAATAAGATTTATGAAGAAAATAATAATAATATCATTATATTATTATGTTTAAAAAAAACCTATTATTTAATTAAAAAAGGTAATGGGTGGGTAGGAGCAGGCCCAACTCAGTTAGATATTTAAATAGGGGGAGGGTTATTTATTTCACCCGATTAGCTTTAAAACGTGAGATAACCAAACCCTAGGAGGAGAGAAGAAACTTCACAAGGGGAAGGTGTAGCAGAATAGATCACCAAGGGAGTGGAGCGCTACTATTCGTTTTCTAATCGTCAACTCTAAGGTACGGTGGGGGAGAAGGTGCTGCTTGTATGTGTATGTAGGGGTGATTGGATAGTGAGAATAACCTCTAAAGTTTAATAATTGAAATCAATATGCGAATATGTGTTGTTTTGTGATGAAAATCTATGATTTGATGCCTATGAATGTTAATCTTGATGAATCTTGATTGTTATACCTTAATTTGGTGTGAATATGAAGATATGAGTATGTCCTTGATGATAGATGTTTATTATGATGAATATTGATGATTGATTGATGATTTTTATGATGCTTATGATGATGATGATTGGTGGATGATATTTATGATGATTATGAAGATGATGATTGAGTGATGATATTTATGATAATTTATGATGATGATGTGTGATGATTTATGATGATAATGATGATTGACGATGTTTGATGATAATGATGATGATGTATATATCTTTACGATGTTGATTATGCATTGAACATATGAGATGCGAGTCGATGATGATTATGCATTGGGCATATGAGATGTGGTGTCTGAGATACACGAGCCCAAGAGAGGGGCGTTGAGCAAAACTATCGGCCTGTGTAGTGATTAACGGTAGTGTTGTGTGTGAAACTTACTGGCCTGTGTGGTGATTAATGGTAGGTAGACCATGGTGGGGGACATTCTTGCACAAGCCTAGAGTGGGGTGAAGTGCAACTTACCGGCCTGTGTGGTGTATAACGGTAGGGTTGTTCTTTGTGGGGCGGATGTCTTTGTACAAGCCTACTGGCCTGTGTGGTGATTAACGGTAGTGTTTGTGCAACTTACCGGCCTGTGTGATGATTAACGGTAAGGCCATCACTGGTAACAACTAGGGTGATTGACGAGGTGCACCCATTGTGCAGGAGTTCCAAGTCATGATCCTTGGGAAGAGGTGTTGACGAGGTGTTGATGAGAATGATGAGGTTTGGTGTGCATGAACATGCATTGCATTTAATGATGAAATTGATTGTTGTTATGATGATATGAGTATTAATGACGACGTGAATGTTATGTGTTAAGAATAGAGGATGTGTTTTCTTGGTGAACTATTATGTGTGACTTATGTAATTATGATGAGTATATTGATGAGTGTCATATGATGATTTATTGATGAATATTATGTGATGTGTATTTGATGAATGATTATGTGATGAACATGATGTTGTGCTATGTGTGGGTGAGGATGGGGTAGCCTCTATGTGCATGTATGAGTTGGTATTCTTTTTCTCACCGTTTCTATCTGTGGTTATCATTTACAGGTGACGACGATGACACCAATGGTGTTGAGTATTTAGTAATGGGGAGTCGTTTTGATACTTGTGACATTAGGGCTTAGTAATAGGGGTTTTATTTTATGAAAACTGTTTTTAGTGCCTTACATGGCCAATAAGGATGTTTTGATGTTGATAATTGAGATTTTGATGTTTTAATTACTTTGAAAACGGTTGACCTTAATTTCTGTTTTAATTCAGCTACTTTGAATCAATGACGTTTTGATGAGATATGTGAACCTTTTTACCCAATGTGGTTTGTTATTTCCTAAGTCTTCCGCTTCGTTGAATGTATAAGAGTTTGGGGTAGAGGGGTGTCACAATTTTTGCTCAAGCGAGAAGTGTAACATCCCAAATTTCCTAAATCATTTTCATAAACTAAATAGGGTTAGAAATGTGTTTTTATAAAAAGGAACTAGAAAAAGAAGGTAAAGAGTAGAGGAAAAGGTTTGGAATGGAAATTCAGAACTTCCATTCTACAGCATTCTCGCTCAAGCGAGCATTGTCTTGCTCAAGCGAAAAATTTGTCGCTCAAGCGAGAATGGTCTCGCTTGGGCGAATCTAATAGTAAAAGGGGTAAATTCTGTTCTGATATTATCGCTTGAGCGACAGTCTTCTCGCTTAAGCGAGATGGGGGCAGAATTTGGGGTCTCTCTGGACATTTTTCGCTTAAGCGAGGAAGGCCTCGCTCAAGCGAGAAATGTGTTCTCGCTCAAGTAAGAATCATCCAGAAAGTTGATTTTCTTGCTCGCTCAAGCGAGATATTCTCGCTCAAGATTCTCGCTTGAGCGAGAACGCACGAAGTCAGTTTTTAAACAACATTAATTAGGGCTTCAGCCACTACAACATTTTAGGCTTTAGACAACGCTTTTTTAGACAACATTTAAAAAACCGTTGCTGAAACATGAAATAGGCAATGGTTTTACACCTGTAGACCTCATTTATATTTGGAAACAGTTTTCAAGTTGTAGCCGTATTTTAGACAACACTTTTCTTGACAACGGTTGAAAAACCGTAGCAAAAAATGAAATAAGCAACAATTATTTAATTCTGTAGATCTTTTTTAGTCAACGGTTTTAAAACTATTGTCAAAACATAAAATAGGCAATGTTTTTTAAATTGTGGTGATTTTTCCTAATAAACAGTTATTAAATTGTTGCCAAAACATATAATAGGCAACATTTTTTAAATTTTATGAATTTTTCAGTCAATGATTGTAAAACCATTGCCAAAATATAAAATAGGCAACGCTTTTTTCAATTGTGGAGATTTTTTAGTCAATGATTATAAAATTGTTGCCAAAACATGTAATAAGCAACAAATTTTCAACAGGAAACAAGAAAAAACTGTTGTTTAAACTATTAAACAATATTGATTTAATGTTTAAGTTTTCGAATTTTTGTTTTACTAAAATTTTATTTGTCAAATCAATGACCTTAACATAAAAAAAAATTATATCTTTGATTTTAAACTAAGAGATTTTATAAGTTTATTTTAAAATTTGTGGTTCATATGATATATATATTAAAATTGGCAATGTATATAACAAATATATGTGTTAGCTTCGCAAATAGAACTTGGTATTTATTTTTCATTTTGAAAATCATGGCTTATTCCTTTATTTTAGGCAACGATTAAAAATCGTAGCCTAAGGTCTCTTGGGAGTAGACTTGAAAATTGTGCTCCAAACATGCTTTAAGCAACGTTTACGCTTTCCGTGGCTAAAAACTCCAAAAAAACCGTTGCCTAAGGGAATAGGCAACGACGGATAATTCCATGCCTGCAAAATCGTTCCCTAAACTTTCAGCAACAGTTTTTTTTTGCTTTCAGGAACAATTTTTTATACTTTTCCTCACCCTTCTAGAGAGAGAAACACATAGAGAGAAAGAGAAAAAGGAAGAAGAAGAGATACTACATCACCTACAAGGCATCAAGGACGATTGGATTCACCCCTCTCCACTCCTTCATCACCTCTATTTCCCCTACTCTTGAAGTAAGTGTGGTCACTCATTCACTTTCACATTGCTTGCCTCATTGTATGCTCCATATTCCTTTTTTCCCTTGCTTGCTTACTTTGTTTGTGAGTGTAACTGATTGTTTCTAGGGCTAGCAAGTATTTCTTGGGTTATACGTATTTATGCCTTCAAGCCCTAAATTGTGTTTAGGTTTGAATTGCAAACCTCTATGAAATAGCTTGTTTTTGTATAACATGCCACTCATATTCACATATGTATACATATTTGAAAGCTCTAAACATTCATAGGCCTATGGCCAAGAAAGGAAATGTCACAGGGTCTTCAGACCATCACGACCTTTGGGTAATCAGTTATAAGAAGAACGAGGTAACCACATTGACCTCTCGACCAAGAGGGAGATGGGAGTCCTCAAGCTAAAAATGACAACATGAATTGTTCATTGATTGATAATAAAACTTAATCATAGGTGGCTCTAACGACGATCTATGGTCACATGGTCGAGCATTCAATCACAGTCACAGATAGCGAAAAGACCCCGGGTGTCGGGTAAAAACACGTCACAACCATGTTTGCATGATTTCATATTATTTATGCATATGTTGGAATTGTGGATTATGTTTGACTGTTGTATCTCTTGCGCATGATTTCCTACAATGCATGTTTTTACCACGCTCACTGGGACGCTAGTCTCACCCCACTATGTGGGATGCATTTAGATGTGCAGGGTTCCCGCCCAACTGCTTGATCGAGAGGCTGGAGCTGCTGGTTGGGTCTTATGATGACTCAATTCTTTTTTATTGACATTATTTTGTATAGGCATATGATTCTATTGTCTTGATGGGATAGGATAATACATGTGGGGCCTCGGGGAAGCCTTTTATATTTCCAGGAAACATGTATAGTCATATCCCATTATGCCTATTTGATTGATATTTGTATTCTGAGCCCTTATTGGCAACAGTTGTATCTTTGTATTAATGTACTGGATTCCTGCTTAAGTAACGGTTAGATTACCTAAGCGTTGTTTGTATGTATATGTCAATATCAATAATGTGCGAAATAATTTCACGAATTTGAAAATAGTGCTTCCAACCGACATTATTTTTAATTAAGAAATTAGGACGTTACAAGAAGGTCCTCTCTTGAGCGAGAATATTAGTAAATAGGACGATTTTGGTTACTGATATTTTCGCTTAAGCAAGAAACCTCTCGCTTAAGCAAAAATGGTCTCGCTTAAGCGAAAATGGTCCAGAAAAGGGGATGCTCTTTGGATGATTTTCGCTTAAGCGAGGAAAGGCTCACTTAAGCGAAGTTCAGCCCTCGCTCAAGTGAGAAGGGCCCAGAGAAAGGGTTTCTCTTTGGAGGTTTTCGCTCAAGCGAGAACCCTCTCGCTTGAGCGAGAACGCGACAACAGAAGCATTTTACAATTCTCGCTCAAGCGAGAAAAGTCCCGCTTGAGCGAGAATGCGCATAATCAGTTTTTAAAAATAATTAGTGGGTCATTCAACCCACAATCTAAAAATATTTCTCTCTCATTCCTTTGCCATAGCAGACCAGAAGAGAAGAGAAGAGAAGAGAAGGAGGCTTGCTTGTGAGTCCCTAAGGAGAAATGAGCTTAGGAGATATAATATTCCCCACCCTTCAACACCTTTGTTCTACTCTTGAGGTGAGTGTGGTTCACCCACTCACTTTCATTTGTGTGTTCACCTTGAATGATCCCCCCCTCCAGTCATATTCTCTTATGCTTGTGTTTTCTTACCATGATTATGACTGATTGTTGAGTATTGATTGGATTGGTTGTATGCTAGGGTTTGGGATTGTTAGGGTTTTGGGAAAATGTGATATTATACCATAACCCATGCCTATTTGCATTACTCATGTGATAGAATTACTGAGAAACCGCACATGACTTTAAGTTACTCTTACATTATGAATTTATTACCTACATTTGTATGGGAGGAAAATTATGGGTCTAAGAAAAAGAATGAGACATTGTTAGCTTAACTTCAAGTAATTGAAATTGGGCTTAACCTTGCCTGGTATAATGGTTATTGGAGGTTGTTTATGAGAACAACTCTTTGGGTGTTGTCAATGTGCTTAACGCTAGATATAACAATATTTAGCATAAAATATCAATTGCCACTCAATTTATATATTTTCTACCCCAAAAATAATGGGAAGTTTTTATTTGTCATGTATTTCGTGAAGCTAACCATCTTATGAACTTTATGGCTAAGCTTTGTGTACAAAAGTTTGTCTCCTTGAAAGTATGGTCCCATCTTCTACTTGGTGTGGAGTGCTTGTTGCTTCAGGATAGTTTCAATATTTCTATTCTACTCATCCTTTGTAATTTGTTTGCTTTATTGATTTTCTTTTGTTTATTTTCACATCACTAAAAAATATGAACTTAAAAAATAATTATTTTTAAAATTTCCAAACAAACACTTATAGTCACTTCTATTTTAGTTTTTTCCCAATAATTTATTGATTTGAGATTCAAAATTATGGTTGGGAACATTTTTCTGCTCACTCTCATGATAGATATTCATCAACGGAATAAAGCATAAGCATTTTGTAGTTAATCATAGGTAGTTCCTATTATCAAAGTCGTCTTACTCGGGGCTTTAGCGGGGATTAAATTTCAAAAAATTTTCTCACAATCTCAACTTACGTTACCAACTGAATCAAAATCCTTTGGTACATAAGCACTTCTTTTAATTTCATTGTATTTTTTTTTTTTGGACGAAAATTTCGTTGTAGTTGATCCACCGGGCTTTTTTCTTGTCAACAATCCACCGGGCTTTAACCCATGTCTCCGTCCCTGCCTGTACATTTTACACCAGTAAGGCCCAGTAGAACATGATTTTTAAGGAACACAGACAGTCAGACACTCCCTGTGTGACTCTGTTTTTGTCCTTATATGCACTCTTGTCGTTAGGCACTCATGCCCATTTGAACCTTGAAGAGTCAAATGGAACATGGGCGACAATCTAGAACCACTTGGACTTAATTTGGAAGCAAAATTTGCATTTTCTAAAGATCTTCCTAAGCGTCCAAAAAGGAAGAAGATCTAACTTGTACAAGTAACCAGAAATACGTTGTAAGTTGGATTTTTATAATTTTTAAAATTAAAATGATGCTTACGATGTTCACTTTGGATGGCATGGACCTCACGACAATTAATACAAAATAGCCTATAAGGCTATAACGCACAAAGTCAAGTCCTAAGGACAGCAAAAAAATTATATTCGCAGTTTATGAAGTTCACGATTCTTTACCATAAACCAACAAATGCATTGCATGAACATTAAATTATGCTTACTTGGACAATATCAAAATTTAATTCCCTAAAACTCTAGTTTTTAAAGATAGCATTTTTCTTATCAAATTCCTTAATTGACGGTGTGGGGACTAATTCTCCCTTGGACATGTGATAGCATTAACCAACGAAAGTTGGTTCAAGTGATACATGATTGATTCCCCTTGGGTAAGGTCTTGGATTCAAATTTATGAAAAAAATATTTGTTGGGAGAACTAGTCTCATCACGACATGAATGTTTCTTGCTCGAACAAGATTATTTCAAACCGAAATGTGATAGCATTAGCATAACCCTAATTAGGCATTTTTTCAGGAAGATTCCAACTCATGCACTCCAACCAAGCAAAATCCATCTCACGATTCTATCGAATTTCACAACACATTATAGAGTACAGACAAAACATTTCCTAAACTTATAGGGCTGTAGCTACAATATCATCAATAATGAAACAAAATACAAATGAAGGGAAGGAAACCACTAATAATGTGAAATTAAAATAATCTAAAATCGCCATTGGAAATACACATCTCACTGTACAATGCACGCCCTATTAATTAATAATTTCATGTCTTAAGAGAATGAAATCAAAGACGGAAAAATCTTAAGCTAAATGATACATGCACTGGCAAAACCCTCAAACCTCACACATAAAACATGGTTGAGAAATTTTGGCTTAGTGTAAAGCCATGGATGAGTCACATTATTTTGTGAGGGTTTATATGTGTATGCACCATTCCCCAAATCTTATAGCTTCAATGTGAGATCTGGGGATGTAGATGCTGGTGGTGGTGGAGGAGGTGCCTTTGGAACAAGACTACCATTTGAAGTTTGAGGATGTCCTAGATTAACACCAGCTCCCTGATCTACCTGTCTGAAACTGCCAGGCCAAAAGAAACCTACATCATCTTCTTCCATGAAAACTACTGATCCAAAATGGTTTTTCTCAAATTTTGCACCAGCTCTCATATCAGGAACCCTCATTGATGATGGCATTTGTCTTCGGTGCATTGCAGAATGAGCTTCAATACCAAGAGACCTAAAAGGTGAACCATGAAGAGGTAGAGATGCCAAGCTTGTATACCTTTCGGTGAACATACCCATTCGCATTGCGCGCTTAGCCATTGTCCTCTCCCTTTTGTGAGCATTCTGATGACCTCCTAATGCCTGTGAGCTAAAGAACTTCCGCCTGCAATAATTACATGAGAAAACCCTGGGAGTTGCTGATGCTGATGCTGAAGCATCAGCAGCAGCTTCAGCTCCCACTTCACTACTCGCATCACTTGAACCCTTCAACTCACCATCACTGGAATTAAAGTTGAGTGTCAAGTCAAGGGTAAGAGAACCTGGATCACCTTCAGCCTTTGTAAGATTTGTAAGACAGGAAGAAGTGGTTGTGCTGTCCCTGGTAAGATCATGGGATGCTTCTTGCAAGGATATATTGGAAGCCACTTGGCTGCTGCCTTCTGAATGATTTTCAGGTTCTAAGTTCAAGTTTGGAGTCATCATGTTTATATTGATCAGCTAAAGAGCTAACTTCTTTTCCAGAAGGGAATTGGATGGAACAAATCTGTCACTTTGATCAGCTTACCATGATACCATCACCTACATGATGACAAGATACATTATTTGCTACATGCCTACATGAAATTGGGAATTTCGTTTATGAATGTAAAATGGAACATACAAAATTCTAGTAATAACATGAAGTTGGCAGCATTATGCAATCAAAGTAGAGCAAACCATGTCCAATGCATTTACACAAGCAACAGCATTAGCCCTGCGATGTTTTTAATCCATCATGTGAGCATAAGACACACCTATACCAATAAAATAAAAAATACCAGTGCAGAAACAAAAAAAAGAAATACTATGATCATTGCGTTGGTTATGATAATTATGTGTAAAATCCCTTCTACAAGACAATGGAAATCAGATAAATTTTGAGATATTTATGTATTCAACATAATGTGAACCATGTTATTCAAGTGCTTCTTACAGAAAGCGATGTCATAGCACAAATCTTGAGCAAAACTGTAAAAGTAACAATTGACATTTGAATCTCATCAAGAGGCTGGTTAACTGTATGAGGTATGAACCTCTCCTGAGAAACTATTTATTTTGAAAAGAAAAATCACAAGTTACCTGCAAAACTGCAGAACATACATAGAGAACAGAAATTTCTGCTGACTCTGGTTTTTTTCCAGAAAGAAATATTAAAGGATACATGTACTTCAAAGTACACATAATCGGTTTTTTCTCCCCATAGAATTTGTGTTGACAATAATGAAAGTATCAAATCAGCCTGATGTAATGTCAAACAGCATTAACTCTCATGCCTTTCTTATTTCAGATGTTTATTCTAACTTGATAGCTTTAGACACAACATATGATTATTAGTTCCATTTCATGAGTTTCTTCCAAATTGAATCTGTCTCCTTTTTGGATCCCCTGTAGTTTATCACTTCTACTGTTAAAAGACCTCACCTTACACAGAAAAACTTACCTAGCTGCAACACTAATCAAAATTTGAGCAAAGAATGTAAGGATACCTTCAATTCATAAAAACTAGCTGTCCAAAGAAACTTTAGGACATAGAACCAGTAAATAAAGAAGTGCCATGCAGAGAAATATGACAGTTTCTTGTTGCAGACCCTATTTTACAGAAAAAAAATTCAAGAATTATAATATGAATTGTTAATATGTTATCTTAACCACCTACCCTATCCCACTATCAATCACCATCAGTTGGTTAAACACCCACTAACTCAAGGAACTTAACAACTATCAGTCAGTCTGGCTAGTTAACTGTTCTCTTCTGTCTACTTATGTTCCACTGTTGCCAGTCCACAAAACATTAACAGGTGATTGCTTACATCACAATTATCATGGATACTGGTTACTTCCGATGGAATATTGATATGGACAACATCTTCAAAGAAAACTTATTTCTGGAAAAATACCCTTGATCTGTAACCAGCATGGATACAACTAAATTGCATAGGGAAGGTCTATTATAATTATATTTTGTTTACCTAAAAGAAAAACGGCCTTCAAGTTTCACATTAATAACTGTTGCTAAGGAATTGGAAACTTGTAATAAACTAAATTTGGTACTTAAACAAACCAGGTGTAATTAACACATCCACAACTTCAGAATTAAAAAAGGATTAGCAAGCTGCTGCATAAATTTAAGAAATTTAACTCTTCCATGCTTGCATACAAGCAAATTATCTCTAGAAGTTAACCAAATAATTCTAAATTCACTCATCTATTGTTAATATATACTCTAACTAAAATGCATTTCTTTCGGTGGACTAGCTAACCACCCAAAAATTGCTCCAAAACATGGAAATCAAACAGATAAAATTTAAAGATTGTAAACACTTAGGCAACAGTAGATAACTAGATGGTTTGGAATTATTATAGAACAGAGAAGAAGATGAAGAACAGTGTCAATCAAAAGAGTTACTAAAATCATTGAAGGATATAAAAAGAAAGAGATGCTGCTATTAACATCAAATCAGAGGCTTCCGTTGATACTTACACAGTAGATCTAAATTTTGATACTCAACTAGAAGGTATAATCCTTCTCTTTTGTTTATAATCACCTTTCACAAAAATGGCTTTTTTTCAGAAATTATTATCTAAAAAGCACAAAATCCTCAACATTAACAGTAAAAGTCTTACTTGCAAGCTGAATTGGAGCTTCATGTAACACAATAAAGGGAAGAGAACACACTAATTTAAGAAAAAGGTGAAAAAAAAAAGAGAAACTAAAAAGAGTAAAGCAGAGTGGGAAGAAATGCATGGAAGAAGTAGAGGAAAGTGCATAGTAAAAAACGAATCTTTAGGTGATGAGATGTGAAAAAAAGTACTTACAAAACATGGTAAGGTACAGTACGATGAAACTGCAGGGTTCCTAGTGATATGCGACGAAACAAATTAGGTAGTGGGAAGAGTATGAGCAACAAGAAGCAACAATTGGGGTAGCTTGCCTTCCTTTTTTTAGCATAAAAGGGTGAGTGATCAATAACTAAAAGGAGATAAGATTAGAGGAAGAGAGAGATGAGGAAAGTGAGATAACAGAAGATGCAGTAGTAGTAGAGAGAATAGAGATGAAGCAGACCACAAGTTGTGTGGACTTTGAGGATGGGTTGTAGTATTTGGCAGTGGTGAATTGATAAGGGAAGGAAAGGAAAGGGCTAATTATGAGGAAAGTGTGTGTGAAACTGAAAGGACAGTGTCTGAGTGTCTGTGAGATGTTAAAACCAAACAGCAGAGACAAAGAAATGAAAAGAAAAGCAATCCCTACTTTATCTGTCACGACCCACCGGCTCCACAATAAAGACCCAACATGCTACTATAAAAAAATAACAAAAAAACGTGTGAAAAATAATTAATATGAGTTACACTTTAATACTTGTAACTATTGATTTATAAACTTGATATTAATATTTAAATAATTTTATAATTACAATCATATATATATATATGTATGTATGATGATAATTAATAATTTTAATTTAATATAAATATTTCTAATTTCAATATAATTTACATTTATTATTTTCATTTTTATCTATTCAAAGAACATATAAAATTATTTTTATTTATTTTCTATCTTTAATGCTTCACATCCGAATAATACAACGTAAAGCAAGAGTTTCTTTGATTTGTGAAAATGTAAAATCTTATATAATAAAATAATATTTGTTCTAAAAAATATTGTTTTATCTCAAAAGCAATATGTTGAATTAAAATATTCATCAATATGGGAGAATTTCATCAATATTAATGAAGATAGAACAAATTAACAACAAACTCAATTAAATTTATATATAACTAGTTTTAACTTTTTGTTTCACGTTTAAAATTAGTTTTACTATGCAGTGATCAACAAGTAAAAAAAAAAAAATTCAATTCGAATCTTTTATATTATATTATTTTACTGTCTCAGTGTCTCTAGGTTACTAGGTATACATCAAATCAAATGGACCCAAAAGCATAAATATGTGCCAATATTTTTGTTCATATACGTAATGAGTAAAACCACAACGGTCGTTTGGCTTCTGCCATAAAAAGCAGTGGTCCCATTCTATTCAATATTTAACCTTTATTTCTTTAGGTGATATAATTTTTCTATTATTATAAGTATGAACTATAGTGGATATTTTCTTTTACCATTTAATTATTGACCCAGCCATCTTTGTCATACGTACATGGACTCCCATAACTTCCCCATATTTTCCCACTTGTGCACTGCATTTTGCTCTTATCTTCCTTTTTTCTTTTTCCTTTTTTGCTGTGGCATTTATAGAGCTGTACTATTAAATTATTAGCACCCTTTAATTCGTTTATAGTATTTCTGGATTAACATGGTGTTACTCCTAATTCATATTAATTTGCTTTCATTAAATATGATTTTAGTAATTTTTTATATTGGATTGCTTTAAATCAAAATTGATTCTGTCATTAAAATTATATTTAAGTAGTTAGATATGATAAATTATACTTTTCTACGTTGAATTAAAAAATTTACACTTAATTATACTATAAAAAATTGCTTTTAATATAACAGTTTTTAAATATAAACTAATCACTCTAAACTCACTTTTAAATAAGGATTTTATTGGTATACACTTTCAGTGTAAAGAAGTTTTACACTGACATTCAATTGTGTGTCGCCACATCATTTTTAATGAATGTGACACCTCATGTGTTATTAAATTCAATAAATGATATAACAAGACATAATTGGATATCTATGTAAAATTTCTTTACGCTAACAGTGTATATATATTAAACTCTTTAAAATAATATCAATTCTATAAAATCAAATTTATTCAAATTTAAGTTAATACATGTTAGATGAACACACACTTAAACAATTAATAATTGTAAACCCACTTTGAAATAAATGAAAATTTATAATAGATGAAAATTTTACATGATCATCTCATATGAAAATTGTGTGTCTCTCTCTCCTCATAAATGCTTAATGAAGAGATAAACAAACACAAAATTTTCAATAAATGGTCATGTGAAAATTTTCACTTAAAATGATCCAATCCCTTCACCACCTATTGCCCAACACTTATCATCATTTACATCTAGCACCTATTTACCATTGTTGTTGTATTATGATCTATAATCTATATGGTATGTATGGAACATACCATATAAATATTGATAAATATTTATCTAATTATATGTCACATGAACCGATAAATTAATATTGATTTTTTTTTTCTTAATCAAAATTCCTCATCAATACATATTTACTTTTTTATTTTTGTAGATGTATAAATCTAGGTATTATCTAATTATGATTTATCTTTTTAAAGAGTCAAATGTTTAGAACTAGGGGTGTATTTGTAAGTGGGTCAGGGTCGACCCGACCCGACCTGAACACAAAAAGATGGGTTTGTTCAGACTGACGGGTTGGTTTGGTTTTCTTAACTGAACTCGATCACTTCGGATCGCGGTCTCGGGTTGTGAAAGTTTTAAAACTGTTTACCGACCCGATGGTGACACTCAATTTAAAATTGAAACACAGAGAAGCTAGTAGGTCATGCTCGTATTTCAGATCTATTTCCCTATCTTTTCTCTTGTTGCAGTGAGCCAAGGATTGCATATGTGCTTGTGAGGATGGCCGGCGCGCAGTGGTTCGATACTGTAGGCTAGCAGGGACAGCGTTTCCCGCGTCCTCTCTTTAATCTGGTGGCGGCGGCGGGGCGAACCTTCTTCACTTTCTCGTGCTATTGCCGCCGCCTTGTTAGGCATCTCCAATCGGCCGATAAATCGTTGCAACTCAAGTAGCTTCTCCAAGCGCCGCCGTAGACGAGCTTGTGGGAGCAGAATCTCGCTTGAAGAAGACAAGCTTTTAGGAGCAGAATCTCGCTTGACCAATCCATCTCACTATCTAACTCTCTAGTCTCTCCACTCTTTCTTACATGATGGACCCCTTGAAAAAAAAGAGAAAATTTCTGGAGCTTGATGTTCTGATACTTTTTTGTTCTGAATCATGCCAGTGGAAGGAAGATACTCTCTGGAATTACAGTGTTGCAGATCTGATTTTCTTTTGATTTTTACGTTTTTCTATTTTTTTTAATGGGAAAAATTAGTAATTACCCGATGGCCCGACCCGAACCAACCCGTTGATATTCGGGTTGGTTCGGGTCGAGTTACCCATCCATAATAAGTAAACCCAACCCAACCCAATTCGTTGATGTTCTATTGGTTTGGATCTCAACTCGACCCGACCCGACCGGATTACACCCCTACAAGCTAACCTTTATACCAACAAATGCTTTTCCTTTTGACTTTGATCATAAAATTTCCTTATCTGTTGACCTCATTGCTCCACTCTCGATCGTAGTCTTTTCCTAACTCCTTTTTTGCACTTGAGAGTTGTCGCGGTCTTTTTTTAAGTTGAAATGGCATTTTTTTTAATTAGGGGTATTTATGGGATGAGGTGATTCGGATTTAAGGTATAATTAAATATGAACCAATTAAATATTTAGTTTTATTTTATTTTTAAATTTTTTTAACAAATTCAAATCAAATCAATTTGATTAAAATTGGGTTGGTTTGATCTGATTATCGAGTTAAGATAAAATATAAACTATCATATTTTTTTCAAATTTTAATTTCTTAATTACATATTATCTTTTTTATGTAAGCTTTTAGAATTTAATATTATTATAAGGTCTAAAGATTCTTTTTCCTTTAATTATTTTAGATAATAATTAAAGTAATATTAAATATTAATTTTACTTTTAGTTAATATTTATCTTTTTTTATAATTATAATTGTACATATATCATTAATCTCTTTATCCAAAATGCCAAAACATGATAAAGAAGTTGCATAATGAATATATCTAAAAACACTTGATAATACTATATAACATCATAAGAAGAAAAATAAATTAAAAAGAAAGAAAGAAAAGGAGTTTTAAGTCCTAAGGTATAAAAAATATAAAAATAAAGTAAAATAAACAGTTGATTGGATGATTGGGTTAGTCCGAATTGGAAAAAACTCTGATAGTTTAATTTGGATTTAAAATAAAATAAATTGATTAATCAAACTAATCCAAATCAACGGGGTCAATTCAATCCAATAAACACTCCTAATTTTAATTATTTTCCATTTTATTAGAAAAACATCATCAAAATAATTAGAAAAAGAACATATATGCAATGAAAAAACACTTTGCACAATGAAGTATAAATGGATTAATTAAAATAAAGTAATGTGTATCATAAGCCATGATTAATATATATAGGATGAGATGAATTAACACCTAATATCAATTTTTGATATTCACATTACTTGATTTCTTTTGTAACATATGAATTCACCAATACAACCATTAAATTAGTTTTTATAAAGTATGTAGTTTATAAAATTTCATACAAATAAAAATGAATTGATATCACACTATTTTATTTTAATTTATAATATATTATTTAAAATAGGCTTAAATATGTTTTTAGTCCCCATGAATATAAGTCATTTTGATTTTAGTACATGTAAAATTTTTTTGGTTTTTCATCCCTAAAAAATTTTCCGTTAGCCTTTTTCGTCTCTGCTATTAACTTTTAGCTGATGTGCCAAACGGAGTGTCAGATCAGCATGCCACATGTGTTATTTCTGTCCAATTAAATTTGTTTTTAGTCCCTATAAATATTAACCTTTTGGTTTTAGTCCCTATAATTTTTTTTAATTTTTTACCTCAATTTCATCCTCATTCAACATCACAGTGTCCTTTTGCTTCCACGGAATGGTTACACTTGAAATTTAGAAACTTTTCGTGGGTTTAAAAAAATAAATTCTTAATGTATTCAATTATTTGAAATTTCATAATACTTGAATTCACTGTATATAGGGGAAAACCTGTAACGACTTTTTTTTCTCTGCAATTCTTTTTTTTCTATTTATTGACTGACAAAATTTTCATTTGATTTACAATTACAAGCCTTTTGTTAGTTAGTTAACATAGATCTCCTTAAGTTACAGGTTAATAGACATAAAATCAAATGAAAATTTTATTAGTCAACAGGCAGAAAAAAATTAGTAGAGAAAAAAAAGGTCGTTACAGATTCCCCTTTTATAGAGTGAATCCAAGTGCATTGAAATTTCAAATAATTGAATATATAAAAAAAATTTATTGAACCCTGGAGGAGTTCAAGAATTTCAAGTGTAACAATGCAGTATAAGCAAAAGGACATTGATGTTGGATGGTGATGAGATAGGGTGAAAAATATAAAAATTATACAGAGGAGAAAATAAAAAAAAATTATAGGGACTAAAAATAAATGACCATATTTATAGGGACTAAATACAAATTTAAGCTGGGTAGAAACAACACATGTGGCAAGGTGATGTGGCACTCTGTTAGCCACATCAACCTAGAGTTAACGGTAGAGACCAAAAAGGCTAACAGAAAATTTTGTAGGAATGAAAAACCAAAAAATAATTTTACAGGAACTAAAATAAAATGACCCATATTTAAAGGGATTAAAAACATATTTAAGCCTTTAAAATATAAGAACATTCACTATTAAACAATATATATCCACTAATACCTAAATTATGTAAAATTTGATATATATAATTAATTGAATTAATTAATTGAATTAATTAATTAATTTTAAGTTCTATAAAAAATTATTAAATAGTATAAATGTAAAACTCCTCAGAGTCAATTATTCCTAGAGAAAGTAAGAGGCATAGGAAGTCATTTATATAAGACTTGATAATGTCCACAAATCTCATAAAATAAAGCTTTTGCTGAATTAATATGGTTATTGGGATATATATATATATATATATATATATATATATATATATACTTCAATTTTTTTTTGTTCTTCTTGTCTTCAGATTAATGATGTTGGCAGTACTCATAGAACCACTTTTTTTGGCAAAATTTATGTCCACAGTAGATACATAGTTGTCTCTTGACTCTTAAATAGAAAAGTAGCTTCCTGAAGAGGTATCTTTTTTTTTTTGGTCAATCCTGAAGAGGTATCTTCAACGTATGAATGATGTAATTAGTGGATTGTGAGTGCCAAAGTCAATATTTGAACTTCGATTCGATCAAACCCAACTCGTTTCAAACTGCTTTCTATCTATCTTCACATTGAGTGGACCACAAGTGATGTTAATTAAATCGACCTTTTCCAAAATTCTTTTTATCAAGATGCATGAGTAGCAGGCTGACTACATGCAAAATTAATGACATACATATATTCTCGAATTCATATAATTTATTTTTGAGTAAACTTCCCGCATGATAGAAGTTTAAATTACATGCATTACCCTTCCTGTTTATTGTGAAACATATACTACCCTCCTTTAAAGATAAAGGTGTGTAATTACATTTTAATTATTTTAATGTAAATAATATTTTAATGACGATAGATAACTACAATGGCTTCTTAATGAATTTTTCTTTTTTATAACTTTTAATATCATCTGTAATTAATTAAAAAAATTTATTATTAATTTTGGAGTTAGAAGATGAAGAGAAATTCTAAATGTCCATTTTATTTACTTTGAAATTTCACCTAAAATCTTGATTTTATCTTACAATGTTTTATAGTTAATAGTGGATGTTTAAAATTATATACTAATTAATGATATTGAATATCATAAATGAGGAAAAAATGTCCATAAGTAGTATAGGTTTAAAAAATAAGAAGGAAGAGCAATATAATTTAAGCTTATCTCGTGGGAGCGAAATGTAGTTTACTCTTACTTTTTGAAAATTGTTTTGATTACATATTTAATGCCTCTACTATAGTCAATACATAATTTTAGTCCTTGATAATTTTTGTGTGAATTTAAACCCTCAAGTACGTTTAAATGTTATAATTAAGTTTTCTAATTATTTTTATTTAAAATTCTCAAATTCTTAATTTTAACTCAAAATATTTATAAATTAAATTGATTAAATCATTTTAAATATTCTTCCACTCAAAATTCATTAGTCAACACATCAATCTCACAAAAAAAAAATGGTCCCAAATTTTTCGCTTTTCAAACCCTAATATACAAGACAAAAGTAGATTAACGAGGAAACAATCCCTCACAAATCCTCACTAATTTGAATTATAAGGGATTTACAAGGAATTGTTCCCTCGTTAAATTCAGGTAGCTAATTAGTGACCTCAAGTTTCTGTCGTCATTCCCTCACTAAATTTATCTATACATACTTGTCGATTCCCTCGCTAATTAGCGGCAACCACATCATTGTTATTATTCCTTTGCAAAGTTAACCCTCATCAATCCCTAGCGAATCCCTCACAACTTTACCAACATTAATCTTTGTTTTTTTCTCGCAAGTCCTATGCAAAGTTAGCCCTCTCCAATCTCTAGCAAATCCATCACAATTTTACTAACACTTATCCTTGTTTTTCCTCGTAAATCCCACGCTGAAGAAAAAAACTCCAAACCAATTTTGCTCTAACACAATTTCTAAAGGAATGTAACGATGTCTCTAGTTGGGCATGACAGATGGGACAAAGTTGATGAATTAAACCCCTATTAGCTAGGTTTTGATTCGTCTTCAAGCCTCCTTTCAAAACCAACCGCATAAAAGTCTTCACCCAATGTGGCCCATTCCACTTCTAGACTCTATCCCATTAGTTTTGACTCCACCCTTGGAAATTCTCATCAATAATATTAAAAGCTGATTTAGTTATAAAACAACCACATCTGCAGTAAGTGCCAAACAAGTTTGTCCACACCTAAATTGGGGTTACCACCTAACCAAGTTGTTATGTTCTCAAGGACAGATTGAGGAGAAACCTAGAAAATAAATGAAATTTCCAATGACCGTAGATATCAAAGAAAAAAAACTGGTGGTGCAGAAAGGATATCTAAAGGAATGTGTTGGACTGTCACATGCTGTAAATTGTTTCATCTGAGAGCCACGGATATTTCAAGAAAAAATGTAAAATTTTCATTCCCTATATTCCATCGAATCCCTTTCAAAATATATTTCCAAGTAGTTACAATTCCCCGCCACACCATAGACTAATTTCGCTTGCCCTAAACCAAAGGTATAACATCATTACCATCCCCATATTTATATATCTCACACAATAACCAAAGACAATCCTTATTGTTGATAAGGTTATGGGTGTAATCGGGTCAGGCCGGGTCGGGTTAGGTGCACTTTGATGTCCGAACCAATTAAATTGTATCGGTTTGGGTCGGGTCGGGTTCTTTAATTGTTATCACACAACATGAACCGAACCAACCCGATAAGTAATGGGTTGGTTCGGATCGGGTCTTCGAGTCATGAAATAAAAAACGGTTAAATAGAAAAATCCAGAAAATAAAAAAGGTGTGTTGTGTGTCCAAAATAAGATCTAGATGGCACTAGCTCTTGTCTCTTCTGCTTCCTCTCTGCTTTCTCTCACCACACCCAAATCCTCCACCTTTCACCCGATCTGGCGCACATGGGTGGTACACCACAGGTAGGTGACTGCACGATGTCGCGCAGTGAACGGCGGTGGTGCGGTTGCTCACGGAGACGAAGACACGGTCACGCAAGGATGGTTTCTTTGGAACGGAAACGCAAAACAATGGTTTCTGTGGATGCGAATAGAAACACGAACAGATCTAGAGGAGTGACGATGGTCGTTGTGCGGTGGATCTGTGGTTGGATCAAGTAGCTGCGACCGGTGAGGAAGACGACGACCAGGGGTGGACGGTGCATGTGAAATCTCCGCTAAGGGCTATGACATTGTCGTGCAAAAAAGGAAAGGAGAAGGGGATTCTGAATATGACATTATGAAAATGTTGTCTCTGAGTTTGTCATGTGTTTCACCTTTCTGAGTACCCCTCGGTTTGGTTCGGGTTACTCGGTTTTAAATCATGTAACCCGATACCCGAAAATGAATATGTTCGGTTCCAACCAAATAATCCGACCGAGAATACAACCTCACCCGCATTTTTCGGTTGGTTCAGGTCAGATTGACCGGGTTCACGAGTCAAGCCAGACCCGTTTACACCCCTAATAAGGGTCTATCCCAATTTTCATTATGAGAGCCTTATTAAAACATTGCAGATTCTTTAAACCCATACCTCCCGCTTGCTTGTGTTTACAAAACGCATCCCAACCAACAATATGAAGTTTTCTTTCCTATGAGGTATGCCCCCAAATAAAATTCCTTGCCATCATGTCCAAACAGTTACAAACATAACAGGCAATAAAGCTATCTACATAGTATAGGTAGCAGAGCAACTAAACAACATGTGTAAGGTTATCCTCCTAGCCATTGACAGAGAACTTCCCCTCCAACAATTCAATCTTTACTGAGCTTTCTCTATCAAATAATTGTAAGTTGCCTTGGTAACCCCTATGTAGAAGGGGAACCCCAAGGTATTTTCCTAAATCGATCGGTTGTTAAGGTAAATCCACTTAAAGAAGCAAGTTCTCTAGCCTTAGCATGCCCAATATTCTTTGAAAACATGATTCAGTTTTTATCAACATTAACTCTCTGACCCGAGGCATTGCAAAAAGTCTGAAGGTAGTCCATGATAAGGGATAATTGCTCCATAGAAGCTTCGATAAACAATATCAAATCATCAACAAAGAAGAGACGCGAAACAATAGGCCCATCTCATCCAAATTGAAAAGGTTTCCAATGTATACTATCAATCTTGTTCTGGATTAGGTGTCCAAGACGCTCAAGTCAAAGGAAAATTAGGTAGGGTGATAGGGGATTACCCTGCATGATCCCTTGGGAAGGAGAAAAGTTATCTGATTTGGTACCTTTAGAAGAACTTGCATATTGAATGTGGAAATACACTTTATAATCAACTCATAGAAATGATTATTGAAACCAATTTCTTTAAGCGTGTCTTTAACAAATCCCATCTCAACTTATCATATGCCTTTTGAAGGTCAATATTTTGAATCCCATATACCCTTTCTCCCTCTACAAGATCTCATGGAATGAAAAAAACTTCCTGAGCCACAATTGTGTTATAGTGGTTTGCCTTCCTCGTACAAAGCTAGCCTGATTTGGATGAACCATGGTCTCCATGTGGCACTCCAGTCTACTAGAAATTATTTTAGTAATGGATTTGTAAATTACATTACATAGGTTGGTCGACCTATATTGGGATATATGAGGATGACTAATTTTAGGAATTAAGGCCGGGAGAGTATCAAAAAATCTGAATTTGTCTGGAGTTATATACATATCTTTCAGGATTCTACAAACAGAACTGCAAATTTCTTCTAGTAGCGTTGAAAAAAGATTGCCCTGGATCTGGTCAAATTGTTGGGATGATAAGGATGAAAATCTACCCTTCAAGGTCCACACCGAGGTTATCCCTTGAGCAGAATAAAGATAATTGAAAAAACTCACAATGAGATCTTTAAGCAAATTAGGATCTGTAATTTATTCCCCATCTCATTTAACAACTTATCAATCTTGTTTCTCCTTCTACGAACCACAGTTGAAAGATGAAAAAACCCGTGTTTCTGTCTCCGAATCTAATCCAATCACATCTGGATTTCTAATACCACAACAACTTTTCTTGAACAAGAACAAATTTGTATTCTTTCCAAATTCTATTTTTGAGCTTAAGAAAATCACTATAAGCGTTCACTATCAAGCTTCTATTTATACCCTCTTATCTCGCCATCAACCGTCTCTTTTTTTGAAAAATTACCAAAGACATTTTTATTCCAAACTGTTACTTGATCATGAAAGTGATTAACCGCAGAGAACCTATCCCTATTATGCTCCCACGCTTCCTTGACAATAGGATAAAAAGTCTTATTGGTTATCCAAGCTGCTTGAAAATGGAAAGGATTTTCTCGTTGGAAATTTTCAGAACCCTTCAAGGAATAAAAGTCTCCAACTATCCTTAGAAACTTCCCGGTCCAGTCTTTCTCTAACACCATGACCTTCCCAAGTGAAAGGAGGCTCGTTCAAGCCCAGATCATCCAAACCACTTAAAATTAGACACTGTCTGAAGTCTTCCATTGATCCCTGATTTGCATCAGCTCCACCTGACTTTTCGTTAAACTAAGATAAGCATTAAAATCTCCTAATGCTAACCAGGGCCCATTAACAATAGCTGCCAAATTAATTAAATTACTCCACAACCCCCTCCCGTCTAACATTCTTGGACTTCCATATATAATTGTGATGAACCATTGATGAGAATTGTTTGGAAAGATATCAGGCCATGGACAAATTGCTCATGAGAATAAAGCACCTCAAAGTGAATACTACGCTCATCCAAGCATAACCAAATGCCTCCACAGTAACCCCTAGCCTCTACTTTGTAGAAATTTGGAAAACCAAGCTTAGAGATAACTTGATTGCTTCCAGGACTTCTTATTATAGGCTTAAAACAACACATAATTGAATCCCGTGTTTATTAATCAAATCCCTCAGAAGACTGGGGAAAATCATAGATCCTACACCTCTAACATTCCAAAAAACTATATTCATAAAAATAAATATAAAAGAATAGAGTAGCTAACCACTCTGTCAGGATGAAAAGATTTAAGGGATTGAGCCCCTTCCAACTGTTCACCATTCTCCATAAGGAAGTCATCCTTCTATTGGGACTCAACGCTTGAGATTGGACCTTGTTGCACTGGGTTAGGGGGATTTAGAGGTTGCATATTACAAATTATTCCTTATGCGTGTTTTGAATAACATACATACTAGCCTGGGGAATTTTAATTGGTTGGAAAATGGGGATAGGGTCAGCTAATAAGTCAACAAATTTTGGGTTTCACTAGAAGGGACAAATTGAATCGGGCCAACTCTAGCATGGTCTCTAGCGGCTTTTTTAGTACTAGTAATTGTTTTTGGGCTTAGTATAATTTGCGGTGATGATAGGCCTAGTTTTTTGTTCTGGTTGGATGGGTCAACATTTTGAATCTGGGTAATTGGACCTTATCAAACATATGAACCTTTCCGGTAGTGCTCACTGAATTCACTATAGGTAGTACTTGCACACTCGATCCTTCTCCATGCATAACCACATCATCCTCAAAACTTGTAAAGCACGATCCTGCAACAACGTTTTGTCGATCACCTTTTGACCACCTAGCATTACCCCCTTTTGGTCTCTTTTTGAGCATTTTGTGTGCCACTACCTTGCTTGGTCCATACGTATCAGCAAAAGAATTTTTGTCGTTTCCCTCCTTTTCTATATTATAAGGGCTTGTTTTCCTTCCCTCATTTGCATCATTAATAATTTCCTGATGGGGTTCCTCACCATAGACATGTGTAACATAAGCTTCTTCCTCCTGGTGCTGATGAACCTTCAATGGACAACTATCAAAGCGATGGTCATACCTTCCACAATTGAAACAAATTAAATATAGCCCCTCGTATTCAACACTGTAGGTCCTATGGAACAATTCAAACTTTAAAATGAGAGGCCTCTTTAAATTGACCTCAATACAAATCCTAGCAAATTTCCCTCTCTTTCTTGTCATTTCTCCCTATACTCCATCTTTTGGTTTCATGGTGTTTGAATCAACTTTAACAGTTTTACCTAGGACATTTCCAATTCATGGCGAAATTGTTTTGTCATAATATTCCATAGGTAAAGAGGGGGTCTACACCCACACTGCTATACGTCGGAGTTCATCATCAAACAAAAAAATTTGGGTACCATTTTTGGACAACCAAATAATGACCTAGTAGCATCCATGGACCACCCTAAAAGAACATGGTTGAAATCATTAAAATTAGAGAAACGTACTGGGAAATAATCGTTTTCTAGATCAATGACTTCCATCTCTCCCAAGGGATTCCATAATTTTTCCAGACGAAGGATAAGAAACTTTAGACATACTCTCTTCCCTAGTAGCTACACAATGATTGAGTTTTCCAGGGCCAACAAGCTTGCTTCCTCTCTTGCATCAGAATTTCACAACCGGGCATTTGGCATACCACTATTAGAAACTTTATCCTCATCATAATCATTACCCTCACTAGAGCTATCCCTTTCTTGCATATTCCGGGTCTTCATCCTGTGAATCTTCCATCTCAGAAGTATTAGATTCATTAGAGTTTGTCATCTCTACCTTCTCAAGCATCCTTGACCTTACATAGGCAAATATCTCTATAAGAAATAACTCTTCGCACCTTTGAAGCTACAAAGTCAACCTCAACTTTCTAGGATGGTAGACCCTCTTCATCTGGGGGACCCTCTGCAAAAGTATCCATCACCATTGTATCGTTGTCATTAGATTTTTCGTTATTCTTAACTTTTGCCTTTTTGTGCTTCATGCCAAGAGATCAGCTTCCTCCCGTGACAGTTCATTTTGGTCATAGTAGAGCCCACCCAAAAGACCTCTTCTAGTATAAGCATTAAGCAAGCTAAACCTGCGTTTTGTGTTTTCTCCCTTACAGATTACAAAGCTGGAGAGGAGGTAGCAAAAAGGTAAATTTTTCTTAATCCTTATTTCCCATTTTCTATTTTGAAAAGTTTAGTTAGATAGAAAGAAATGACTAAAAAATTATATGAGTCCATATTCATTTTGAAATCTTAATTTGGATGGTTTTGTTTTTTTAAGTAGAAGCCGAAGTCTATCTTATGTGACCAACATGTTTGGTTTACTCCAAATTCACGTTTCAAATGTGGATTTGAGTCAACGCTACTCTCAATATTTGGGTCCACATTTGAAACGTGGTTTTGATGGAAATCAAACACGCACTAAGTCTAGGGTTACATTGTTCAAGATGTAAGACTAATGCAATTTTTGAAGTGGTAGGAAATGATGGTCTCAACATTCTTCAATATGATCAATCAATTTAGGTGCTATTGTCATCTAACCATTCTCACCAGACATCAACCAATACGTCATCTCATTGCACCAATATCATCCAAAGGGTATCACTCCAACAACCGAATTTGAAAAACATCGACCAATCATGTCTTATAAAGGTATATAAGGTATCGAAGCAAGAAATGATTAAGAGATGGGATTTAGGTGCTATTGGCATTCAATCAGTCCTTACCAATTTTTTAGAATGATTATTCTATGAGTTAATTGGATCAGTTACTAGACTAATTCACTATAACCGTACCAATCAGTCTCAATCTAGTTTTTAGAAACCTTGCTATTATTACACTATACCTGAGGTATATAAAATTTTCAATTAACTCAAATATATTTTGGGTTAATATATTTTTAACCCCTAAAAATATAGGTTTTAAATCATTTATTTTTTCTTTGGTTCTGGTTCTCTATTTTTAAAATCATATGATTTCAATTCTCGTCGTTAGTTATGTTGCGCTAGATAATGATGTAGGAATATTATTATAAATTTTTATGGATTTTCCTTCGAATTTTCCTCTGAATTTCAAAATTCATAAAAAAAATCCATTCATATTCTAAAATTTGTGGGAAATTTCCTATGAATTTTTTTTATAGCAAACAAAGAAATTTCATGACAATATTTTACATAAAAAATTGGTGTTTTTTTAAAGTTTACTAAATATAACTTGGGTTAAATATGTTTTTAGTCCCTAACGTTTGACCTCAAATTTGGTTTTAGTCCCTAAACTTTAAAACCGTTGGTTTGAGTCCCTCATGTTCTGAAATCACGTAACATTGTTAACTTTTGACGTTGACGTGGGAAGCAAATTTCTATGTCAGTTTGTCCAGTCAAATTCAATGACCATGATTGTGGCAATTGAATTATACCTTTGCTCATCCAATCCGTTTTGTTGCCTTCCCTGTTCTTGAAAATTATGAAGTTAAATTTATTAAAATCCTAAATAAAATTTGACTAGATAAGTTGGGGTGCAATTCAATTGTCACATCATGGTCATTAAAACTGACTGGACAAACTGGCATAGAAATTGTTCATCACGTCAGCGTCAAAGTTAACAGTGTTAAGGGGAGGGACTAAAGTCACGTGATTTCAGAACATGAGGGACCCAAACCAATTGTTTTAAAGTTTAGGGACTAAAACCAAATTCGGTCAAACTTGAGGGACTAAAAACATATTTAACCCATATAACTTTTATATTGAAAAATCACAAAAAATTTTCCTGTGAACTTTTAGATGGGAAAAGCCATAGTGGAATTATGAACATGACTTAATGAAGTATAATTAACAAGGAGAACTAAAAGTGCGTGGTTTTAAAAAATGGAGAACTAAAACCAAAGAAAAAATAAATGAGGAATCAAAAACCAATTTTCATTACATTTTCAGGGATTAAAAACATATTTAACCCAATATATTTTTATCCTAATAAATGTACTACTATTTTTTGGTTTTATACTAAATTTAAAATTTATTTGTATTTACATTTGAGTGACAAATAAATCTTCAAATCACACTTGCCATGTGTCCTTATGATCATCTACATATGGCATTTAATTTCTCCATTATGGCATGTGCCATATGATTACACAATCACCTATTCACCTTCCCTTTCCTCATCTTTCTATATTTCTTTCTTTTTCCCCTGCTTCGGCTTCCCCAACCACATGCAACTTCCCATAAGCCCACCCAACTTCTCCAAAGCCACCACAGGCAAAACATGTGATAAATGACTCATTAAAACAAATAAATAGTACTGCACAGAGACAGAGTCTCGCATATATATATAAACTTCTATGTATATATATAGGTTCCATAACCAAAATGATTTTAAAAACATTGACATTAAGGATACATAGGTTACCACGTGAAAGCCAGGTGATATCATTTCACATGT
The DNA here is from genome assembly GCA_026901365.1 of Sesbania bispinosa. Taxonomy (NCBI): domain Eukaryota; kingdom Viridiplantae; phylum Streptophyta; class Magnoliopsida; order Fabales; family Fabaceae; genus Sesbania; species Sesbania bispinosa. Next base: position 1,769,044 of record QLOH01000053.1, read on the forward strand.
CCCTCCTTGCATTTGGTCATTCTGTGAGAACCGACAAATTAATATATTTATCCTGTTCACAGTTCATATCCTGCCACATATCACTATAATAAAACATGCAGGACATGGATCCTCTACAGTTTTTAAAGATATTGTAGAGGGTACAATTTATCATCTAACAATTGCAACTAGTTGTATTACAATTTTTATTAAAAAAATTATCATGCTATAAAAATTATTTAAGGGACAGAGTCATGTGCAATTTTAGTTTTTATCTGTAGATGGTCCTAATCCAACATGCAAAAGCTCCAAATGAGAATTACAATCTCTTTTGGCTTTAGATTAAAAAAATGACACCACCTTTTGGCAGGTTATGGAATGTTGTAAGATGTGAACATACCATAATAAATCTCTTGGAAGATATCCCTGAAAACAATCACGTTGTTTGTCTCTATATATCTATATCTACTACTTGCCCCTTTCATCAATTTTCTTTATCTAAGATTTTAATTAGCTCTTCTTAACATGATTGGTGTTTCTCTTGGCTGCTTCTCATAGAGAGTTAGTGGATGGAAAAATAATGCTCTTGATTACTTTCGGTTTTCATTCTCCGCCACTATATTATCCACTTGCTGGGATTGGGTTTGATTGATTATGACAAGTACAATAGTAACTATCATAATACAATGATTTCACCAAATTAATTTCTTTGGTACAGCACTTTAGTGGGTATCTCTTTCCTCCTGATCAATGTTGATTGTCCTTTTATTTAACAGAAAAAATCTGTAGTCTTCTTATAGGACATACTTTTTCAACTAAAATTATGACATACTCCACCCGTTCTAAAGTGTATTGAATAAAACTAACCGAAAAATTATCTAAAACCTAAAAAATTAACTGATTTAATTGAAGGTGTTTGATAAAATTAATTAAAAATAATAAAGTGATATACAAGAACATTAATTATTAAATAATGATAAATGGAGGTGCTTAGGGATAAACTTGTAATAAATTTTCAGCTAGTAATGGAAAATGAGAGTTCTTTAATAAAACTACCTCAAGTAGCTTTTCAAGAAAGATAATAACTACCCAAAAATAATACGAGCCACTTTGGATGACACTTATGCAGAAGTGCTTCTAGGTGAAAAAAAATAGAATGAATCAAAGAGATCAAATGCATTTAACTTCTCCATAAGTTGAGATTAGTCTTTATAGCTTACCTACTCCAAAAGTTCTCCTATTTAACTTTTCTATAAGTAACTAATTTCAAGTTATGGAGAAGTTAAATTCATTTGTCCCCTTTGATTCATTATATTTTTATCTTCTAGAAGTTCTTCTGCAGAAGTATATCCAAATTGGGCCTACCTTATCAAACACAGTTGAAATGGTTTCAGCTACTAATTCCAGCTTTCAGCTAGTTAAAATAACTTACCAAACACACTCTAATTATAAGAACCTTTCTAGGATGAACCTTAATCATTTTATAAAACCTTTTTCAAATTATCTCATGCATTAATTATTTTATGACAAAATAATCGGTCAATTAGTGGAAGTAGGTGAATAATTAATTAGTAAAGAACATATGACACAATAAAATAATTAAATAAAAAGAGGGAGATAATGAGTCTCAATAAATTCAAGTACAATTAAAAAAATATGATATATATGACAAATTTATTATAATCAATTTTCTCAATTCATGTGAAATAATTAAAATGTTGTTATACAGAAAGGGAGTATATATAACATTGTGTATGGTTATTTGTCTTATTGTAAAATTTGTTGGGAAGAGTAGTGTACTATTTTTTTCCCCTTTGTTGTGTTGAAGAGAATTTGACATTCAGTTACATAGAAAAAGTTGTTAGGTAAGGAGCAAGTAATTTATATAGTGGGAGGAACAGAGGAAGAGGTATATTGTAGGAGATATAATAACATCACAAAGAAAATAACTTGATGGAGACAAGTTTTGTTAGTGCTCAAGACTGTTACATAAAGTGGATGACAGGGCACATGCACAAACTACAATATGTGATTATGTCATAATCTTTTGACACTCACTAATTTAATGCCTTTCACCCAATAAAATTACTCAACGATGAACGCATATGTGAATGATATTCAATAGAAGATGACCTAAGAAATTGGGAATTGGTTTGACAGGTCTATATCTTTCTTAATAATTTTGATGTATATAGGAATATTCTTTTAATTATTAATAGAGAAAGTCTGGCATGTATGGCTGGTTCTGGTTATATATAATATGGATTGTGATCATTGTGAGAGTAACACATCAGATTGTAATCCACAAACTGAATCTGTGCCTCTAGATTAAGTTATAATATTTTATAGTAGAATTTAACTCATGTTAGATGTATAATTATTTTTTAAGTATATAAGAAAAATCTCTTTTTAAGATTTGGTTGACAGAATAAGATGCCAGAGGAAGGATAGGGAAAAGAAAAACAAAGGAAAGAGATCAATCAGCTTACCAAGAGAAGATGAGCAATGCAAGTATTCCATCTAACAAAAAGTTAGTTATGAAAGAGATGGAATTTGGAAAAATACAAGCTTGTTTGTTTACATTCTTGTTATTTTAATTTGTTTTGAAAATAATTTTTAGAAATAAGTACTATATTAAATTTTTATTGTTATTTTTTAAAAATTAATTCTTCAAACATTAATTAATTCAAATGAACCCCCGTATATATGATTCACTATTAATTTGTCCTTATTGTCTCTAAAAATGATCTTTTCCATCTTAAATTGATATTTTAAGCAGAATAAAATAATGGCTAAAAAAATAAAACTTGCCCCTCCCCCTCTTAATATTTTGATAGTTTTTGTTATACCACATCCTTGATTTTAATTGAAGTTTGATATTGGGTCTTTAATTTGTAGTTAACCACTTTTGAGTTTTGATGGCCAAAACTTATACAATTATTTGGTGAAGGTGTGTGATAGTCATCGGCTAGTTGGCATAAGTGTATTATTAGTAAGAAAACATAGACATTTTGAAATAGTAGTCATGTCATATAAATATTAGACTTATGTTCATATTGGATACTTTACAAATATTTTTAGTTATATATTTTACAATTGTTTAACTTCTATTCCAATATAGATGTGAATATTTAGAATAATTGGACATGATAGTATTTTATTATGTCTATAATAACTAATTCTAATATTTAGAATGTGCTATGGCCATCAATTTGTACTTGATATGGGTTTCTGGGAACTCGAGGCTGAATCAGATTGTTTACAGCTGATAAATGCTATTTCTACACCAGTTTGTAGCTCATCATCATTTGATTTTATAATTTTTGATTGCATTGCTTTTAAACAAGAATTCTGATACCTTACATTCTGTCATGTAATAAGAGCTAATAATTTTGCAGCTCATAATTTAGCTCAATTTGCTCTTCACAACCCAGAGACTATGTGGGTGGAAGAAACACCAGAATGTATCTCTACTCAAATAGACCTTGACTTTTGTCAGTATGCTTCTATTTAATCAATTTCCTGATTTTGACGTAAACAAAAAAACTTTAGAATTCTCTCTTTTCATTTAACATTGATTTTGTGTTTTTTTTTATTAATTTCATATATACTCATTTTAATATTTGTTAATTACAATTGTGTTGAATTTAGATTTGGCCATATATCCTTGTTGGCTGTGTCCCGTGTCTCATGACCTGTATTAATTATGTTCTTTTGGACCATTGTTTTATTCTCACTCAACCTTTTGCTTGAATGATTGATAATAATTAATAAAACCATGTTACATAAGGCTTGGACACTTTGGCCAATGAAGTGATTTGGAAAATCTTATCAAATTTTATTTCATGAATGATGTCTGCTTGATAATTGAAGAAATGTATGAGAGCGGCCGACTCTACATGTAGTGAGGCCTTAAGCAAATTTTATTTTAGGGTCTTTTTAAATACATGAGGTGAAAAAAAGGGCCTTAAAAATTAAAATTCATTTAATAAGGATTGAACCATCAACCATTGAGGGGGAAAATCAATTTCTAAACCAATGAATTATGCTTAATTATAATAATATTTTTAATTTTTTACACAGAGGATGTTGCTAACAATTTGGGGCCTAAAGCAAAGGCTTGAGTAACCTTACCCTTGGGCCGACCCCGTGTATAATAGTAATTGCAGTTTTGATGATATCCATATAGCACTATAGCAGACAAGCTCTACATGGAGTGGACAAAGAAATAGAAATAACTTTTACTCTTCTCAAATAAATAGATAAATAGAAATGGAGATATTATTCTCTTTTATCCTTGATAACATGAGAGTTTTATTTGTCTAAGAGTTAATGTGAAAGTTTCTTTAGGATTTATATTTAATATATAAATAGTAGATGAAATATGAATTTTGTTTAGAATTAGTAATAAGTGAGAACTCAACTGTTACAAATCTTATTGTGGACTTGCATTTGGTAGAAAAGAATTACCAATAAAAAAATTATCAAGATTCATGACAGCAGCAGCAGCTTTATCATTCTATGTACACCTCATTCTTAGTATTAGTATGAGTTATGACAGAACTCATGCTCTTGAATCTTGACTGAAGGAATGCTACTGCTTGATGTCATGTCAAGTGTATCAAATTTGATAAGGTTAACTTGTTGAAATGAGAAATGAGGATTATTTATTAGCTTCCATTTGGGGTAGTAGATATGCCCCTCAAATTTGAATCTGGTGAAGGTGGTGGCTCATTCTTCAGCAAAGCATCATCATCTTCTAATATATCCATTACCTCATGTTTGCTATTATGTTTCCCATCACTCTCTATATCCTTGAGCCTCTCCAACACTTCTACCATAGAAGGTCTCACATCTTTAGAACTCTGCAAGCACTGAAATGCTAACTCTGCCACAGCATTGATCATTTTCCTTACCTTGAAATCTGATTCAAACCCAAGTGTAGGGTCCACTAGCTCATGTAATGTCCCATTTTGAATCCTTTTAATGGCCATGTTAGACAAATTGATTTCTTGCCTATGCCTTGAGATATCAACAGCAGGCATGGATGATATTAGCTCCATCAAGACAACTCCAAAGCTAAAAACATCACTTTTGTCAGTAAGCTGGTAGTACTCATGGTATTCTGGATCTACATAACCAGGAGTCCCTTGTGGAGCAGTTGAAATGTGAGTGACATGGTTAGGGAAAAGGCGTGAGAGTCCAAAATCTGCTACTTTGACACTAAAGTGATTGTCAAGGAGAATGTTTTTGGTTTTAACATCTCTATGGATGATGTCAGAAGCATGGAGATATACCAATGCACTAGCAGTCTCAATGGCAATGTTAATTCTGATATGCCAAGTGAGTGTGCCAGGTTTTGCTCTTGGACCATGAAGGTGATCAGCAACAGTTCCATTAGGAACATACTCATATACAAGAAGAAGTTCACGGCTGTGGTGAGAGGTGCATCCATATAGTGACACAAGATTTTGGTGGTGTAAGCCAGTTAAGATCTCAACTTCATTCATGAATTGCTCAACTCTCCTATAACTGTTCTCAGACATCCTTTTCACTGCAACAAAACGCCCATCCTTAAGTGTGCCTAGCCAAGAAATGTCACAAGGCAAGGAACCTTGGTTAGTATGATCATTGAAAGCACACAAATATTCAAATTTCAAATACTAATAGTTATATGGTCCTGGTAACAAATGCCCTAAAAGCTGCCCTAAAAGCATTGCTCAAGGAATTCATATATAGTAGGTCTTTATTAGAAATCACGGTATGCTGCACATTCCAATAAAAACTTTCTAATTTCGGTTCTTTAACCAGTGTCGCACTCATTAGGGCCTGTTTGGTTTGCATTTTCATTTCTTATTTTCATTTTCTGTGTTCATTATATTTCCTGTTTTCTGAAATTTTACAAAGGAAAAACTGGAAATACTGGAAATAGAACTTTTTTGTTCCCAACATTTCTAGCTTTTCTTTGTAAGATTTCAGATAACAGAAAAGAGAAAATAAAAACAGGAAATGAAAATGCAAACCAAACATGCTATTAGCATTTCCCTAGTTATATATAACAAAGGATGTTGGCTTTTACCAAAATAAACTGTTCCAAAGCCTCCATCTCCTAGTTCTCTGGCTGAATCAAAGTAGTTTGTGGCCTCTTCTAGTTCACTATAGGTGAAGAAGTGAAGTCCACGGTATTTATGTCCCCTCTCAGTGTCTCCTAAAGAAGAACAAGAAGAGAAGCTTTGAGATTGCATAGAAGATACTGCATGAAGATTCTTCTTCTTCTTTTGCCAATAATAGATATAAAAGGCAATGCCTATTGTAACTGCAGTGGCCACAGCAGCAGCAACTCCTAAGAAGAATTATTGGAATTTCCCATTAGTATATTAATGAAATAAATATAACATAATGAAAAGAAATTATCAAGGATAATTGGATCTATTACCTACACCAAGCTTCCTTTTCCAATTCCATTGATTACCTGAGAAAGTTAACATAGAAGGCTAAGATGAATTAGAGCATTTTTAAGGCAATGTTGCTGAAAATTCATGGCAATTCAAGGAGGATATTCTACTGATTTTGTTACTATTACAAAACAGTTGATGGTTGCTTTTTTAAAAAACAAAATACTATTGATGAGTTAGCAATGAGGTATTAGTTAACTTTATAAATTATATAATAATGATTTATGAAGTGTGAACAACTCAAAATGGTCAAAGTCAAAAAATAACAAAATATTCATACGGTTTTACACTATAAAATCTAGATTTAGATAAAGAAGAGAAATGAAAAAAAGAAACAATTCATAGATAGAAATTCTCATTAGACCATTGACAAGTTCAGAGGAAGATGTGGGGTCTATTCAAAGCCGTGAGGAAGGTACCAAGGAGTACTTGTGATGACCAAATTGGCACTAATGTTTTTTGAGATAAAATAAACATGTAACAAAGAGGGTGACCAACAATTAATGTCTGAAAGTCTGAACAATCAGAACATACTAATAATATCCTTTGCTTTTCACTGGAAATTCTTATGAAATAGGGGGAGGATTATATACTGTGAAGCCTTAACCAGAACAAAGAAAGGAAAATTCAAACTCACGATCAATCAATTATAGGTTACCCTTAAGAAAAAGTCAACAACTTTGAAGATTTCAGCACACACCTGATCATAGACAGACTTTGATACAATGCAACCAATTTGCATCAAAATCTATATTCTTAGAAGTTAATTAAACTCATATCTAATCTAAATTGTAAAAGAAGAGAAGGGAAAGAAGGCATACTGTGATGATGAGAACAATCCAAAGCAACAGTTCCATCAGGGCAATAACAGGAAAACTGAGACTCATCATTGGTTCCGCAGGTTCCATTACTTAAAACACATCTTAAGCAAGCTTGGATATCATAATCATACATCACATCAAACCCAGCATTCAAGCCTTTGTTTAGCCCTTCAATTCCACCACCATCAAGCTCCACTTCTTCTGTTACATGCACTTCAATACTAACTCCTTTGCAATTTTGGACTTCTCTAGTAGTGGAATTCACATACAAAGCATGCTTGTTCCTATCTTCCTGGCAGGGAAAAGAGTTTGTGCCATTTTCAGGACAATCATAGAAGATGGTGATGTTCCTCACATTAGGCATAAAATGAATAAGACTACTTGAGCTCAAAGAAGTGTTGGTCAAACCAGAAGAACAATGATCATAAACAAGGCCTTTTCTAACCATTTTCATGGTGTAACTCAATTGATCAATGCGTAGCACATGGAAACTTTGTGAACCAACTTGAATGGATGTGTTTTGATTAGCCTCACATTTGAGCTCAAACTGCTTATTGCTGCCACAATAACTAGGTCTGTTCTCTCCCCAAAAAGGGTAGAAGATGCCAGAGATTTCTCCACAGGTGTATGGCTGGCTACACTCTGTGTATTTGTTATGTTCTTGGCCAATGGATGTTGTTGGAAAAGTGGTCAAGAAGAAGAAGGTGAAGGTGAATATTGGGGTAAGCAATGAGGAGATTATGTGAATGTTGAGCAAAGCCATAGAAGAACCACAAGAAGATATGATGAGTGATCAATTGTTATGATGTAATTATAGTAAGAGTTTTCCTTTTAATATTTATCTCTTATCATTTGACATTTCATATTTCAATATCAGCTGATTTAATTTGACAAATGTGTTTCTTGCATGTTCCTTTGGTCTTATTTATGCAACTTGCCAGTTCATAAGCTTGAGAGATTGATTAATTATATTATTTGTTTTGATGTGTCATGTATTTCGACTAATACGCAAGTACTTCAAAGTTGTATATTAGTATTTGAATTAAACGTGTTTTTTAATGATATTTATCTAAATATATATGTATCAGATGTTGACTTCAAATTAAATTAAGGAAATTGTAACATGGATAATGAGGTGTTGTTTTAAGTATTATTTTTGGAAGTTTAATTATTTATTCAGTCCATATATATAAAAATTATGATATTACCGGCGGCTGGAAATTAAGAAGCAATGCAGTATATATATTAAATTGACAAAGTCATACTCTTGGCCATTTTAAACTTCTGAAAATGTGAACTAAGGACGTATCAAATTCATCATGCCAACGTACTAAGTACACCAAAATTAACAATTTGGAAGCATTTTTGTGTTCAAAATTCTCAGTCTTGTATATCTCATTTCTCTTTAGGTTTTTTAAAAGTCATATTGAATCTTCAATAATTTGAATGTAAAATAAATGAATTTATTTAGGCAGGTGAAACCATTAATTTCTATTTAATTAGTATTAAACTTGTAAAACTAGAAACATAAAATAATTGATGCTCCATCCTTAATTTCTATTTAGTATTGTCACCATTCTTAATTTAGAAATCTAATTTCTAATTCTTTTAAAATATTCTTAATTTTTTTATAATTACAAGATGTCTCCTTTGAAAATAAGAGATATGTAGAGTAGATGAGCGGAAATTTTACTACATGGCAGGGATTTGAGATGAGAACAGGGAGATAGTAGAGAGGCGAAAATAGGAGTATTGGGCAAGTATTCCTTGTACAAGTCCTGCACAAATGTCATCCCTAATTACTTGGCTTTTTGACCAAAAGAGAGCCAAAAAAAAATTAATTATTCGGAACAATGTGAAAAGTAAACTATTTATTAATATGGGGTGATTTTTAACATATTGAAAACATTACGCTTGATGAGAAAGCGACTCTCATTTGGGCATATGGCACAGGGCCATGTTACGTCAAGACCGTATCTAGGAATTTCGGGGCCTTAAGCAAAAATTAAGACAGGGGCCATGTTAATATAGACTATAAATTTTTATGTTATTTTTCTAGCTTTCTGAGCTGCAAAATTATTTATTAAAGCTATAATCAAGTAATTTTAATATCTCACTTTCAATAGATAATATAGCTAACTCATTCAATCTATCTTGTAGCGTAGTTGATCTTAAATATGATTTAATCAATTTGAATTTTGAAAAACTATTTCCGCGGTCGCGACAATCTGATGTGCCATCACCGTGTCGTTCGACCGGCCGTCGTTGTGCCATCACAGGCTGTTCGCCCACTCACCGTTGTGCAATCACGACGACGTGATGCACACCGTCTAGAACAAAGAAGAAACCACGCCTCCAGCGACGATCGCTTCGAACACCTTGGCTGCCCTCCTCCACTGTGCCACGACCTTCTCCATCTGGTTAGATCTTACTGCTTCGATTTACTTGTCTCTAGCTTCTTACAATAATAGCAACAATTGTTATGTTGACTGCATTTGAGTTGTTGAGTATAATTAAAATTTTCACCCTAACTTAGAGCCATTTGTGTAGGTCGCATTACTGTTTCACAATTTTTGGGATTGGTCCTTTTCATCTCCAAAAGTTGGTGTATTATTATTTAGTATGTCCTCATCCTTTATTTGTTCCTTATCCCCCACTTTCGTATTTGTTGTGTTGTGTATACTAGCCTTCATATTTTTTAGGTTTTAGGGGTCGTTTATAAGTTGACCCTCTATTGGAATGTCAATTTGATGGAATGCCAACTAATAATTGTTAATTTTCAGTAGAAATTGATTGTAAATTTAAGCATGTCAGCACCCAATTTTGTCCAGAAGCTTTATTTTTATTTTGTTTCCATGTATGTATATATTCTTATCTTTAAGCCTTTACTTTAACATTAAAAAAATAAAAAAAAACAAAATTAAAAAATAAATGGATTAATTAATTAGTTAATTAATTGATTATCAATAGTTAATTAATTGATTGATTAAACCTTTTAACGAAAATAGTTGTTTTCAGACTTCTTTTATTTTATTTTAAAAAGAAGAAAAATTTTTGGGCCAACTTGGGCCCATCGCTTGCGAACAAAAAAAAAGAGGATGTTTGGGCTAATTTGGCCCATTGTCATCATCCAAAAAAAGGGGGAGAGGAAAAGAATCTGATGCAAGTTGCAAGTTGTGCAACTTGCACTGCACTTGGCTGCGATATGAAAAACGGGTGTCAGTAGTATGAAGAAATGCAACATGACTCAGCAAATTTTACACAGAAGGGCGGTTGAATTTGATTATAAATAGGGTGTTTTTGATGAAAAAGGGGGGATTCTGAACAAAGAAAAATTCATACATTCTTCAGGATTAATCCAGGGGGAGAAACAGCAGAAGGAAATACAGAGGATCCAACCCAAACAAATTTTAATCAGAGAGGTGCAAAGGAATTGAGAGGAAGAGGAGGTTTCTTCTAAAAGCATAGAAATAGATTGTTGTGTGCATAGCTAATATCCCTGGTAACTTTTTTTGTTTATGCAATTCATGTGAATGCATTCCATGTGTATCTAGAAGGATTCATGTTGTGCTAAAGTTTTGAATTCATGACACACTTTGAATGAAATAAAAGTTGCAAGCTAATATAAAGATTGTCCAATGTCTATTTGAGAGTCCTGAGTACATGAATTATACAGCAAACTAAAATATACAGTTCAGAAAGAAAATAAACCAAATAGAGTTTAATCCATCGCTCCCTTAGCCATAATCATCTCAATACAGTAACCATAACCAACATAACTCTACCAAATTTACACAACCTCATTACATAAAAAAAATTAGAAAAAAAAGGAGCAAACTAACAAATCAGTCCCTGACTCTATGGGGATCATGCAGTTTCGTCCTTGGCTTTTTTAAAATAGCACTTTAATCCCTAACTTTGTTAAAACATGCATAAAGTGCACGTTTTTCAATAAAGTGAATGACTAAAGTGCATGCTTTTTAATAAAATAAGGACTAAAATGCATGTTTTTTAATAAAGTATGGACTAAAGTGTTATTTTAGAAAAGTCAGGGACGAAACTGCATGGTCCCTATAGAGCCAGGGACTGATTTGTTAGTTTACTCGAAAAAATATAAATAAAAAATACACTACCTCTGCCATTGTCATCAGCCACCCAAATCCACCCAAAATCCCTGTAAGAAAACCAGAGCAAAAAATCAAAAAAGGAAAGGAGAGGGGTGTAGTGAGGTTTTAGGCAGAGAGAATAAACAGGGGGGAGTCAACCACCGCGTTTTAGGCTGCGCAAGGCGCGACCACCGTCACAACCACCACCCCTACCGGCCGCGTCGTCGTGCGCAGCACTGTTTCCTCCACCGCAGCCGCATCCCCGCGCGGCTGTCCCTTCCTCATCCTATTCAAACACCACTGTCGACCCTCTGCGTCACCATGAGCCACCGCTCGCGGCCTCCACACGAGGCCTCTGTCGCGCGACTCTACTTCCCCGCGGCAGCACCGCCGCAGCTGTTGATCCATAGCTGTCTCCTCTTCCATGCGACCATACAAGGCCGCCGCAGCTCCTCTCCCCTGGCCGCCCTCATGGCCTCCCATGGTCGTGCCTCCTCCCCTTCATGCGGCTAGCGCCGCCGCTGCAGCCCTCCATGGTTGCTCTCCCTTTTTCCCAAATGCAAACCCTAAGGTGTCGTTTGGGGTGATTGCCAGTTTTCGATTTTTGGTTTCGAAATCCAAATTTGAAAACAAAACGTGTTTGGATAAAATGGGGTTAAAATGGTTTTTACACAAGTTTCAAAACCAATTCCCCTTACTTTTCAAAACAAAAAAAAAGGTTTTATGTTTTGCGTTTTCTGTTTTATTCTTTTCTCTCTCCTCTGTTTCTCTCCTGTTCTCTCTCCTCTCTCTCTCTCTCTTGTTTCTCTTTCCTCTCTACCTCTCCTGTTTCTCTCTCCTCTCTCCTATGTTTTCTCACTCCTCTCTCCTCTCTCTATTTCTCTCTCGTCTTTCTCCTTTGGTTTCTCTCTTGTTTCTCTCTCCTCTATTTCTCTCTTCTCTTTTTCTCTCCTCTCTCCTCTTTTCTCTCTCCTCTCTCCTTTGTTTCTCTCCTATTTCTCTCTCATCTCTCTCTCCTCTCTTTGTTTCTTCTCTCTCCTCTATCCTCTATTTCTCCTCTTGTTTCTCTCTCCTCTCTCTATTCTCTCCTCTCTCTCCTTGTTTTTTCTCCTCTCTCATATCTCTCCTCTGTTTCTCTCTCCTCTCTCTCACTCTGTTTCTCTCCTCTGGAGAGAAACAAATGAGAGATAGGAGAGAGAAACAGTAGAGAAATAGAGGAGGGTGGAGAGAGAAATAGGATAGAAACAGAGGAGAGAGCGAGGAGAGAAAGATGGTAGAGAAATAGAGGAGAAAGGAGAGTGGAGAGAAACAAAGGAGAGAGGAGAGAGGAACGAAGGAGAGAGAATTATTCCTGTAATTTATAGAACTGAAAACCGATATTAAAAAAATGAAACTGGAAACCATAAAATTGAAACTGAAAACTGGTTTTTAATTTTAAAATTTTTTAAACTGAAAACTGGTTTTGGTTTTTGAAATTTTCAAAACTGAAAACTGAAAACCACCCCAAACGAGCCCTAACAGAGACATTTTGTCTCTAGAAAATGCTTAAGTCTGAGTGAAAAATGGCCCTTTCCCTTTTGTTTGTTTTTTTGTCTCTTATTTTGTATGATGAGAATTGGGCCATTATCCAGAAGCCCTTTCCAGTTCTTTTTTTTTTTTTTTGGCATCATGTCTTGACCAATAGGGGAAGCATCTGTTGGGCCTATGAAGGTTACTGAGGCCCAACCTGTTTTTTCCTCGTCCATTTTTTGTTCTTTTAGGCCCATTTTGTGTCTCTTTTATTGCATGTTGGGCCAGTGATGTGAGCTGAGGCCCAACTCATTTTTCTTCTCCTTTGCTTTAATTTGGCTATCTCGTTCATGTTCATTATTGTTATTGGCTTAATGTGGGTTATCTTTTTTAAAAATGTTTTTTTCTTTTATTATTGGTAATCCATTTTTGTAGATTGTTTTAGATCCATCATCTTGAATTTCTTTTATTTGAATATTTACAATTACCTGTTTCCTAATTATGAATGTAAATATTTGTTTGTGCCTGTGCAATATGTTTTTTTTCTTTCGACAAAATTTTATTTCCAAAATCACAAAAAAATATAAAAAAAATCAAAACAAAAATCTTTAAAAAAATCATTTTCAGAAAATTAAAATATCAAAATTTAAATGTTTTTCAAATTTCATTTTTCAAAATTAAAATCAATCATTTTCCCAAAAATTAAAATCAACCATTTTCATGAGTTCTTCAGAACTATGTGGCTTTGATTTCCTCATTGCACCTGGGGATACGTAGGAGCGGGATTTCCCCATCAAGCCAAAATAAATAAAATGCTTTTTTTTTCTTCCTTTCTTTTAATCCATGATTTCATTTCTTCCAAAAAAAATACCAAAAAAACTAAAAAAAAACAAAAATAACCAAAAAAGATGTTTTTATTAGAATTGGGGCAAAATAAATATTTTTTAAAGTTAATAAATTTTGCACAATTAATTAGAGGTAACCGTCTTATGACGGACGTTGTAGGGTGCTAATACCTTCCTTACGCGTAATCGACTCCCGAATCCAACTCTAATTTTGCAGACCAATTTTTCAATTTAAAATCATTTTTGGGTTTTCCAATTTCCCCAAACCAAATAAATTGGTGGCAACTCCATTGAAAACCAAATCAATTTTTCTCATCTCGGTTCGCCGCCCCGTCGTGACCCCGGTTGCGATAAAGCACTTATTGTTTTTAAATGCATTGTTTTAAAGTTTAATTTCCCTTAATTTAGAATAATTAAATCTAAATATTTATTTTTGAATTATATATGGAAATGAAGGTTTATTTGATCCCAAATGTTAATTTTGCAGGTTTGTATGGATTATGGGTAAAAGGGAAGGCTCAAGACAATGAAGAAAGTGATTCTGTCCAAGCGAAATTTGCTCGCTTGAGTGAAATTATTCCAGAATCAGGCATTAGACACTGCTCATTTTTTGCTCAAGTGAAAATGCCTTCCTTCAGCATGAAGAATTCTGCTCACTTGAGCGAATTTTTGCTCGCTCAAGAAAAATTTCACATACTCGATCCGTGCATAGACAAAACAGAACATAAAAGAGGGAAGAAACATATCGTAACAGAGACCCAAAACAAAGAAAGAGAGTCGAGGAGGAAAAAGCTTCGGAGCGCTCGTTCTTTGCTCGTTTTCTTCCATTTTCATGGTTGCCATGAACGACTAATTTGTTCTTTGGGATTGAACGTAATCTTCAAACTCCGATGTATTTTGGCGATTTATATATATATATATATATATAGTTATTCATTTCTATAGATGTTGGTGATTTCATTCTACTCTTAACGATTGAATCTATCTGATCAATAATTTCTTGATTTAAAATCTAAGTTTTGGGTGGAAAGCATTTCTTAGAATCTAACTTGTTCTTAATGCTGGAAGAAATGTTGAATATTTAAGGAATCTATATAAGGGATATCAGTATGTTGCATCTACATCTATAATATAGAATTCTATACATTGATTCATTGGAATACAGACAAGGGAGAGCGATGAAATTCAATCCCAAATTACTTAACTGAATCAATCCCAATTACTTTCTTCGTTATACTTGTTTTAAGTTTTGAAGTTATATAAATAATATTGTTATTAAAATTGAAAAATGAGCAACAAACATTTGTGTAAATACAATCAATGAGTGTTACAATTGAGGAAAATATAGAAATTTTACAAGTTCCTTGTGGATTCGAAACCCCTCTCATTACTAAAATATAAATGATTTTTGGTATGGTTGCCAGAAAATCTAACACCAACTTGATCATAAGTCCCTAATAGGTTATAATATGGAATCTCAACTTAATCATCTCCGAAGATACATAAATGGCCATTATAGTTGAGAACACAGAAAGTAATGTTGTAAGTTCAAGTCCCTTTTACTTAACTTTGCAATTGATCTAAGAAGTAAATATATGAATAGATACAAATAACTTGCTACAATTTCTTCTTTAATCCTGCCAAAAAAGTTAAAGCCTTAAATTTATAGCACAAGAAAATGCATTAAAGAAGACACAGGAACTTGTTTCAAAAGTTAAATCTGAAAAGTAGCCTGATTAAAAAAACAAGTAGCATTTGTCAATTATGTTTCATGGTTCTGTTTTTCTCTTGGTTTTGTCAATTTATCTTGATTGCATTGGTTCATGAGTGGACACTGTTCAATGGCCTATATTGGTTATTTGGCTAATTGTTATGTTTCTTACTGGTTTATTCGTGTATATTTGTGATAATGATTTACTTTCTTACATGCAGATAGTCCAACACAAACACTTGGTTTTGTAGTGCATGGAACAATTGAAGGGAAATTTGATAATGGATATATAATTACAATGAAACCAAGTTGTGAACAACTAAAAAAGTGTCCTGCTAAACGGAACCACCAAAATGAAAATGCAGCTAATTTGGTTCTATTCTCAAAAGCTCTAGAAAAAACCAAAGCATATTCAACTACAAAGGTCCATCCCATGTTGAGCGGAACCACCAAGATGAAAAGGGAACTAATTTGGTTCTATTCTCAAAAGCTCCAAGAAAAAAAAAACCAAAGCAGATTCAACTACAAAAGGGATTGAATTAATGCAGATACCAAAGCAACTACACCACTTCAAAACTAACTGCAGATTTAACTACACCAGCAACAGGATTAACTACAAATTTGTGATACAACAACCGCATGCTAACCACAAAATCAACTACACCAGCTGCAAATCTAATTGCAGATTTGGAGAATGGATAAGAGGCTCGTGGGATTGACGCGGGGAAAGAGGACTATATTTTTTAGAGCGAACTCCAAGAGAATATGAAACTCATGGGCACAAGTTATGCCTTGGAATGTAAAATAATTTCAAATAAGTTTTGTCTACGAACAAGGAAGCTATAAGTAATTCAACTAGGAATCTCATGGAGAGTTCGATCCTGACTCAGGATGAACGTTGGCGGTTTGGTTGGAAACATCGGTTGAGAGCTTTTTTGTGGGCTTGGTGCACACTTGCTTTGGGGCAAAGGCTATCCTGACCCGGATGACTTGATTGCGGGGATTTTGGTGATTAATTTGATAACTAATCCATTAGGGTAGTCCCTATCTGCTGCAATGCCCCTCTAAAGGATGTGTCAAACTCCTTATAGTCCAATATTGTAGTCTGTAAATCAAGAGAGAAAGCCAATTCACAGGTTATTTGGATTTGACTTACGCTTTAGGCTAAAGAATAAGATGCCCATTTCTATTTCATATTTAAGAAAGGGCAATATGAAGAACTACAAAAAAAAGCTTTTTAGGTGGAAGAAATAAGCATACTTTCATTAAATAATGAAGAAAAGGGCTCATGGAGGGTGTGGCTCGTAGGGGAGTTCAAGACCCGGTCTGTCCATTTGGCCCGTCCCAACTCGTCCTCCTCGGACCGAGTCTGTTCCTGTCCTACAAGAAAGAATATAACCAAATCGAGTCTCATCGGGTCTTATTTTTTGACCCGACATTGGGTTGAGGATGGATTTGGGTTAACCTCCAGGTTACCTGGCTCGTCTTTTATATATAAATATAATATTTATTACTTATAATTTTCTATTATGTAAAGTCCTAACCTTATTTTTTTCCTTTTAAATAGGGTTTTTTGAGTCTAAGTTTTCTCTGTCTACCTTTAAAAATACATTCTATACGTAAAGTTATATAGTGACATAATGTTATTCTTATGTTAGTAATGTCTCAAACTTTAAAAAAAGTAAAAAATATTGCATACATTAAGAGGAATTTTATTGTATGCAATATATTTACTAACTGTATGAACTATTTTCTTTTAAACATTGTTATATGATTATTTTATGATTATATTTAGCTTATATATCGGGTCAACCCGGTCCTGTCCTACTCTGACCCGATCTTGTAAGAAAAACAAGGAAACACTAGAAGGGGGGTTGAATAGTGTTTCAATGGAAACCTTTTATTTTTAGAGAATACTTTAAAAGGTTTCTGTAAAAACTTCAGATGATAAAGATCGTCTGACGTTAGTTACTACCTTCTGAACCTTGGTTCAGACACAAAGACAGTTTTGATAAATAGTTTTGTCTGATGTTAAGACTTTCGCTCTTGAAAACTTTTCTAAACCCCTTTGTTAGTTTAAAAAATGAATTGAAAGAATTTAAGGGAAAGGAAACTTAGCCAAGAATTTATCCTGGTTCACTCACTACCACTTGTGAGCTACGTCCAGTCCCAGGGCAAACCACCACTGGATTTCCACTAATCTTGCAAGATTACAAGTATTCTTTTCTATCAAGCCTCTTCAGGCTCTACACCAAGTATTCTTTTCTGTCAAGCCTCTTCAGGCTCTACAACAATTATTCTTTTCTGTCAAGCCTCTTCAGGCTCTACAACAAGTATTCTTTTCTGTCAAGCCTCTTCAGGCTCTACAACAAGTATTGTTTCTTCCACCAAGTCTCTTCAGGCTCTCAGACACTTATCCAAGTGTAGCCCAAGTATTCTTTCATACAATAAGCCTCTCCAGGCTTGTAACCCAAACTGTTTTAAGATAAAAATAGATAAAGTTGAATCAACTAACTTCAGATGATAGATTGAACTTATCAGAAGTGTACAAGTAACTGAGATTTACTTAGGATAAGCAAATAAGCAAATGTAGAGAGAATATCATAGTATTTTTGCAGCGTTTACGCAGAGTAAGATTTCTTTGATAACTTTGCTTCTCTTGTTTGCTTCAATCTACATGGGCATATTTATAGCCTTCGAGAAAAACGTTGCCCGTTGTCAAATAGAATTAAATGCTTCAGGAGACGTTAAGACACACTCTGTCCAACACGTTCTGAGCAGTCTTAGGTGCAGCAGGTCTGTGCACACAATGCTTTTGAGCAGGTACAGAAGCTTTGCAGACTTTCCTTAAAAATGCTAAACATTTGAACGATGAGAGAAAGCAGCTCTGATTCTTATGCTGAAAAGGGTTAGACCATTGGGATGAACGTTCTTCTTACATATTAACGTCTTCATGGGTCAAACCTTAAACTTGATACCTTCAGCCTTCAGATGCAAATAGTGCTTCAGATGATCTTCATGTCTTTAGATGATAAACACTCTTCAGATGAAGTTGATCTTTCAGATGATCCTACAGACAATATGATCTGAAACAGTGCAACATCCTGTGAGAGCATAGTATCATATAAATGCTTTTTATATTTTATATTTGTTGTTCATTAAAACTTAAGAGAGTAAGACTCAAAATATTTTTAATTTCATATATTTAATCCTTTGAGACTCAACAATCTCCCCCTTTTTTATGATGACAAATATAAAATGTGATAAAATCTGAAAAAGGTTTTAGTTGAGAAAATTCTCCCCCTTAAACAGATATTTCATCTGAGATGATCATATTCCTTCTGAATTGTTCTCCTTCTGAAGTACTTGTTGTATTACTTTCAGATTTTGTTAGTAGTATCATAGTAAATACTGCATACTGCATAACTACCAATCATATCATATTACTGCTCCCCCTTTTGGCATCAATAAAAAAGGGTAAGCAATAGACAGATAACAGTTAAGATTGATTTTCAGCAAAGAGAACACATAGAATGATAACTATCAAAACGTTATGGATTAAAAACGGAAACACGTATTGATATAAATAGTGAAACACAGTCTGAATCATTTTAGACATCATCATGAACTGGGTCTTAAGCTTCCCAAAGCTCTCTCAAGCAATTCTTGCATAGCTAGTCTCTGCCTTTCCAGTTCAGCTACGACAGCCTCTCAGAGATGATTTTGACTAGCTTGAATCTGAGCTTGAGTCTCTAAAATCTGATCTGTTTTCTGCATAAGTTGTTGATTCTTCAGACGAAGTTCCTCATTCTCCTCAACTAAAGCACTGACTTCGGCTTCAAGATTCTCTTCATAGAAAACGAGAGAGATATGCTTGCAGGTGAATCTAAAGTATTGACAACTAGTAGGTAGGTGATACTGCAAAGGGTCCTTCACTCGGATATAAAATTCAGGGCGAACAAAAGGAGATGCCACCATCCACTCTGAATGGAGATCCCTATCAGACAATGGAAAATGTCCTCTAAAGAAGGTAGCAGTTTCTAATATAGTTGAACCTGCAACCACTTGAGAGTCAGCTTCATCCCAACTTGTTCCTGATGAACTCCCTTCCTTCTCAACAAGATTCCAGTGAAAGTCCCATATGACATTATAAAGTGAATGATCCATGCCTTGGTTGATGAATATATACTCTGCAAGATTGTTCCAGTCTTCTTCAGATAACACCCTTGGAGGTCCAGCACCGTTTGAAACTATCTCAGGTCCTTTGTCTTTGATAAAAAAATAAGTCAGCATAAGGATACCTAGGTACTATCCTGTCTGGCTACAGCAGAATAGTAGTTGACAGCTTTGTATGAATAGGTAGAGGGGGTTTGAAATCTCTACAGCCAAAGGATCTGCAACAACTTTGATCAATTAGTTCAGCTTCAAGACACTGCATTCTAACAGCGATCCACTCATTAGGAGATAGATTAAGTTGATCCTGTGAGAAAGGATCCAAAGCTTTCCACTTATGGCAAGGAGTGATGACTCCATATTTGATCTTCTTAAGAGCGTCTGAGAGACCACCTCCCCTTGAGCTGAGCATCCGCCTTTGTCTTGCTTCTGAGGAAGTTTCCAGCAAAAACCTCGATGGTGGGTGAGACAACAATGGTGCAGCTTTCTTGAAGAATAGCAATTCTTCATATAAGTTTGGGAACTTTGGTACTCTGGTTCGTACAGAAGTGAGCATATTGTAGAATCTGTGAGGCACTTCAGCAGCCCACTTCAAGTGTTCATTGCTGCGAATAGGTAGAGCTAGATCATAGGTAGGTTGCCTTGACAGGTTCCTTTCTTTTTCTTTCAGCAGAATACTAACAGGAAGGTTTCCACCAAATCAGATGCAGTTTGGTTCGACATCTGAATCAAGTTCAGAGTAACCTGACAGAGAGGAAGAAGATGGTGAAGGTGGGGGTACTTCTCTTAGTGTGCTGATAGCTTTAGGTGGATGAGGGGCTTCATCTTCTGAGGATGAGACATTTCCAAATAGAACCCTGGGCCTCTTAATACGAGTCGTAGAGCCTTCAGTAGCTGGCTTCTTCTTCCTCAGTTCCTTCAACTTCTTCTTTCTTTGAGCTTCAGCAACCTTCTGAAACTCAACAACATCTTCTTGTTGGATGCTTTTACTTCTAGTCAACCTCTGAAGGGCATCAGCAGCAGGAGACAACAGTCTTCTCCTTTGATTTCTTCTAGTCTTAGCATTGGCTCTTCTTCTTTTGAGCTTGTTGGCTTGCTCGAGCCTTTCATCTTCAAGAACTTGTTGAGCTGCAACAGCAAGAGCATAGTCTTGCTTTTCTTGTTCTTCCTTCTGCTTTCTTTCTTCTTCTTCAATCTCTGCGACCACTTGTCTGATGTCAGCTTCAGGCAGACTCGTAGCAAGAGGGATGGCTTTGACAGGCTCAGTTGAATCATCTAATGCAGTTGAGATTGGTTCAGACTCTAGACTATTGTTGTCCTCTACTTGTCCTCCCGAGTTGAGAATAGGTTGAGTAGCAAAAGCTAGGTTCTCGGTAACCTAACCCACAATCTCAAAAGTATGTGCAGACATACTCTGAGCAGGTTCAGATTGTCTGAACTGAACTTCTCCTTCTAGTGATTCTTTCTTCTGAAGCAACTTTGTTCTTTTCTTCTTCAGAACTTTAGTGGGAGTCTGAGCAGACACAAACTTGTCTTTGTGAGTGTCACCTTGCAACTCCTCTTCCAGAATCTCTAAAGTACTTTTCCCAACTCTGCGAGCCTTGGTTTGAATAACTTCTTCTAGCAGAGTCCTTTCTGGTAAGGGCTTCTTCACAACAATCCTCATCCTCTTGACGTTGGTCAAGGAGAAGAAAGCAGGACCTTTGTGGTCATACACTCTTTCAATGGGAACATTGAACTTCAGCAGAACCTTTGTGATAAGAGTGGTATGAGTATAGCTTGAGGCAGAATCGTTTAACCTTTTCAGCATATTGTAGAGGATGATCTTGGGTAGATTAAGAGGCTTTTGTCCAAAAGATGGATTATGCAGAATCTTTCCATCTCAAACACATGATTCTTACTTCCATGTTTGGGCAAAATACAGTATCTCAAGATGGCATGAAGAATCCTTGCCTTAGGATGCATGTAAGAGCTTCTTAGATCACCTGGGTCTTCAATCTCGTATAACTTCTGGGTAAATCTCTTAACTCCACCATTCTTTACTTCTCATTCTGAAATGAACATATCTCCAGTATTGGGAACACCAGTTACAACAGTAATGATGTCAGCATCCACAAAGATTTTTATACCCATCACCTTAGTTTCAAAACCTTGATACCTTCCATCCTGGGAAGAAGTATCTCGAGCATTTTTCCAGAAGTCCACCACACTCTGTTTATGCCATGCACAGTCAATGGCAGAGAAGAAATTAATCCAGCCACATGCTTCGAAGGTGTCAGTGAGATCAATGCCACCAGCTCGAAGCATCTCCAGGTCTACAGTCCTGGAAGGAACAATCTGACCACCAGCCGATTTCTTGGAAGTTATTGTTATGAACTATCAAGGAGACGAAGAATACAGAAAGGCTTCAAGGAACTTAGGGCGCAAGAAAGGCAACAGTTTGCACTTGGAGAGAGAGAGAGAGAGCAGTGGCCAGTAACAGTAGCAAACACGTCTCTTAAATAGCCGTCACACATAGTAATGATGACAGTTGAAGTTTCGGAGATCGTGCAAACTTGCTTAGAGTAGTTACTCAGAGAAGAAGACCAAACATTTCAACTTGCCACGTCATCAGACTGAGTTGCTTCACTCATACATGTTATTCAGACAATCATGCATGTTCATATGCAACAACTTCAGATGCATATTTAGATGCAACAATTATATTTCAGATAAAGCCAAGATATTCAGATTATTTCTTATGAACTTAAATCTATCTTCAGTCAGGGCTTTTGTGAATATAGCTGCCCATTGATGCTTAGTATCAATGAACTTTATATCAAAAACTCCTTTCTGAAGATAGTCTCTAATAAAATGATGCTTGATTTCTATATGCTTTGCCCTAGAATGTTGAATGGGATTCTTGGATAAATTAATTGCATTCTTGTTATCACACATTACATGTATAGAAGATACATTAATGTTAAAATCTTCTAACTGATATTTTACCCATAGCAGTTGTGAACAACAACTGGCTGCAGCAATATATTCAGCTTCTTCTGTGGAAAGAGCAATGGTGCTTTGCCTTTTGTTGGACCAGCTGATCATGTTGTTACCAACGAAATGATAACCTCCACTGGTTGATTTCCTCTCAATTCTATCTCCAGCAAAATCAGCATCACAAAATCCCACTAACCTGCAATCCTTACTTCTCTTATAGCAAAGACCAAGATTAGTAGTACCATTTAAATATCTGAAAATTCTTTTTACAGCTTTATAATGAGTAATTCTTGGATCAGATTGAAATCTGGCACAAAGACATACACTGAACATAATGTCAGGTCTGCTTGTTGTTAGATACAATAATGAGCCAATCATTCCTCTATACAAAGTTTGATTTACTGGTTCTTTCCATTCATCTTTGTTCAAAACAACAGAAGGATGCATGGGAGTAGTCATGGACTTGCAATCACTCATATTGAATTTCTTAAGCATTTATTTTGTATATTTTTCTTGATGGATTCATATACAATCATATTGTTGCTTAATCTGAAGTCCTAGGAAGAACTTAAGTTCCCCCATCATGCACATCTCAAATTCGGATTGCATATGTTCAGAAAATTCCTTGCATAATGAAGAATCAGTAGAACCAAATATAATGTCGTCCACATATATCTGAACAAGAATGAAGTCTTTGTTGGACATTTTTCTGAAAAAAGTTGTATCTACTTTTCCTCTTTAAAAATGATTTTTGATCAAAAAGTTGCTCAATCTGTCATACCAAGCTCTTGGGGCTTGTTTCAGACCATAAAGAGCCTTTTTCAGTTTGAAAACATGTTCTGGAAAAGTAGTGTCTTCAAAACCTGGTGGTTGTCTAACATAGATCTCTTCCTCAATAAACCCATTGAGAAAGACACTCTTAACATCCATCTGATATAAGGTGATGCCATTATTTACTGCATAAGCTAGTAAAATTCTAATGGCTTCAAGCCTCGCTACAGGAGCAAAAGTTTCAGTGAAGTCAATACCTTGCTGATTATAGCCCTGAGCAACAAGTCTTGCTTTGTTTCTGACTACTTTTCCTTCTTCTGGTAACTTGTTTCTGAACACCCATTTGGTTCCTATTATAGTTTTCCCATGGGGTTTAGGTACAAGTGTCCAGACATGACTCCTAGCAAATTGATTCAGCTCTTCTTGCATGGCTAGGATCCAACCCTCATCATGCAAAGCCTCTTCAATGTTTTTAGGTTCAATCTCAGAGAGAAGTGCAAGATTATTCAAGCTTCTGAATCTTGATCCTGTTTTTACTCCTTCTGAGGTGTCACCTATAATTTGCTCTCTTGGATGATGAGTTCGGTATCTCCTATCGCGATTGTGAGAGGGTACACACTCTGTTTGAGACTCAACAATGTTGGTCTGAGAAGGTTCAACTTCAGATGCAGGTTCAGACTTTTGTTTAGAAGGTTCTTCAGACTTTAGTTCGGGATTCAGCTTCATTCCTGTAAAATCCTCTTCAAGATCTGATAGTTCCCTATCAATCTCTTTAAAATCGTTAAATCTTACATGGATAGATTCTGCTACTGTTAAGGTTCTTGAGTTATACACTCTGTATGCCTTAGAAGAATCAGAATATCCAATAAAGAAACCTTTGTCAGACTTAGCATCAAATTTTCCTAAATCATCTTTTGTGTTGAGTATAAAACACTCACATCCAAAGATATGGAAGTAGGAAATGTTGGGTTTTCTTCCTTTCCACAATTCATATGGAGTTCTTTTGAGAATTGGTCTTACCAAAATTCTGTTCTGAATGTAACATGCTGTATGAACAGCTTCTGCCCAAAAGGATCTAGGTAGATTGCTTGAAATGAGCATGGTTCTTCCCATCTCTTACAAGCTTCTGTTCTTTCTCTCAACAACCCCATTTTGCTGAGGTGTTCTAGCCACAGAGAAATTGTGTGAGATCCCATTCTCATCACAGAACAGTCTGAAGCTTGAGTTTTCAAACCCTCTACCATGATCACTTCTGATAGCAGATATGCAAATTCCTTTTTCATTTTGCACCTTCTTACAGAATTTTGTGAAATTCTCAAAGGTTTCCTCTTTGCTTCTTAGGAATATAACCCGTTTGAATCTTGTATAGTCATCAACAATGACCAATCCATATTTCTTTTTGCTAAGACTCTCTGTTCTAGTGGGTCCAAACAAATCCATGTGAAGTAGTTCTAAAGGTCTGCTGGTTGAAACAACATTTTTACTCTTAAAAGAGTGTCTTGTTTGTTTCACTTTTAGACAATTTTCACATAAAATATCATATTTGAATGAGATCTTGGGCAAGCCTTTAACTAAGTTGTGTTTAGTTAGCTTTGAGATCAATCTCAGGCTAGCATGCCCAAGTTTCTGATGCCAAATCTGTTTTTCATCTTCGATGGAAACAAAACACTTCACATTCTAATTTGCAAGTTCCTCTAGATCAACTTTGTACACATTATTGTGTCTCTTAGTAGAGAAGAGGATATGATCTGAAGTATCCTTGACTATACATCCTTCTTTAGTGAAAGACACAACATATCCACTGTCACATAATTGGCTTATGCTTAGATGATTGTGTTGTAGTCCTTCAACCAGAAGCACATTTTTAATGAGGGATAGAGGAGTCATACCTACATTCCCAATACCAGTGATCTTCCCTTGCTGATTTCCACCAAAGGTGACCATTCCACCTGCCTTGGGTCTAAGGCTTTGGAACAAACACCTTTCTCCCGTCATGTGTCGCGAGCACCCACTGTCCAGGTACCATTTGTGGTGTTTCTTTTGTCCTGTTAAACACATTTGCAACAGGAACAATCAAATTCTTAGGTACCCATACCTTCTTGGGTCCTTTTTTGTTAGCTTTGGGTCTTATTTTCCTTCTGTGTCTGCACTGAGACTCAACTTGTCTAGGCTTTCCACAATTAGAACACCCATTACCTTTCTTAGGTCCTTTATCGGGCATATTAAATATAAAAGATTCAGATGAAGATGTGTCTGAATAACCTAAGCAACTCTTGTCAAGGGAATGCCTCTGAGAGCCCATTAATTTATTCAGATTATTAGTTCCTTTGACAAACTTGACTAGATCCAAAGTTAATTCTCTAAACTTGTTTTTGAGCTTTTTGTTCTCCTTGACAAGATTATCAGAACTACTTGGATCTTGCTGAAGTAGCTTTTCTTTGAGAGCAAGGTTTTCTTTTTGTAATTTTTCATTTTCTAAAGTAGCTTCGGTAAAAGCTCTTGAAAGTTCCTTGAACTCATTGAATAACTCTCTGCTACTTTCAACAAGGTCATCATACTGATCTTGTAAGGTTTGAGGAATTACCTCAGAGTCTGAACTATCTGAAGATGGTAGACTTGCCATCAGACAGAGGTTAGCTTCTTCTGAAGTGTCCTCCTCTTCCTCTGAAGTGGAATCATCCAAGTCTTCCCATGTAGCCATCAATCCTTTCTATTTCTTGAAAAACTTCTTCTTCTGAAAGGCTGGCTTCCTTAACTTGGGACAATCCGTCTTCATGTGACCTGGCTGTTTGCACTCAAAGCAGGTAATTTTGTCAGTGATAGTAAATTCTTTACCTGATTTACCTTGTTTGACATTAGAAGGTTGAGATCTTCTGTATCTTCCTTTTCTTTGCAGCATTTTCTTAATCTTCTTGCTGAGAAGAGCAAGATCATCATCTTCTGAACAGTCTTCAGACTCAGTATCATCCTCTGAAGTGTCCTCTGCTTGCATGGCTTTCATGCTATCATGCCTAGACTGTCTGACCTTGCAGTTCAATGCCAGTGATTTCTTCTTGGTGTCATCCTCCCCAAGTTCAAGCTCATGGACTTTGAGAGAGCCCAGTAGTTCCTCCATTCTAAGAGAATTTAAATCCTTGGCTTCTTGAATGGCAGTAACCTTGGGTCTCCAGGACTTTGATAACTCCTTAGAATCTTTCGAATGTTATCTCTAGATTCAAAGGTTCTTCCCAATGACCTGAGTCCATTGGTTATCGTCTGAAACCTCCCAAACATTTGGTCTATAGTTTCAGATTCTTCCATTTTGAACATCTCATACTGATGTACAAGCATGCTGATCTTGGATTGCTTCACAGTCTCTGTCCCTTCATGGGCTGCTGCAAACGTATCCCATATCTCCTTGGCAGACGAACAACCATGAACCTTCTCATATTATGACTTGTTCAAGGAACATATCAGATAGAGTTTGGCCTTGGCATTTAATTGAACTCGAGTCTTCTGCTCCAAGGTCCATTCAGCCTTAGGTATAGGCACTCCAGCATGCATGGGCACGTAGTCTCCATCAGTAACTACATCCCACACATCAATGTTGTTGCTTTCAATAAACAACTTCATACGATCCCTCCAATTGTGGTAATTCACTCCATTGAATGCTGGGGGTCTCATGATAGAGGCTCCTTCAGTGATATATTGTCTATTGCTGGTAGAAGTTTCCATTGGATCTCTGTCCTCTGCATTGATTAGGCGCTAACCCCGAGGAGAAGCTCTGGTACCAACTGTAAGAAAAACAGGGAAACATTAGAAGAGGGGTTGAATAGTGTTTCAATGGAAACCTTTTCTTTTTAGAGAATACTTTAAAAGGTTTCCGTAAAAACTTCAGATGATAAAGATCGTCTGACGTTAGTTACTACCTTCTGAACCTTGGTTCAGACACAAAGACAGTTTTGATAAATAGTTTTGTCTGATGTTAAGACTTTCGCTCTTGAAAACTTTTCTAAACCCCTTTGTTAGTTTAAAACTGAATTGAAAGAGTTTAAGGGAAAGGAAACTTAGCCAAGAATTTATCCTGGTTCACTCACTACCACTTGTGAGCTACGTCCAGTCCCAGGGCAAACCACCACTGGATTTTCACTAATCTTGTAAGATTACAAGTATTCTTTTCTATCAAGCCTCTTCGGGCTCTACACCAAGTATTCTTTTCTGTCAAGCCTCTGCAGGCTCTACAACAAGTATTCTTTTCTGTCAAGCCTCTTCAGGCTCTACAACAAGTATTGTTTCTTCCACCAAGCCTCTTCAGGCTCTCAGACACTTATCCAAGTGTAGCCCAAGTATTCTTTCAGACAATAAGCCTCTCCAGGCTTGTAACCCAAACTGTTTTAAGATAAAAACAGATAAAGTTCAATCAACTAACTTCAGATGATAGATTGAACTTATCAGAAGTGTACAAGTAACTGAGATTTACTTAGGATAAGCAAATAAGCAAATGTAGAGAGAATATCAGAGTATTTTTGCAGCGTTTACGCAGGGTAAGATTTCTTTGATAACTTTGCTACTCTTGTTTGCTTCAATCTGCATGGGTATATTTATAGTCTTCGAGAAAAATGTTGTCCGTTGTCAAATAGCATTAAATGCTTCAGGAGACGTTAAGACACACTCTGTCCAACACGTTCTGAGCAGTCTTAGGTGCAGCAGGTCTGTGCACACAATGCTTTAGAGCAGGTACAACAGCTTTGCAGACTTTCCTTAAAAATGCTAAACATTTGAATGAGGAGAAAAAGCAGCTCTGATTCTTATGCTGAAAAGGGTTAGACCATTGGGATGAACGTTCTTCTTACATAGTAACGTCTTCACGGGTCAAACCTTAAACTTGATACCTTCAGTCTTCAGATGCAAAGAGTGCTTCAGATGATCTTCAAGTCTTCAGATGATAAACACTCTTCAGATGAAGTTGATCTTTCAGATGATCCTACAGACAATATGATCTGAAATACTGCAACACCCTGTGAGAGCATAGTATCATATAATTGCTTTTTATATTTTATATTTGTTGTTCATTAAAACTTAAGAGAGTGAGACTCGAAATATTTTTAATTTCATATATTTAATCCTTTGAGACTCAACAGATCTGACTTGGACTCGTACATCATCAGGTCTCTTCGGGTCTATGGACGGGCTTAGGTCCATAAAACTGGCCCGATAAAAAAATAGGGTCGGGTTGGGGACAAGGAAAACTCGTCCCAACCCGTCCCATGAACACTGGCTCGACACTAACTGCTAGTGTTTTTTGTTCTGAATTGTATTTATTGCTTGTACTAAATTTTCATTAAAAAAATATGGTGTAACTAAAATGGTGTTGGAGTGAAATTTTAATGAGAGCTCTTGCTGCTGTAAATTGTTATCAAACATTTGTTGTACTTTATTATTATCAAAGGTAATGAGATGCATCAGTTTCTCATAGTGAATTGTTATCCAAGTCTCTTGTTCTTATAAATTGATTATAAGGTGGTTGATTTGGAATTTTATATTTTGTGCAAATAATCAAAGAACATAAGAGGGTATCCAAAATGCCTCTATTGTATAAATAGAAAGGATTTCATTCATTATCTAATAATGCACCAATACAAAATGCCTTTACTGTGTAAGCAACTAAGCATTAATTGATACCAAAAAAGGTATCCAATAAACCAATACCTGCATCATTTAAAAAAACACAACAGGTATACATACACCAGCAAGAAAAAAACCTGTACCCAAAAAATGTGTCCACTATGTTCAGCCTAAATGCACTCTAGTTCTCAACTTGGCTTGATAGTGTCATTGTAGTCATACGTTGCCTTCCAATGTCAGCTTCATTTAAATGCAAATATTGACTTGCATTCAAAACTTGGCTTCCACTCTCACACTGGCTTTCATTCATAATTACATGATCTGGAGATAGAGAAATTGAATTATAGTCTAGTGGTTACTGCATATTATTAGAGAAGTTAAACAATTTTTTTATAAAGAACATGATGAAATTATTGTACATATGAATAAAAAAATTGCTTACCGTTAACAATTGAGTCAAAGTATGATTTGTATTAAGAGTATGAATACCATCAATTGTTGCCCCAGATTATTCCTACATAGTTGATAGTATAAATGACATGTGTTATAAATATAGGGTGGCAATAACTTTACATGTCAAGAAATTGATAACTAAATGAAAAAAGAACGTAAGGAGTAAATTATCAAATTTTCTTGAGTCTTTTCTCTTTTTTTGTGATAGGTTTCCCTTTCTCTTTCTAGCCAATTTCTCAACCCAAGATTTAGGTCATTTATTACCCTTATATGAGCAATCTCGCTTCTTTATACCTTTGCCCCACCAAAAACAATAGTATTCACATTGTTGTCAGTTATTCCATTTGCAATTGATATGGATACATGACACATTCCACTTGACACTTCATCCATGCACTTTTTAACCAACATATCATCAATTATTTGATTGACTCTTCATAAAATTTGGATGAAATGTGTAAGTTTTATGAGATTCAGATGCTTTGTTTGTCAAATTAACCATTTGAGGACATAACTCATTATATCGCTTCATGAAATATGCTTTTATGTCAAATTCAATGTGTTGTCCTTTCCAATCTCGATTCTTTCTCAACCTTGCATCTCTTGTCTATCGCTTTAGTATATAGTGTTAAGGAAGTAGCTTAATGTTTATCATATCCAAAATTTTCAAAGCATGATTGCATAAGATACCACGAGTCTCAAATTTACGACAATCACAGGCAACTTTTTGATCCTCTAGATTCCTTATTACTATTCGCTCATTTTTGTCATTATAATTTGTTACAATATATATCCCTTCTTTCAATTCCTTTATGCAAGTGCCTAGATATTCCTCATATTCCTCTTGGAATTACTCAAAATATTTCGAGTATAAATCTTTCCAGCTTGTACAAGCATAAGGGTCTTCTTTATTTTTAATCCGGGGGGCTCATGCCTTGACTCATACTCGACTTCAGACTCATTCTACCGTTTTCCACTGACAACCCTTTCAAAGTGTGTGAAAAATTATACCAAATTTAAATATGACTTCAAATGGTTTTTCAAATCACCATTAAAGTTCTCACTTAATTAAGTTGATCTCATACCTCCATTGTAAGTTTTTCAAACTCTAAACTCAACAAGTAAAGCTTACAACACATTCTGAAATTCACATGATTGAGTAAAACCTTTACTTAATTGAGTAGATCTTATACCTGCAGTGAAAGTTTTCCGAACATAAGCCCATGCCCATTTTTCCTTCACTTGAAAAATCGTATGTAGCCATGAATCCTCAGAAACATTGTGCTCATCAAGTAAAGTATTCCATGCCTTAAAAAACTCACCCTCCTCTTCGTGTTGATCAATGCATGCTTCAAAGTTTGAGAAAAATTGTGAACTCTTTTGATATAGATGGTTCAGACGCCTTAGGGCATTTTCTCTTATATGCCAAATGCATAATCCATGAAATGTTTCTAGCATAACTAAAGCAATTTGGCCATTGTTGCATCTTGATCTGTTAGAATGGTTTTAGGCTTTTCCCCAACCATTGCTCTGAGAAAAGTTTCAAATAACCATTGAAAAGAAGAGATTGTTTCATCATATAACAATGTTGCCCAAAAAACAATTATTTATATGTGATTATTAAGCCCAAGAAATACTCCTAACGATCGATAATCCTTATTTGTCTTGTATATGGTGTCAAAACTCAAAGTGATGACATCACCAAAGTACCCATAATCATTTATCATTTGTGCATCTGCCCAAATATATATTTGTTATTTTCTCTTCAACATCTATTTGAAAGTCATAAAAGAATGAATGATTTTCACTTTTTCGTTTGAAATACATCAAAAATGCATCCACTTCACCATACCTTAATGACTGTTTCATTCTAGTCCAAAGGTAATTCTTATGAGAACTTGATTGCATAAGATAAGAAGATTAGAGAACAAAATGGAAAAAATGACATGAAGATGGTGAAAACTCTTTCTCGGGGTTGAAATTACCGAAATAGAGGATTTAAGATAAACAAACTAGCACGGGTTTTCGAGTTAGGGAACCAAGTCGTGGGTCATTTTATTGCTAAAATGGTTTTTTTAATAGTGTGATCACATGATCCTGGAAATTCCATGATCTTACTCGCGATCCCATCAAGTTGTGATTTTGAGCTTGATCAAACCCATTCATGGCAAGTAAGATCACATGATTTTATGATAAAAGTAATGATTTTAACTACCTTGCTAGATATGCTTTGAAGCTGATATAAACTTGTAGTGATGTGATGACACTTTCTAGTTCATCATTATGTGAAGTGCAATATTGATGGTTGTACGCGTGCAGGAGGGGAATTGGTTGGTATTGAGGAGTGTTCAGGGACTTCTTAGGCACATGAGTCATAGGATTGTTAAGAACCTGGGATCTAATAATGTATTTATCTCTAGGCCATGGAGGATTTTATCAATTTTGTCTATTGCTTGGGATAAAAAAACTACTCAAGTTATGGATTGATTATATCTTCATTCCCATCGTTAATCTTGGTCTATATTTATTAGACACCCCCACCTATGGGTTGTGGTAGTTTTTTCTTCCAAGATTTGTATAGTGTGTCGTTCTTATGTAATATTCTAGTTTAATTGAATGTTTCAACCCTCTTTGCTATGAAAATATTGTGTGAGTTTATTTCATGTGTAATATAAGATTAACACCAATATTATATCAAAAAGTGATGTTAAAATCATATAGAAATGATAATTGTATTGTTTTGTTACAATTTCATCACACTTGATCAATAATTGTTGATGGAAGAACAGAAGCTTGAAGAAATTGATTAATTTATGGACTAATTTGTATATATTAATACGTTCAAAAACCAAAAGTCCACGAGGTATCACTTTAAAAACATTAATGCTTTAAAAAACCAAAGGTCCACAATATTATGTTAGCACCACCATTACACTTGATTAACAACATTTGAGTGAATAATGAAAGTGTAAAGCAATATATATATATATATATATATATATATTAAAGGACTAATTTATACACACCAATAATTTTAGAGACCAAAATTACATATCCCTTTCAAAATTCAAATTGGTTTTTAGCGACGGCTATAGGGGAAAAATCGTCGCTATTTCAGGTCGTCTCTAAAAGTCTTGTCGTTAATGCAATAGTGACGACATTTTACGGCCGACGCTATGTAGCGACGGCCAGACCATCGCTAGTTCCATGGTCATCACTAATAGTGTCGGCCTTTAGCGATGGCCTGACCGTCGCTAATAATTTTTTGAAAAGAAAATCCTTTCTCCCTAGATTTATCAATTGTGAGAATCAAATCTGCAACCTACATTATACCAAGAAGAAGCATTATCGTTACACTGTTTGTTTCTTGAAATATATAGTGCAAAATAATAGAAATTAGAGTCGGCCAAGCCGACACTAACTATGCGAAGACCGACGTTAATTTTTTTTTTGCCTTAGTGTTGGCTAAGCTGTCGCTATTTAATAAAGTTAGCGTCAGCCTGGTCGACGCTACTAGCGACGGTGTCGTAACCGACGCTACTCGTTCGCCGCTAAATTATTGATTTCTTGTAGTGTAGCTCATATATGTGTTTATATACTAATTCGTTTTACAATTTAAACATTTTATAAGAAATTTCTTTAAAAAATCTTTAAAATTAATTAATGAACACAATTATGTACTTTAACTATTTAATTTAATTTGTTGAGGTTGTTAACATTGAACGGCTGTCATGAAGTGGAATAATTTTTTAAAATGCCTCTAGATTCAGAATATGCTGTATGGAGCCCATAGATAAACTTGTAAATGTTGTCATTATATGGCTTTACCATGAATGGAGACACAGTCCTAATTAAAGTCCAACGACCCCAAAAGCAAGGGACCCATAAATCTGTGTATGTGTAGGTCATTAGAACTAGATATCCCATTTTCCTTTCCGAGTTTTCACACCATGTCACGTACTCTCCATCCATCACATCATTGTCTCCTACTGTTGTGAAGAAACAATAATAATATTAATAACTAGCCCTCGACTCAATACATGTCTGAAAATTACACTTCATAATTTTTATTCATTAATTAAGTTTAATTTTCAGTTTAAATAATTATTTACAAAAAAAATATGAATACAAATGCAGTATTGGATTTTATTATATATATATACCCATACATATTTCGAGCGATGATATCTGTGCAGGATAAGGACGCAGGATGCCTCTTTGCTCTGCATCTCTCCTCTTCGTTTTCGATTCTCATCACAGGGTATTTGTTTTTTGTTCTTTGATTTTTTGCCAGGAAATAAAAATTATAAAAAAATAATAATAAAATTACAAAAACAATTAAGAATATTATGCGAGAACTAAAAACTAAAAATAAGGATAAAATTTTGTTTTAATATATTAAATTATTATATAGAAAACTAAAAAAATATATTTGCAAAAATGTATTACAGGGAGCATATATATTTTATTTAACTAAATTGCAAATAATAAATTCTAATCTGAATAATATATAAGTATTCATTAAATATGAATATGAATATAAATATTAAAGTTGGTACGTAATACGTATAAACACAAACTATTAAACCAACATATGAATCTTTTTATTTAATACACATATAAATATGAAACTTTAATGACCTAAATATATTTTTATTTTTTGAATTTTTTTATTAGTCACTCCTTAAAACTTTTAAGGATTTTTAAAAAATTAAAAACTTATGTGTTTTTAATCCCTAAAAGTGATATTTTTTTACTATTAATCAGATATATCTCCTATCATGCACAATCTTATTTGGGGCAATTCCTAAGATCAGCATGATTAGAGACTAAAAATAAACTAGTTTTATTAAATATTAACACTAAAGCAAGCTAATTCCAAAAAAAATATATACATTTTCAAAGTTAATGACATATTCAAGCCCACTTTAATTTAATGTCATATTATTGCCCTAAGCATAAGGATGCAAAGGTGGGGTCTGGACATGCAACTCCTGGTGCGGTGGGTCAATATCATACAAATTGTTCACCGCCACCCATAAATGCAGAGCAACATCACTCCTGATTGAGACACGGCATGTACATATCTGGTAATCAAAATTGAACAATTAATAACGTAATTGCATTAAAATACTACCTATCATTGTAACAAAATATATACACATTAATAAATACAATAAGAGTTTAATATATATACGGTCAGTGTAAAGAAATTTTACACAGACATCAAATGATGTGCTGCCACATCATTTAATGAATTTAATAACACATCAGATGTCACATTCATTAAATGATATGACGGAATACTATTGGATGTCTGTGTAAAATTTCTTTACACTGACAGTGTATATTAATTAAATTCATACAATAAACATGTTAATTTATATTGAATTCATTAAATTTTCAAATATATCTTTTTATTTTTTATTTTAATTATTATTATTATTTATTATTTCTCTTATTAAGAATTAATTAAAATAAAAAATAATTAATAATTAATAATTTTTTAATTTATCAAATGAAACAAATAAATAAAAACTGAAAAAATTTAAATGGGACAAATAAATACATATAGCTAATAACACAAACGCATGATGCGTTACTTGTTAGGGTGTTAATCACTTGATGCATTCTACCGTAGATAATAAAAATAAAATTAAAAGTTTTTAAAACTAAACAAAATTGAAAAAAAATGCATCTTTTAATTAAATTGAATAAAATTTTAGAATTAATCTTAAAAATGATTTAATGGATATAAAAAAAAAAACCATCCAATGATAATCAAATCGAGATTATATACATACATATACTTTTATTATATAATTATCATATTACTCATACTTATATATTTAAATAATTAAAATCACCATGCCAATTTATTTTCCTATAGTCTTGTCTCTAAATTATATTTTATTATTTTAATGTTATTTATAAATTTATTAAATTTAGATTAACATGTAATTTGTTTCGTGTCTCTTGTTCAATTTTATTATATGACTTTTATACTCTATGCTTAAATAAGTTCTAATAAAAATTGATAAATGATATAAAATATTAATAAAGGTACAAATTAAATTATAATAAAGGTAAATAAGTTAATTTTTAACTTAAAACATTTTGTTTTATTGTGCAATTTTTATTTTTGTGTCAAAAATATTAGGTTTAAATATATTTTTAGGCCCTCTAAAATACACTCATTTTTATTTTATTCTCCCTAATTTTTTTTAGATTTTCGTCTTCACAAAATTATTCCTTTTCAAAATAGTCCATATTGTTAGAGTTATTGTTAGTTTTGTTGACGGGTCCGTTAGTGCAAAAGCTGATATGACATTCTCACTCTTATGTGGTATCAAATTTGTCAATTAATAAATTCAATAATTTATTTAATTACATAATAAATGAAAAAATTATAATTCAAAGCTAAAAAATGAAAGATAAATTACATTTATTTGGACAAAAAACCCTTTTAACATTCTTCACTGTCTCTTAGGAACCATCACTTTTGTTGCCCTAAATCTATGATTGTTCTACTTACTATGCTTGCTATGACAGAGCCTGGGAGGCACTTACGGTGGGTGTGAAGCCGGGAGTAAGAGCTTCGATGGTGTTGAAGAAGGGTCAGTGGAGAGATTTAGGTTATTGCATTTTGAAGTATGATCGATGCATATTGAAATTGATTAGTGTGAGATGTCTTTGAATTAGGTTATTGTTTATGTAACCCCAAATTAAAATGCTTTTATGTTTGGTATGAACTGATTGTTGAAATTTTTGTGTTAATTTATGATTGGTGTAGGATGTCTTTTTCTGCTGTTCACAAGGGGAGTTTACTAAGGTTGGTAGGATAAGGTACTTATAAGGGGAAAGTGATTAAGTTTGAGGATGTATATATATGGACCAAGATAAGTGGTCTTATTTTAAGGTGATAGAGATTTTGAAAAAGGACTTAGGTATAAATTCAAGCATGCCATAACTCTTGCTAGATTTTTTGTAATTAAGGGTATGCATGGTCATTGTATATATAGAGGATGAGGAGGGTGGTATGGGTGATGTACGTGAAGGAGTAATAAGGATAGGGCTGTAGATGAGTGTAATATTAGCCAATGTGTTGAGAATGGGAATGATTTTGAAGAGGGTGATGATGAGGGTGCTGACAGTGATAACAGTGTGAAAGAGATTCACTTTTCTAATAGCAAGCGTGATCTATGATTGAGGTGAGGTCTACCTGGCTCAAATGTATAACAATGAGGTTTTAGGGTTGTTAAGAGTTGGAATAATAGGCATGGACCTAAAAAATGATAGACTGTATGTCTTAGGTCACGGGAATGTGATTGAAGAATAAGATTACCACATCAACTAACATGGTAATGATCACATCAGCAAGTTGTTAAAATAGTCTAACAACGAGGACTATTTTAAAAGAAAAATGATTTTCAGAGGACGAAAAAAAATTAGCAAAATTAAAATGAAAACAAGTGTATTTTAGATTGAGTAAAACATATTTAAGCCAAGATCTTATAATGTTACTTCAACCCAAATCAGGCAATGTCTAAACTTGTTAGATGTAATATTTTATTTTTCTTTCACTTGATCAATTCTTTAAAATTTAGTGTAAATTCTTTTAATTAGGAGTGAGCTACAATATTGATTTGATTAGACTTATAGCAACTTAAAAATTGAATGAAATATTTGATATTTAAGTTAATTTTTATTATATATTTTAGGGCTCATAAACTGTCTCTTGAAAAGAAAAATAAAACAGAAAAAAAAACAAATACAATCTATATTAGTTTTAATTGGATTGGATTTAAACTTAAAACTCAACTATTTTTTTAATAGTGGATTCATAATATTAACTAGAAAAAAAGATTAGCAGCAGAAGTTGTGCCATTACATCATTATGAATCAAATCTGCAATAACAGGAGGAATTTGCTCAACCTAGACTTGGGCCAGGATCAAACAGAA
Organism: Sesbania bispinosa; assembly: GCA_026901365.1. NCBI lineage: Eukaryota > Viridiplantae > Streptophyta > Magnoliopsida > Fabales > Fabaceae > Sesbania > Sesbania bispinosa. The sequence continues at coordinate 1,806,413 of QLOH01000053.1, forward strand.
AAAATCTAATTTTGCTAGATAATTTGTCGTATATTACAACTTCTAGGCAAAAGCTTGACACTACACCATGAAGAAGATGAGGAAAACAGAGTACAGCTTCGGACCATTCGTCAAAATAGGAATTTAAGTGTTTGTTTAGTTTACATTTTCATTTTTTATTTTTATTTTTTATTTTTATTCTGTTTCCTGTTTTTTGAAATTTTATAAAAAAAAAACTGAAAATGCTAAAAACAACAAATTTTTATTTTCAACATTTCCAGTTTTTCCTTTGTAAAATTTCAAAAAACAGGAAACAGAAAACAAGAAATCAAAATGCAAAACAAACAGACCCTAAATGGTAATATATGAACAAAAAATAAAAAGGCATCTCAAATAAGAAAGAAAAGTATAAACAATTTAAATATTATATATTGTTTCATTGATCTCTCGATCATGTGCATAATTGTAGGAGAAAATAAATGAGATTAATTATTCATACAATGAAAAAATATAATTTATATAACATATTTCTTCTCTCTATTTCTCTTTATATATCACATTACTTATCACATCACACTTCTCTTTCTTTTTTCTTTTTATCTCTTTAATTATCTTTCTTAGTTGTACATGTTATTTGTTGTACAAATAACATTTCTCAAAATAAATTACTCATTAACATTGATCTCCAAATCAACTATCCGTAATGATCTTGTTTATTGCCTAGTTGAGTTGTGTGATATATATATATATATATATATATATATATATATATGGATGTTAGTTATGGATTAAATGTTGTTGCCATGTGGATCATATCCATCGAATGAATTGAAGGAATGTTTTTATTTAGATTGATGGTTATATAGACATAAAAATAAAAGGAATGAAATAAAATGTCAAAGATTGTTATTTGTGTCTATTTGTACAAAGTTTCTTTGGAGTTTTTTTTTGGGGGGGGGGGGGGGGGGGTGTTTAAGGCAATTCTAGAGTAGTCAAGATAACGAAGATGTTCTTATCCTTAGTTTTCATACACATATATAGCAGTTTTATAATTAAGATGTCATTGTAGTGGCGTAATGGGAAATCCCTTGATTGCAAGAATCTCTCTTAGTGATAGACATATGACCATGGGCATTTAATGTGTTTGATAGAAACCATTGATATGAGGAGGTGCATTCTTCGCTTCTTAATGAATGGTTGAGAGCATCCTCATATCAGCGGTGGTAAGGATGCTTGACTATGGTGGATCAAGGTATATCTCAACCTAGAACAGTACAATATGAATATTTTAAAAAATTGATGAAGTTTAAAAAAGTTTTTTCATTTAGTTATTTCTTTTTCAACTAATTAAATAAGCGTATATGTTTGGATTAGCGTTTATAAATTTGAGTTTGTGTTAATTAACCTGGATTTACTTAATGTAATTTTGAGAAAATTTAACTTTGCACAAATGTGATTTATATTTGGAAAACTTTTGGCACACGTGAGTTTAAAAAAATGAATATTGTTTAAATTATATTAATGCAAATCACATTTAGAGTTATAACTACTATAAAAAAACCCGATGTTGAATGTTATTTAGGTTTCTACTTCACTGATATTAAGAATATATAGTTGATAATAAACTAATAATAAAAAAATATTTTTGCATCAATTTATACTTGTGATTAGCTAACATGAGAATGAATATATGCACGATATTTTATCTATTGAACATGAAGTATATATATAAAAAGTAAAACATTAAGTATGTAACTAAAAAAAGGTATAAATCAGAATATATTTTACTAATAATTATATATTCTCCGTAAATGTTTGTTTTCAATGAAAAAGTTAGCCTCTCCTTTTATTTTCTTCCAAAGTCCTGCATAGACTCTTTTTCTTGCTAATAGTTAGAACTAGAATGAGTTACTGAAAAATTAAAGAAGAGTGTTGTATGATAAAGATTAAAAAATTATACAACATAAATTCCATACCAGCCACATATGTGGTTTTTTTATTAGTTATTATTATGTTCAGCTAGTAGACAATGGAAGGAAAAGTACACATCACACATTTAGGGCCGACCCAATTAATGTTTCTTTTGGCCTAAAGCGAATTTTATTACGGACCCTTTTAAATAAATAAAAATAATTTAGAATCAATAACAATATAACACATACCGAATAAAAAAGTCACAAAAAGAAAATAAAATAGATAATGAGAATAATGTTTAGAATCTATTAATAATTATTATTTATGAGAAAAGAGAGTCTTAATAAAATGAGGTCTTTTTTCAAAAGAAATATTTTTTTTTTCATATTTAATATTTTTTACTAAATAATATTTTTTATTTTTAAAAATATTAATAGTAAATAATTTTTGTGGGCCTAAAATAAAAGTATTTTTTGGGGCCTAAAGCAACGACCTTACTGACCTGGGGGTTGGGCCAACCTTACACACATTTACATGATAGGAAGGGTAAATAGGAGAACACACCACCCTCACCCCAACAATGAAATCAATTCTCCCCGGATCCAGAAGCTACTCACAGTAGCTTCAACTTCAACTCACATTTACTGCTCAAACTCAAGTTTAATTCATAAAAAAAAAACTCAAGTTCCTAACATTTCTCAAGACATCTTTAATAAGGATGACTCACGTTTAAATGTAACAAGACTCACGTTTTCATGTTCGGAACGCGTTGTTATATTTATATAATATTATTATATAATTATTATTCTCTATTTGTTATTATGGATTAACATTAACCAATAAATTATATTATTTGTTAATATCAATTATATTGCACATTGTTATTAATTCATGGATAATATGTATATTGGGTTTTCTGATGAACGGTCCGTGATGGGTTGGACTGTTCAGTGAACGGTCTGTGATGAACTTGACTGTTCAGTAACCTGTTGAGAGATCCCTGGTCTCTGCTGGTAAGGATATAAAACTGATACCCCATTAACCAGTTTTAATATATAAGACAAAACTGTCAGATACGTTATATATGTTCAGTATCTTGTCTTTTGATATACCTATCAGAAAGAGGGCAATACTCTCTCACATTCAGATCAAGAACGATAAAGATGGATCCTTCTCTGATTCCAGGTACGTAATCTTAAAACTGATATGTATGAACATACTGTAATACTGTGTCTTGTATGAATTGTTCATTCTGTGTTATTGTATTTAGAACAATTTTCCAACAATTGGTATCAAAGCCTGTAAGATACATATTATAGTTGTTCATGGTTCAGAATTCGTATTCAGATAATCTCATAATTATTTACTGTTTATGATTCCTGAATAATTAGGGTTTTTTTCATTGTAGAATACCTGTTAAACAGTATACATACAGTACATGAATGAACCATTTTTCTTTATTTGTTCGAATTTGGGATCCTCAAAATTTTCATTTTGATTCACAAATTGATAGAGGGGTTTTACTACTGCATGTATTAGGAATATACTGTTAAAATTTGGTGCGATTTGGTTCTATATTTTGAGAGAATTGAACATATTTCTTCACGATTTTTTCGACCCAAACAACTAGTTTTTCGATCTGTTTTTCCTCTCATTTGGACCGATCTCTTCCGAAATTGTTTTGGGGTTTCAACCGCCACATCACGACGGTCATGTGGCCGGAAAATCGCGGCGTTTCGCTGCGTCAATCGCTGCGCAGAACCGCTTGAGGTAGAAGACGATGAACAGTGCTCGCCGCGCCTGCCCACTCGCGGGGCCAGGCGCGTGGGGGCGCGTGAGGTTCATTTTTTTGGCCAGAAAAATTTAATTTTTTATTTAAAATTCAAATAATTAAATTTCTGGTTATTTGGTATATTTTTTGTAATTTTTGGATACCTGTAGGTATTTTATTTTAATTATTCCGAGAATAAAACTTTATTTTATATACTGTACTCTCGGATTTTGGGTCTGAAATTTTTTATACAAGTTCTCTGTTATTTTGGTGACATGTTAGTATGTTATACTCTTCCTGGTAGCATGTCTACACTTGAATTAAAATTTAATGACCCTTGTTTGTATCAATGTTTATATGTTTTGTGTTTATTTAATATGTTGTTCATGCATAATATAAATTTATTATATTTTGTTGAGCATGAGTGATATAATTTTATATGATTGTGAACTCACCTATCGTGGGTACAGTTGTATGAAATTTTGTGTGAATGGAATAATTTAGTTATTTCTTTAATTAATTTCATAATACATTAATGATAATCATGCCCTATCGGTATTTTGTTGTTAATGTATTTTGTTCTATTTCTTGATACAATGTACTTTGAATTTTATCTTATGTCAATTATTTATCTTGTACCCAATCGGTATTAGATTTCTTTATGACGTGAGTTGTGCATTGTATTTTATTTCCTAATTATATTTCTTATTTATTATGATTCGGGACCCTTAGGCGGGATCATAGTGAATGGGAAATTTGGTGTTATAGGCATGTTTGGCTGTGTATTCAGAAACATTTAATTTTTTATTGCATAATAATGTGCATATTAAATGTTTCTTTGATTTTTTTGATACCAGCTTCTTTGCCTATGCAATTGACTTCGGTCAAAACTTTGAATGGGACAAACTTTGAGGACTGGAAAGAATCTCTGGATTTATATCTGGCAATTACCAATATGGACCTTGCTTTGAGAGAGCAAGAGCCACCAGCTCTTACTCTTGAGTCCACTGCTGTTCAGAGAGCTTCTCATGAGAAATGGGAACACTCAAATAGAGTGTGTCTCATGGTGATGAAATACACCATGGAGAAGTCTATTCGACAGAGCATCCCAGAAAATAATAAGGCTAAGGATTTTCTGAGCTCGGTTGGTGAAAAATTTAAGACTTTTGACAAAGCTCAAAAGGGTCAGTACTTGTCACTCCTTGAAAAGACCAAATATGATGGTGTTAGTGGTGTTCGTGAGCATATGATGAAACTTGTGCACTATTATAACAAACTCAAGTCTCTAAAAGTGGAGCTTGGTGATAGTTATTTGATTTGGCAGGTTATGGAATCTCTTCCTTCTCAGTTTGATGTGTTGAAGACTTCTTACAACACTCAGAAGGAGGAGTGGACAATTGATGAGATGATAGCCATTATTTCTCAAGAGGAAGCATCAATTAAAAAGACCAAGTCTCATAGTGTGCAATTCATTGCCTCTACTTCTGGTACTAAACCTGTGAAAAAGGGTTTCAAAGGCAAATCTCGTTCTGAAAAGGGGAACACAGGGAAAGCACCAATGTATTTGGAGCCCAAGAAGAAGCACTTCAAGGGGAATTGTGCCTATTGTAAGAAATTTGGGCACAAGCTAGTTGACTGTTATCTTCTTAAGAAGAAGAATGTTGACAAGGAAGGTATACTCCTATATGCTCTAGCTTGTTTTGAATCCAATGTTGTTGATGTTCCTCCCCATACTTGGTGGTTAGACTCGTGTGCCTCTATTCATGTTGTGAATTCTTTACAGGGGTTCACAAGCCTGAGAAAACCAAGTGATTTGAGTCCAAGGTTATCATGGGAGATGGAGCTAGAGCATCAGTTGAAGATATAGGAGTAGTGTCTTTATGTTTACCTTCTGGACATGTTTTGTTGTTGAAAGATGTTGTCTATGTACCTTCTATGAGGAGGAATTTGATTTCAGTTTCAGCTTTGGATAAATGTGGCTACACTTTTGAATTTGGTAATGGTAAACTTGCTGTTTGTTTCAATTCCATTACTGTTGGTTCAGGAGTTTTATGTGATGGGCTTTACATGCTGAATCTGAATGATATGTCTATTAATTCTGTTGCTGGGCATAAGCGTAATAGAGTTGATGAAAATTCCTCTATGTTGTGGCATAGACGTCTGGGTCATATTTCTAGACCTCGAATTGAGAGGTTGATTAAAGAGGGCATTCTACATGACCTGGATTTTTCTGACTTTGATACTTGTGTTGATTGCATTAAGGGCAAACTTACTGCAAAAGTCAGAAATACAGGTGCAAACAGGTGTGATGATGTGTTGCAACTTATCCATACTGATATGTGTGGGCCTATTACACCTACTGCCATGGGTGAATATAGGTATTTTATCACTTTTATAGATGATTATTCCAGATTTGGATGGATAGATCTTCTTCAGGAAAAGTCAAGTTCCTTGGATGCCTTTAAGTCTTTCAAAACTGCTATTGAATTAAAAACAGGAAAGAAGATCAAATGTGTGAGGTCTGACAGAGGTGGAGAGTATTATGGCAGGTATGATGAGACTGGTAAAAATCCGGGACCTTTTGCTAGATTTCTTGATGAATGTGGAATTGAAGCTCAGTATACTATGCCTGGTACTCCTCAGCAAAATGGAGTTGCAGAAAGGAGGAACCGCACACTTTTAGATATGGTGAGATGTATGTTGAGCCATTCCTCTTTACCGGATTTTCTTTGGGGAGATGCTTTGAGGACTGCTGTGTACATTCTTAATCAAGTACCTAGCAAGTCTGTTCCAAAGACTCCCTATGAGCTTATGTCTGGGAAGAAGTCAAGTTTGAGACATTTTCATGTGTGGGGCTGTAAGGCAGAGGTGAGACTTTATAATCCTCAGCTTAAAAAACTTGATCCTAAGACTGTCAGTGGCTTCTTCATTGGTTATTGTGTGGGTTCTCGTGGTAGTAGGTTTTATTGTCCTTCTCACTCCATGCGGGTTATTGAGTCTGATCGTGCGATATTCTTTAAGGATGATTTGGACAGTGGGAGCATTACACCACGACCAGTCACTCTTAGAGAAGATCGTGTTCTTGTTCCTGTGCCATCTATTTCTTTTCCTGCAGATAATGTGATTCCTGTTGTCTATGATGACAATGAAGTTGTTCCAGACATTGTTGATGTTACAACACCTATAGTAGATGAACAAGTTCATGATGATGTTGTTGAAGAGGTTCCTTTGAGGAGATCTCAAAGAGTACGCAAGTCTTCTATACCTGATGATTATCTAGTGTATCTTCAAGAGCATGAATTTGATCTTAGTGATGTTGATGATCCTACTACTTTTAGAGAGGCTATCTCTAGTTCTCATGCTTCTGATTGGTTAAATGCTATGCATGATGAGTTAGCTTCTATGGCCCATAATGATGTTTGGGATCTTGTGGATTTACCAGTTGGTTGTAAACCAGTTGGGTGTAAATGGGTCTTTAAGACCAAGTGTACTCCAGATGGTAAAGTTGAGAGGTATAAAGCTAGACTTGTAGCAAAAAGCTATAGTCAGAGGGAAGGCATTGATTATAAGGAGACTTTCTCACCCGTCTCTACTAAGGATGCTTTTCGTGTTGTTATGGCTTTAGTAACTCATTTTGATTTGGAGCTTCACCAGATGGATGTCAAAACAGCTTTTCTGAATGGAGATTTATTTGAGGAAGTCTATATGGTTCAACCTGAGGGCTTTGTTGAAAAAAGCAAGGAGCATTTGGTTTGCAGGTTGAAGAAGTCTATATATGGGCTAAGACAAGCTTCTAGACAATGGTATTTGAAATTTGATCAGGTGGTCACTTCTTTTGGCTTCAAGGAAAATGCTTCAGATCAGTGCATTTACTTGAAGACTAGTGGGAGTTATTTCATCATTCTTGTCTTATATGTTGATGATATTCTTCTTGCTAGTAGCAGTGTTGAACTTTTGACTGAGACAAAATTTGTGTTAAATAGCCACTTTGATATGAAGGACCTTGGTGATGCCTCTGTTGTTTTAGGCATTCAGATTTTTCGTGATAGGTCACGTGGTATTCTTGGATTGTCTCAGAGAGGATATATTGATAAAGTCCTCAAACGATTCAACATGCATTCTTGCTCCCCATGTGCTGTACCTGTTCAAAAAGGTGACAAACTCTCTAAATCTCAATGTCCTCAAAATGATAATGATAGAGTTGAAATGGAAAAAGTCCCATATGCTTCCGCTGTTGGTAGTTTGATGTATGATCAAGTTTGTACTCGTCCCGATATTGCTTTTGCTGTTAATGCTTTAGGGAGATACTTGAGCGGCCCAGGTTTGGGTCATTGGAAAGCCGTTAAAAAGGTCTTTAGATATTTGCAGGGAACCAAGGATCATATGTTGACCTATAAGAAGTCTGATCAACTTCAGGTCATTGGTTATTCTGATTCTGATTTTGCTGGTTGCCCTGACGACCGAAAATCTACTTCCGGTTTTGTTTTTATGATGGCAGGAGGAGCTATTTCTTGGAAGAGTGTTAAACAAACTCTTACAGCTACTTCTACCATGGAGGCAGAGTATGTTGCTTGTTATGAAGCTACTTGTCAAGCTGTGTGGCTTAAGAATTTGGTTTCTGGCTTTCAAATTGTTGAAAGTATTTCTAGGCCACTTGTGATATATTGTGACAATACTGCTGCTGTGCATTTCTCTCAAAACAATAGAAGTTCTACTCGCTCAAAACATTTTGATATAAAATTTCTGTTTGTTAGAGAGAAAGTTTTGGTTTTTTAGACTCGGATTGAGTATACTGCTACAGAAAGTATGTTAGCAGATCCACTAACTAAAGGCTTAACTGTTGGAGTTTTTCAAAATCATGTAACTCATATGGGTGTGGTTAAGTCTTTTGATGTATTGGGTTAGTGGGAGTCTGAAGTTTGCACTTTATATTATTATGGTTTTTATGAGATGTAAATTTATCATTGACGTCATTTTTATTACATCTCTTTTAGTGTGATACCCCTAGCTACCACTAAAAGTACCACATGCATTACACGTGACCAACGAAGTAGAACGTCAAAAATGCGGAAGTTTTTTTTTTTTTTTTTTAAAGGGTTTAGGTGTCATTGACCTATTATCTCTCTAGCTTTATTTTAAGTACTTATGAAATATCCTTTCCTTCACTTTCAAAAAAACTTATCTTTCCGTAAGCGTCGAAAGAATTAACACCTTACGCGCATCCACAACATACACATGGTTAAAGACCTTGAGAGAACATAAAACAGTGTGACATAAATACATACATACATATTAAGTAGCATCGATGTACCTCTCGAATACCCACATGACCACCTTAAAACATGAGTTCCGGTAGTAAAATAAATGAGACCTCTAACAGAATACAAAAGAAGAGATTCCTAAATCAGAGCTGCGTACTACCTAGACTCAACACAACCTAGTCCTTTTCAGGTACAAGAGGAAGTCTGGGGTGCGTGATGGTGACACAAACTCCCCCCATAGAACTCACACATGCGCGGGATGCCCGTCACCTTCTGGGTGCCCCTTGGCAACCATCTGATTCGCTCCTGCATCGACGTCATGACGGAAGTCCTCGATACCGACTGTCAACGTGACGAGAAGAACATAGAAAGAAGAGATAGAAAAGAAGGGTGAGAACATCGCATGAACTCACAGCATGTAGGATACAACAAACTAGAGCACACACACAGAGGCAATCCACACAGTCGAATCAATAAGCAATCACGACATCTCATCATGGTGTATTCATATGAACGCAACTTTTACTATTATAATGCAATATCTAATGCATGCGGGCCCAGGGAAACATCACCATAGGCAGAGCACATAGCAGCTGCCCGACCATATATACACAGCACGTCAAGAGTTAGAGTCTGTACTAGCATTGGTACAAAGAGCATTGCTCATAAAGTTTGGCCAAATAAATTTAAGCGTTCTTCCAGACAATCTCAACTGACCATGAAAACTTGAGAGCGACAGGATAGTCAAGCCTGTACCCCGTTTACACGACAGTAGGGGGCGAGCCTACGTCACTTGTGCCATTTCGGGACCTGACTATCCTCAGGGCTGGCATCCCACTCGAGGACCCTCTGGCGTTCTTTGCAAAACCCAGTGCCCAGTCCCTACCAGTTTCACACCGTACCGAGTGTTACTGCTATATAGGTCGTAAGGTTTTAAACCTCGAACATCAACGACGCTTCATGATGCATGTCACACAACAATTCTCACAACATTCACATCCTTACAGACAAAACCCATTCAACGTCTTTCCTTCACAAGGAAAGCCAAACCACACTCTCTCGCCAAGCTTCTCAAGTTTTATGTAGAAAGAGTGTGTTGGTTATAGTCTTTTAAGGTAGTTTGTACTAATGTTCTTGATAATCATGTCCACTTAAGTCCTATAATTTACTAAAACTTATGATTGTATCTTATGGATGGTATTACTTATCTTAATTCTCCTTGTATGACTAATTAAGATTTGGTTTAACTTTTAATCTTAACTGGTCTTCATCAACTGGATTACAATTAATCTTAATCCCCTTTAATTAAGTCTTAATCCTTACTTAAGATCCTAATTAATTCTTAATCATCCCTTAATCTCTTCCTTAATCTTGGATTAGGACTTTTAATTATGTTTGATTAAGTTTAATCATAATTAATTAGTTCTTAATCATCATTATTGGTTAATTACTTAATTAATACTTTCATTAAGGTTAATTAACTTTAGACTTAATTAATCATTCTTTACTTAATCGACTTAAGTGAATTAGGTTGATTAACTTAGGTAATTAAATTAGTTAAGCCCACTAATTAATCCTAAGTTTTAACTTTTAATTACTTGGATCAGAGTTGAAGTCCAACTCCAATCTAACTTTTAATTTCATAATCTAATCTTGATTGACTTTTAATGAGTCTTTAACTCCTTTTCTTAAAGGTTTTTAGACTTAAATTAAAAGCCTAAAGGTTTTATAACTCTTAGGAACTTATTTTTAGTCATGGTAACCTAAAATATTGACCTTTAAGTTGACTTTTACTTGGTTGGAATTGGAAATCCGAATTTGTTTTATTTATTTTTAAAGACTTATTCTTAATTGCACTTTAGTCCTTTTACTTGTAAAATTGCTTCTTAGTCCTTTTGGACCACCAAAGCCCATAAACATGTTTTTAACATACCCTTGACCTTTTTAAGATCAAAAAGGTATTCTTGATGAGTTTCATCAAGAACAACTCATGAACATCAAGAACAACTTGAATGTTCATCAAAACTTCAAATTTTTCACAACATCCAATCTTCACCAAAACTTCACACATTCATCAACAAACAATCTAAATGCCAAATATCATATCAATCCACTCAAAATCATCAAAATACACATTAAAGTTCATAACTCCATTTTCAAGCTCATAAACACTATTTTTCAAAGATCAATCATCCAAAACAATTGTATACCTTCAACCAACTTCATGCATGTTCATAGATTCATCATACAAACACATTCCAAGCACCAAAAAAATTTTGAAACACATGCAGCCCCAAAATCCCTCAAGGCCGAGAGCTATTAAAGGAAAAAGGGGAAAATTTTTCCAAAATTGTTTCTTGGCTTGCATGCACCAACAATCACAATCCAAGCACATTCCAAGCATCAAAACAAACTTAAAAACATGTAAACAACCCAGCTCCAAGAATCCAAAACGTTTGCTCAAAGAAAAGCTCAAAAAGTGATTTTTTTTCAAGGAGAACAAGAGTAAAAACAAGGATTTTAAGGGCAAATCCTTGACTCTAGTTACCAATCCTACTAGAGTTCAAGTTCTCCCCCCCTTTACCTCAAATTTCCAAGAAAATGAGTGCAGAATTCTGGTCCCAAAACAGCCCCCAAAGATGCCTCCTTTAGTCACCAACAAGGATTTTTCAAGGCTAGAAGGATTAGAAATGGAAGCTTTGGTTCAAAGATGGAACCTTGGCTTGATTGTGTTTAAGGAAGGATGAAAATTTTTGGGAGAAAAATGATGGAGAGTTCACGGCTTCAAGAGGAAGAGAAAGAGAGAAATGAGAGAAAAATTTCAAGTTTGCATGTGTGGAAGAAAAGGAAGAATAAGTGGTTTTAGTGTTAAAATGCCATAAATGCCTACACTTGACACATGTCTTGTGAAAAGGAAGGAAAAATACAAGTGTCTCTCATGCACCATGCCTACACATGCACGGCTTCTAGAAGGAGGAAAGGAAGAGTTGTGCAAATTTTTCTGGTCCGGATCAAGAGTATTCGGGCCCAGTTCAAGGGACAGGAGGGGCAAAAAGGTCATTTTCGCAGAAAAACCCCAAAAATTCCCAGAAATTCCCTAAAAATAGGAAATTAAATTCTAAATCCAAAAATATAAATTTTGGTGATTAAAAATAATTTTAACCATTCAATAAAACACGAAATGCGGTAAAACGGTAAGAAGCGGGCGTTACAGTAAACGGAGAGAGAAAATTAAGGTTTTAATTACAAAGATTGTATAGAATTATAAATATCATTTTAAATCATCTTTTAAGGTTCAAAATATATTTTCCATATTTTTCTACAATTTTTTTTTTTGCTGGCTATGGTTATACTGTTAACTGGGGGCATTTTGATCTTTTTGCCCAGAAGTGTTAGAAAAATTCTAAATTATTTTCTAAAACTCATCACTAATTATATTAAGAGTATTTTGAATAAAGGTATAGATACCTTAGAGTTTTAGCTATTTTTAATAATTAAATCTATATTTTCCTTAACTGTATAATTACTAAAGGTATCTTAGGTTATTTTCTCAAACACCTCTCTAAAGAAATTTACTCATAATTGTGGTTGGGTATTATAAATTTGGCTGTCTATTAAAAGCTACTAAATACTTTATAATTAAATGATTATTACTATTTTAAAATTTTCTTTATTCTATTTATACACCAGTAAGAAAATTTGCGGGTGTTACATTTAGCATATAAAATGCTTGAACCATGTTTGGGATCACATATTTATTATGTTTTGTATTTTTTTATCCATTATTTATGGAATATAAGCATATGGTATGTATCCCTATCGGATACTATCTTTGTGATTCATGTTTATATTTCTTAATTTATAGTTGTGCTTATGTTGTAATTGATATAATTAATTTATTAATTAATGTTATCCAAGTGGGAGAATGTTATATTTATATAATATTATTATATAATTATTATTCTCTATTTGTTATTATGGATTAACATTAACCAATAAATTATATTATTTGTTAATATCAATTATATTGCACATTGTTATTAATTTATGGATAATATGTATATTGGGTTTTCTGATGAACGGTCCGTGATGGGTTGGACTGTTCAGTGAACGGTTTGTGATGAACTTGACTGTTCAGTAACCTGTTGAGAGATCCCTGGTCTCTGCTGGTAAGGATATAAAACTGATACCCCATTAACCAGTTTTAATATATAAGACAAAACTGTCAGATACGTTATATCTGTTCAGTATCTTGTCTTTTGATATACCTACCAGAAAGAGGGCAGTACTCTCTCACATTCAGATCAAGAACGATAAAGATGGATCCTTCTCTGATTCCAGGTACGTAATCTTAAAACTGATATGTAAAAACATACTGTAATACTGTGTCTTGTATGAATTGTTCATTCTGTGTTATTGTATTTAGAACAATTTTCCAACACGCGTAACCAAACATAGCCTAAGTTTCAAAGTTGAAATTTAAAATTTAAATTTTTTTTTTGGATAGGCATTTAAAATTTGAAATTTGAAATGTGGGAAAAAAACAAATAGGTAAATTAATAAGTATTTTCCTTTGATTATTATTATTTTTTCAAGTCAATAGGGCTTAATGTTGAAATTTGAAATGGTGGAATAGAAAAATGATCGTGTATTCGTGTTCATGCTCAATTATCAATTTTTCTCTACATAAAATATATAATTAAGGATGGAGGAATATCTTATCGTACTAAAAGTTTGCATAGGAGAAGGAGAATCCTATCCCTGGAATGTGATATATGATCAAACCAAATGAATGTAAGTTGTTTTAAAAAAAATATATATGTGTAAGTTAGTTTAACTTGACTTGACCCGCGACACAATAGCATCCAAGGAGTTTAATAAGCAACATAAGTTATTAGAAATCAGAATAGTGTCAAAAGAAGGTTTAATTTTCATTTTTGTTTGATTAATGACCCATACTGTTGACCAATTGAATAATATATTAATGATGGAATGGAGCAATGTATGGTCGTCATCTAGACCAATTCAAAGTCAATATTCATTTCAATGAGTTTGTGACTAGAAATTCAAACAAACGCCATATTGTAACACCAAGTCTCATGGGGTTATATTAATGGTTTTGACTATTAATATTCCTTGACAAGTATATAGTAATTTCTACACACACGGAAAACTAATTCAATTTTATAAATCTTTCTAATAAATAAGAGTTTTATTAGAAAAAGGCTCTCGTATATAATTACAGATAAAATGTAAACAAATTGAAAATAATTGTATGTAAGGAAATAAAATTAACCCATTAGAGTATGAGATCCTAAGTTTGAATTTTCCATTATAAGTAAGTAGATAAAATTATTAATGTGGTGTTTCATATATTTTAAAATATAACTTAACTGAAGTTATAAATCATAAACTCACAAATTTGTCTAAAAGAATTATATTTTACTCACAAGATATTTTATCAAACACACCTTAGAAGAAAATGTATAACAACTTTATAATCTATTTTAACCAACGCGTAAATTGAAATTAGTTTAAGTGATACATATTTACCTCTAATGATATTGTGGAGGATACATGTAGTTAATTTAAAAAAAAAAAACAACGGTTAGATAAAAAAATAATTTATTATGTATATATTTTTTTATAATAACCTAACTGTTAATTTTTAATTAATAACTTTAACTCATTTTTTTTTCTTTTTAAAATACACTCCTAATTTTATAGGGGTCAAAATTCAATTTATAATATTACAAAAATCTCTTAGGTTATAAGTTAGTTACAATTTGAATCACTTAAGTTCCCGTGAATAGCACTACACCATTTATGTCATCCGTTTCGTATCTTCTTCACCTACTATGACAACATTGTTGCCTTATCAGTTATCCTTATAATTATTTAGTATATATATGGATAACTTTAATTTAATTCACCCTCAGCTTCAGAAAACAACAAAACAAAATGAAATGAATAGATAGCGGCAATTCAAGGCCATCAGCAAATGGTCCACGCTCACCTGCTTGTGTGTCCTATTTTTAGATGTTGTTTTATTTATTCACATTTATTAATTTAAGTGATAATAACAAAGGCTACTTTACCTATTCAAATTCTTTGCCTCATAAATCAATTTGCGTTCATCTAAGCGGTAAGGAGTTTTTTTCCCCTTTGGCCTTCTTTTCCTAACAAGTGCCCTTACCCTAAACGGTTCAATTTTTTACCCAGTTTAAAAATGAGTTATTGGTCCCTTATAAAAAGTTGTCAGTTATAAAATGTGGTGAGACCAAAAAAGTAAAAATAAAAAATAAAAAAATCAATTAAACACATTAAATCAAAATTATTACATACAAAAACTATGATAAAATATTATTTAATTTCTTTGCTCTTAAATCTATAATTAAACAATACTTTTAAAAAGATATAAAAAAAGAATATGTCTAATCCAACGGTTTGGTGAATTAAGCTGACGGCGGGTTACATATTGATGAGTTGAGTTACCCAACTAGGGATAAACACAGGTCTGACCAACTCGATCTAACCCATTCATCATTTTTTTATGAATCAAGCGAGCTGACCATTCGATTCTATTTTATCACCTCTAACTGGTTAGGTAATTAATTAGTGGAAGATTTTTATTAGAAATTATAAAAGTTTATTGCATTATGATATTAAATACAACACATTTCAATAACTTTTTCATTTTTTAAGAATTTAATAATTATATATTGTTCATCATGTAACGATATGTTGCCATATTATTTAATGAATTTCATAACATATGATGTGTTTTATTCATTAAATGATATGGTAACACATCATTGCATGATAATGTAAAACTTTTTTATATTAATAGTGCATAGTAATTAAACTCTTTTTTTATTCCTTAAGCATCAGACTTGTTAGCATTTTTCACTTTTAAGGAAAATGTTAATGAGTTTCCTTACAAATATAATAAATAAATGTCATGATTTTAATGAAAACATTTTATCTAGTGATTTCTTAATAAGTGTATTTAAAACACTCATTAGTAATTAATGAGTGGTTTGTATGCTCATTTCCCCTAAGGGATAGCAATGAGTAGGGTATAGGTATCATACTATAGTACTTGTCCCCATACCCGCGTTTTAAAAGGTACCTGAGCCCAGACTCGGACCTATACATGTGTGGTTAGTGATTCTAATACTTGTACCCTTATCTGCTAAGTACTTAATTCTAATACATGTACCCTTATCCGTCGAGTACTTAAGTACATGTACCCATACCCATCATCGGCATTTTTGTTAACTATAAAAACAGGAAGTTGGTTAGAAAATGAAAATTAATTAGAAAGTCACTCTAGATCATCAAAGTTTAACTATAAAACAAACTATGGTATTGTGGAAGTGGATGAGAGATGAGAACAGTGGGAGGGGAAATTCAAATTAATTCAAGTTTTGTTATTTTAGTGTTTAGGAATACAAAAATATAACATTTTCAAAATTATAACATCTAAATTAATTGGATTAGTAATATATATTAATGTTTTTTAGTGACTATAATATATATAATATTAATTAATTTTTTTGGGAAAAATATTAATTAATAATA
Organism: Sesbania bispinosa; assembly: GCA_026901365.1. NCBI lineage: Eukaryota > Viridiplantae > Streptophyta > Magnoliopsida > Fabales > Fabaceae > Sesbania > Sesbania bispinosa. The sequence goes on from QLOH01000053.1 coordinate 1,822,922, forward strand.
TAAATATATATATATATTAAATTAATCATATGTATATAAATTATATAAATTATATATATTATATAAGTGCGAGTATGAGTAGGGTAAGATAATGTGTCAATGTACCTGTACTCCGCACCCGTACCCATTAAAAAGTGTGGCTAATTACCTAGACCCGGACCCAGACTCATTTGATGGGTAATTACCCTATCCGTTGCAGATAATTTTTACGAGTACCCACTGGATCTGAGTCTAATTGCTATTCCTAATTCCCCTTAATCAAGGATTGATTATTTTTGGTAAAAAATACTTGTGGTATAGGAAAAAAATATTCATTAGATAATTTTTTTTAATCTGTTTGAGTATTCATTTGAATTGAATACACTTCTTATCATTTAGATGAATAAACATTAACAATGATAAGAAGTTTAATTTTCCTTCAATTAATGAATATAAATAAAAAATAAGTCTCACTAACTAGTGTCTCAAAGATGGTGGTTAATCAATTATATAAAATATTTTTATTAAAAATCACGATATTCACTAACCAATGCTATATTTTGAAGACTACATTTTTCAATAAGAAAACTTATGATTTTGTGTTCCTTAATCAATGATTTTCTTTTATGGGATCACAAGTATCCTCTATAGAAGCAGTTTAGGAGTGTGAGTGTGTTTGGTTAACCATTTCAGCTAGCTGAAAGCTGAAAGTTGAAATTAGTAGCTGAAATTATTTTAACTAACTGAAAGTTGAAATTAGTAGCTGAAACCATTTCAGCTGTGTTTGGTAAGATAACTTTTTTTAAAAAAGCTCACATTTTCAGCTACTAGCCGAAAATTAATTACAAGTTTACCCCTCATCACCCCCACTTATCATTATTTAATAATTAATGATGTCCTTGTATGTCATTTTACCATTTCAACTAGTTTTACCAAACACATTCAATCAAATCAGCTAACTTTTCAGTTTTTCAGCTAGTTTTTACCAAACACACTATGTGTTTAGCACAACATTTCAATTAGCTGAAAGTTGAAATGAGTAACTGAAAGGCTGTCAAACCATTTTAACCATATTTGGTAAAGTAACGTTCTTAGTAGCTACTAGTGTTTTTTGAAACGCTATTTCAGATAGTGTTTCCAAATTTTACCTACTAGTTAAAATGACATTTTTTACATTTTTATCCTTAAAATTTTTCGTAATTACTAAATTTTAAATTATAATTTAGGATCTTATCTATCATTTTACAGTTATCAGTTAGTTTTACTAAACACTTTCAATTCAATCAGCTAGCTTATCAAGTTTCAACCTTTATCTTTTATCTTTAATCTTTCAGTTAACTTTTTAATTTTTAATTAGTGTTTCAATACTCAATTAACTTATTTGTTAATTTTATCAAACACAATCTAGATTTAACCATTATTATTTTCCATAAACGATAATAATGAAGGATTTTACCAACTTACGTGAGTTCATTGTCTTCAACTCAAATTAATTGAGAAATTCAATGTAATTTACTGATATTAAAAAGTCATTAAAAAATAGAAAATTGACAAACTAATTCAACAATTTACTATTGTACCCCAAAACTTCACGTAATTAGTTAAATCGCCCAAGAAAATGGAAAATGATGGAATCTCCCACAAACTTGGTATGCACTCGTTCCTCTCTCTCTCTCTCTGTTTTATTTTGTCGTAAGAGAGCGTTGAAGCTTTTCTTCTTCCTCTCCCCTTCTCCTCTTTCCTTCACATGATATATTCCTTTTCATTCCTTCAATTTCACTGTTCTTGTCTTCGCCTTTTCTTCAATCATTCCAATCTTCCCTTTCATCCCTTTTCTTCATTCTCATCTTTCATTGCTGATTCCGATTTGGTACACTGTGTTTCCCCTTTTCTTTTTCTCCAGAAAATCACAGTCTTCCAGTTTCGGTTTCTGCTTATTGATCCTCTGTTTATTAGCAACATTTTCAGATAATAATTTCTCTCTCTCTCTCTCTTCATTCAGAACAAATTTTCCGGAAAAACCAAAGCGTGAGGTGGGGGAAAAAGATTTTGAAATTTGGGTCTTGTTTATTATCATCTGGTACTTTCCTCCGTTTTCTTGGTAACCAAACGGAGGAGAAGATAGTTGTTGAACAGGGTGGAAAATGCTGGGGACTGCACTGCAGTTTGGGGGTGTTCGTGGTGAGGATCAGTTTTATATTCCGGTGAAGGCAAGGAAGAGCCAGAACCAGCGGAAACAAGCTCAGAGAGCCAAGAATGGCGAAGCTGAAAGTGCAGATTCAAATCTAAAGAGCAAACTTGATGCCTCTGAGAATAACAATCTCAACCAAACTTTGTACTCATCAACAAAACCAACTCTTTGTCCTTCTGTAGAGTCTGTTAGTAATATTGATAGGTTCTTGGAGTCCACAACGCTATTAGTCCCGGCTCAGTATTTCTCTAAGGTTGTTTTTTTTTTTTTTGTTTTTTTGTCTTTTAGCTCCATAGTTTTTACTTTTTGATGGATTGCTTTTGAAATGCTGAAACAATTATTGCAAATGTGGTATCCTTTGAGTGTTGATTTTTTGCATTTGGTGTGGTTTTGAATATGTAATTGCTGACAAGTTTAGGACATATTGTTAAGTGTGTGTTTGGTTTAACGTTAGAATTGGCCAAACTCAAGTTTAGATTCTTCAACATAACTATTTCTAGCGTTGAAAACGTGAGTTTACCACGTTTCAACGCTAAATTAAACATGCTCTTAGTAATTTCTGCGTTTTGCTATTTAGTTATATAATTGGACGGGTACAAAGTTTGATTCTCATAATTCTTATTATCATTGCATGGTTTTTGACTTGTTTTTATTCTGTTGTGAGTGTAGACAACAATGAGAGGTTGGAAGACTTGTGATGTTGAGTATCAGTCATATTTTGCCCTGAATGATCTATGGGAATCGTTTAAGGAATGGAGTGCATATGGAGCAGGAGTGCCTTTGTTACTTGATCAAAGAGAATCTGTTGTTCAATATTATGTTCCGTATTTGTCAGCCATTCAACTGTATGGTCAATCTGCAGAGAAGTCAAGTGCCAAGCCAAGGTATTGGGCATGTAGAATCATTTTTTTATATATGTGCATAAGAATTGGTAACTTTTAAACAACACTAACTGCTGAAAACATGGTAAAGTTGTTGATAGATGCAACTATTGTGCTCTGTTGCTAAGTGATTTGTTTGTTTTGTGTGTGTACAACAATACATGAAAGGTTAAGATTATTTTAGTTAATTCTAGTCCTGACCATTATTGTGGTATGGACGTATGGTCAATATTAACTCCTCTCAAGGAGCGTATCAGGTAAGAGCATGTTCTCACGAGAGGAATAAATCTTGATCATATAACATAAATAAGTGGTCAAGATTAATGTGATCATGCTTAAATTCAAGTAAAACAGTCTTAACCATTCACATATGGTTATATGGTCAAGATTAAGTCCTCTCATGCATTCACTAAATACACCTCCACCCCCTCCCCCTCCCACTCTCTATAAACTATAAATTGGTTAAATGGATTTTATGTGGTATTGGATTATGCTTTGTGGTTGCTGGTTGAAAGCTGAAAGGAAAAGATGAGAAGTAAATGAAAGAGAAATACTTGTGTGCTTATAGTCTTCATGAAGTTATGCTTGTGAATAGATGTAGAAATTCCAGGAGTTTGAAATGGTGAAAACCAGGAAGATGGTTATCCTCAAGAAAATGGGGTGGGTTTGACTCTTCTTTCAATCAAAATTTGTTTACCCTCAAGAGGAATGTCACAGTTACCACTTACCACTATCCCCTTTTATACATGTAGACGTAGTTACTTGGGCTATCGTAAAACAAGTGTGTAAAAACATTCTAATTCATTAGTTCATAACCATTTCATTTCCTTCTGTTTCCCAACTCTTTCTCACTTTTCACTTCTGTTCTCTTCCTACTATTTCTGGACTAAACTTAAGTACCATTTTTTATCGTATCACTTTTCCCTCCTAAAGAAGAATGAATACCATTTTATTCATTATTCTTGACTTGTCTCTAGGGTTTAATATATGGATCATGGTTATCAAAATTGATGTTGAAGGCATAGCATCATATAATATTAGTATTTTACTCAGAAAAAAAATCTAATTATGCTTAAAATCACTTTTGAGGGGCAAGTGTCTGGAATTGTGCTTTAAAGCACTGAATTTGTTGAACTCACTTTCACAAAGTGATATCATGCTTCTACTTTCAGACCATTCTGTTGAAATTTGGACAAAATTGTTGAAGGTGCTGGTGTGTGTGTGTGTGTGTGTGTGTGCGCGCGTGTGTATATATGTATGTGTGTGTGCTAACACTAGGTCTAATAGTCATTGATCATGCACACCTTTATATGTATGTATGTATTTATGTATGCACACACACATACACTACACACACATACACACATGCATCTTTTGCTTATATTTTATATGCTTGTTAGATTTGATTCACTTCTTTTGAGCAACTAATCCGATGTCCAAGCTGGTAATAAAAGATAAGTTTCTGTCATAATGGAGCCATATTCATAACTAGCAATTTTGTTGGTTACAAATAGCAAGTTGCTTTTTGAATCAGATGTTGACAGTTTCAAGTGCCAGTATTCAGTAACATTAATTATAAATTGATGAGTTAATGTATAAGTGGTTGGACAGTCACTAAACTTTGTTTTCTGTAATCGGTATGCGACAGTTATGCAGCACCTCATGTTTTGATTATTTGATTTGTATTTTAACTGTTTAGACATGATTGGTTAAAAAGGACTGGGTGTCAGCTGGAAGAGTGAATAAAATGTCTTTGGGGTGTGAGGTAAGAAGACAGAATATAAGGGTACTGAGGGTCCTCTTATGTCTGATATTGTGCTTATCTAATTAATATTTAATAGAATTAGTGTTCCACCCGTGCGATGCTCGGGATCTTAATATCTCATAATTGTTTTCTTTATATGCCATAAAAATATTTACTATATATTTTTTTAATTTAAATAAAAATGTATATAAAATATAATGTATGAGATAAATTATCAATATAATAATTTTTATTAGTGAAATGAATTTTTAAAATTTCCAAAATAAAAATATTAAGTACTTACATCTCTTATATTGTAATTCTTTTTTAGTATCCTTAAAATATTTTTCACAAATTAAATTAGTTTTTTTATATAGTATAATTTTTTTTTCATATTTCATAATTTTCTCTCTTTTCATGTTATAATTAATTCATGCTTTTCTTCTCTAATCTATTCTAACTAAATAAATGATTTAAAAGGGAGTCAAATTTGATTTGAACACATTAAAATAAAATAAAGTGTTCGACTAACAATGTAAATTTGTTGCCAAGTAATAAAGCGTTCATGTAAGTTCATCTGTACTAAGCCTTCCTTATATTAGCTCTTACTTTATTATGTGTTAACAAAGATTATATTATTATAATAAATAATAATAGTGCATGCAAGTAAAAAAAGCTTTTATAATAATCATTATTTTTGAAAAAAAAAAGTAAAGAAATTGCGTTGATTTCATATATTGATATAATAGTTACTATCAGTAATTTCATAAAAAGCTAAACTAAAATTTAATACTCAAAATAAAATAAGTCACCATAATGTAAATTGTAATAAAATGTAAGTTACCAACCAACACAAATTGCCCCACCAATGAAGCTAAAAGAGAGAGAAAGAGCACCAATGAATAGTAAAAAGGCTGAAGTGCTTCTTGTTCCATTGTATAAATATATAATAGACAGATAGATTCCTTGTATTGCTTCAGGGATCTCTTTTTTATGTATTGTTCTTGGTAGAAGTGAAACCAGGAGAAATAGAATGTAACTAGAATAATGCTGATGATGATTCCTGTATGTAGTCAATGTAATACTGAATTTGTGAAATTTACTTGCTATTTTCGTAATATGTTTACTCGTCCTACTTCTATGCAATTATAACTTAGAAGTGTTACAGAAATGCTTCCTATTATGTATTACTTTGTAATCAACCAGATCTGATTTTCTTATGTCATTAGGTACACCAGTGAAGATAGTGATGGTGATTACTACAGAGATTCATGTAGTGAAGGAAGCAGTGATTATGAATATGGAAAAAGGACTGAACGTTCAATGGCACAGACACAGAGAAATAGTAAATATCTGACTGGCGGTGTCTCTTTTCAAATGAGCTCACTGTCTATACATGATAAACACAGTACAATGCAAGAAGGATTTTCTAGTGATGACAGTGAAACTGGGAATCCTCAAGATCTGCTTTTTGAGTATTTTGAACAGGATCCTCCTTATGGCCGTGAACCGTTGGCTGACAAGGCAATTAATGATCTCTATTAATGTATGGCTTTTTTATCCTTAATCTGAACAGTTTGTCTTATACTTTTATAACATTTGGACAGATACTAGATCTTGCACGCCACTATCCTGCCCTCAAGTCATTGAGAAGTTGTGATTTATTGCCAGTCAGTTGGATGTCTGTCGCATGGTGATCTAATGCTTAACATCTTTCCTTTCCTTTTTTGTTTTGAATAGACATGTGTCAGTTAACATATTTTGACATTTTCTAGGTATCCTATATATCGAATACCTACAGGTCCAACATTAAAAGATTTAGAAGCCTGCTTTCTAACATACCATACACTCCATACACCCTTGACAGGTAATTATGGAACTTCAAGTCTGTTTGATCTGCAGTAGCATTTTAGCCTTGCTTATACAGCACTTGTTTTGGCTTAATATTGTTAGTAGACGCCCTTGTGCATTTTAAGATTGTTTCCTTTTGAGTACCCCTATTTTAGTCCTCCAAAGATACAAGTCCCACTACTTTGGTCCTCAATTTTTTGTAACAATTAATCCCTCAACAATGCAAAGTTTAATCAGTTTAATCCTCCAAAGATTTTTTTTAACAATAATGCAAAGTGTTATCAATTTAGTCCCTCAGTTATTTAAAATGTTATCCCTAAATCAGGACTCCATTACTATCATTCAGAAGGACCAATTTGATGATGCTTTGCATAATTAAGGCACTAGAGTAATGACTAATGAGCGTGTCTTATAAATACAAATATCATATTTGCTTGATGTGTTTGTGTATTTGTGTGTTTTTGCATTACATAAACACGATAAAATTTGTTTAAGACAGATAACATGTGAATGATTACTTTGGCAAACAAAGTATGAGCTTTGGAAATATAGAGAGATATTATGGGGAAATAGAGAAAGGGAGATTGTGTGTTAATCATAACTCTGATTAAAGAGTGAGGTGGATATTCTTTTTCTTTTTTCATCAAATGATGTCATGACCAACTTTAAAATATCTAGGTTATTCAGAGGCTTTGATGCTATGCAGATTGGATTTTCTTCTTAGCATTGGTATAGCTGATGTTTCAACTAAAATATTATTTGACCTTGGTATTGACCACTTATAGTACACTGAATTCTTTCTTATTTAGTTACTTCAAGCTAGCTTACAACTTGTACTTTAACTTTAACTTGTGTATTAAGAGTACCTTAGTCCGTGTTCCTTTCTTGAAATCATCTTTTGGGAAAATCTAGATACTTATACTTTACAATTACATTGCTCACACCTGCACAGGTGGCAGCATCTGAGTACAGTTCTGCTGAATTTCTGTCAGAGCTGGCTGTATCATGCTGTCAACTATGCTACTAAGAAAAGAATGAGTGCAAGAGATTGCAACTATTTTGTAACTGCATCTTTTTTGGATCTTTTAATGAAGGATGATTTGATGGAAGCATGACACTCTGGAATAATCATATTGTAATATGAAATTACTACAATGGAAAAACATAAACTGATTCTTCTATTGCATTACTCAACTTGTTGGTTGATGTTATGCAAAAGTAATGCTTTCTTCCAAAAACTTGAAATGTAATTTCTGCTTGATGCATTATTTTCAAAATATTTATCTTGATTACATTTTGCAGGAAGTGGTGGTACTCATGCTCCAACACTGGTTTGTCCCGGTGAGATGGATGGTGTACCAAAGATTTCCATACCTAGTTTTGCAATGGCTTCCTATAAGTTAAAGGGATCTGTTTGGATGAAAAATGGAGTTAGTGAGAATCAAGTAGTGAATTCCCTCTTGCAGGCTGCTGATAACTGGTTAAGGCTAGTTCAGGTGAATCACCCAGACTATCAGTTCTTCAAATCACATGGCACGTATTACAAATGAAGTGAATGAGTTGATATGTCGTTCCATTCTCTTGGCTAAAACTGAGCCTTAATTTCTGTGTTCATTGCTTGGTGCAAACTTGATAAAAGTCCATCCATCTGTAGAGATTGTGATGGCATGGGGACTGCCTAATTGTGGGTTCTTGTTATATGCCTAAGCAGCACAAAAGATGAAAGCTGATCTCAGCTTCTCAAGCCATGAGTTGATAGAGATTGCTAAAGTGAAAAACGAAAAAGAAAAAAATAAAAGGGAAGGCCGTGATTAAAAGGGAGAAAAACTAAATATAAAACAATGTGCAAACAGGTTCAGAGGGAGGATATGTGGGATTAAGCCAGACTGTACAAGCTTTTTCAGCTCAATAATGGTTGAGATCCCTTTAATTTTTAGACATAAATATTTACAGATGTTGTGATTTAGAAGAAATGGGTGAAATACTATGATTTTGCTGTGTAGCAAGGCCCAATTTTGCCACTATATCTGATGAACATCTTGTAGTTTTGATGATAGAAGAGGAGATAGTATTGTACAATATTATGGTCTTCTAAAATAAGTGTTACACTCTTAGAATGTGTCAATCCTTTTGAGATATAGTGGGAGAAATATATCTTCCTTGTTCATGTACTCCTATGATGTTAATAATTAGCTCGATGAAAAACGCATGCATGGAATCAATTTTGTAGTTTTCCCTCTGAAGATTATGATTATTATTTAAAAACGGTATGAAACTCAATATAAAATAGATTATGTAACCATTAACTTTTTCGTAATTTGGTATTCTGAATTTTAAAATTACTTTATTTAGTCATTAAATTATGACTATTATATTAATTGGTCTTTTTGTTAAATTATAATAATTAGCTACTTTAAAGATTTATTACGTGATATGATTTTAATCTTTCAGTTATAATATTTGTATCATTTATTCAATTGTTCCCGCTGGGAGACCTAATAGTAACACCATCTTTGGTAATTGAAATAAACCATATATAGTAATTGAAATAATTATTTTTTATTTTGATAGTTTTTTATTTTAATACTTACAGTTTTTGATGTTGGATTTTATTTAATTTCTTTTTAAGTTTTAATAAGGTTTTTATAAAGATTCTCAATAAAAACTAAAAAAAAAGTTCACTTATTCACACATTCCATACTTTCAGTTATTTTTCAAATAATTTCTTCCCAACTATAAACGAATACAACAATGTATGAGTTTAATATTTTATTTCTGCTTATATAGATTCAATTTTACCTTTTTTTATGGCGATTCAATTTTACCTTTAAAATAACGGAAACAATAATAAATAAAAATAAATTACAAGAAAGGAGATAACAATGAACGAGGGGTTTAGCATATCATATTCAAGCTCATACAATTTTTCACACTACTTTGAACCAATGAATAAATTATTAATAAGTGATTAACGTGACTAAAGTAAAAAAACACCTATGATCACAAGAAAAGAAGAAAATAAATTAAATATTAAAAATAGCAAGCGAGAAAATAAGGAAAAGAAAGAAAGTAGCCGTTGAAATTGAAAGGAACAAGTTGAGAGGAGGACACTCAAATCCCATTGATACGCTCTTCTTCTTCTTCTTCTTCCCGTTTTCTCTCTCTCTATCTGCACTTTCATTCTCGTGGATCTGAATTGAGCTGAGTTGAAGAAGAAATTATTAATCACTGTGAGTAGCTGATTCTGTTCCTAAATGTGTTGATTCTGCTTCCAATTTCCATTTCTGTTATCTTTTACTTACCGACTTTCCTTTTTTTGCCTTCATGAAAATTAAATGAAACTAAGCTTTCTTTTTCTGAGTTCGTTCACTGTCTTAAAAACTAGTGAAATTCTGCTCCTCTTTCTTCTCATTTCCTTTCTTTCACCCCCAAAATTTTGTTTTGGTGTTTGAACAGTAATTTTACAGAATTGATTTTAAATCACTTCCGTCCAAATATGATCACTTATCTTAATCATTAATTTCTAGAATCAATTCAATTACAGACACTTAGTTTCACTTTTCCTTATTCTCCAGTAAATTAGCGCCTCATCATCACATAGTTTGTTATGATTTTCTGCACTAATTGCCTTTGAGGAACTATACTAGCTATATTAGGGCGGGGTATTATATAAATTTTATGATGGGATTGAATTAATTATTTATTCAACATTTTAATATCGACTGAGGAGGGGCTTATCATTCTAAGCATATGAAATTTTTGAATCTATAAATTTCATTTGTTTTAATAAGACTGAATTTTATGTTTACTATAGTATTATTTGGATATAATTAATGTTTCCACATTGGAAATTAAACTCATTATTTTTAGTGTTGAACAATAATCAGGACTCAGGCAGAAAACCGTTAATGAGAATGTCAAAAGCAATATATAACTTGTTATTATTGCTATTGTCCAAGGGAATTGTAAAAATCCTCCTTTTTCCATTTCTTAAAAAATTATCAGTTTTCCTAATAATTTTCTGACTGTACTTGTCTTGTCTGGTATGGTATGGTAATCCTACAGTAGAAGATGACTGTCAGAACACCTGGAACACCAGTTTCAAAGAGAGATAGGACACCACCAGTGTCTACCCCAGGAGGGCCAAGAGCTAGGGAGGAGAAGATTGTAGTAACAGTAAGGCTGAGGCCTTTAAACAGAAGAGAACAATTGGCTAAAGATCAGGTGGCATGGGATTGCATTGATGATCATATGATCGTGTATAAACCACCAGCACATGAACATGCAGCTCAACCAGCCTCGTTTACTTTTGGTATCAAATGACACTGTTCTCCTGTCTAAATTTCTCTTGCTCATTATCAATTTATCAGTTCACAGTTCCTTTTTTCTTATTTTAGTGCTATCAATTCTTTTTGTGCGATAATGACATCAGACTTTAAATATTTATTGATGTTACTTATTTCTCTGCAGATAAAGTTTTCAGTCCTGCTTGTTTAACTGAGACAGTATATGAAGGAGTAAAGAATGTAGCACTGTCTGCCTTGATGGGTATCAATGGTACTGTGTATATTTGTATTGCTAGCTATTACACTGCCACTCAGGATTCTGATTTATCATGTTAATTCACATTTTTTTTCCATATCAGCTTCTTTGTTGAGTTGTCATCCCCTTTTCGATTCAGTCACATTTCATTTTACCATAATGAACAGTTTTACAAAAATCAGCTTTATTTCTATGCTCTCACTAATTAATACTATGCCTTCTCCAATTCTGAAACTGCCACATTTCTCTCATGTCTTAAATGTTGTCCCAAAATTGGTCCAGATTCATCAAAATTGTTATCCCATACTCATATTGACTTATTAATTTTTTTGGAGACATGTTAATTAAAATTAATCTTTCTTATCGTGATGACTATAGCACCCATGCATTTGCGGGTTTAAATCTAGTTCTTCTAAAAGCTTAAGCTGTTTGACATAGGTCTAATGATGTTTTTTTAATGTAACACGCCCAACCCAGGAGCCCTTTGAACTTTTCGTGAGTGAACAATGAGAGTGGAAATAATTGAACTTCTGACCATTGATCACAAGGTTTTGCAACCATGTTAAAAACCAAATCACCTAAAAGCTTAAGCTATTAGGTGGAAACCAAAAAATGGTTTTATATCTCTAATATGAACTTCCCTGACCTCCGTCTATGCTATGGTTTGTGTTTCTGCACTGATTGCATATTTATTTTATTGCAGCAACTGTTTTTGCTTATGGACAAACTAGCAGTGGAAAGACATACACAATGAGGGGCATAACAGAGAAGGCTGTCAATGATATATATAACCATATAATTCATGTAAGTTTTGTCTAAACTGCCACATAGGTAGTAGTCAATATTGGTTGAAAATTTGGATTCTTGCTTTACAAAAACAATTCTCTGTATTATTCTCATACATGCAATACAGGAATAGATATGATTTGGAAACTTATTCAAATCCAATTAAAACTAATATTTTCAATTGGCATGGCTGCAGACCCCAGAGAGAGATTTCACCATAAAGATATCCGGACTTGAAATATACAATGAGAATGTTAGGGACTTGTTAAATTCAAAATCTGGTCGCAATCTGAAGCTTCTAGATGATCCTGAGGTAATCTTTGAAATCCTTTTCCAGGTCTTATTTAAATATATCAATTTCGGATTAGATTAGGTCTCCTAATTCATTGAATTAACTCTTTATATTAGTTTCCTTTTCATCTTGTAAGTTAGTAACTTACTTTCACTGAAACTGTAAGTTTATATTTTAATCATCTGGATATAGAAAGGTACTGTGGTCGAAAAATTAGTGGAAGAAACAGCCAATGATGACAAGCATTTGAGACATCTGATCTCTATTTGTGAAGGTAAGAAAATTACCTTGGCTTACATTTGAATTAGGATCGATTTTCTTTACTTTCAAGTTAATGACTTTCTTTTGTTTGGTAGCTCAAAGGCAGGTTGGGGAAACTGCTCTAAATGATAACAGTTCAAGATCTCACCAAATAATAAGACTGGTTAGTTTTACTACATTTAATCCTCTGTTCTTTCTATCAACCCTCATATACTGATAACGGCGTATGTGGATTATGAAACTTTTTTTTTTCTTTTGGTATATATTGCAGACAATTCAAAGTACACTTCGTGAAGATTCAGATTGCGTGAGATCTTTTTTTGCAACTCTGGTAAATTGAAGTTCGTTCTTATTTACTTTTAATTGCATAGCATAATTCTTTATTGACAATAAAAAGCCCATGTCAATGGCTGCAGAACTTTGTTGATCTGGCTGGAAGTGAGAGGACAGCACAGACACAAGCAGATGGCACTAGGCTCAGAGAAGGATGCCATATTAATCTTAGTCTGATGACTCTTACCACTGTGATCAGGAAGCTTAGGTGAGATAGATGTTTACTCTTTTATTATACAGTTTAGTATTCAAAGAAGCCCATTGTCAGTTTTCTGTCCTTTTATTTTAGTCTTCATTTCCTTTTCAATTGTCAGCAAATCCAATCCTTATATTGGCAGAATCTTGAAAATTAGAAAACAATGGAGAAAATATCCTCTTACCATTTTGGCATTTTCAGTTTGCATATTGTCATTAACTTAAGATGAGTACAGATTAGATTGTGTCTATGATCCATTTTGTTTGTAAATTGACTTTTTACTTTAATCACTTTATTGGAATCAAGGCCTAATTGTTTATCTCAGGCAAGTGCAATATGATGTGCTTTCTTCTGACAGCTTGTATTCATATAATCATATGCAGTGTTGGAAAAAGAAATGGCCATATACCTTACAGAGATTCAAAGCTTACACGTATATTGCAACACTCCCTAGGTGGGAATGCATGCACTGCCATCATATGTACTTTGAGTCCAGCACTAAGTCATGTAGAGCAATCGCGAAACACACTTTTTTTTGCTACCCGGGCAAAGGAAGTAACAAATAATGCTCAAGTTAACATGGTAACTAGCAATTCAAAGTCACTTTGATGGTTTTCTTTAAAAGAGAAAGGGGGAAAAAAAGAATTACTAAAAATTTATATCTTTCTTCTCAAATTCTCTTCAAAGGTTGTTTCAGACAAGAAGCTTGTTAAACATTTACAAAAGGAAGTAGCAAGGCTGGAGGCAGAGCTGCAGACTCCTGATCAATCAAGGGAGAAGGATTTGAAAATTCAGCAGGTAAATTAAAAAAAAGCTGATTACTAGGATCATGTATGATACCATAACACAGGATTATGTCACAATAGTACTGAATATTGCTACCTTATTATGTCCAGATGGAAATGGAAATTGAACAACTAAAACACCAAAGAGATCTTGCACAATCTCAGGTGGATGAGTTACGCAAAAAGCTTCATGAGGACCAGCAGGTCTCAAACCCATTTGAAGCACCCCATTTATCAGCCAAGAAGTGTCTCTCGTACACTGGGGCATTATCATCACCAAAACCAGAGAGAGTAAGAAACACAACATTAAGGCAGTCGATGAGGCAATCATCTACTGCTCCTTTAACCCTGATGAATGAAATTCGCAAACTTGAGCAACTCCAGGAGCAGCTGGGGGAAGAAGCTAACCGAGCTCTGGAAGTATTACAAAAGGAAGTGGCATGTCATAGACTAGGTAACCAAGATGCAGCCAAGACAATTGCAAACCTGCAAGCTGAAATATGGGAAATGCGTGCTGTTAGGCCTGCACCGAAGGAAGTTGAAATGGAAAGCACCGTTTCAGTAAACAAGAGTGTCAGTGCTAATCTCAAGGAAGAGATTACTCGACTTCATTCACAGGGAAGCAGCATAGCAGATCTTGAGCAACAGCTTGAAAATGCTCAAAGGTCTATAGATAAGCTAGTGATGTATCTTCCGAACAATTGTCAACAGCTAAATGGTGAAGCATCGCCTAATCATAAAAAGGAACACAAAAGGAAAAAGTTTCTTCCTTTGGCTTCAAGTAATGCTGCCAATCAGAAAAAATTTATAAGATCTCCCTGCTCACCATTATCAACTACACAGCAAGTTGTGGAATCTGATATTGAAAATAAAGCTCCTGAGAATGAAGATATTGTTTCAAGTGAGAATCTGCCAGAGTCTGAGAAGGAGGAGACTCCATCAAAGAGTGAAGAAGGTGGCAATGTTCCATCCAAGGAAAATAACTCAGGTTATCGACGCTCTAGTTCAGTTAACATGAAGAAAATGCAGAAAATGTACCAGAATGCAGCAGATGAGAATATAAGAAGTATCAGAGCGTATGTTACAGAATTGAAAGAACGTGTGGCCAAACTGCAATACCAAAAACAGTTACTTGTTTGCCAGGTATGTTATTATGTACTAAAAAGTCATTCTGCATTGCCATTCTGAGTTCCTCATATTTCCTATAGTCATTAGTTGTTTATTCATTTCCTTTCATTTGCATATATAGGTTCTTGAGCTTGAAGCAAATGAAGCAAGTGGCCACAATATAGAAAATGAAGAAGATGTGTGTGAACTGGAGGAACCCCAAGTTTCATGGCAAATAACATTTAAAGAGCAGAGGCAGCAGATCATTGAATTATGGGATGTTTGTTTTGTCTCCATAATTCATAGGACCCAATTTTATTTGTTATTCAAGGGAGAACCAGCCGATCAAATATATATGGAAGTTGAGCTAAGGCGTTTGACATGGTTGCAACAGCACTTAGCAGAATTTGGGAATGCAACCCCAACTAATGCAGGGGATGAACCTACTATCTCGTTGTTATCAAGGTTCTCTCTCTTTCTGTCTATGTGTGTGTAATTTATATCAATCTATTCCCCCTACACTGAATGAAATTTATGAATGAGAATCTTTTATTGATTATAACTTGTATATTATACAGTTTCACAGCCTTGAAACGAGAAAGAGAATTCCTAGCTAAGAGATTGACATCACGTTTGACACCAGAGGAGAGAGATGCATTGTATATCAAATGGGATGTCCCACTTGTTGGGAAGCAGAAGAGGATGCAATTCGTGAGCAAGCTTTGGACAGATCCTCATGATCCAAAGCATGTAAAGGAAAGTGCTGAAATAGTTGCGAAGCTTGTGGGTTTTTGTGAAGGAGGCAATAAGTCAAAGGAGATGTTTGAACTGAACTTTGTGCTTCCATCTGATAAGAGGCCATGGTTAATGGGCTGGAATCATATAACAAACTTTCTAAATTTGTAATGCATTATGTTGGATGGAAGTACCATTGAATTTTGTACATGGAAATTCATTTTGATATTATGTATAATCTAAGTACCATTAAAATTTGATGTTGTAAGTACCATCATGTATGATGTAAGTTTGTAAGTACTATTACAAACTTTCTAAATTTGAAATAAATTATGTTGGATGCAAGTATAATTGAATTTTGTATGTGGATATTAATTTTGGTATTATGTATGATGTAAGTACCATTAAAATTGTTTGAGCAACATTTTTCTCTATCTTTAGTGATAGTGATTTTATATCTATTTTATGAACTTTGAGGTTTCATGCTCTCTTTTTAGACATATTTCTTGTTTGATCAAACTTGAATCAATTGAAGAACTTCTACTATATCTGGCATGAGATAACAAAAGTTGAATACGATTTAAAACTTTTCACTTAAGGAGAGCATTGTGGTTGGTTAAGACAAAATCATTGATAAATTATCATACAAAGACCTGGTATATTTGGGTAAATAACTTAATTAAGTATTTATTTAATATGTACTTATTACATGAAAGATGTCACAAGACACTTTTGCGTAAGTTGATTTTTGGCTTGCTGGAAGATTTAGGCATACAAATATAACTACTCTAAATTGAGACTTGATTCGACCTCTTTTCAAGTGCAATCTCGCCGCAAAATAGAGAGTAGGGTATTAATTTTTACGGCATGACCTTTGTATACTAAATCATTTATATTTGGAGTTACATATGTCCATTTGAGATGAAATTGAGGTTATTTTATAACTAACATCCTGAGTTTAAATTTCATATGAAGTCATTGTTTAATTTGGATGTTTAAACGACATAATTATGGTTGGACAGATAAACTGAATTTAGCAATGATTTAGTCACAACTTAGTCATATAAAATCCAAATTATATAGGACTTGGACCTAATTGTTTCTGCTTGGCCCAATTTTGATCATATATGCAGGAGAACTCAGAAAAACTAATTTAAGAGACAGTTGTTGTTATAAATAGGGTAGAAATTAATAAAACCTTTCATTCTTTAGAGGAGTTATTTTATTTTATTTTTTTGTCTAGAATTTTCCCCTTTCTCTCTATAGTTTCTCTTATTTCTACATTTATTTAGTTTCTTCCCCATGGATGGTTGAATTCTTGGATCCATTCTAGGGATTTAACTTCTTTTATTTTTTTTTGTGAACTATGTGTCTTTTACGGGAGACAATTGCTCAAGCCGGGAACATGCACATCTTGGTGGGGCCAACTCTTCCAATGAAAAATTTTCCAACACTAACCCGAGACATTACTAAAGCCTGTACCACTTGAACTCGTCCTTGTTGGTAATTCAACTTCTTTTATAAGTAATCTTGAGACCTTATACTTCATTATTTTGAATTCAATTTTTAATTGAGTTATTTTCGATTTTTTCTCTCTTTTATTTCTTGATTGCATGTTTAAATTTGATCTCGTTAGATTATTTTGAATATATATTTTGTGGCTAATTATGATCTAATTGAGATGTCTGTGTATAATTTGCTATTCAATTCTCAAATGAAACTATTTTCAAGTATAATTTTCTACGTAATCCTTTTAGTTTGCTATCCTGATCGGCTTATTCTAGTTTTTACTTGTATTCTTGCTTGTCAATCTATCTATTATTCTATATTAAAGTTGACTCCCGGGCTCATGCGTTGACAACTTCATCTCTACTATTGCCACATGTGCATCGTTGTGTCACATCAAACATAATCTAATGTGTCATGCCTCTTATCATTCTTCTACCACTCATGCCTTCTTTTACAATCCACCCTCACTAAAGCCATGGTCCATCCAAATTAAATGTTAACAAAAATAATGGTTACCAAATGTGTTAACCTAAAAGACACCAATTATATTAAAAAATATTTTGCTATTCATATATATTACTTTACTATTATGTGATATTAATTATGTAATATTGTACACTTTTCCAAATTTTTTCATTTGAATTTTATTATTTAACATATTAAACACTACTCAACCATAACAATATAACTAAAATTTAGAAAAAAAATCTTAAAGGATAAAATATGTACTTATATTATATCTCTATTGTTAAAACCTAACATTGCATTTGTTAAAATTTTACATATATTATAACTCTATTGTTGTTTATAATATTATGATAATTATATTTATATTTATATGATATAATGTATAAAAATTAAAATTTAAAAGGAATTAGGAAAATCCTGCACATTAAGTTTCTAAACCAAACACATGAATATATTAGAATTATATAATTATTAAATAATTATTTCACATTTCATGACAAGAACCAAAATTTAAAAGAAATAAATCATAATTAGGGAGTTTAAATCATAATCCAAATATATTTTAAATCATTAATTTTTATTATAATTAGGGAGTTTAAACTGGTTGTACAAAAACTTATAATATTACTTTACTATTATGTGATATTAATTATGTAATATTGTATATTTTTCCAAAATTTTCATGTGAATTTTATTATTTAACATATTAAACACTACTCAACCATAACAATATAACTAAAATTTAGAAAAAAAATCTTAAAGTATAAAATATGTACTTATATTATATCTCTATTGTTAAAACCTAACATTGCATTTGCTAAAATTTTACATATATTATAACTCTATTGTTGTTTATAATATTATGATAATTATCTTTATATGATATAATGTATAAAAATTAAAATTCAAAAGGAATTAAGGAAATTCTGCACATTAAGTTTCTAAACCAAACAAATGACTATATTAGAATTATATAATTATTAAATAATTATTTCACATTTTTTGACATGAACCAAAATTTAAAAGAAATAAATCATAATTAAGAAGTTTAAATCATAATCCAAACATATTTTAAATCATTAATTTTTATTATAATTAGGGAGTTTAACTGGTTGTACAAAAACTTATAATAAAATTCATTAAATTCAATTTATGTTGTATATGTTAATTAGTTGCATTTCATGATGTACTTTTATCAATACAAACCTAATTATTACTACTAAAAATAATTTTTTTTAATATATAAATAATTATAGTGATAATTCATTCTTCCTATACACTTCATGATGTAATTTTATCAATAAAGTAAGACTATTATTATTGAATAACAATCCTTATTAACATATACTTATATCTAACAAAAAACAAGTATAATTTATTAATTAATTTTTAATAATATGATATTATAAAAATAAAGTCATATCTAATACAAATATCTAACTTATTTCAAATTGACATAATTAAGTGTAAATTAAATTTAAATTTAATAATTTCAAATAAAAAATAAAAAAGCATTTACAATATTAGAAACCTTCAATTATATTGATGACACCTCTATTGATATGGAAGTCAATATAAATTTTGAAACTATATTGCAAGTAAAATTTATATGAATAAATTCATCATACAAGATGGAAATCAATACTTCTACACAATATATAAAAAGTCATCTAACTATCCAACCCTAAAGTAAGAAATAAGTACCAACTACCAACAAAATAAACTCAAATATCATTATCACATCACTCACCCAATTAAAAAAACGACACACATTTTTTGGTTCAAGATTAAAATTAAAAGTCTCAAATGACACTACAACGTGAACATTGGCAATATTTAAAAGATGGTTAGTTAGTACTTAACACAGTAAAGTTGAACTCTTAGCCTATAAAAATAATGCATGCCATAAAAATTATAAAACCTATAACTTCATAAAACTATACAAATATAATATCAAAGTCAAATAATTTTTTCATTAATATCATATGTCAAAATGTTTTGCTATCATTATATTTACCCAAAAAAAGGAACCCCACTTATCAAAATAATACAATAAATTGAAGTTATTATGATCATAATATCAACATTTTGATTGCGCGCGCGCACACACACATATATATATTAATATATTAGAATCAACTTTTGAATACCTGTGCGTTCACGGGTCACAATCTAGTTTTTTTTATCTTAAATATAAAAAACTTTTAGACCGAAATGAAAATGCTTTCAATTTGGGGTATAGGGTTTTTAATTTAATTTCAAATGAAAAAATATTTTATTAAATGAAAAATAGATTTAATTATAATGAGGCAGCAACGCTGGGACCTACAACTTAGGGTGAGGTAGACTCTCTATTAAACAAATAAGTTAATAGAGCTCATTAGCGGCATGGACCATAGTTAAGGGGTCTTAAAACTACATAAACAAATAACACGTGTTTTAAATTACAGGACGAAAATCAAAGTTGATCGAAACTATATTGATGAATACATATTTTTCCAATTGATTTGGTTCAAATTCACTTAAAAGGAAACACATGCACACCTATTAATTCAGATTTTATTTTATTTAAAACTCAAATCAAACTAATTTGTAATACCCCCAATCTTCCATGGTTGCATACCTAAAGTTTTGTGGCAAAGAAATTACTAGTAATGAGAAGATTAGTTATTTTAATGATACTTAAGTAAATGGGTTAAATGTATTTTTAGTCCTTAAAATATAGTCGAGATTTGGTTTTGGTACCTGTAATTTAAAATTGGCAGTTTTAACCCTTCAAAAATTGAAAATACACCAATTTAGTTCTTATTGATAAAATTTTGTAGTTAATCCGTAGCAAAATTATGCAATAAGGAGTAAATTTATGTATTTTCAATTTTTTAAGGACAAACCATCGGTTTCAAATTCTAGAGACTAAAACCAAATTTTGATTATATTTCACGGAATAAAAACATATTTAACACTAGGTAAAATAAATGAAATGGTGTAAGCATATCTTCTAGTGTTGTAAACAATGGTAGTTACTATTCTTTTCCGTGCTTTAAACAAAGACAAATTATCAATTTAGAAGCTGGAAGTTGATGTTTTATTGAGTCACACCACGACGAAGATACATTGGTTTCTTATTTCGAAGAGTCTTATTTATAGATGAGACATGTATATCAATATATGCTTACATATTCATACACACATATATATATATTCTATCCCTTAATCATAGATGTGGGCATGTCTCTTATTCTTTTCCACACAACTCCTCCCCTTTACTTCAGCTGCATTTGACCGCTGCACATAGGCAAGAGACAAACAAAATAGTATGAAATGTGAAGGTTATATTAGAGGAATGCACAATTCATGCACGCACACACAAATAACAAGATTTAATATATAGCACTTACTTGTCACGCCCCTTTGGCTTACTACAGCCCCTAAGTAGCATTACTAATATTGCAGCTATTATCTCAAGCATGGCTGATGATATGATGCAACTTGAGATTATTATTGTTTGCAAGACGAAATTCGCTTTGCACAACGCTTATTAGTGTGAGGGGCTCCTAAACTGGCGTCTATAATTTATAAACCTTAATCTACATTAACTAAAAATACCAATAGATCTAGTCCTTGTTATTCCTTAGCATGCACGAACTTCTTTAACATGTATTTGATTCGTTTAATATTCTCTAAGAATATATGCTATCACTTGTAATTGTCGGAAAAAATCCCTATAGGTCAGCATCTCAATGTATCAGTTGGTATACATGGGATGAGTTAAATACACAATTTATATATTTAGAATGGGATTGTTTCCAGCGATGTTTAGCTATTACCAAAGATGAAAATTTTGTAATTAGATATTGTTGATTTTCAATTTTTTATATAAAAAAATGTAGCATGAGATATCTCAATATAAGATGTTTAGATAATGTTGAATCCGCAAGACAAGTTATGCCAGTTTGAGTACAGGTCAATTAAGCCAAGATAAAACAGGAACTAGAAACCCCTGCCTCTTTAAATTACTACTAGCACGAGCAAGCAACAGTGATTTTTGGTTTAACCACAGGTTTCCTCCACATGAGGCAATCCTATTGTTCGAGCCGGGAATATCCACATCATGGTGGGGCTAGCTCTTCCAGCAGAGATTTTTTCCATCCACAAGACTTGAACCGAGACCTTACTTAAGGGGAAACTAAGTAACAGTGATTGAAAAAGCCTCCACAAAACTGAGCATAAGTATCATTCAATGTGGGATAAAATATACAAAAAATGAGATTCCAGCACAATAAGGATAATACAATGCACTCTAGTGTGAAAGCACATAATGTGACAAGAAATTATATTCTGACAACATCCTGGAGGCAATCATAGAAATGAGATATATTCATCTTCTCTTTGCCAGAATAGATAGCTTCTGCAGATCCGCCTTGTGCTCCTTGTGCTGCCATCTCAATCAACATGTATACCTTCCTCATAGGCATCTGAGAATAAAATTTGAGCACAAAATAGACGAGTTAGAACAAGTATCAATAACAATGTGCAAGGAATTTTCTTTGCCAACCACTGGTTTCCAGTAGAAAAAGTTATTAAGAATCAAATTATTATTCAAACAATTTAACTTCCTGCCAGTAAAAGCATAGTATGCTAGAATATACCAAATTGGGCATTCTTCATCTTGAAAGAGATGGAAGAAAGTAAAAATAAACAAAACCTCATTCATATCAAGCTAAAAACATATACAGAATGGTCCGTATGGCTTGCTAGAAATTAGATTATTTTGTCTGACAAATACATTCAGCCTGGAGAACTGTTAGATCTGATTAAGATAAGGTCATGTTGGATCAAGGCTAGATGATTATCTTTCTCTTATCCTTTTTCATCTTAGACACAAACTCCTTCATGTTGCCTTCATTTTTGTTGATGACTATTGTCCTTTTTCTGTTGAGATGTGGTGTATCATGTATTGTTTCTGATGCAGTTATTCATGTAACATCCTGAAAATTCGAAAAATCATTATCGATGGTCTGTGATTTGGTTGTCTGTTTTATGGAGTCTCTGGTTGGCAAGAAATGAAGCTGTCTTCTCTAATAATTTTGCTTCAGTAAGGGACCTGGTAGACTTGGTAAAATTGCGCTCCTGGAAGTGGTTGAAGGCAAAAGATGTGGGTTTTTGTTATCAGTTTTCATGCTGGTCAGAGCAGCCTGCTGCTTGTCTAGATTTTCTCTGTGCACAAGATTGTTCTTGATGTCTTTCGTCCTGTGGTTTCTACGGTGATCATTGTTCCTTGTTGGATTTGTTGGTTTCTTAGTTTGTTTTGGTGGATTTGGTTTTTGTGTAGTTGCGTTGTATCTTGGGTGTTTGTTGGCTTTTTGGTTTATTCCACCATAGTGTAGCTTTGTCTTTCACTTCTTGTACTGGTGGGTATTGCTGGATGGCCTTGTTCCCAGTATAGTCTTTTTTAGTTGTAAAGGTTGGAGTACCACTTGTACTCCTTTTTAATGCATTCCACTTTATTTAGCAAAAAAAAAAATGTAACATAGTCTTTTTGTAGTTGTAAGGGTTGGAGTACCCCTCGCACTCCTTTTTAATGCATTCCACTTTGTTTAGCAAAAAAAAAATGTAACATCCTGAAAATTAGGACTCTAAAAAAAGTAAGAGCAATCACAGGTTAAGGACTCTGTTCAGAGGAAGAAAATAGGAATTTAAGAAAAACTTTGAATTCTAGAGAGAATCCTAAACGTTATATCCCAACGTTAAGTCCCCGTTTCCAATCACAATTGAACTTATGAGGAAATTAAGCTAGGATATGGGGAGTAAGTTTTAGTGGTAAGGAAAAACATTGTGAGGAACGTATTCTTATAGACACTTAGAACCTTTAACCCCAACCTTATTGGAGTGAATTGATGATTTATATCATTGTTCACGTGAAGTGTACCCCGTTGGACTTCAATCAAGGTTGTCGCTTAATTTTAGATTTTAAGCCTAATGACCTCTGTACACTAATTTGATGATATCTAGAGTTGTAGGTGTCCAATTTAGGTGATTCAAGTTGTATTAGAAAGCTAAGATTCGGGGCTTTCAGTTTAATATGTTATACAATACTATTCCAGTCTCATTTTCACCTCCAAACAGGCTCATTCTCGCTTAAGCTAGAAATCTCTCGCTTAAGCGAAAACATCAGTAAAACAGGGGATTTCATTTTTTATTTTCTCGCTTGAGCGAGAACCTCTCGCTCAAGCGCAATTTAAGAGTTTTCTCTCTGACTTTGTCTCACTCAAGTAAGAATATCCTCGCTTTAGCGAGAACGTGCAACCAGAGAAGGTTTTAGAAGCTCGCTCAAGCGAGAGAAACTCTCACTTGAGCAAGAATGCGTGAATCCAATTTTATAAAACTCTTAAGTTAGGGCTTCCACCCCATTTCTAACCTCCCCCCCCCCACTCTAGAGAGAGAAGGAACACCCTCGCTTGGGTTGAAGAAGAAGGAAGAAGAAGAAACTCATCAACCCACCTCCCATTTGTTTCTCTTCTCTTTGGGCTTAGTTTAGGTGAGTATAACTTACACACCTCCACCCATTCTTGCTTGAACACCCTTCCATGAACCCTACCCTCTCCCTCCCTAATTCTTTAGTCCTGTATGTGTTTGTTTGGTTGATTGTTCCTTATGATCTATATTGTATGAAACTAGTATCCAACTCGTGCGATGCACGAATTTATTATTCAAATAAATATTTAAATTTGAATTTTGATAATATATTTAACCTATTTAATATATGTAAACATTAAATCATAAGATCAATTAATTTTTAATATTTAATTTGATACTTGTTAGTAGAATAAGAATATAACAAACTAATAAAGTAAAATGGATTTGGAAACATGAAATAGTCACATCTAATAATTACAAATGAACACTATCAACAATATTGCTTCATTTAAATTTTTTGAAACACTTTTTTGTAGACAATATTTTTTATAACATTACAATACTTAAAGTTGTCATCACATATAAGAATCTTAAGTCTTTGTTGAGAATTAACCCTAGATACAACAACATATGATTGACCATGAGAGAAAATAGGCCTTGACACACCAACATGTGACAATGTCTTGCCTTGACTTTTATTAATGGTCATAGCAAAGCAATGAAAAATGGAAACTGTCTTCGTTCGAAACTTTAATAGAGTGGGATTTTCAGATGGAATTAAATTCATTCGATAAATGAATACTTTGTTCCCAAATGTGTTCTCGTAATAACGGTTTCTCCAATGACATTAGAACCTAACTAATCAACTATCAATCTAGTTCCATTACAAAGTCCAGCGGATATATCAAGATTCGTCATTAGCATAACAATCACTTCTAACACCAACTTATGATTGTAACATCCCAATTTCTTAATTCGAAAATAATGTCTGTTGGGAGCACTATTTCCAAATTCTTGAAATTATTTCGCCCATTATTAATATCAACATACAATACATCACAACGCTTAGGTAATCAAACCGTTACTTAAGCAAGAATTCCAAATACAATTCAATGATTACAAATAAGATGTTACTCAGTGGCCTAACTACGAAGCTACAAAATCTTATCATATCCACTAAACTACAAATCCAAAAATGTAATTACATTGACAAGACCACAAAAAGCCCATCCAAATGAGCCCTCAACTCTCTAATCCAGTATTCGGGCGACAACATGCACATCTGTATATATTTCCCACAACGTGGGGTGAGACTAGCGTCCCGGTGAGTATGGCAAAACATGCAGTGTAGGGAGACAAGCACATGATATGCAACAAGTATAGCATAACTCAATCATTTCATAAGGCATTCACAATGACGGTCATATATGCAATGTTAGTCATGAAGTGTTTTACCCAACACCTAAGGGGTCTTTCCACTTTACATGAGGCTAGACTGAGTTCAGGTTAACAGGAACCGTCTCTCCTGAAGGCCATAAAGACCTTACCCTTAAACATGATAGATTCACACATGAATTTCCTCTTTTAAACATGAAATCCAAGAACTCAAATAATTCTTTTTAAACCTGAAGTCCAAGGATTCAAAAGTTATTAAGTGTAACATGAGGTCTAAAAGACCCAAATCAATTTCCTTTCAAAACATGAATGAATGGTGACATGAGAATTGACAATAATTTCATGAGCATGAGCATGTGCATGAATGTACAACATTTCCATGGTTTCAACATCAACAATCCACAACTTCACAAAATCCCCAAATCCTCTAACCTAGGGTTTGAGCCATAAAGACATACAACCAAATCAATCCAACCAACAACCCTAGATTTGTCTCTAATCAATCACAATCATCAATGCAAGCAAGGGAAGTGAGGATAGGGAGTATACAAGATGATTCATTAAAAAATGAAAGTGAGTGGGTGAACCACACTCACCTCTAATGGAGAAAATAAGGATGGAGGAAAGGGGATGAATATTCAAACTCCTTGAACGGTGTGGGTGGCTCCAATCCATGCTTCTTCCTTCAATTTCCCCCTTCTCTCTCTAGTTCTCTTCTTAATTGTAAGAACTTGGAAGCATAAATGCTCCTCAAGACAACTGATCTTGACACTTCTCCCACCGCGAATACATAATCATTAGAAAAACAATACATAGAAGCATCTGCTACGCGTTATCGACAAATTGATCAAGCATTGGATCATTTTGCATTTTAAAAAGATTGAAAAAAAATGTGTAACTTGCCTTCATCGTGGATAGGAGTGGATACAAGTCATGCCACTTGTCAGTTGCCTATAGCCTAATTTACATCAGGGCTGGGCCAAACCAATTATTAATGAAATCACAAAAAGAAATTTATAGGCCGTCTGAGATGGTTGCGAGTTTTTAATTTTTGTTTTAAAAAATTTTAACCAAGATTTTACAATTCAAAACTAAAAATTAATAACCACTTTTTGTTGTTTTTAAAATGTCCATTTTAAAGATCGCAAAAAAAAGTGAATTTTAGTTTTCAATTATAAAACTTTGTTGAAATTTTTTAAAAAACTAAAAACTGAAATCTCAAACGGCCTTAGTTTTTCCTTTTGAGGCATAAAAATTTGATTTAAAAGTTTTTAAAAATAAAAACTGAAAATGGACCTAGTTAGCAATTGTTAGATGGTTTTTACGCTTGCATTCCATTTGATGCGATACAATCACCAATGTTTTTCAATTTGCTTTAGATGCAATTACTACTATTGGCCCCAATTTTAAAGGCACAGCTTATCATAAATTAAGAGTTAACTTGTTGGGAGATTGCAAAAAATTAGTCACAAACTACTTGAACATTTCTAAGATCCGGTGTCAGGTTGGAAGAGCTAAGAATGGAATTAATGCCTAGTATTTTCTTTTGCAGAAAAAAATTAGAAAGAACCATGGATTAGTCAATTTGATAAAAAAAATGTTTGTTGTGTCATGACCAATCAAAGTTCTGTGACTTCGGTCACAATAGCAAAGGAGAGATGATTGTGAAATACCAACGTATGGTGTGCTTGCATAACCACTTAAATAGAGGAGATATTATTAGTGTCAGTCATTGTTATAAATATAATACATACTACAGATACTAGAGGAGCAATGTGTTCAGGATGCAAAGCAGTGGCATGTAATTAATATAACTATTATGATGACTGTTATAGAATAAACCATGATTCCAATTTGATGATGTAAAATACAAATTGAATCCATTTTTACCAACAGCAACTAGTTACTATTTGGTGCAACACCTCTAGCTCTAGGGCTGTTTCTTTTCCAGAAAATGATGAGGAATTGAATAAGCAAATACATAGCCATTGTCAATTGCTATCTAGCTACACATTCTGGAAAATAAATCTTCATTAAATGACTGTTGTTGTAATTAACCCCACAAATGTCACAAATGCACACCTTATTTTTCATGCATAAGCCCTTATGAGTATTATTATTCATTTGTTAGACTGCTCTTTGTGGAGTCTGATCCTCTGACCAACTAGGCCATTTATGCTTTTCCAGATTCATGTGTTGGCAAAATTTCTAACCTCTGCAGATAATTTAATAACGGCATTAATGAAGGGGGGGAAAGTCATGATATGGATATAAGACATAAGCATTTAATTTGATTCATTGGAATGAACAATTTTAACATATTGGTATACCACAAGTGTCCCAATTTTTAAAACATTTTCCCCATTCTGGCCAAATAAGTATTTTGTGATTTCTGAGATAAAGGGTGATTAGTAGGAAATTTTGGCTTTACAAGCTTGTGTCTCAGATTCACTATTAGCAAGAACCAACTCTCCTAAAAGCTTAATCTATTAGGCAAAGGCTTGAGATTGGTTTTATATCTCTTAACACACCCCACACCCCACCATCATACAAGAGGCTTTTGGACTTGAAGCGTGGACAAGCAGAGGTCCATTCTATATTGTGTTGAAATTCAATTCAATTATGAAGAAGGGGCAGCAAAGGCCAAACTCTTGATTACTTAGTCACAAGCTTTGATATCATATCAAGGACTAACTCTCCTATAAGTTTAAGCTTTTAAGCTATTAGGTGAAGGGTCAAGATTGGTTTTATATCTTTAACAATTATTTTGCTTTCCAACCAATCATAAGGCTTGAAGTGTTGAACAACTTAAATACTTTTCAAGGTGTAAACCATTTCTTGTCCTCTGAATCTTATACCAGGAATCACTTGGTACATTCTAGCAGCTACACAGGATTAACTGGAGTTTTATTGTGCATGAAAATCATAACTTACTAAGCTATATTGTCCCAATGAAGGAATCCACCATGTCCCCTAGCATTTGTGAACTTATAAGTGGCACCTGAAACTGTTCAAAGAAATACCTTAGTGTCATCAGATTGCAAGGAAATCAATCAAACCAATCTTTCATGAAAACCTAAATTTAGGAGCAAATATGAATATTATTACACAGTATACCTTCATAGCCTTCAAGCACTGGATCATCTGACAGTAGAAGTGGTGTGTCTAGGTCAATGAACCTACAATGCAATATTAAAATGCCTTAATAAAATAGAAAGTGAACAATAAAGAAGGAAAACAATATAAGTTTTAAAAACTGAGAAAAAAAAGGCTAAAATTTTTCAACTATAATATACTTACTTAAAACAGCCAAGGCCAGCAGCAAGGTGGCCAGCAAAACCCATAGCTAGTCTTGTCTCAACCATACCACCAATCATCAAATCTAATCCTGCTGTTTTGGCCTTTTCAATAATACCCAGTGCACCAATAACTCCAACTTTGGCAAGCTTAATGTTAATGACATCTAAAACATTCCCTTCTGCTATTTTGTAAACATCAACTACACTTCTGCAGCTCTCATCAGCTGCAACTGATACACCATATCTTTCTCTTGCTATAGTACTGACATATCCAAGACCGTCCCAATCATCTCTATGAACAGGTTGCTCAAATAGAACAGGGGTCAATCCCATTTCTGTAAATAGAAAAAAAATTTAAGTTCCTAGCCAAATTACCTTAAATATTGTACAAGTATATTTGTGCATGTGTGCATTTTCTTGTATGCCTATGACACTCATTTGGATCATATATTGAGGATGGAGGAAAAACTTTAACTATGTAGCTTTTAACCATGTAATTTCTCAAGAACTTCCACTGCTTCCTCAGAGTTATACCCCTCATTAGCATCAAGAATAAACTGACACTCAGGGTGGGCAACACGTATAGCTTGGAGCACTTCTATATCTGCATTCAGATTCTTGCCCACTTTCAGCTTTAAAGTCTTAAATCCTTCTTTATAGTACTTAGAAGCCAATTCAGCTGCTTCAGCTGGAGAAACAATCGGAATCTGCACATATAAGTTAGCTTAGAGTTTTTCAAGTTAGCTTAGAGTTTTTCTAACAGATAAAGTTTTCACTTTTTTTCTGTAAAATTATATATCATAAGCATTTCTTTGAGGTTAAATAAGAACTTCACTGTTATATCAGTGGTTATGGTATTTGAAGCTCCACCAAAAAGCCTCCACAATGGTACACGAATACTATTTGCAACAGCATCAATTATGGCCATCTCCACCCCAGCCCTAACCTTCAAAGTTGCATAAACCCCATGAGAATAAAAAAAAATTAAAGCTTTACTGCCATAGTCATTAAAAAATAATCCTATAAAGTCAAAGATAAATATTAGGATTTGTAATGCCTATAAGAGGTAGTTTCCTGCTATAATTTTACAGCCTTATCCATATATTAGTCAGGCATTACAAGAATTTCTATTGAATCCTTTAAGTTTAGAAACAAATATCCACTGCAAGATCTCAAGTTGCTTCTCCATCAAAAAGTAACAACTAATTTCTTAAAATAAAGATGGGGGGAAAAGAGGTTAAATGCAAAGTATGGAAAATGCCAAAGAATTACTGATTTCAATTAATTTGGTCTTCTAGAAAATGAGGGGGTAGTATGAAATAGTCTCTGGAGATATGTAAAAGAGAAAACACACATAAGGTCAGTGTCCAAATCAGTCTCCAATTTGCTTGTAATAGTCTGCCAATTGTCCCCAGCCCCCAACTTTTACATTATAATAAAGCATCTACAATATCTCTGTGCTTTTAGCCCACCATATTCTGATGTTAAAATTCTGTTAGCATCAAAAGGACTGTATTGGGCAGATCTGATGTACAAGAACTTAATGCACGTGTCAATACTCAATGCCAGCATTCAACTAGCCCTCAAGGTCTAAGGTATTGTATTGAAGAATCACTGAATCAGTGTGTATACAAGCCCATCACTTTCTCCACATTGAGGCCTCATTTACTTTAGGCTGCCATTGCTCATCCTAGCAAATAAAGCCAAATCATATTGGGATTCACATTATTGATCTCTTATTACATCTCTCCTTTCATCATAATCTATACAGAATCTAACCATTGAAAGCCACACCCATATCAAATAATGGATTCCATATGTAGGCTCATGCCTCATAGTAATGGAAAGATTTAAAATCTGTACTCATGATTCTTTTCTTCCTTTCCTCTGTCCAAGGCAAGATTATGCTTTATTTTTCCTTTTCATAAAAAGAAAAAGAAAATGTATGAATCATCACTGTTGTATCTTGAGCTGCTTTAACCAATTTAAAATGTCATCTCCCTTGACCATCCCAAGTACCTCAGCTTAGTGTAGTACCATAACTTTTTTTCTCACCATGTTGCATGCTGTTCTTGGCAACAAGGCTCCCATAATATTGAGAATCAAATTGTTGAAACAACATGCTGTATGTATCTAAAATTCTACTTCAAAAGTGTGAAGGCCAAATAGAAGAGGTTAATTGAAAGTAAAACTTCTATAAAAACAAACACTATATATTTCACAAACGTGTAATCTAATGTGAAGAAAGCCCCAGAAAACAACATTAGATAAACAGAAACAACATAATGCCAAGCTGACAACTACAATTGAGAGTGCCCTGGAAGACTATCTCCAGAGGAACAGAAAGAAGAGAGGATGGGAGTGATTGGACTTGGTCCAGAGCAAACATAATCTTCTTGCCTAAAGAGACTTTGCAGACTTATAACTAGTTTTATGAGGTTGGGAAATACCCTCCAATTCATTTTACCACCCAATCCTTTCCACTATGGAGGTCGTTAAACCAAGCTTTAGAGGAAGCACATATAAAGTTGACATAGAATTTCATGGGGCCAGACATATAATAACTTTATTTTCAACATTGTCATAATCCTTGGCCCAGTTCTGGCCTCTCAGACCAACCGTGAATAGAGAGAGCATGATCATTACAAAGAGAGCACTAAGAAAAGACTCTTTTCCTTCCTTTATTTGAATTATCTCAATATTTTGATTCCAGAACAGAAAAAAGCTAGCAACTTTCAAACAAACAAGGATGCAACAAAATAGTTTCTCAAAATCAAGCAAAGAAAAGAACCAAAGCACTGAGCAGAGGCCCAAATTAAAGTTACACAAAGGGAAAAGTCAAGCAATATTATGAAAACAAGATGCAAAATTGAAGATTTAAATTTTCTCAAAATTGGTAACTATCCTTTCATGTCCTTACTTACCAAGTGGAAAATTATAGCTCTTATTCAAAATTCAAGAAATGTGTATAGTAAAGGGGTAATAAAATGTCAATTTCAAAAGTGCAAGAAGTGAAACAGTGAGTGAAAGAAGAAACAAATGATTAGATTTAGAATAACTAGCAACACAAACAGTAGTTAAAGATGAACTAAGATTAATCTCACTCACTGAAGCAAATTCATGCCCTGGAAGAATACCACCAATCTCCCCCAACATGGAACCCAATGTTAGTGCAGGGCATCTGAGCAAGAAGGCACATGCCTCAGAAGCCTTGGCCATGGCTGTGGGTTGGTCCTCTGCAGTAACAAAAGGCAAAATTGGTGCCTCACCCCACCCCACAGCACCATTTCTCAACTCAACTCTAATGGCAACGTTCTCCACCTTGTCCAATCTGGAGGAAGCAATGGTAAAAGGTGAAATTAAGGGCACATTCAATGGCCTGCTCTCAGCTCTATGCACATCCACAGTGAAGGTTTCCATCAAAGTTTTGAACCCATAGGCGATGGGTTTTGCTGTAGATGTAGCAGAAGCCATGATCTTGGGAAAAGCAACAGACTTTTTGGAAAAACACCTGGTGAATGTGATGGATTTGGGGTTCTTTGAATCATAGTTGAAAAGGGTAGAAGAACATGGGAGGAAGCTGTTGGATAGTGACTTCACATGAAACCCAGTTGAGTCCATTGGGTGTAGTGTTCTGAAGCTTAGAGTTTGAGACATGGGATTGGCCTATTGGGAATTTAGGAGTAGCAGTTGAATGATGATTGTGTTGCGATCACTGATTTGTGAAGAAGTCTATGTTAGCTTCCATTTTTAATGCTTTGTTGCTTTCTGCTGGGAATTCTATATTGAATTCTAATAACAAAGGGTGCTTCAACAGTTCAAACCTTTTATGTCTGTCTTTTCCTTCTTATACATGACTAATTTCTTATATTAGTTTTTTTTTATATACACAATTATTTTTATAAAAATAAAATGATAACCAAAAAAGATAAATTTTTAATTATTATTTCTAGTGTATTTAGTTTAGTCTAAAACCAAACGTTGATCCGGATAAACGCTATAAAATATTACGTTTACAGGTTTACAAAGAATAGTAGCATTTATCCACATTCATGTTTAAAAAGTGATTTTAGATTAAATTAAACAAAAGTTGATGAAAGGATCAGGTTTTATCAAAGCAAGGGGAAAAAGAAAACATGAGAGAAAGACCAATGTCTGTAGGGAGAGAAAAACATGAACAAAATTTATTTGTAGGCCCTATGTCTAATATTTTTCCCCCTCTTTAGAAAAGAAAAATGGGGAGATTGGTTACAAAAGTACTTCTTTTGCCACTCTCTCATCTAACAATGACATCAAGTCAGTGTTTATGAGTATTTTTGTCATTTTTTATATACACATTATCTTTCTTTTTATTTTTTATTGAATCAAATGGAGAAAGAAATTTTTAACTTTTTAATTTTTTTTCCAACCTAATAAACATAAAATCACTATATTTGATCTCATTTTTCTTTAACTTTTTTTACTTATTTTTACAACCAAGCAAAAAAGAAAATGTCAATATCAAACATATGCTTTATTTCAATATCAAACATATAAAGTTAAGAGCGATAATGTCAAATAGTAATATATTTAAGAAAGAAAATATCATTTTAAATTTTGAAATAACTACAACATGCGCATGTATTTCTAAATAATCAAAGATTAATATTTCTTGCGATCATAATATCATCTCCAATGGGAATTGCTTAAAAGAGTTGTTTAACATAGAAATTATTATTTTAATATGGGTTCCACAAGTTGAGTTGCTTAAAAATGAGTAAGAGTTGTTTATACAAACAACTCTTACCAATTTTTAAGCAATTCAACTTGTGAGACTCACATTAAAATAATAATTTTTATATTAAACAATCCATATCACGCAAGTTCTCATTCTCCCATTGGAGTTGCTCTAATCAATCAATAAAAGATCTTAATGATATTGTCATGCAACTAAAATAAGTCAAGAATAAATAATGTCTACTTAAAGATTTTTTCTCCAAAAGTCCTTGAAAAATTATATAATAACATCAAACACAGTGGGACTAATATGTTATTCAATGACTTATGTAATATGACAAAAGAAAGACTTGTGTAACAGTTTAAGGCAAATCTTCTACTTTAAAATCTTAACTTAAAATTTTTTATTATGACTTTTTTTTTTTATTTTGCATTAGATATGATTCATGACTACATGCTTTGTACATCCTGAAGTTTAATTTGTTTTTCTCAATTTAATCATTTTTTTAATTTATAGTTTCATTTGATTGGTTTATACTATTGTTTAATTAAAATAAAAATGTTTGATAAACTTATTTCACTAGCTTATATCATATAAGTTACTTTAAATAAGTTTATTTATCAAACATTTTTATCCCTAATATCTCAATATAGTTCTTTTTTATTCTCTCTTTTTTTATTATTTTAAACATTTTTAAGTTTATATTTTTCATATTATAATATTTATTTTATTTTTTAATAAAATATTTTATCTTTAGAAAAATTGATAAGAATTCAAAATTTGTGAAAACCCTTAAAATTATAATCAATTACATAAAGATATACCTTTATCTATAAAATAAAAATATATTTTGTATAAAAATCATGTAAATATGTTTTTTATGTTTTTTTTATATTTATAACTATTTTAACCTCTAATTTTATTAAATACTTTTAATTTAATATACTAGTTTAATAACTTTCAACTTTTAACTACATTTTTCAAGTAATTTTGCCAATGAGTAAACACTTGAGTAAATTCAATTGCTTTTAAGTTTGTTTACTCACATATAATATATAAGTATTATCTTTCACCCAAGAGTGTAAAATATATAATGCTAACAAAAATAAGTGTGAAATCTAATTTCTGAGAGGATGTTACAAGTTCATTTTTTTTACTCCTCTTACTAAAATTAAATGGAAGAAAGACTAATCACTCTGTTTGAAATAGTAAAATCTGATCTAGATACAAAAATTAAAAAACGTATAAAATATGGTCTAGATACAACGTTATGATTTTTCATACTACGTTTTTTTTTATGGTTTTTTCATGCTATTTTTTTTTCATTGTAGCCTGCCTACCTAAAATTTGTCCACTTGCTAAGTTGCTAGGTCTATTAATTCTCAGTATTATATGTGTGGTTCAGCAATATTTTATTAGTTTATTTCACCAACAATAATGATAAAGGTATATGTTTTTTCACCTCATTTTTTTCAACTCATTTTTTTTATCTCTATCTGTCTCCTATCTCATTTTTACTTTTTTTTTTCTTCTTTATCTTTCTCCTATTCAATGGATGCATCCACGGATCCACCCCAATTGAGTGTATTTATTCTTTCACCAAACTCAAATATTAAGAAATAATATAAATGCAAGTATAAATTTAAAACTTACATCTATTAATTAACTATTAAATATACTACTAATCAAGTACAAAGAATATTTTAGTCTAGATGAGCCATCATTATGTTTGTTTAAAATATATACTTAATTATATAGTAACCCCACCCCCACTTTCATGATCCTCGTTGCTATATATAATTGGTGAGATTAACTTCAGATTCCTTCCTTACGAATAGGATTGAGCTAAATTATAAAGTTCCACAGTATGGTCTCTTGGCAATGCCAAAAGGGCAGAGTGAAGAGAGATATGCCCCTGAAGCATTACATGGGTCAGCGGAAAATACAACACAAGGTACATATGGTTATATTCTGGGTGAGTTGTGACAAACGTTAAAATTGGAAGGTTTCAAATATATTTCTCATCAATAAAAATAGTTTTTATTTTTATTTAAATGTAATTCTATAGAACTTTCAAAAAAAAAAAATCAAACAGACCCTTAGAAGTTACGCTGCTAAGTAATAATAATAGTAAGAAATGTACATTTATGAAAAGGTTAATTTTGAGGACTTTATCGATGATATTTATGCACTGAGAAAGAGTGATACACACAAAGGCTTTTATACGAAAAATAATAAAGTCACGCATGTTTGCAACGAAAAAGCTACTAGCATTTAGACTTAACATGCGTCTATCTAGAGGTGAAAACAAGCCGGCCTTTAGCATGGATTATTACTAATTCTTAAGTATGAGTCTGGGCCTATTACATGTTATTAGCCTGCCTAAAAGTCTGACTTGACCTATAAGTCTGTTTAGAAGTTTGTTTTGTAATAAGGTCTATAAACAGGTCAACATGCATATAAGCCTATGCAGGTCAGTAGGCCTTTAAGCATGATTTTTTATATAATTAATTTAATATATCCTAGTTTTTTTTAATTATATTTATAGTTATTTAGATAATTAATTTAATATATTATATATTATTATATTAAACAGGCTGGCCTGTCAAGCCTAACGGGCTTTTTCACAGGCCTGAAACCTTATCTATTTAACTAAACAGACTTTTTAAAAAACCTTAGTCTGACCTTTTTAATAAATGAGTCAGGTCAGGCCAGGCCATAAACAGACGAGGCCGCAGGCCGACTGCCCTATTTCCACCCCTACGTCTATTAATGGTTTGGTCAACGTGAAACCAAATATGCTAAACATGGTTTGAAATCTATGCAAACTAAATTTATATATGCCCATTACGCGGTTGAAGAAAGTTTTCTTGTTTTATTTTATTAGATTAAAACTTATTATTTAGTGTTATAAGTATAAAAATAATATAATTAATATTCAAAGATAAAGTGTAATAAAAAATTACAATTATCTTAAAGGAAATTTGAATTTTCTACATTGAAGTCAATGGAAGAAGAACATGTATGTGAATAGCATTCAATGAATGTTGTGGATTTTGATGCTGTCATCATGTGGTTATACTTTTCCCCTTTATATACACTACTTTTGCTCCTAATTTGTATTTGTTGGATTCGTTTCTCCTTTAATTTTTAATGAGAAATTATAAATATGCATGTGGACTTGAATTTCATTTCATAGCCATTAAATTTTACAAAGTTATTTTGCTTTTTACCATTCTTTCATTTTTTTGTTATTTTAGTTTTTGCAAATTTATGGATCATTTGTTTCTTTACCTTCATTAGATTTTTTGTATTATGAGTATTATAAAAAGTAAAAAAATTATTTTAATATATCACATAGAAGCAAATAAGAGTAACTCGCATAAAACTTTATAATATGCAAATAATCTTTGTCAACAATTGTGTTAAGTGAGAGTACTACTCAAATGTTAGTTTAATTATAGTCATAACTCTACATTTTTGTTTTTTTTGTTGGTTTAATTTTAATTACTCTTAGTACTGGTTAAGTTAAAAATGGTTTAGGGAAAAATATTTTTTATCAAAATAAAATAACCAAAAGAAAGGAGAAAATAATGTAATATTAATAATTTGCTACATAATTTTGGTAAATTATAGAAAATACTCCAAGTCCATTCATTCTTTTATGTAGGTTCACAACATTAGATACAAATATCAAGTTCCCTTTATTTCTTAGGTTTGTTGCATTTTGTAATAATAGAAAGTCAAATTAAAAATCACTTCCATAAGACACTCAATTAAAAGGGAGATAAAACTTAATCTAAGAAAGAAAATGGAAAGAAAAATTGAGATGAAAAATGTGAACATGAAATATTCAATACTTTGCCTATCTTTATTCCTTCCATTTTTTCCCAAACACAGTCTTGTGAAATGATCAGACTCTGTAAGTAATATAATTGAAAAAAAATGAATTTAAATATTTAGAAAATATGGTAAAATAGCTAATATTACTTTTTTCATGTTATTTCGATTTTTTTGTAGAGTAGTCATTTGGTCATATATACACCAAAACGTAAATGGTAGCTTAAACTACATTTGACTTCTTATTTTATCAGGTAGTAATATTTTGTAAAATTTGATTTATGAAAATAATGGAAACTATAGACCCTGACTTTAACAATCATCTTTTCATTCCTAAGTAACCAATAAACAATAAACTTAACATGGAATGTGGAGAGTGGAGAGGACTTAAGTTATGGTTATAGTGAAAGGTTTAGACTGATTTAGCATAATTTTAATAAATGCTTTTGTACAATCATTTGACAATCTCCTTTCTACAAGGTAAAGCAGTTTTGACTTCTAATTTTAAATACTAAAAAAATTCTAAGCTAAGAACATTTGGCCAGTTATCATGATTACATAGGAATTGATGGCATAAACAAGAGCATGATACTTGACAAAGATACATGGGAGAAGAATCAATTTGCTGGTGAAAAGACATGTTTTTTATCATAAATTGTGCAACTGGAAATCATATTACTGTAATTATAGAACAACCTAGAATTAGTAGAAAAGTGGAAAGATAATAGAATAACTGAGGCAATGCACCTCCCTCAAAACCTTTGTAAAATTAAATCCCTTACTTGACCTCTCATGTTGATGTATGGGCACTATATAGCCTTCGTCAGTCCAAGTCAGTCTTTTGTCATCATTGCCATCGCCGTGAGAATGACCTTCGGCCAAAAGATGTTTTGCGTCCTTGGTGAAACTGTCACGCCACCCCAGGCTCGACCCGCTAGGTACAATTTTATCCTTTGCCCAATAGATGTTTCTTGTTGCTTCAAGGAGAATTCATCCTATGAAGAATTGAACATTTGAAGGGTCAAAAATAGAATGTTTGGAGAATAAAAGAGTGCATTCAGTACCCATATCGAAGGCAGCCACAGTAGTTGGAGTGGAGAAATGCCTTCACCCAACTGGTTTGCACCCGCCCGTGACTCCCCAAGTCTCTCTGTTTTTATTTCCACGGGCTTCTAGCAATTGCCTGCAAATTGTAATCATAAACACATGCCTTCTAAGAATTGTAACTCTCTACTTATCTTTTGAGTGTAATTGTCTATTCAACCCTTAAACACGTTTTAAATCAGGAAGTGTAACGTTTCTGCATTTTAATTGTCCACACAATTTTGCCAATAAAATTTTTTCATAACCAAATTAGTGAGTCGTGACTATTGAGCTTTGAATATAAAACGTTTAATTAGATTAAGTAAATGACGAATAGAGTAAATGGATTAGAAAACAATGAAATGAGATCAATTTGACAATTCAGCAAATATGTTGAGTTGGAAAAATTTGTGTATGGTGACGATTTGAGGTGGCGACATCAGAATCTGTGTCTTAGTTTTAATATATAGAATATATATATATATAATAGTTTATTAAATTTACAAATCATAATTTAAACTTTTTTTATTTCTACTCAATTCATGATATTTGAAATGGTTTTTATTTAATTATTATATAATTATAATATAATCTTCTAATGTTTTTCATCTTATTCAAAGTATAAACATAATAGAAATTTAAAGAATATATCGATGATTTTATTTTTTGAGTTCTTGTGAAATAAAAATTTGTTTTATAAGAGTAGGAAAATAGAATGTTAGTTTGTTGTAGAAGTTGTTATATATGTAGGTTTATATTAAAATATAAATGAATTAAGAATTTTATATTAAATTTCCAGTTATATTATGATGGGTGAATAAGATTAAATATGTTAAATGAAATTTAATGTCTATAGTGCATAAGTAATAACAATAATAGGAAAAAAATATAATAAGGAAAAAATTTGTAATATGATGAGTGTCTTTTGGAATATCACATTATGTAACTATTTTGTAACATATTAATTTATTAATGTCTGTTATTAATGTGGGAAGAGATATTGGTGTGTGCATTAGGGGATTTTGGATGATTTAGAATGAGTGAATTGTAAGGAGAGACATGATACATCATATCATTATTGACGTGGCACAAATAAAGACATGTGACAATAGCATGAATTACATGGCAACGTATATATAAGCTTAATAATAATAGATAGATAGATATATCAGGTTGCTTTATATCAAAAAATTGCTTTTG
Organism: Sesbania bispinosa; assembly: GCA_026901365.1. NCBI lineage: Eukaryota > Viridiplantae > Streptophyta > Magnoliopsida > Fabales > Fabaceae > Sesbania > Sesbania bispinosa. The sequence continues at coordinate 1,862,533 of QLOH01000053.1, forward strand.
TCTCTGAATTTTTGTTTGAGTTAATTATATGATAAATTGTAACTTTGGTAAAAAAAATTATACTACTTACTTTTAGGAATGAAAATTGTCCATCGGTCAACTTGGTCCCTGAAAGAATGAAAATTGTAAAAATGTCCCTGAATGATGCTACCTTCGGTCAAAATAGTCCTTCCGTTAACCCAAGTCTGTTAAAGCTAACAGACTTGCTGATGTGGCATAAAAGACTGAAAGTCTTCCTTTTGGTCCCTGCCAAGTCAGCCCAAAAGATTGGAAACCCATCAAATTGGTCCCCCCCTCTCTCTCCCTCCCTCCCTCCCTCCCTCTCCTCCCCCCTCCTTCACAACTTCATCCCAATTCCCATATCAAATAAGCTCTATTTCATTTCTCAACTTTTCTACACGCTTAGATATATATAGCTAAACTAAATTATTAAGATCAAATATTAATGGCTGAGATTGAGGGATCTCCAGGAAGTTCCATGCATGGAGTAACAGGCAGAGAGCAAACCTTCATAGCCTCAGTTGCTTCCCCAATGGTCCCAACTGATACCATTGCCAAATTTGCTTTGCCTGTAGATTCTGAGCACAAAGCCATGGTTTTTAAATTGTTCTCCATGGCCAATACGCATATGAGAACCTTCTACTTATCTTGGATATCCTTCTTCACTTGTTTTGTCTCAACCTTTGCAGCAACTCCTCTTGTCCCCATTATTCGTGACAACCTCAACCTCACTAAAAGTGACATTGGCAATGTTGGTCTTGCCTCTGTTTCTGGCAGTATTTTCTCTAGGCTTGCAATGGGTGCAGTTTGTAACCTGTTAGGCCCACGTTATGGCTGTGCCTAATTCCTTATCATGCTCTCTGCCCCAACTGTCTTCTGCAGTAAGATAATAGGGCTTGTAAATGGGACATCAGCTGGTTGGGGTAACGTGGGTGGTGGAGTCACTCAGCTCATAATGCCATTGGTCTATGAATTGATCCGGCGAGCTGGGGCTACTCCCTTTACTGCATGGAGGATTGCCTTCTTCATCCCTGACTGGTTGCATGTCCTCATGGGCATCCTGGTCTTAACCCTAGGCCAAGATTTACCTGATGGCAACCTTGGTGCCTTACAGAAGAAGGGTGATGTTGCTAAAGACAAGTTCTCCAAGGTTGGTCTCTGGTTCTTGGTTTTTTATGATACAATACAATCAATATAGTAAATTCCTTACTTTGCTGCCCATCATCTGCAAGAAAAGAAAAATTCTTTCAAGTAATTAACTCATGATTTATCTAATTTGGTTTTAATTTTGTGTTCAGGTGTTATGGTATGCCATAACAAATTACAGGACATGGATTTTTGCCCTCTTTGAGCGCAAGCCTCAAGGCCTAAAGTTTTTGTTTTCTTACTAATCTCTAAGACTAACCATATAATTAATGAATGAATATAAAACAGGTTTAATCTCAAGCTGCATACTGCTAGAATCAATGCAGCTTCATTTGGAATGGCAAACCTTGTTGCTCGCCCCTTTGGTGGATATGCCTCTGATGTTGCAGCTCGGTTGTTTGGCATGAGAGGTAGGCTTTGGGGGGGGGGGGGAGAGAGAGAGGGACCAATTTGATGGGTTTACAATCTTTCTGGGTTGACTGGGTAGGGACCAATTTGATGGGTTTCCAATCTTTTGGGCTGACTGGGCAGGGACCAAAATGAAGACTTTCAGTCTTTTATGCCACATCAGCAAGTTTGTTAGCTTTAACATACTTGGGTTAACGGAAGGACTATTTTGACCGAAGGTAGCATCATTCAGGGACGTTTTTACAATTTTCATTCTTTCAGGGACCAAGTTGACCGATGGTCAATCTTTCAGGGACCATTTTGAGGGTTTACTCAAGAAAAAGAGAAATGTTTTCAAAACATATTTTTTTAAAACTTTTTCTTTTTAATAATTACTTATTATTATAAATTTTTAAAACATATCTTGGCTTTTAATTTAAAAAGCGTTTTTCTCTTTAGAAATTAGAAAAACACAAACAAACGAACATTTACTTAACTCTCCTTATATCTGTTCTGGGATAGAACTCGAACATGGGTCTGAGTCCGCAGGAATAGACTCGGATCTGGATCCGGCTTGACGAAGCTTGAATCCGAGTTGAACCCGGAGGGTGTACCTGCAAATGGACTCCGACGCCAAAGTCAGATATATAAAACAGTCAAAGTGATTGACTGAGTGAGATTGCGTACCTTATGATCTGTTCATGTTCTCTATTTATAAGAATTTTCCCTGTATAAATATGGTAAGTGGGCCTAAATATAAAATGAGTAAGTCTATCAGATACAACCATATAATTATGGATATTACAATTATATATCATATAATTGAGGATATCATAATTATATATCATATAATTATAGATGTGATAATTATATTGTCTATGGACCACTTTGACTATTGGGTCATAGGTTTAGACCGTAATAATATCATTATTGTAAATGAATTTGAATTCTTCCTCCAGTATAAGTGTATGCAGATATAATAAAACAATAACATTTGCGTTACCCAAATAATCAGATTTAACTAGTTAACTAGTTAATATGTACAATAAGGTTTTCAGGTTATCTTTTGTTTTGTTTATTTTTCTTATTAAATTTGCTTAATTATATAACATGTAGTTAATTGGCCAACATATATGATATCAATGACTAATAACAAGGAATATTATTATATCTACTTGGCGTGGATTGCATGAAAAATCCATAGAATTGTATGACAAGATAGCATACTCATAATTCAGATTCGAGGGATAGATTACTTACTTGTAGATGCAAAGGCGACCCTCAAGTTACAACCTAAGTCATTCCTTACTTCATCAGTATTGAGCATGAATTCCCCTGCTTATGCAAGAACAATTAATATATAAAAAATGGGTTTGATAAATGGCAACACAATACAACAATATCGATCAACAAGGAACTATGGCTCACAATACATCATCTGATTCTGATGATGAAATTGCCAAAACACCGGCAAAGATCTTTGCACATGAAAAGCCAGTACATGAAATTCTTGGAGGCGGAAAAGGTAACATTATACTTCATCCCTGTTATTTTTATGTTTTAAAACTTATTTGGTTGCTTTTTCTTTTATTATCTGCTAATGTGAGTATAGATAATAGTTGTGTGTTTGATTTACTATAAAATCACGTCTCAAACATAAATCTGGGTCAACGCTACTCTTTGTAGCATTAGGTACCGCTGGCCAAGATCCACGATTGACACATGATTTTTTAGTAAACCAAACACACACTAACTCATAGCTTTTGCATTATTAAAAAATTTACGACAAATTTTATTATAAATTTATTTTTGTAAGAGAAAAGTTCCTAAACATAAATCACAATCACTTCAAACCCACCTCTAAACAAAATCAATTCTAAAGAATCAAGTTTATTTTAACTTAAATTTCTAAATGCTCATCTAACCACATACTTTTTCTACTATATTATTTAATTTTATGAATTGTTTTGGAATTTGGACAATGGATAGCCCCACAAATAGAAATAGTAGGAAGGGAAAGAAAAGTACAGAGCCCTGTATCCAAAAAAGTGTCACTCTCCTTTCTTATATTGTAACGTACTCTTTGGTAAATATTGCACGGTATATTATCAATTGTGTTTTTCCATGCAAAAGTCACTAATCACTTCCTCTCTTCTCTCTTAACATTAAACTAGTCATGTAGCTTCAATGATGTTTTGAGAATCCATGAACTGATTATGATAATTTGGTTAATAAATTTGCAGTGGCAGATGTGTTATTATGGAGGGACAGAAATGTTTCAGTTGCAATTTTGCTTGGGATGACAGCAATATGGTTTCTATTTGAGGTTGTTGAGTACAATTTTGTGACCCTTCTTTGTCACATTTCCATCACCACAATGCTTGTCATCTATCTGTGGTCCACAGTAGCAGATATCTTGAAATGGTACCCCTTTTTCTTGACATCAGACTTCAAAGTTATAAATGAACTCTTTTAGAAGATCTTCATCGATCTTGGCCGCATATATCTCGCCAAAAATGCCTAACATTATCTTGTTTGTGTTATAGCATGTCTTGTAATAAAAGTGTGTTTGGTTTAAACCAAATTCACGTTTCAAACGTGGATATGGGCAAACGCTACAGAGAGTAGCGTTGACCTGGATCCATGTTTAAAACGTGGTTTTAGGTTGAATCAAACACACTATAACTCTGTTAATCAACCAATTTATTGATCTCCGTTGATTGTACTAACAAATCACATGGTAAACTGTGAAGATGATTTTCTTATATATGTTCAATGGTCATGCATCCTGACCAATTAATCAGGAAGAATTCAGACCCTCTCTGGCTGCTATTGAACTCTGGCAGCTAGAAGCCAATTGCAACCATTAAAAATGGTTATGGTTTCTAAAAACCTCATGAAGTGCCAAAATACTCACTTTAAGGGAAATCCTTGTGGAGCTTTTCTTTCAATGACTTCTCTAGATTACACCAATAAACTACTTAGATTGGTACTCTTTTAACAGGGTATTTGGTTTATCCCGAAATCAGGTTTTAAACGTGGATCATGGTTGGCCCGAATCAGAGTAGTATTTACTTGGATCCACGTTTAAAACGTGGTTTAGAGTAAACCAAACACACAGTAAGTTCTATAAGTACACTAAATTAGTCTCCTTACAAATCAACTAACAGAGCTATGTCTTCTTTACTACAATAAATATATCTTCAGGAATGGTCCCCAGTCCCTGGAAGCTATTTTACAGGAAACTTTCTTCCAAGAACTTGCTTTCATCTTACACACAAGATTTAAGCAGTTATTAAGAATACTCCTTTCATGTGGAACAGACCTACCATGCTTTCTTCTGGTATTATACAAATATTGATTGTCTTTGATTATACTCCAGTTCACAACCAATGAGTGAAACTAATTAACATCTCACTTATAAAAATATTTTCAGATCATTGTTTCCCTGTATATATTGTCAGTGATTGGAACCTACTTCAGCTTTGTCAATCTGCTATATATTGGTAAGTACTCTGCTCCTTGTTTTCTCTTTGTCTATGATTTGATACTGAGGAATAAGTGCACTAATTAAGTTGTTGATGGTTCATTGATAAGGTTTTCTTTGTATTCAAACACTGCCAATTGTGTATGATCGATATGAGGAAGAAATTAACAATCTTGCTGGACATATGATAGTAGACCTCAGGAAAAAATATAGAAGGTTTAAGAAGAGATATGTCAGCAAAATTCCGCGAGGACCAGTGAAGTAAAAGAAGACCATATAATTAAACAATTATTTTGAAATTGATGTCACTTCTCTCACCAGAGTACTATCAAATGTAAATTGGATGAAAAATGTTTCCATGACCCATTAAGATGTACTAAGGCTCAGTGGTCATATAGGGTTGTACATATTTATGGAGAATAATATATGGTGATGATATATGGGCTATTTTTTCTTTTTAATATGTATTAGATATTGATATAATAATGATAGCATTAGCAATTTCTTGGACTCATTATTCGAAGAGACAATAAATTCATACAACAAAAATATACAACAACTTATACAACACATTTTTTTCTCTCTATATCTCTCCATTATATCACATCCCACATTTCTCTCTCTTCTTCTTTTCTCTCTTTCTCTTTCAAGGTTGTATGTTGTAGGGTTGTATGAGTATCATTTCTCTTATTCGAATACAAGTGAATCCCCTTGTAATGTTTGTTTTTGTACTTTTTTTTCAGAGTGAACTGACACCCTAGTCTTTGACTTTTATAGTGTCATGCAATTTAGTCCATGAGTTTAGAAAAACCTTTCATTAGCCCCTGACATTACTCTTCGTATTTCAATTAAGTCCAAAACGTTAAACGGTGTTACATTAGGGACTAAAGTGCATTATTTTTTGAAAGTTGGGGACTAATGTGAATTAATTATCACGTACAAGGGTTGATTCTATTATTACAAAAGATAATGTCAGGTGCCCTCATAGAGGTTTTGTGTGTAGTATCTATGGTAGAATTTTACAAAATTATGGAAAGACAAAGATCGAGCTCGGAAATAAATACAATAGTATCCTAGTTAATTAAACCATTACACTATAAAATTTTCTAATTCTTCCACCAAAATCCCAACATAAACCCCAACAAATAGAACTAATCATTAGGCTACACAATACCAAAATTGTCCAACTTAATTTCCTGATTTCAAGGTCTAATTTCTTCAGCTTCATTGTCACATTGTTCCTTTGCTCTTGACCTTCACTTAGTACAAATGACATGCTTGATGTAGCTTCACTTATGCTTTCTTAAACAGTAAAATCATTCTCCACCAATTAGAAACATTGTCATATGTTTGCAACCTGCAAAATTTCAAGCATTTTACAATATTACACAATATAAAAATTTTTAAATTCTATATAAAAAATTATAAAACAAAAATTGAGTAAAGCTAGATTGTCCTCAGTTTAGGACATCCACATAACAACCTCCCTAGATATTTTTTTTTAGTTTTGGAGACCCTAATAACTATTCTAAGATTGCAATAACATTTTGATCCACTTTACCCCATTTGCAACATTTTGCGAGGATCTTGAGCCACCATTGTTATACCTCCTTTTAGTGGTATTATTCATGGATGATATGTGAGTTTCACACAAAGAAAGCAGACATGAACATAAGTGAAGAATAGGGAAGAAGCAAAAGTGATGAGAGAAATGATTAAGAAGAAGCACTTAGAATAATGAAGAAGAATGGAAAAGTATAAGAATAGGGAACAAAAAATGATATGACCATTAGGGTTAGGTATGTTACACTTAAAAAAACACCTAAAACTATGTTGTTTCTGTCCATTGTAGCATACAATGTGTCACTTAACGCGACATCTCATCACACAATTAACATCTTTTAATGGTTTAGACTTAATTGCAAGACGGGCTGTAACGTCAGGGACTAATTGAGGGATTTTCAAAAGTCATGGACTAAATTGCATGACGCTATAAAAGTCAGAGATTAAAGTGCTAGTTTACTCTTTTTTTTCTTCTTCTATAAACCCGATCCAAGCAGCAACCATTCAGGCAAATGGCAAAAAAAAAAATGATAAATAAAAAAAATACAATATTCAATACATAATGTTCAAAAGTGTGTTATTAGTGTTTAAAAGGATTATATTCCAACCAATCTAAGGAGCTAGGTAAATCTCTTTCAATATTTTTTTGTTCTATTCACAAGACTTATTAGATTGAACAACTTACTTAAAGGAATCATGATTAACTTGTCCTTTAACTTATTTCTGAGTTCTGATAATGGAAACTTTGTAATAGTTGAAAGTGACCATTGGACTCACGAGATTTTTCTATGGGAATCCAAGGTAGGGCTGTAACCAAAAAATTGACAAACTTGTGGGCCATATTAGCATTCACAATTTAACTTGATGACAACAACAGTTGAAAACTACATGCCAAAGAGTCACAACTTCTATTCTTTTCTAGAGCAAGCATGTCTTCAAATGACTATATGATTAAATGCTAATTAACAGTATAAATATAGGCATCGTGTAGGTGACCCCTAGTTCCATATTGAGGTGTCAAAGTGAGCCAACCCGGCTCACGCGGGTTGGCTCACCAAGGGTTAGGCTAAAAGTGAGTCGAGCCGGGTTAGCTCACTTTTCTGGTGAGCTGAAAAAATACCAACCCGGCTCGACCCACCGCGGGTTGGTGGGTTAAGCGAGCTGGCTCACCTAACTTAAAGAATTATAAAAATAATAAAAAATAATAAAAAAGGCCAAAAAATTAGAAAAAATTATAAAAATGACTTAAAAAATAAATAAAAATTAAAAATTGAGTCAACCCACCTCAACCCGGCTCGAACCCACTTTGGCTAGCGAGTTAAGTGGGTTGACCCACTTTTGACCCGCGAAAATGTGAGCCTATATTTTACCAACCCAACCCACTGGTGAGTCGGGTTAGGCCGAGTTGGCTCACCGAGCTCAACTCAAATTGACACCTCTTGTTCCATACCTGTACGAAGGGGATAATGTACTGAACTGTCCTTGCAACTTTGCAAGGCTCAAAGGTGCTAAAAATCAAATTATGAATGAGAGTATTTATTGTCCCACCAACTTGGCCTATGTTTTATACAAGGAAAATGAAAATTCACATATGTTCCTTTCTTTGAAAATACTGTACACATGGCCCATGGGCCTAAGTTGCCCCTGCCAGGTCATTATTGGGGGGGGCCAGCTCAATCTCAAGCTTGTTGCTTGTTGGCACAAATGAAGATAAGCAATGGTGTATGTATAATGTATTGATTGTTTCTGTTCTGTACTTCTATGATTCTATCATTATTTACGCAAAGTAGCTATTAAATTACATGCACCCTGGCTTAATACAAATGCAAAAGATGGAAAAGAAACAATCACATCTCAATTTCATAATATATGTTGTTACAATTAAAGACATCAATGTCAAGATGGCCGAGTTGGTCTAAGGCGCCAGTTTCAGGTACTGGTCCGAAAGGGCATGGGTTTCGGACCATGGGTTCGAATCCCATTCTTGACAAAATATGTTTTTCATGCAAACTATAACTCCATAATAAAGTATATAAATCTTAGTTCAAAATATTTTGTTTTCTACAACTAGTCAACTATATACTCCATAAAAAATATATAGATCCTAGTTTATTCTTTTGGAATTAAAATCATGCTACAGCCTACTTACACATTAAATGTTGAAATCTATGTTTTCTATCTTCAGTAACATTACTAGGATTAGCCTTATCAAACTGAACATCTGAATCAATGTCAGAAAATGAAGAATACTCTGCAAAAATCCTATTCTTTGATCCATAACAAGCCCACTTCCAGGCAATCTGCAGTGCTTTCTGAAAGATTCTGCATGGTAGCTTGATGCAACAACAACACACGGTGGCTAGTGGGCAACAGACACATAGCAAGCAACAACTACAGAGAAACTCAACCATTTTTTCTTTGCATCTTGAACCAGGCTGCTGAGGAGAGACCATATTAGAACTTGAACAAGGCTTTGCAGATCTTGTATTCTTACAGTCATGCTTCTTCCTATTGAAAAATTGAACTCTTCCTTTGTCTTCAAGGGCCAGTTTGCTCCCCATTTTGCAGTATCAGCCACGGTCAACACCATGGAATATTTGTTGTTTGCAGCAATTAAGAGGAGACACTTGCAGTCCCTGTTGAGAAAGTTGACATAGGCACAACCTTTGATTGAGTTCGTTGGAAATCTTCCCAGGAATGGTTTTTGAGGTATCCCTTGATAAAGTTCGTTGTTTATTTTCAGTTGAACAGTTCCAAGTTTTTTGAAATAGTATATTTTATGTTTCTTTCTTCAATTTCTCGCTTTTATCATTAACGAATATTTATTAAAACAAGCCAAGAATGTTTCTTTACAGAATATATTATACGTGATATTCTGAGTACTAATTTATTTACTTGGGTGTGAGGGTGATCAGGAAAGGCTGGATGACCTCAAACAGAAGCAAGGCATTTCTTTACCGATATTGAATTCTGGTCACCACATGATATCGCCCCCAAGCCCTCTTGCATATGATGTGGCAACATATGCATAACAGCATATGTCACCATATCAGATACATCATTATCACAACACAAATCAATATTAGCTCCATATTTATTGTTAAGTGCTGCATTTAAATCCTTTTTTTTTTCCATATACTGAACAAAATATTAATGTGAGTACATGTGAGTTAAAGTGAGGTCCAACATAAACTTTTTTCATCCAAACTCAAATGCAGTTGCATCAACAATTTAATAAAAGATTGTTTAAACAACATTTCTCTGTTCTATAATCACATACCACTAAGTCTACGCCAAGTAATCCATAGAAAGATACTATCAAATAGTGACAATCACCCACCTCATTTTAACTGCTACATAAGCCCTCTTTCCCTCCTCCATGCACTACTTTTCTCCCCAAACGGGAAAAACCGAAAAAGGAAATGGAAAACAAGAGAAAGAAAGCAACACACTCGTTAGTTATACAACTTGCAATTTCCAGACAATCTACATTAGTTCTCTTTCTTTTTAAGCAGAGTACGTGTTTGATATCATAATTGGACATTAAATTGTTTCCCCTCCAAAGAAATCTGGGGGAGAATGACCCGGCAAAACCTTTATTAGAACAGACCTTACAAATTAATATAAACAATCAAAATGAGTTCATTCTTTGTTACGAAAACCAAATTTAAATAGGTTAACCGACCCTTCAATATTTATACATAGTTCAGCTCCCTTAAAAAAAAAAAAAACTGCTATTAGTAAGTTTTACCAATTCTCCCTCTATTGCTACACATTTAGCATCGGTATTTATTGCGCAATTCCAATATCTGATTAACTAAGCAAGTGCTCAAGGATTAATGATCCTTTAATCTTCAGTAATCAGTTTCTCAGTGATCATCACTTCTGTACATCAAATGACATTATTGGGAAAAAACAAGTAACTCTAAAGCATGTGTAAAAGTCAGCTAGGGTACAACATCGGCTAAAGGTAAAAAAACATCCGTGATGCCAAGCACTAAATATGAAAGGTATGATTAAAGGTCAGCCCAGTGCGAGTCTCCTATCATTGTGGGGTGAGGATCAGGTGTACGCAGCCTTACCGTCTTATGCAGAGAGGTTGTTTCCAAAACTAGAACCCATGATGTAACTCAAATATTAAATAAAAAAAAAAAGATAATAATAAAAGAAAATAAAATCTGGGAAAAATAACAAATTAAGGCAGGTGAATGTTCCAAAATTCATACATCAGACCTGAAAACTTCAGGCAGGAACTTGATTAGATTCTCGCAATCTCATGGACTTCGCTTGCAGCCTCTCCATGAAAGCTGAATTGGCTCGGAGTCTCTCTTTGACATATGAAGTCCGGGCATCATCTACTAGTTTATTAGCTTTCCCGGCCTCCTCAATGAGAGAGAGAAGAGTTCTTAAGCAGTCCTTTCTGTTTTCTTCACGATGTTCAAACCTTCAAAATGTGGAAAAGATTTTAAAAACAAATGTGGCTGCTTTAAGGTTTTAAGTAAATAACCAGAGACCCAACTGTTATAAAATTGAATAATGCATAAATAAAATTTTGTGCACATAGCATTTTACCTCTCACTAGTTATTGTAAGCTCATCTCTCCCTGGATGATAACGTTTTCCAGCCAATTCTCTGAGACGGCGAAATTGGTATTTTGAAAGTCCAAGCTCCTTCACTGTAACAGATAGTTTCACTTTCCTGTTTTTCGGATGCCAAGCATCACCACCAGGAGCAAATATTACCCGGGTTTGCCACCGGAGAATTGGGCCTTCACCAGGTGGGTCATCTGAATCCTTTTTCTTGTCTGGCACAGCAGTATCATCAAACTGTGGGGCCTCCTCTTTTTCCATTATCTTCATGTATTCCATTACCATCTCATCCTCAAACTTCTTAAACTGCTCATAAGCTGCTTCAGGTTCAAGTTCCCCTCTTTCACACATGTCCCCTAGCTCATTAAATTTTATTTCCACCTTCTTCTTTATGTCATCTAGATAAGACATTACAGCAAAGAAAATCATTAGAATTAACACAGTTACTCAAATCATTAAAGTTGCAAGTGATGACTACATCAATTCAAACATGCACAGACAAAGAAAATCAAAAGCACACAAAATCCATGGCATAGTTATCAATCGCGGATAGCAAAGGCTGGCCCAAAAATGCTATAGTGGTATAGCGCGTAGTGGGATGACCGCTATTCTTAAAAAAATTTATACAGTTTATATAATTTATACTAAATTCATATAAATGCTTAAAAATTAAAAAATACCCAAAAATCTTGATATACACATAATTAACCATAAAAAGTCATACGTCTTAAGCAAAAATACAAGTGCACAATGGTTCTAAACTTTCAAAGGGTTTTCTAGAAGTTAAAACCCTCTTTTTATCCAAAACCCCAAAATTACCCCCGTAAAATGCCCCTCTAATGTTAACGGCACTATAGAGCTGCTAAATGCCGCGATTTTGGCCACTATCGCGGCCACTACAGTAAACTGCAACCCTATGATAGAGCATATAGCAGCCAGGGGCTGCTACACCTCTATAGCGCACTATTGACAACGATGATCCATGGTCAGAAAATTTCTATTGGAACATGCAAGAAGTGTCAAGCAGATGCCCAGAATAAGATCTAGTGTCAACAAACAGATTAATATTCAAAAGATACCAAACCCTTAATGACATCCTTCCACACTGAAACTGGACTAATTACAAAAAAACAGAGCAAAAGCCAACTCATAGCTGGGAATGTTCTTAGAAAAATGACTATTTATGACAACCATGTATTAATTAAAGACGCACAGTACACACCCTCATATTATCCTCTAACCTTTAATTACTATTTACTACACCAGGGGATATCAATCAATAATAGTCAGATAACAGTAACATCACAAATTTTGGATTTGACTCCTCTAGAAATTAGAAAAGTAAATAGTTATGGTCATTGATTTAAAAATCAATGATTAAGATTGTATCATATGTATGACAAATTATGAAGTCATTGAAATCTCAATTATTGATCATGGAATCAATATAAACACTTACTTTTCCTTCCAAGATGACTCCCTCACTTTAGAGAAGCCAAATTCACAAAATGTTAACATGTTTACTAGCAATGGATTCCAAACCATGGCAACTAGATTTTCCCAATTATTTTGGACTCTCAAGAAAATAGAAGTCATGCTCCGATTAATCAGAGTCAAACCACATAAACCCATTGAAAGAGACAATGCTACCTATTTTTACCTATTATTTCTATTCAAATGACTTAAATCTAATACCTTGCTTAAGAAAAACCAATATCCCTAGCGCCTACTTTTTCCTCACAATGTATTTAGCTTTCTCAATTACCATAATCAATTAAAAAAATAAAACAACAAAGAAAGTAATTGCAGAATTAAAAACGGTGTGTACCTGGGAGGAGTTTGTCCCAGCTAAGCATATCCTCTAGAATCTCCTCGCACTCCTTTGTATCCCTAAGAAAACCATGCTTGATCCCCTCCTCAACAATCTCATCCCACTTCTTATCATCCATGTTGAAGTACTCATCTTCGACCATTCTCTTCATGACTATGTCCCTAGCATTATACAAATCATCAATTTCTTCATCGGTTTCGTGCAAGTCCTCGAAATCAGATTCGAAATCCCTGTCATCGACATCATCAAGGGGTTGCATTTGGAGATCTTCCAACAACTCATCGTCCGTCTCCTCGTGCTTCCCAGATAACCTCCTCTGCAAAATGGCCTCCATGATCGACGGAAGCGCATTCTCGTCACCCTTGAAGTAATTCTGAATCCGCGTTTTCAGCTCTGCAAAAAGCAAAATTGAAACATTGGTTCGAATTGCATGTGCGTGAACAAATTCATTCGATTCCAAATCGTAATGCGATACATAAAACGGCATGTGAAAAATTTGAATTGATTATAAAACCTTTGTTATCGACATCCTCGATGTCAAGGGGGGCGGGGGGTTTGGAAACGGGATTGGGGTTTTCATCAGAGGAGAAGAGTCTGAGTTGGGAGCGAGTTGAAACGGCGAGTGAAGTGGCGGTAGCGGTGGTGGTGGTGGAAGAAGAGTGAAGAAGAAGATTCCGAGTGTAGAGAGAAGCATTTCTTAGCAGAGTTCGTCTCATTGCTCTCTCACTCTCTACTCTAGGGTTTCAAGTGTGTCCTGCTCGCTACTTGGTTCTGTGTTTTACATTTTATTATTACCATTTTCCAATTAAGCTAAGCTCTACTCAACTCCATTAAAAAAAAACAATTTTTTTTGAAAAAAAAAAATGAATCTAAGAGGGGAAAAAAAGATGGAGCATTTACAAAACAATTATAAAAAAAATTGTCATAAAAGTGATCATCAAACAATAATGAAAAAAAAATACTAAAAGAATAATGATTGTTCAAATAGCAAGGAGTTTGATTCACATAAGTAAAATTTTTGAATTTTATGAAGAGAATAAATAAATAGACACTACAAAAGTTTAGTCATCTTAACTAAAAGTTTGTTTGCTTTACCATTCTGTTGCAATGAAATCGATTCTGAAAATTGAAAAAAAAGTCGTTACTCTTAAACGTGGCTTGGGATGTGTGCCAAATCGATTTTAAAGTTTTGAAACTTTTAATCAAACATATAATAAGTATATTACACTCGTTTAAAATTAATTAAGATCTAATATGACTTTTAGATATAGGAGATTTTGAAAAAAAAAATACTAGGAGAATGTTGGTTTAGACATATGACATACAATTTAAATTAATTAATGATGGATAAATGCTAGTAATGCATTTTCTATTATTTTTTCTAAAGTTGCAAGCATTTTACCTTTACAAAAATAAATTAAGGAATGAAAACACTAAGGAATCATAAAGAATGTTTGGAAAGAATGTGCTAATGGTATTTCTCTTGAAGATAAGATCAATAATGTAAAAGTTTACACCACCTCTTTTCTAGGATGTTCAACTAACATTTTTAAAATTAATGATTTTATTAATGGCCATTTTTTTGCTTTGCTTTTTTAATGCCTTCTCATAATTCAATCATTTTTCAAAGAAAAAAGTGTTAACCATTTAAGTAATTAATTATACAATCACTTTGAAATTTGTTTTTTAATAAATATAGTGTGAACAAACTATAAATCTATTTAGGTATAAAAAAGTGTTATCATCTGTAAATTAGCCACTTGAGCAAATTTCTCAATTGCCCCACCATCATTCATCAATAGGGCAACATTGACGACCTCCATTACATCAAGGGCGCATCAACTAGATTAGGTTTCATGCCTTAACACCCTTAACACCCGAAGATTAGTCACAGATTTCCGCTTTTTCATTTGGGCTTCCCTTGCTCCATGGAAGAATAAGAAGCAATCCACTATATCTAAATCCTCCTTTGAAGTTGACTATTGGGCCCTTGCTCAAACTTCATGTAAGGCACAATTGATGTTTTTATTTGCTACATGATCTAAGCTTATTCTACTCCTACTTTCATTTATTGTGATACCCAAACAACCCTTCAAATATTTGTTAATCCGTGTTCCATGAGTAAACAAAACACTTACAAATGGATTGTGACCTTATCCAAGACTAGATATAAGTTGGAACAATCCACTTACTCCCCATCTCTCACAATGCCAAGTTATAGATATCTTTACCAAACACTCACTCTCAAACCCTTTCAAAATCTACAAGCCAAGCTTGGAATATTGGATATCCGTATTACAACTTGAGGAGGGTGTTGCAAATGTGCATTCATTCATCTTATCGCGAGAATTAATTATATATAATTGTTAGTTACTCCAAGTTAGTTACTTAGTTAGTTATGATAGTTAGTGATTGTGAAGAGAGCTGTATACAAGTTCAATATTGTAGTTAATGTAAATTTATTCAGTGAGTTGAATTTTCTCTAAATCATCACTCTCTCCCCCATTCATCTTCTTTCAATTTTTTTAACATAAAAATTGTTTTTTTAAATTCCTGCTTATGATTTTATTTTCGGCCACTTTGTCATTGTAGAGTTTTTGTTAAGGGGTAATTTTACAGTGACATTTGGCTCATGTACCCAAAATAATAAAAAAAAAATTAAATAAATAAGAAAACCATAATTGGGTGGGCGGCGTGGGAAGATATAGACTGTTGTATGTGAACCTCAGTCGAATAATGACAATCAGGTCTCTCCCACTTAATGAGATTTGGTCCATTTCGACATCATCAGCCCAACTTTTCATGACCTTTGTTTCTGCTTTTTGTTTAGATGACACACAGATGAGATTAGAGAATTTGAACTCATTTTTCTCTTTAAAATATTAAAAGAATAAGAATTCACATCAACCTCGCAATTCCTAACCTAACTAGTAACTACCCATCTTACTATCTACATTCTAGTTATTTCAAATCACATACTTACATTACAAAAGAATACCAAAAAAACCTCATGACGTGGCAAAATAAATAAGGCTTAATTGCACTTTTGGTCCATCTACTATTATCAATCCGCGATTTTGGTCCCCCTACTTTTTTTTTTTCGCGATTTTGATCTCTCTATTATTCCAAATTCGCGATGTAGTTCAAAATTTTGGTCCCCATATACCTCCTAAGTATGTGTTAGAGGGACCAAAATCACGAATTTGGAATAATAAGGGGACCAAAATCGTGAAAAAAAAAGTAGGAAGACCAAAATCACGGATTGATGATAGTAGGAGAAACAAAAATGCAATTAAGTCAATAAATAATGAGCCTCCTAACCATACATTGGACGTTTCCCTTTTTGGTCTGTATCTGGAGTAGCTGAGCTTGTTGCTGTTGCTGTTGCAGTAGTAGTAACCGTGGTGTAGTTGTTGCTAGAATCAGAAGTGTGTGAATCAGAGGCACCAGAGGTACCAACTGTGGAAGACAAAGCAGAGTGCCTTCGAGGCCTTCTGTATCTAGTGCCAGGAATTCCTGGTCTGGTTGGTTCATCCATGTGATTGTGCCCTGCCTTCCTTGAAAGCATCACTACCACACGCCTCATGGTTGGACGTAGGTGTGGATCACCTTGTGTGCATAGCAGAGCTAGCTGAATGCATATTCCTACTTGCTCTGCTTCCATCGTAGATGCTAATGTCGAATCCACAATCTCTAAGCTCTTCCCCTTCTTGTACTGCTTGTATGCCTATAATTATCCCGACAATACAGACACAAACAATCCTGATTAGGAACGAATGTTTCATATATATGAATAATTCATGGAGTTCTTTTCTTTGTGCAAAAAAAAAATAATAATAATAATAAAGGAAATAAATAAGGCCAAATTCTTGATGGAAGATATTCTATTTTATACCTCTATATTAGTCTTTTTTTTTTTTTCGGTACAGCTATATTAGTCTTTTTAATTATTCCCAAGTAAAGTTATAATTAAAATATTTATATTATTAATTAATTTTTTTAAGGCTTAAATATGTTTCTATTCCATCCATGAAAATATAATAAATTTAATTTTGGTCCCTCATTTTTTTAAATCACGTCCTTTTAGTTGTTATTATTAATTATGTTCTGCTAAGTGATGACATAATAATGGTTTTTCTACAAACTTTCTTTTGAAATTTCTTGTAAATTTCAAATTCATAAGAAATTTTTTGTTGATTTTAAAATTTACAAAAAAATTCCTATAAATTTTTCACAGTATAAAAAAAATTTCACAACAACAATTTTATATACAAAAATTCATGATTTTTTAAAAATTTACTAGAGATATTTTCTAGAGAAAAAACATAAAAAAACTTCTGTAAATTTATTTGTGAAAAGTCACAAAAGCTATAAAAATAATTTAATAGAGTATAGTTGTTAATGAGCAATAAAAATATGTGATTTTTAAAAATGAAAAACCGAAATAAAAAATAAAAAAGACCAAAATTAATTTCATTATATTTATAGAGTAAAAAAATGTTTAAGAATAAGGAAGTTCCCTAACCTACATTCTCCAATTTTAAGAGAAAATTTGGCTTTTAGTTTTGTAAAAGTGTGAATAAAAAAGAGTTGGATTGAAAAAAAAAAATTAATGTCTACATATACATGCACCTTGATTATGCGGGCATGAGGTAATGGCTGAGTAAGGTTCGTTGTCTACAGGTGCGTCATAATTTTTTGAGAAGAAAAAAATCAAAAGATGTACGTTTTGGGGGGTTATTAATCAGTCACCGTCACCGTCACCATTAATTAATTAATTGGTGAACTAAAAGTCTCCAAAACTTATCAAAATGTCAATAAACGTGTCCTCTTTTTTTTTAAAAAAAAAAACTATATATATTCGGTAATGAAGAAACTATATATTATATAGTTTACCTAAGCATCTGAAGGAAGTGAAGAGATTAAAAATAAGGATTTCATACCCAATCAAGGAGATTCATGGCATCAACGTCCAAATTAAAGTTGTTGTTTCGCTGACCGGTGATCAACTCCAATACCAAAACGCCATAACTAAACACGTCTGCCTTCACAGATAGGTTTCCATGCATCATGTATTCCGGAGCCATGTATCCACTGTATAATTCTAAAGTATTCTTAGTACTTAATCAAAATTATTACTCCCTCCGAACTTGAATATAAGAAAAAAAAACTCACATTTAGTGGACTAAATATAAGCAAATCTTAACTATTTTTACCCTATTTAATGAGATAAACCCAAAATGCTCTTTGATTTTACTTTCCAACCACTTTATTTAATGAATCATGTGCCAATAGTAAGAGAGTATGTCCACTTGAAACAATTTTCAATAAAATTGAATGTAGGGTAATTTAGACAATGCAAGTACTTTTTATATGATACCAAGAAAATTTAATGAGTTTAACCAACTTTTTTAATAAGTGTGAATTTAGTTATTTTTACTTATATTCAAGTCCTGAGTAGTATGAATCTGTCAAACTCAAACACCCTCACAAGTCATAACTAACACTTATACTATGGTTGGATGTAGAAAGAAGCAAGAAAAAAAGTAAATGAGTAGAAAAAAATGAGTAAAAAATTAATTGAATTTTTTTTTTTGGATGAAAAAATTAATTGAATTTTAGGTTATTTGGATTGAGAGAAAAAGAAAAAGAAATAAAAGAGAAAGAAAAATTGAATTCTCTTTTCATTTATTTAGTTAGATAAAAAAGTAAGAAGAAAATTTAATAAGTAAATAATAAAATGTTTTTTTTTATACTTTTCATAAAATTGGAAGTAAAGGGAGCTTTACAAGAAATGAGAATATGAGATAAATAAATGGCTAAAATTGAGAAAAAAATAATTGGCTTCTTGATTTTTTTTGGCCACACGAAATGAGATAAATAAATGGCTAAAATTGGGGGGGAAAACAAATTGTCTTCTTGACCTTTTTTTTGTCTATTGTATTCTTAAATTTGAGTTTTCAATCCATTAGAAAAGTAAAAACTTTTATGAATTTTATTTCAATTCTTTTCTTCCTGCTTATTTTCACTTTTCACTTTACAATTAAACAAAAGAAAATGATATATTCTCTTTATTTCTCTCTAATCAACTTCTCTCCTCCTATTTTCGGAGGTAGTATGAAAAATAGAAAAAAAATATGATAGCTACAAAAATATTCCCTTCTTTATGAAGAGAAAAAATTGATACAAAACAATAATCCTACTCGTCTACCCATTTATTTACTATTACTTTTAAGATGATATAAAATTTATTTAATATAAATACATTTTCTTTATTTTTTTACTTTTCTATTCATCTACCCATTTTATTTTGTTACGTTAAATTTAACTAAATACCTAATTAAGTGTTTATATTATAAGATAAATGTAAATAAATTAAAAAAACTCTTCCAAAATGTCCCTTATTCTTTTTGTTAAATACAAATTATAATCATAATTTTATATTTGAATCCTAATTTTTTTTCTTCGGTTTTCTCTTGTTGTGTTAACTTAAAACATATTCTGATTATTTTAAACAATAAATTAATAGTAAATAAAAAATTATCTTATAATTTTTTTATACATACATAATTTTTAAACAATTACATTAGTTATGTTTTTCTTTATTTATAAAAAGTCAAACTTTCTCTAATAATTAAAAAATAATATTAGAATTGGAATGAGAATTGTTTTATATATTTATATATCTCGGTGCTAGGCATGACTTATGTGCTTAAGGAATATAGTCACAAGAATTAGTTTATATTTGGATTCATTTATTTCTATTATTATAAAAAACATGCATACTTACTTGGTTCCAGCCACACGTGTATTGACCTGGCTTTGATCTTCTGGGAAGAGACGAGCCATGCCAAAGTCTGCAATCTTGGGCGTCCATTTGTCATCAAGCAATATGTTACTTGCCTTGATGTCACGATGGATTATGCAATGATGCGAGTCTTCGTGTAGATAAAGTAATCCCTTTGCCACACCTGTGATTATGCCAAACCTACGTTTCCAATCAAGCTCCTCTCTCTTATGAGATTCTGCACCCATTAAATTAGTTCATTAAAGTGACGTCATAATGTCATATTAAATTGAGATTTACTCATTAACAAATTACTTTGATAACTTATCTCACTTTTTCTTCTCGAATTTTTTCTTCTCGAATTTTACAACGTTTTGCAGTTTTGTTTTTTATTTTTTTAAAATAGCATTTTAGTCCCTGATTTTATTAAAAAACATGCACTTTAATCACTAAAATGCATGTTTTTTAATAAATCAGAGACTAAAGTGCATGTTTTTTTAATAAAATTAAGGACTAAAATGCATGTTATAGGGATTAAAGTACTATTTTAAAAAAGTCAATAACAAGACGGCAATACGCTGTGAAAGTCAAGCGGAGGGTATTAGTTTACTCTATGTTTTTCTGTTAACATAAAATTGAGAATATATCTTTTCAATTACTGAAAATTTCAAGTAAAAGAGAGGTGTAGGTGGGACCCATGTATGGGCTGTGTCATGTGTGTATTTTTTTCTGGAAATTTCTAGTACTAAGAAAGTCTTTAATAAAAAATGAAGGCGCCCCACATAACCATGATACCTTAACTTATTTTAATTTCATCATGTATAATGGGATCAGTGGCTAATCCATCCACCATAACAAATAAATATAGAAGAGGAGAATTTAGGTCTGGGAAGTTTCCATTATCCTTCTTAGGAGGTGCTTCAAACTTGAAATTTGGGTTCTAAGTCCCCACGTTAGCTACCTTATATTTATTATTGCATGTGGTTAACTGACAAGGAAAAGTGAAGATGGTAGGGATGGTTCTTAATTCCCACAGAAATCGTCATGGCTTTGCTAAGATGGATTAGAGAAGGAGGAGTTTGATTTTGAACATCCAATTGATATAATAAATGAATAATTTTTGCATATGTTAAAAGTCAAGGTCTCAAGTGCAGTATCTTTCAGAGGTTCTGGTCTTTCAAGAGTCAAGACAGAGAAAACACTTTTATATTTGAAAGAAAAGTGAAGTTATGCTGGCGGTCCCTGGTATTAGCACAGATGATAAAGTTAAAATTGAAAAACTCATTATTCTAGAATACTATTAAAAAAGGTGGTTTGTGTAAGGGGAAAATTTCACATTCCATGGTCAACTAAATAGGTTTGTGTTTGATTTACTCAAAATCATGTTTTAAATGTGAATCCGAACAAAAATGCTACAAAAATGCTACTGAGAGTAGTTTCTTCACAGTATAAACCAAACACAGCAATGAAATGAATTTGGGTGGAAGGAAAATTCATTCACATCATTCATTGCAAAAGAAATATAGACTCAATAGTTACCTAAATTGGGACTAATTGTCATCAATTCTAATACCTGTAGGCCAAATCTTTTACTTGAAGTATGTGCTTAACAGACAAAAAGCATAGTTTAAAAGCAATTATAATTAGAAGGAGGTTCTTATAATATGTGAGGGTGTTCTATTCATCTATGATTTTGTTGAAAAGAACAAAGAATGGCAGAGAAGCACTTACTGAATAGAAGCTTGTCAAGGCTCTCGTGAGGCACATACTCATAGACAAGTAGCTTTTCTGCTCCATGGACACAATAACCCAACAAATTCACCACATTCCGATGCTGCACACGAGCCAACAACTTGGCCTCATTCAAGAACTCCTTCTTCCCTTGCTTTGAGGTGACTGATAACTTCTTCACTGCAATTTCTCTCCCATCATTCAGCCTCCCCTGTAAGTGAAAAATTGTGCAAACCAAATAAAAAAAAACAATAATTAGAAATAGGTCTTAGGTACTTGATATATTTATTGGTTAAAACCAAAAGGGAACCAGTTTTTATTTTTGAGGAATTTTCTGCAAAAGGGGGATCAATACAAATACCAGAAAAGTGGGAAAATCAAATAGTAGAAAAGTAATCAACCTCTTGAATCCATCCATTGATTTGGAAGAAAGAACTTTCAAAATTTCAAAAGCTTGGAGGCTGAGAATTCATTTTCAGAAAACATGTAAATTGTAAAGCAATTGAAAGCTTTCTCAGCTGTTTTTTTTTTTTTTTCCTTTTTCTTTTCCTTGCAACCAAACACAAAACAATTAAAGGAATTGGTCATTGATTTTATTTACCTTGTAGACAGGTCCAAAACCTCCTTCACCTAGCTTATGAATAGCACTAAAATTCTTAGTGGCAGCAATCAAGGTTTCATAGGCAAAGATCTTCTGCTCCTGTGCAGCCATTCTGTGTATGTCAGCTTCATTGTTTCGCTCTGTTCAAACAAAACAGAACAGAAACAGAGAAGAACAGAAACCCTACTTACTATATTCGGACAACTCATCAACCCGAAAATGAAATTCAGATCAAGAAAGAAGAAAAGGAAAAAAAAAATACTGAGAATCGCTGGGTTACCTTTACTGGAACCGGATTTGAAGTGTTTCACAAGACTGTGGAGAAAGGTTTTCGATTTTCCATGGCGGTGTCTATGGTTTCCAGCCCATGAAACAGAAGCAGAAGAAGAGGGATTGTTGAAGCAAAGTTGTGATCTTTTTGAGAAACAGAGATTGGGTTTATGGGGAAATGAAAGGGGAAGCAGAAAAAGTGAGAGTTTGAGAAGGAAAAAAAAATGTATAAGAAGAAACAGAGATAGTTTGGTACAGTGAAAAAAAAAAAAAACAATTAACATAGATATATGCAAAGCAAAATCAATCAGAAGCGTGTTTGTTCGTGTTGACCTAGTGACGCCTGCTTGACTCGGCGATGATCTTACGTACAACACATGGAAACAAAAAATATATAAAAAAAATACTAAGAATAGAAGAATAGCATCTCTGAATTATATTATTTTTTGGGTTGAAAAGCTTTTTAAATAGAATTTAAAAGACTATTTCAAAACAATATAATGTTAAAAATACAGGATAATATCGAAGGAAACGATCTTAATATTCTCATATTCATTGCTCGGGATTATATAATTTTTAGTACAACAATTGTATTAAAACACTTCATATTTAATGATAAAATATTTTATTGAAACTTAAAATAAATAAATAGTGAATTAATTAAAGAATATTTTTTAAAAAATAATAAAAAGAGAAAAATAATTAAAAGAATTCACAAATTGTTTAAATTATTTACACTATATATATATATATATAACTATGAGTATTTATCTTAATTTAGCATTTTAATAAGAATTTAATTATTGTGTATTAATGTAAAAATATTTTACACTATCATTCAATGATGTGTTGCAAAGTTGCACTACCAGGTATTATAACACCATTCTCTTTTGTGGGATGGGGGAGGTTTACTCTGAACCAAGCTCTTCTGCACCTCCACCACCAAAACCACCAGATGATGGGGGAGGAAAGCACTCGACCAAGATCTCTTTCAGAGACAAGCTGCTGAATGGTAAGACACCTCCACTGAGGAGAGAAAAATCAGATTTAATCAGTCAGAAGCTCTTCAGAATAGAGCATGAAAATGGTAACAGATTGTTGCCAAAAATGTTTCATAGAAGATACTATTTTGAATGCTCTATGGGAACCTTGGTATGATGCCGTGTTTGTCAAGTTACTAGGCAAACAAGTGGGATATTTAACAATGATAGACAAACTCAGAGCTGCATGGAAGACGACTGGAGGTTTCGACATGATGGATGTTGGTAATGGTTTCTTTATGGTCAAATTTGACTTCGCTAAAGATAAAGAAAAAGTTATCAGCGGTGGTCCCTGGATGATTTTTTACCACTATTTATCGGTGAGACCTTGAGTTCCAGATTTTGTTTCTTCACAAGCAACTATTTCAAGTACTTTGGTGTGGATTAGATTTCCCAACCTGGGGATGGAGTACTATGATGAGAGTGTTCTTATGGTTATGGCCTCTGAGTAGGTACACCTCTGAAGGTGGACATGATGACTCTTAATGCCTCTAGGGGAAATTTGCTCGAGTATGCGTGGAGATTGAACTTGATCGACCTGTTGTGGGGAAAGTTTGGCTTAGAGGCAATTGGTATAAGGTGGAATATGAAGGTTTGCACCTTCTATGTGCTAATTGTGGCTGTTATGGGCACGTTGCAAGGCATTGCCCTAAGTCAGTCCCCTCTCAAGTTCAAACAGTCACTGCCCAAGGGGGTGATCCATCAACTACGAAGGAGGAGCAACCACCACAGGCAGCGTTACACCATGCACACCCTAGCGGTAATTCTGGAGTAAATCACGCGGCAGGAGATTTGCATGGTGATTGGCTCACTATTACCAAAATTAAATGATCCTCTAAATCTAGAGCCAAGAATCATGGGGTGAGTGGCGTAAATAAGGAAAGCGGGAAAACGGGTACAAAATTAAAGGGGAAGAATCGTTTTTCAGCTCTTGTTGCGGATGGCAATAAGGATGAGGGCGCAGAATCAAGGGCCAAGATTGTTAATGAAAATAATATATCTCAATCCCCTCCAGATGAGACAAAGATTTGGTTGCGGAAAAAGAGGCAACGGAAAGAGACAAATATCCTTCCTAAAATAGTTATCACAAATCCTGCCAAGATATTGCCTAAGTTTAATACTCCAGAGTATACGAATCTGCAGAAGAATCTTGGCACACGTGAGAATGGACACGTAAGCAAGGAAACTAATTCTTAAGGAGCAGAAGCAAGCTTCACATTTACAGGAAAACCGACCTTTGCTCATGGGATTCAAACAGCAATGCAGTAGAAGTGTTAGCCGCAAACCACCTCAGATTTGTAGAGGAGCCCAAACCCCCAGATTTAGAAAAGAATCACATGAGTGAAGAGGAGGATGAGGGAAACAGCGAAGATGATATGGATGTCGTCTCTGGGGAAGAAGAATCTGATGATGAGGAGATGGTGCAAGATACTTCCCAAAGGGAACCTACCTAATTTTTGGGCAGGTTCCTCTCCACTTTTAATATAGATTTTAATTATGTTTAAGTTCAGAGATGTTTCAATCCTAGCTTGGAATGTCAGAGGGGCAGCCAACCGCAAGTGTCAAAGACATATTAAATAGTTGTTGCGTAGATTTCAACTAACTCTTTTTTTTGTTTTTGAAACTCATATCATTTTTGATAGAACGCAGACTTTTTGGAACAGTGTTGGATACAAAAAAGTGGCTATTGAAGAAGCTAGAGGTCACAATGGTGGTATTTGGGCGTTGGTATAGGACGGTTGTAAAATTGACTTCCAAGTGCTAGATCAAGGTCAACAGTCCATTTCTCTCCCTTTATATGTAGGGACTGAAAGCTGGATCTGTACGGGAGTTTATGCCAGCCCTACTCCCAATATTAGAGGTCAACTGTGGGACCACTTAATCCATCTTCGTCAGGCCTTCCACCTCCCTTGGATGCTAATTGGTGACTTCAATGACATTCTGTACGCAAGCGAACAAAAAGGAGGTATCTTCTCCTCTGCACGTGCTGCGAACTTTGCAAGGATGATGGATTCTTGTTCGTTGCTTGATCTTAATTATTTTGGTGGAAAGTTTACTTGGCAAAGACCGGGCCCTGGTGGTCGAATTTATTTTCGCCGTCTTGACCGTGTTGTTTCTGATCATCCTTGGCGTATTGCCTTCCCGGAAGCATCGTTGGAGCACCTTTGCCGTTTTCATTCGGATCATGCACCAGTCTTGCTTAGATGTGGAGCCATGCACAAAAGACAAGGCGACAGACCCTTTCGTTTTGAAGCTATTTGGTCTACTCATCCGGATTACCATCCCTTGGTGGTCCACGCTTTTGAGGAAGCTAATGGAAATATGTTAACCGCTCTGAGAAAGGTGCAAGAGGAATCTGTTAAATTCAATAAGGACTCCTTTGGTAATATTTTTCAAAAAAAAAGGAAGCTGGAGTCTCGCTTGAGAGGGGTATGCCGCACTTTGGAGTCAGTGGATTCCACTTATTTGTTAGAGCTTCAACAGTATTTATAGAAAGAATATGACTCTATCCTATTCCAAGAGGAGGTGTTTTGGTACCAGAAGTCTCGGGAAAATAGGATAAATTTTGGGAATCATAACACTTCATTCTTTCATACCCAAACAGTCATCAGGAGAAAGAAGAATCGGATTCATGGCCTTCACCTTTCCTCTGGAGAGTGGTGCACTGATGATGATATCCTTAAAGGAGAAACAGTTAATTTTTTCAAAGATCTATTTTGAAGGAAAGAAGTGGATGGCTCTAGGATACATATCAGCTCAATGCCTACTATTAATGATGATTGCTATAGGAACCTCCAGATTGAGGTTACTAAAGATGAAGTTCACTGAGCCTTAATGTCAATGAAGTCCTATAAAGCTCCGGGCCCGGATGGCTTTCAACCAATCTTTTTCAAGCTCTATTGGGATGACATTGGAGATGGAGTCTGGCAGCTTGTGAGAGGGGCTTTCGCTACAGGTCGAATAGATTTGAATATAGCGGAAACTCTTATTGTTCTTATCCCTAAAGTGGACCCACCTTCATCCTTCAAAGACTTTAGACCCATCAGCCTATGTAATGTTATTTCCAAATTGATTACAAAGGTGATGGTTAATAGGTTAAGGCCTTATTTAAATGATCTTATTAGCCCCATGCAAAGCAGTTTCATTCCTGGTAGAGGTACTGTGGACAATGTTATAGTCCTTCAGGGGGTTCTTCATTACATGCACTCTTCTAAGTGAAAGCAGGGGGACTTGATTTTCAAATTGGACCTGGAAAAGGCCTATGACAGAATTGATTGGGACTTTCTCAAACAAGTTATGGTGGACTATGGCTTTCCTATGGTTACTGTTAATCTCATCATGAGTTATGTCACCTCCTCTACCCTCTCTCTCCTTTGGAATGGTAGTCGTTGTCCGACTTTTTGTCCTAAACTGGGTCTGCACCAAGGGGACCCTCTCTCTCCTTACCTCTCTGTGCTTTGCATGGAGAAATTGGGTAGTATGATTACAGAAGCAGTTCAACAAAGGGATTGGCTTCCAGTCCAAATCTCCAAGGAGGGTCCAAAAATTTCTCATTTATTCTTTGCAGATAATTGTCTCCTATTTATCAAAGCCAAGAATTCTCAGGTTCGGTTTTTAACCAATCTCTTGCGGCGTTTTTGTGATGCATCAGGTCTTAAAATAAACCTTGATAAGTCAAGGGCTTTGGCATCCAGGAGTGTCTCCAATGCAAAGAAGGTGCGTCTGACTAGTATCTCCAATATTCGTTTTACCACCAACTTGGGGCGGTATTTGGGCTTTAATGTCTTTCAGGGTCGGGCCACTAAAGAGCAATTCCAGCCAATTATTGATCGGGTAGCTTCTAAGCTCTCTTCATGGAAGCAGAAACTCCTTAATAAACCAGGTAGATTAACGCTGATTAATTTAGTTATTGCATCAGTCCCAGTGTACACAATGCAAGCCATCTGGATTCCATATAGCTACTGTAATAAATTGGACTTGATTGCTAGAAACTTCTTGTGGAAGAATGCAGAGAATAAAGGGATTAATTTAGTTGGCTGGCAAAAAGTTACTAAGCCCAGATGCAGAGGAGGCCTTGGCATCAAAGTGGCTCGGTTGCAGAACATTTCTATGCTGGGAAAATTGATCTGGGATTTAATCCATGGAAGTAAACTTTGGATTGATGTAGTTAGAGGAAAATATTTAAAGGAGAGTAATATCCTTGCTGTGAGACACTCCAAGGGATCGTATGTTTGGTCTTTTATCATTAAAGCCCGCAATAAGCTTCGGTCTGCCTTCCAATTAAAACTGGGCAAGGGGGACACCAGCTTTTGGTATGGGGACTGGCTTGACGGTGATCCTCTATGTCAGCAGGTTGCATATGTGGACATCCATGACTTGCACCTTAGGGTCAAAGATGTATGGCGCGAAGGTGTGTGGCAGCTCCAAGATCTGTGGACTTCTCTTCCAGATGCGTGTATAGTGCACATCAAGGAGCAAAGCCCGATCCTCAGTGATGATGTTGAGGATATCTACATATGGAAACCAAGTCTCAATGGAATTTATACGGCCAAGAGTGGATAAAGGTGGCTTTCGCAAGCTTATGACTCTGATGGCAATACTTGGAGTTGGATTTGGAAACTCCCTGTATCAAAAAACATTAGATTCTTTCTCTGGTTGCTTTGTCATGATTCATTGCCTACTAGGCGGTTACTAAATAATAGAGGCTTGCCTTCTGATGGGAGGTGCCCGTGTTGTAATTCCTTCGAAGAAGACAACTTGCACTGCTTAAGGGACTGCATTCACTCTCTCAGAGTTTGGGACTTACTAACTTTATCACATGCTCCTCAGTTTTATTCCATGGATAGTTGTCTTGACTGGCTGCGCGAGAACATTAAAGATGGGGACATTAACTTCCTTGCTACTTTGTGGGAGGTTTGGAAAAGTAGAAACAAGGTTGTTTTTTACAATGATTTCAACTAGAGCCATTGTTTGTTCTTCCATCTCCTTGGCCCAGTTTCTGCATCATGTGTACACTATTCCATTGGGTTCTAATCATGTTCCTCGGCCTACCAAGTTTGTGAAGTGGGAGCCTCCACAACAACACCAAATTGCTCTAAATACTGATGGGAGTGTCATGGGAGGGAAGGCTGGTTTTGGTGGCTTGATTCGGAATCATCACGGAGCTTGGATTCATGGTTTTTTTGGCAGTTTGGGAGATACATCAATTTTGTTAGCTGAGCTTACTGCAATTCTCAAAGGGCTACAACTTTGTTGGGAGCTTCATTTCAGAAACGTCAAATGCATGACAGACTCTACTTTAGCTTTGAAGCTAATTCTGGAAGACATGTCTCCTTACCACCATTATGCAGCTATTATCTCCAACATCAAGTTTCTATTATCTAAGGATTGGAGTGTGACCCTTCTCCATACATTCCGAGAAGGTAATCAAAGCGCTGACCACCTTGCCAAGCGTAGAGTCCATGCTGTGTCTGCCTTCGAAAAACTTCCTATTGCCCCTGCAGAGTTGAAGGACTTGTTGACATCTGATGCGCGAGGAATGGAATACATTAGGCCTTAGTTTCTAGTTTTTCTTTTTTCTGCTTTTTCCCCCTGTTTTCTTTCTTTTCTCATGTTACCAAAAAAAAAAAATCAATGATGTGTTGCCACATCATTTAATGAGTTTAATAACACATGGTGTGTTATATTCATTAAATAATATAGCAACATATCATTGAATGACAGTATAACACTTTTTTTTAATATTAATGGTATATAAATATCAAATCCTTTTAGCAAATTAAATTTAATTCAGACATAATACCTAATTTTAAGGGAATTTTTTTATGTTAAGGGGAAAACCTTCGTGCGGTTGTGGCATAAATGTTTTCATTTATTTTTTAAAAGAGATAAAAAATTGAAGGTAAATAAGGAAGTATATTAAAATATCAAGGGTAAAAATAGAAGAAAAATAAATAAGTTATAATCTATAAGCTAGAAGTTTTTGGATAATTTCTGTAGAAGAACTTCTAGGAGAATATGATTTCAATTTCTTCCAAAAGTTGAAACTATTCTTTGCAACTCAACTTCTCCAGAAGGTCTCCCATTTAATTTCTCCAAAAGTAACTAATTTCAACTTATGGAAGAAGTTGAATTCATTTTACCTCTTTAATTTATTATATATTTTTTTTGTAGAAGTTCTTCTACATAAGTGCATCCAAACTGAGCCAATTATAGTAGTTTAGTTCTATAAATACTAGTTGTTTGTACTCATTTTACTATCTTTTTCAATATTATCAATGAGTTTTCTGAACTCTCTCTCTTTGGTTGTTTTTGGGATGATCCTTGGGGGAACCCATGGTATTCATTCCCACACTATTCGAAATCATTCTATTATGAGCCTGCTGCTCCATCTTATTTTCGTAAGACAGGGAAATTTTGGTGTTTCTGGGCGTTTTAAGGTTTTGAAGCTCTGGAGAGGTTGAATGTGTGAAGGGGTGTAGGGACTGATTTTAGAATGATTGCTTGGGAATAAAGAGGAATTGATGGGATCGTTGAAGATGCAATGATGAAAATGAATAAAAATTATATTAAAGATTCATTGGAGAGAGGAGGAGGCGAATGGGATGAGCTTTCAATCTTGACATGCAATTAGAAAATGGTTAAGTAATTGCACCCAGCTAACCAAAGCTATTAGATAAAAATTGGATTGTTCGAATATGAGTGAGCTTTTTAAATCTGACTTTAATGTTGCTATGATGTGAGCCATCCATTTTTTTACTACAGGATCCAAATCAGTTTGGTAAGTAGGTGTTTATGATGGGATAACAAGGTGGATGAAAGTGGTGAAAGAGAGACCATGTTACATGGTGAGGGGCTTTTTTACGAGAGAATTGATGTTGGTGATACTATTAGATTGTCTTTCTTATCTTTCCCTTAATTAATAAAAATGTTGACCTGTATTTTTTTTACGCATGGCATTGTGTGATGTGTGGCATTTAACAAGCCACATTATCACTTAACCGAGAAAATTTAACACCAGGAACTATTTTTTTTTACAATAAATATAAATAAGGGTTTGAAAACATTTAAAAAAAAAGTAAAGAGGGATTAAAAACAAAAATACATATAATTAGAGAGAACTAAAACACTTTTTTTACTATCACGCTTAAAAGTTACAACAATATAATTATTTTTCTTTTCTCATATTCTATCATATTTCATATTCTTTAATTATTATTTTTGAGATATTTTGAATGATTGGTAAAATTGAGTATTCACAATAATAAAGAAATTGAAGAAAATTTTAAAGTTTTATTTAATATTCATAAGATAATATTTTAATACAAAAAGGAGATCAGCCCATATTAACCCTTTATTATTCTCATCCTTATACTTGATGATTATATCACATCACATGTACTCAATTTGGGGGTGCCGATCTATGATTATTATCAGCAGAAGGTAGTGGTTCTTTTGGTCCACGGCAATAGCCTTTTACACAGTGCCTACCACACGTTGGATTACAACCATAGTTGCAGTCGTAGTCTGAATGACAAGGCAAATGGACAATAGGTCCCCTTGCCTCTGATTTCATGCACATATCTACATACAAAAACAATATACATGGAGATAAAAAAATTATTATATGTAACTTGAGAAAAATTTGAAATTAAATTGATCCAAGTATTAAAAAATCACAACGTAGTAATGTATAGGAAAATGGCTCATTGGGTTGAGACATAAGATAGAGGACTAAAACAAAGCATAATTTTCTAACCTGAAGCAATGATGAAAAAAGTCAACATGAATGCCAATTTGACACCAGAATCCCTTGAAGTGTCCATCTTGTTCACAAAAACTTACTCTTAGACACGTTTATATACATGTGTGTTAGCAAGGTCTATTGATTTTTTTATTTACTTGATGCATTAAATGTAGATGCTATGTTGTTTTACTAAATACATTAAATATAAATATAAATAAAAGATATTTGACTTCTAATTGTTAAGAATATAATATAATATTTTATAGGATTAAAGAGTGGAAAATAATATTTTTATATTTGAGTTCATTTATAGCTGTAATTGGATTTTTATGAAATAAAATTTACATATATATATATATATATTCTTTATATATTAATATTAGTTTCGAGACCTCATTTTGAAGGGTGAAGTGTAACATCCCGATAATTAAGACTAATTAAATCTTAAGAGAGGTTAGGGTAATGATGTTAAGAATGTCAATAAAGAAAATGAGTAAATATAGAATAAGAGAAAAGACTTAGAATAAAAACCAAGGTTTTGGAGTTCAGTATTCTCGCTCAAGCGAGAATATCTCGCTTGAGCGAATTATGCAGCAAAAGTGTAAAAATGAGTTTCTGCATATCTCGCTTAAGCGAGAGAGATCGCTTAAGCGAGATACAGGGTAATTTGGGAGGCTCTCTGGACATTTTTCGCTTGAGCGAGAAGGGCTCGCCCAAGCGAGAATCTTCTAGAGAGGGAGTCTTTTCTGGAACATTTTCGCTTAAGCGAGATATTTCGCTCGAGTGAGAATGTGAAGGAAAGACATGCAACCGACTCGCTCGGTCCTCGCTTGAGTGAGAACCCATTTACAGGCTTAAAAACATGGTTTAGGGCACGAGATCATTCATTCTTCCCCGTTCCTTTTATGTCTCAAAGAGAGAGAGGGAGATCTCTAGAGAGAGAAGAAGTCCTTGGAGCCAAGAAGAAGGAGGAGGAGTCAAGGATCTTCACCGCCAACCTTCCCCAACGTCCTTCTTCTTCTCTTTCAAACTCCTTGGAGGTGAGTAAAGCTCATACACTTTCACTTTCATTGGGCGTTGGTTCCTCTCATGACCCTTATTCTCCTATTCCCATTCCCTTTGATTCGTGGATGTTGTTTCATTGTTGGAATTAAATGATTTGCATGGTTTGAGTTGATTATGAGATTGTATGTGAACCCTAGGGTAGAGAATTTGGGGATTTTGGGAATATATGTGGAATTGATGGTTGATTGGTAATTATGATGATGATGGTTGCCCTAATTGATAGGTTTGGCGGTTTTTGCTAATGTTATATGAATGTAATTCCTAGAGTATGAAAAGGAAGTGTAGTTGATTAATGTTCTATGTAAAGCTTCACCTATGTGTCGAGGGCATATGCGTCGAGTTAAGATGAGGGCGTATGTGCCGATATCAGTTGAGGGTGTATGCGCCGAGTTCAGATGTGGGCGTATGCGCCGAGTCACAGTTCAGATGAGGGCGTATGCGCCGAGATCAGTTGTGGGCGTATGCGCCGAGTCATAGTTCAGTTGAGGGCGTATGCGTCGAGTTTAGATGTGGGCGTATGCGCTGAGTCACAGTTTAGTTGAGGGCGTATGCGCCGAGTTCAGATGTGGGTGTATGCGCCGAGTCACAGATCAGTTGAGAGTGTGTGCGCCGAGTCACAGTTCAGATGAGGGCGTATGCGTCGAGTTCAGATGAGGGCATATGCGCCGAGTTCAGATGAGGGCGTATGCGCCGAGTTCAATTGAGGGCGTATGCACCTAGTCATGATTTAGTTGAGGGCGTATGCGCCTAGTTATGATTCAGTTGAGGGCATAAGCGCCATAGCCCGTCGGCTGGGTTATGCCGATCATGTGCTTTTTTGTTTAAGTTTCCTATCCTGACAAGTTACTAAGTGTTGAGCTAAATTTATATAATATGCCAATTGGGTTAAACATGATGTGATGATTCAAAGTGATTAGAATAGTTATGTATGTCTTATGAATTGTGCTGGGTGTTGCATTGCATATGACTGTTTTCCCCACACTGCATGTTGCATGCTTTGCTCGCTGAGACCATAGTCTCACCCCACGTTACGGGGATACATTTTAGTTATGTATGCAGGACGGTTTCGCTGAAAGCTTGAAGAGAGGATTGAAGTTCGTAAAGTGGAGTATTCCACCCCCAGCGTTAGTCTGGACCCAATAAGGGACTTGGATGTATTTCAATTTGTATAATGTTGTGTTAAAGTAGGAACTATGTAGATTGATTGTATACGTTAAGCCACTAAGTGGCGGATGGACTATGATATGTATGTAGAATGTATAATGTATTCAGCTTAGGTAAGCGTTGTAATTACTTAAGCGTTTGATGAGTGTGTATGTATAGATATCGGTAATGGCGCGAAATAATTTCAGAAATTTGAAAATAGTGTCTCCAACGGGCATTATTCTTGAATCAAGAAATTAGGACATTACATGAAGCAGTCCCTTTCTTTATTCTATTAATTAGAAAATCACATATCACTTTCTAAATTTTCTCACTATTTTTCTTGGAGTGTGTTTTTTCACACACTTCACTTGCAAATATTTTTTAACATTCCCTTAAACCTCTCACAATCTCTTAAAAGCTGATATTTCAAAATTTAAATATTTATGATTTTAATCATTCATGTTCTTTTTTCTATTTTAAATCTAGCTTTTCTCAATTCTAATTTAAATTTTTATCATTATTATTTCATAATAAATAAACTCATTAGTAATTATAATAACAAACGATCAAATTTAAAATTTTGAATAATATAATAATTGATTGTTATTTTAAAATTTAAACTATATAAATGGATGTGATAATTTTAAAATTATATGAAATATTAATGGTTGAATAATATGGTTGGGATAATTGTTTTTTACGAATTAATAATTCAAATTCAAAGCAGTTATCCTACAGTATATACATTTAAATTAAATCCTTAATTTAAACAAATTAAATCCTGCAGTATACACACACACTCAGACTATAAGTATTTTATCTTAATTTGATATTTTAATAAGAATTTAATTATTGTGCACTAATGTAAAAAAGTTTTACACACTATCATTTTTTATATAGAACAGAGCCAAAAGCCCAAACAAAACTAGCCCCTAACTAAACGAGGAAAAGCAACCCCCTGGAAATTCTCCCTAAGGAAAGCACTCAAAGAAGAAGGGAGATCAAAAAACACATTGATACCTAAGACATCATTATGAGCTAAGGAAGATGATCATTTAGCACTACAATTTGCTTATCTGTAAATGTGGGTAACAACTATACTCCAAAACTGTTGGATAAGGGAATGAATGTCTCGAACAATGGGGTAGCAATGGTGTTCCTCAAGACATGCTGTCGAGACTTACCACTATTGAATCAATTTCAACAATAAGACATCTAATTCCTTTTTCTTTGGCTAAGATCAAACCATGCATATGTCCCTAAGCTTCCACCATGACTTATGAACTGATACCAATATGACACGAGAAGCCCACCACAAAATCTCCATTATGATCCCTAATCAACCCTCCACAAGTTGCATCCCCAAATGCTCCGTATACTGACCCATCCACAATAAGTTTGTGGAACCCTACTAGAGGACAAGCCCAGGATATCAAAATTTCATTTTTACGCAGAAGAGCCTGATCAGCTTGAACAATCCATATTTCATGCATTATTAGTCTACAATGTCCCTGCACCTTATCAAGAAGCGAAGATTCGATTTCAGATTTATTTTGGAAGACCAGATTATTACCGTCCTTCCAAATTTCCCATATCGCCACTAAAAATAAAATTCTCCATTCATACATTAACTTTTTACCCAAGGACTCACCTAAATTTGCTTCCATCCATAAACTGAGACCAAGGATAAAAAATAACTCCATCTTTCTTGATTTATTTATCTAGCCTAGAACTCTTGAACTTGTTCACAATCTCTAAGCTCATGCATGATGCACTCAAAGGCATCTTGGGCAAGAGGAGTCTGTCACCATACCTTTTCTCGACCCCATTTCATTAGTTAAAATTTTGCCATGGGTTACTTTCCATGAAAATAGTTTTTATTCTAGGGGACCCATTCCAACACCAAAATTTTGAAGATAGGCTTGCAGATATCCAGCTACAAATTAGTTCATAATAAAGCCATTTAAAAAAAAAGATTTGATAGAGAAATTTCAATCGGTTGAGGATCTCCAAGATGAGATATCATGGCAAGGGACTGAAGACATAGCTCTCTTGGATAATCTTTTTGCAATGTGTAGGGATGTCAACGGGGCGGGGCGGGGGCGGGTAGTGGCTACCCGTATACATACCCGCTAAAATTAACGGGTACCCATGCGGGTAATGGGTATCCGCGGGTATCCATTAATGTTTAAGAATTTAAATTTTATTAAAAAAAAAAGAGGAGATGTTATATAATATATTATAATATCATACTATATATGTAAACAATCATTATATAATACCATTACATGTTAATATATTAAGAATATCATCAAAAAATAATATAAAATAAATTATATCTCATCATAAAATAATAAAAAATCCTAATATTCAAATATATTTAATAGAAAAATATGCTTTAATGAGTAGGCGGGTACCCGCGGGGCGGGTAGTATAATATCCGTCCCCACTCATTTAATAAATATGTGGATACCCATTGCGGGTATATCCACGGGTATCCGCGGGTGCGAGTTTTTTTGACATCCTTAGCAATGTGTCCAAATGGAGCATATCTTGTAGAATTGACTAGTTCCAAACCCCATTTAAAGCATAAAAAGCAGCAGGGTAATTCTGTTGATATTCCAAGATGGATACATTTGGGGAGTCAACCAAAGGGACAACTTTTGGGATTATGGCATCCTTCCATAAGCGGATTGAGTTTTCATCACCCAGGTTCCAAACCAAACCTTGAGTGAAATACTACCAATGATTTACAATTGCCTTCCACAGGGGAGAATCCCCACTACTAAAAAAGACATTGGGAAGAACAAGCTGACAAAAATTGTATTTAGCTCTTAATACTTGAACCCAAAGAAGCCGATGATATTTGATTAATTGCCATCCTAATTTGATCATATAAGTTGCCTTGGCATGTTTGAGGTTTTGAAAACCCAAACACCCACTGGTTTTCAGACTACAAATTTCCTGCCAAGCAATTAGGGGCACCTTTGATCCCTAGATAAATTTTCTGTAAAG
The DNA here is from genome assembly GCA_026901365.1 of Sesbania bispinosa. Taxonomy (NCBI): domain Eukaryota; kingdom Viridiplantae; phylum Streptophyta; class Magnoliopsida; order Fabales; family Fabaceae; genus Sesbania; species Sesbania bispinosa. The sequence goes on from QLOH01000053.1 coordinate 1,898,938, forward strand.
TTGTTCTACTTCATCACAGATACCCCTCGGGATTAAGGATGTCTGCATGTAGTAAGAAGGGAAAGCCATGACAACAGCTTGTGCGAGGGTGATTCACCCAACAAAGCTTAAAGTTGAGCTTTTCCAGTTTGCTAATTTCTTCCGAACTTTATCAACTAGGAATCTATGAGATGTTGGTGATGGACTAGAAACACAAAGTTACTTCTCAAATTCCTTGGTCACTGGAATTTGAAAAAGGCCACTAATTTCACTTGTAACAGATTCATCCACATTTGGAGAAAAAAAATCGCATACTTTGAGCAGTTGACTTGTTGGCCCGAGGCATAGCAAAATCTATCCAGGATTGATTGAATAAGGGAACCTTGCTCCAATAATGCTTTCGAGATTAATATGATATCATCCGCAAAGAATAAATATGTGAGCCTTGGCCCATTTGATGCAAAGGAGAAGAGATCCATTTACCAGCATCAACTTCATGAGTAATTAGATGACCTGATCTCTTAATGTAGAGAACAAAAAGACACAGCGAGAGCAGATCTCCTTTCCTGATGCCTCGAGAGGGAGAGAAGTTATCCATGGGAAGTCCAATCCAATTAATGGAGAGAGAACTAGAAGAAACACATTCAGATATCAGATTAATAAAGGCAGTATTTAGTTTTAATTTATTAAGAGAATCAACTAAGAAAGACCAATTTAAATGATCATAAGCCTTTTTAAGGTCCAATTTTAGAATCATGAGGCCTTCATTGCCTCTTAATTTAGAGAAGAAATGTATTGCAATATGATAATATTATCAGTGCCTGACCTACCATGAACAAAGCTAGTTTGGTTGGAGCAATAATTTTAGGCATAATAAATTTTAGCCTAGACGTACACTATAATTTTTGTAATTGGCTTATAACTAACATTACACAGTGATATTGGTCTAAAATTAATAGGGTATTCGGGCTCATCCACTTTGGGGATGAGCGTGATAGATGTTTGATTAACTTCCCTAATCTTACTAGGATTCTGAAAAATATAAATGACAAAAAATCAAATAAAAGGACCAAACACATCCCATTGACTTTTGAAAAATAAAGCATGCAAACCGTTTGTCCCCGATGCCTGTTGAATTTCTGCCGAAGAAGGAGATTTGCAGAGATCTTGGATATCTTTTTTGTCCACTGGAGGGTAAGTTGGATAAGTAGGCAGAGGATAGAAAGCTATAGTGTCCTGAGTATATGGAGATTGAAAGAAATTAAGGACCATCCTTTGAATTTCTTCCTCGTTATAAGTCCATCGATTGTTTGAATCTCGGAGAGCACTATTAGCATTTTTCCTTCTCCTTATTAGAGCATGTTGATGGAAGAAACTATTGTTACGATCCCCCAATAGAATCCATTTCGCCCTGGCCTGCTGACACCAATATTGTTCTTCTTGAGAAACTATGTTTGTTGGTATTCCAACTATAGTTGTTTTTGTAGACCAATTAGGAAAGGGTTTGGATTACTAGATAATAGTTTCCTACCAATACCTTCTAATCTGTTAATGATTCTCCTTTTTTTGCACAAAATGTTTCCAAAACCCTCCCTATTCCAGGTTGAAATGGTTGACGCGAAGGTAGAAATGTTATCTGACCAGGGTCTTTCATGATTCCAAGAAGAGATTACCTGTTGATGAAAATATGGATAAGATAACCAGGGAGCCAGGAATCTAAATTGCCTAGGTCTTATACTAGCATCATAATGTTGAGTTTTCAGCCATAGGTCGTAGTTATCACTAGAAGGATAAGGTAGATTTATAATGGATGCATCTTGGAATGAGAATCTCCATTAATCATTTGATAGGAAACGATCAAGGCATTCCTAACTTGACCTCTAGCCCATGTAAATGTTGGACCTTTGAAGCCACAGTCAAAGAGACGACAGTCGTCTAAAAACTCAGCAAAAGCGTGCTAGATGATCTTGAGGGGCCTGCTCCACCTAACTTCTCTCTTTCAAATAACAAGGCATTAAGATCCCCACCAACAAACCAAGGACCCGCAATAGCGGGGGTTAATTTTCGAAGTTCTTCCCATAATTCTCATCTTACAGACTCCTGAGGATTTGCATAACAGATTGTGAGAAGCCAATGTAATCCCCAAGGTTCCTGAACTTTTAGATAAACATATTGTGTGTGGGTGGATAACACTTCTACAGAGACTTTGAAGTTGTCCCACAAACACCAAATTCCTCCTGAGAAGCCCTGCGCCTCTACTCTAACCCTGTCATTGAAGCCAACACGATTGATGACTTCTTCTGCTCTATCTCCACTAATTCTGGAGCAAAACAATAAATTTTAAGTCATAAATTCTAATCAAATCTTTAATTAAGAAATGGAACCTACGGGAGCCTGCTCCCCTACAATTCTACACCAGATAGTTCATGATGACAAATTCTTTTTAGGAAACACCTCAAGTGTCAGAGAAACCGAGGCCAAAGAGGTCTTGCTAGGGTCTTGCTTATCCAGATGCAACATCTCTGTGTCAATTACTGCCTTTTGACTTTCCTCAGGGGGTCTACCCCCTGTTTGTAAACATTAATCTTGAATCCATCAGAAGATAAATATGGTTTATGGTTTCTATAAATAGCAGGGAATAAGGCCTCCTGGTCCATCCATGCTCCTTGGCTATGAATCTTCCAAAGATTGTGCGCTTGGTAGCTTATCATATCCAAAATCTCCTGCTCCTTTCTTCTTTTCTCTTTCAGGTTCTCTTTAATAGGGCTGATTTCCTTTTCAACCTCATATAGGTGGTCTTCGTAGGTTTAGGGGGAATCCTAGCGGTTGTTTTGGAAGCAATTTGGGTAGGAAATCGATCCTTTGATTTGTTCTTTTGTTGTATTTGTTTATCTTGGCTCCTCCTTTTGCGTTTGGTGAGGGTTTGGGTTGTCTTTTGGGTCTAGCTTCAAAGGACTGTTATGGCCCAACAACATTTTGAGGTGGGCCTTGTTGGGGAGTTTCATGATCAAAACTGTGTCATCCTCCCTAAAAGCTTCGAAGCGAGAATTTCCTTCCGTAAGGTTGTGGTTAGTGTCCTGTTGCAAACCTTTTACCTATGGTTGGGTAGCCTCTGGGGTCATTTTCCTTCGAGGACCTCTCTTGACAATCATCCAAGGTCCAAACGGACCTTGCTCCTGGGATTCAACCGGTTTGTCTTTTATTTCCTGTAAATTATTTTTCTTATCTTGAATTGCAGATTGAGCATTTTCAGGAGTCACCATCATGGGGCTCGAATCTTTCTAAGGTTTCCCCTTGTCTATCTTTTTACAATTTTGATCAGTTTCTCCTAATCTTCTCTCTGTGCAAGCATCTAGTTTATAACCATATTTTCCAGAGTTGAAACATATTAGATGGAAGCCTTCACATTCTATTTTGAATTGTTGGCCCTATGTGGTGAAATACGAGACCAAAGGTTGTCGGAGATCAATTTTAATACATATACGAGCATACCTGCCACAAGAGTGAATTGAAGTTATGGCGTCTACTCTCAGGATTCGACCTATCTGGTTGCCAAGGCTCCATAGAAATTTGTCATTACATAATTCCACAGGCAGATCCGGGATACAGACCCATATGGTTATCTTTTTCAAGTCTTGTTTAGAAGGGGAAAAGAGGTCTCCAACGTTGCATTAGAAGGTAGTGCTCAACAATAATCCAAGGCCCCTCGAAGAGGGCATGTCTATTATCATCTACATTAGCAAAACAGATGAGCAAGAAGTCATTATTTAGATCCATGATATTAATGTGACCACTTTGGCCTAGAGGGTTTGGATTTGGGATTGAAGAAACTTAAAACCCAATATTTACCGAAAAGTTTGACAACCAACGTGTACTTCCGAGGGAGGCACCATTCTTCATATTCCTCCACAGACACGGGAATCGTTGGATTTGCCTCAAGGATCTTAGGAAATTCCTGACATGTTTGCTCCTTTGTAAAATCATGCAAGATTTCCTCCCTGACCATATGGACAATTTCCCGTAGGTCTCCAAAAGGATTCTCTTCCAATTCTAATTCAAGTACTTTGTCCCTATAAGTGACCTTCCGAGTTTCACGCTTCTTATCTTGAGGATGATGATTTGCATAAAAGGTTTTAACCCATTCACATTCTCACTAGGGATCGTTGATAAAGCCTTGTCATCAATCTTTATCTTCTTGTTACTACGTCGACATTGTCCTTCTCCTCTAAGGAGCGAAGTCTTCCTTTGAGGTCAGAGAGAACGCTAACCATCCCCCCTACATAAAATGTGCACAAAAAAAGTAAAAAGTAAAGTAAATAGTGATAGGTGAAAGTTTTATACTATCATTCAATGATGTGTTGCCACATCATTTAATGAGTTTAATAACACATGATGTGTCATATTCATTAAATGGTAAGGCAACACATCATTGGATGACAGTGTAACACTTTTTTAATATTAATGGTATGTAGTTATCAAATCCTTTTAGCAAATTAAATTTAATTCAGACACAATACCTAATTAAGGAAATTTTTTTATGTTAAGGGGAAAACCTTTGTGCGGTTGTGCCATGATATGTTTCCATTTATTTTTTTAAAGGGATAAAAAATTGAAGATAAATAAGGAAGTGTATTAAAATATCAAGGATAAAAATAGAAGAAAAATAAATAAGTTATAATCTATAAGTTAGATGGTAGCCGAAATAGTTTGGGTCAGTTTGGATATTTTTTTAGAAAAACTTATATGAGAAGAAAATAAAATGAATTCAATTTCTTCCAAAAGTTGAAATTAGTTTTTGCAACTCAACTTCTCCAAACGCTCTCCCATTTGACTTCTCCAAAAGTAACTAATTTCAACTTATGGAAAAAGTTGAATTCATTTTATCTCTTTGATTTATTGCATTTTAGTTTATAAGCTAGAAACAATCAAAAGAAACTAGTCTACTTAACACTTTAATGTTGGTCAAAATAGTTTATAAGCTAGTTAAATAAACCAGATAAAGCTAGTCTATTGGGCCTGCCAATTGTCAAATTTTCAAAGTATTCCATAATGCCTACTAAGTAATTAACATTGTTGATACTCAATCTTCTCATTATGCTTTCCCTTGTCTATTATTAAACTAATCTTGTGCACTCAAAATTAGAGGTGTCCATATAATTTCAATATAAAGGCTAGTCTAACCCAATCTGACTCATTGATGGGTTGAGTTAATTAAATTTGGACTCACATTTTTGTGAATCAAATTGAGTCAATCCACTAAACCCACAAATTAAGGTGGATTTGAGTCGGGTTTACTACTTTTTATTTTTTATTTTATTTGTTTCTTATTATCATCTATTTCCATATATTTTCATTTTTTCTCTATTATTTTGTAGCTTTTTAAAATTAATTTTTATTTTGTTAAAGTTAGGTGAACCAATCTATTTAACTTATTAATCCATGGTGAATTGAACTAGATGAGGATTTTTTTTAACTCACTAGAAAATGTGAGTCAACCCAACACAACTTGCTTTTAATTTAATTAAGCCATGGTAAGTCAATCCAAATGAGTTATCTAAGGATTTAGGTGAGACTATAATAGCGATAAGTGATCTGTTTTTTTCAAAGGACATGTTTTTATTTTTGTTTCCAAATTCCTGGGCATTGTGAGGGAAGAGACATTTCATTTTGCAGCTTAAAGAAAGTTGGGATATCATAGAGTTTTGTTTTAGATTTTGGCATAATTAATTTTAAATACTTGAGTGTTGTAAAATTATTTTGAAAGAATTCAGATGAAAAGGTATTTATATTTAAAAATAATATTTTAAAAGTGAATTTTTATTAACTAATTTTATTTAGATAATGAGGCAGAAATATTTTGAAGTGTAAATAAATATATAAATTTTATTCCTCTAACTTAAAAGATGCACTTTAGAGAATAAAATATGAAATTATAATAATTGATTGAAAATAACTTCATAATTTATTAACAGATATTTTCATCTCTAAAGTATATTTTCATTTTAATGGAGTAAAATATTATTAAATGTAAAAAATATTTTCTGAATTTCATTTTATAAAGCTACATAATATTAAATTTATTATATAATCACCTGTCTTTTTTTAATATTTATTTATCACACATTTTAAATTTTTCTATTAAATGAAATCATGATTAATTATTTTTTCATTATTAGAAATCTTTTATTATTTTAAAATTTTTTCTTAACTTAATTGAAAACTTTCTTATTATTAAAAGATTTATCTATATATATACATAATAAATTGAAATATTTCTGTATATATATGTGTGTATGTGTGTAGAAAGGTTTTACTTTTATTATAAATACATATGAAAGAGACTAATTAGTTATAAATATCCCCATATTATCTATAAAATTATATTACCTCTCTTTTCACAATAATCAAGCTTGACGATTTCATGATGAATGATCACTGGATCTACACAAAGCTTGACTGGAAGCTCAACTCAACATAGAACAATTTTCTGTACTTCTCAACTTAAGCATCAGTATTTACTTGTGAAAAATAAAGCAAATTAGAAAAGGAAAATTGTGTTCAATTTCTTTATATGTTCCCCCGCATACGATATATATAAGCATGACATATACAAATTAGATTTATTAATAATTACTTGCCCGAACCAGAGAAAATTAACTAGCTATTGGCTTGAGCACTGGCAGGGAAATTTTGGTGTTTCTAGACGTTTTAAGGTTTTGGAGCTCTGGAGAGGTTGAATGGGTGAAGAGTGTAGGAACTGATTTTAGTATGATTGCTTGGGAATGGAGAGGAGTTGATAGGATCGTTGAAGATACAATGATGAATATGAATAAAAATTATATTAAAGATTCATTGGAGGAAGGAGGTGGTGAAAAATCAGCTAACCAACACTATTAGATAAAAATCAAATTGGATTGTTCAAATATGAGTGAGATGTTAAAATCCGAATTTAATGCTAATATAATGTGAGCCGTCTATTTTTATCTTTCCCTCAATTAATAAAAAAGTTGATGGTATTGTGTGATGAGTGACATTTAACAAGTTTCATTATCACTTAACCGAGAAAATTTAATATCAGGAACTAGTTTTTTTTACAATATTAATATAAATAAGGGTTTGAAAACATTAAAAAAGTAAAGAGGGATTAAAAACAAAAACACATGATTAGAGGGACCTAAAACTTTTTTTTTACTATCACGCTTAAAAGTTACAACAATTTTTTTTTCTCATATTCTATTTTATTTCATATTCTTTAACTATTATTTTTTGAGAATTTTTGAATGATTGGTAAAATTGAGTATTCACAAGAATAAAAAAATGTTAAAGTTTTATTTAATATTTGTAAGATAATATTTCAATACAAAAGGAGATCGACCCATATTAACCCTTTATTATTCTAATATTCTCATCCTTACTTGATGATTGTATCACATCACATGTACTTAATTTGGGGGTGCCGATTTATGAATATTATCAACAAAAGGTGGTGGTTGTTTTGGTGTGGAAGACAATAGCCTTTAACACATTGTTTACCACACGTTGGATTACAACGGATTGCACCGGTCGTCTGAATAACAAGGCAAATGGGTAATAGGTCCCCTTGCCTCTGATTTCATGCACATATCTATGCACAAAAACAATAGACATGTATATAAGAAAATCATCATGTGTAACCTGAGAAAATTTCGAAATTAAATTGATTCGAGTATTAAAAAATCACAACGTAGTGATGTATAGGAAAATGGCTCATTGGGTTGAGACATGAGATAAAGGACTAATATAAAGCATATATAGTTTCTAAGCTGAAGCAATGATAAAGAAAGTCAACATAAATATCAATTTGACACCAAAATTCCTTGAAATGTCTATTTTATTCACAAAACTTACTCTTAAACACATGTTTATATACATGTGTGTGAGCAAGATCTATTGATTTTTTTATTTATATTGATGCATTAAATGTAGATGCTATATATTTTTTATTTAATTAATGCATTAAATGTAGATGTTTAGTTGATACGTTGAATATAATTATAAAAATATAAAAATAAAAATAAAAGACATTTGACTTCTTAACACTTGTTAAGGATATATAATATAATATTTTATAGAATTAAAGTGCAAAAAATAATATATTTATATTTGGATCGATTTTTCTATTAAGTATTCACAAGAATAAAGAAAATGTTAAAGTTTTATTTAATATTCGTAAGATAATATTTTAATACAAAGAGGAGATCGACCTTTATTAACTCTTTATTGTTCTCATCCTTACTTGATGATTGTATCACATGACATGTACTTAATTTAGGGGTGTCGATCTATGGATATTATCGATGAAGGGTGGTGGTTGTTTTGGTGGAAGACAGTAGCCTTTAACACATCGCCTACCACACGTTGGATTACAACGAAAGTTGCACTGGTCGTCTGAATGACAAGGCCAATGGGTAATAGGTCCCCTTGCCTCTGATTTCATGCACATACCTACGCACAAAAACAATATACATGTACATAAGAAAATCATCATATGTGACCTGAGAAAATTTTGAAAATAAATTGATTCAAGTATTGAAAAATCACAACGTAGTAATGTATGGAAAAATGGCTCATTGGATTGAGACATAAGATAAGGGACTAATATAAAGCATATATAGTTTCTAACCTGCAACAATGATGAAAAAAGCCAACATAAATGTCAATTTGACACGAGAATTACTTAAAGTGTCCATTTTATTCACAAAACTTACTCTGAGACACATGTTTATATATACATGTGTGTGAGCAAGATCTATTATTTTTTATTTAACTGATGCATTGAATATAGATGCTATATATTTCTTATTTAATTAATGCATTAAATGTAGATACTATGTTGATATGTTGAATATAAATATAAAAATAAAAAAAATAAAGACATTTGACTTCTCAACACTTATTAACGATATATAATAAAATATTTTATAGAATAAAAAGTGCGAAAAATAATATTTTTATATTTGGGTTGATTTATAGCGGTTATTGTATTTTTATAAAATAAAAATTATATATAATTTTTTGTGGCTTTTACAGTGGTCCAAACCAACATTTATCCACCGATAGACCAAGAATCAATAGGGTAAATATATTTATAAAATAATCTAATAAAAATAGATTTTTTAAGATTGTTGTCCGATAAAAAATATTTCTTTAATGAATGATATTTATTTGATACTTTTAAATTATTTTTTAATTAAAATAGACAGAAATTTATTATACTTTCCTTCTTAAAAAAATTATTAAATTAATTCTTTTAACTATTTAATACTTCTCATAAAAATTACCATTGCATATGAAAATAATGGTATTCAACTTATAATAATTCAGATAAATATGTTTTTGAAGCATGTGATTTTTATCAAGAAACAATGTTAGAGGAATTTTTTTTATCCTAAGTTATTAAATTTTGTGTTGATTATATTTACTTGAAATTTTATTACCATTTTAATTATAAATTAAAAAATACCACATAGAATTAAACATTATTTGTATTTATTTGTTATATTAATATATAGATTACAATAAGTAAATATAATTCACCATAATTAAGAAACAATATTGAAAAAATGTTTACTTTTTGTGTATAATTTATTTAATCAATATGTAATCAATATTGTAAGTACTTATGACATATTTCACATGTGTTATTACATTATTTTTTTACCGTGACTTATTTTATATTTTATATTTTCACACTATTTCTTATCATATTTCATGTTCATTTCTTTTTATGTTTTGTTTCACAATCTTGCTAATCATATTTTTTATTCTTTTAAGGTCTTTCAATAGATATACTTTTTTTGCATTGTAAGTATTATAATTTATTTACACATTATGTAATTAATATTGTAAATAATTATGACATATATTTTACATATGTTATTACATTATTTTTTAAATCATCATTTTATTATTTATATTTATCCCCTCAAAACTAAATACCTCGTGCAACGTAGGGTCAATACACTAGTATAGATAAAAATTTAAGTGTGATCTACTTAACCATCATCTCATTATATTATCCTTATATTAAACTATTCAAATTGGGGTTAAGTGTGCTTATTAAAAGGAAACATCTCTTAAAATTGGTTTCTAAAAGGAAAAAAAATGTTTAAGGCGTCATCTACAGTCTCAGACAATCCTTTTTAAACTTTAGATATTAGATCTAACTTAAATTAATGTAGAAACACAAGTAAACACAATAAGGGGTTGAAATGTGTTTATAACAACTTTTCATTTTCAGATGAAACTTTAAAAAAACGTCTTAAAGATTTCACACAGGTTTTAAAAGGTTATCTAAAGTATTGCTCTATTATCTTAAGCTTTAAATAAGAGTTTTTCTTAAAGAAAATACTTAAAAAAAGTCAAGCTTCTCAATCACTATTTAACCCATGTAACTTTAATGTTAGCGTAAAAACTGAATTCACAAAGCTAAGGGTAACGAGAGCGTTATTCTGAACCACAACAATATTGTATAACATGTTTCCTTGTTTGTGCTTCACTTTTGAAAACTTCCCAGAAAATTGTCTTTTGTCTTCCTTTCTTGAGCAAAGTCTTTTAATCTGTGGCAGAGAAGTTTTGACTTATTAGAGTTTGAAATAAATATTTACCAATGAAGATAAAATAATTTTTTAAAAATAAGTAATTTTTTTAGTAATTTAATTAACAATTCAATAAATTATATGCGCAATATTTGAAAAAATATATTAAGAACATTTTGCTTGATAGTTTTATAAAAAATATTAATTTAATTAATGTTCATAAAAAATATTCATTTTTGTGTAAGATAAATATTTAATTATGAAATATTATATATTATTATGTGTTCACTTGCGATTTAAAGATTAATACATTTTTATTTACTATTTTAATGTTTTAATCTCCTTATAATGTAAATATTTATTTTGACAATTATTATATTAATAAACACTATATCACTCGCTTAGTTAAGAAATAAATAAAATTGTATGTAAAATATTTGAAAAAAAAATCATTTAAGATGATTTTATCTGATAATTGTAAAAATCACTTTTAGGTTAATTAATTAAAAATAAATAAAACTGTATGTAAAAAGATTTGAAGAAAAAATTGTTTAAGATATTTTACCTAATAATTTGTTAAAAATATATTTATTTAATAAGTTATCATGTAAAATATTTATCATTATGTAATGTAAATTTTTATTTATGATAAATTAGATATTAATATATATATATATATTCATTTATGATTTAAAGATTTAAACTTTTTCATATTCTATAGATTAATAAAAATACATTAAAAGATAATATTAAATGTAAGGATTACGTAACAATTTTATTATAATATCTACAGATGCCTTGATATTTTTATATTATACCTTTAATAGTTTAAATTTTATTATTTATGGAATATACTATTTAGTGTATCGATACACCATATTTTTATTGGTCCACCGTAAATAAAGTCATAATTTTTTATATTTGAGACTTTATTTTAAAGAATAAAACAAATATTTTCTCTACGCTCTTAGTTAAAAAAGGTGTCGCTTTTTAAAGTTCCTCACTATTTTTTTTGAGTGTGGTTTATCACACACCTCACTTACAAATATATTTTAACATTCCCTTAAAACACTGAGAATTGTTGTGTTACCTTTACTGGAACCGAACTTGAAGTGTTTCACAAGACTGTGGAGAAAGGTTTTCGATTTTTCCATGGCGGTGTCGATGGTTCCCAGTTCCAGGACCAGCTGGCCCATGAAACAGAAGCAGAAAAAGGATTGCTGAAGCAAAGTTGTGATCTTTTTTGGGAAACAGGAATTGGGTTTATGGGGAAATGAGAGGGGAAGCAGAGAAAGTGAGAGTTTGAGAAGGAAAAAAAAGAAAAAAAAAAAAGAAATAGAGTTAGTTTGGTATAGTGAAAACAAAAAAACAATTAACATGGATATATGCAAAGCAAAATCATTCAGAAGAGTGTTTGTTCGTGTTGACCTGGTGACGCTTGCTTGACTCCGCGATGATCTTACATACGACACATGGAAACAAAAAATTAAAATAAAAACATATATATACTAAGAATAGAAGAATAGCATCTCTGAATTAATTATATTACTTTTCTGGGCTGAAAAGCTTTTTAAATTGAATTTAAAAGACTATTTCAAAACAATATAGGCTTAATTGCATTTTTGGTCTCCCTATTATCATCAATCCACGATTTTGGTCCCCTACTTTTTTTTTTCGCGATTTTGGTCCCCCTATTATTCCAAATTCACGATTTTGGTCCCACTAACACAGATTTTGAAAATAGGGGACCACGATTTTAAATTAAATCGCGAATTTGGAATGATAGGGGGACCAAAATCGCGAAAAAAAGTAGGGGAACCAAAATAGCAGATTGATGATAATAAGGGGACCAAAAGTGCAATTAAGTGAACAATATAATGTTAAAATTACAGGATAATATCGAAGCAGACGATCTTAATATTCTCATATTCATTGCTCGAGATTACATTTTTTTAGTACAACAATTGTATTAAAACACTCCATATTTAATGATAAAATATTTTATTGAAACTTAAAATAAATAAATAGTGAAATAATTAAAGAATATTTTTTAAAAAATAAAAATAAATAAATAGTGAAATAATTAAATAATATTGTTAAAAAAATAATAATTAAAAGAATTCACAAATTTTTTAAATACACACATATATAAAAAAGCTATAAGTATTTATCTTAATTTATCATTTTAATAAGAATTTAATTATTGTGTATTAATGTAAAAGTGTTTTACACTATCATTTAATGATGTGTTGCCACATCATTTAATGAGTTTAATAATACATGATGTGTTATATTCATTAAATGGTGTAGCAACACATAATTGAGTGGAAGTATAACACTCTTTTTAATATTAATGATATAATAAATAAATATCAAATCCTTTTAGCAAATTAAATTTAATTAAGACATAATACCTAATTTTAAGAGAATTTTTTATGTTAAGGGGAAAACCTTTGAGCGGTTGTGGCATGATATGTTTCCATTTATTTTTTAAAGGGATAAAAAATTGAAGGTAAATAAGGAAGTACATTAAAATATCAAGGATAAAAATAGAAGAAAAATAAATAAGTTATAATCTATAAGCTAAAAGTTTTTGGATAATTTTTTTTTAGAAGAACTTCCATGAGATATGAATTCAATTTCTTCCAAAAGTTGAAATTATTCTTTGTAACTCAACTTTTCCAGAAGCTCTCCCATTTAACTTCTTCAAAAGTTACTAATTTCAACTTATGGAAAAAGTTGAATTCGTTTTACCTTTTTGATTTATTATATTTTTTCTTGTAGAAGTTTTTCTACATAAGTATATCCAAACTGAGGCAATTATAGTATATAAGCTAGAAACAATTAAAAGAAACTAGTTTACCTAACACTTTAATGTTGGTCAAACTAGTGTATAAGCTATCAAATAAATAAGATAAAGCTAGTCTATTGACCTAGCCAGTTGTAAAATTTGCAAAATATATTCCATGATTCCTACTAAGTAATTAACATTGTTCATATTCAATCTTTTTTTTTTTGTTTAAACCGGAGGTATCTTTCACATGAGACAATTCTGATCGAGCTGGAAATATTGACATCATGGTGGGACTAACTCTCCTAGTGGAGATTTTTTTCCATCCACAAGACACGAACTTAAGATCTTAAAGAAAAAGAAACATGTACCAATTAAACCAACCCCGTTGATAATTCATATTCAATCTTCTTATTATGCTTTCCCTTATCTATTATTAAACTAATCTTGTGCACTAAAAATTAGAGGTGTCAATATAATTTCAACATAATGAGCTAGTTCAACCCCAATCCGACTCATTAATGTGTTGAATTAATTAAAACTGGACTCACATTTTTGTGATTAAAATTTAGTCACCCACTACATCCACAAATTAAGATGGGTTTGAGTTGGGTTTGTTACTTTTTATTTTATTTGTTTCTTATTATGTATTTTCCCTGTATTTTAATTTTTTGCTATTGTTTTATGGCTTATTAAAAATTAATTTTTACATTGTTAAAGTTAGGTGAACGAACCAATTTAACTTATCAATATATGGTGAATTGAATTGGAATAATATTTTCTTTTACTCATTAAAAAATATGAGTCAACCCAACACAACTTACTTTTAATTTAAGCCATGGTAAGTCAATTCGAATGAGTTGTCATGGGATGGGTGAGACTATAATAAAGATACGTGATCTATATTTTTCAAAGGACGTGTTTTTATTTTTGTTTTCAAATTCCTCGGCATTGTGAGAGAAGTGACATTTCATTTTGCAGCTCCATGAGAGTTGGGATATCATAGAGTTTTGTTTAGATTTTGGCATAATTAATTTTAAAAACTTGAGTGTTGTAAAATTATTTTGAAAGAATTCAGGTGAAAAAAGTATTTTTATTTAAAAATAATAAGTTTGATTCCTTTAACTTAAAAGATGCACTTTAGAAAAATAAATATGAAATTATAATCATTGATTGAAAATAAATTCATAATTTATTAACACATACTTTAATCTCTAAAGTATATATATTTTTCATTTTAATGGAGTAAAATAAAAATCATTTTTTCTTAATGAAAAATTAAAAAGTTTCATTTCTCTAAAGTATAACTCTTTCCACCAGAAAATTATTTTAAAAATCACAATATCAACCCAAATTGACATTAATATTGTTTAAATCTTTTATTTTAATCTGTACGAAAGTAGATATTGACCTATCTGACTAATAATCCTATTTTTTTTATGTAAGATCACAAATACCTTTTACAGGAAGCTAATAATCATATGATTGTTCTAATTACTTCCTTTCTTTAAGAAAAATCAGAGAGAGAAAGTCATCATCCACCTTTACATATAGTTACATATTAAATTTAAATCCTCATTCTTGGATTTTATAAAGCCACATTCTATTAACTTTTTCATATAATCGCCTTTCTTTCTTATATTTATCACATATTTTAAATTTTTCTATTAAATCAATATCAAATCATGATTAATTATTTTTTCATTATTTGAAATCTTTTATTATTTTAAAAGTTTCATTAATTAATTGAAACTTTTCCTATTAATAAAAATGTATCTATATTTATAAATAATAAATTGAAATATTTTATATATATATATATATATATATATAGAAAGGTTTTACTTTTATTATAAATACATATGGAAGAGACTAATTGGTTATAAATTTCCCCATATTATCTATAAAATTATAACCACACTTTTCATAATAATCATGCTTGACGATTTCATAATGAATGATCGATGGACCCACACAAAGCTTGACTGGAAACTCAACCAACAAAGAACATTTTTCGTACTTTTCAACTTAAGTATCAATATTTACTTGTGGAAAATAAAAGCAAATTAAAAATGGAAAATTGTGCTCAATTTCTTTATATGTTCCCCCGCAGGCCATAAGCATGGCATATATAAATTAGATTTACATGTAATAATTACTTGCCTGAACCAGAGAAGCTACATGGATTTGACTGAGAGGAAGGTGGTATTGACTTGAGCACCGTATTAGGAATCTAATATCTGTCAGTAAATTTGTTAATTGTAGTTTTACACATTGGTTAATAGTTAATTAAATAATTGAGTAGTTTAGTTGTATAAATACTAGTTATTTGTACTCATTTTACTTTCTTTTTTCAAGATTATCAATGAGTTTTCTGAATTCTCTCTGGTTGCTTTTGGAATGATCTATGAGGGAACCCATTTTATTCATCCCCACACTACTCAAATTCATTCTACTATGAACTTGTTGCTCCATCTTATTTTCATAAAATGGTATCGAATCTCAATGGGAAGAGCTCTCCATGCTTTAAAAGAATTTATTGTCCTCTCAAACAGGGATTGCTAAAAGTTGTGAATATGGTTGTTCTTGTAGCGGAACCATCATCTTCTCCATCTTTCAAGAATTCTTGTTCATTGGCCCCTGTATATCCGCACTCTATTCATTCTTCTATTTCTATTTTGAACCACAAGGACTCTACAGTTTCAAGATCTCTGATTTTCATGAAAGAAGAACATAACAATTTGGCTTCTTCTGATCTACAAGATCAGGATGTATTTTACTTTTGGAAAAAATGACCATTCCACCAAGAAAAAGGAACAGTTGAAAAAAAATTAACGAAACACAAATGGCAAGAAAACAAATCTTCATTACAATATAACCTTATTATTGGTAATCTCCTTTTAGTGTTGTTGTGGCTGTCCAACAAACCTCTCTATAGGGTGCGATATCAGAGAAAAAGAGGTGATAATGGTCCTATCATCTTTACAACTCAGCTCGCATTACCTCAACACAAAGAACAACATTGGATAAAAAAGTGGTCAGTATAATTTTAAAAAAGAGAAAAGTAAGGTAAAGAGATTCAAATATGAACACACATAGGTTACCCAAAAAATTAATTAATAGATTCCTACAATAAGTTAGTTATGAAAAATCAAATTACAAACTTCACAAAGTGTCAAAACTATTTAATAACTAAATAATCTAGGTACAAACAGAATAGAATTCGGTAATGGTCCATAACTATAGAACAGTCATGAATGGTGTACCACAAAGGGAGGCATTTAGTTTGATCTAATCTATAGATTACAATCCAAATGAATTAAAATTGGGATATATTAAAGGAACAAAGAATAACATGCCTTTTCTAAATCAAATTAGGCAAACCAATACCATTGACCCACAAAAAGAAAACCTAACCTACACCCTATACGTTTTCAATTAAAATGAATTTAACAAATAAATGCCAAATACACAAAAGAGTCAACGTTAATGTAGTCTAGGATGCTATAAAGGAAACGATATTGTCCAAATATGCAGAACAAAACCTAACGAAATTGTTGTTCAGAAAATATTTTCAAACAACACAATCCATCGAATCAGTTGATCGAAAGAGATTGGTCCACTGTTGATGAGACTACACAATTACGTGACATGGATTTATAGTGTGGATAGACCACTGTTCCAATCGCGTGGTACTACACGCGTCTCGCCCAAAATCGCACTCTGCTTTATACGAACAGAGCCTCCACTGCTGCGATGATGTCTCCTCACACGCATCTCCCTCCTATAATCTGTGTGAGATGACTCCCCTATTAAAATAGACACAGTGCGCAAAAATGAAGCCAAAAACCTAGAACCCAAATTGGTGGGATTCCAGGTCATGGTGATCAAATGGCCATGCATAATCCTTACACCTAGTGAACCGCACCGACATAACCTATATCTCTCACCCTGGAAGAATCGTAGCCTGCAAATGACCACCTTAACCTCACCCAATGAGTCACACACATCACAACCCTTAACCCACAATGACCGCAAGACATAATAGACAGACGGAGGCCCAGAACGCATGAGGCCCACGAAGAAACAAAAAATTTCTCCCTGAGTGAACAATACTCAAACATTTGAACAAATTTAATATTATAGATGAGTTTTTTTAACACTCTTTTTGGTTACTTTTAGGATGATCCATGGGGGAACCGATGGTATTCATCCCCCACACTATTCAAATTCATTCTACTATGAGTCAGCTGCTCCATCTTATTTTCGTAAGACATCGACAAGGAAATTTTGGTGTATTTCAGTGTTTTAAGATTTTAGAGCTCTAGAGAGGTTGAATGGATGAAGGATGTAGGGACTCATTTTAGTATGATTGCTTGGGAATGAAGTGGAATTGATGGGATCGTTGAAGATGCAATGGTGAAGATGAATAAAAATTATTTTAAAGATTTATTTGGAGGATGGAGGAGGTGAATGAGATGAGCTTTGAATTCGGACTACATGCAGTTAGAAAATGATTAAGTAATTGCAGTCAGCTAACCAAAGCAATTAGATAAAAATTGGATTGTTCGAATATGAGTGAGCTTTTTAAATCCAACTTTAATGATGTTATGATGTGAGCCGTCCATTTTTTTACTACAAGCAATCCGAATCATCTTGGTAAGTAGGTGTTTATGATGGGATTACATGGAGGATGAAAGTAGTGAAAGAGAGACCATGTTACGTGGTGAGGGGCTTCTTTTATGGGAGAATTGATGTTGGTGACGCTATTAGAGTGCCTTATCTTTCCCTTAATTAATAAAAATGTTGACCTGAATTTTTTTACGCATGGCATTGTGTGATGTATAACATTTAACAAGTCACATTATCACTTAACCGAGAAAATTTAACACCAGGAACTATTTTTTTTACAATACATATAAAAAGATTTGAAAACATTTAAAAAAAGTAAAGAGGGATTAAAAACAAAAACACATAATTAGAGAGAACTAAAACTTTTTTTTTACTATCACGCTTAAAAGTTACAACAATATAACTATTTTTTTCTCATATTATATTTTATTTCATATTCTTTAATTATGATTTTCTGGGATTTTTTGAATGATTTGTAAAATTGAGTATTCATAAGAATAAAGAAATTAAAGACAATGTTGAAGTTTTATTTAATATTTGTAAGATAATATTTTAATACAAAAAGGAGATTTGCTCATATTAACCCTTTATTATTTTCATCCTTATACTTGATGATTGTATCACATCACATCACATCACATGTACTCAATTTGGGGGTGCTGATCTATGAATATTATCGGTGGAATGTGGTGGTATTTTTGCTGCTGGATGACAATAGCCTTTAACACAACGATTACCACATGTTGGTTTACAACCAAAGTTGCAGTCATAGTCTCACTGACAAGGCAAATGGATAACATGTCCCCTTGCCTTTGATTTCATGCACATATCTACGTACAAAAACAATATACATGGAGATAAGAAAATCATCATGTGTAGCTTGAGAAAGATTTGAAATTAAATTGATTCGAGTATTGAAAAATCATAACATAGTAATGTATAGGAAAATGGCTCATTGGGTTGAGACATGAGATAGAGGACTAAAATAAAGCATAACTTTCTAACCTGAAGCAATGGTGAAGAAAGCCAACATAAATACCAATTTGACATCAGAATTCCTTGAAGTGTCCATCTTGTTCACAAAACTTACTCTTAGACATGTTTATATACATGTGTGTTAGTAAGGTCTATTGACTTTTTTATTTACTTGATGCATTAAATGCATTAAATGTAGATGCTATGGTGTATTAATGAATACATTAAATATAAATATAACAATAAAAGATATTTGACTTCTTAACACTTGTTAAGGATATAATATAATATTTTATATGATTAAAGGGTGGGAAATGATATTTTTATATTTGAGTTCATTTATAATGGTTATTGGAATTTTATGAAATAAAATTTATAATTGACCAATCCAATCGTTGAATTGAAAGTTCTTATAAAGTAGATCAAACTTATAAAATTTCATAAAAAATCAAATACTAATTGATATTTCATCAAACTAATTTATTTTAATGTATAATATGTTTTTAAAATATAAGTAAAAGTCCACTATTAGATGACATACCTACGAATGTCCAAATTATCTGAAATTTGATGTACATGATAATGAAGGTAATATAATATGATTCAACGGTTGGATTGGTCAATTTCACATTCTACAAAAAGTTATTAATTGGTGTAAGTCTTGAAGTTTGACACCTGGTGTCAACGGATCCTGACCCTATAAAGTCATGATCCGTTGACACCAGGTGTCAAACTTCAAGACTTACACCAATTAATAACTTTTTGTAGAATGTGAAATTGACCAATTCAACCGTTGAATTGAAAGTTCTTATAAAGTAGATCAAGCTTATAAAATTTCATAAAAATCAAATACTAATTGATATTTCATCAAACTAATTTATTTTAATGTATAATATGTTTTTAAAATATAAGTAAAAGTCCACTATTAGATGACATACCTACGAATGTCCAAATTATCTGAAATTTGACATACATGATAATGAAGGTAATATAATATGATTCAACGGTTGGATTGGTTAATTTCACATTCTACAAAAGGTTATTAATTGGTGTAAGTCTTGAAGTTTGACACCTGGTGTCAACGGATCCTAACCCTATAGAGTCATGATCCGTTGACACCAGGTGTCAAACTTCAAGACTTACACTAATTAATAACTTTTTGTAGAATGTGAAATTGACCAATCCAACCGTTGAATTGAAAGTTCTTATAAAGTAGATCAAGCTTATAAAATTTCATAAAAATCAAATACTAATTGATATTTCATCAAACTAATTTATTTTAATGTATAATATGTTTTTAAAATATAAGTAAAAGTCCACTATTAGATGACATACCTACGAATGTCCAAATTATCTGAAATTTGATATACATGATAATGAAGGTAATATAATATGATTCAACGGTTGGATTGGTCAATTTCACATTCTACGAAAAGTTATTAATTGGTGTAAGTCTTGAAGTTTGACACCTGGTGTCAACGGATCCTGACCCATATAGATATATTCTTTATATATTAATATTAATTTCAGGACCTCATTTTGAAGAGTGGAGCAATCCCTTTCTCTATTCTATTAATTAGAAAATCATGTGTCACTTTCTAAATTTTCTCACTATTTTTCTTGCAATGTGTTTTTTCACATACTTCACTTGCAAATATTTTTTAACATTCCCTTAAACCTCTTACAATCTCTTAAAAAGCCTCAACCCGCCACATAGTTGCCAATGCAGTATTCCATGAGAGAACAAAACATCTTGATATTGATTGCCATCTGGTCAGAGAAAAACTTCATGCAAAGTTGTTCCATCTTCTTCCTATTACTGGCAAGGATCAACACACTCGCATTTTTACCAAGCCCCATGATCCAATTCCTTTCTCTTTCCTTCTTTCCAAGCTTGGAGTTTTGAATATCTACTCTCCATCTTGTGAGGGGGGTATTGAAGGATCATGATCAGATTTAGTTAGATAATTTGATCATGATCAAATTCAGTTAGATTCAGTTTTAGTCCGTTAGGTAATTCTGTTTGGTAATTCTGTTTCATCAGTTGTTGGTTAGGATGTTAGGTAATTCTGTTTCATCAGTTTAGTTAGTAGGGACTGATTTTAGTATAGTTGCTTGGGAATGTAGAGAAATTGATAGGAGTTGAAGATGCAATAATGAAGATGGATAAAAGTTAAAAGATTCATTAGAGGGAGGAGGAGGTGAATAAGACAAGCTTTGAATCTGGACTACATACAGTTAGAAAATGGTACAGTCATTTCTGTCAGCTAACCAAAGTTATTAGATGAAAATCGGATTGCTTAAATATGAGTGAGCTTTTTAAATCCGACTTTAATGTTGCTATGATGTGAGCCGTCCATTTTTTACTATAGACAATCCAGATCATTTTGGTAAGTGGGTATTTATGATGGGATTACATGGTGGATGAACGCGGTGAAAGAGGGACCATGTTACATGGTGAGGGGCCTTTTATGGGAGAATGATGTTGGTGACACTCTTAGAGTATCTTACTTTCTTCAATTGATAAAAATGTTGACTTGGAATTTTTTTTACACATGGCATTGTGTGATGTGTGACATTTAACAAGCCACATCATCACTTAACCTAGACAAATTAACACTAGGAAATAGTTCTTTTACAATAAATAAAAATGAGGGTTTGAAAACATTAAAAAAAGTAAAGAGGGATTAAAAACAAAAACAGACCTAAAATTTTTTTTTACTATCATCACGTTTAAAAGTTAACAATTATTTTTCTTTTCTCATATTCTATTTATTTTGTATTATTTAATTGTTATTTTTTTGGGATTCTTTTGAATTATTGGTAAAATTGAGTATTCACAAGAATAAAGAATTTAAAGAAAATATTAAAGTTTTATTTAATATTCGTAAGAAAATATTTTAATATAAAAAGGAGATCGAGGCATCCTTTTTTATTAACCTTTTATTATTCTCATCCTTGCTTGATGATTACACATCACATGTACTCAATTTGGGGGGTACCGGTCTATCAATATTATTAGCAAAAAGTGGTGGTTTTGAATGTTTTGGTGGTTCACAATAGCCTTTGACACATCGCTTATGACATTCCCTACAACGGAAGTTGCACTCAGCGTCTGAATGACAAGGCGAATGGGTAATAGGTCCCCTTGCCCCTGATTTCATGCACATATCTACGTTCAAAAACAACATACATGGACATAAGAAAATCATTATATGTGACCTGAGAAAGATTTGAAATTAAATTGATTCAACTATTGAAAAATCACAACGTAGTTATGTATAAAAAAACGACTCATTTGGTTGAAATATTAGATAGATGATTAAAATAAAGCATAGTTTCTAACCTGAAGCGATGATGAAGAAAGCAAACATAAATGCCAATTTGAGAGCAGAATTCCTTGAAGTACCCATCTTGTATTCTTGTTCACAAAACTTACTCTTACCCACGTTTATATACATGTGTGATAGCAAGATCTATTGATTTGTTTATTTATTTGATGCATTAAATGTAGATGCTATCTTTTTTTATTTATTTAATTGATGCATTAAAGTAGATGCTATATTGTACTCCTTCCGGTCCTTTTTATAAGGCACTTTACAATTTCAAGAAAGTATTTATTATCATTTTCCTTATTTGCCCTTAGTAACTTTAGTGTCTTTACAACTATCAAATAGTAGTAGTGGAGTTAGTTAATGATATTAAATAAGGGTAAAACTAGAAAGTTAAAGTATTTTTTAAAACTCCAATAAAATTAACCAACTTTAACCACTTTCATTGGTATGTGTAATTCGGTTAATAATGCCATATAAAAAGGACCGGAGGAAGTACTAATTAATACATTAAATATATATATATATATATATATATATAGAGAGAGAGAGAGAGAGAGAGGAGGGTTCAAATTACATCAGTGTAAGTTACACCAAGTCTTACACCGTTGAATAACTCTAAAATATATTGTTGTATTAAGTAATCCACCGTTGGATTGAAAGTTATTATCATATAGATCACATATATAAAACTTTATATTAATTCAATATCATTTGATATGTAGTCATTGGGATGTCTCAAGATTAACGTCATATATACATTTGAAATATATGAAAAAAAAGCACCCATTTGATTTTCAATTTATTGATGTTCAAATTTGATGAATTTTAACACAAATAATCAAGATGATGAATAAATATAATTCAACGGTTGGATTACTAAAAATCACATTAAATCTAAAGTTATCAACGGTATAAGACTTGGTGTAACTTACACTGGTGTAATTTGAACCCTCCTCATATATATATATATATATAAAAGATATTTGACTTCTTAACACTTGTTAAGGATATGATATAATATTGGGAAAAATATGTTTTTTCGTCCCTATAGTTTCGGTCAACTTTAGTCTTCGTCCTTGTACTTTAAATCCTATGTTTTTTGTCCCTAAACTTTCTAAACCCCCAGGCCATGGTCCCTGCCCGTCAGTGAGATCTGTTAACTTGATGAGCTGACTAACAAAAGTTACATGTCAGTCTCAACAGTGAGTCCTAACTAACTGACTTATCATCTAATTAACTTTTTTTATTAATTTTTAATTATTAAAATAATCATAATTACTAAATTAGGGTTTTCACCTGAGCAATTTTACCCGATAAAAAACCTAATTTCATAATTATGGTTATTTTAATAATTAAAAAATTAATAAAAAAGTTAAGTAGATCATCAGTCAGTATTTGAGACTTATTATTGAGGCTGACATGTAACTTTTGTTAGCCAGCTCATCAAGTTAACAGATCTCACTGACGGGCAGGGACCATGGCTTGGAGGTTTAGAAAGTTTAGGGACAAAAAACAAAGGATATAAAGTACAGTGACGAAAACCAAAGTTGACCGAAACTATAAGGACGAAAAATATATTTTTTCCTATAATGTTTTATAGGATTTAGGGATGGAAAATAATATTTTTATGTTCAAGTTCATTTATAGCGGTTATTGGATTTTTATGAAATAAAATTTACATATATATTCTTTATATATTATTAACATTAAATTTTAGACCTCATTTTGTATGTGAAGCTATCTCTTTCTCTAATTTATTAATTAGAAAATCATATATCACTTTTTGAATTTTCTCACTATTTTTTTTGAAGTGTGCTTTTTCACACACCTCACTTGCATATATTTTCAAACATTCCCTTAAACACCAAATAGTTGTGACTCAGTTGACAACACAAGCTGAGATTGTGGGAAGAGTTCCCAGGTTCGATCCCCACTAAACACATTCTTCGGGAGAGGCGAAGAGTCTTAACTGTGATTAAGCCTACCTATGGTTTACACCAAAAACATTCCCTTAAACCTCTCACAATCTCTTAAAAGCCGATATTTCAAAATTTAAATATTTACGATTTAATCTTTCATGTACTTTTTCTATTCTAAATCTTTTCTCAATTCTAATTTAAATCTTTACTAGAGATAATAAATATATTTTTTAACAAATACATAATAAAATTTGTAGAATACTAACATTTGCATTCATAATTGATATATTAATATTTTTATATAAAATTTATCCCCTCACCATCTATACATTAAAAAGTTTTTAATAATGAAATTATTTATTACTAATTAATCATTTTATGATTAGTTAATAAAGACAAATTTTTGGAACTGTTTAACAACTTAACAAAGCTAATTAACTTTAGGGGTCTTCATTGATTCGGTTCAATCCGATTAACCCGATGAATCAAACCGAACCAATCAAACATGTCAATGATTGGTTTGAGTAACAGATTAAAGTCATTGGACCTGTTACCTCAACTGAACCGAACCACCTCCTAAATAAAAAAAATATACTAAAAAGATTGGAAGAAAGGAGAGATTAAATATTAACATGAATTTTTATCATAGAGGAACATCAACAAGGGGTTTTATCATAGATTATCTTTTTCTTAAATGAATTTTTTTATTATTTACTAAAAAAATTTAAAAAAATAATTGTGACTATATTGACATGATAAAATTTATGATACGATTAAACCGAACCGAACCAATTCGTTTTGATCGGTTCGGTTTGGTTCGGATCACTTATAAAAAAATAAAAAATATGAACCGAACCGAACCGAATCGTTTTATTTGGTTCAAATTTGTTTTTCTTACAGAACCGAACCAAATCGACCCGTGAACACCCCTAATTAACGTCAGGATTACAATTAAGGTGCTCTAAAAATATATGAATATAAAATAAATGTTTTAAAAGCCAAGAACAAAAACCAAAGTTGATCAGAACTACAAAGACGAAAATATATTTTACCCTTTATTTTTCTAATAATTTTATTACTTTACAACAAAAAATTAACATTACATTTAAATTATGTACCGAAAGTTAAAAATTTATATTACTCATGCATTATACTGGTCTTTAGACTCATTTTTAACAAATACATAATTTCACCGGTCACACTCACACAGGCACAGCTAAGCTTAAATTTCTAACATTACAAGCCCGAATGCATCATATATGTTCTATAATTTTTAAATATATGGTTGAATTCTCTAGAATAAGAGAGTATAAGTTAACCACACTTTATTGCTGGTGACGAAAGAATAAATGTTGATTTAATTTGTCAAATAAAACAAAACAGAATTGCCAAGTGCATGGCCGTAATTTCTCATGAGACAAACAAATACATCTGCTAGTGAAAGGGTCAAATGTCCCTGTGATTGATGGACCCATAAGAAAATGTAGAATTCATAAATGCAATTTCTTTGCATAATAGACCCCTTAACTATTGGTTTGGAGTTACTCTAAAATGTTTGCGTAACCTCAAGGGCACTCTCTCAAGTCCTGAAGATGAGAACATTTCTCTTCTTTGATATGATATTCAGGAAAATATGGATTCCAATTTGGTACCGTCATTTTTTTTTTAAGTTGTTACCGTGATTAGATCTAAATCATCCGATTAAAAATCGAACGCCTCATATGTCGAGATATTAATTAATATTAAAAAAAATCTCAACATCTAAACTCTCTAGTCTTAATTGAAAATTGGACGATCCAAATCTGATAACTGCACCGACTGCAAAAATAAAGTAACTCATAAAATTCAAATCCCAAATATGATGGGCATAACTGCCTATGCATAACTCCATCGTCACCTTTGATTGACTTTTCACATGGAACAGGTCACCTGAATTTATTTTCCTTTTAAATTTAATTTAATTTTTATTATTATGATGCAAATAAAAGTAAGTACTCCACAATTTAGGTGCATCTATAGCATTAAATTTTAAGGTTGTAGGTTTCAAGATTGATAGGGATATATGTGGGAAAAGTAAAATGGCTAACTTCTATTTGATCATCTATCCTATTTGTTTTTTGACATTGACACTTATAATATAATCTACATTGACTAGTATCTTCTTACACATACAGGCATTTATAAAATTATTGGCTTCTTATGATTCCATTTATCTTCAAAGTTGGATAACAACACGTGTCACATTTCAAACCAGATTCTGTGTATCTGGGATTACCTAAAGTCAAGTCATTTCTGAGTATAAGACTATAAGGTACCCTACTCTGTGTATCAGGAATATTATCTCTTGGTCACCAAAAGAAAGGAACATTTTCTCTTCAAAAATTTCTATCTTCTAAGTCTTTATCACTAGTAGTATAATATTGTTTTAGTTTACTTGCATTTTTTTCAATCTAACAAGAAGTTGCATTTTGCTTAAAGCACAATCAATTGTGAATGCCTCTTGTCCTATTTTTAATTGTTTCTGAACATCTCTCTCAGTCACAAGCTTTAGAAAATAACAATGACCAAAGATGAATTCCAAGAAGTATAAACAAACACTCACTTTTTATATTAATTACAAATGAATACATGTAGTATACAAGTGACTCAGCTTTTTCCCCCTCAGAAAGAAACAAACCTCATAGGATGCAATAATGCAAAAGATGAGAAAGAGAAAAGGAAGAGGCTACTTACGACCATCTTCACTCTTACCAAAGAAGAAAAAAATGTAAGAAATGACAAAACTAGTGGCCCTAATTCTGTCTGTCTAATAAACTAATGCTATGCAACTGGCACTAGAATCTTTTTTGGATCTCTCCAGCTTTGCAAGCCTCACAAAATACAAGTGACAGGATGGCTTCAACTCACTAGCCTACACACACATATACTCATCATCATCCTTTTCCACAAGGGTGATGATGGACACAACCCACAAAAATTTGGGCTTACTTGGAAAAAAGAAACAAGAAAATTACAAAAAACAAGGAAGGGAAATGCAGACTTTAGTTCTGTTGTCCCCCATTGTATCAAACAGACCATACCAGGATTCTCCCCTCTCCATTAGGGAATTCCCATTGACTTTTTGTTCAAATTGAAGTGATGCATTGGTGTCCTCACTTTCTTGTATATATGTTGACCACTTTCATAGTGGTACTCATCACCTCATGTATGCTTGATTTGCAGCTTGTGGATCAACTCCAATGTAACATATCTGAATTTAGCAAGATATCAGTAAATGCATAAATGATATCCTAATTGACAAATTAGAGAAAATATTTCTAATATAGAAAGATGAAAGATCAGTATTTTACCTATCATCTCTTTGGTATAGTTGAGCATGTAGACTATAGACTTCTTACACTGTAAGATCTCCATTGTTCCTGACTCTGAGTTCCACATTCCTCAGATCACGAAGATGTTGTAAAATTTCTTGGAGAAGATCTAACCCTTTATCTCCTTTTCTCAAGGAGCTGATACAGTGCTTTAGAAACTCTCTATCTGCCTCCAGCACCTGTAATCTCTCATAAACATGATCCACTTCCTCTTCTAAAGCAAGCCTTTTTTATCCAAATTAACCTTTTCAGCTGAACTATTTTGCAAGGGGTGAAAATCTAACTCATTTTCATCTCCACTCAACTCTACATCTTCTGCTTCTTCTGTACTGATTGCATCAAAAAGTGGGAGAAGCCTCTTGGCTTTTGCACCCATGATTTTCCTCCCTTGATGATGCTTTTCATTACCATTTGCAAATCCATTTACTTGACCTTTGTAATCATCATGATCATGATATCCATTCCCATTCTCTTCACAAAGATGTTCTTTGGATATAGTATCATCAAAGCAGTGTTCTTCTTCATAATTCAATATAACTAGCTTTTCTTCCAGTACTTTCAACTGTTCTAGAATTGATAACCTCTCTTCCTCAAAGCTTGCCAATGATTCCTCCAAATATAGAACAGCATCTACTGGGGTGTTCTGGTTGCTGCATTCTTGATGGCTATAAAAGCCATTTTCTTCCTTTGCTTCATGATTCAAATCAATGGACACTCCATCACTATCTTCAGCATTGCTACAAGAGGGAGATGAAGTTCTGCTTCTTATGCTACCATCTCTTCTTGACATCATCATCTTTTCTCTTACCTCATATTCATGAACCTTTTTTCTATATATTTCAAGCTCCTTTTCTACCTCTTGCTTCTCTTTCTCCCTCTTTAGCATAAGCTCATTCAAGAGCTGCAAAGCTTCCTGGTCATACTCAGATTGTTCATCCATCATTCTCTGATATTGCAAAGCTTCCATCTGCATTGCTGCTTTCTCTTCCTGAAGCCTATTAATCATTGCCATTGTTTGATTGGCTGCTACAGCAGATGCACTTCTCTCTTCTTCTAGTTCTGCATATAGAGTCTTTAAAGCCTTCCTTTCAGATTTCAATGCTGATTTCAACTTCTCAATGGTCAACTCACCACATTCTATATCACTTATGACACTTCCATCCAATGACTCTTCTGTTCCTGATTCTTTTCTCTCAAGCAGAAATATTTTCTTGTGTAGCTGATGAAGACTCTCTACAGAAGTTGGTGTGTCAGGAATTTTGTCCTCCTCATTCTCATTAAGCTCCAAAGGTGATGAGAAGTGGTTATTTACTGTTGGCATTCTCACTTCAAGTGGCATGGCTTTAAATTCTACAAATTCTTCATCTTTGTCATGACCTAATTATGCATTGCAAATTTTATACATTAGAAAATGGTAAAAAAAAAATCATATTAGGAAGTTTTAAGGATTGACTTAAGGGAAAAGGAAGATAAGAAATTAGGGCTTACCATTATCATCTTGAGCATGAAATCCAACTGAGCTAGTAGATGAATCTTGTTGCATTCGTTGATTTGTATCCAAAATAATATCTTGACTTTGATACTCATCCACTTGATCCTGATCAGGAATTTCAGTCCCTATTGAGACATCTGCTTCAAATTCCTCACCCTGCATTTGTGATGCATCTTCACATGCTGTAGGAATAAAGAAAGTATTAGATCATTGCATATGGAAAAATGAAATAGAAAAGAATAATAGTAAAAAAAACTGAGTGGACTTGCTAAGGAGGAAATAATTACAACCTAAAGAAACATCTGAACATAGCTCTCCATCTCTTCTTTCAATGTTTGCTTCAACATTATCATTCTTAGGCAAGTCTTCAGCTGTTTGATCAAATCTCACATCTTGATAATTCTGCTCCAAAATTTCTTCATCTACTTGTAACTCTGAGGACTTCCCTTCAGTCCTTAATAATTGAGCTGATTCAACCCCATTAGGCTTGAAAACATTTTTATTCTCCTGACATGAAAATTCTGTCACAATATCCCCAGAAATGTGCCAATTCTCAATAACTGGTTCAGCTTCTGCATCAGTACTCATATCAAAGTCCAGAATAAAATCTTCACTGCTAGTGAGACCTTCACCCCCCACCTTATATCTACTTTGATTTCCTTTTTCTGTGGCAGGGGAGTCAACCAATTCAACAGGAATCAATCTGCAATCATCACCATGAATGAAAAATTCCAGATGTTTGGGTGGAATTTCCTCAGTTACCTCTCTAGTGCATTCAACTTGAGCAGTGGTCTCCTCACAAGGTTGATCACCATCCTCTGGCTCAGGGACATTCAAAGTTTCCTCTTTGAAGGTTTCTTTCTCTTTCTCTGCATCCAAATCCAACTTGGAAGTTTCATCAGCCACAGTTTCCTTGCCATTATCACATACAGAACAATCACAACTCTCCTCTGCTTCCACTTCTTTTCTATCTGAACCCTGTTCAACCTCAAACACCAAGTGACTTCCCCTGTTTTCTTCAGTGCTCTGTTCATCTTCATGATGATCAAGTACAAAATCCGATCTGCTGTGATCTGAGTGATCACCATCATCAATCTCTGCATCAACCCCACGTTCTGTAATCAAATTCTGTTTCTGATCATAACCCAAAACCTCCAGAGAAGGCTTAATCAGAATGCAAGGAGGGTAGAATCTGCTGTCTAAGTTGACACCACAGCAAGAACACCTCAAAGCCTCCTCCACTTTCTCAATTGCCTTATCATCAGCATCATGAATCATACCTATTTGCTTCATCCATGGAAAGAAACCAAAACTCTTAAGATAATTTGGTTGGGATGAGGATGAGCATTCCTCACACATGTCTTCTGATTCAGCCAGTTTGTGATGATTGGAGCAGAAACCCAATCTAGAAATCTCAAGGGCATGAGCTTCACACACAAGATCTTTGCAAGAATTCTTGTTCTTTCCAGGCTCTAGGATATGATCGATTCTGGTACACCATATGCAAGGCCTTTTAAGGCCAAAGAAATCAGCAAACTTTATGATCAGATAAGAAAACAGAGAATTTAGAAGGAGGAGGATGATCAGAATCCATTCAAGAATGGCATAGACAAGAACAAGGGTGATTTTGTTGGTATTTCTATTCAACATGGTAGCAAACTTGTTGGCAGCCATGGTTGATGCTGTGTTTTTGCTATGTACACAAAAGAAAAAAAGGTTTATCTAGAATATCAGATTGGAACCTAAGCAAGTAATAGAAAGAGAAACAGAGAAGTTTTAGAAGACAGAGTTTTCAGACAAGATGTCAAAACTGTATTTTGGGGTGTCTGTGTGTGTGAGAGAGAGAGAAAGAGAGAGAAAGAGTAGAATAGAAGTAGAGAGAAAGTTGTTTTATTTAGACTCAGTTATAGGCGGTTTGAATTGAATAGAATGACAACCAAAGAAGACTGAGCTGAGGGGGAAAAAGAAATGTTCTTGTGTCAAAAAAAAATTAAAGAATGTTATTTATTCCAAGGCTCCAAGGCATTATTTATGAGACACTTTTTGACAAAAATGAACCATAACACCTAATAGTTCACTAATTTCTCTAGAACAATCAAGTGTTGATGTATGCCTTATGGCAAGATTATTGTGAAATTGAGCAATTTTGTGATAAAAGATGTAAACTTTCCTTCTGTGATCACTGCTTTATGTGGATTAGTATTTTGGGATCATATAGTTTAGGTTTGTGATGAGGTTTTTTTTTTCCTAAGGTCTAGAATTTTCTGAAGGGCAAAAATCTTATTTTGATAATCCCTGCCAGCTCCACTTCAAATTTTCTATTGAGGGAGCAAATGGAATGGCCCACTAAACCACACACATGAGCTGGTGGACCAGTCCCAAAGTAAGGGGTGGGACCTGTTACGGCTACAGATGCTTGAGTTCATTATGCGGGTATGCTTCCTTAGAGACTTTGTGTTTTTTATATCAATATTTAATTTAATATAATTTTGCCTCCTTCCAACCAATGGATTATGTATTAAATCAAACTCTATTTTACAAGATAACTGCTTAAAACTTCACTTATTTTACTTTGTCGACAAGCCTGTTTTATGCACCCGGGTGACACCTGGTGAGAGAAAGCTGATAATAGCTTCAACAAATGGAAGACATTACAAGAAAAGTATTGTCTTTTGTTTTTTTCAATCAAGAATTTGAGTTATTATCAACTGCTGGTAAGAATTAATTGAGCTTAACTAATGATATTGAATTTGAATAATATTTTGGCATTGTGATAGATAAAAAAAAAATAAGAATGAGTTAGCTAGCCAACTTTAACTCTAGTTCATAACCACAATGCACAAATTTAGTATGGGTTTAGTTTCCATCAAAATTACTCTATTAAGTGTGTGTTTGGTTTAATATAAAATCAGGTTTTAAACGTTTCAATGTTTGAGACGTGGTTTTACAATAAACCAAACACACACTAAAAGTAGCGTAATTTTGGTTTAGATTTACGTGTGTATTTGGTTTACACTCAAATCACGTTTTCAATTGTGTTGGCTCGGATTCACATTTAAAACGTGATTTTGGAGTAAACCAAACACATTAATAGTCAGTAACATTTACTTAGATCCAAATTTATAACTGATTTTGATAGAAACCGAATTTATTGTTAATTTTACATTATTCTACTTTTAATTATTGAATTTCTATGTCATAATCAACTTGCCTGTGCAAATAATGTATTCAATTATAACATTTTTATTGTATTCTTGTCCCCTTTCCATTAATTTCACGTTGGATGTACAATAAAATGAGTCACTAGTTAGGTAATCCTATGCCTATGAAGTGACTAGTTATTTTGCTCCAACAAGGATGAATTTGGCTTTTGGGTTAGGGCTGCACCGCCCCTCACCGACTTGTTTCCATGGCTCCCCATGTTTTTTCTAAAATAATGAAATGACAATTCAAAATTTGTTCCCATACGTTATCAAATTCATATGTACTTTCAAAAATAATATCTACATTTTTCATCTCTTTTATGAAAGGAATCTATAGCTAGCATAGTGAATGTTGTGCTTTGGCCCTCCATATTGCTTTTGCTTTAGTCAAGTCTGCACATAAGTTTTTCAGTGTCTCATTTGGCCCTACTTGTTATAATTGAGCAGATACCTCACCCTCCCCCACCCCCATTGTTAATATAATTCACCTAAATTAGGTTTCCATTATCAAATTTATTCAATACATATATGCCAGCTCAAAGCAAATCAAAAGGAAATGTGATCACACTTTTTGCACCTGTTGATAATAATATTTGAATCCACAAAGCATCAAAATATCCAAAAGTACAAATTTTAGATGCAAAATTATGGTTTTGTCAGAAGGTAAAATGGAAGGTAGGTAGGTATTTTTTGGTTTGAATGTAATCCTGTTCGAGCCGTACATTACATTATGTTGATTCACACGATTCAAATTTGAGACGTTGTTTAAAGAAAATCAAGCATATATAACTTAATAGGTAAGTAGGTGTTTGTTTCCATATAATATGGTCAATTGGGAAAAACTAAAGAGGAGTAAGGCAACCCCTCCCTAATATTAATGTTTGACATATATAAAAAATGAATAAATTCATCAA
Organism: Sesbania bispinosa; assembly: GCA_026901365.1. Taxonomy (NCBI): domain Eukaryota; kingdom Viridiplantae; phylum Streptophyta; class Magnoliopsida; order Fabales; family Fabaceae; genus Sesbania; species Sesbania bispinosa. The sequence goes on from QLOH01000053.1 coordinate 1,932,126, forward strand.
AGTTTATAGAACGCATGTTGCACACATCAAATTTATTTAAATTTTCACATAAAAAATATTTGTGCTTATTGGTTATATTATAAGTAATGTAATTTGAAAATTAATTAATGTAAGAGATGCTAAGAGTATTAAATGAAGGCTGGATGAAAGTATGGGACCATTTATGATGTATTGGTGATTAGGAAGAAGTGCAAGAAGCAAAGCAAAAATAATGAAGAAAAAAAGTTTAATTCAAAGCTAGACTATCTTTCGTGGAAGGAACATCAAAGCTAAACTCACTTTTTAAAGTTAATTACAAGTGGGAGCCCTCAATTGCGCTTCTCAATCCCAATTTCCCCAATTATTCTAACCAAAGGACCATCAACCATTTAAAATGTGGGATCAAAAATAGTCATTTGTTTATGTTGGGAGTCCTAGCTATTGCTCTTAATCAATTCAAATATTTCCTTCATTGTGATCAAAAGATTATCAACCATCTAAAATGTTAAACAAAAGTGGAGCTGAAAAAAATGTCATTTTTGTTCAACTTTGCAATTCAAGAGGCTAATATTCCCATGCTTAGAACACAAGACATGATTCAAAAATTTCACTAAAAATAAAGTTAAAAACCATGTGAATATAATAAAAAGATTAGGTTGTATTAGACTATTGGTCCACTCATTGTTAAAATAGTCTAATTTATGGGCAAAATAGCTCCTAGTAAAGCTTTATTGAAAACTTCAAAATTGGCGACTTTAAGCTAAAAATGAACGCATGAATTGCATTTGTTGTCTAAATTGCTAAATTAGATTGGGACCCTTAGGCTTCATCTAAACGGCTTGCGTGGGTACAAAGACATCACCCAACAAAATTAAAATTATAAACTATTATGAAATGAATGTGGAAGTATTTTGCTTAATCCTGCACATTAATCATATAAATGGACCCTGTTTCCCATTTCCAATGATAACCATTAAAACCTTATTCTAAGCTATATCATGAAAATAACGTCCTTTAATTAGACTCTACTTCTACTTTTGGATTTTTTTGGGGGGAGACGAAATGGGGTTGCAAAAATCTAATTAGAATGTACTTATTCTTTTAATTTTTTTGAAAAAAGGACGTGGTATAGTTATAGTGCTGAATAGAAGAACATGATGGGTGACATAAGAGAGGATCTAATTCCCAACATTATTATTGCATTCCAATCTTAGATATTGGAAAATTGGTTAATTGAATTTTAAGCTAATTAGTGTCTTGAAGTTAGTTTACCAATACAAAAATCATATTCTAACTAACTAAATATAATGCTATGTTGTGTCTTTGATTTGGAGCCGTAATGGTAAGAGTGACTTGGAAAGGCTAAATGGCCTACAAAAGATTGGACTACTGTTATATATCTCTTTCATTCTATTTAACTAGTTCTATCATAAAGTATCAATGTCCTCTTATAGATGAGATAAGCATGGATGATGGTTAGAATGTCAAAATCTTTGGTTCGCTAACAAAAATGGGGGTAAATGATTTTTTTTTTGAAAAAAGATTAACCACACTTTAGAATGACTAAAATTTATATAATTGAATATTAACACATTATTATTTCTAAATAACCAGTTTTGAGATTTACTTAACGCATATTAATTCAATGGTTACTACCGAGTCTTAGTGTGAGGATTAATTGATATGGAATTGTTTCAGCTTAACAAGTAATTTTGGGTTTTTTGATTTATACCATAGATATTCTTTATGAGAGGTAATCCTATGCAAGCCGCGAACATCCATATCATGGTAGAACTAGCTCTCTCAACGGATTTTTCTATCTACAAAACTTAAAGTCGAAACCTTACTTAAATGAAATCAAACATATACCATTTAAATATTAAAAATTTAATAGAGAGAAGTACACAAAATTCCTATACTCTTAAGGGAAAAAAAAAACTATTTTGAATATTTAAAATAGAGTCAATAGTGAGAATAATCTCCATGCTATACCTTAATCTTTCAAATCATAATGAAGATTCACGTATGGACAAAGAACCCATAACAACTTTATGCTTTGGTTTGGTTACAGAAAGATGGCATGTAGTTATCTTTGTGCATCCACAGTATCACTATGTATCACAACCAATAAGCAACAAAACCTTGATTGATATTTCCTATATATATATATATATATATATATATATATTAGGCATCAAATATGGATTTGAATGATACCGACATCATGTCTATACAACATCTCAAAAGAGTGAAAGGACATCTGCTGATCAATGGATTGGAGACTTATTTCAGTGCTCTGTATTTCTGATTTGATATAATTTTATTTTAACAATTTTAAATTTATTATAAAACTTGGTTGGAGGGTGAATTGAAATTAGACTCACTCCTACAAAACAAATTAATCAGACACCATTCTATTCCTTAATCATTTTAAAAGCAAAATTAACTCTTCACAACAACAATCAGCTAGCATCAGATCATTCAGATGGGACAAAAATTGCCCAAACTAAAAGAGAATATAATTGAGGTGTTTGGTGTTAGAAATGGAATCATGCAATCAAAACAATCTTAATCCATTATATGTCATTTTCAAAATTTTAAAACTTTCTAATACATTTTCTAAGACCAAAAATTAATACTAAATGAAACTTTTATTTATTCACTTACAAGATCAAAACTAGGAATAAAACTATTCAATGGCATAATCCTAACATCAGACGTGACAACTTTCAACTCCTAATAAATATGCTTGATTAAGTCTTGATACCCATATTGTTCAGTAAATTAATTAGCTAATGCATTCAACCTTATCACTTGTTAGAATATAATAAAACTATTATTAATAAAAATGCTTCCTTATATGTCACCAACAAGCACATAGATAAAGGATCGTTTGAGCTGATTGTGATTTTCAATTATTGATTTTTAAAAAATTTCAATCAAATTTTTATAATCTAAAAATTAAAATTCACATTTTGTGACTTTTAGTTAACAGGGGCTGATTCATCTTAAATGTGTGAAGGATAGTTGCAGTTTTAAACAAAAATAAAAGTCAAATAGGGGAATATCCTATTTATTATGGGGACATTTAACTTCTAAATTAATTCATATTTAATAAAATTCTATAGTGGCTTCAGGCTTTTACAGTAGTTGATCATTCAACCTTGAAGTATAATACATCTATGTTAGAAGCCAAAAGACGGGGGAAAAGGTTGCTAATAATATTCATGCTCAATTATGATACAAAATAGTGCATCTCACACTAAGTTGTGTTAGCGTTTAATTAAATAAATAATGCTGTGATCCCCATATTCACTTTTTCAAAATGATTATACTACATGTTTCTCTGCTCCTAGCTGTTTAAATATTATTGCAAATAATTTTTTACTATAAGAAACAAACTTTACAGGTTCATATTATTTTCCCCCTTTTGTAATCCAAAGTTGCAAAGTTCAATGAATCACATTGAAATAAACATGCTATAACTCAATGACTTGAAGCATCTGTGGAGTCAGAACAATCCTAGCCATCAAAACATAAATTAATTGAGACCTATATTTTAAATGTTTGGATATACAAATATAATATCAACACACTGAAAAAGCAAATCGATATACTTAGGTATTAGCAAGATTCTAAAATGCTAATTTATTTCATCTTTAGGCAGCAAAGGTACATTAGGAATACTGCCTTTTTCTTTTTCTCTTATTTTAAAACTTAGGATTCTGTTATAATAAAAAAATAAGGTAACAGAAAGAAAGTAAGAATCATGGAAGTGTTGGCTAATAATAGGATACCACTCATGGTTCCTTAACCAATAATAAATATAAAGATTAAATAAAACAAGGGGGAAAGGGCAAAAAAAAAATAAAAATGAGAAATCTAAGTTACATGAAAGGATGTGGTAGTAATGATGATGACTTCAAAGTGTTGGAATATGTGGGACAAGGTGTTCTTTATTAACCTTGCTTTTTATCCCCATTCATTCTTAACCCTATGCTTTCTCTTTGTTACCCTCTCTTTATCTTTTTCTATCTCTGTATCTACCTTCCCACACAAATATACACACGCACAGACGCACGGGGAAAGAAGAGAAGAGGTAACTAGTATCATGAAAGTAATACATATGCACCATACTACGATCATAACTATAACTTCATGTGCTCAATCAAGTACTTGTTACCCAGTAAACACTGCTTGATCATTCAACTTGAGACAATAGCCTCTTTTTTCCCCTTACAAGACAGACCTACATTTTATGTCTTTCCAACACTTTTTAGAAATATACATATATATTTATGTGATTTTATTATTAGTAGTATTATATTGTATATCAAACAATTTATACTATAGTTTAATTATGTGTTGCTACTTCACCAAAAGACAAAAAAATATGGATGAAAATTAAACCCAAAACATGTTAATGTGCAGTTTATTACAAAAGGAATCTATAGACCATGTATATAGAATAGAGAAATGTTTGTACAATAAATAAATAATATATACAATCAAAAGAGATAAAAGAAAAAAAAAAGAAAGAGAAATGTGGAATGCGATAGGTGATGTGATGGAGAGAAATAAAAAAAAGTGTGTTGTATAAGTTGTATGTTTTTTGTTGTATTAATAGTTAATCTCTATAGAATATAGTATATGGCTATCTTAGATTAGCTAGGACCTAACTGATCATGACATGCAGACCCTACCTGAACCCTGTATGGAAACTGAATTTGGATCCAATAACCTACCTGAACCCTGTATTTTAGATAACAAAATTAAAGTGTTAACTACTAGAGAGAATAAATTTTCCGATATATGAAGTCGAATTATCCAAAGGCATACATTTTATATTTTAAATTAAACCATATTTTCAACATTTCTGTTTTTAAGTATACACCTTAATCCATGGAAATTAAATATCAAATCTTACATAACCAATTGGTGTCCATGTTCATCAACAGCCAAGGGTACTCTAAACTCATTTTATTTTACTCAATAATTCGTAGACTATAAATTTCAGGTGCAGCAACTAACAGTGAGACACATTATCATCTATACAATCCCAGAATACAGGGTATATTATGAACATGTATAAAAGTGTTAATGTGTTTGGAAGTGGGGAAATATTCAAAGAAAGCGATCCCACCATGATGATGCAAATGATGAAATACATTGTGTGTTATCTTGATTTTACAAGGCACACCTTCCATTCCAGAAGACATCTATCTAGCAACAAATGAGTAACTCAATTACAAAAAAAGGCATAAAAACCAACTTGATTGATTAAATACATTACATCTCCAAAAAGGCATTCTTATAACAAGCCTGTGTTTCCAAATGGATTGTTATTCTGTGGGTGAGGAGCAATGGGATTTGGAGGAAATGCCCCAAATCCTGCATCTGCAAAGGGATTTGCTGGGTTCATCAACATATGCTGCTGTGGTTGTGGCTGTGGCTGAAACGGTTGGTAAGGACCAAATGGATTTGCTTGCTGTTGCATTGCTGCCATCTGGACAGCAGGTGGGGGAGGGATGCTGCTTGATAAAGCAAATGGATCTTGCACTTCAAATGGATTTGGGGCTGGTGCTCCATAAACCGGTTGCTGTGCTCTATATGCTGCTTCATCGTATAAGCTGTTAAGAGTGAGAGAGTCCAATCCACCAGCCTAACATTCAATAACCAAAACAGGATAAACAAGCTGAAGCTAGGGAGATTTATGTTATTCTCATCTACACTACATTTCATCAGATATAGTGATATTAAATATTAGCATATGGACCCTAACGGTATCAGAAAATGCATGTATTCATAGAACAAATGACTTATGATGAACAATTTAGAGTGGATGATTTAAACAATCATTGGCAACTTTGATAAATAGCTTACACTCCTTGTTAACATTATGTCTGTCGAAAGAATACATTAACAACAAATCGTATGCATCATGAAATTATGCATGATAGTGCAATCAAATAATTTCTTCAACAATGTAATTTCATCAGTCAACTGATGAATAATTGAGATACTATCATGTTTAGCATGCATGCCATAATAAACTCAATATTTACCAGTATAAAACTAAATAGTAAAATACTACATACCTTAGAAATCATGTGGTACATTAATTTTAGGAGAAAATAATGGAGTGTAAACTATTTTTTATTAATATAAAATATAAATCTCCTGTGTGGTCTACACTATCAGCTTTTAATCCAACAGCGAATTCTGTGCATAGATTTCAATTGCATAACTTTGACTCTACACTAATATCAATTTGTATGTACATGAACAATCTAGAAAGGTCACATGAAGGTCCTACCAATTGTCTGTCTGTGACTGAAGAAATATCAGTACTTGGAGTGCTGACAAGGGCAAGCTCCCATCCGGTTGGATCAAAATCCTTAGTTTGAGCAGCACTTGAGTTAAAAGCTGATGTAGTTCCTGTATGCACAAAACAGTCACATTGTATAGACAATAAAAAGAATCCATTAAACCTTGCTTAAGCAGCGGAGTTTGAGAAGAAACCCAAAAACAAAGCTCACCCGTGTCAGTGGGGACTATGGCTAGGGCAAGAGCATTGCTTTCCTCTATAGAAGATGCATTAGGTGCTGTGTCATTCAATCCCTGCAACAAGGGCAGGAATAAGGAAACTTGTAAAAACAAACTAACATATAGCTTGGATCCAATAACTTACCAGTAAGTCCCCAGTCTCAAAATTGTTGTGAGACGGAGGTGGAGGAGGAGGAGGAGGTGCAGGCTCAGAATTGGGGACAACATTATTATCAATAGGATCTGATGGTTCCTGTTCTTCAGGCAACTTTGTGTCTTCAATTGCAAGAACTTCTTCTGGTCTGTAAGTCAATTGAAGCTGTTGATACAGAACAATAAATTATTGGTCTGGAACTTAAATGTAAAATAAATATTTCAAGGAAGTGTACATTGATGTGTAGCTAATGTTAGCAAAACCCTAACAAACCCAAATTACAAAGGAACTGTGACAACTATGCTCTATATAAACACACTAAATGATGCACTAACCAATGGCTCACTTGGAACTGAAACCACTCGCGGTGCCTCCTTAATGTACTCTTCCATGGTTGTAAGAAAGATTGCGGAGGCTACAAAGACAAACAATAAAAACAATGGGAATCCTATATTAAAAATGAACGAATTCATTAAATCAAAGCATGAAAATGCCACAACTACAAAGACATACCTCTCTTAAGACAGGAAACTGAAAATTCCTAGCAAGTTCCAATCCTTTGCAAACTTCATAGAAATCAGAGAGACTTGTTGCCTGCAATAAGTTTGGTCTTTTACTGCAAGCATCACTAACTTAAAAGCAAAGCCTAGTGGTTATCTGAAAGAGATACAAGCAGGGAACTATCACCTGCTGACCCGCACGTTTATAGGCTTCGAGGGCTTTAATAGCTTCATGTCTTGGCATCTCAAAAACTACAAGGAAATGATCACTTTTCAATATAAAACATTTTATTTAAACTTGATAGTAGATATTCATCACATTAGATAATGATTAGCCAATTTACCTTATCAACAAGATTGATAATGCCATCATTAATAGCAACAATAAATCTTAAGCCTCTCTTTCAGTACCTAGAATGAGCAAAAGAGCCAGATCAATAAACAAAAAGCAAGTAATTTAGACGCATGTAATACAACAAATTTAAAAACTATATACCTCCAATACTAATTACAAATCTAACAAATAGATATGAAGAAAAAACAATGCCTCATTAACCAAGAGGATGATTAATAATGTCAACCCCCAAATTCACAACTATTAACAAGGGAAGGGGATTTTAACCATGGTAACAAATTGTCATCATAACTGCTGTCCCTAACCTAAACAAAGCATTAGACTGGAGACAATTTGAAATCAATCCAACATTAACAACGACCTAATCTGGAAGATATTCCCAGTCCACTTAAATGGAAAAAGAGTCAATAAATGGTCGTAGATGTTTGAAAGTTACTCCATTCAAAGCTTAAATTCTAAGTCCAATAATTCACATTTTCGTTGTTGTAACTCCACATAAATAGAAATGAAAGAGAAACTGTTCCATAACTTTGAAGATAAGCCAATTTTTCAGTCAATCAAAGAATCCCCCATAAGAAGTTTCCCACCCATATATAAAGTCTCTGTCAGAAAAATCTAATATAAATGGAATGACTAAGAGGGTCTTAGATAAATAGACAAGTCATACCAGAGCCAGAGCGTATTGTATCACATAATTGCTAACAGCTGCTCCTTCTGGCTGTGAAATTCAGCATGCAGTCAGTTTGAGTTATTAAAAAAAAAGGATAATGAATATCCACATGTTTAATAATATTACCCGGCAACCAACAAGTCGATATAGCAGCTGCTGTAAGGCAGGCAACTGCTCCAATAGCTCCTCACTATCCAAATCCCTAGTCCTGCTGTACCCCTGCTTGAAAACAAATAACATGAAGACTCCAGAAACAAACACAATGTACAATAACAAAGATACATGCTTCAAAAAAGCAGATAGATAACTAATAACAAGTCCATAAATCCACAACTAACCATTTAGAAGCTATTAACTATGTCAACCAGCAATGCAAACCAATTTAAATAAAAAAAAAAAAGACAATTACAATAAGTAAATAAAAGTATTATATCAAATTTCTTCCTCCCTAATAAATTATTTCCTTGCAGAATTCTACCAGTGACAGGTGAATTTTCAAGTTGAAAAGGAGGTTAAGTTAATCCTTAGGTCCCTACACTATTTCAAGATTTTATATGTATGTAACTATGTCTTTATTATTTCAAGTCTCTTTAAATGGCTCTGCTGTTAGAACAACATTAGACCACCATGACTGGAGGAGGGACCCAATTACAAATTAAAAATTTCTAATTGGGATCATATCTCTGATACAGAAAGCATTTGAAATAATACTGATAACTCTCAACACCTGAATACACATATTTGACACATACCAAGCTTTTCACTCATAATTGGATGAGTGTAGCCAAGGAATGGGTGATTGTGAGAGGAAATAGTATTAAGGGTTAAGACAATATCAGATGCTACATACTTGAAACTTGACCTTTATCACAAAGAGTGTAATAACTGTTTATTGAAATTACCTTCTCCTGCCCTGGGGCAGGCTTGGGTAAACGCTCAGCTTCAATATCATACTTCAGAATCCGAAAGCATTCAGTCTTTCTTCCAAAAATAATGCATAAGTACGTACCCATGCAGAACAATCCCAAGCTGAAAGCAAACAAAATCATTCAGGCAAATAAATTATACGAGTCATTTTAAATATTGATGCAAAACTATCATTCAAAGAATAATTGCTAAAAACCTCTAACTTGAGTTCAAATGAATAATAACAACAAAATATAAAAATGATAAGGTCAAAGAATTAACCAATTGGGCTAGAATCATCCTTAAAATTTGAAAGCTGCAGAATTCGTCCTCTCTGGGAGAAATTCAGAAGTTCTTCTCTGAAAGTTGGATCACCCTCCCTCAATAACCTATGGATGACTATCAGTGTTTTCAGCGCCACCTGTGAACAATACAAAGGGAAGTGAAACAAAAAGATATCTACTATTAAACAATTATGAGCTAGGACAATTGAGACTCATAAAAATGACATTGCATGGACCAGGTGTAAATTATTTTTATATCATCCTTAGACAACCTGACCTGAGGAATGATGAGTGCTATTAGATACTCAATTGAGATATAAATAATCAAAACACCTTAATCAATAATTAAAATCATGTTTCATATGCAGGACTACCACTCCATGTTCATTCCAAGGATTTCAACCAAAAATTATAGAATGGAAGTAGATAAGGGATGGTAATTTCATATCATGGGATCCCATTCCCTCCAGACAGATAGACATAGGAATCAACTACTGAGGGGGGTCAAACTATATTTAAATAAAAGAGCAGTGATCATTCATATCACAAATTTCATATATGATTAAAACAGTCATATTTTTCAACAAAGAGAGAGGAGATGATTTGTACCATGGTTGTTAAATCATGAAGTCCTATGCCTTGGATTGTTTATTCTATTGAATGGATATTCAAGTTGACACCACAAATTTTCCTTTTTCATTCATGTGAATCTGCTGAAGCTTCCTTTTCAAATTTCTCTTTTTACCTATGTGAGTCTCTTACTTGTAGAGTAAAAACTCATCTATAAATGACAGATTAGCCAACAAAATACAAACTTACCAACCCAATTAGTGACTTTTAGTACTATATGGGCCAATAAATAAGTTTCATGCTACCTACAACAGAAACTAGAATGACAATTGGGGGCACCAAGCCACCGACTTGTCCCCTCTTCATGCATCCTTGCTCCTAGAGAAGTAGTATAGGCATTCCATTTCCAAGCCCTACATTATGGGATTTAATTTGTCTTTTCTAAATATCATCATTAATTTTATTAATACCAACTATTCCCTCCTAAAATTTAAGCCACCTAACTGGCTAAGTCCCATTGGATGACCCTTTCAGTGTGTAACATAGAGGAGGATACATGCACAGAATAAGGTAAGGAAATGGAAATAGGGAAAAACAATGAGAACTTGAGCATGAGACTATATTGTTTACTGTTGCATATCTAACATGAAATGTACATGCTTCCACTTGTTCTTAAAAATAAAAGGTTGCTTTTTTCTTCTTAGGTACACAAATTTATTCTGACCCAGTTCTGAAATTTGAACTTGAACATTGTTCCTAAAAATGTACACTCATATTACAATATGTGAGATATACATGAGATCTGAGATAAATTAAACTTTTTAGTTTTTCTAAAGAGGGGAATTTATGTATGTAATTAGATCAACTTTGATTCCATTCCACATCAATTCCAAGTATCAAACACATTCATTCCTAAACCATCAGATTATGAACTAGTAATGGTCATCTCATTCCATTTCCATTTCACTCTCATTCTAAAGAATCACCATGTCGTGTGTACCACGTGCTGTAAGAATATTCCCATATTTTGCATATGTTCCTAAGTTCAACCGCTTTTAAGTTTTACAATTATATCAGGGGAGAAAAGCTGATCATTGCTTTTAAAAGGCTAGAAAACAGAAAGCAAAAAGAAACTACAGAATTTTAAAAAAAATAATCAATGGTGGGGATAAGGGATTAGCCACCAAGGAGTGTACTCAAGTGATACGAAGTTGGGAGCTCTACCTAGTGTCCATTAAGGGCACAAGAATGAAAAGGAAGGCTGGACATCAGATCAATGCTTGATCCTCTAATAATTTATGAGAAACATAGAAGATGAAGCTTCCTAAATGTTGGGAATTAGTGGGTTCAAATTTCTTTTGACATACAATAAACTTACAAGACATATCTATCTAAAGCAGCAGTGCATAATTTCAACAGAATGTAAGGAAAAATGCTGCTTTTTAGTAGTAACAAGAATTGGAATTATCAAATAATTCGATCAGCTATCTCACATCCTTAACCAAAACCGATTTGAATCCTTCTAGAAATTTCCTTTCACCATTTAGTGTCATCTAGGCCACATGCCACAAATCATTATGAAATAATTAGATTTTTTGGTCACTCCGAAACTACATATTAAAAAAGTTTAAGCTGTCTTAGACAATATTTTCCAAGTTTACCTTCAAGTAAAACTACTTTAGAGCAGATTTTCATTACTATCTAAGTTTCAAAGCTTCTCTTTATGATAACCCCCCATTATCATTTTAAAACCTTTGGCTAGATGTGAATGTCTCCTATGGATTTAGAGCACTTTCTATAAGTTATTTTTAAAGTCTTTGGAATTAAAAGTGAAAAACAAGTTTTTTGCAACTTCCATATGATAACCCAGCAAGCACAACTAAGTTCTCTGCACAAAATCCAATTCAAGACTTTGCTTTGCGGCCATATGGTTTCATGTTCTTATAAGCAAGTAAGATTTAACAAATATGAATGTCTCTAAATACTTCGGTATGGCCCTTGAAAAGTGAATTAAAGCTACCAGAAATCGAATGCTCAAACAAATAGCATAAATTGCCAACTATTTACTTGTAAGTCAAGAAAGTAAAAACTCACATTTGTCCATTATATGACATCCACATTTCTAACAGAAAATACTATTGAGTTTGATAGCGAGAAACTACTTCCAAATTATTAAGTATAGGTATATAAAACTCAGAAACACCACAAAACCAACACCAGCCCATTAAGTGAAAAGGGGAAAAAATCAGATTCACATTCATTTAGTAATATGATGACCAGATTTCTAACAGGTAATGTTGTTGAATTTGATAGTAAGGAACTCCTACAACCAAATTATGAAAAGTAGGTATGGAAATTTCAGAAATGCCCCAAACCCAACACAAGCCCTTCATTCAAGTAAAAAAGAAGTCCATGCCCAAGATAATGCATATAAACAAGTTATTGCATTCTCAACAAAATCAAATTGTATGTTGCATCATATCAATGGATCACATAAACTGAATTAAGTACCGTCCAATTCGCGTCTTGGCCAACCGACGGGAAAGTGCGTGAATGCAGTAAGCAACATCAGCCCTGGGTCGAACAGCAGAAGTTGCAAACAGAATTTCTACAATAAAACCAAAAAAGATGCCAATTTATCATCGCCCCATCACAAAATGAAACCTAGAATTCGGATCTGTAAAAATCACTCACTTCTGAGGTGTCTCTCTTTAGGAGGACACTCGACGTGGTTCGTGGCTTTGACTATGGCAACGTCCAAATCCTAACAATAGGAACCAATCAAACCACCCCACATCACAAAATTCATCAAAAGAAGAATGAAATTTAATCAATCATAAAGAAAATAGAACCGATTACATGAAAATTTTCTGGCATCCCCCAAAAAAAAAAAAAACTATCTTTAGAAAACGAAGAAAAGGGAAAGAAAAAGGGTACCGCGTAATCGCTGTTGACATGGGCAAGACCCACTTTGGTGGAGTCTTGATGGCACCATAAGCTCTTCTCCAAGACTGAAGCGTACCAGTTTCTTGTTCAGCGCTGATCTCTCTCTCTCTCCTCTCTCTCTCTCTCTCTCTCTCTCTCTCTAGAGTATTGGGGGCGTGCGATGAAGAGAGAGAAAGTGAGGAAGGTAACTCTTTGGCTTTGATCAGAGGGAAGAATCGAATGCAATTCCGACAAACCTTGGCTTTAGCGGCCCCTTCCCTTCCCTCGCTGTGCTTCATCATCATTTCATCCCAATTTTATTTATTTATTTATTTTGGAAGGGCAACTTTTTATTTATTATTTTTTGGGTGTTTTATTTTATTGCTACTATAGTACTACTACAGTACAATTGGTGATTAGTGATTACTGGCTATGGCAATTACGAGCATTGATTGCGTATATAAAGTGATTACTAGTTCAGGAAAAGGAAAGGAACTATATGTGGGTTGGCCTCACTCCCCAATCACAAAGTGAATTAGCTGTTAAGGAATGGCTGCCTTGTCCCCCGTCCCCCCATTTGATTTATTTATGAAAATTATATTTTAAACCTCAGGCAGGGTAACATAGTATTCGTCCCCGTACCTGTATTTTTAAAAAAATTTGGGCGTGGACAATAACTTTTAGTGCCCGTCCTCATACCCGCTGGACACCTATATGTCTGTACCTGTGTCCGTTACCCCGCACTTTTATTAAGTAAAAAATTAACAACTTACTAAAAAATATTAATTTAAGAAAACTATATCTCAATTGAAAAGTTACTCGAAGATCGTCCAAACATAATTTTAAATATCAATGATACAACAATTTAATTACATTGAAACACAATATGTTAATGTTTTCAAAAAACAATGATCTAAGTTCAAAATTTTATTAAATATTACAATATACTTCTTCACGTCACACAATTTAATAAACTCGGATATCATGTGTTAGAATTGTCAAGATTTGTAAAAAAAAATGATTATTAACATTGAATTAGTTATATATTATATATTATAAAGTAAAAAAACACAAATAGATAGTTATAAAAATATATTTTTTAATTTATAATATATTATATAAAATATGCATAAATATATTAGATATTTTAATACAATTAATATATCCCTATATATAATTATATATGATATTTTTTATTAATAATTATTTATATATATGAGTGTGGGTATGGGGCGGGCTGGGCATCAAAGTGCTCATACCCGCGCCGTCTCCATGAAAAAAATGCGGGCTATTACCCGTACCGCGCCCCATACCCACTTTGCGGGTTTTTCACCCTGCCCATTGCTGGTAATTTTTGCGGGTGCTCATAGGGCTTGGGCTCAACCTGCCATCCCTAACGTGGATTAGGGCCATCATTATAGTGAGTAGTGTTGGCCCGGATCCACGTTTGAAATTTGATTTTCGGGTAAACCAAACATACATTTAATTTGGCACAATTTGTTTTTGTTTAAACCACGTGTATCTTTTAGGGGAGGCAATTCTATTCGAATTAGGAACATTCACATTATGGTGAGACTTAGGTAACTCTTCGCGTGGGGATTTTTTTCCGTCCACAAAACTCGAATCTAAAACCTTGCTTAAGAAAAAACAAGCATATACCACTTGAAACCAACTCTCATGGGTAATTTGGCACAATTTGAACTTTTGTTTTCTTTTATAAATATTTTTATTTTGTGTTAAAGGAAGGTTTATGATGTATATTGATATTTCATTAGTGTAATTTTGTGAAATACACAAATATTTTGTGCTCTTTATTTTAAATATTTTTCCATTAGTTGGAAGTTAGTCTTATCAACATTGATTTAAATTCATGTAATTTGATAGGGATCACACGTTAAGAAAGAAGTGTCACTAACTCCTAATTTAATTAAGTGATATGGTGGTAAAAAAAGATATATTCCAATCTCTTCAAGCTCATCATTTCAGCAATAATATTTTATGTTTCATATTATATTTTTATTTTTAAAATAAATATATGTATTTTAAAAAATTAAAATAGTATGTGGATTAAACAATCACATTACGAAACCATAATTTTGTGGTGTGGAACAAGCCAAAAACTTATAGACTTGTTTAAATCCCATGTCAACCCATTTTGACTCGTGGTCTATTACATATCAGATTGATTTGTATATCAACCTATGGCCATATTAATTAAGAACTACATGGTATTTATCAAATAATAAAATGTATTAAAAATATGTTAAAAAAAAGTATTTCAAGCATTCTCTTTTTTAATAAGACAAGTTAGGTTAGGTGTGACCTCATCCATTTTGAAGGCAAAACTTCAATTTTGAAAATGCTTGAAATAGGAGGGGTATCATCTTTGAAAATTAATTTAGGAAAATTGGTGAATTAATAACGCTATCATATTTGATTAAAAGAAAAGAGTATCACGCAGATACAAATTGATTTTGATTTGATAATGCTAAGTGAAATTTGAACTAACTCTTCACTTCAGCTATAAGATGTTTAAAACTATTTTCTCAGGAAGAACTAAACTCATCTTATAGCTCATCTTAGAGCTCGTTGTTTTAACTTCTAACAGTATATAATTTTGTATAATTGATTTTAAATCACTTTCGTTCAATTTATTTCGTAAAGTGTGCATCATCTATCTCATCATCATTCTTTCTAGAATTAATTTTTACTCAACTGTAAATCAAACGTTCTCCATCTCGAAAGTTCTGATTCTCACCCCATTGTACTTTCATTTTTTGAAACTCAACTTGTATTGCATTTGAGGTAAAAGAATAATTTTTCCCTTAAAGAAATTTCCTTGAAACGTGTACTCCATTCATTAAAAAAAAGCCTGACCAAACTTGCTAGTATCCTCATATTAAAAACTATAATTTCAATTCATCCAAAAAAAATCTTTAA
The DNA here is from genome assembly GCA_026901365.1 of Sesbania bispinosa. NCBI lineage: Eukaryota > Viridiplantae > Streptophyta > Magnoliopsida > Fabales > Fabaceae > Sesbania > Sesbania bispinosa. The sequence goes on from QLOH01000053.1 coordinate 1,947,955, forward strand.
TGGACAATTTAAACAAAATACTAATGTATAAAAATATATATTTTAAAAAGTGAAATTTCAATTTTTATTTTTATTCATATAGAACTACGATGAAATATTCCAATAGTGGTGCTTTTTGTATTTCAGGTGGCTGAAACATTAGGCAACATGAGATGCACATGCAAAAACACTCAACAAAGGGAGTACAAGATCACCACAGCCAAAATATTCACCGGAGTTTTATTGTGAACAATTTTCTGTCTAGAATTATATAGTTTTATCTTAGTTCCAAATCTCACCAAACCTTTATTGAGTGCAAACTTATATACTATAAGTTTAGGGGATTTGACTTTGTTACCCTCAAAAACTTGAATGGACAAGCTAGGATGTGGTGGCGGATAGACTCGATAGAGTTTCATTTCCCACGTGTCATCTCATCAATCTACATTAATTTTGTCATCTTTTTCCACAGAAAGGCCATTCACCCGTTGCCATGGAACTGATCTTTGGAAAAGGATAAGGAGCCAAACTCAGAGAGCTCTAAACAAAAAATGAGCTACTCATTCAACCTCCATGTTCCCAAAGCTCTGCCTCCTCTTCCCACTTTAATCACGTGGGACTGTCTTCTCTCTTCATTGCTACTACCAAACACAGATCATCCCACAACAACACCACTCATTCCCAATCATTACAAGTATTTTTGCTTTTCTTCTGCCAACTTCCAACCAATTCTCAACAAGTTTTAACTTTTAATTAATTCCCTTCATTGAAAAGCTTATCTAACCTGAAACCCATGAATCCAATTGCAGATAGTAGCATGCAGCAGTCAGAAGCCAAATGATTATGTCAATCTAAAGAAACCAAGTTTGGCACTGCACATAGGAGGAGCACTCTTGGCCTTAGTGAGATTCTTGTACATAGAAATTCAATTCTTGCTGCTAATTTTGTTATCATAGAAAAAAAAAGTTGATTGTGACTATTTGAACAGGCTGAGCATCCAGCATTAGCAGTCACTGGGGAAAATAACCAGCCAGAACTCTCATGGGTTTTGATACAATTGGGGATTGTTCTCTTTACCTACTTCCTTGTGGTGCCTGTAAGTTCTTTCTTTTCACAACTTTTAAGTCTGTCCTTATCTGAAATTGAATCCTGATATGTGAATGAGTGAGTGAGCATAACTTGGTCGATTGCAGCCAATAATCTTGAACTGGCTTTGGAGAAGATGGTACAGAAGAAAGCTTGCAGAGATTGTATGTCCAATTCATGTTTGTCTTCATTTTCTTCCCAGGGTGAGTGGCTCTTCCTCTAAAAGCAAAATACCATTATTGTCTAACTTTTTTTCATGTTAAATAGGAATGAAGCAACTTGTACAAAATGTATATTGTGATGATGAAATAAACAATTAAGTTGATTGAATTAACTCTTTTGAAATTACTCGTTCTACAATTGGGCAGCATATATATTTATTTAAAAGCAACACTAATGTGTGAATTATTTCATTCTTGTTCTGCAGGATCATGCTTTGGGCACCATTTCTAAACTTCAGGAAGTTCCCACGGGATCCATCCTTGAAGAACCCTTGGTCTACACCTGAAGATCCTTCAAAAATAAAAAACTGCATACTTTAAGTACCCATTTGCCGAACCTGAAGATTACGACTATCCATGAAATTACGAACAGATATGCTCGATTGTGTTCCTGTAGTACAGTTCTCTCAACCTACATTGTTTTTAATGTAGGATTATACCTTTTCTCTGCTCTAGATTATTGAATGGGATTTAGTTGTAAATTTAAAGGTAATTCAAAGTTAATACTTCAGATTTTACTTACTATCTCGAATAGGGGTCAAACTATAATCAACTTCTCTGCTTTTGACATTAATGTAATTAATGTAATACATTAACATAGTTTCATAATTGAATATAATCTTAATCAAATTCAGTGCTTGAACTAAGTAATTATGATATTGATCATGCAATACCTAACTTCAGAAAATAAACAAATTAGTTATGTGGCAGGTCAACTAATATTAGTGTCGTCGTAAGCAGGAAAGATTGTATTAGCATCACTAAGCGAAAATGACGAAAGCCTTAAAAAGTAATCGCCTATCCACTTGACTTGTAAAACTGAACTGAAAGCAATTATCCTCTTGTCCTTTCTCTCACTCAAGGCATTCATATATTCCTGTCTTGTATCGACCAGATAAGCTCAACAATTTTTTCAATTATGGGAAAAAATCAAGATCAGAAAAAACGACATGGGAGAAGAACACAAGCCATGAAAACAGTGCGAAAGCTAGAGAAAAACTTCGCAATGTATCAACAAAATTCCTTTGATTAAACTAAATGACTCTCAGAATACAGGTGTAGTAGTTACCTCATTGGCAAAATTTTGCCAGCATGGTTGATGTTAAAGGCATAAGATAACTAAAATTTAAAGACTCAACAGAAACAAGAACATCAAATAAATTATAAAATGGTCAAACTAAAGTAGACTTCAAAGCAGTGTTGACCTCAACTATTCTGTGTCATCCGAACAGGATTTGAGCTAAGTGTACAACCTCCGCATGATGCACTTTATTACGCAATTGGTTTACTGTACCCGCTGTTAATGAGATAGGATTAAAAGAAAATTGCTGTTTGGTGCAACCAACTGCCAGTAATGCGGAATATTCTCAGTTCTCAGTACTTAGTACTGAGAGTTGAAAGCTACAGAGAGCTTCTTAAAATCCAAAGATTCCATATTGGGGGACAAAGAACAGCAGCACCCACAGCCAGAGTAAGAACCGTAAAGGTCAAACATGTCTTGCACCCATGGCCTCGCGACACTCTTCCTAAGATTATCTTACAATATTTATCAGCATCCTTGAAGAGTGCTTGACGAGCAGTGTCTGTTTCAGTTTGCCAATGCTTTCTCGTTCTGTGGCCACAACAGTTAAATCATATATACGAAGTTCAAACATTTTGCTACATCAATACAATGAACACAATTCTATCAGTCTATGTCTGGGTGATTGTTTGGTAAGAAATCCCATACATAATAAAATGAACATATATCATGCAGAAAGATGAATGAAAAACTACCTTTTGCCTACAATTCTTAATGATCTCCCTAAGTGGCTCGTGAGGAGACAATTTTGTTGATTGCTCCTTCCAATCATCAGAAAGCTTCTTTAAAACTGAAACGCTGCTTCAATGTTGTCCTCATAACTTTGTCCTGTCCATATCCAATAAAGAATAAGACCAAATAAGTAAATATAACTTCGCAATTTCTTCTATCCAAAACAAAAAAATTAAACTGCAAAGACTTGCATGAACTCAAAATATGCTTCTAGATGGAATAACTCACCCATTGCTTGTAGCATTCAGTGCTTTGGCTCAAACACCAAATAACAATACCAGCTGCTTCTTTTGATAACTCAGGATTGTCTGAAAAATACAGCCATGTCTCAAAATACCCCTCTAAAACACTTATTTCATCTGAACAAGAAAAGAAAAACACAAATGAAACTATAAATCAAGTTTCATACTTTCTCCTGCTGCTTTGATGGCAAAACTGAATATCTGCTGTGAAACTTGTTTCATTGCTTTACTTCCAGGAGAACCACCAAGAGCCACCTCTCTCAGAGTGGGATATATGGCCTCAAATCTTCAGTAGCCTATATAAAAACAGCATATTGTCATAAATTTCCAAGCTCTATAAATACATTCAAATGCAAAATACCAAGCCAGCAGGACATTTACCTTCACTCTAGCTGAAGATGGAGGGAAAGTACACGGATCAAAATTTCAAATGCAGGAGGAGGAATTAATCGTTCCCCTTTTCTTACAGGCACCATTTACTAAAACAGGCCGCGCTTTAGGGGTGGACAAAATTCTGCAAGCAAATAAAAAATAATAGTGATGACAATAGCAATGGTGAAAAGGGGATACAAAAGAAAGCGCATATATTTACATACTTTTCCCACTAGCTGCAAAACCAAATCCCTCGATTGGGGTTACCACTTTTTGCCAATCACTATAGGTAGGGCATTCCGTGACCAAGCATACAGACCTACTGAGAGGATCTCCTATTGAAGCCTGCACAGAAATGTTCCAATATTAAGCATTAGCAAAATGAAGGGAAAAAGGAAATGCTACAGATTTTGAAAAGGTCAAAAATAACTTTTTTTTATGTCTATTAAGATCTCTTAGTTATTTTGGTATCAACTCCTCACCTGAGCTATCATCCATACATATCACTGGAAGCTTATCTTGTCCTTGATACTTTGTATTCTCCCTCAACGTGGGCAATACAGTAATAAGAGCATCAGGCTTCCGACGCAATACCAGTGCTAAACAACAAAAATTGCAACCTGCAGGTCATGTAACACTGATCTCAATCTACAGCTGAAAAAAAAAAAACTGGGAGAAAAGGAAAGCATATTTGTATTTGAAAAAGCTACAAATAATCATATAAAATTTGAATGTGATTTAGGGACCAAAGTCCACACAAAATCTATGAAGTCAAATTCATATAATAAAAAAATCACAACTAAGATTATGAAATCAGAAGACAGGCAAACTACAATGTACCAAGCAACTGTCTAAATCAAATTTAACCTACTGGAGATGGAAGCATTTGTTTTAAATTCACTTCTTTTCTTTTTCAAGTGCTTCCAATTTCAAGAGGAAAAAAAAAAAAAAAGACCATCTGGATTGAATAATTAAAGCCAAACAAGCTACCTCAATTTTCCAATTTGAACTACCAGGGATAGCAACGGAAATCTATATGAATATTTAACCTCCTAAGTTGCTGAATGCCTCCTCAAAAGGAAAAAAAATATCTAAAGAATTGTAAATGCAATAGCACGATGTTTGTCAGTCACACATGGAAAGCACTTGTGAATTGACTGCCTATTCGAGCACCTATCATTAGCTCCTTCATCTGTCTTGACATTGACCATTCATTCCCTTCATAGTTCATATTAAGTGTATTGAACGGGTCAAGAAAATCAAATAGAAAATGGAAACATAAACAAAAAAGACTAACTAAAATTAAATTTAGCAAAGCTGTGCCTCCTCCCAGCCTCTTTTAAATTTTATACCAATCCCAGCTACTAGAACATTTAAAACCAGAGGTTTATCATATGAAATCTAATGTCTTATCCCAAAAAATAAATTAAAATATCAAAGTGCACTGTGGCACATGTAAGAGCATATCAGAGTCACGCAGTAATCAAGCATCCCTATTGCAATGGTCAGAAAGGAATATTGGATTTATAAAGGAATGTTTCCTTCATTAATTAATCATTCTTTGGGACACAATTGTTTGCTTTGGCCTATCATTGGTGTTAACTACGTGGGTTCTTCCAGAGAGTCTCCTTGAATGATTTGCCCAGTGAACAGAGAGCTATTCTATATGGATATTTCTGTTTAAACTTTTAGCTTAGTTTTGTTTCTGTTTGGCCATTGGCCTTATCATTAGATTATAATTAGGAGGATTCCTTATCCTCCCTCTTTCTCTATCATCAATTCTTATCTACTAATAGTAGTTACTGAAGTTATCCAGAGAAGCAAAGCAAAAAAAAATGCCATCACTATTACATGGCAAAGAAGACAAAGTTACCTGAGATTTGGAGGCCACTTGTTGCACAGCCTTTTGGAACCCTTGGCCACAGTTTGCTGGCTACCCAATCAACAAGGACTCTATCTAAAGACCAAAGCAGAAACGAACTAAGTGCCTCAGGAGAACGATGGTTAATCCAGTCAATCGATGTCTTGTATACAACATCAGATATGTGATTAAGTGGCAATCTGGCAAAAGAAAAAATATTCAGTAATAAGCTTCACAGAAGAAAATCAGAAAGTAGAACCAAGATTCTGATAAACAACATAAGATAGAATGTGGGTGATGAACAATAATTATTAAATATTCTTCAAACATCAATTTACCATAACAACAAAAACAGATTCAATGTAACTAGCCAAACAGTAGAGGCAAAAACATCTAAAAACATTTCAGTACCGTAGTACAGGCAAGTATTAAACATGTAATACCATGACATATTAATATTTTAACATGGTAAAAAAAATGCACAAAGATTTAAGAAAAATCTTAAATAAGTAACCATATTAAATACCCATTTTCAAAAAGTACACATGGTAAATGGTATTATATAAAACCAATATCACAATCTATTTAGAAGGAGAACTAACATCAATATGCATCTCAATTAAATTTCAGAACACTAAAGACAATAACATCTGATGTCTTATGATATCAATACTGCCAATATACTTTACAGACTTCAATATTTTAGATGTGAATAAGTAGAGGATAATGTGACTGAAATTCACAAAGATCAATGACGCATATATGTTTAAAGACAAAATGATAACAAACAAACATGGTTATAAGTTAGAACAAAATAATATGTATTCACCACGAAAAAGATACAGAATTCCCCAACAGAAAAGCAAAGCGATATAATTAAAATGTGCATGAAGAGCACAACATTCTAAAGCATTTATATATTTGCCAACATTCTAAAACATTCTAGACCACAACACTCTATTGCATAAGTTCAGATATTATTCCAGGCACTGACACCCACCCCTATTCTTCTATGTTATCCCAGTCATATTTCCATGTCCACTTCAGTCAGTGACTCAGTGTGAATCCCTGCTTTCTCACTTAACAGGGCCATATGTTTGCCAATGTTTCTATCGTAAGGACATTTCATCACCATATGGGGTTTCTCCAATACCAACGGGAATTTTGAGAACAACTTGTTCGCAAATCTTGTAGTAGAAATTGTTACCAACTGAAAGCATGCATTGAATTGCAACCTAGCTTAATAATGGTCTGCGATCCATCCAAAACACAAGCACATTTCAAAGTTAAACACAAACATTCACCATCACCATTCATATCACAATAGTTAATCTTCCATCCATGACTTCTCATCACAACGATAACATTTATAGGAAAGAATAAAATCATAAAGAATCCCAAACTCACATCAGCAATCTTAGCCACGGGTGACTCCTTGAACAACTTCACCCAGGGAAACTGAGAAGCGCTCACAGCAGAAAAAGCACGTCCAAAATAATCCGCAAACCGCATCATCTGTATGTCCTGCTGGTTCTCGAACGATGCCTATTGTGAAAACAAACACACTTAAATTCAAACCGAACCAAATCAAACGCATCTCCTTCTTGATCCAAAAGATCAAACCCAAACACAAACCTAAACATGCATGATTTAATTGACATTAACCAAATCAGATGCCCTACCGATATCTCAGCGAGAAAAGCTTCCAGATCAGCCGCGTCAATCTTCGCCGCAGCCTCCGCCACCGTTACCTTAGGCTTTTTCGGCTTCTTCTGCTTCACCTTCTTCGCCTCCGCTTTCCCGTTCTCCGCGGACTGCTCAGCATCATCATCGTCATATTCGGCGTCGTCATCGTCGTCGCGAGACCGCTGCTTCGATCTGACCGGCGCATCGTCGAATTCGGCATCAGCCGCCCTCCGCGCCTCGAGAATACGCTTGCGCCTGTCCTCCGAGTGCAGCTCCAGCGACCGGAAAACGCCATCAGTGCCGGCCAACGTCCCGTTGGGAACAGGCTTGTTGGAATTGGCGCGAGAATCGGAGCCGTTATTGGTCTTCTTCTTCTGTCGTTTTGCGTAGGTGACCTTCTGCCAGCCATGGTCGGCGCCGTGAGCGATACCGTTCGATTCGTTGTGGGAGTATTCGAAGGCGGCGTGCTTTTCCTCCATTGTCGTTGTTGGAAACGTGATTTTCTCTGAGTGTGTCTCTTCGGTGGGAAAATGCGCGAGAAAGTGATGGAAATGAAGAGAAAGTGAAAGAAAATGGAAGAACGAGGAGTAGTAGGAGAAAGGGAATTTTTGATCTTACAAAGAGTTGACTTGTTGGAATTGACCTCACTCTCGCCACGGAATTACCGCAATGCCAAGGGGTAGTTGTGTGTTGAAAAGAGAACGTGTTCTATCCAATAGGTTCTCAACACGTATAGAATTCACATTTGCACACAACACGTGTTTGATTAAAAATTATAACCTATAATATCACAAAATAATAAAATAAAATGCAGCCTGTCTTTTATACCCTTATTTATCTCAAATTTAGATTTAGATAAATTACGACAGAAAGGATTGATATCCCAATTTAATAGTGAATTGGTGGTGAAGGTTAATTTAAATTAAGGTCTTGTCTTTATTCATTGCCATAATGTTACTAATTAGAGATTTTAACAGATAAAATATTTATAAAAAATCACAGCAGGTATAGTAAATTTATAACTAGTCTGGTGCGCGTGCGATACACGAAGAACACTCATAATGAGATTGTTAGACAGATAAATTTTAAAGTTAAATGTTATAATTATTTTAAAATATAATTTGACTTGAATGTGTATATAATTTATGATAAATATATATATGAGAAGAAATTATACATAATAAAAATATTATTATGAAAAGGGACTAAAAAACACATATATATTGGATGAAGTATCTAACTTATAAAGATGAACTCTATTTATTGGAGATAAGAAGATGGATGTAATCCATATAAATGAGAAGTTAAAGTTAAAATCAGGTAGAAGTTAATACAAAGCATATGTAGGTGAAAAAAAGAAAAGAGAAGGTTACTTACCTAAATTAAATTTTGGAAGACTTCTTTGAAAAGGTGGAGATCAACTTACTCCAGGAGTAACTCTTGCAAAGTTACTCCGCTTAATAACTCTTTGTAAAAATTGAATTTCATCAATCCAACCGTTGAATATTGTTATATTAATATGATGATCATGCACACCAAATTTTAGATCAATTGGACATTCATAAGTATGTGATCTTAGAGTTGATATTTACATATATTTTTTAAAGTATATTGTATGTTAAATTAAAACGATTTGATGAAACATCAAATAATTTTTAAATTTTATGAAATTTTGTAGGTGAGATCTACTTAATGAAAACTTTTAATATGACGGTTGGATTGATGAACTTCAATGTTCACAAAGAATTATTAAGCGGAGTAACTTTGCCAAGAGTTACTCCTGGAGTAAGTTGATCCCCACCCTCTTTGAAAACCACATTTGGTTTTTATTATGTATATAAATAATTGTAAGTAGTTTTAATTATGTGTATAATTATTAGAATTAGTTATATAGGTATTTAATTATTTAGGTAGTTATTTAGTAATTACCAGTAGTAATTAATTAGTAATTAGTAATTTATAGGTATATTTTTAATATTTAATTTAACCTTATTAAAATTAAGAAAATATGCCACGCATGTGTGGTAGAGGTGGACAGAAGGTCCCACCTATTAGAGGGAGGTCCATCCCTCCGGGTGAGCTTGCTGAACAGGCAGCTCGCGCACGCCGGGATAGGACCAACCTCCCTCTCCCTGAGCAGCTGCCAAAGCAGCCTTCTTCCTCCTCCCCTGCACCGTACGTGGTGCTCACCCCTGCAGAGGTTTCCCAACCTCCTGCATCAGTTCCAGCCTTCATGGAGCCGATTAGGTTCATCCCTACGCTACTTCGGGATATCAGGAGGTTGCCCCGAGGTGCAGGATGACCTACCACATATTTCTAACACGGAGGGTGAAGACCACCCCCAGGTTGACATTAATGAGGAGGTCGACCTCGAGCCTGATGTACAGCAGTCTCCGCACCGAGGTGCCAGCTCTAGTACCGATCATGAGCGAGACCCTTAGGGTGGGGTTATCATCTAACCTTTATGGAAGAGGGTGAGTTTCTACAATTTTTTATTTCTTTAATATTTTGAATTTTTATAGTGTTTAGTGTTAATATTGAATTTCTTTAGACTATACTAGCAAATTAGTCCCTAAGAGATTCTTGATCGTGCAGTTTAGTCCCTGAGAGATTGCTTCGTCATGCAAAATGGTCCCTATAATGCAAAATGGTCCCTGTAAAATAAGCAAATTAGTCCCTCGTACATTAAAAACCATGCAAATTAGTCCTTGAAAAACAACGTTTTAGACCATTTTGCATAGCGAAGCAATCTCTCAAGGACCATTTTGGGATTTTGAAACTCTCACGGACTAAATTGCACGATCATGAATCTCTCAGTGACTAATTTTCTAGTTTAGTCAATTTCTTTATTTTGCAGTTGGGTGCCTAACAACCCCCAGCACAGCCATTGGTCATGCAATCCGATCACAATTCTGGGGTCCTCACTATTTGTGGGAGGTCACTTCGAAGGGCGTGAGGGACAAGTGGTGGGATGAGTTTAGGGTAAAGTGCCTTCATTTTACATTATTTTTTTAACCTGTTATGACATTTTTAAATGACTTACCCTAAAAGTTTTTTTTTTTGGTAGAGCAAAGTTACTTGGGTCCGTGAGGAGGAGGCCCAAATTAAGGTGTACGAGCATAGGGTTGCTAGAAGCTTTTCGGGATATGCTGAACAAGGCCTGGACGAGTGGGACTAGGCCCACTTGGTGTGGTGAGGAGGCACGGGAGGGTCTTTTGGCCTATTGGGCCTCTGATGAGTTCAAGGGGAAGTCTGCTCGTAATAAGAGCAATCGGGCTTCTCGTCGAGGCGGAGCAATCCACACCACGGGTCACAAGACCCACATTGAGGCCGCACTGGATATGGTAAGTAAAAAACCTATTCTTCTATATTATTTTTGTATTTGTAATTAAAATAATTTATTAGTGTAATTTTTCTGTGTAGCGATGATAGCTTGGGCGGGATGTAGATCACGATGAGTTTTTTGTGGCCATCCACACAAAAAAGGGTGGTGGCTGGGTAGACGACCGAACGCGGTCCACATATGTAAGGAAAAATTATGCTTAGCAGTGTTTTTTTATATAATTTGATATATTTGCAATAGAATAACTAACTAATTATAAGTTCATCTCTACTCAACAGATAAATTACCACGACCGCTTGAGGGAGGTGGAGTCACATATAGGGGATAACTCCATCACCGATGGGTCCACCAAGTTACAGATCTGGAAGGATGTTGCTGGTGGCAAGACTCGAGGCCGCTGTTATGGCACCAGAGACTTATCAAGCAACATTCGTCCTGGTGTGACCAGCCTCACTCAGGAGTCTCGCGCCCATATTAGTGGGAGCGACGGGTTGTAACATCCCAAAATTTAGAAATCTAGAATTATAATACGTATAATTATATTCTGGGGACATTAGTTGTAAAAAATAGAAGTTTTATAATAATAATAGTAAATATTAATATAACTGTATTTATGATATAATAATATTATAATGTTATGAATAGTAGGAGAGACGTCATATTATTAAGATCTTAATCAAATTTGATTATATTGAATATAATAATATCAAGATTAATAATGATAATCTTATGAGAGGGATATGCTTTAGTATTTTAATTTGGGATTGAATATTAAAATAGGAATAATGAGATCACAATGATTAAAGACAAGGATTAATAACAAATTTAGGATAAGGTTTAATTATAAGATTTGAAGTTGAGTGTAGATGGATAAGGATTCTGTAACATCCTAAATTTCTAGAATAAATAAAATAAAATAAAAGGAAGAAATAATATATTATTATTATTATCTTTTATTATGAATATTATTAATTAATTAAAAAGGGGATGTGTGGGTTGGAGTAGGTCCAACCCAAGTAGATATTTAAATAGGGGAAGGGTTATCTATTTCACCTTATCCTTTCTTCAAACGTCAGATAACCAACTCTAGGGAGGAGAGAAGTGACTCTACGAGGGGGAGGTGCCGAAGTGTAGATCATCGAGAGGAATTCTGCTGTTCGTTGTTGATCGTCATCTCCAAGGTACGGGGGGAAGGGTGCGACTATATGTGTATGCTGGAATGCTTGGGTAGTGAGGGCAACCATAAGTCCCTCTAGGATCTCTAAATTTTGAAATATGAACGGTGAATTCTATGTTTTACAGTTGAAATTGTGTTATGTGATGCATAATGACATGTTTCTTGATGAATTTGAGGGTTATAACGAGATTGCCGAAAAGGGGCCAAATTAGGCTTTGGGGGTGAGATTTCATAATTGATCGATTAGATGTTAAATTTATAGTAATCCGTTTGAATAATTGATGAATTCATTGATTTTAATCGGTGAAAATGAGTCTAAACAAGATAGGAACTTAAAGATTTGAGTAGGGATTGAAGAAGAGGGTTAAAAAGGGGCAAAAACGCAGGTGCAGTCACGTTCTGTGACACTTACGCTCCACCTGCGTTGAGCGCAGGATGAAGCGTAGCTCTCTAGAACCTGCGCTTCACTTGCGCTGAGCACAGAGTGAAGCATAGCTCTCTGGAATCTACGCTTCACTTGCGCTAAGCGCAGAGTGAAGCGCAGCACGCGGATCAGCTTTTAAATACAATTTCAACAGATTCCTTCCAAATTTCAGATAGTTTTCCTTAAAAACGTGAAATTGAGATGGATGTTTATTTAATATATGAATTGTTTTATGGAATTGATGAGATTAAATTGGATGTATATAGTGCATTAACCGTGGCATGAAGTATTGTTTATGTGATGTGGTGATCATTTACTTATATGATGGTATTTATTTAAAGTGTGAACCGTTTGTGGAATTGATTGATTGAATCAGGTGTACAATGTGCCTTAATTGTGGCATGATATATTATTGAGTGATTATTCCATGTGAATATTTTATGTTTATAATATTCGTGATGTGATGTGGAATGAATTGAGTTGATGATGTTGTATGCGAAATGTATAAATGATGATTGATGCATTGATTATGAGTATATGAGGTGTGAATGTATGAGGTGATGTTAATGAGCATGAGCATGTGAGGTGTAATATAAGAGATGCATGCCCTAGAAAGGGTGGTGACCATGATGGGGGACATTCGATGCACGGGCCCATCGAGGGGGTGCAAACTAGGGGCGAATATCTTTGCACGGGCCCATCGAGAGGGGTACAACCTAGGGTCGGGTGTCTTTGCACGGGCCCATCGAGGGGGTGCAACCTACTGTATGGTGTTAACGGTAGGGCCATCATTGGTAACAACTAAGGGGATTGATGAGGTGCGCCCATTGTGCGAAGTTCCAAATCATGACTCTTAGGATAAATGTTGTACATGTGCATGGTGTGAGCATATGCCTTAGTTGAGATTGTGTGAACCTCTATTTGTGTGAACCTGGTGTGTGAAATGAGACCATGATGGGGGAACACTCGCTGCACGGGCCCATAGAGGGGGTGCAACCTAGGGGGCGAATGTCTTTGCACGAGCCCATAGAGGGGGTGCAACCTGGGGGAGAATGTCTTTGCAGGGGCCCATCGAGGGGGTGCAACCTACTGTGTGGTGTTAACGGTAGGGCCATCATTGGTAATGATGATTGTTTGAGAAGTGTGAATTTACATTATGAAAGTGTGAAATTATATGTGTATGAACCCGATATGTGAAATGAATAGTATGTGAATTAAATGATGATATGTATGGTGATGGGTGGGAATGAGGGTAGCCTTCTGTATTGCATGTATATGTTTGTATTCCATTCCTCACCGTACTCTTCTGTGGTTTTTCTAGGGTGATGAAGAGGGCGCTCAAAGTGCTGAGTTTTGAAGGGACAGGGTCTCGCTCTGATAGGTGTGACATCGGGGATTAGTAACTAGGAGTTTATTTCCTTTTATTTGTTGTTCAAAGATTTGGAAGATTATTTTTAAGGGTCTTACATGACCAAGTTATGTTTTTATTTTGTTGATAATTTAGCTTTTGAAAACATTGATTTCACTCTTTCATGGAAATAACATTGGATTTGAATTAAGTATTTATTTAAAGAGGATTTGTGAACCTTTTTACCTCGACATTGACTTTAATTTTCTTTATAATTCAATTTGATGATATTATTATTATTGGGATAGAAAGGTGTCACACGAGTCACATCATTCTTCTGACGAGGCGCCGCGATAAGAGGTCATCGAAGCAAAGCTGCAGACTAGCCGAGCTAAAGAGAGGGTTGATCACTGTCAGGCCCAGTATGCACGGTTGGTGGAGGACTTCGCACGACTCCGACAACAATTGCAGTTAGTGCTAGATGCCCACAGTGCAGGTGGTTCTATCCGCTTCAGTCAGGCTAAGGCGCACCCGCACTACGATGGCGACCTGGATGATCAGCCCTTGGATGAGGATGAGGATCGTGGCCCATGACCACAATAGCGTCGTCGTCGTCAACCGTGATTTTTTTACTGTATTATGTTTGTATTCACTTTTTATATATACTGTTTATATGTTTTTTTTTCTATATGAGTGTTTTTATATAGTATTTATTGTTTTTCTTTATATTTTAGATCGTTAACAAATATAATATAAAATTTATAAAATAAATAAAAAATTGAATTTCTATAATAATTCAACTGTAAATCCGTTAATTAAAATAAAATTAAATATAAAACCATAAATTCAATTAAAAAAATTAATATAATCATTAAAAACAGCCATGGCCGTCACTAATTAAAAAAAAATTAAAAATAATATAATTATTAGCGACTGCTTAGGTCGTGATCTTTTCACTTTGCAACGGACTTCATCATAGCGACGACTTTAGTGTCGGGCAAACAGACGTTACGTAGCGACAGTTGCTCGTCGTTACGGTATTAACTATGATCATTTTAACGACATCCTTGTGGTCGTTGCTAATTATATTATAGCGACGGTTTTCCCCTTGTAACGACGGCTTTTGATTTTCGCTAATTAATTCTCGAATTTCTTGTAGTGAGTTAATATATCCTTATTGTTGCTAGTGAACAAGGATGAACCGCAAGAATCTGCAAATTAATTTTATCTAATCATAGCTATGATTATATTTTTATATTTTTCTTAAAATTTAAGATAGAGTTGTATTAACGTTATAATACATTATGAACCTTTTTATTAATATGTTAAAACTTTAATTAGTAACTAATTAAAACTGTTATATTCTTTTATAATTATTAACTTTAGTGTCTGTGTGTAATATGTAATTGAATTATTTTAATTAATTTCCTTTTCTGCAAAAATTTATAAATAGCATCGTATTGTCATGTAATTTTAATACTTAAAATTTAGGTTTTATATGTAATAAGTTTTGTATTTGATAGTTAATGTTTAATAACATCTTTAAAATTTTAATTATGAACTAAAATTAATGCTTTTTTCTTATGTACCATATGTATAATGTAATTTTATCAATGTAAAATAATTTATTTTTAGCAGTAATTCATAATTAGTATTTTTATCATATAATCTCAATACTTAATACTTCAAATATATATATATATATAAGAGGTTTTTTTTTGGTAGTTAATATTTAATACATTGTTAATATTATTATGTAGTAATTAATATTTTTCCAGTAATTATACACAAGAAGTATATTGCGTGTTATTTTTAATATGAAATCATGCATATTATTTTAGTTTTTAGAATCAAATTAATTAATTAATTAACATGTTATAATTTGAATATTGTTTCAACCAAAATTTTGAGAAAAATTAATATATTTCCTATTATTACATTAATTCCTTTGCAATAAATTATAATATATTTTATATATTATATATTATATAATTTTATAAAAACATAAAAGATTTAAAACAACATTTTATAATACATTAATTTTTAATATATTATATAATTTCGCTTACCGGAGCAATATTAAGTACTAAAATAAAACAGTAATTCTGTAAATTACATTGCCACTAACTAAATATAACATTTTTTGGTAACAAATAAATATGAATTTAAACTCGTACAAAAATAAAGACATTTAAAATAAAAAATATGTTTCCATGTATTTATATTTATTTTTTATTATGTTTTTGACAAATCATAATAATAAATTAATTTCTTTTCCTTTTGCAAAGAGCAATTTTTAAAATTCACCTGGTATTCCAGTTTATTCCCACTGCATTTTTTTTCAAAAAAAATTAAAAATAAGTAATGGGAAGGTTGAAGTAAAAGGAAATCTTTTTATTTAAACATTAAACAAATAAGGAGATTGAAAGTTTTTGTATTTTCTATATAAAGGATGGTGTATGGCAATATCATATTCGTTGAACATTCCCTCCCATGAAATTCCTCCAATTTGTGAATGAGTATCCAACAAAGAAAGAGTTTGCAAATAACGAATTTCAAGTAATATAAAAAACAATAAATGATTTCCTTGATTGTTTGCTTACCTTTACGGTTGGACTTAATAAGCCTTGAAATATGTGTAATTGTTTTTGGTGTTACACATAGATTTCTTATTGTGAGGGATCAATGTTTGATATCACAAACAGAACATCTTAAGAGAATGTCAGAGCTTTGGCTTAAACTGAAGAAATCACTTCCTTGCAAAACTCACTCTTCAGAAGTTCATGATCCAAAGGCAAGTAGGCACCAAAGAAAAAAGCAAGAAGATCATGTTAACTGTTCAAATATCAAAGAATTGATACATGATAGTATGAGGTGCTCAGAGAAACAACCAAGTACTCCAAAATCTCAAGCAAGCACTGCTATGCTTCTTAACCCTGTTACTCATGAAATTGTCCTTGATAGCACAAGTGGTGAGGTTAAAATGTGTCCATGCTTTCCTTATCCTCAAAATTATAGTGAAGATGACAAAGGCGTGGAAGGTTCTAATATTCATGGATCAATGAAGCGAACTATACCTACAATGGAAACACATTGTGTTGATTGTGATGAATGTAATATCTTCTCAAAACCAAAGGTGTTAGCGCAGAAAGATTCTAATGATCCTCCAACACTTGTTCGTCATCATCAATGTGGTCAGAAACAAAAAACTCTTGACACTATTGAAGAACTTGATATCTCTGAGCATTCTGGTATGGATCAGTCTTTTTAGATGAATTAGCATGTATGAGTTTTAGGTGCTTAATTATGGTTTTTGCATCAATTGTTCTTCTACCTAATCTTCTTCACATGCCATTTGTTTGTTTTTGCCACAGTAGGACTAACATCGAAGAAATTGACTCTTATAACGTGAGAAAGTCACTTTATATTATAAAATAAGTACTTGTAATAATCTATTCAAATAATAAATAAGATTTTAATCTTATTTTTACACATATACTAGAGTACATGACTACAAGGTGTATTTCTTTCAATAATGCTAATAATTTATGGAGAAATTACATAATTGTCATTTTGGAGAGAAAAAACTAACCAAAAAGTGTCACATGACAATCAATTGAAGAGATTTATTATAATATAGCTATGGAATTGTTTACATTTTAATTAGAGTATCGAGTTGTGCATTTCATAAGAAAAGAAAAAGTAATTGTGTCATCTTTTAAAAATACCTTTAATTTGCATGAAAATTACAAAATTATCATCAATCAAGGGGAAAAATTAATTAATAAGTGTCATGTGTCAATCCATTACTACTAGATAGTAGACATATATATATTATGATATAGATTATAGTAAAGATAACTATGATTGCTTACTTTTATGCCTTGAAGTGACTCTGATTTTAAAGAAGTAAAAAACAACTATATGAATAAAGCTTCTTAATTTGACCCTTACATTAGTAAGGTACTCTCTACTTTATCTAAAGAGAAAGGGGAGAAGGGGGGAAATGATAAAGGTGGTCCTCAACTCGATAGTAATGTTAAATTTGGCCATGGCCAATAACCAGCTAAAAAATTTCATAGAAGTATAAATGTATGACGCATTTTGGGAGAATATTCACTAGTGACTATAGCATGATGAAGTGTCCATATTCTTGTATAGAGACTATGACCAAACTTGGATACATTTCTATAGAAGAACTTCTAAAAGAAAAAAATAGAATAAATCAAAGAGGTAAAATAAAGTCATCTTTTTTCCTAAGTTGAAATTAGTTACTTATGGAGAAGTTAAATGAGAGGATTTTTCGAGAAGTTGAGTTATAAAGACTAATTTCAATTTTTCCTAGAAGTTCAATTCATTTTGTCTTATTGATCCATTGTATTTTCTTCTTCTAAAAGTTCTTTTAAAGAATTTTATCCGAACTGCCCATATGTCTTTTTTGATTTTCTTCTTTGTTCAGTGAATTAATTTTCTTATTCACTAGGGTGTGTTTGTGAGTTTAGATGGAAGGGAAAGGGAAGAGTTAGAGGGAGAAGACAAGGGAAAGACTTTGTAAAATAATCAAACTCACAAATACAAAGGAGGAAGGGCTTTCAATAAACCTTTCCCCTCTTTCTCTTTCCTTCCAAAATTCAACTCACAAACATGTCTTAAAGAAAAGTAAAAGGGCTGTCCATCTTCTTTTAAACTTTGTAATATGATCCATTCTTGAACATTTTCTTTTAGATTTGTTAGTATGTCATTTTGTAATACATATAGTTTGTTTTGGATTTTTTATTGCGTGTTGATTTTGTCCCAAACAAATTACTAAAAGCATTTAGCATTATGCCTCTCTAGATTTTGTTAGTGTCCTGTTTTGAATGGAGTGCATGTTTGCAATTGCTTCAACAAATAAATTTCTTTTTTTAAAGTCAAATATGTTTGAAATATTTTTTCACGATATAATTGTTAAAAGTTATTAAGATTAAATATATTTTTTATCCCTTAAATTTAATAAAGATTTGCTTTTAACTACTATAATTTAAAATCGGTGATATCGGTTCCTCAAATATTGAAAACACACCAATTTAATTTTATAGTATAGTTTTTCTACAAATTTTTCTATGAATTTTCTTATGAATTTTTATGAAAAGTGAAAATGCCCTTTAGTTCTTATCGATAAAAATTTATAGGAAAATCTATCAAAAAATTTACAAGAAAATTATACGATAAAACTAAATTTGTGTATTTTTAATTTTTAATGAGTCAAAACCACCAGTTTTGAATCATTTTGAATTATAGGGACTAAAAATAAATATTAACTATTAAAAACATAATTAATCCAAGTAATTATTTATTTTAATGTTTCCAAATTATTGAAAAGATGAGACATGATGTTTTTTTTTGTGAAGCAATTAAAAATAAGAGAAAGAAGTCAATGAAATAGTTTTCATTATTAACAAAACTACAATAACTACAATAATATACAATTAACTATATGTTTAAATTATTTCTTTTATATTCAATTGTTTAATTAGTTTTCAAACTTCTTTTGCACATTAAATATACATAAAAGTTAAAAAGAAAAGTTGAGTGTGGCTGCATACACTTGTAGCCTAAGTGTGTGTTTGAATGGAGAATTATAAAATTCTCAAAATTGTTATAGAAAATGTTGAGTGAGTTGTAAGTATGATAAAAATTGTAAATGATAATCTAAAAAGTTAAACATAATAGAGAAATGTGGAAATTCTCTCTCAATATGTGTCATTTGAAATTCCTCATATCTGTCATTTGAAATTCTTTCTTTTACTATTTTAACAAATGAAATTATGTAATTTCAAATTACTCTATCCAAACACAGGTAAATAATTTTAATAATACTTTGGAAGGAAACATAAAAAGGGGTTATTTCTTATTTTAGTTTGTTCTTTTTTTATACAGTGGGAGTGTGAAACTTCATGTGAAAAGAAATACTTTTAACAATTTGGCTTAATATGAAACCTCAACATCTACATTTTTGCAGTCATCCAGCTTCAAAAAGAAGATTCATCTTGGCAAATTATTGAAAAAATATGTGAAGCTAACCATATCAATTCTGAAAACAAGGCAACAAAGATTGAATGTGTCTTGAAAGTCCAGAACACACAAAAGATATATGCTTGCTTTGAGGAATGTCAAGAAATGGTAAAGACTAATGTTGAAAGGTTAAAACACAAGCACCCACGATGCTTGGTTGATGGAAATGAGCTATTGAGGTTTCATGGTGCATTTATTGAATGCTCCCTTGGTATACATGGCTCTTCTAGCCTGTGCACATTCGACCAATGTGGTGTATGTCAAATTTTGAGGCATGGTTTCTCAGCAAACCAAGAATTCCATGGTGCTTTTGGAATTAACACCAATTCTACTTGTGAAAAAGCCATTGATTCCATTGGTTCATCTAATAAACCAATCCTGAGAAAGTCTGTTATAGTGTGCAGAGTAATAGCTGGGAGAATCAATTATCCTCTACAAGAGATTCAAGGAATGACTAATTCAGGGTATGATTCTTTGGTGAGAAAAATAAGTGGCCAATCAAATATTGAAGAACTCCATGTTTTAAATCCTAGAGCTGTCCTTCCTTGCTTTGTGGTAATCTATAGACTCTGAAGGTTATAAGGTTCAACTAGTTTAGTAAAGTTTTAGAATTATAGTTTTCAACATAGTATTTTCATATTGGGATGTAATTCTTCTTTAGCTTGGAGCTTGAATGATATTTATTTGTTGTTTCACAGACTTAACAAATGCATTTTTTAGAACCCTAAAAATGCTCATTTTTCTCTTAGGGATGAAGCTCAGTGTTCACATGCCTTTCACTGACAGAAAAGTAATGGAATAATGGTAAAAGATTTTGTGATGACAGAATTGAGTACAAAATCATAACAGAACATTGTAACAAAACTTTAATTACTATGATGACATATTGAATTCAACTCAAAGCATTTCAAGATTTGAGACTTGAGTGTGCAGTTAAATACTTAGGGGGAGTGTTTTTCAACTTTTAGAGGTTTTACTCGACTTAAGTGTAATTGTCTTCCATGAAGGGGGTAGGATACTTGTGGTCATGCAAAAAAAAAACATTAATACTTATTACATTTTTAGAATTATGTTTCTCAAGCGACGTAAGTCAACATGCACGATACATATCAATACCCTATACATGCATAGTTGGTCTACCATAATTTGGGTATATCTTAAGAGTTTTCTACGGTGAATTGCAAAAAAAAAGTGATATATATATATATATCACTTGTTTCTATAGTAAAATATAGTTAAAGAATGATTATTAATTAGTTAAAAAATTCATAACTAATGTATAAATATTTTTTAATTATGAAATTACTACAAAATTAAATTATTTTAAAAACTTGAGTAAAGTTTGACTCGGGTTCAACTTTACCCAATATTAAGTCGATTTGGACTTAGAATTAGGTCCCATCTATTATTTGGGTCATGAGGGAGGAAGTTGCACCAACATCATTCATTCTTTATAACATCCATCAATGCTTTCTCTGCCTTGGACGTTGGAGCTTTGTAGCTGATCCTCGCCTGCGGTGGTGGCCAATGATGGTAAAGAAATCTTCTTAGGTGGTTTGCACATCTCTTCCCGCGACATGTCGTTGCGTTTTTTCTCACCTCTGTTTGTGTATCAAAGGTTGTGACACTCCTCATCTGTTCTATAAAGGTCCAAGGTAAATAAGTAGGTGATTGCTATGACGCCCTTCAGTGAGAGAGGACATCTATGCTCTATGTTGACTAGCCAATGACTAAATGGTTTTATGGAAGTTGTATTTTGTTTGAAAAGGTCTCCTCACTTTTTGTTATTTCATTTTGACCTCGCCCTTTTTATTTGGTTTTAATTTTTTTTTTCAATTTAACCAACCCAATTTTGTAACTCAATTCACTTTTCACCTTCAAAAAAGTCCTAACACAATCGCAGAGAAAAGCTTCTTCTTTGTTAGAATTGCTTGTCTTTATTCCCTTTCTTCTGTGTTTTTCATTTTGACACACTTTGAGGAACAAGAGAATCGTCATGAGTTAAAACAATTAGCAGTCCAGCAGTAGCAGTCTGTGATTCTGTCATGTCTCTGTGATTGCTTTCCTTATTAGGTTCATCTGATTGTATCATTCACTTAGCTAATTAGGAGCAATTGTAGTTGTAAATTAACTAGGAGCAATCATAGGTGCAAATTATGATTTTATCATGATCTGATTGTATTTTTCCATTCCTTGATCATAGCCCCGATGGGTGTATATATTTGTATCTCAGCTTCATTACAAAATAACAATTCAATATATTTCTTTTCTTGGCATCAGAGCTCTATATGCTAACGCCATGGAAAACCAAAAATCACCTTCCACTTTCAATACCCTCAATCAGGTTGCTGTCAAATTGGACAGATCAAACTTTCATTTATGGGAATACGTCACCCTTCCAACAATTTGGGGGCACAGATTAGAAGGTTACATCACAGGAGCCAAGCCATGTCCTCACAAATTTCTCGATGATGCTGAAAAGGCCAATCCAGAATATGAACAATGGATTGTTCATGATCAATTGTTGCTGGGATGGTTGTTCAACTCCATGACCATCGATGTGGCATCATAACTAATCCACTGCAAGACCTCCAAGGATCTCTGGAAAGCAGCCAGAGAACTCTCCGGCTTGAATGTTCGAGCAAGAATCACATTTCTTAAAGGAGAATTTCAAAGAACCAGAAAAGGAAACATGAAGATGGAAAAGTACCTTTCCAAAATGAAAGGCATTGTTGACAGTTTGAAATTAGCAGGAAGTCCCCTCTCTGATCTTGAACTCACTTCTCAAGTCTTAGCTAGATTAGATAGTGATTATAGTCCTATAGTGGTTCAATTATCTGATAAAGAGAATCTAACATGGGTAGAATTGCAAGCTACCTTCTTAACATTTGAAAACAGGTTGGAGCAACTCAACATGCTTAGAAATCTCAATCTCGGACAACCTTCTGCAAACATAGCACAAAAAGCCAACAAAGGTTTCAATTTTGAAGCAAAATCATGGTGCCTGGAGAGGACAAAGAGGATCTAGAGGTGGAGGTGTCCGTTACAGAGGCAGAGGTGGCCGATCAAATAATAGACCCGTATGCCAAGTATGCAGCAGAATTGGACATGTGGCTCTAAATTGTTTCTATAGGTTTGATCATAATTATACTGGACCTGACAAGAAATATAATCCATCTGCATTGTTGGCTACATCAGACACAGTAAAGGATGCTTCATGGTACCTTTATAGTGGGGCAAGTCACCATGTGACAAGTGATGAAAACCAATTACAAAATTGTGCAGACTTTCATGATAAGGAAAAGCTTAATGTTGGCTCTGGTGAGAATTTAAAAATAACCAAAATTGGATCTACTATTTTGCCATCAAAATTGTTATTGAATGATATGCTATATGTGCCAAAAATAAATAAAAATCTTTGAGTGTTTCAAGATTAGCAGGAGATAACCAAGTTTTTGTTGAATTTCATGCAAATGAATGTTATGTGAAGGACAAGGCAAGCAAGAGAGTACTACATAAAGGGAGACTTAATGAAGGGATTTATAAAATGCAGCTATATGCACCTATGGTAAATGTTGTTGTTATGACAGGAGATGAAGCAAGTAGTTCAAATAAAGATATATGGCATAGGAGATTAGGTCACCCGTCAATAAAAATTATTGATTTGGTTTTGAAAAGTTGTAATGCTAGCTCTAAAACTAATGAAAATATTACTTTTTGTGATGCTTGTCAGTATGGAAAATCACATTTACTTCCTTTTCCTTTATCCAAATCTAGAGCAACATAACCTCTTGAATTAATACACATTGATTTATGGGGACCTGCACCTTTGGCATCCACGTATGGTTTTCATTATTATATTCATTTCTTGGATGACTTTAGTAGGTACACACGGATTTATCCTCTCAAGAATAAAGGAGAAGCGCTGGGAGCTTTCAAACAATTCAAAACACTTGTGGAAAACCAGTTTGACAAAAGGATAAAGATTCTGCAGAGTGACTGTGGTGGTGAATTCAGAAGCTTTATAGGCTATGTTCAAGAATCTGGAGTCTTATTCAGACAATCATGTCCTTACATTTCACCAAAAAATGGAAGAGCAGAGAGAAAACATAGGCACATAATAGAAATGGGCCTAACTTTATTAGCACAACAAGCATGCCTTTATATTTCTGGTGGGAGAGTTTCAATTTAGCAGTTTTTCTCATCAATAGATTACCCACTGGAGTCCTTGACAACCTTTCTCCATTTGAAGTTCTGTTTAAACACAAACCAGATTATAACACTCTCAAAGTTTTTGGGTGTGCATGCTTCCCTTGTCTTAAACCATATAATCAACACAAAATGGATTTCCACACCACTAAGTGTGTTTTTGTTGGCTACAGCTCTACACACAAAGGCTACAAGTGCATGACTTCAACAAGAAAGTTTTACATTTCTCATCATGTTGTTTTTAATTAGTTAGATTTTCCATTCAAGCATGGTTTTCTGAATAAAAAATAGGTGTCTACTAACTTGATTGAGCCTGTATCCTTTTTTTCTCCCTAGTGTTTCCAGTGATTTACAGTAACAAGAACTGCACCATGAAACTCCTCGAGTCCAAATTCACGATCAAGTTACAAGTGCAACTCTTCCCAACAACAACCCAGAAACAGTTTCCTCTGGACAAGAAACTCTTGTAGAGTAGATTGAAGTCTCTGCAGATGAAAATGAGGCAGTAGACGGTGGACCTTCAGGTGTATCAACCGTTATACATGATGAGTCGAATCCGGATACCTCGCCCAATTCACTTCCTCAACAAGAAAGACAACCATCCCATGCCATTGTCACTCGCAGCAAAAATGGGATTCGCAAGCCTAAATATCCTTTTGTTGGAGTGTCGCAACTATGTGATGAAAAAGAACCTGATACTATAGAGCAAGCTCTAGCAGATCCATGTTAGCACAAAGCCATGGAAGAAGAATATTAAGCTCTTCAACGGAATGATACCTGGAAGTTGGTTCCTTACAATAACAAATACAACATTGTAGACTCAAAATTGGTTTTTAAGATCAAATACAACTCAGATGGGTCGATACAGAGAAGAAAGGCAAGAGTAGTGGCAAGAGGATTTCAACAGGATCCGGGGGTAGATTTCCATGAGACTTTCAGTGCTGTAATCAAAGCAGTTACAGTAAGTTTGGTGCTCAGTATAGCTGTTCACTATGGCTGGAGTGTAAGGCAATTAGACATCAACAATGCCTTCTTAAATGGTTACCTCAATGAGACTGTCTACATGACACAACCTAAAGGTTTTGAAGATCCTCAACATCCAAACTATATTTGCAAGTTGAACAAAGCACTTTATGGATTAAAACAAGCTCCAAGAGCTTGGTTTGAGAGACTTAGCACAGCTTTAATCAGATGGGGATTTCAAAACACTAAGAGTGACAACTCTCTTTTCACTTATCAGACTGAAAAATACATTGTGTTCATTCTAGTATATATTGATGACATTCTCATTACTGGAAACTGTATAAGTTTGCTTATCAACAATTTAAACAATGTGTTTGCACTTAAAGACATGGGTCCAATACACTACTTCCTGGGAATTGAGGTACATCGAGATAAGACAGGACTATACCTTCATCGAGGGAAATATGTCGCTGATCTTCTAAAAAAATATCATATGGCAGATGCTGCTCCTTGTCCGACTCCCATGGTAAGTGATCCAAAGTTTCTAATTGAAGAAGGAGAGATTTTCAAGGATCCTACTAAATACAGAAGTGCCATTGGAGCACTTCAGTATCTCACCATTACTAGACCTGACATCGCGTTCTCTGTCAACAAATTGAGCCAATATCTACAAGCTCCTAAGCTTCATCATTGGTAAGCCATAAAAAGGATTTTCAGGTATCTCAAAGGAACTGCATCTCATGGGTTACACATCAAATAGTCTTAGGTACTGCATATAAATGGTTTTTCAGACGCTGATTGGGCAACAGATCCTAAAGATAGGAAGTCTATGTCGGGTTATTGTGTTTATGTTGGAGACTCATTGATATCATGATCTTCTAAAAAACAACCCGTTGCTGCTAGATCGAGCACAGAATCAGAGTACAGGGCATTAGCAAATTTGGCAGCCGAAGTCAAAGTGCAGTTGTGGTGTGATAATCAAAGTGCAGCTGTGGTGTGATAATCAAAGTGCAGCTGCCCTTGCTTCAAATCCTGTTTTTCATGCACGCTCCAAGCATATGGAGATTGATGTGCATTTCATACGTGACTTATTTCTCGCACAAAGACTACAAGTGTGCTATGTTCCTTCTTTTGAACAAGTAGAAGATGGTTTCACAAAATCTTTGCCTCACTCTAAGTTCTGGGCCTTTAGAGACAAACTTGGAGTGCATATGACACCTCTTCGTTTGAGGGAGAGAGTTAAAACAATTAGCAGTCCAACAGTAGCAATATGTGATTTTGTCATGTCTCTGTGATTGCTTTCATTATTATGTTGATCTGATTGTATCATTGACTTAGCTAATTAGGAGCAATTGTAGTTGTAAATTAATTAGGAGCAATCATAGGTGCAAATTATGATTTTATCATGATCTTATTGTATTTTTCCGTTCCTTGATCATAGCTCCGATGGTGTATATATTTGTATCTCAGCTTCATTACAAAATAACAATTCAACATATTTCTTTTCTTCATGGAACTCATATAGTACTGCGTGCCCTTTCGTAGAACAAGTTGTGAAAGCTTTCTCCAAATGTTTGGGTCTTGACACAACAAGGGGTTAAGTAACATCCATAACATAAGCCTTGACATGGCCACCAAGACCACCCTTAAGTGTAGGATGTGGAGCCCTGTTTGTTATGAAATTTTTTAATCAAGTTCGAAAACTTTCTTGATTCTGAAAGTACAATTTGGGACTAGAATCTGAATCCTCTAAGGGTATGTTTGCAAGTTATAAAATGAAGAGAAATGAAGGGAAGGGAAAGGTTTATAGAAAATCCTTCCCCCCCTTATGTTTGTGAGTGTAGTTAGATAACAAAACTTTCTCCCCTCCTCCCTTCCTCTCCTAATCCTTCCCTTCCCCTTCCTTTCCCCATTTTCAAACTCGCAAATACACCCTAAAGGTTCGTTTTAAGAAATAGGTTTACTCAGAAATTGCATTCAATAAATAACAGAAATTTGAATTACTTAGTTCTTCACAAGAATGATTTTGAAAAGTAAAATGCAGAATAAAACAGTTTTAAAGAGAAAAGAAAAATAAAAGTAAAGATTTGAAACTAGAGAAGAAGTTAAAGTAAATGCAATAAAGGAGAACTGAAAGTAAATTGCAGAAACTTAAATGCAAAAGTAAATAAAGAAAAGAAAAAGCTGCAGGAATTTAAATGCAAGAAGTAAACAAAGAGAAGAAAAGTACAAAAATGTAAATTGACATTAATTGAAATCTGGATGGATACACATACTGAACAATCTCTTAAGTAACCTCTTAATCGCTTCAGAGTTTGGACGTTGGGTGTTTCAGAGAGTTTTTAGTAAAATGAAATCAAACCCATATTACATCAGAATTCTGCCTATATATAGATTCCTATTCTAACGGCTAACTAACCAGATTTTGACACGTTTACAAGCCTAATTGAGGTGTCAAATTTCTAAGTGTTACATGTATACAAAGCTAGCAACGACCTTCTATTTTCCAAATAACTGACGGCTTGAGGTCTTGACACTCTTCTCTGAATGGTAACTTCTAATAACTGCTCCATTTGAAATCTTATGGGTCTTCGAATTGCCTTTCAATATCTGATAAGTCTTCGAATCCTTTTCAGACTTCTGACTTCGTAAATTCTTCTAAGTTATCTGAACCTTATTTTTTTCTTGAATTGATCTTCGATTCCCATTTGAATTTCGAATCACATCTGATAACTTAACCAAACTTTGGTTGATTGACCTCATGTATTTTCATGTGTTGCATTTCTGATTGGTTAATATGTTGGTGGACTTGACCACCGACCACGCGTGGGTTTGACTTTCACGCTGAATGGACGTTTCTGCACGCATATTAATGGCACCGTCCAAATTCCTCGTTATAAATACGAGTTGATTTCATATTTTCCTTCATTCTTTCTCCTTACTCACTATGGAAAATCCTCTCTCTTTGGCTATTACGTTCGACTTGATCTTTGATGAATTCATTGGGGAAGAGGTCGACGGAATAACTAAATTCATAGGCTTTTTCAACCTTATTAAGAAATTTCCCTTTAGATCAAATGCACTAGCCAATTAAAGATTCATTTATATAGTAAGTGAATTCCATTTACTCCTTCCCCACGCACCAAAGGTTGCTCAATCAAGTCAACATAATGTTTTTGCCTTGTTGGCTCAATCAAAGCTTGCGGTGGAGAAGGAAGAAGAAGAGGGTTAGATGAAGAACAGGAAGGCAGGAGTCAAGTTTCCTGAAGATCTAGGAAGGCAGGAGTCAAGTTTTTATTTTCATGTACATTTATGTATTTTCTATGTATTTCATTCGAATTCTTTCATGTAATTCGAATTGTCTTTGTACATGAATAAAATACATTTGTTTGTCTTTCTTATTTTCAGATTCTATAAAAATGAACAAACACATAGAACACCTTTTCCTTTCATTCATGCCTTTAAAAGACATTTCGAATTCGAATAGGCATTTAATCAAATATATATATTCCTTTCAAATGTGTATAAAACAATGCCTCAAATTTCAAATTCAAAATACAAAAACTTCAAATTTCACTAAGTTATAATGTGTTTCGATTCCTAATAGACCTTTAGAATCCTCTTTGTATTCCTCGAATTCGAAGATACTGATCCAATATAACTTAGCAAAATTTGTGAACTTCACCCCAACAAGCCCAAATCAATCATTCCTCATCTTAAAACTTAAGGTGATTGCTAAGAAGATGAAGAAGAACAAAAAGAGTAAACCCTTCTCTAGCTTAGGAATTCAATTGAAGGTAAAAAATGAGAATACTTAATGTATTGGGTTGGTTAAATTGAAGGACAAAAAGGACTTTTAAGTTGTTAAATTGAAAAAAAGAAACTAAATAAAAGGAGCGGAGTCAAAATGAAACAAAAAGTGAGGGGACATGTTTAATAGTGTGCTTGTTTTACCCCAAAACCACGTTTGAACTAAACCAAACACATACTAAATTAGAACAAC
Organism: Sesbania bispinosa; assembly: GCA_026901365.1. NCBI lineage: Eukaryota > Viridiplantae > Streptophyta > Magnoliopsida > Fabales > Fabaceae > Sesbania > Sesbania bispinosa. Next base: position 1,976,736 of record QLOH01000053.1, read on the forward strand.
CTCTATAAAACCATTTATCCATTGGTTAGTCAACACATGCCTAAATGCCCTCCCTCACTAAAGGGCAACATAACAATCACCTTAAATAAGAAACTAATATGCTAAAGTCTGCACCTATATTAGACTTACACTAGCTTTTTGCAATGTAGGTAGTGAAATGCTATGTAAAGTGATATTAGTATAAACATTACATTATTGATATGCAAAAATTTATTATAGTGAAAATTATATAAATGTGTAAGGTGATGTTTACTTAACATTATTTTTCATTAACAACTTTAGTTGATCTCATTCCAACAAGATCGTTTGTAAGGGGGAAAACACCAAATGATTTTTTACATGAATGCATTTTCAAACTCAACTTTCAATTGGGACTAAATATTTATTTAGATTCTTTGTTTATTCAGGCTTTGTATTTACATGTTTGTGCATTTCAAATGAGTTTTATTAAAGGAACAAAATTTCCCTTCCCTTTATTGATCATTTGAGAATCTCTAAACGGAAAAAATAAATCGAGTATTAAAAATCAATCACATGAAAGTTAAAAGATTAAACCATCAATGAGGGACACAATGCCGCCTCTTATGCCAATTGAAAGAAAAAAGTATTTATTTTTTAACATCTCTCCATTAGTCTTGAGAGGATGAGACAATTATGATTATACATTTAAGAAGCACTAGGACCGTTGATGGAATGAACCCAACTAGAAAGTAACCCTGAAAAATGATAATATAAGGAGATGAATCACAAATGTAACAATATAATCTAGTCCTAGCCAGAGACGGAATTAGAGGGGGGAAGGTTGGGGCCTTGGCCCTCCTTTCCAACCAAGACAATAATAAGATAATAAATTGGATTAAAAATGTAGTTATTATGTTTTTCACATTGTTCTTCTCATTATGTCTTATATTAGCATCTTTGTAAATATACAAACAAATTATTTTTATTTAACTTTTTAAATATATTTATACTATATATGATATATATTATATAAAAAAGTTAATGAAACTTTTTAAGTTAGTAGTTCATCAACGATTTCGGCCCCTCGTTTGATCGATTTTTGGATCCGTTACTGGTCCTAGTATATAATCCCTCAAAGCAGATTGTCGACATGAACATTGTAGTGCTACTACAAGTAGGATGACAACCGTACACGACGAGGGCGAAGAGTACCTCCCAGCACCCTATCCCCACTTTTCCATTATCTCCCCATCTCAGGGTCATTTCTCCCTATCATCATTCCCCATATCCACATGAGGATCCCATATGTTGACAAAATCATAAAAAATTAGAAATTAGGTTTTTAAATTAAAAATAGAGATTATACTAAATAACAATTAAGGATGAAAAATATAATTTTAATATATTTAATTATTAATTGTTAAGGATAAGACTAAAAGTCAATTATGTATTTGTGTGTGTATAACTAAGATTAACTTTGTTATTTTAATTATCTGCCAATCTTCATCGTTATACGAAGGAAAATCCTTAAATTTAGAACCCTAAATAAAGTAGGTCCGTCCTACCGTATCCCCAAATAATGGGAGAAATTATCATATACTCACACATACACACAGACACACACGTATTATATTTTTATGTGTTAGGCGAAGTAGGGGCCTTGTAGGGGTTGAGAGTATAATCCTCATCCCTGACCCCTAATTTTGCCTCAAGGGAATTTTTATTCCAATCTCCATCCTTGTAGGGGAAATCCATAATCTCGGGGCCTCAAATTGGGCAGTCCCTGTAGGGACTCCATATTTGGGAAGAAATTGTCATCATTAGGTACTTACCACACCATTTGGGCATTTACCATTACATTGTTTAGAACAAAAACTATATTCCATCACTAACCCATTGTTTGGATTTAGGTATACTTGATCGAGGTTTTCCATACGATCAAGTATACCAGTGCTTTAAAAATATAGGGACGTTTCCGAGCAACAAATAATAAATATTTGGGAACTTTTTTCAAGTTATATCTAGTGTTTTAAAAATTGATTGGGTCATTGAACGGATAAAGGCATTGACTTAAGGTTTACGAGTCTAACTGTGGTTGAACTAGTATAAATTAAATAATATTTTTTTCAAAATTTTTATACAATATATTAAATAATTTTAAAAATATAATATTACTAAGTAAAAGTAAGTAAATAAGTGAAAATAACGTTGAAAAAAAATAGATAAATAGGTGACATATAAAATTTATCAGTTTTGTGATATCAAATCATGATGTGATAGATAAAAAGCATTAACACGAACGAAAAAGAAAAATTACTCTCTTTGAAATCTTAATTAGGATGCGTCTTTTGGGAGCATATGATGTTGAAGCCCAATAGAGTGGACTCTCATGCACGTTACTCAAAATCTAGAGTTTTGGGTTATGACACAAGACAATCCAATTGGTCACATCTATTGGTTTTCTTCTTCAAAACCCCAAACAACTATTAACGGTGGTGATTTGTGACAGAAGGACTCACAAGTGGCAACTAACTCCAAAATTGCATGTCATAGGTGACCATAGTAGCAATAGTCTCATCGTTATATATTGTAGTATAGGGACAAAACAATGGGTGACAATGGTATATATTGGTGGTCTCATGAATTTTAAGTTCAGTTTTCGTGGTTTAGCTTGTTAGGAAGGATGAATGAAGCTAGAGGGCACATACAAAAACAACGATACAATGACTTTTCTTAATCTTATTCATTTTGAAAAAAAAAACACATAACAATGTCATTTTGGACAATTTTCACTAACTTGCTTTGAACCATATAATTTTCAAGAAAAAGAAATTCACTATATCATTTATCTACAAAGATAACTTGTGTTGGTGTTATGGCCTTCAGGGGCAGAGTTTCCTTAGGGTAGGGGGACATTTTTTTATATACATATTTATATGATTATATATATTCTTAATTGTTAACATTGGGATTTCTCATAATATTTCAAATATTTTTTAAAGTTTTCATAATATTTATTCAATTGGTGATAATTTTATCTATCTAAATTTTGTTTTAATGGTTATTTCCGTGTTAACGTTACACTTTAAGATTTAATTTCACTTTTTCTATAGTTTAGATTATGTGTTATTTAGTTCCTTCAAGTTTTTTAGTAAATTAAGTCCATATACTTTTAAAATTAAGCAAATTTGGTCCTTCTACAGATTGTATTTTATCTAAAACCCTCAAACTATCATTTTACACATAACATCTCAACAAAATTGAATTGACTAAATCATTTTGAATCTTATTAAGTTCATAATCGACCAATCAAAATACCAATTTTCACCTAAAATCGAAAAAATCGCAAATTTTTACCCTATTTAAATCCTAATTTCACCTCCGACAAAATTCTTCTACTAAAATATTTTACTTGAGAACTTGTAAAAGTATTTCATATCTCAAATATATCATAAACTACCAAATATTGAATTTAAAATGAGAATTTGAGATTTTTTGGTAAATGACAATTGATAAGAGGACCAAATTTGTTTAACTTTAAAAATTGAAGCATTTCATTTACTACAAACAAGCTTGAAGGACCAAATTTGCATATAGTTTAAATTAAAGGAACGAAATGTACAATTAAGTCTATAATATTATATAATCCCTTTGTGGCTGCTCATGTGTGAGGAATTGGGAAGAAATTGGGTGTAAAGGGACTGGTTCCTGATGAAGTCATTATTAAAGATTTAAAAGATATGGAAAATCGTGACCGGGTGGCAGCTGGTAGGGATATCCAATAGTATCATCCAGTGATTGTTGGTTTGTGATTGGGTGTTTTTTTTAGTAAATGATTGTGGTGTCGTTAAACATAAGGTGTTTAGGGGGGAGACTGAAAAAAATTAGAGGTGAGAAAATTGTTATTCAAGGAGATGGCTGATGTTTTTTTAATTCAAGAAACTAAAAGGGAGGTGATTGATGATAGGTTTTGTAATTCTATAGCTGGTGGTGGAGACTTTGGGTGGGCTTTCAAACCATCCACTGGTATGTCAGGAGGTTTACTTTCTATTTGGAGGAGAGACAAAATTACTATGCATGATATCTTTTTAGGTGAAAGTTTCATTGGTGTGGCTGGTATGTGGAAAGAAAATAGTATTCTCTGCTCTGTTGTTAATATTTTTGCTCCATGTGAGTTGAATAGGAAAAAGGAATTATGGAGTAGCTTAATTCAGCTCAGGGTAAATTGGGGGGGTGATGTTTGGTGTTTTGGTGGCGATTTCAATGTGGTGAGATCAGGTGGGGAAAGAAGGGGTGTATCTACTCATTGGAGAGATGATGATATGTAGGCTTTTGATGGTTTTATTCAAGAGGCTATCTTGGTTGATTTACCACTTCATGGGAGGAAATACACTTGGTATAAATCTGATGGGTCGTGTATGAGCAGATTAGACGGATTTTTGGTGTCAGATGGCTGGCTATCTTACTGGCCTAATATTGTTCAGTGGGGGATGGAGAGAGGTGTCTCTGATCATTGTGTTGTATTACTGAAAAATGAGGAGGTGAACTGGGGTCCTAAGCCTTTTAGGGTGCTTGATTATTGGCGGAACGATGTCAGATATGGTGATTTTGTCAAAAGCTAGTGGCGGGAGATAGATGTGACTGGAAGGGTTGCTTTTGTCTTAAAAGAAAAACTCAAAAATCTGAAAATCAAGTTAAGGATGTGGAATAAGGATACTTTTGGGGATCTGGATAGCAAAATTAGTGAAGCCAGAGATAACGTCAATAAACTTGATCTTAAAAGTGAAGTTTCTAATCTTCAGGAGGATGAAGTTCTTCATAGGAAGCAGTGGAGTGCACAAATGGTAGCTTATATGTCTTTGAAGGATAATCTCTTGTTACAGAAATCGCATTTAACATGGTTGCGTGAAGGGAATGGAAATACTACATTCTTTCATTCCTGTATAAATCTCAGGAGGTTTAGGAATGAAATTCGGTCCTTAAAGGTGGCTAATGAGAGATATTATGAGCCTTCTGCTATTAAAGAGGCGGTCACATGTGTTTTTGAGAAACTCTTTGAGGAGAGGTCTAGTAATAGACTTTTTCTTAATGATCCAGTATTTAAATCTTTGCAGGATGATGAAGTTGCAGCTCTAATTTTGCCTTTTACTGAGGAAGAGGTGAAAAATGCAGTATGGGATTGTGATGGGTCAAAAAGCCCTGGCCCTGATGGTTTCAATTTCAATTTCATTAAGGGTTTTTTGGGAGACAATCAAATCTGATTTTATGGCTTTCATTCATGAATTTCATGCATATGGGAAGCTAGTTAAGGGTTCTAACAGTTCCTTTGTTGTACTTGTGCCTAAAATAGATAACCCCTAAAAAGTGGAAGATTACTGACCTATCTCTTTAATTGGGTGCATGCATAAGGTGTTGGCAAAGTTATTAGCAAATAGATTGAGGACAGTCATTGGATCAGTAATATCTGAGGGTTAATCTGCTTTTGTGAAGGGAAGGTTAATTTTTGATGGTGTTGTGGTGGCAAATGAAATTTTAGAGGAAGCAAAGAGGAAAAAACAAGCATGTTTATTTTTCAAGGTTGACTTTGAGAAGACGTATGATTCTGTTAGTTGGGATTTTCTTCAGTTTGTTATGGAGCGGATGGGATTCCCTTGTAAATGGGGGAGGTGGATAGCAGAATGTTTATCTACTGCTCGGGTTTCAGTTCTTATTAATGGTAGTCCTTCTAGTGAATTTGGGGTTGGTAGAGGGTTGCGACAAGGAGATCCTTTAGCACCTTTTTTATTTCTACTTGTTGCAGAGGGTTTGAACTCTTTAATGACTAAAGCAGTTCAGATGCAAGTTTTTAAAGGCTATCCTGCTGGTCGAGATGGTATTCTGATTTCTCACTTACAATATGCGGATGATACTATTTTTGTGGGAGAGGCCTTTTGGAATAATGTTTTGGCTATCAAATCTGTTTTACAACTGTTTGAGTTAGTAGCTGGGTTGAAAGTAAATTTTCACAAAAGTAAGCTTTTGGGAGTTAACATTGATTCGGAGATACTGGGTTCCATGGCTAATTTTTTGAATTGTAAAGTTGGTCAGTTTTCGTGTTCTTATTTGGGTTTGTTTATTGGGGCCAACCCCAATCGGTTGTCAACTTGGCAAACTGTTATTTCTAAGGTGGAAAAAAGGTTGACTAAGTGGAAAGGAAAACTCTTGTCTTTTGGCGGAAGACTTGTCCTGTTGAAATCTGTATTAAATTCAATCCCGATCTACTTCCTTTCTTTCTTCAAGGCTCCCACAGGTATCATTTCTCAAATTGAGTCTTTATTTAAAAATTTCCTTTGGGGTGGGGATGATGAGCATAGGAAAATAGCTTGGGTTTCTTGGGATGATGTGTGTAAAGAAAAACATCACGGGGGGTTGGGTGTGAGAGAGTTGAGATATTTTAATTTAGCTTTATTAGGGAAACGGAGGTGGCGTTTGTTAGTGGAGAGAGATTGTCTGTGGAATAAAGTGGCCACTTCTATTTACAGGGCAATGACTTCTTTGAATAGGCGAGGTGGCCGTAGAGGAGTCTCTAGGTGGTGGTATGACCTATGGAATATTGAAGAAGGTGCAACGACCACATGTAATTGGTTCTCCAAGGAGTGTGTGAGAGTAGTGGGGAATGGTAGGAATACTTCTTTTTGGAGGGATTCTTGGTATGCTACAAGACCTTTTTGTGAGAGGTTATTTTCTATCTCTAACAATAAAGAGATGTTTGTGGCGGATATGAGAATAAGTAGGGAGGGAGAGAGTGGGTGGAATTGGTGTTGGAGGAGGCAATTATTTCAGTGGGAGCAATCTCAGTTATCACTTTTGCTGCTGGATCTAACATGTGTTCAAATGGATGATACAAATGATGATTCTTGGAAGTGGTCAGCTGATCCAGGAGGACTTTATTCAGTCAAGTCAGCTTACTCTGTAATTGATAATGCCTCATTTTTTGCAGAAATCCCTCTTCATAAGTTCATATGGTGTAGGCTTGTTCCATCCAAGGTTTCTTGTTTTGCATGAAGGGTGATGCTTGACAGAATTCCAACCAAAGTTAATCTTGTCAAGAGGAATTTGTTATCGTCTTCGGATTCTGGATGCGTGTGGTGTAATCAAGGTCTTGATACCTCTTGCCATATATTTTTTGAGTGTTTGTTTGCATACCAAGTTTGGATGTTGTCTTTGGAATGGTGTGGCCTCTTTGCTGTTCATCAAAATAATTTCATATCTCACTTTGAGCAGTTCTTAGGTCTTCCTAATTGTATTGCTAAAAATCAGTACAAATGGTCGTGATTTGGTTGGCTACATTATAGAGTATTTGGTTGGCAAGGAATGAAGCTGTATTTGATAATAAATCTACATCTCTAGAGGATTTGGTTGAATTGATAAAATTACGCTCCTGGAATTGGCTGAAAGCTAAGGGTGTGTTTTGTTTAAGAAAACATTTCCAGTTTTCATTTTCTAAAAATTGTTTTCATTTTCAATTTTTGAAAACTTAGAAAATATGTTTGTTTTGAAATTTTTGTTTTCCTTTTCTAGAAAATGAAAATATTGAAAATATGTTTGGTTTGTCCATTTTGAGTATGTGAGATGGTATCAAAGAAAAGAAACTATTGGTTTAGACTTAATAATTAGATAATAATTAGATTTAACATTTTTTACATGGATTGTAACTAATATAAAGAATAAAGTAAAAATGTCAATTTTAATAATTAAAATAAATTAAAATAATTATAGTTATATCAAATGATAATATAATTATAAAATTATTTTAAATGGTTTATATTTTTTATTTTATAAAAAATGTTGAAGTTTTACTGGAAAAGATAAATCCTTTTAAAGAGATAATTGCCTTTCTTTCAATTGGGTGCATGAGGGAAAGGGATGGGAGTGTTCTCCGGCTACAATTACCAATTTGTTTGGCTCGGGTATCAACTTGACTGCTTGTTCTCTCTATGGATTTGTTCGCCTCATTGTTACCCAATGTTAATGAGCATGTTCCAGATTTGCGACGTCGCGAACAAGTTACCGTTAGCAACGCTAACCCGATTAGTGGGAGGAAACAACCAAGGAAGGGAGTGAAGGCCACCATTAATGGCGACAGGGTGGTGTAATCGGAGCAGGAGGGGTGCTGTAGGGGGATCGCGCGGTGGAGCAAGTGGGGAAGTGATGGCTCATGGCCGCCACCTCGCGACGGTGGCGCGAAGATCGACATCGTAGGGGAGGCCTCGCGGTGGGTAGATCTTCTTGAATGGCTGAAACGACAGAGGCAGCACATCGCCGTGGCTTGGGAGGCCGCCCTCTCTCTATCTCACTTCTCATTTCCCCTCTCTTCTTTTATGCATTTTCCGGTTTTGTTTTTCTTCTTTGGGTCTGAAATTCCATGGTGGTCTGTCATTGTTGCTGGGGATTATTTTTAATGGCAGTTGTGACTCGAGGATGGTGATGACTCCCGTTGGTGGTGGCGGTTCTGACTTATGGTGGTGGTTCCAGATTTCCAGTTACAGAGGGGGGTGGTTCCAATTACATTACACAAGCAAGACACCATTACCGTAATGAGAGGGGGAAAATGATAATGTGATTAATATTATAACCATGCCACCGCGTTTTCATTTGTGCTCCTTCTCATTTTCAAGATTCACGTGAAAACAGTGGAAACGTCACTTTTTTATTTCCAGTTTTGGGTTATATTTAGAAAATATTTTCAAAGAAAATGTTTTCAAAAGATCAACCAAACATATTTTCAATATCATTTTGTGTTTTCAATGAAAATGAAGACACAAAACAGTCAAACCAAACAGGCCCTAAAGATCTTGGTTTTTACTATCCGTTCTCTTGTTGGTCAGGGCAACCTGCTGCATGTCTTAATCTTTATTAAGTTGTCAACATTAGTGTCTCTGGTGGTTTTGTGTAGCAGTTTCTAAATTCGGTTTTTAATGGTTTTATGCCGCTGCCTATGTTTTCCTTTTTTTGTTGTGCGGTCAAGAAAGAGGTTGATTCGTCAGTATGCTTGGCTGCTGGACGGTGAGGTCATGGAGTATTAGTCTTATGTTTTCTTAATAGTTTTGGTTGGCTTTGTTTGTTTTGGATTCCTTCTGGTTTGGTTTTCTTGGTTATGCCTTGTAGGCTACTAAAGAGGCTGGATCTGTCTCTCTATTTTTTTCTTTCTTGTATCTGTATATGGGTTGGAGTACCCATTGTACTCCATTTTAATATATTTCATTTTGCCTAGCAAAAAAAAATATTATATACTCCCTCTGGTACTATTTATAAGACAACATTTGAAACTTTTCTATGGTCCTACTTATAAGACAAAGTACACAAATCTAAAATGCATTTATTATTTTTTCTCATATTTACCTTTATTGACCATTAAAAATTTTAAAGTGACACAATTACATGTCAGTGGAATTTAATTTTAAATAGTGATAAAATTATAATCTTGTAGAGTAATTTCTTGAAAATCAATGCATTAATTACTTTTCTTAATACTTGTGTTTTTATCTTAATTGTCTTATAAGTATGACTAGAGGAAATATTCATTTATGTATTAAATTCACTTCCCAAATATTTCTTTCAAGCTCTGCCATTGATGACCTTTCCTTTGGATGTATTTTTATAAAGTGTCTCCACTAATTATTCTTTGTGTTAATGAAAAAATATTTTTTTTTTAAATCTAACCAAATTTAACTAAAGGATTTGATTTTATAGCAATTTCGAAATAAAAAATGAACACTCTTATTAATATTTTTTTCTTAAAATTACTAATAATAAAAAATATTGGTGTAGATCGATATACCTATAAATATAAAGATATAAAAAAAGAAAAGAAAAGGTATGATAGACGGTATATTAAAAAAGAAATAGGAAAAAGAGGGGAAAAAAGTATAGTGTGTGTAAATTAACACTCATTGGCACAATGTTATCAAACTAGTAAAGCGCATGTGATAAGCGGGAGCTCAATATTCCAAAAATATAAAGTAAAAGATGTGAGCATTTGAGGTGGAGAAAAAGATGTGACCATCCGAGTACAAAATAAATGTGTTGAAAGAGATAAAGACGGAAAGAAGATGAAAAAGAAAGAAATTTGAATGTAGAACAAAAGTGGAAAAAGGGCAATGTGAATGGAAAAAAGTGACAAATAGAATCCCAATGATATTTAGAACTCCAATTAAAAATAAAAAAATTGATTAAATCGAATGAATTATAAAAAAATATTAAAATATCTATTGGATTGTATAATTATAGAGAGATAAAGATAGTGAACATCCGAGCAATGCATCCAAGGTTAAGTAAATGTGGAACAAAAGATGTGAGCATCCAAGTTGGAGCATCCGAACAGAGCATCCAAGCACAAAGCAAATGTGTTGGGAGAGAGAAAGCGGAAAAAGTAACATTTAGAATCCCAATGAACAATAAATAATTTGTTTAAATTGAATGAATAGTAAAAAAATTAAAATACATATTATATTGTATAATAATAGATAGTGATCATGATTTCGAGCATCCGAGCAGAGAACCCGAGGTTAAGCAAATGTGGAGAAAAAAATGTGAGCATCCAAGCACAAAGCAAATGTATGGAGAGAGAGAGAAAGGTGGAAAAAGTGACATTTTGAATCCCAATGACATTTTGAATCCCCATGAAGAATAAATTTTTTTATTAAATCGATTGAATGGTGAAAAAAATATTAAAATACTTATTAAATTGTATAATCATATTATATATAGATAAAGATAGTGATCATCCGAGATGGGTCCTTTGAGCAGAGCACCTGAGGTAAAGCAAATGCGGAGCAAAGATGGAAAAAGTGACATTTAGAATCCCAATGAAAAATAAATTTTTTTATTAAATCGAATGAATAGTGAAAAAATTATTAAAATACATATTGAATTGTATAATTAAAGATAGATTATAGAGTACGATTACAATTACAATATTATGTGGATTTGAATATAATGAAGATGATAAATGTTTGGTGCAAATTTCAAAATGCCACCATAGAGAGAAGAATGTAAATCATAGTGGATGTTAATTTATTTTACACTCATTGGTAGTGAAACCGAGATATGTTAGTGCAACTTTTTCTTTGACTTTAAGCAGCCTAAGCAATGCAACGGGTTTGGTTCGATTCATTGGGCTCATCGGATTGAACCAAACCAATGAACATCCCTAAATAATATATTAGGAAAATACACAATAAATTTGATGTAAATCAACACATTTTATTATATTGCCACATCCAAACTTTAGCATCAATCTCAATAAATATATTTGTAATCATGTGTATCAATATCTACAAATTAAACAATATCTCAACAAATATATGTATACTCATGTGGATCAATATCTACAATTTAAACAATTTTAATGTGAATAATATATTAGAAAAATACACAATAAATTTGATGTAAATCAACACATTTATTATATTACCACATACAAACTTTAGTATCTATCTAAACAAATATATTTGTACTCATGTGTATCAATATCTACTAATTACACATTTTTACTTTGAATAAAAGAGATGACACGACTTTTGATAATAAAAAGTAGTAATAATAATAAAATAACTAATAAAATATTTTAAAAATGCACCAACACATTTTATTATATTACCACATCCAAACTTTAGTATCAATCTCAACAAATATATTGGTACTTATGTGTATCAATATCTACTAATTAAACAATTTTACTTTGAATAAAAAAGATGACACGACTTTTAATAACAAAAAGTGGTGATAAAAATAAAATAACAAATAAAATATTTAAAAAATTGAATGAATAGTGATTTTATTATTAAAAAACTTATTGAATTGTATAATAGTAGAATCAACTCAAACTAGCCAGTCGAATTAGTTGATCCAAAAACCATTCCAAGTCTTTTATATTGAATTAGGTATATTGAAAATTGTTAGAAAAGTTAGGGTTTATGAATTGGTAGAAAGGGAGAACGAGAGAGAGAGAGATCGAGAGAGAATTTCTTATGTAGAATATGTGATTTCATATATTGAATGAATGAATACAATGAAGGTATTTATATATACCTTTAAGTTATAACTAAGATGATTCAGTTGGATGCTAACTGCATCTAACTGAATATAACAGATTCCTAACACTCACATGTACAGTAACTGCTTACAACAATACACATGTGCAGTAACTGCAACTAGGCTAACAGAATGCGCATAACAAGACTAACAATCTAACAACAAAGAATAACTAACAGTAGAGAACTGTACACTAACATTCCCCCCTCAAACTTAGGGTGGGGACAAAGTAGCTTTGTCAAAGACCCTAAGTTTGTCCCTTAGAGCTTGAAACCGCATTGGAGAGAGAGCCTTGGTAAGGATGTCTGAAAATTGAAGATCAACTGGAACATGGGAAACAACCAAGATTTTGTTGAGAACCTTTTCACAAACAAAGAAAATATCCAACTCCATATGCTTTGTGCGGGCATGAAGAACTGGATTATGTGATAGAGAAACAGTACTGAGATTGTCACAATACAGTGTGGGAGTTTTGAAGGGGACTTTGAGTTCTTTGAAGAGTGATTCAAGCCAAAGGATTTCTACTGATGTAGTTGCCACGCTTCTGTATTCAGCTTCAGTGTTGGATCTGGTCACTAGGGATTGCTTTTTAGAACACCAAGAAACAAGGTTTGGTCCCAAAAAGATGCAGGAACCAGAAGTGGACCTTATATCATCTCTGTCAGAGGCCCAATCCTGCATCTGAAAAGGCAGTGATAGTGAAAGGAGTAGAGACAGCAGGCTGTAGGAGAAGACCATGATGTAGAGTTCCCTTTAGATACCGAAGAATCCTCTTGACTGCCTTTCAATGTTCCTCTAATGGTTGAGACATGAATTGACACACCTTATTAACAGAGAAGCATATTTCCGGTCTTGTAATTGTTGCATATTACAAAGCACCCACAATAGATCTATAGAGAGATGCATCCGTTACATAGTCAGCACTAAACTTTGTTAATTTGAGATTAGCAACCATTAGAGTGGAAATTCCTTTAGCATCAAGCATGATGGCCTTGGTTAGGAGATCCTTGATATACTTGGATTGTGATAAGAGAAGAGAGCCATTAGATAAGTGTTGCACCTCAATACCAAGAAAGTTGTCAAGAGTTCCAAGGTCTTTCAAAGCAAATTCTGAATTTAAGGACTTGATGAGTTGCTGAATGTAAGATGAGGAATTTCCAGTGATGATTATATCATCAACATAGACCAACAAGTAGACACATTAAGTATAGGTGTGAAAAGTAAACAAAGAGGGATCACATTTACAGGAGGTGAAGCCCAGTTTAAGTAGAGCAGAAGCAAGTCTGTCAAACCAGGCTCTTGGGGCTTGTTTGAGACCATAGATAGCCTTATGAAGCCTGTAAACAAGAGAGCTGTTAGAGCTTTCAAAATCAGGGGGTTGAGTCATATATACCCCCTCTTCCAAAATGCCATTAAGAAAGGCATTGTTGACATCAATTTATTGAAGAGACCAACCTCTAGAAATAGCAAGAGTGAGTATTTTCCGAACAGTAACAGGTTTAACCACTGGTGAGAAAGTCTATGTATAGTCAAAGCCAGGTTGTTAATGGAATCCCTTGGCTACTAACCTGGATTTGTATTTGTTAATGGAGTCATCTGAATTCTCCTTTACCCGAAAAACCCATTTACAACCAATAGCTTGACGATGAGGAGGAAGAAAGACTAAGGACCAGGTGCCATTTGAAATAAGTGCATCATATTCAGCCTTCATGGCTGCAAACCACTTAGGATCCTATAATGCTTGCTTGTGTGAAGTAGGTTCCAGATGAGTGAGAAGCAAGGTGGGATTGAGTCTCGGTTTGACTATTCCTGCCTTAGCTCCAGTGATGGTATCTAGAGCTTAGATCCATGGCTTCCGCTATACCAACCAATAACTCAACTCCAGATTCAAATTTAGACTTGCACAATGATGGTGATGATAGAATTCATGTGACTCCTAAAGAATCAGGTCCTAGTGGATCCATGAAGAGAAAATCACGGGTGAGATCTTATCCTACTGCCTTTTCACATCAGATTTCCGTAAATTTAGATGAGAAAAATTTTCTTCAATGGCGCCAACAAGTTGAAGGAGTCATTCGCGGCCATAAGCTTCAAAGATTTCTTACAAATCCTAGTATTCCTCTTCGCTTTCTGAATGAATCTGATCAAAACCTAGGGATTGAAAATCCTCACTACACCGAATGGGATCAGCAAGACTCCCTGCTATGTACTTGGCTATTATCCTCTATCTCTGACTCTTTGTTACCTAAGGTAGTAATCTGCAGACACTCATGGCAAGTGTGGGAAGAAGTTCATAAGTTCTTCGGCAAGCAAATCAAGAACAAGTCCAGGCAACTTATATCGGAACTAAGGTCCATTACAAAAGGTGATTGTAGCATTTCAAAATTCTTTGCTAGAATTAGAGCTATTACTGATTCACTACTGTCCATTGGTGATCCTATTCCATATAGATACCAGTTTGAGATTATTCTTGAAGCCTTACCTGAGGAATTTGACTCTGTTGTTGACGTTGTAAATAGCCTGTCCGAACCTTGTCCCATGAATGAGCTTGAGTCTTTACTACTGGCTCGTGGATCCATAATTGAAAAGAATAAGAAGAATGTTCTAAATGACCCTCTTTCAGTGAATTTAACACAAGCTAAACCCACATAAACCATTACACAACCATCTTCGAATTCCAATGAGACTGCACTTACATATGAACATGATTCTCATATCAATAATTTTCATACCTATTCTGGTAGAGGTAATAATTTTCGTGGCCGTGGTGGACAATTTGGCAGATTCAGAGAATGAGGTGGCCGTGGAGGAGGCCGTTACAATGTGCAATGTCAAATCTGCTACAAAATGGGATATGATGCAAGCATCTGTTATTACAGAAACACTAGTTTTGATATATTTCACAATCCGTGCCTAAATCAGTGGTTTCAAGGTGGATTCTCATAATATTCTCAGCCTAGATATCCTCTTTCACTCAGTACTTCAATGCCTTCTACTTCTCAGCAGTTTGCTCATTCTACACCAACACCCAGAGGTGTCAGACCACAAGCCTTTGTTGCTGGTGCTAATGTTTCTCATTCCACACATAACTGGTATCCTGATTCTGGAGCTTCTCACCACGTTACTGCTGATGGTGATGTATTCACAGACAACATTTCTCTGCCTGGTTCATATCAAGTACATATGGGAAATGGTCAACGTTTGCCCATTACTGCTATTGGCTCTGCTTCTTTTATTTCTCCCTATAACTTTCACACACCTCTCACACTTAAAAACCTTTTACTTGTTCCTTCTATTACAAAGAACCTGGTTAGTGTTAGTAAAATTGCCAAGGATGATTATGTATATTTTGAGTTTCATCCTACTTTCTATGTTGTAAAATCTTAGGATACTTCTGAGGTTCTCCTCCGGGGCACTCTTGGCAACGATGGTCTCTATTCCTTTTCCAACATGCTGAATTTTCAAGGGACTGCTCCTTCCTCTTCACAGAAACAGTCTACTGTACCTTCTATTAATACTTTTGTCTGTTCAAATAAAAATGAGTCTGTAAATACTTCTACTAGTTCCATTGTTTCTTCTTTGTATCATACTTGGCACTATAGGCTTGGGCATCCTCATCATGAGGCCCTTAAAACTGCTCTGATACCATGTTAGAAATGTTAGGGTTTATGAATTGGTAGAAAGGGAGAAAAAGAGAGAGATCGAGAGAGAATTTCTGATGTAGAATATGTGATTTCATATATTGAATGAATGAATACAATGAAGGTATTTATATATACCTTTAAGCTATAGCTAAGATGATTCAGTTGGATGCTAACTGCATCTAACTGAATATAACAGATTCCTAACACTCACATGTACAGTAACTGCTTACAACAATACACATGTGCAGTAACTACAACTAGGCTAACAGAATGCACATAACAAGGCTAACAATCTAACAGCAGAGAACTGTACACTAACAAAAATCAATGACTTATAGCGTATTTGATTTACCCTAAAATCACATTTCAAAATCCTGATTTAGCGTTGAAATTTTCCAAACCCAAGTTTGGACTTTCCAATACAACTATTTTTAGTGTTAAAAATGTGAGTTTATCACATTTCAACGTTAAACCAAATACGGTGCTATTTGGAAGAGCTTATTTGAGTTTATCTTATGACATAAACACTTATGTAAAAGTTTGGGTAAATTTATGAAAAAAGCTCATGAGATGCCCATAAGCTATTTTCAGCTTATTTCAATAAGCTCCTGAGAATAACTTATAAAATAACTTATGGAGAATTTAAGTACACTGCACCTTTTTCACTTTTCATCAATTTTTTAAGAGTTTATTCATTAAGTGCTTATTAAATAAGAGCTTATGTGATAAGCACTTAAATAAGTTATATTTCCAAACGAGGCCTATATTCTTAGTGTATGTTTGGAGTGTAGTTTTTTTTTTGGAGAAAGAGTGTAGTTCAAAAACAACGTTAAGCACTTTTTTTTTGGTCGAACAACATTAAGCACTAGGATACACAAAAATTACATGGAGTAGTAGAGTTTGGAATATTGGGCTTTCAGACACTACCCCTATTAACATATACGCTTAGTCGAGTTTGGGTGGAACGAGCTAGTCATCTATTCTTTTTAAGAAAGAAACAATTCATTTTAAAACAGCCTCGTTTCGGTTCTCGACCAAAAAATCAGTTTTCTTTTTCAAACAGAAACACTGCGCGAACGAACACAACCTTGAGCCCCGACGGTCTCCACTATTTGAAATCTGTTTCTGAACCCTAAAAGCCTTCTTCGCGTCGTCTAGTCCATTCTACTATCTCCCCTTGCTCAGTCGCCGGCGAACTATCGCAGCTTGTGTGTTCGTTCCCAGTCCATTGTTGCTCCACTGCTCCTTCAGACCTTCACCATTACGCGCCGCTAATCCTTCACTTCTCCGAGGCTAAGCTAACCGCGTCCCAATTCCTGAGGTGAGGCACCCACTCTAATAGCTTTGATATGGGTGATTAGGTATGGAAGAAACTTTGAGAATAGTCATTGAATCATAAATATGTATCTAAACTCTCCCATCCCATCTTTGAGTTTGAAGTTTGCTGAATTATGACCCAATTTAAAGTTCACCGAACTATGATACAATTTCTGACTTGAAGTTTGTTTGTGGTTGCATCTAGTCTCAGTTAGTCAATTCTTACTTCTTAGCACATTATATTTTAGTTGTATATAGTTTTCCACTTCATTTAGCTTGTATGTTAGAATCTGCCATTTAGTATATGGTCTTTGTCTGCACTTAACCACTACAGTTCTCATTATAATGTTAGAATATGTCATTAGTTTAGTTTATCATAATTGTAATGTAAATCGACACTTATATTTTGGACTTATACCTTATGTTATAAACTTACGGTAAACCTTGATTTTTATTTGCTTAATTAGGTACTTTTCTTATGGTAATAGTTTTGAATTTGGAGTCCTAGGTTGAGAAATAATAACTTGTGTTATGAATTTTTTTTAGAATTTTTTAATATTGGCCGGTTCAACTGACACTAGTTCCACTAGTGACCTATTAACGCAGTGAATCCATCACCAATCCGAATTTAATAACATTGATTTGACAAACCTTAAGTAGGTGCGTGGGATGACTATTTTCAAAGTTCAACACGGAAAGTGAAAGCGGGTAAAATATTAACCCAATTCAATTGGGGTTCGGGTCAACCAATTTTACATTTGACCAAACCCTCTCTCGATTAGAGACTCCAATCCATCGCTACCACCGCCGCACGCAGCTCCTTCTTGTACCCTCTCTCTCTCACTGCTTCCATTAACATAGTTCTTAGTTTTTGAGTTTCTTCATTATTCAACTATTCCCACTCTCCTTCTGGTTTTCTCTCTCTCACTGTTCTCTGTTACGGTACAGTTTTACCTTCAATTTAAATGCATACACTTGCTTGAAGCTAACACCTTATTTTTGTTTTTCTTTCTGTTTTCTTAGCACATAAGAATATAATGTTTATGGTTGCAGTGGTGCCAAAATGCCTCGAAAGCCAAGAAGAAAGAATCACCAACGACTCAAAACTTGGCCTATTACATTCTCCCCTTTTGCTCGTGCCCTTGCTCGTATGGGCTCTGTTTCTATGTCAAAGTGTCACTCCCAATCTATTGAAAACCCTACCCCTCCCTCTGCTAGTAAGACACTCCTTTTTCCATTTTATAATTTTAATCTTGATGAAGCATGTAATTCCATGTTTTTAAGTGCTTTTTATTTTCAATTGAGTTGGTGTTTTGCAATTCGCTTGCTTATTTCTGAGTTCTGACCTACTTTCTAGGTAATGGATTTATCAAGGGCACTTTGGAAGAGAAACCAGAACAGTCTGAGTCATCTGATGAGGAGTTTGAGGTCAGATATCTTCTTATACTATGATTATTTATGAACACTTGTGGTTGTGGAATTTATATATATTATGAAATGTTTAAAATTCAAGACCTTATCATTGAACAAGTAAAATTGGTTGAAATGAGATCTCTGTTGTTTAAGGGAGATGTCCAAGCAGATTTTTCCTTTTTTGATCCTAAACCCAATGACTTTCATGGAGTTAAGACCTTGCTGCAAGCTTACCTGGATGATCAAGAATGGGATTTGAGTGGCTTTGTAGACTTGATTTTGGGACAGACCACTGTAGGGACTGTTGTGAAGATAGAGGATGATGAGGATGAAGGACTTTTTGCAGTTGTTTCTGCTCTTAATTTATGGAGGTATAGGGTAAGTCGCATTGTGTTATGTGTGGCATTTTGCTTTATCTGTTTGTCTCATTTTAACTTTTGGCAGCCTTGAGTGTAGTTATATATAGTCATTGCATATTTGCATTTACTAGTTGGTCACTTGACATTGCACCCACCTCTTTTTTCTTTTTCTTGTATGTGTGCCATGTGCGTTCCTGCTTTCTTTGGTGGGTTATATTCTCCTTTATAATATGAAGAAACCTGATTTTCCTTTAGGAAAAATATGTTAAGTTGTTATCATACATAACGTTGCCCCCCTATCCAATTTAACTAGTTTGCAATTTGTTATGCGAAGCTCCCTTGCTTATATAGTAATCATGCATGTATTTTGATAATCACGAAAGGAATTACAATTGTATATTAAATTTTGTTTGGAAATTGAACTTTAACCAACTCACTCTTAGTTCAATCTCCAGTTTTTCACTTCATTGATGTCTTCAGATCATTCATTGTTTGCAACGTGCATTTAGCATCTCAACAGTTGTAAGAACTTGACTAATACTTTTTGTAGGAGCAAAAATGTGTTATGTCACTCAAAGAATTTCTCCTCCTTAAAGCATGCCAAGAGAAGGGTGTTTCTGATCATTTGAGATTACTTTTGGGGGAACAAGCACGGAATGTGGGTCTCCTGGTATCACAGCGTGTGGTGAATCTTCCTCCCCAGCTTTTACCACATCTTTATGATGCCCTTTTTGATGAAGTTTCATGGGCCACAGAAGATGAGGTCAGATGTTGGTAGTATAAGATGGGTGAGGGTGTTAAGATGTTTCTATTCGACTGCTGAAGGCTAATTTTCTCTTTAGAACTTAATATGTTGTGTTTCACATTTAACAGCCAACAGAGGACCTCCGGAATTCCTTCCAGTTTAAGCATTATATAATACTTAGCAAAATTTACAAGGTATTATGCTGCTGTAGTATCTTCTTTTTATTTATTGTCCTCTGATTGATATCTCTACCTTTTATGGTTAACATCATTTTCTTCTGCTCCACTTTCATTGTTACGTGACGTTTTACTTCTTTCTTGGGTGTAAAAATATAGCACAAGAATGTAGAACAGAAAAGGAAACTGAGCAGTGATAGTGATGAGGCAACAATATATATAAAGCCTGAGGATGAAATTTTCCACAAGGTATTTATATTTTGCTGATACCATTTTGAATTATTTTGTCTCTGTTTACTGATTATTTTCCAAAATAATTTCCAGTTAAGCTCGTGGTCCTTTTGTTTTCCATTGCGAACTCAGCAGCCTGCACCTCATGAGGCAAGTTTTATGATTCTTAAATCTCAATAGACCATTTTTGTGATGTTTTGATTAACTTGCTGAAAGTTACTCAGTTTTGGTCAATTTCTGAAATGGAACTTAAAATACATAGCTACCTCTGTTTGTAGGAGAAATATGCACTGCATCTATTTACTTCTTTGAATCTTGGCAATGTGGTCTTTCTGTGGGGTTGTGGTGTTAATTTAAATTAAATGCAGTGCCCAAAATTTTAATAAGAAGTTTCTTCCCATCCCATCCATCTTTTGGGAGAGAGAGTTGATCTCTTTTATTCCTTGTGGATATCGGCATATGGTTTTTCTTTTGTTTGTTTTTTTTTGGAAGGATGGTGGGATTGGGGGCGGGGTTCTCTTACGTTTGACAGAGATATTGTATAATTTGTTGTAGCTGTTTGTTTCTTGTCTCTGTTTCTCTCTGGTTGTCCAGGGAATCTTAAGACAATGTTGGTTAAGGGAAAGGCTCTAGGATGATTATTTATTAGACGTCATCTAAAGACTAAGATGTGATTGCCTCAACTTAACAGCCAAAGCAGTGAGATTTTTCATACCAAATAGAATTTTATTTTCAGTACCACGGGATATGTTTGATTAGCTCATTTCTCTCAACTGTTACAGAATAAAATCAGGGTTGGCTACAAGCTTTAAGCTTTAATTTGCTTACTTTTAGTTTAATTGGCTAAGAAAGGGTCTATGTTCTATTTAAGGACTAGATAGGTCTTAAAAATTTAAATAATATGGAAGGCAAACGATTTTTTTTACTACATTTTAGATGTAATAGATCTGAAGTTTCTTTCAATTATAGTTGCTTGCTTCCATTTGATTTCGTAGAAGGGGATAACAATCGCTTTCATCAATGATTCTGAACTATATGTTCATGTTTCTGCTTGTTACAGCTAAGGAATTACAGATCAATGGGATTAGTCATGGCTGTTGAGGCAGACAAAATTCCAACATTTCGTCAAGAATTAGCTTCTTTAATAAATGATACCTGAAGGCAACCGGAAGCTAAGGTTCCTAGAAAGATTCCCGTGTATTTTAAGTTTTAACTTAGTCTGATTTTTTTTTTTTTTAAATTTTTTGGCAGGTGTTTTGAGCTGCCAAGTTTTGGGATTTTTGTTTTATAAATTTTCTATGGTCTTTACTCTTTATTGTTCTGCAATGACTATTGGCAAGATTTTGAAGGCTAGTTTTCTCTATTGTTTTATAAGCTTTTCTGGGTTTTCCACTTTCTGTTTGCCATCCACATCCCAACATCTTACTTTTTTATTATTCATAATTTTTAAATGGGTCCCACCATTATACATCATCAAATTATTATTAAGCATTTTTCATTTCCATCCCACCATCTCACTTTTTTACTATTCATAAATCTTAAATGGGTCCCATAATTACACATTATTCATTATTTATATATTCTAAATTTAAAAATAAAAAATAAAAAACTGCAGCCTAAAGCTGCTGCAATGTCAGTGAAATAGAGTGTTTATTTAAGCCTAGATGCTTAAATAAGCACTAACTAAAATTGTGCCTTAAATAAGCACTAACTAAAATTGTGCTCCATTGCTGCCTTGAGCTGCTACTGTGTCTAGGATCAGGTTAAGCACCCGCGGTACTGTTGCCCTTATTTAAGCATCAAGCACTAACTAAAATTTGTGCTCCGCTGCCTCCTTTAAAGTGAGCTGCTACTGTGCCTAAGATCAGGGTTAAGCACTCGCGGTGCTGTTGCCCGTGAACCTGCAAAATCGTTTATGCTCTGAACCGAGGGAACTCATTCCAATGAGTGTCAACAGTAATACCACCGTTTTCCGTTAAAAAACTGACAAAATTAAATAAATATTTAATTTAAAATGTTTAAAACTAAACAAATACCACCCTTTTTAGTTACAATTTTTATTTATTTATTTTTTGATATAGTAAATAAATATTATAATCATATAATGTATAGTAAAGATAATTAAAAATCATCTATCTGATTCATAACATAAGTGATAATATAACTAATATTAGTAAAACTTGGTACAAAACTATAAATCCAAGCTATTAAAAAATAATATATACAAATTTATAATCTTGTTTGTGTTCCAACTCATATTAATGAAAATTTATAATCTATAAAATTATGGGCATTTTTATGTATATTTAAAATTATGTGTTCTTTTAGTTTGGAGATTTTTCATGCATTGGATTAGAACATAATTTTTTTTCCTCTTTCTTTTGATGTATGTTATACTTCAAAGATAAAGCAATAATAGTTAAGAAAAAAGAGTGAATCATCAAGTTAGTCCTTGAAAGCGTTGTTCGCCGTCAAGTTAGTCCCTGAATTAACAAAAATTAAAAATAAATCCTTAAAATTGTATACCATCAATCAAAGTAGTCCCTTTATTAACATAAATATAATTAAGTCCTTGTAAGTTGATATTCTCTGTCAATTTAATCCCTCTAATCATAGTATGTTAATTCAAATAAATTCCTAAAACAAACAAATCACTATCAAAGTAGTTCCCGAAAGATTTACTTTTGTTAACAAAGGAACTACTTTGATAGGTAAAATATAGTTTCTGAGATTAATTTTTAATTTTTGTCAATTCGGATACCAAATTGATAGCAAATAACACTCTCCCTGACAAAATTAATGGTTTACTCTAAGAAAAGAATGTCCTTGGGTCGAAGATGACACACGGTTCAAAGAAAGAAATGTCCAAAATGAAAACATTCCTTGGGTCGCATTCCAAATGAAAGTCCAGCCTCCATTCTCGCAACATTAATTCACTAAATTAAATTAAACAGCAATTAATTTATTCATCGAATTTATGGTCCTTCTGAGATTCCAAGGTCCACCAACGACGGCAACCATCCACAACACTGACGCACACCATAACCGCACGTGCAATCCTCGTGTGGACTCCAACCTCACACTATAAACACATATAAGGGCACCTTTGATGGGTTTTTTTTTTTTATTATTTTTTCTGGTTTTCTGGGGTGTTCACAAATATTACGTGTGTTGGTTAGTAATTTGTTTTTGGTTGGAGAAGTACATGTGATGCTCATTTATTTTTTTTAAGCTGGTGTAACAAAATATGGTTTCAAATTTTTAGTCTTTCTTTATTTAGTAGTTTATGATTTTAATTATAAAAATTTATAAATGTGGTGTAGGTAGGTTGTCGGATCTATTTAAAATTTTTTTAAGAATTATTTCATTGGAGATAAAAAAATAATTGAATTTTTTAAAATAATAAAATGTATAATAAATACTTTCTTTCTTAAAAAAAATCCATTTTGATATCTTTATTTAGCATGAGTATTAAGTGCTAATGTAGGGATGGTGATAACAAAATCTATAATAAAATTATATATATATATTGAAATACAACATTTCAATATTATATGGGTGTGTTTGATTTAATTCTGTTTTTCAGTTTTTGAAAACTATTTTATAAAATTATTTTTATTTTTTTTATAAATAAAATGATTTATTTTACACATTTTTATCGTAAAAACAAAAAAAAACTAAAAACATTTTTTGAAAAGCATCCCAAAATAGAGTAGTTTCATAATTTTAATTTTTTAAAAAGGAAAAATTGTTACATTTTAAAAATTGTCTGTTAAACAAATTTTTCAATTTACTATTTTTAAACACCGTAATCAAATAGATCCTATATCTTTATTATTTTTGGTTGGTTTAAATGATATGATTTTCCTTAAGTAAGATCTTGAATTCGAACTTTGTGTTATGTAGAATAGTTCTTGGTGGAAAAATTAACCATAGCATGTTATAATTGTTTTTGGGTTGGAGACTTGTGTTGTATGGAAAAACTCATCCTCAAAAAGCGTCAGTCCCACTATAATATTTTAGTTTAAACACACTTATTTCCTAAAAATGATTCATTGAACTTAGACAAAAAAGTATTATACATATTGTTTTACATTAATTAAGACTTACTATATATGGTTCTTTAATTAATGTGCTTAAGACACTCGTTAACAAGACCCATAAATAAATATAATATTTTATTAAAAATCATAATATTATATATTATATATTCTATAACAACTTTTTATTTTTTTATTCTTGATGCTAGATAGAATCATTAGTATTGTGTTCATATTCAATCCAATTTAATACAAATAGTATAAACTAACCGAAAAATCGAAAACTGCAAAAACCAATTTTTTATTTAATTGGATTGGATTGGTTTTCGGATCCTATATTGAAAACTGATGCAATCCAATCCAAACTGAACTTATATATACATATATTATTACTTATAAAATAATCATATATTTATGAAATTACTTATACTAATATACTTTTTAAAATTTTATTATCTAATATCATGATATTTCTATAAATATATCAATTTAAAATTAATTTTAAATTAGTTTTCATGTCTAGTATACTTCTTTTTATTATAATTTTATATTTATTTTAATAAGTATAAGTACCAATAAAAAATATTTACCATTATTTCATAGTTTTATTATTTTTATCTAATATTTATTGCCTCTTTAAAATATTAAAAATCGATCCAATCCAATTTAAATTGGATCAAATTTTTAAAAAAATATCAACACCGATCAAAATGATAAATCTACCACCATCAAATAATTTTTTACCTCAAAATTGATTCAAAATTGTACCACCAACGTCTCGGTTGAAAAGGGGCAAAGGAAATTTAGGAGCATTTCCCTTCGTTTCTCGTGACATCTTCCTTCCCTTGTCTCCCCTTTCACACGCAAATATGAAATATTAATTAAATTTTACATGAAATAATATTATTCATTTTTTGTTATAAAAATGGTCATAGTGTTTTGTCCCTTGTGGCGTTGCCTTGGGAGTGAAGGAGTGCCTCTCTTTGTTTGCACTTGTTGCTGCCTTTCTCTACTCTTTTCTGTTGTGTGGGTGTGTTGAGTGTTGACACCTTCATTCCTATGGATCTTCACGATGACCCCCAGAATTCTACCATGAAGAAACGAAAGCAGGAGCAGGTACCCTCCTCGAATTTTTACCTCAATAACACTCCTTTTTTTCTCTTCACCGTTTCTGCTTTGGAATTTGGTGTAACCCCAGAATTTGGTTTGTCTCAGTCATGCCTTTCTGGGGTTAGATTTTGGGTAAAGTTTGTTGCTTTGAAGGTCTATTTCTTCTTGTACTTGTTTAAGCCCCTTTGGATTTTGACCTTCATCCTTGATCGTATGAATTCCGTGAAAAACTTTTTTTTTCTCCTTTTTTAACAAATTGGGTTGTTTTAATTTTTCTTTTTTACTTTTTGTCCCTTCTTTGTCTATGGATTTGATTCTTGTAGTTCTACTTTTAATGTTTTGGGGTTTTAAGTTATGACATTGGGTTTGCAACCGAACACTAGATGGGTTGCCATGAACAATTGTAGAGCGATATTTGCTGAGGTGGGGGTGGGAACAATGCTTAAAATGCCGCATAACTTCCTTTTCTTTTTTCTTTCCCCCTTAAGTCCCAGCCATCACGTTTGGAAAAGCCAGAGAAAGACTTTGACTTGGAATAGAAGTAAACAATTTCTAGTGTCTTTGAATTGGGGGCATGGCAATTGGCAATATTTATCTAAGCTTTTATTTTAATACCATTTTTGCTATCAAAACTGTGGAGCTGGATTCTGGACATTTATTTGAGTACCACTTCCAGGCCAGCTCATTCTGGGTATAATATTTATCTAAGCTTTTATTATAATATAATACCATTCTGGGTATGATTTTGCTTAGTGATGAACTCACATGCTTAACTATTAACATGTGCTTTTGCTTTATGTGGATTTTAACTTTTATTTTGTTTTTCTTCTTTTGCCAGGATGCTATGATGAGTGATCCTACTGTGAGTGTGGGAGAATCATCTGGTAGTGGTGATCTCTGCAAGAGTTCTACCTCAGGATCACTGAATTCAAACCATCCAAATGGTTCCAATTCTGATATTTCATGTCAGGACGATGATGAGGATATGATTGACGATGATGATGAGGATGATGATCCTGATTATGGCTCTTTCTTAATTTACAATGATGATGACATCTTTGAAGATGACTATTCAAATATGCAGGATCAATTTGACAGCGTGGATTTGCCTCCTGGAGTAGAGGCATCATTGCCTTGGTTGAAGGACATTGCTTCTAGCGAATGCAAGCAGGATGCTGCCTTTTCCCATCCAGAATCCAGTTCTAAGGGAAATGTAGATGAAATTAAAGATATGGTCATGCCAAAGTTTCACCAGTTTAAGAAATTTGATACTGTTGATTCTTTTCCTGATCATTACTATTATAAGGAGGGCACTTCGGATCCACAGGTAATAGACATCGAGTATTTCTTTTTGTTTAACCTACATATCAAGCATTTGATTTATAGAATCTTGGTCTTATTAAATGTTACTTACAGCGACCAAAGAACTGGGCCAAAAAAATCCAGGAAGAATGGAAAATATTGGAGGAAAATTTGCCAGGTAAAATCCATCTCTCTGCTCCCTTAACTTAAAAAAAGAAGAAATACATCATCCTTTGCCTTAATATTTATTGCTGTTATGACCTGTTGTCCAAATATACTTTTTTGAAGTTCCTTCCCTATTGCATTTTTTTTAGTTTTGCTAATAACGATTGTCATCTTAAATCTTTTTTGGGAGAAAGGAAAATCATCATCCAACATCATTCTTACCATTCAACCTTTTACCATTGTCTGTTGTGAAACATGAAGTTCAACCTTCGTGATAATTTAGTTTCATTGTCAGTTATCTTTGCTGGTATATCATATGTATCTCACAGACTTAACTTTTTGTTTTACAGAAACAATCTTTGTGAGAGTTTGTGAATCTAGGATGGAGCTTCTTAGGGCTGTAATCATTGGACCTCAAGGCACCCCATACCATGATGGTCTTTTCTTTTTTGATTGCCTCTTTCCTGCTACCTTTCCTGCAGGTCCACCAGTATGTATCATCAATGTTCCACGTGTTATGACTTATGGATGTGTCTTGTGCTGTATTTAACATAAACCTAATTATCTTTTGCAGAAAGTTCACTACCACTCAGGTGGCCTTAGGCTAAATCCAAATTTATATGAATGTGGAAAAGTTTGCCTTAGTCTCTTGGGCACTTGGCACGGTAGGAATAGTGAGAACTGGATTCCAGAAAAATCAACCATGCTACAAGTCTTGATTTCTATACAAGCTCTGATTCTGAATGAGAAGCCATTTTTTAATGAGCCTGGATATCCAGCAGCATATGTTGGTGCAGATGGGCAAAGAAGATCTAAGGAGTACAACGAGAATACATTTATTCTATCCTTGAAGACAATGATGTATACACTGCGTAAACCCCCAAAGGTTCGATCACTAAAACAATATCTAATTCCACATTTTTTGCATATAGTTTTGTCTGAACAGTTTTAATATTTTATTTTTCCAATAATTGTTAGATTCCTCATAGTTAGGTGATAGATGGCCTTTCCCTTTTTTCCTTGTTTCAACTTAATAAATTGGACTGGTACAATTATATATCTGGTGAAAACACAATAATGAGTTTGGTGCGGAATGACTCCCAGATTGTAGCTGTTTTGTCACAAAAATTGAAATTTTGGCTAAAAAAGGAATGAACTTGAATAAATCTTCTGCCATTTTGGTTGGTGCTGTAGCCTTTAATGAACATGGGTCTAAGAGCCATACTGATGAGTGATGACTCATAGGTGTGGGCTGTGGGGTTATCCATTATGTCTTCTCTTCCTAAATTTGAATCTACAATGGAAATAATCTAGGTTTTATTTTGCCTTACTCAAGAGATTGTTTGGTTTTGTACATTTTTCCACATATTGGCTACTTATGAGACTCAGGCATGCACAATTGTACTCTTAGACAATTTTATGTTTCTCTGGACAATGGTTTAACTAATCATTTGTATTTACCAGCCTTCTTCCTTTATGCATAGATATTATTTTTGACTGATTGCTGAAGTTAACTAGATGTAGTGTTACTTATTACTCCTGATGTATTCAGGAGATTAATGCAGGACTCATCTTTTATACAGTGATTGAAAAAATGTAAAATTTATTTCATTCAGGAATTTTTGAAGGTTCAGTTGTGTTGGACAATTATTTCAGTGACTTTTTGCATTGGTATTAAAAATTTAAGAAATTATGAATGATTTTTAATTCCTCATTCATAAATTTATATTTTTGTAGTTCAAAAATTGAAGAGTAAAATTGCCATTTAATTTAGAAGAAATAGAAGAATCAACAAGGAATATCAAATAGATTACATATAGAAAAGGTGTGGTGAAAATCAGAATACTAAGGTGGATGTTGGTGGTAACATTGGTAACATTAGAAAATAGGGTACAGAATAGAATAGAGACTGTCTAAGATGGTTTGGCCATTTAAAACAGAGAAGCAGGTAAGGAAACAACTAAAGTTGATGTGGGGAGTTATCACTCTTGTGATTGTGATTTATCACTCTCCAGCATTCCAGCTTACTTCGGCCTGTTTGGTTTCCTTTTCCATTTCCTATTTTCATTTCATGTTGTCAGTTTTAATTACAAAAATACTACTTTGTTTCATTTTGTTTCCTGTTTTTAAAGTTTTGTATAGGAAATAATGAAAATAACTTCACAGGTAAAATATGTCTTTAAAATTTCGTTCATGTGCAGAACTTTGAGGACTTTGTTGCGGGGCATTTCCGCCTGCGAGCTTATGAGATACTGACAGCATGTAGATCTTATGTTGAGGGGGCTCCAGTTGGATCAGTTGTACATGATTTAGGTGAAACCAGTAGTGATAGTTCTACAGCTAAGAGCCAAAAAGAATTCCAGTCAGCTGTGAGTAGGATGATGAATACTCTCATTGCATTTTTCACCAAAAATGGCTCCACAGACTGTGATGAATTTCGATCCCCTGAGATCTATAATTTAGCTGCAGCTACTTCTAACTTAGAGGCTTACAAGATAGAGTCAGATGCAACAGTAACCCAGGTCTGAAGATCCTAGGTTGTTTTTGTTGTAAATGGATTATGTGTAGTACTGCTACTAGTGCCTATCTTTTTCTTATACTTTCTGTGGTGATTTTTATGTCCCACACCTAGTTTAGTTTGTAAAGAATTGACATTACATGCTAGTTTTGCTTTTTAAAAGATGGTTCCCTGTTTCTATATATATATATATATATATGATATCTTGCATGTTTCTTTCATGAAATGTTAATATTTGAGATTATCATGTATAGTTTCCCAAGACATGACAAAATTTCCTCTGTAAAGAGTTGGCTGATACGCATTTCTGCTATAGATTACTATTTCTACAATCTTGACATGCTAAATTAATGTGAGATTATCATGTATAGAATTAACATGGTAGTGTGTCTGTGTGTTTGACACCATTGTGTCAGTAGCTTTATCCATAAACTATGGTTAAATAAACCTATCCATAAACTATGGTTAAATAAACCAAACATTCTGTTAATTTGGATTACGTAGTGATTTATATCTATTAAATGCCTTATACTTGAACAGTTAGATTATTTTTTTCTATATATACACAGTAGTTACCATTACAATATTTAACAAATAAAGCTAATCAGTTTTTTTACAGATTTTTTTTCCATCTTTTTTAAATTGTAAAGGATTGTAAACATTGTGTTGAGGATTTTGAAGAGAAAGGAAATGGAGGGTAAAATAAAAATTATACAACCCTCTTAATTTAAAAATAAAAAATTTATTCTCCCTTTTTTCCTCTAAAACTCTTTATACAATTACATTCTTAACGTTTTTTTCCCCTACTAAAATCTTAATAAAAAAATAATCGAATGAGTGTTAATAGATCTGCAATTACATCACAAGTAGTTTTATTTTGAAGTGTTGATGATGCAGTTTTTTTTTTTTTACTAAATGTATTTCTATCCAAGTAGTATTACTCAACACAATTGGAAGGTCTAGCATGTATTTTACATCTCATGATTCTCATCCAATTTAAACAAAAGTCCTCTATATAAGGTGTGTCCACCAGAAATGTCCAGAATTCATTTTGGTTTTGCTTGGGAACAAAACGAGAGAAGTACGTAGGGGTATTCGCGAATTGGATTGGATTGGATTGGTTTTGGGGGGAAAATCATCTAATCCAATAATTTCGGTTTTCTCATTTAATCATCCAATCGATTTTGATTTTTTTTTTTTCAAATGCAATCCAATTTTAATCTGTTTGGATTAGATTAGATTTCGGTTTCTCAAATAAACTAAAAAATGAAGTTATGGAAGTAAAATTATGACAACATTACTAGTTTCTGAAATCGTTAATCATTTACAAATTTAAAGCCAAAAAGTTATATTTGCCAAATTGTGAATGTTTCTTGAACAAATAAGTTATAACTTTAAATACTTAATTAGATATAAGAGTGGATCCCAATTCCATAGCTCATATAAAAGTATCTGCTTATGGTAAACTCAATATGATAAAAACATGAAATTATCTTATCTTATCCTATAACATACAAATTACTTATGTCTTCGAATCTCATAATTGAATGTTATTCGTTAAATATAGTTACACAATAATAATTTTTTTTCATCATTAAAGAAAAATAATATTAATAATGATAATATATAAAAATGTTTAGAAAACTCTGGGTCCATTTGGATTAGTTCTCACTTCTCACGGGAAAATTCGAAATTCAATCCAATCCAATAAAAAAATTCAGTTTTTTACGGTTTTTTTTCGGTTTGTGGTTATTTCGATTTGAAAATTTTTAGATCAGTTATTGCAATTTCAATTGGATTGAAACACCCCTAACCAGCATTGCAAGATTGAAATAAGAAAGCATAACGCAGTTGAAGCATTAAGTAGAGGTGGCAGGGGAAAGTAAAAACGTAAAGTAATTATTATATTATACATTCATCCAAGACTAAAATTTAGAAAAGACTTAAATTTTTGTAAGTTGTTAGAGAAAGTTTCATTAGCTTCAGTCATTCCATATATAGTTTCTCCAACCCCAAAATTTTAATTACACTACCCTTTTTTTTATGATATTCTGGAGGGTCACTTACTTTCAAGTTTTCAAAACATTTAGCAGTCCCAACAAGGCAAAAATTATTACAATGTAAAAAATGGCAATTGGCATCCCATACAAGCTTTTAAGCAAAGAAATGTTTAAATATGACTCATGACGGTGTATCACAGGCGTGAGAAGCGCAATTTTGTTTTTGGAAGCTATAAGAAATTCCAAGTTAGTCCATATCTTAACTACTACAAGATATTCCCTAGTCAGCTATACCAAAATACACCGGCTGCAAGTAACTTAAATCCCCAAGTGATGATCTACATTGGCATCTTCCATTGAGAATGATTTTGCTTCTTACCAAGCATACCTGACATTCAAAGAAAATATACACTTTAGAAAGGTCAAACTGATAAAGTAATTTCAATTACAATATACATGGCAGTATGGAAGAAACTCACAAAAGGCTGCTAAATACAGATTAAAGTCTATGTAGCTTCAGCAAGCAATAGATTCTTTGAGGATCTTCAGCAGGTGTTTTGAATGTAACTTTATTAACAAGATGAGAAAGTATTGTCTAATAAAGAATCTACTATTCTACATTTACTTGCATATTTAGAATTGGTAAATTGTATGCTGAAGATATAAAGGGCTCTCAGAATGGTATGTCACTGTACTACAATGGATTTACATTAGCTAAATTGGATGCCAAGAATATAATGTCCCTGAGAATTGTATGTTGCAGTGCTTATTTTGGATTGGATCTCTAATTTACAACTGGAGGGAAGGGATTGATTGGTACAAAAGTCTCATCTCCGTTTGAGATTTTGGCCAATCATCAGATCATTTGTATAAGTTTGTAACGATGTTAAATATATCTGCAACTATTTCTATATTTACATAAAGACTACAGTCAATAGAGATAAATGTAGATGGACATTAGTGAAAAACATTATTTGTTAAGACTTAAGAGTGTTAGTTTTCTAAAGAATCAGTTAATGAATGCATTGGTGGAGAAATGTCAGTATGTGTTGTTCCTTTGCAGTAATAAATATTCCTAATAGAAAAAAACTGCAACCAAATTAGCAGACTTAATAACCAAATCCAGCAAACTACATGCATTTTAAGAAATAGGTCACAAATTTAAGAGAAGGGAGGAAATGTATTACCTCTTGACGAACTCGGTAATGTATCGTAGTACGAACCACATTAGTACAATCACCAAAATATCTATAAAAGTTTAGGAACTCTAACAAGCAGCACCACAGCATACATGATAGCATATGAAATCAAGAAATTCCTCAACTTCTTTTGTCAAAAATATCTAAAACATGGTTTCAGCTGCCTTTCCAACTGAAAATACACCTAAACCACTATTGCTAAATCTCAGTTTCATAAAAATCCCTGCATAAATATCTATAAATAATCAAAATTTTGCATTTTAGGAGAATTATAAAGGATACTGAAAGAACAACGCTCCCACCAATCCAACATATAAAGCCCAAAAGTCACATTGTAAAGGTAGATCTTGCGCTGAACCCAATTCATATCTTCCACAACTGCAAAAATAGTTCTTTTGGAGGTCAGAAACGAGAAAAATATCTTAAAATGCATCCCCAGCAGATAACATCTTTGAAATTTTTTTAATCAGACCATAGAAACACATAAGCAAAACCTATTAACATGCAATATCTTCAAGTGCATTCCTTATTAAATTTATTTCTCATACATATATGGTGAGGTAATTAATAGTACTAATAGCTTCAAGCAGTGCACTAATCATGGATATAAAATAATTTACACTACACGTATAAACTTTCAAAAATAAAATATTACCCAAAATTAAAGACATATACATATTTTATAATCAAAAGTCCTAGTCTACACACACCAATCACAATCAATCCAATTCCAAGGCATAAACTAACAAGTTAATAGCATCAAAAGTGAAGAAGAAAAAAAGTGGGTTTTTTTGTCCAAGGGAGAACAGTTTCGAACCCTAAAATGTTTCTGATGCAAATTAGGATCACAAAAACTATCCCTCAAAACGCGACGCGTTAATTTCAACCCACGAACCATGCAATTTCAAATCAGAGAACAAGCATGAGAGAATCTGCGTATCAACGCAACACATCAAAACCATTACGAAGATTAAGGGGGAAAACAGAGAGAGAACACAAATCAAACAAAAGAGCACAAAAGCAGAGGAAGTGAAAGCGATGTAATGTTGGTTCCATCAATTGAATCAATTATGGAATAGATTGTTGATTACCTTGAGATTAAGGATCAAGAAACGAAATTTGTAGGGATTGAGGTGGCTATTTCGCTTTGGATCGCCGAGAATGGCGACAGCAAGAGGACCAGCACAGCACGACCAAGAGAAGCACCGTTTATTTTCGTTCCAACAACAAAAATAAACTACCCACGCGCTAAACAATAACACAGCGTAGAAATTTCCATGTTTTTGTCTTTTCAACGTATTCACTTTTTTTTACCCTTAAAAAAAAACATATTCACTCTTTTATTTTTTTTTCTATAATTAATAAATATTGGCATCCTCAAAAAATTTTAAATGGTGTTATTAATGCTTATTAAGCAATTTTTTTAGAATTTGAATTTCTGTATAATAGCATAATCAGACATTGAATAAATAAGAGAAAAAAAAGTAAAATGAAAGTCAAAGCATTATTGTGACTTGTGACACACATAAATAAATTTTATTTATAAACTAATAATATTTGATCCATGCAATTAAAAAATATTTTTATATAATTAAAATTTTTCAATATATAATTATTTTTAATAATAAATTAATATGAGTAAAAATTATTTTAGATGTTAAAAATAACTAAATTAATCAATATTTTCATTTTTAAGGATGAAAAATGATATTTTTTATTTTTCGAGAATTAAATCGATTGATCCTATATGCTTTTGGGTTAAAATAATATTTCACTCAAATAAATATATTAAAATATAAATTATATGCTGAATTTAAAGTAAATTTAAATTTGGCATATAAATACTCTTTTATGGTTCAAATCATGTGTATTTTTTTTTTTATAAAAGACAATTGAATTTAAGTCAAGAATATCCTCGAAACCACTCGAAACATTGGTTAAAAGAAATGAAATATATAATAGGCGGCGTCTGATGTACACAGGGCAATCGTAACATGTATGGTACATTGGGTTAGATTGTCGTTTGATTTAATAATAAAGTATTAAATGGTTGTGATGAGCCGGTGGTGGATTTTTGTAGAAAACCCCCTGATGAATGTGCTTTGTCCCTCTGCTCTCTTTGTAGTGTCTCTCCATTGTTGCCTCCCTGTTAACACCCCCATCTCCCTTTGTTCCACCATGAGTGTGGTTGTGATCCCTCCGGTGATCCACCGCACAACAACGTCGCTGATTTGTATGGTGTAGGGTTCAGAGTGCGCCATTTAGACTTCCGTCTCTCGTTATTATCCCATAAGTTTAGCCTTTGTCGATCTGTTGGTCCTGAATTGTATGACATGGTCGCGCGATTTGTAGGATTTAGGGTTCGGAGGGCTCCTTTAGACTGTGTTAGTTGTTGGGTTTGCGTCTGTAAAGAGGGGTGCTACTTAGGGTTTACAAATAGAAAGAGGAATTGCTATAATGACTGGTTGCTGACGCCACTGACACCGACCCTGCACACTCACCGTCGTCTCCCAGCCGTTTTTGGTAATTGCTATTGCTATGAAACCACTCTTTGGTTCAACTTCTCGGTAAGAGTAGTAGTGGAGTTCAAAGATGGAGAAATAAGTATGTGGGGAATGGTTAGTTGTTGTAACTCCCTTAGTTATTATTGTGTTGTTTTTTAGCATTGTGCTCTTCATCATCAAGTTCCTCCATGGATACACCTCTTAAGCAACGAGAGTGGAGTGTGGTGGTGGAACTCGTATAGATTGTTTTTTCTCTATCATCTTGCAGCTCTTCGAGTTCTTCATATTCTTCGGCTTCTTTCTGTTGGCTCCCACTAAATAATGCCTAATTATTCTTTGAATTGTAACCATAATTTGGTTCTTGCTTTTGATGGATTATGCTTTTTTGTTGCTCACGTTAAGTTGCTAAAATCATTCTACAAAAAGCAAAAATAAAAAATGATTTTGGTGATTGGTTACGTTTTGGACTTTTTGGTTTATATAATTAATCTTCCAGAAAATATAATTAGACAAGATCGAACCAGAGAATAGAAAACACCTTAGGATCCATTAGACAAAAAATGACAATTTAAGCTTACCGGTAAAATACCTATTATTGTAGGTTATTCTCACCCAATGTACCATACATGTTATGTTAATAATATATCACCTAAATCAATCATTCCATGATTGATTAATAAAGATTTTAGTATAATTATTTTAAAATAGATATTTAATTTAAATGTATTTATCTAAATTCAAATTATTAATTCATAAAAATTAATGATTACAATTGTATTGTTAAACTAATAATATTTTATTTAATTTTAATATTTCATATTTTAGCAAGTAAAAATTTACTCATTGTAGATTTTTTTATTTCCTATTTAGTTTTTTGGTTTAAGCCAAATGTATCATTTATGGGAACATCCATATCATTGTGGGATTAGTTTTCCCAACGAGTTTTTCTTTATTTCGTATTGAGTTTGAATTTAATTATCATTTCTAATTTCATTTATATTTTTTTATTAATAATTATAAAATTTTTATCTTATTTTTATGTTAACTTAAAGATTTATGCACAGAATAATAAAAACAACAATGTCACCTCATTTTATTTGGTTGCTAATGTTCAAGAATTTGTATAAGAA
This sequence comes from Sesbania bispinosa, assembly GCA_026901365.1. Taxonomy (NCBI): domain Eukaryota; kingdom Viridiplantae; phylum Streptophyta; class Magnoliopsida; order Fabales; family Fabaceae; genus Sesbania; species Sesbania bispinosa. The sequence goes on from QLOH01000053.1 coordinate 2,012,625, forward strand.
ACCATGACATACAAATAATTGGAAATAAAGAACAAAACAAAAATAATGTGACATATTATATCTGTTAATTTTAAAATAATTTTAATTTAAAATTTTATATAAGAATATAAAAATATAACAAATATTTTTAAGGCGAAATTTACGATACATATGGAAAAAAAAGATGTACCGGTACAAGAGCAATCTTAGTGGTTGATTTATTGGTAAAATAAGGCAAGGACTTATATTTAAGACGGTTAATTAGTTGCTGTAAAATGTTTTAGTTTTTATTTAAAAGGTCCCACCTCATCTTAATATTTGCCTTCGGAATCGGTTCCAGAAGGTGCTCACAGAAATACAACATATCCCAATAAGCAGGATCTTCCCTATTCAGAATCGGTTCCGGCATCTGTGGCGCTTTCAACGTCGCGTTCCCCCGTATCTAAAGCTCCACTCCAACCACGTCCTTAAACGACGTCGTCGTTTGCTGGTGGATTTGGGGGAAGTAAGAGTATAGCGCTAAAACGGCAGCTCCAGAGGTGAAGAAGTAATAGACTGGGATTCCCATTGAGTACGCTTCTTCCATCGTCGTCGTGCAGAAAAGGTCGATTACGAGGGTTTTCACGGTGGAGGATTTGGAAAGGTCGCGGAGGGTCGATCTGACATTAACGATGTTGGTTTTGATGAATTGGAAAGTCGTGGTGGCGAAGCTGTGGGTTCTGACGGCAGTGAGGGGGGCGCGGGGGAAGCAGAGGAAAGAGATGGAAGGGTGGGAAATGGAGATGCGGTGGATGTAGGCGTCGATGGAAGGGTGGTCGAGGAGGCCGGTGGTGAGGAAGATGTTGATAGAGTGATTGGGTTGGTGTTGGAGGATGTTTTTGGCTAGATTTACCATGGACTGGTAAGTTGTAATGTTAGATTTGGTTATAGATTCAATGATTCTCTCAGTCTTGGAGATTCCGAATTCATACGATCGGTTTTCCCTTACGGTCTTCGTCTTCCTTCGGAAGTTGTTCTGTTACTGGGCAAAGAACTAAACTTTACCTTTCTTACTGAACCACGATTCATATTTCCAAACATTAATGGAGACTACGATCTTTCAAACCTATTCAATCTAAAAATCGTGGCCACCGTTGCTCCAGCACCCTTCGATTCATGCATCATTTCACAGTTTTTGCAATCATAATGATTTTTGAGGGTTCAGATTGCCTCTGTTTTTCGTATATAATTCGTCTCCAAAGCGTTCCCTAGGAGGTGAAGATTTATTGAGCGGCGCCTTATTGTTCAGAGACAAAATCCCTAATTCGGTCAATAGGGACTTCTCAGCAATTAACTAAGGTCAAACACCATGTTTGTAGCCTTACACAGGAACCGATTACCCATTACACTTGGCGGTATTTTTTAAATGTATCGGTACATTAGTTTACGACTCATGTACCGTAAAATGCACCTATTTTTAATATTAAAATTTATGTTTTGTTTTACTATATTAATTTTCACTTTATTAACTTAATTTTATTTTACTCATGATATATCAAAAAGTAAGAGGAGGTAACAATTGTTTTGAAATGGAAGGTATAATTCTTAATAAAATAAAAATAAATAAATATTTTCACAAACTAAGTGCACTGATATTTGTATGAGTATGACAATTGATTGACCACTTTTCTTATTTTTAAGTGTTGTCCAATGCCAGTTTTAAAAATATCCTTAAAGTAAATGACTACAACATATTTTATATTATCTAATTTTATATTTTTTTTATTGCATAAAATATATTAGCTTTGCTAACAATGGAGAACATTTTTTAAGAAAAGTGAAAGAGTCTAAAATACAATTGATTCTTTCTTACCAAGCTAAATTCATGTATGATTAGTAATTACGTACTCATGTAGTTGGTTCAACTCTTGGGTCATGCAGGTTATGGATAAGCAGACCACATGGACTTCATTTTTCCAAAGCCCTTTTTTGAGCCCAAAGCGCTCACTATTTCAATTATTTTTATGCCAAAAAACATCAAGAAGAGACTAAAAAGCTAACATCCAAATATACAATTGTTCTATAGATCCAAATTTTATTTCATATGTGGATTGAGGGGTTTTGATTTGAGTAAACTAACAAATTAGTCTCTAATTCTGTGGGGACCATGCAATTTTGTCCCTGACTTTTTCAAAATAGCACTTTAGTCCATATTTTATTAAAAAACATGCACTTTAGTTCTTATTTTATTAAAAAGAATGCACTTTAGTCTTTCACTTTATTGAAAAACATGCACTTTATGCATGTTTTAACAAAGTTAGAGACTAAAGTGCTATTTTGAAAAAGTCAAGGACAAAACTGTATCTGCATGGTCCCCCAAGAGTCGGGAACCAATTTGCTAGTTTACTCGTTTTAATTTGTCGTGGACTTTACATTGGTGTTAAAAAAAAAAGTGTCTTTACACTAATTTTTTTTTTTGACAAAAAAAAAGCACTAATTTTTTTTTTTTTAAAAGAAAACTGGACAGAAGTGACAGAACTTATATAGAGTTACAAAGCGATAAGTCCACACAATCACAATAAATACATGCTGAGTTTATACAAGAATATCTCAAAATTAACAGTACCAACCAAACGAAAAAAAAAAAAATACACTCATAACCAACAAGAAAAGTACACTGACGTAAGTTAAAATTTTTCAAAATAAATATCAAACTGATGAAGATATTTAATATAGTCAACTTAATTTATGATCAACATCAATTGGACTAAACATAATATTTATTTAATTATATAAATAAATATGAAATGCAAATGAAGCCGGCCATACAGGAAGAGAATGGAGCTAATTCAGTTTCAGTGGGATTCCTGGCCATCCAAACCAAAATGAAGGAGTATTTGTAAAAGCCATCAAAAGCATATTCTTCTTCGATCACAAAAACAAATACACACTTTTAAAAGGACATTTTGATTTTTGATGAACTTTTTAATTTACATGAATAGACAAAAATCATATTTTGCTGACTCGCTAATAATACGTCCATTCTCAAAATTATACTTGTATAATGTGTGTGGTCACGTTAAAAATTAATTAAAGATTTCTCAACTACCTAAAGTAGTACTTATTTAAGAATTTCTCTTCCATAAAAAAAGTGAATGTTTAGATCGACATTTGTAAAATTGATTTTGAATAGTTTTAATTTTATAAAATATATTTTGATTAAAATTAAATTTAGAATAATTATTGGATTGCGCTTGAAATGCATGAAGGGTGGTATGACTTGCATCTCAACCAATAGTATACGATGGTGTGGAGATAGCTTGTTTCTTGGAACAATGTATTATCCCCTTAATAGCATCACCATCGCAAGATACTTTTCTTAAACAAATATTTTATAATTCTATACACTTTATTATACTATTATGTTAGGTTAAATTATATTTTTTGTCCCCCAAAATATTGTGATTTTTCTATTTGGTCTCTTAAATTTTTTTCCTAAGTGGTCTCCCAAAATTTATAATGCATTCCCATTTGATCCATTTGTTATTGCACCATTTATTATCTCTATTAAATGTTTGCGTGATAACTTAGGTGGACAAAATAAGCGTACATGACATACATATGTGTCATCATATGTGTCTTTCATGACTTATATCACCACATTTCATGAAAAAATAATTATAGAGTTCATCCATATGACTCACAAAAAGGCATTGATTAACCATCTGTAGGCCTATTTTGTCATGTAAGACACATAAAATGACACATATGCATGTCATGCACGCTTATTTAGTCCACATAAGCTGACACATAAGCATTTAACAGAGATAATAAACGGTGCACTAACGGAGGGACCAAATGAGAATGCATTATAACTTTTGGTGAACCACTTGGGAAAAAAATTGGGGGACCAAATGAGAAGATCGCGATATTTTGGGGATCAAAAACATATTTTAGCCATTATGTTATTTTTATTACTTTAAACAATCCATTCATTTTTTATATTCAACCCAATAACTCTCAAAAGTTTCTAAGTAAAACCTTGCAGCAACCCATTTTTGTGGGTGCCGCAAGTAACACCCATCAATTTGTGCTGAACATCAGCTGAGCCTTCCCATCGGCTAGTAGTACTTTAATTATGAGCACTCATTACGTTGTAAGAGATGCACGCGATGGAGATGCTCTAAAGTATGATAGAGGATAAATATAATGTAGATATATTGGGTAAAAAGGAGGGGGGTGATGTTGTAGAAATGAGAGGGGGTATTTGCTTCCGTCAACTCTCACCCATTATTGTAATATTATTGATATTTACTGTAATTCAAGTTCAATTATCCCATTCATAATTTAACTTGTGGCAATGGAAAAGTCTTGAAATCTTAAGATGAGAGGTGTACTAAGAGTACTGTATTTGGTAAGATATTTAAGCTAGATGAAAGCTAAAATTAGTAGCTAAAATCATTTAATCAGTATTTGGTGAGGTAGCTATTTTAGGTAGCTACTAGCTTTTCTTGATAAGCTACTTGAGGTAATTTTTTTTTAAAAATACTCTATTTTTCAGTTACTAGTTAAAAATTTATTACAAGTTTATCTCTCAACAATCGCAATTCATCATTATTTAATAATTAATGATGTTTATATATATATATATATATAACCATTTTAAGTTAGTTTTACCAAATATTTTCAATCAAATTAGTAAACTTTTAGCTTTTGGCTAACTTTCAACTTTCATCTAACTTTTCAACTAGATTTACCGAACACACTCTAAATGTGAAGATGAGTCCCATTGAAAAGAAAGTAGTTAGTGAGATGTCATCTCCATTTAGAGAGTGCTAGATAGATTCGATTCATCTCCACTAATAGAATAGTGACTAGATTTGTGGGGCCATCATGTCAGCCTAATCAGTATTATTCTTGATATTGGTCGAGATGTTGGGTCATTTCGACTAGAAAGGATCTCGCATTGGCAAAGTTATAGGCCATTTTGGCCTAGTCCCAAATAGTTTTTTATTTTTGTTTAGATATTTTTATTCTAAAAGCAAATTTACATTAAAACTTGGGATAAAATTTGTAATCAACATATATAAAATCAACATTTTATTACTTTTATTCAAACTTAATTACTTTTGACATTGAGAACAATTTTGATTTATAACAATTAAATATCATTATTTTTTTTCTAAATTCACATTTACCTTCTTCAGACCCACTTCAAGAATGCTCCATTGTTTTTCTCTCTCTTATTATTTTTTTTTTTTTGCTATTTTGGTCAGTGCATTATTTTCCTAGCTAAACATGCTACAAAACTTAAAAACACATCACGACCAAAAGAAGAAAATAAATAATGCACTTTCATTTGCAGGGCCACGGATTGTGGAAAACATGCATATATACGCGGGCAGGTGGGGATTGCTGAAGCAAAGTAGCAGTTGAGCCCATCTTTGGTTTGTTTGCAACTTTGGCCTGGCCAAGCCAAGGGTAAAAAGTAAATAAAATTTTGCATGCCCATGCCCTTAAAGGCATTTCATCATTTCATGTATGCATCTACAAGCTGGGACCCCAAAATGAACACTCTAAGGTGCAAATGAGTTTTCACTTTCTTGAGCCTGGGATGGGATTGGTGGGAAGTTGGAACCAAGCTAGATTACTAGATGGACCATAATGCACATGGCAGGGGGTTAAGTCTCACTATCCTTGTGGCCCCAAATAGATATCGATCTCTTTCCCCTTCTCCCTCGGTGGGTGCAAATGCATGCACCCAAGACTTGGACTCAAATCGTAAAATAGAGAGAATCTTTCAAAGGTACAATTATGTGTGCCCTCTGTACATGAAATGGTCCAGCATGTTATATTGTCTTCAAGATTTTTCCTGATTTTTTCCTAAATTAACATCTTTTTCAAAATTTTACTTATAATTCGGTCGGTGATTGATATTGAGAACAATGTTACTCTAACTTTATATATCTCCAATTCTAGCTTCTAATAACAATAATAATAAAAATAAATGAATAAATGAAATTAAACTGAATTTTAAAAAAACATTAAAAAAAAAAGCTGTATTGGAAGGAATATTGTTATTATTATTTAATTTTTCATATGCTTATATTCATTTCAAGTGTGAGTTTTTCTTTTATAATCAAATTGAAAATTTAATGATTAAGAAAGTACAATGGGTACACTAACACTTATAATAGCATAAATTGAACTAGACACATTACCTGATGCAAAGAAAACAGTTCAAATACCAATATGAAAAAATGGCAACCTACCCTCTCCCTCCACCACTTAAATTACCTACAATATATATTGGACATGTCTAGTCATGAGGGAGCTTTTTTTTTTATCTATTTATTCCCTTTTGATAAAGCGGTGGATTTAATCATTGGATTGGAGGTGGTGGTTAGGTTAAAGTCCTCTCAAGAGCGGTGACTTAAGGATTTGAATCTTTTACCTTAGAAGTAAAGTCCGTTTGAGGTCACAGTCCACTTCCACTGCGACCAACCACTATTTGGTTTCATCTAAAAGAGAGGGTAATTTATGGCCATATAATAATGCATGTATGGTCAAGATTTAAAGTCTTTTTATATGATCATATGATTGTTAAAAGTCATCTAAATGCACCCAAATAAATTTGAAATCATTAAAAATATAAAAAAGATTTGGATAAAAAAATAAAATCTAATTATTAAAGAAAATCTAAAAGAGAAATCTAATTATTAAATGAGATAAAATCAAATCTAAAAGTTTTCAGGAATTATGATTCACCAATGAGTACAAATGGATATGTAAAGATTACCATTTTTATTAAATTATTTTATTTTAAAGGTGAATTATCCTAAAGTAATTATTGGTTCCTTTCAGAATCATAATAACGTATTTGATTAGACCAACTCCTATTTTCGTGGTAATTGAATCACCTCAAACTCATTAAGTTCTATGATAATTCAGTGATCTCTCAAGAGATCAACCATACTTTCATGATTTAGTGTTTCCAATTAATTATATTAAGGTCCTTATATCTAAAATCAAGTGAATAAGAAATCAAAATATAATTGTCAATCCTACATTGGGTTACTCCCAAAACATAAGTGTCAACCATGTTTAAATCAAAACAATAAATCTCAATCCAAACATGTTAATTCAATAGAACTACAAAGAATATAGTAGAAAAAGAAAAAAATCCAAAAAATCACTCTCTGAAACTTGTTGTCTTGTTAAATCAGGTAGAAATCCTATGTCTTTCTCCCAAAGGTCTTAAACTTCCTCTCTTGTTCCTCAAAGAATAAGACTACTCTTGATTTAATTTTAGAACTCCTTCAAATTGTGTCTTCAATTGACTTTTATAATAATTGGGGAATAAAGTGGGTTTGGCCATAACCAATTAGTAGCAATTAAAAGTTAAACCCAAAATCCTCCATCTACAAAACAAAAGGTAAAAAGTAGTCATCTGAATAGAAGAAATAAAAATGCATGTTGTCAATAATTAATATGCATTATTATGTACAATTAAAATATTATTTTACCTAAAAATAATATGTAATTTATGCACACACCATTCTTGACAGTGGAATAACCCAAAAATCTTAGGATGGGAGATGGATTAAATGTAAGGGGCTGACCTATTGGTAAGAGATAAGTTAGCAAGATGTCATCTCCTTTTGGGTGGACCCAGAGGAATTTAAAATCCATTTGATGTTTCATTAAATAATTTAAATTTTAGATATACTATAATTTTTAAAATATAAGTAAATATCGACTATAAGATTACTATATACATATGAATGTCTATTTTATTTAAAAAATTGTATGCATAATTATTATATCAATATTAGATTTATTAAATTCATATTTTATAAAAAAATTATAAATAAGGTAATTTTACCCATAGTTAATCTTATAGTAAGTTTATCCACACTCATTTCTTATAAACCTCAAGAAAATACTACTAGCCATCTTTCAATAAATTGAGGAAAAAGCATTTAAATACAATTTGTATCCATGTTACTTTTCTCTTCAATATCAATCTCTCAAATTGTATCCACTTCGCAACTTCTAATCTCAAGAGAATTCCACCTACAAACAATAACTTCTCGTGTTAGTTAGCAAAACATATCGTAATAAAAATTGATCAAATACCCAAATTAACCCAGCTTGTAAGGAGGGAAAGACAGTGGTGTGTTCATTGTCAACGAATTAGGCGTTGGTTTCACAAAAAATTTATCATGTTATAAACGTGGATCTAGGTCAACACTTCTTTTAATAGCATTAGCTTAGATCCACACTTGTAACGTGGTTTTGATAGAAACCAAACACACACTAAGATGTCGTTAGGCGGTGGTCTACGACAGCGTACATGAAGAGGCGATGCATTGGTGTAGGTGAATGGCTAGTGGTAGAGCCGACAAAATGGGGTTGGTCCGCAAAATCCCGCAAAAACGTAGGGTTTAAGCACTTATTTCAGAAGTCTGAATAATTATTAGGCTTTTTAGCCTAGCCCGATAAAGTCCGCTACTCGCAAAAACCTGCAAAAGACTGGGTAGACCGCAAAAACCCGTAAAAAACCAGGCTACTCGCAAAAAGCCCGGAAAAATGTAAGGCTCTGACACCTATTTTAAAATCTCGAATAAATCTCAGGCTTTTTAGCCTAATCAATAAAATCCACTACCCGCGTCACGCCGGGACGGACCAGGTAGCCCGAATTGTCAGCTCTAAATAGTGGTATTTGGGTGTTGCATCATCGCTTTGCCGCCGATGAATAGGCAAAGTGGGTAACATGCAATTCTAATGAAAAATTGATTTGGCTCATAAATTTAATTTATTAAAAATTTTAAATATTCTTATTTCTCCTAATAACTAAGGGTCGATTTGTCTTACAGTTTAATAAAATTATAAGTTGGGTAAAATTAAATTTTAGAGAATGGATTTGTTTGAAAATGATATTGTAAAAGTAAGCTTAAAAGAATGATTTTTATTTAAATGGTAGAATAAAAATATTTTTTTGTCGAAGATAATTAGATTAAAAGCAGCCAAACGACATTTACAACGAATTCAACTAAATTCAAGGAGCGATGCCGCAATGTTTCAAAGAATAAACATATTATATAACACATAACACGCTCACTCCAAAAACATAAAAGAGCACTATCACAAACTAAAAATATAAAAACAAAAGTTAAACTAGAAAAATAAACAGAATCAAAAAGTCTCAATCGCAACAAAACTTAGCATCGAAATCGAACCGCTAACTCCATAAGAGAATATACTTTTTTTTTTCTTTTCCTTTATTGAATTCGTATCTACTTCTCTCTATTTTTTTTTGCCCGACGAGTTTTGCTGGTATTGTAGGATGAAAAAGGCCACTTAATCACTAGAGGCAAACTTTGTTGTTGTATGTTAGCGATGGATAATTGATCTCATGCCGATTGGGCCTTTGAGAAAGAGGAAAAAAAGGTGGGTGAAGTAAAGGGGGGTGACAGACAATGGATGTAGTAAGGGAAGAAAAATAAAGGGAATGGGAAAGGTGGCCTAGAAGTGATGCTCAATGAGAGGAGAGAGATGGAGCCATGGAGGAAGGGGATGAGGGGGTGGAGGTGGAGGAAGAAGAGGAGGGAATGGAGGAAGGAGGAGGAAAAAAATCTCACTATGGAGAAAGGAAGACCCACCTAAAGTGGGGAGAGAGCCCTTCTATGAGAGGGGAGATGTCCCCCCAAATGGGGGGGCTGGCGGTGCAGTGTTGTTAGGGATGCTGTGCTAGGGTTTTTCTTGTGGTAAATCATGAATATAATTAATTTTGAAAAATAAAAATGTAGGGTTCTGTTTATTTTAGAAGTCTGAATAAATCTAAGGTTTTTTAGTCCGACCCGATAAAGTTCGTTACGTGCAAAAGTGATGTGATCCACAGGGGGTGGAATCATTTTACGGATCTATCTAGGTTGGAAACTAATAAGTCAAAAATTGGAGAAATTGATTAAACAAGAAAATGGAAAAGGATGAAGATGAATTGGTGAAGGAATAAATGACGCCACTTCCAAGGATGGAAGATAAGTCAGGCGACGCCACAAGGGAGGTGAATAGCCCTTGATAAGTCCAGGAGATGAACGTCACAAGGAAGAATTTCCTTGATAAGTTCTAAGAGAAACAATTCTCTCAAAAGATAAAAACTCAATTCTGATTCATTTCAAGCTTGGTTCTTTTTTAATACAATTCAGCCCCTATTTATAGAATAAGTGGGATGTCAAATGTTGTAACTCCTAGGAAATGAAAAGGACTCAACTATCATGCAATTACCATGTGTGGTTAAATTGCATGTTACATTAATTCCTAGAATAAAGTAAGCACTAAAGAAAATGACTCACTAGTAATTATAGTCACTTAGAGCATTACTATAAAGCATTAATTTGACTTGGGGAATACAAAAGGTTACCAGAAAATTCACCCAAAAATAGTGACGAAAATTACAAATAAAATCATAAAACCGAAAATTAGGTTGACCCCCTCTGGCTTGCATCATCCCCCCTATGTCCGCATTATTCCCTTCTCCTTTGAAAATATTCGTCTCGAATCTTAAGGCTTTATTGTCCTACTAATTTTATTCACTAATAACTTAAAATGAACAATCCAAACCACTAGGATCAAATACAACACATAAAAATTCATGCATTAAAGAAGTATTCCTTTTGGGCGCAGAAACCCAAAAACCAAATTCAAGAGTAATTCTTCTTTTATGATGGACCTGCATATTTGATTTTTCAAACAAAAAAAAAATCAAAAGACTCCATGTCCTTGTACTCAAAATCATCATAAGTTTGCTTTTCAACAAGGGTTGGATGTATAGTGGAGCACTAGGAATGATTGCAACACCTTTCTTCCACATCAAACATGGAAGTTGATGGGTTGTATATTCTTGCTCCTGTACGTGCAAAATATCAATAGAAGAAGAAAAGTTATTAGTAATTAAAATTTTCTCATTCGTTTTCTCTCTTTCTTTTTCCTTTTCTCTCTCTTCTTCTTCTCGTTTTTCTCTCGTTGCATCTCTTTCTTTTTCTTTTTCTTCATTCTCTATTCTCTCTTTAAGCTTACATTGATCCTCACTGACTTGGCTTGGAAGCAAAAAAATCAACTTAAGCTTACGTCCCTCATGACACAAAGAAAGTGAAAGTTTATCGGGATCGAGCTTTTTATTTCGCAGCCAAGACCATCATAAGAGAAAATGACATGATTCCATGGGAGCGACTTCACATGAAACTTCATCTACATATTTCCCAATTGTGAATCCAAACTTTGTTTGTCTAGGATGAAGATGCGTTGGTAAGTTAAGTTTCTCCACCATTCTTTGACTCACAACATTGTTGTAGCTCCCGTAATCGAATGCAATCAAACACATGTGACCTTTGACGGAACACCTTATATAGAAAATATCCGTCGCCATTCCAAATCCAGAGCCGAAGCTCTCATACCAAATGATATGATCCACAGGGGGTGGAACCGTTTTACAGATCTATCTATGTTGGACACAAATAAGTCAGAAATTGGAGAAATTGATTAAACAAGAAAATGGAAGAAGATGAAGATGAATTGATGAAAGAATAGATGACGCCACTTCCAAGGATGGAAGATAAATCATGCGACGCCACAAGGGAGGTGAATAGCCATTGATAAGTCCAGGAGATGAACGCCACAGAGAAGAATTTCCTTGATAAGTTCTAAGAGAAACAATTTTCTCAAAAGAGAAAAAAAAAACTCAATTCTGATCCATTTCAAGCTTGGTTCTTTTTTAATACAATTCAACCCCTATTTATAGAATAAGTGGGCTGCCAAATGTTGCAACTCCTAGGAAATGAAAATGACTCAACTATCATGTAACTACCATGTGTGGTTAAATTGCATGTTACATTAATTCCTAGAATAAAGTAAGCACTGAAGAAAATGGCCCACTAGTAATTATAGTCACTTAGAGCATTACTAGAAAGCACTAATTTGACTTGGGGAATACAAAAGTCACCAGAAAATTCACCCAAAAATAGTGACGGAAACTATAAATAAAATCATAAAACCCAAAATTAGGTTGACCCTCTCTGGCCTGCATCATCCCCTCTATGTCCATATTAAAAAGCTCGCAAAAAATCACAAAAGCACATAAAAATATAGGGCTTGAGCTTTTGTTTTCAAAGTCTAAATAACTCTCAAACTTTTTTAGCTCGGTTTGCAAAAACCTGCTACCTGCATCGAGTTAGGACGGATAGCCCAAATTGACAGCTCTAGAATTTGTCATTGTCCTACATGGCACCTAAGACCCACCGAATCAAACTAGAAGAACCACCAACTCAGGTCCCACATAGGATTATGACTAACACATGACATAACCGAGTAAACAAAATGTTTATCGGGTTATCACAAACTTAACAACAAGGACTAATTGATGTTACTAACAGAGAAATAAGTAGAGACTAAAAATCTAAGGGGTCGTTTACTTTTAAATTTTTTTTTTCATTTCTTTTTTTTATTAAAAAAAATGTTAGGTTATTTTTTTCATTTTATTTCTTATTTTCAAAGTCTTGTACAAAAAATAATTAAAATAATTTTGTATTGATTTCTCTATTTTCTATACAATACTTTGAATAGGAAATAAAATAAAAATAATGTAATATTTTTATAATTAATTTAAAAGTAGGTTTGTAATTAAAACAAAAAAAAATAGAAAATGTTTTCTATAAACAAACGGTCCCTAAGTTAAGTTTTTTTTTTTTAGGGACTAAACTTAAAGGTGTATTTCTAGGACCAAAAAATATAATTATTATCCTATAAACATACAAACAAATAGTGTGTTTGGCAATTTTAGAGAATAAGCTAGTTGAAAATTAAAAGATGAAAGTTGATAAATTAGCCGATTGAATTGAAGGTATTGGATAAAATTAACTGATAATTGTAAAATAATAAATAAAACAATTATTAATTGCTATCATTATGAAAACAATTAAGGATGAAAATAAAAAGTAGTTTCAAGTACAAGCTTAAATTTCATAATGCCGCCTAAAATAGCGTTTAAAAAAACTTTAATAAGTACTAAAAAAACGTTATTTTGCCAAACAAAATTAGAATATTTTAATAAATTTTTCGAGTGCTAATTTCAACTTTCAAATTAACTGATGTATTTGGTAAGAAATTTTAGTTAGATGAAAATTGAAATTAAGAGTTGAAACAATTTCATTAATGTTTGGTAAGGTAGTTTATCCCTCATTTTCAGCCACTACTGAAAATTTATTATAAGTTTATTCTTCAACAACACTTACTCATCATTATTTAATAATTAATGATGTCCTTATATATTTTTTTTTACCATTTCAATTAGTTTTACAAAATATTTTCAATCAAATCAGCTAATTTTACCAAACACACTTTATTTTTTTTTTCTTTTACGAAAACTTAAACATAAGTCTCTATCGTAATGAAAGAGTTGTTATTATTTACAAATCATACCTAGTAGATACGCTTACATCATATAGAAACATTATCTTCTTTTGTGTTTATAACATTAAATAAGCAGCGAGCATGCATGGACGGCACCTTTCACTAGCTTGTCCAAGTTGTTTAAAGCCGGCATCAACATCAACAGAGTAATTAATTGGTTTTCTTTCACAGATCAAATATACCAGTTCAGCCATTATATATGGTTTTTAAATCTCATATATAAGAAAAATATTCCGGCACAAACCACTGATTGAAAATCATGTTAGGTTTTTTTTTATTATTATAATGTATTTTAAAATCTGATTAGGTGGTATAGTATGGTATGTCATTGAAAATGTGGGTCGATGTGGACTTAATATTTTGTATTTTTAAAGTACGTGATTTTCCTTTTAAATATTAATTTAAATAATGAGGAAAAGATGGGTTGCACATAAGATCCGTTAAAATGGGATGGAAATATATATATGTACAAATACCTGACTTCAGAAATTATATTATTCTAGACTCAAGAGACCCCTTTAATATACGAGAGGTTATAAGTTAACCAAAAATAGTAATTTGTTTTGTTTTACTTTACTTGTTTATGTTTTTGATGTTTTCTTCTGCAACCAAAGTTATACAATGAACTTTTAGACAGCTAGTGGTGGAAACATGACAAGGCTTTTAGTGTTGGATTGCATTAGTTATGAAGAAAAAAGTTATTTGATTTATTTTTCTATTTTACCATTTAATTTATTGTTTTTAAATTTAAATTTGATTCAATTCAAATATAATTGTTTTAAAGCAATTTAAATTGGATCCATTTTTTGTTCTAGCCTTGAATTTCTTTAAAGAAGTATTGAATAAACCATAACATATGTAATAAATAAAAAATAATAATTCAAAATATCAAATATTTTACTAACCGGTAGTTGGTATAAGTGATACCTGTTTTATTCCATTTTATGCAAAATCAACCTAGCTAGTCTCATCATATGTTGGATGTTCCTGACTCGAGTCTTAGATATTGTCTCTTATAGAAGATATTTGTGGTTCAAACAAAAAAAGATTTATTTCAATAAGTTATAACATTACTAATACTATAGTGAAATTCTTTAAATTCATACAATTTCATAATTTTATTATGTTTTCATGAATACACCTTTAGTTTTGTTCACACCTAAATACACCTTCTTTAAATATTTATTAAAAATTTATCTTTTTCCCAATTATATTCTCATGAATAAGTATATAGTGTATGATAATTTTATAAATATATAGAAAAGTAAATGTATAAGTATGAGTGATATAATAAATTTATAAATTATATATAATGTACATAAGTTTTATTTGGATTGGTTGTAATTGTCTTTCAAAACCAAATCTCAAAATTAACTTTTTTTTTTTTTCTGTGAATAAGAGGGGCAAAGCCCCAGGAAAACACAGAAAACAAAATTAAGAGCCACGCGGGAAAATAATTCCCCTAAAGTCAGCTTCAAGATGCAAACTCAAGAAAGGAAGGAACATGAGGAAAAAATGCAGTCATCATTTGTCTGAGAGAGGCCAAATTTTGCAAGCTTGTCCGCGGTTCTGTTTGCTTCACGTAACACATGCTGGAGTTGCACAGTCCAATCTCTCTGCAGCAGACTTTTAATTTGCTGGATGATGGGAAAAATCGGATGAGTCTAGATCTCCATACAACTGTTGCGGATTAAATGCAGGGCAGCCATAGAATCTGACTCAACAAGAAGGAATTTAAAATCCTTAGTCCAAACTAGATGCGATCCTTTTAAATAAGCTAGCTACTTTTAAATAATATTATTTATAAAAAAATAAACTACTCTTTTTTGGAGAGTTTTTCTTTAATATAGTGTGGCTCAATTTCTCCTTTTAAGAATAAGCGAGGCTTAAAAATATTGGGTCAAACATATAAGCCATAAACTACATAAGATAGCTTATTCCTTATAAGCTTGTAAATGTTTTTTTTTTCTACTTTCACAATTAATAATTTAATAAAACTTTAAATTTTTCATTATCCTTCTATCCCCCCCCCCCCCCCTTTCTCATGATTTGATCAACTACTTCTCATCCTCATCTCTCATTAGTCCTCTTTTGCATTAGAATTTCTTTATTCTATTCGTTACTGTTTTTAGGTTATTTTTTAATGTTATACTATTTTATTGTAATATTTTAAAAAAATATTTTATATTTATATAAAAAATATAAGATTTAAAAAACAAATAAAAAACTTAAAACATTACATAAAATATATTTTTTTTACCTTTAAATAAAAATAGAATCTAGAAATTATAAACATCTTCTTTATGTCATTTTATATTTTTTAATTAATTAATAATTAATTTTATTAAATATTTCTATTTCAATTAACTAACTTATCACCTAGTTTTTTCCAAACATAACCTAGGCTAACTAAATACTTGTAATTTGAGTTAAAAATTAGTATACTAACTTATTTAATTAGAAATATTTAATAAAATTAATCATCGAATTAGGTGTTAAATGTAAAATAACAAATTTATTTATTTTTCATGTAAATTATATAAAAGTCAAGAGAAATATATTTTTAGTTAATTATTTTTTTTATTTTGAAATTTATCAATTTTTTAAAATAAAATATTTCATTAAAAGATTAAATTTAATTAAATTGATAATAATCAAATAAATAGTATAATGTGAAAAATTAACCCAAAAAGTTGTGACTAGTAGAGTGAAAAGCACAGTTATGTGAGGAATGGGATTAAGATGTGAAAGTGAGAAGTTATGATTGAAAATCAAAAGTGATGATTAATAAATGATAAATTCTGAAAACAAATATAACGGTAGAATTTTATTAAATTAATAAAGATAAAAATAAAAGAAATAGTATAAGTTAATTTAATTAACTTAAAAAATAATCAAAAAACTAATAAAATTTTAATCAAATAAATTTTAAATTAGGTGAAGTAATTAGCCCAACGGATTCTGCATTTGTTCGATTTATAAATCATGGAATAAATTTTGCATAGAGGTACACAAATAATTTGCATAGACATTAGACAATGGCGGCCGATGAAATGACGGCTTTAGGTTGTAACAGAAATTGACGGTGGCGGGCGGTGGCTGATGTCGACGGGGGACCGTATTGGTCAAACGGTCTCCTTCATGTGGGGCAGAGCTGACATTTTTAAAATTCGATTAATCTTCTGCAAATATCTCACTCCACGTGCCCGTTTCTCACGCGCTTCGTCTTTGCCAACTGCGAAGTGCTAATTATCTCCTCAGTGCAACTAGTACTATCAACTAAGCATGTGAGGTGAAGTTGGAAGGAGTTAATTATCACATCTTTTGACTTAATTACGCATTAATCTCATGATTTTCCTTAAATTATGACTTTTGTGTAGATGCATCGGATTTGGATGTGCTAAATTTTCAATGCAAGTTATTATATAGTAGTAGTACTTTGGTTTATAGGGGTTCCTAGCTACTTGCTATAATTAAAGTCAATCGTTGTAAAGCCCTAAATAGACAACAGGGAATTTACTTAATTTGCACAATGACATATCTAATGCTTAAGGGATTAAATTTTATTTATCCATTAAAATTTCCAATTTTACTTAACTATTTTATTATTAAAAATATTTAAAAAGGGAAATTATTCCGGACTAAAATACATTGTATATATATCTAACCACCATCACATATCTAACTTCTAAATGATGCAACTTATAAAATTATCTTAGAGTTAAATATTTTTTTAGTCTTTGTAATATTATAGTCGAGATTTAATTTTAGTCATGGTAATTCAAAATCAGTGGATTTGATCTCTCTGAGAGAAAAAATATCTTTTTTAATTCTTTATTGATAAAAATTCACAGTTAATCGGTAGTAAATTTTAGTAAAAATGTGCAATGGGGACTAAATTGGTGTAATTTTAAATTTTGAATGATTAAAACCACCGGTTTTAAATTATAGGAATTAAAACAAAATTTTGACAATATTTTAGAGACTAGAAACATTTAATCCTTAAAATCTATGATAGAACTTTTAAAGTTACTTTGCAATTCAGATTCACACTTTATTTATCGACAATTGTATTATTATTGTAATTTAAAATTGTTCTGATATAACATTTTATAGCGTGTTTAATTTAATGTTTTGAGGATACAAACTTATGTTTAGACAAATGAAACAAGACTATTACTTCTATAATTGGGTGCCTTAAAATGTGTGTGAACGCCTGCCCAGACCTACTCTCAGAGGTGTTTAGATGAGCTTATTTAAACTTATCATAGGTAATTTCCAATGATCTTATTACATTGGCAACAACACCAATAACAATTCAAGCGATGATTTTTTACTTTTTGAGAGTAATCTATGTATGGCCCATTAACACTTTAGTTGCTATTAAGAGTGATTCTCATTTTATGGTCCTTAAGAAAGATTTATAATATAAAACTCATTGTATGATGATGCGATTTGTGGATGTAGTGTGAGCAACAACATTTTCATGCGCACCGTACATCTTGGGTTTCTACACTTCAGTCTCTACATTCTAATATGCTGATAAAAAAGTCTTTGTATTTTCATGTGCAACATCTTGTGCCCCAATAACAACTTTACTTGTTAACATTTTTCATGTGACCAATCTCAATTACATTTTTTTTAAAAAATTAATAAATATAAAGGAGGAAAATTTCCGATGGCTACTGACAATTGCCAGTCATTATTGATTGTACGCATTGGGAATGAAAAAAATTGTTCGACAACATGGAATGGTCAATTTTATCAAGATGATCATGGCAAAAAAACAATTATCCTATAAGTAGTGGCATCACAAAACTTATGGGTTTGACATGTATTTTTTTTATATATAACGAGTTTAAATAAGGACATTAACATCCTAACCAATCTAATGTCTTTAATGTTGTTTTGCAATAGAAAGATCCTAAGGTACTATTCATATTAAATGGAACCACATAAAACATGAGGTACTATCTAGTTGAAGATATTTATCTAAAATGGGCTATATTTATAAAGATCATCTCAATGTCGTAACAAGAAAAAAGAAAATGTTTAGCCCAACATCAAGACACAACAAAAAGAAGGTATGGAGCTAACCTTCAATGCACTATAATTGTGATTCACAATTATACACGATGTGACACAAATTTGGAGCATAGATACACTGAAGCATATAATATATACATGCATAACTCTAATGCTCTCACTAAACATTAGTCTCACAATAGTGTGGAGATATATACTTATAAGTTAACAAAGAGTTAAAAGATAAACGCAAACTTACTTGTTAGTATATAGATAAATGTTTAGACATACATAATTCTTCAATATAACATGTTCTAACATTTAGCAAGTCTTGTATAATTAGTCCATCTCAAATGCAATTTTATTTTTATATAACTAAACTAAATATAAAATATCAAATTAAGATAAACACTCATAAACATAACACAGAAATTTATAATTTTTTTAATTATTACCATCTATTTATTAACTTAAAGAATTATAGTCAATAAAAGGAAACCAATATTGAAACATGTTGTTCATGTAATCATGTTATTAGGCTAACAAAATATATTTTCATATAAATTAAAGAAATATAAAATGAAGATATTAATTATACAAGAAAAAAGCTAATGAGTGTCCCCGGGACACCGGTTAAGAAATAAAAAATAGAAAATTTTTATTGGAATGTGTAACATTTAATGTTACAGATGCAATTAATATCGTGATTTTCAATAAAAATCTTTACATGTGCATTTTTAATAACGAGTATCACATGAGCACTCGTTAACGAAATCGATTATATAAAGGTGGTAAGCACTCAAAGATTGGTATTTTAGGTTCATACATTTTTTTTGTCACAACAATAATGATACCGCTATTTAAGTCTACAACATTAGGACATGTTTGGATTGCATTTTTATTCCCTATTTTCATTTTTTATTTTCATTTTGTTTCATGTTTTCTGAAATTTTACAAAGAAAAAACAGGAAATACTGAAAACAGAAGAATTTTGTTTTTCATTTGTAAAATTTTCTATTTCCAGTTTTTTATTTGTAAAATTTCAAAAATAAAAAAAGAAGATAAAAACAGGGAGCGAAAATGTACGTAAACCAAACATGCCCTTATGTAATTTACCTCATTTTCATTTCCTTAGTGGTAATTCACACTGAGTAACTCAGGAATGGCAATTTGAGCTCAAAGGAACACTACAAAAAGATTTATGTGACAATCTCATATATATCATGTAACTAGCATGAGCATATTGCTCAGATGTTTAAATTGCATGACATTTTGGATGATTTATAGCTTTTTTTGTACCTGAAGTACTTTCCGCAAATATTTGTTAATTTGTTTGAAACCCTCTTTCTGTAGTTTTTCAAATTATCCGCTTAACTGCTTAAGAAAGATTCCACCATTTCAATGAAATTAAGATCGTTATTAAATTATGACAAAAGATGCTTATATTTGTTTATAATAACCAAATAATAAACATATATTAAAAAAGTTGTCTAAGAAATATACCATAATTAAGGTCTCTATTTTTAATTATTTTCTTTCTCTCTAACATTATCCACTGAATGTTAATCAGTAATGAATGCAACAACTTACAAATGGTTCTTTCTTTGTAGCTACACTACACTCACCTATAAGGAGGCCTATCCCATAACCTACCGAAGCAATAGAGCTAAGTAGATGCTACACATATTAATTTAAGTTAGCCGCATCAGATCGTAATTAATTTGCACCTTTTAATAGCAGTAATTAAGTAGTATTAGTGTGCAGTGCCGAAGAAAAACATAGGCTATAAAATAAATGAAGCCGCTCATAGCACTACTGCACTAGTATGAACTAGGAAAGTCCTAACACCCTTTTCCACATCGTTCCCTTTTCTATTTAAGGAATATTATGCGTTCTAAAATAAAAGAAAAATAAATTTCAATGCATCGTATCCTTTTAATAAGTTTAATATTTTATATAACAAATTCATTGAATGTTGTATAAAATAAAAGAACAGTGTACATACATAAATGAAAATAAAAAAAAACTTTACATTAAATACAGATAAATATAAATTAAATGCTTTGACGAAAGCCAAAACAGAAACAAATTAAAAAACACACAAAAATGCATCTTTTGATCTTATCTGTTAGAAGCGTTGTTGGCGTGGTGTTTGATTGGGGGTCGAGCCCGGTCACGAGCGTTTTCTACTTTTTCTTTTATGTGTTGTACTTCATCTCTCTTTACCTTATTTTTTAAATGAATTAATAACTATATATTATTATATTATAAGTGTAAAAAAAATTATAGTAATATTTAATAATATATTGATAAATATAATATTTTATATATTATTAAATTTATTAAATAATATAATAAAATATCATTAAATATTAGTCTAAAAATATAGTTTTTAAATTCTTTTAATTAAATCAAATGTATCTTTTATGAGAAAGAGATAACAAATTTATACAACATAAAATATATAATAACAAGGTCTGTTTGGTTTGTATTTTTATTTCATGTTTCCATTTCCTGTTTTCTATTTTTTGAAATTTTACAAAGGAAAACTGGAAATAAAAAATCGTCGTTTCCAGCATTTCCAGTTTTTCCTTTGTAAAATTTCAGAAAACAGGAAACAAAATAAAAACAAGAAATGAAAATATAAACCAACCAAACACTATACACCATAATTTTTCTCTTTATCTCTTAATTTTCACCACATCATTCATCAGATTTCACATTTCTCTTTTTTTTTCTCTTTACGTTGTACACGTTATATATGTACAATTAACATTAGTTTATAAGAAACAATCATGTTCAAGTCTAATAAATATCTTATTAGTTTTTTTAATGGGAATTTTTTTTTCCAATAATCTAAAATATTATTTAAGAGTAATCAAAACATGTACCACATTTATCATTTACCATGTATCATTTGAATTATTCCCGTTAATTATTAAATTCTTTTTGAATCACGTAAAAAAAAAATAATAATTTAAGAATTAAGAATTAGGATATATATTATTATTGCCACTTGGTGTGGGTGAAGTAGAAAGAAGCTGCAGTAGCAGTAGTGTGGGTGAAAGAGAAAGAAGCAAAGAAAGAAAAGAAAAGAAAAGAGAAGAGAAATTAAGCCCCAAATTGATAGGGTTTGTGTGTGAGGGTAAGAGAAGATGAAGAGGGAGCACGAGCAAAGTTGGATAGGAGGAGGAGGAGGAGGAAGTTCGAGTGGGAAATCCAGGGTTTGGGAGGAAGAAGGTGCCATGGATGAGCTTTTAGCGGTGGTTGGTTACAAGGTTAGGTCATCAGACATGGCTGAAGTTGCTCAGAAGCTTGAACAGTTAGAAGAAGCCATGGGAAATTTCCAAGACGAAGACATCATCGCTCAACAACTCTCATCAGATACCGTCCATTACAACCCTTCTGATATCTCCAACTGGCTTCAAACCATGCTCTCTAATTTCGATCCTCCACCTCCTTCTTCTCTCTCATCTTCTTCCGATTACGATCTCAAAGCCATTCCAGGGAAAGCAATCTACGCTTCCGGACCAGAATCCGAATCTCCGTCCAACAAACGAACCAAAACAACAACCGCCGAGTCAACTCGTTCGGTTGTCGTTGTCGACTCGCAGGAAAACGGGATCCGACTCGTTCACAGCCTCATGGCTTGCGCTGAAGCGGTGGAACAGAACAAGCTAGGAGTAGCAGAAGCTCTGGTGAAGCAGATCGGATACCTCGCGGTTTCACAAGAAGGTGCTATGAGGAAAGTTGCTACCTACTTCGCTGAAGGTCTTGCGAGAAGAATCTACAGAGTCTATCCTCCACAACCGCAACAGCATTTTCTCTCTGATACTCTTCAGATCCATTTCTATGAAACCTGTCCTTACCTCAAGTTCGCTCACTTCACTGCGAATCAAGCCATTCTTGAAGCGTTTCAAGGCAAGGATCGTGTTCATGTCATCGATTTCGCAATCAACCAAGGCATGCAGTGGCCGGCGTTGATGCAGGCTCTGGCTCTTCGACCTGGTGGTCCACCGGCTTTTCGTCTCACCGGAATCGGACCTCCGGCGCCGGATAACTCCGATCACCTCCAACAGGTTGGTTGGAAACTCGCTCAGTTAGCGGAAACGATTCATGTTCAGTTTGAATACCGAGGATTCGTAGCTAACAGTCTCGCGGATCTAGATGCTTCCATGCTTGAACTCCGTTCACCGGAAACGGAAGCTGTTGCCGTTAACTCTGTTTTCGAGCTTCATAAGCTTCTTGCTCGTCCCGGCGCGTTGGAGAAGGTTTTCTCTGTTATTCGTCAGATTCAGCCGGAGATTCTCACCGTCGTGGAGCAAGAAGCGAGCCACAATGGACCGGGTTTTCTCGACCGGTTCACTGAGTCGCTGCACTATTACTCCACCTTGTTTGACTCGCTGGAGGGGTCTTCGGTTGACCCGCAGGACAAGACCATGTCAGAGATTTACCTTGGGAAGCAAATCTGCAACGTGGTGGCGTGTGAAGGAGTGGACCGGATCGAGCGGCACGAGACGCTGAACCAGTGGCGGAACCGGTTCGGGTCGGCTGGGTTTTCTCCGGTTCATTTGGGATCCAACGCGTTCAAGCAAGCTAGCATGTTGCTGGCACTTTTCGCCGGTGGGGATGGGTATAGGGTTGAGGAGAACGATGGGTGTCTCATGTTGGGTTGGCACACTAGGCCAATGATTGCCACCTCTGCGTGGCAACTCGCTAACAAATCGGTTGCTGCTCACTGAGTCGACTCAACTCAACTCGCCCCACTTGCATAGCAGGGTCCTAGGTGGCTGGGTCCATTCCAGCATTTTTCTTTTTTCTTTTTTTTTTTTTAAATTTCAATTCATACCCACCAGAAAAGGAAAGAGAAAAAAAAGGGAACTTGTGGGGATGAGAGGACAATGTGCAAATGTGCTATGCTGAGCTGTGAGCACTGATTGCCTGAGACTGAGACCCACCATTGTCCATTTTCCTGCCCCAACTCATGTCTTTCTCCAACCCCTTAGCTTCAACTTTCTCTGTTAATTTACCTTTTTTTTATTTAGGACTTTTTTTTAACCTTGATTTATCTGTTCCTTTTTTTTTTTTATCTATTGGGTTGGGTTGGAATATCATGTAATTTTTCAGGGTCGGAATCAAAAAGGTTAATGTGTATTTATGTGTCTGTTTTGATATGTGTAGCTTTGCTGATAATAAATAGAATCTTCCTTTTGAAAAAAAGAAGAAAAAAAAAACTTGACCCAGTGATTTTGATGAATGGGATTGGTATGAGCCATCATTGTCAAATTAAGAATGATGGTAGCCTCTGTCTGGGCTGTGGAGCCAGCTTTGACAGAATTGGTATGACAGACAAGTTACCAAAATGGAGAATCCGCGGCTAGCTGCTTTGCATTGTAGCACAGATAAAGCAGCTTGCCATACGTTCAAGGGTTGAGTGATACAACACCAAAATGGGATGGAACTGTAACTGCAACGCTTTGTATCTGTATAACAAATTTACTGCAATATCAATCCAATCCTCTTTTATGTCAGAGGAAAGCACTGTCATCAGAAAATCAAAAATAAAAGGGGTCACTTTAATATCACCATCTTCCTAAATCCTAATGTTATGGCTATAGTATTTCCCCTTGAAAAGTTTCACTTTTTAATGCTTATTATTCCCATTGTAATTATTGCGGTGCACAGTTCCTTGCTTCTGTTTACTTCTTTTCCTTTTTCTAGTTTCAGTTTTCTCCTCCTTGCCGGTTCTATCTTCTCTGTCAAGTGCCAATTTTTTCTGGGTTTAATCACAGATGATCTGATTTTCTGTACATTGAGGATGATGATATGAATATCTGGCCTGCTGGACCCATCTCCAAAAGTCGTGTAATAATTTTCTAAATTTATTATTCTATGTTTGTAATCACCAAAGTGCCCTAATGAAGAAGCATCATACAGATCACTGGTCAAAGCAAGAATCTAAATCTTCATTGACTTGGTCTTTTATTAACTCGGTGATAACTTTGATTGTACTGGCCAGCTACTGAATATTAGTTTACTATTGGAGTCTCCAGGAATCTCGAGTTCCTGAGATCCTCTGCCAGAAAAGAAACCTGCAATTCCCTCTCCCATTTGCCTTTTTAAATAAATTTTATCAATTTTAATTAAACCTTAACACTCTGTCTACTGCAGGGTGCACCTTCAATTTCCTGTGGTATACTCTATAATATGCTGTAATAATAATCAACACAAATAATAAAATGACCAAAGCATTATCAGGTGCAAACTTTGTTGTGAATTTGCAATATCTTGGTATGTCCTCTGACTAGTAACGTATTTGATCAGTTATTCTGGTCTAACCCCTCTAGTTGGTCAGGCACTCAGACCATATTAGAAATTAGAATAAATTAAAAGTTGAAGAGAATATTATCGGTTCATTCCTAAAATGCTCCTATCAACCAAAATATCCATCTGGCTGACACGTTTCATATTACAAGCTACAAATTAATTGATTAAAAGTAAGGAAAAAATTTAATAAAGGAACAATAATTAAGTGATGACAACCACAAAACTTAAAATGCAATAAGCTGACACATCCCTCCATGCTCACAGGGTGGGAAGGAACAATCATATATAGGAACCCTCATCAGCATTTGTCAACATAAGAGGGGTCATTAAATTAGTGTTTTGCAGGCCAGTAGATGAGTTAATGAATGAAGTATGTAGCACTCGCACACTCATGTTGATTTTCTACGTATTGGGCCATCTTCTTTTGCCACCTTATAGCAGTATAAATAATGTGCACCATATACTATATTCACATGTCATCTTCAACTCGATAGGCCCCACCAATATTTTATTCTAAGAGCAACTTGCCCTCTCGAGTGATCTTAAAAAGGTTTTTCTGTACCTCTCATCAGTTACCTATTTTAATTCTCCACATGCTGATGTTGCTTTAATTATCTTTTCCCCAACCTTTTCTACCAACGATAAAGTAGATGAGGTCTCTTTCAGTTACATACATAAGTCATGATATTTTAAAAGGAAAAACCAATCAATCTTTGTTAATAAATTAAAATCTTTTTAACAATTATGAGTGAGTGGTACTTAGAGAAGCCAAGTCAAACCAAAATTGCTGCTTAATTGGTATGTGCCTAGCGCCTACTCTTGGAATCATGAAAACAAAAGTATGTAAAAATTGAGTAAGGAATTAAGTTAGTCAAAGGCATTATTGGAATGCAGTTTCTACAAATGGTGGAAGGAGTGGATGACAACTAGTACATGTATATTACTACAAGTCAAGGTGGTTTGTTAAATTAACAAGGGTGTGATGGTCTTTTCATAAGGGATTGTTGAAACATGTTGAAGGATGATGCGGCGGTGCCTATGCATAGCATAAATGTGTGGAGAGAGTGAAATTGGTTTAGTGTCTGAATCACTCGTGTGGTTACAACAGTTAAGCATGTGGGGGACCTGAATATGACCCTGCTGTTCTTGTTGAATGGCAAAGCAATGCGTATAATATTCATGCTTTGCCCATTGAGCTTTGTTTGACCAAACCATGCCCTTAGACCCCCCTCTCTCTCTCTCTCTCTCTCACACCAGACTTCCACGTTTTTGCCTCTGTTGGTTCTCTTCTTCTCTTTATGAATTATGAATTTCCCAAAACTCATTACCCTATATATTTTATTTTCATGCGAAACCTTGTCCATCCTTATCCACTTCAATAGTATTACAATGGCAAGAAGCTACATCAGTACATCCTATTATTTTCTCCACAAATGTCCTTTTATAAATTTAGTCCAGACTAATACTAACAGTCTGTTTGTTTTAAATTCCTGCAAAACAAAACCATGGTTTTGCAGAATTGATTTTAAATCACTTTCGTCCAACGTGCTTCGTAAAATGTATATCATTAAGTGACATTTTGATTAACTATGTATAGACTAAACCTATACTATACAAAATTTTGTATCAGTAAAATTATAGTTGAGGGAGATCCCTAGTCCACCAGAATATTATGAGAAAAATTACTTTGTGATCTCTGATTAAGACTCGGTTCCTTCTTGATTTCCGGGTCTTTTCCTTTTGGGTTAGTGATATGGAACTTGTCAAAAGCGGTCCAATTGACAATGAAATCAATGAGAATGTCCATAATGCCTGAACTGAACAATACAACTATAGGAAGAAAAATAGCATAGACCTACCAATAAGCCACAGTTCCCATAATTAATAATCTTTTTTCTTTCTCCCTTTTTCTCCCTATATATATCCTCAAGGCGCCGCCAAAATTTTGGCTTCCACCAATAAATTCACTCAGATGCACAAAAAAACACAAGAAAAACTTGATAGGACAGTTCATCACCTAGCTAGCTCACTGTGATGGTAGAGGCTCTCTGCTTTCAAACCTAACAGGAGACATGACAACTGCCCACACCTACCAGTATTAGCTTCTCTCATGCTGTATATGGGGCATTGAGATTTGTACACCATGACAAATTTTAGTGATATGATAAGAACCTAACAGAATAGATACTCTATCTTTAGATTTTCACATGAATTTATCATGTGAAATCTTGATCTTTATCTCTCTCTTTTTATAAATTTTGATAAGGTTTTACTTTTAATGTCTAAAGATAAGCACAGAATGATAATCTGCTATTCCCATATCAAGATCTATTCTCAAATAACCATAATAAAGAAGGTTAATAAACCAATTATGTGGTGATACAGAGACTTCAATTATGTTGGCAATTGAATTTTAACAATTGAGAAAGGTTCAAAATCATTAGAAAATGGATTGTTATTGAGGCCTACTATTGCAGACTCATTGATGAACTAGAAAAATCAAGTATGTACCTGAATACCTGATACAGAACAACAAATTTGATGGAGTTATTAGGTTTCACTGGAGGATACAAAAATGAAATTAATATCTTCTGACTGTAAAGTAAAGCATGTGGTTGGTGCTAATAGTGCCATGAGGGCAACATCTAATTTAAGAGGATAGGGAAGAGGATAAATTTAGTAGCAGGGAAACACAACTTTAGAAAACATGTCCTAAAATAATTGAACATGGCCCGGACATTACCATTCTAGTTTAGGCCATATATGCAACAACAGTAGCCTATTGGTGGTAACTATAATACTTATTATGTTAATTTATTGAGAAAAAATAAGGGAACACTTAAATCAAAAACAGCTGTCACACAACAGCCAAGACCACACCGCATCCAGGAAGTTGTCTTGTTACCTGATTACTGGTTGTCAGGGTACAGAATACAGATAACAGGATTCAGGACAGTGGACTAAAATAATTTCATAGTAAAAAGTAAAAATTTGAACAGAGCCAGTCACCAAGGCAATAACAATCACAAGGTTGAAATGATGGTAAACTTATTCAATAAATAGATGATAATAACAAATCCTGTTGATGCCAGTTATGTCTATATCAAATATTTGTGTAAAAAATTGTATGATATAAGATCAGATATATGTAGTCATGTAGAAGTCTTTAAGGTGTTAATTGCACACACATTTGATTCAAGGACTGATAAATAATTTTATAATTTGTGGATGCATTTTATCATCATTTTAACTGTTGGATTTTTTTTTAACAATGATTATAACTTCTCACTTTTCCTTCTAAAATGAGTCCTCAGCTTTGGAGAAGTCAAATCTTCAATATTCATGGTGAAATTTGGCAAGAACCATGTCACATTCAAAAGCCTCATTTTTCTTCAAAGGTACAGGATCTTTATAAGTTTATATCCAAATGTAACCTTCCTACCATTGAATATTGAAGGACACTGGTCTGTGTCATGCCCATTGTCTATAGCATTATCATATTCTAACATAACACTAGAAACACATTGTTTCTTCTACTCATGATCAGAATAACACCAGATACACAATTAGCCACGTATGTAATGCTTTAGGGATTTATAAAATTAAGCAGAACATGTGTTTCTTGTCCCACATTAATCAAATCAAACCTCCTTTTTGACAAACCATTCAAAGGACCAATCCACACTAATCATAAATGCATAATATGCCAGTCATATATGTACCTCTAACAATAAAGAAGCCAAAACTTAGCAGTTAGCACCAATTTCCATATTTTCACACTTATCTAAAAGCATTGAGAATGTCATAGATCAGAGCTCAAACTTTATCAACAATAACCTTGGTGATGAAGAAAACACAAGCATACATGTAAAAATAAATTTCTACTGGTCCCACTGATACTCAAGATTCCCACAATCAATGAATACGGAGACAGAACACTTACAATTGTATGCAAGCATCCTTTTTTAAAATGGTTCTGCACACTGATTGATATATTGAATAAAGTAAAAGAATTATCCAACAACATCCATTATAAAACAACGATGATTGATGTGTACTTGAATAGTGTTAGTATGCAAAAAATCTCTTAGTTTCCCAGATACTATTTCTACATGTATTATTGGTTTAGTGTTTAAATCTGGTTAAACTAAGTTTGGATTCCTCAACGTAAATATTTCTAGCATTAGTAACGTGAATTTACCATGTTCCAATGCTAAACCAAACATGTTCTATACATCTACAATATAAAATTCTAATTTCTGTTGCTTACTATTCAACTGATTTACTATGAGAATGAAACATGGTAGTTATATATTCTTATTAGACAATTGTTGCCAAATAGAAAACCTAAGGCTTCCCTTTGAAATTAAAAAGAAAAAGTGGAGGGGTAAAAGAGTATTGCATGCTAAATTATCAAGAATTTAAGATAGCAAAAAGCAACGAATACAAAGTGATATACATTGAGTAATGTCACATAACTCACATGGGAGAATATATACCAATATACCGTTGATGTCTTTTTTTCTGTTTTGATCAACAAGGGATTGTTAATTAATTCACTAGAGTCTAGAAAGCCACTCATGATTTTTTTTCTTTGTTCTTTGGGCCTCTCCCACCTGATTTTGAAAAAGTGATAAATTGTACACGGAAATACGGGCCGAACAAGTGTTGATAAGGGTAACCCAAGAAATAAAATCCCAGCTATCCAAGAGCATAGAAATCTTATGAATTACAATATCACATGACCTTTTTTTTTGGTCGAATATATCATATGACCTAAAAAAGAAGAATCTTAGGATTGTCATTGAAAGTAACTTCCAGTCCACATTCAAATCAGCCAAAGCCCAGTTAACACAAAAACTAGAGATATATAGCTTTGAAAAGCTTAAGAAAAAGAAAGAATATTCACAAAGGTAATAGGGTCATCACTCATCAGCAAATTGTTAAATAACTTTAGACAGATTCCTATCCTGTCCACAGACCTTGAAAATATCCAACTTCGAGCATAAACCATTAAGGTGAATCTCCTTTGCCCAACTCCCCCTAATGAATCTCCCCCACCCCCAAGACCAGAGTTCATTCAATAATAAGACCGCTTTATTTTAAAAGGGAACTTTGCATGGAAAAATAAAATTCAAAATATGTCACCACCATGAGGTTTTTTTTACCAAAATAATATTAAAAAAGTAACTATTTGTCAGAAAAATATAGAAAAGAAATAATTTACATGTCAAGGGTAGTTTTTGTCACCTTAAAGGTGTGTTTATGAGTTTAGAGATGGAACGAAGGAAATGATTAGAAAGAAAATGGAGGGGGAGAAGAGGAGGGGAAGGATTTATAAGATACAATTGAGAGAATCAAACTCTCAAACACAAAGGAGAAAATGCTTTCAATAAGCCCCCCTTCATTTCCCTCCAAAATCAACTCGCAAACATACAGAGTCTTACGTGGAGGGGAAGGAATTTTTTCTTCACAAAACACTTAATCACTTAGCGTCTTGCAATTGCATTTTTCAGAGATGTTCCTAATAGAGTTGGGTGACGCTAAATGGCATAGCGTCTCTTGTACACTAACACCTTTAACTTTTTTTAATAGGATTGTGCAAGGCACGAGGCAATAACTGACATGTAACCATGTAAAAAATCAACTCCAAATATAAAGAGTCTTACATGGAGGGGAAGGAATTTTTTTCTTCACAAAACACTTAACCACTTAGCTTCTTACAACTAAATTTTCCAGAGATGTTCCTAATAGCATTAGGTGGCGCTAATTTGCTTAGCGTCTCTTGAACACTAACTGACATGGAGCAATGTCAATTAGTGCCTCCTGCTCTGCAATACGCTAGTGTACAGAAGACGCTTGGCCAATTAGCGCCACCCAACACTAGTAGGAATATTTCTAAAAAATTCAGTTACTAGATGCTGGGTGATTGAGCGTTTTGTAAAAGAATACCCTACCCTTCACATAAGACATTAAAGGTGACAAAAGTACCCTAAGCACTTAAGTTGTTTCTTTTTTGTATTTTTTTATAAGTAGTTTTTTTTAATATTATTTTGGTCAAATAGTCCCACTGTGAAGCTCTTGTAAAAACAACCAAAAAAATTATGCACATCTAGCTAGGTGTCATCCATCTACCTAAGGTTCCTTTGGCTACCATCAATATTCCATAATGCTATATTGGGAAAAAAAAGTCAATATAAAATTATAACCATTGATAATTTTCAAACAAGTCTACCAAAAGTATTGACTAATTGTACCAAAATAAAGGAATTAATTACTTTGAATGTGTCGACGAGGTAAGACAGTAAGCAAGTATTGATAAAAAATCAAAATAGGTTGTTTTGATCAAAGCTATATCTATAACTTACACACAAGACCAACGATACTTAATTTAGTGGAGAAACCATGGTCAAATAGTTCCTCAAATCATATTTTGGTGATGATCTTGCACTCCCCCAACATCAAGAATATTATCAAACAAGACCCTTAAACACATGCATATCTATAAACTACTATCAAATGTAAACCACAACTTTAAATGGGTGTTCCCAAGAAAATAAGAAATACAAATTTCACTCCACTTGGTGCAAAGCGCAAAAAAAAAAGATAAAACATAAGGTTAACTAACTAAATTTTAGCGTTGCAAAATTACCTTTTAGTGTTGGGTGCGTGCAATTGTAGGCTTTGTCTGGGAGGGGATTTTATAAAGGAAAAGGAGAGAAGGTAAGGATTTATCACACATCTTTCTCTTCTTTAGGGGGTTTTTCAAGAGAGGGGAATTTTAAACCCTCGACCTTCAAACCTTTTTAGAGGCCCATTGTTTAAGTTCCCTAAACTTGAATTTTGAAAGAAAAATTATTAAGAGACTTATTCACCCTTCATTAATTTAAAAAGTTATATTGTTTTTATTACCACACTTTCATGGTTCTCTCCAAAACCCTAATTTGCAATTCTTTCTCGATCTCTTAATCCCTCCCTCTTGATTTTTCCTTCTCATTATTTCCAATCGATGACCTTTCTTCTCGTTTAATTCACCATTTGTTGTAGGGTATTTCTTCAAAACATATAAAATCGTGTCATATGTGATTTTCTTCTCATTTGGATTTCATCTCACTTTTGGGTAAGTCTTTTTTATTTGCTTTTATTTGATTGGTTTGAAATGGTAGAAGCATACCTGTTGAGTTAATGAATCATATAAACAAATATGTATCTATTAAAGTTATGATTGTTATTCAAAGATCTATAATACATGTCAGGGTAGTTTTTGTCACCTTAAGGGTGTGTTTATGAGTTTAGAGGTGGAGCAAAGGAAAGGATTAGAAAGGAAGTGGAGGGGGAGAAGAGGGGGGAAGGATTTATATGATACACTTAAGAGAATCAAACTCTCAAACACAAAGGGTGAAATGCTTCCAATAAGCCCTCTCCTCCCCTTTCTTTCACTCCAAAAATCAACTGACAAACATACAAAATCTTACATGGAGGGGAAGGATTTTTTTTTTCAACAAAACACTTAATCACTTAGTGTCTTGCAACTACATTTTTCGTAGATGTTCCTAATAGTGTTGGGTGGCGCTAATTGGCTTAGCGTCTCTTGTACACTAACACCTTTAACTTTTTTTTAATAGGATTACGTAAGGCACGAGGCACTAACTAACATAGATTATGTGTGGATGGGGATTGCCTAAATAACAGACTTGATGAGGACTTCTTTGCCAGAATAGTTCAATAAAGATTCCTTCCAGTCTTGAACCTTTGCAGTTACCCTATCCAAGATCCAGGAGAGAATTATGGATTTAGATCTAGCCCAGTGAGCAGGGAGTCCAAGGTAATTCCTTGGGTTATCTCAGCTTCAGATGCTGAAAATACCCTCCATTTGGGGCATAAGATTGATCCATTCTAGCTCCACAAATCAACCATGATTTAGCAACATTGATTCTCTAACCTGACTCACGAGAATAAGTGTTAAGGATATCAGTTAAGGCATGAGCTTTAGATGGGGTAGCTTTGGAGAAAAATGTGACACCCTTCTACCTCATACTCTTATATATTTAAGAAATTGCAGTTTAGAAAATGTAAAGTCCCACGTTAGGTAAAAAGGTTCACAATCACTCTTATAATAACTCATAGTTCGAAAATGACTTTATTAAAGAATTTAAACTTTCAAATATAATTCCAATATAAAGCAGCGAAAATCTCCATAGGAATAAAAACAATTAATAATCTTTTGCCATACAAGGCATCCAGAAGTTCATAAAAATACTCCTAATCTAGGAACATGGTAAAACCCCCAAGCACACCCTGATGTCACATCTACCAGAGCATACCCTTTTATTCATAATCGACACCAGTTGTGTCCTCATCAACACCTATAAAATATATCCACAGAATACGGTGAGTAAAAGGAATACTACCTATACATACACATAGAGAATACCCATCCTCACCCACAACATCATTACATCATGCCATCAATACATTAAATCACCAATGAATAACATTCATCTAAAACTCAACATATATTCAATCATCTATATCAACATATACATGTCATACCATCATTCATATTCACAACACATAAACATATCCTTTATGCATTCATCAAGCTCATCATCATCATAATCTCATTCATATATCATCATATAGTTCTCATACCATCATTCACCCAAATAATCATATATTCTATTCTCACACATAATACTCATCATCATCAATATTCATAACATCATTTAATAACACCATTTCATCATGACACATCAATACTCCTCTCATCATCTACCCAAAGATCATGACTTAGAACTCCACACAATGGGCGCACCTCGTCAATCACTCTAGTTAGTACCAAGATAGTCTACCGGTGTTACCACACACTATCCGATAGGTTATACCCCCTCTATGGGCCCGCACATCGACATTCGACCCTAGGTTGTACCCCCTTATCGGCCCATACAATCACTCCTAGGTTGCACCCCCTCTATGGGCCCGTGCATCGAACGCCCCATCTTGATCCCCTGAGTTGTACCCCCTCTATGGGCCCGCACAATTCAGGTCTCATCACATATGCTCAAGGCATCTCTCCTAAGTTGTACCCCCTCTATGGGCCCACACAACTTAGATAACATCATCATCAAAAGGTGATATACACCATCATCATAAATCATCATTATCATGCATTAACATGTTTATCATCAAACATCATCATTATAAAGTGATATACATTTATCATCATCATCATACATCAATATGCTCATCATTAAACATTATCATAATAAGGTGATATACACCGACATCATTATCATCATCACACTCATCATCAAATATCATCATAATACATCATCACACTCATCATCAAATATCATCATTATTCATCATCATAAGCATCGCAATCCTCATCAAACATCATTAATCATCAACACAATACTCATTATAAAGTACTCTCAAACAACCTCAATCATCATCAAACAGTTAGGATCTCAAAATCCACTCTGGTAATCGATTACCAACCTCTAGTAATCGATTACCCGCAAACAAGGTCTCTGGTAATCGATTACAACCCCCTTGTAATCGATTACCCGCAAGCAGACTCTCTAGTAATCGATTACAGCACCCCTGTAATCGATTACCCGCAAATAAACTCTCTGGTAATCGATTACAACACCCTTGTAATCGATTACTGCATGTAAACAGTGCTTCTAGGTTGCCCAGAACACTTTGGTAATCGATTACCACTCCTGGTAATCGATTACCCGCGACGCAGATCGCAGAGTTCACGATTTCAAACCTTTCTAAACTCATCCAATCAATCCCTAATCAATCTTTTACGTCTAATCATCATACATAATCATTATCAGCATTCAATACTCCGTAAATCAACAATCAATTACAGATTATACCATCAATTCATCAAAATCCCCAATTTCTCAATCCCTAATCACCCCTTTTTCTATTATTCTCAATATCATCTTTACTCTCATTCAATAATTCGTCAATACATAAACAATAAATCATCAATCACCAGATTATATCATCATTCTCAGTCATTCATTCATAAATTCGAATTATACATCTTAGATTACTACCCAAGTACCCCCTACATGCATATACAGGCAATACCCTTTCCCCCACCGTACCTTAAGCGAAGCTTGATCACAACAAGGAAGTCCTTTCTTGGATTCTTGGCGTTCACTCCACAGCAGCTCTCTCTTGAGATTCCGTTTCTCTCCTCCTTAGTGTTTCGCTTACTGACGAATGATACGAATAAGGATTAGGGTGCTCTGTTAACCCCTCCTTACTGAAATAACTAATTGGGCTTGGGCCCACTCTCACCCCCCATTATTCTATTTTCAATTAAAATTATCTTTACGAAATAAAACTAATAATAATAACACTCCTATTATTTATTTCCCATTAAATTAATTATTTTCTTAATTAATCTATTTAATCTAATTAATATTTATCCTAATAAAATTTAGGATGTTACAAAAAACATGGCATCATCAGCGAATAGAAGGTGGGTCAAAGGAGGAGTATTTGTAGCTAATGAAAGTCTTGAAATGTCCCCATCATCTTTGGCTTTGTTGACAAGGTGGATGGGAACATCAACTGCCAAAATGAACAAATAGGGGGACAAGGGGTCCCCATGCAGAATGCCCCTCTGTGGCCGGAAACGCGTACTAAGGTGACCATTAATCTTGATTTTGCAGGAGACTATAGTAACTAGTGTAATCACCTAGATACCCACCAGTGAGAGAACCCATATGCTTGGAGAGTGTTTTTTACAAGAGACTGTATTAACTAGTGTCATAACCCTAGATACCCACCAATAAGAGAACCCATATGCTTGGAGAGTTTTTTTTTCCAGAAAATTCCACTCAAGCCTGTCGCAAGCCTTGCTTGTGTCCAGCTTTAAGGCAAGCTGATTTACGTTGGGACTGTTTTTCATTTTTAAAAAGTGAAAAACCTCGTGTGCAACAATAATATTTTCTTGAATAAGTCTCCCCCCAACAAATGCACTCTAGTTGGGAGATATGATATTACCCAAATCACTCCTCAGTCTATTTACAAAGATTCTGCTAATTACCTCTCACTTTCTTTCTTAAACCAAACAAAGTGTTGAAAAAAGTGATCAACAAATAAACAGAACAAATGCTTTTACATTTCTTTCATATGTACACAGTCAAAAGAGAAAAAAAGAACTAATGAAATAAGGGGAAAACACTCTTGCAAAAAGTAGCTCCACC
Source organism: Sesbania bispinosa (assembly GCA_026901365.1). NCBI lineage: Eukaryota > Viridiplantae > Streptophyta > Magnoliopsida > Fabales > Fabaceae > Sesbania > Sesbania bispinosa. The sequence goes on from QLOH01000053.1 coordinate 2,048,642, forward strand.
TCATCAATCCCACCATATGCCCATCACAACACAACCATAGCCATAAGCCACCACCAAAGAATACCAAAGAACGGTCACCAAACATCCATGTGACAAAGATCACCTATCATCATTATCCTTGTGCAGTGACCCAAAACGTCCAAGCCACCCTCACCACTCGCATCGAGAGATAAAAGTGGGAGAGAGATCACAGATAAGATATCAAAGCAAAATGAGAGAGTTCCTTCGACTCTTTTGTAATATTTAAATTTTCTTTCACACAACTTGCTCTAGCAGGTGATTTAGGTGATGTACTGGTTACACAACCTGTATCACCATTCTACTGTAGAAGCCACCGGAATATTTAAGGATTGAAATTAAATAATATAAACCCGTCAACCCACTGCAACCAGTAAAAATTGAGTGGTCCGCCGCGCCTAGGACTTTTTTTCACTGGTCCGTGGTAGAAAGACCACCTTTTATGAGCTTTTTTTTTAATTTGGGTTTTATTTTGGTATATACGAATTTAGTATCCAATCAGTCTCTAGGCAATAAATTTCACCTCTTATTTCACTATATGAAAATGAAATTATGAATATTCCGATGAACTGTTTAGGACTAGAACTCTTATTTTTATAAATAATCTATTAATTAACTAACGGTAATTTTATAATTAAGAGTTTAATTAGTATATATTATCAAATTTTATATTGTCTTTTAATGATATATTGTCATATCATTTGTTAATAATAATATAATATATTTTTTTTTACACCAACAATGTATATTCATTAAATCCTATAATATATCAACTCTCCACATTATATTTTTTAGACCTTACTTTCCACACTCGCTCACTCTATTATTCATCTATGTCATCATTTATTTTCTAAAACAAAAAATTTAACAACATATGTAATATAACTCATTTTATGTGAACATTGCTCCTTTAAGATAAATGAAATATACACTTTTTTCTAGAAACATCTATTAAGATTTCTCAATCCCATAATTCTCCAACGACTTCGGGTCCGTCTAGCTTATAGTTTGTAGAAATTGATTTGGGTAGAATTGATTTTGGTAGAATTGATTTTAGTAGAATTGGTTTTGGTAGAATTGATTTTTATTTGGATATATAATTCTAAAAGTGGGTTGATACAAATTGATTTTGTTTAGATGAGATAAAGTAAAATCACTTTTGGATATAAAATTACTAAATGGGTTTACTATTTATTTTATTAGATAAATAAAAGTGGACAAATTTATCATTGATAGGGGTAGGATGGTCAAAGCTTCAAACTGATTTTGCCGAAATCAATTTGATAACCAATTGTGCCAAACCACGTTTGAAAGGATAAAAAATATGTTTACTGTAGCAGATAAGTTTACCCAAACGAAATGCAAAACTTATCTAACCACGTTTAAGTGGTCAAACCGTAGTTTTGGATGCTCAAAATTTTAACCAAACAAGCACTTCTTCTTCCCTTAATGAAATACAAGCATATATATCAACAATAGCACATTCCAACCAAACAATTATTATATTGTTATTTGTTATTTTAAGACAAATGTTATTTGTACTACAATAAATAATAGAGATAACTTTTTTATACAACAAAAAATATATAACAACTCATACAACACATTTTTTCTCTTTATCTCTGTCCATCACATCTCACATTTCTCTCTCTCTATATTATACATATACAACATGTACAAACAATATTTCTCTAAATAATATTTAAAAAAAATAAATATAAAGAGAAAAAAGAAAAAGAAAAAAAAGTGTGAGATCTGTGATAGAATGATATAAAAAAATATATTATATAAATTATCGTATGTTTCTATTATACGAATATCTTATCTCTAATTTGAAATATCCTTATCTTCCTCGGCAGCTCAGCGGCTTTTGAGATAAATTTGAATTAAAAGGAGTCTAGGATTTATTCACTGTATCCAGCTCATAAGTTGCAGAAAAGTAGTGTAGTGACCAGAACAAGAGAGAGCCCAACTTACAAATTGAACCTGACACCACACACACTCTATTTTTGGTTGAGGTCAGGTCGGTCCAAATCCAATTTCAAAACCCATTCACCGGCCTGCACAGATCCCACGCCCTTTCCATTTCCTGAATTCCTTGCACTGTTCTGTCGTTTCGCAGCCTGTCAAGGACACCACTTCACTTTATATTCACGCAAATAGTATTGTCCAGTATTACTAAAAATTCATTAAAATACTTGTTAAGATTTTAAAAAAATAAAAGACATTTGATAAAAAATCAAATTATCTTTTACCCTATGTTTTGGTTATATGAAAGAAATAGAGAAGACAGAAATAAGGAAAAGAGATAGTAAAGAGAGAAATGATGGAGAAATAAAGTAGAAATAGAGGTTGTTTGGTATTAAAAAAATAAGAGAGAGATAGAAGAGAAATTAATTTTGATAGTTGTTTGGTTGTGGAGAAATGAGTGAGAGATGTGTAAAAAGTTAAAAAACTAAACTACCCTTTAAATATAAATATATTAATGATTATTTTTTGTCAACATGGGTAAAATAGTCTTTTTGTAATTCTACCATCTTCTCTCCCCACTTTCTTCTCATGAGAGAGGAGAATATGATTGGTGTGGGTCCCACTCCTATCTCTCCTCAAACTCTCTCTCCCTTTGCTATATCAAACAAGATGGTTGGTTAGTATCTCTTCAATCTCACTCTCCCTTATTTCTCTCTTTGCAAAATTGGTAGAAATAAAGAAAGGGTTAATTCAAATGCATATAATTGAATTTATTAATATTTTTCAAATATATTAATATTTGCCAATGATAAGAGTGCATTTAATTTAGCATTTAACCTTCAATTCTTGTCTTAAAAAAAAAAGAGTAAATTCTTGCCATCACCACATGGTGGGTTTTTCAAAAAATAAAGTTACATATTGGAAAAAGAAGGTCTGCAGTCCAAATTCCACATAATTACTTGTAATGTATTCATGTTATTTTTATAATTTAGTTTAACAGAATAATAATTTTTGAAAACGTTTCTAAAAATTGATGTGTCTGTCTGGCACTGGCAGGATGAATACGACATATAGTTGCATAATTGCATTTACATGGACCCATAAAAAGATACTTTTTGGTGAACATAGATATCTGATACAAGAAAAGTACATGGATTACGACATAAAAAATTATTTCAGGTACAAAGGATTTACGTACCGTACCCTTCTTTTCTCTTCTCAGATTCCTTTCGCATGATGACCTTACAAAAAGGAAATATCTTATAAAAAATCTTTTCTTCATGTCCTAGGGATGTGTAAATCTTTCCTTCACGCTTTTATTTTTTGGGATTGAAAGCCAAATGCAGAAAAATATGTTTTTGGTCAATTTTAATTTTTCTTTATGTACTTTAAATTTTATTTTTTGTTTTTAAATTTTCTAAACTCCTAATCCGTGATCTTTGATTATTAATAAGATCTATTAAGCTATGAGCTAATTAATAGAAGTTACATATTAGCCTCAATAGTGGACCCTAAATAGTTAACTTATTTAATTAATATTTTTTATTAATTTTTAATTATTAAAATAACCTTAATTTCTTGTCCTCTTAAAGTCGGTACTCAACTCTATTTCGATCTATTTCTTTTCTTTCTTCAAAGCTCCCAAATGTATTATTTCTAAACTTAATTCTCTTTTTATTTATTTTCTTGTGGGGTAGGTCCTCGGATACACATAAAATCTCTTAGGTTGCTTGGGAGGATGTGCATAGAGAGAAAAAAACATGGGGGTTTGGGTATTCAGGACTTGAGAGCTTTCAACTTAGCATTGTTAAGAAAGTGCATGTGGAGATTGTTAGTAGAGAATGAAATGTTTAGGCATATGATGCTTTCATCTATTAATGGGGTGGAGTGCGTATCAGTGAGTGGAGGGGAGAAAGAAGGGGTCTAGTTGGTGGAGAGATTTATGGTCCATTGATATTAATCCTGACCCAACTATGGATTGGTTTTCTGGATGTTGTGTCAAAAAAGTGGGGAAGGGGAATGATACACTTTTTTGGAATGATGTTTAGTATGATGGGGTGGCGTTGTGTGATAGGTATCATAGATTATTCTCTGTTTCTAATATTAAGGATGTGAGCATTGTTGATATGTTAGTTAGGAATGCAAATGGTATTTCTTAGAACTGGAGTTGGCGCAGAGTCTTATTTCAATGGGAGCAACTTCAATTACAGTCAGTGCAATTGGTTGAGGATCGTGCAGATTGCTGTCGTTGGAGTGTAGATGTCGAAGGTACTTATTCTGTTAGTTCTGCTTATCACGTAATCGTTAATGATGGTCTCTTTGCTGAATTTCCTATGCATCAGTTCCCGTGGTCTAAATTAATTTGTTCCTGCAAAGATTCCTTATTTTGTATGGAGAACTATTTTAAATAAGATTCCTACCAAACAAAATCTCTCTAAAAGGAATGTGGTTACTGGTTTAAATGGTGATTGTGTATGTTGTGGTCAAGTTTTAGAAACTACATCACACTTGTTCTTTGAAATGCCCCTTTACTCCTGAAGTATGGATGTCTTGTGTGTTTATGGGGTGATTTTTATTATGTAATACATTCTGATTGTTTGGAGAATTTCGATCATTTTGTCGGTTTACCTGAATGTAGTGGTCATAGTAGGCTGTGTTGGTCTCTAGTCTGGTTGGTGACAATTTGGTCCTTATGGCTTGCCCAGAATGATGTTATATTCTCTAATAAAGTTATGGACCCAGCAGTTGTTGTTGATCTAATTAAGATTAGAATTTGGAAGTGTTTAAAAACAAAAGGTCATTCCTTCTCTTATCCTATTCTGTTATGGTCTTCTAATATTGGTGCATGCTTGAACTTTCATCTGGGTTATGTATAATGGCTGGCCGTGGAAAGCAACTGGTGGTGCTGTAATATCCTTGTTATTAGAATTTTATGGTTTGAGTCCCTACAGGTCAACATAGGAAGTTGTTAGCTGGAATGGATTTCTCTTTGCGGCTGCCATCGTTTTATTAGGCAAATACTTTTGGATTCATCTGCTGTCAAGAATTTCCAAGTTTGGTTTCTTGTTTTTCTATTTGGCTTATGGAATACATACAGGGGTTGTTTTAATTGTTCTATTCATATAAGTGTAAGTCTACAGGGGTTGTATTTTGGCTTGTACTACATTCGTTCCTAATTATAAGAACCTTTTAACCACTTCACGGGAATTAAGAAAGTTGGTTAATTTAGTTTAACACAATAAATTTGTGATGAATGTGTACCATCTTTACAAAATTATCCTTGAATTTATTGAGATTCATTATCTTTATCTTTCCACTTAATTACTTCATTGTGTCACTCTCTCTCTCTTAATTAATTATTCATCTATCTTCACTAATGGGTATTATTGTAAAAAAATAATTAATGCAAGGGACAACTTGAAAAGGTTCTTATAAAAAGGACCAAGAGCACCTCTTAAAAATGTTCTTATAAATAGGAACGAAGGTAGTATTTTGTTCATTGTAATTAGCTTGGTGGGTGTTTTGGGTTTTGGTGTTATGGCTCCTTTTTATGTGACAGAATTCTCTCTTTATATAGCTTTGTAGTTGTAATGGGTTAGAGTATCTCTTGTACTCTTATAATTTAAGTTCAATTTTGCTTAGCAAAACAAACCATAATTTCTAAATTAGGTTTTTTAATTATGTAAAATTATTAGGGTGAAAACCCTAATTTAGTAATTAGGGTTATTTTAATAATAAAAAATAAAAAAATATTAATTAGATGAATAAGTTATTTGAGACCCACTATTGAAGTCAACATGTAACTTTCTGTTCATCGGGTTATCAGACCTCATTAATGGAAGGGACCACGGTTTTAGGATTTAGAAAGTTCAGGGACAAAAACACATAATTTAAAGTACATGAACAAAGACTAATGTTGACCAAAACTATAGGGACGGAAAAACATGTTTTTCCCCAAAATAAAACTATGAAAAGTGAAAGAAAAAAAAGAGTAGGAGAGATAATTTCTTTTAGGTTTTTAGATATAAGAGTTATTAAGAAAGGTAATAGGAGAAGAGAAATAAAAAAAAAATATTGAATTTGTAATTTTTTCACTTTTTCTTCCAAATTAAACAGAAGAAATTGCATTGAAATTTATATTTTTTTAATCTCTTTATTTTTCATCCTCCAAAACAAGCTAAGATAAAGAAAGGTAAAGAAAGAGAGAACTAAACCAAGAATAGAATTAGAGTGTAAAAAACCAATGTTCTAATCATTCTTAATTATCTTACAAATGTTTTAGACGATTAGGTTGAACAAAAAATAAGCAAAAAAAATTAATTTTTTAAAATTATAAATTAAGACTCATTCAATCTTTTTTATATTGGTTTTCACCAGTTTTATATAGACTCGACTGGTTTTCCATCAGTTCTGAAATTACTCCTTCTTTAGGCTGAATAGACCGATAACAAGGTAGGTTCATAGTCGGATTGACCGGTCCAATTTTAAAAAACACGATAAAAAGTTGAGATTTAATTGATATTGCATGATATTTGACAAAGAAAAAAGAGAAAAAATTTTGCGAATCACACGTTTGTTTGGTATTATGAAAAGGAAAATGATAAGTATTTACTCATGTGGTGTAAACACCCAAAGAAATATGAGAAGATAAAAGTGATAGATGTGATTAATGATGTAATATAACAGAAAGAAGGAGATAGAGAAAGACCATGGGTGTTTGAATTAGTGGGGTTGTCTATACATCCTAATTGTTAGGAAAAAGTTATGAATGTTAGATAAAGGTCGCCCTAATATATATTTAGACCTATAGTTATTATGATTTTATTTAAAATTTATCTTTCAAACTTTTTAAAACAACTTATTAAATTATCCTAATTTATTTTGTTTACTATTTTTTATTTAATAATAAAATCAAATTACTTAATCTTTATTGATATTTTATTACTTCCTAATTCACATTTATGATAACAATATTTTATTGCATTTAATTAATACTCCCTCTAGTCCTTTTTATAAGTCAATTCTTACAAGTTTTTGTGGTCCTTTTTATAAGGCACTTTACAATTTCAATGCAGCATTTATTACCATTTTCCTTATTTACTCCCATTATCTTTCCAACTATCAAATGGTAGTGGAGGGATCAGATTCCCTGCATTCACAAATTCACGCATTCACCGTATTTATCAAATGGTAGCCGTCCAATGAAATCGGACGGTTCAGATGTCGAGATGAGTAAGTCGAATTTAAAACTCATCTCGGCATTTGAACCGTCCGATCTTCATCGGACGGGTACCAATTGATGACTGCGGCGAATACGTGAATTTGTGAATGCAGAGAATCCAAATTCGTAGTGGAGGTAGTTAAAGAAATTAAATAAAGGTAAAACTAGAAAATTAAACTATATTTTAAAACTCCAATAAAATTAACTAATTTTACCCACTTTTATTGGTATGTGTAATTCGATTAAGAGTGTGTTTGGCTTGCCATTTTAGTTAGCTGAAAGTTGAAAATAGTAGCTGAAACCATTTTAACAGTGTTTGGGAAGATTTTTTTTGTAGCTACAAGATTTTCTTAAAAAACTACTTGGGGTAGCTTTTAAAAAAAAAAACTCCAATTTTCAGCTACTAGCTGAAAATTGATTACAAGTTTAGCCTTCAACCACCCCCACTTATTATTTAATAATTAATGTTGTCCTTAAATGTCATTTTACCATTTTTTAACTAGTTTTACCAAACACATTCAATAGTTTTTCAGCTTTCAACTAGTTTTAAGCTTTCAGTGAGCTTTTCAGCTTTCAGCTAGCATTAAACTTTGAACTAGTTTTTCAGCTAATTTTACCAAAAACACTCTAAGTGTGCCTTATAGAAAGGACAGGAGGGAGTACTATCATTGATCCTATGTATAAGAAACATAAGACTATAAAATCATTAAAACCAAGGAGATTTACTGGAATATGTTGATAGTGATTAATAATGCTATAAATTTAAGTTTTTTTTCACAATTGCCCTTAGCATTAAATGATTGAATGAGTGGATAATTTGTTAATCACTCACAATAAATTAAGGGTATATAAGTCATTTATCAATTAATGAAACTAAAATTGGTTTTATATTTCTTATATATAAAACCAAAAAATTTACTTTTTTGTTTTTTATATATAGGATCGGAGGAAGTATGTTTCAATGTTTATAAATTTAAATAATAATTAGTATTTTAATCATTCATACAATGTAAGGAGTAGTATTTTCAATTTGTTGCTACTTATAAGATAACTAAAAGAACAAATATAAAAGATGATTATTTTAAAATTTAAATAAAATTATTCAAAAGATAAGGAAATTGTCGTATTAAAATGATCAATATATATTTAAACTCTATGTTTTAAAATTTAAACAAAAAATCTAATATGTTAAGAAAACTCAAACTTTTCAAATAATAAAAAGATCATTCTTATTATATGATTGTTCTTATAATTTAAAATAAAATAAAAAAGTCACGTGAAGTTTAATTTTTGTAACTATAAAAAAGTTTTTAATTTTTTAAATTTTTTAAAACGAAGTTGAAAAAACCATGTTGAAGAACATGAAATTTTCGTTTGTCTGAAAATAAATACGAGAGCCTTGTTAGGATTTAAATTTAATATATAAATAGCGGATGGAATATTAATAAGGTGTGAAAAATAAAAAAAATAAAATTAATAAAGTAATTATTAACTAGGAGAGATTTATAAAATCAAAGACCAATTTTTTTATACAAAAATCTTTATTTTTAATACTAAAAATAATTAACAAATAAAAATATTTTTTAGAATCTAAAATCATGGTTAGGCCCACCACACTTTGAATTAATCAGATGATGAATAATACTACCCTTGTTTCTATTTAATTGTCTACTTATAAACCCAATCAAATAATAATTACGTTTTTTTTATTTTACCTTTATGTTAATAAATGACACTCTTTGTTTCGGACCTGACCGAGACATAGTCGGCCAGGCCGGGACTCAGTCCCTTAGCCCGCCTATAATACGATATGGTCGAGCAGGGCCACGTCACACACCCCTTAGCCAAGGAAAAAAGCTGGAGCACCTACAATCTGACCTGTCACTCCTATGCTACATACGAGGTCCAATCATATTTAATGCGCCACATACTACACTTTATAGGGGGCATGGCTACTGAGATAAGCAACCATATTAGGTGGCTATTACAGGGTATTAAGCTTAATGTGACAAGCGTAATCATCCCATACGCCCCTCAGCTACGAACCAATAACAACTACAGTAACCAAGATAGCTCATATATATAGGGCAATATTCATCTGAAACGAGGTAATCTCTCTAATACTACTACCACCTTAAACCTCACTAATTTGGGCATCAGAGTGCCTTTTGCATGTACCCTAGGGGTGTTCACAGGTCGGTTTGGTTCGGTTCTATAGGAAAAATAATTCTGAACCAAATAAAATCATTCGATTCGGACCAGATTTCATCATTTTTATGTAAGGTTCCCGGACCAAACCGTACCAACCAATAACGAGTTGGGTTGGTTCAATTCAATCAGATCAATAGAGAATATAATATGAACAATTTCCATAATTACGAACAATTTTTTTAAAGACACCTATTAATAGTCTGAACTCTATCGAATCTACTACCAAATAAAAGCAAGAACACAAAAAAACTGAGATCCAAAAAAGCAGAGATTGAAGTGAGATGGAGAAGCTGTAGATTATATATAAAAAAAGAGACTGAGATGAACACCTGCAGACCACGAATCGAGACCAAGAACCTGTAGAACGACAGACACTTACTTGTGATGTGACAACTTCTCAACGGACACCGACTCGTGACACGACAACTTTGCGATGGCTTCTGCTCATGGTGGACCGGTGGATGGTGATGCATTTGTAGAAATCGCACATCGACTCGCGACATGGATGAGACGGACTCGTAGTGGCAGATCGAAGAAGACTGGTCTCGACGGGACCACAAAAATGATAGGGCCAGAGGGGAGGAGAACTGGAGAATGAAAACCTTAGAGAAGGAAGGGAAAACGAAAATAAGGACCATAGGAAGAGGGACTCATTCAGATTCACAAAGAGAAGTATTTTTTTAAGTTAGGGGGTTTGGTTCGGATAACGTGTCTTTGGTTTTGAAGACTTTTAACCCGTTATCTGAACCAATCATTATCGTTTATGAACGGTTCGATTCGGATCCAATCCAACTTAATTGGATTGGTTCGGTTTGTCGAGTTCGTCGGGTTGAACTGAACCAATGAACATCCATTGGTACCCCCATCGTGGTCCGCCACTTGAGAAGTTATTCAAGCATTCAGATCTACCACCTACCACCGTCTCCATCTCGGATCCCTTATGCATACCTCGGCCACGATCACTTTTGAAAATTAATGAGACCCAATAGAAGTAAGAGATAAAATGGAAAAATAGAAAGTTTAGAATTTATTTCCATGAAAACAAGAGTAATGATTGCATTCCTTAATATATGCATTTTTTTTCTCTAAATGGGCGGTTAAATAGGAACGGAGGTAATAATACATTAGTGAGACATAATGATATTAACATTTCTATATACCAAGACACAAACGCTTTTTTGTTTAACAGGAAGTTGGGTGGATGAAAAAGTGAAGGCTGGAAAATAAGGGGAAACTGTAACGCTCATGTGTTTGGTTGACCATGGAAAAGGAAGGGAAGGGACTACAGTACAAGAATGTATGCATGTGCATTTTCTGCTCAACATTGCCAAGAAAATGTGACTAGTACTGGTGTCACAACTTGTGAAAAGTCACTCTTACCCCATGTGATTGTTGTCTACTATTGCTGGTTCGCCATCGTCTCATCACCACTCAACTGCTTGTAACCGTTTAACTACCGTGTGAGATGTAACGTCCTAATTCCGGAAACCTGGGAACAGTGCCCGTTGGAAGCATCTTCCTAAGTTTCTGAAATTATTTTCGCGACATTACCGATATCCTAAACATATAACACATGCAAAGCTTAGGTAACCAACGTTTACTTAAGTCGAACTTTCCAAACACCCAGTTATATGATAATTGCCACTAACTGGCTACACTACAACATGAACAACTAACTCATTTACTATCCTTCTTCCTATACAAAAGAGTCTATCTTTTCTAGTTCATATAACTTCTAGGGGGAATTATCCATCCCCGTGCCCAAGACTACCTTTCCATGATCCAACTGGATATCCTGCACACCTAAAATGTTCCACAAAACGTGTGGTGAGACTTATGTCCCAGTGAGCGTGATAAAACATGAGATGCAGTAGTCAACATACTCAGCAATCCCAAGACATGAACAATGACTATGAAATTATACAAACATGATTGTGATGTGTTTTTACGTGACACCCAGGGTTTTTTTTAGCTGTGACTGTGATTGAGCGCTCGTCCATGTGACCAAGGACCGTTGTCCAGGGCCACCTATGATTAAGGCTTATTATCAATGATTAAACATTGCATGTTGTCATTTTTAGCTTGAGGATCCCCATCTCCCTGTCGATCGAGAGTTCGATGTGGTTACCTCGTTCTTCTTATAACCGATTGCCCAAAGGTTTGTGATGGTCCGAAAACCCTGTGATGGTTCGAAGACCCTGTGATAGTCTGAAGGCTGTGACATATACTTTCTTGGCCAATGGCCCATGAATGCTTGAAGATATTCTCAATGCTTATATACACACACACACACACCCACACACACACACACATCAATGAATGTGGATGGCATGATATGTGCAGATAGTTATTTCATGGATATTTGCAATCAAACTTACAGATGCTCTAAGGTTTACAAGCACCAATACATAAAATCAAAGAAGATATTTATAGCCCTAAAAACAATCAATACCACTCACAAACAAACAAATAAGCAAAAAGGGATGAAGAGTAGGGATCATACAATGGGCAAGCAAGATGATGGTGACTGGGTGACCACACTCACCTAAGAGTAGGAGAAATAGGATGATTGAGAGGTGGGGGATGATGATCCAAGGCTCCTATTGAGATTTGAGGCTTCAAACCAAGCTCATTGCTCCTCCTTCTTCCTTCTCTCTTTGTCTCTCTGTGTTTCTCTCTCTAAAAGGTGAAGAATGGTGTGAGAAATGAGGATCGAAGCACTAACTAAAGCTACTTAAAAACTGGTCTCGTGCATTGCTGAGAGTGTACTAATTTCACTATCTCGCTCAAGCGAGAAGCCTCTCGCTTGAGCGAGAATACTCCAGAGAGTACCCCCCCTCTCTGGATGATTCTCGCTTAAGCGAAAATCTTTCAGAGAGCCTACTTTCTAACCTCTGCTTCTTGCTTGAGCGAGAGCCTCCTCGCTCAAGCGAGAACATCATATTCCAAAATTCCCCATATTTACTGATATTCTCGCTCAAGCGAGCCCTTCTCTCTTGAGCGAGAACATCGGGACTTAGAATCCGAATTTCTCACTTTTATGCTTTTATTTTACAATTCTTCTCACCATTTCTTAATCTTTTTTCTTAAACCTATTACCCTACTGACCCAGTTCGTTTAATCTTAACATATTCCTCTCATTCTCGTCAACTTTTAAACTTACTCCCATCTATCCCAATCCAATCCCCTCATTCGAAAGCCTCTACTCTCTTTCCCGTATTTATACATTGCTAGTCTCTTAACCTCAAGGTGTGATCCCTCCTAAGTTTCATCTACAATTGTGTCGTGATGAATACCTGGTTTCCCTGCTAAACTCCCCTTAAAACTCATGATTATCAATAATTACCCTATCTCCTTTTAATCGACCCTCAAACCCCTAAATTCTCATTCCACTTCTAATTTCCTGCCCTTCGCAGGAATCACAACCCAAGGCATTCACGGTATTCTCTAGATCCTAATTTCTGGGATGTTACATGAGATATGTACTGTGCGCCATCGTCTCCCTCGTCCCTTCAATTCATTGCTCTCCACTGTCCTGCCACCATGTGAGCTGATCTGCACCGCACACCGTCATCACCATCATCCCTTCATCGTTGGCCACCATTAAGCTCTCTATTGTGCGTTGTCGTCACCTCCACCCCTTCATCACCCTCCACTGTGCACTGTCGTCCAACCACCATGCATCTTCACCCTCTGTCCTCACTACTGCCTCGCCATTGCTCTCCCTGTACCTTTCTCCCTTACCCCCAAAATTTGATAAACCGAGTATGTAATTGAAGAGGTTGCAACTTGCAGGGATGTTATGGTACTTTCATTAAAATAATATTAATAATAATTCAAAGTATGAAGATAAATGTGTAATTATATATTATACTTATTTCTCTTTTCCTTATTTTTTTACTTTTTCTTTCTCAGATTAAACAACTCATAAATCCTTCTATTTTTCTTTTATTTTCTCTTCTTTTCCTTTTTTTTCTATTTTTCTTCCTCTCATTTTCACTTCTCATACAAACAATGGACAAAAGTAATAAAATAAAGAAAACCAATCACAGAATGCATAACTAACGATTAAAGGGGTTAAATTTATATAATAAATAGTGATGGTATATACAATGAATTAATCACCCACGAAATCGTTTGAAATCTCTTATCACTTCACCAGATTTGTTAGTATTCATGATGGGATGGTTTGTTCTGCTTTGTTTTTATTGCTAGCCAGTCATAAATGGAAAACATGGTCTCATGAAATTTGATGTCATGCATGAAAAATAACATATCTCTATAATAAATTGGTAAAAGTAATGTCTATCTAATATCTAATATTAATTAAGAAAATAAGACAAAAGTGCACTTGTCACTTTTTACTACATTTTATTTATGAAGTTGTTATTTTATCACATGCGATTTATATTGGCTGTAAATTAGGATTTATGAAGTCCACTAATGAGTGAACAAAAAAAATCTTAATTAAATTCATCATGGATTTATATATATTTCATTATGATTATGTATTGGAAAATGAAGTATGATGCATATAATATGCCACCAAGCCGCACCTCGTTGTGTCATTGTCAAAGATTCGCGTATCATCATCCGCAACCCCCCAAGAGGATGATCGTGCTGCAACTGCAAGTGGAGAAAACGGAATCACGCACATGCACACTCTTTCTTTCTTATATTTTGATTTTGATTTTGATAGCATCACATAACCAGACACGTAAGTAACATCACCCTTTTCTTGCGTGGGATTTGGGAACTCTTTTGAGTAAGAGTGAGTGTGCATATTGCATCTCCCTTTTTCTTAAAAAAAATCACAATTTGTGCAAAGGAGACGTACGGTCCTTGTCCATTTCTTGATTCTCAAATCAGTGTTGAGATAATCTCTTCTTTGAGCCCCTTCATTTCCAATCTCTCTGTTTTTTACTTTTACTTGAATGTTCTCCTCCCTACACCACTCAATGGAAGCATCCAAACACACCTCTTTGTCTTTGGTTTGAGAATTCCAACTTTTCTGTGCTTATGAACGGTTATATTCCTCACATGGAAAATACCTTTTTGCACATGACCACCCTCATCCTATACGCAAGAGAACCTATCAAGATAATCCTAGCAGTTTCAGGTCTTGTATATCTTCTAATCTTCCCATTCGGTCCTCAAATTCGGTAGAATAGGTCCAAATAAAATCTCCAAATACATTGTACCAAAAACAATATCTTAAAATTTTTAAATACAAACAACATAAAGCATTTTACTAGAAGAATCTGTTCTAAATACAGCCTGTGGCCAAGTTGGATTTAAATAAATTAAGATAAGATAAAAACAAACATTGTTTGTTTGAAGTTTTGTGTTTTCATATTCGGTTCAGCAACAGCTTATTTTAAAATACACTTGATATACAACTAGGTATAATTAAATTATTAGTTGACTGGTGTGGAAGGCTCTAACCAAATATCACCATGAAATCAAAAGAAAACGATGCCCACAAATTGGAATAAGTTCTCACAGCAAATGGTGGTGGAGGACTTTCAACAAATATATAAACAAAGTTTCCCGCTGACACATTCATTGACCAAAACGATATTTTGAATTTCCATAGCATGAACTGAGCCACACAGATCTAACTCACACGTTTAGGAGAATATTCTTGGAACATTTTGGCAAAACATTAACCGTCTTAAACTAATAGTATCATTGAATTACTAACATATTTGGTTAATAAAGTTGAAACATGGTAAACACATATTTTAGAAATAATTACGTTAAGAAATTCAAAGTTAAAACCAAACCAAACACACAGTACTAGCCTATTTGAATGGGTGTTAGATACATCTAAAATCACATTTAAAGATGAAAACTTGGTTTAAAATTTATGCTAATATGTTTGGGTGCTTTGAATCAAAATTGATTGTCTTTAAACTCATGTTTTAGTCAGCATGATAAGTTGTTACTTTTGTGTTGAGTTGAAAATTTTATACTGAATTTCAGTATAAACTTACATTTAAGAAAAAGACTTCCAAACATAAATCATTTTATTTTAAACTCATGTTTAAAAAGCAAAATTAATTTTATAAAATCAAGTTCATTCAAATTCAAATTTACACATTCAAACACACACTACATGAAAGTCACTATACACAATCACATTATATTAATGAATCCAGTTCAATGCCGCGGAAAATAACGTGTTTTTAATTTATCCATTTATCCTAAAGTCACCGTTTCAAATAAGTTTATCCATTCATCCTAAAACCACCACGTTTAATGCTGCTCAAAATAATGTGTTTTTGGTTTATCCCATTTATCCTAAAACTAGGTTTTAAACATGGATCATGGATCCAGAAGAACACTATTGTTGTGCATTGGACTAAATACATTAATGAAATTTTGATCAAAACCAAACATGCTATAAAATGATAATGAAAGATGTAGAAATGAAGGAGGCGTTGCCACTAATCAAGTCTAAGAAAAGGGCAAGCAAACCAAAACTTCAATTATTATTTCATCAAAGTTGAACCTAAATCTCAAAAGCTTAACTTTCCTACACAGTTCTCTGGCTAGCGAGAACAGAAACGACCAAATAACAAAACCAGCAAGGAATATATAAGTGTGGCGCATACACCACAAAAGCCATCATCATCATAACAGTTGTTCAAGTTCCCCACAATTCAAATTGGATTGTTCAATGGGAAGAAACCTTCAGGTTGAGGGACTTGTTCAACCAAGCCTTCCAGCTCCCGCTTCCCCTGCGTGAAAGTGATGTAGTCCCAGTCCCATTTGCAGCTCCATCAGTAGCATTTGCCACACCATTAGATGTCTGTGGCTGTGGCTTCCTGCATAGCATGAAATTCCGAGCTCCATGTGATCCAATTGTATCCCACGGACTCAAAGCTGCAACACCATCAAAACACACAATTCAGAACCACCACAAAAAGGGGCTTCTCATTTTCAAACAAATCCAATATAAAGGCCAAAATTCTGAAAAAAGAGGAGCAAAAAAAGTCCTGCAACCCAATTTGGTAATGAGAATAGCTTGCAATGATAACAACTAAAACAGCAAGATCATCTTAAAACAAAAACAATTGACAAATTGGGATTCTCAATTTCAAACAAAATCCACATAAAAAAACATTTTTTTCCTTAAAAACTCACCCCCAAAACAGGTTATGCAATCCAATTTAATAAAAATACACATGCATAAAAGAGAACAAATTCAATTGCACCAAAGATGAAAACTTGATTAAAAAATGCACAAATCTGATTGACATATACATATGGGGGTGTTTGGTAGAAAAGTACCATCAGATCCAACATGTTGGCAATAAAGGGCGAAACCGGTGATATCAGTTCCGAGAACGGGAAGCCTCCCCTCACGAGCATAGGATTTGAGGGCGGTGTCGATGACCGCCGCCACAAGCTCCTCCTCATTCACGACGAAGCGAATCGGTCCAGCGCTTCCAAGCACATTGATGCTGATCAACAACCTCCTCGCATTCGCGTTCTGGTTCTTCTTCGTCTTGCTCAGCAACATCGTTTAATCAAATTATTAAAAAAACACAACAAAATCCACCGATCGAGAGAAAACGAATTGAAAGAAAAAAACAACAGGAGGACCCAAAATCCCAAGAACGAAAGAATCAAATTTGGTGGGTTGGGGAAAATTGAAACAAAAAAAGAAAACAAAATTGGGAATTGGGTTGATTTGGGTTGGGTCCGATTTAAGGGTGAAATCGTTCAGGGGTCAACGCCGAGGCAGCGATAGTACCAGCCTTGTTTGCAAGAACCGAACGCGAAAGCGGAAGCAGGGGAAAGCGCGCTCGCCCTCGACGGGAAAAGGGAGCGCATCAAATCCGAATTGCTTAGGGTTTCTACCATTCACAACGAATTTGGGGAATTTGGAGAGAGAGAGAGAGGACCGAGAGAAAGAAGGGTTGATTTGTTTTTGTGAGAGGTAAAGAGGGGAAGCAGCGTGTTTAAATAGAAACGAAATGAGGGGTTGATATGTATGTTAGGGTTAGGTTAGGGTATTGTTAGACAGAGGGGGTGCTTTACTGCTTTGGAATTGCAACTTTAGGGGATTTTGATCAAATTTTCAAAACAAACTTTTAATTTTAAGTGTCGCAATTTGGTACCCTCCCGTTAGAGAGGGTTTTGGTACCTTCTTGTCATTTTTTTTTATTGAATAGGCCTAAATTACGTAGTAACAAGTCGTGTACTTTGTCCTAAATTATTTCGAAGACATAAAATAGATTTTAAATGAGACACATGTGTATTACAAATGAGAATGTGAAAAAATGGGGGAATACAATAAAAAATACATGATAATAGTTATAGAGGGTCAAAAAGTCTTTTAAAAAATTAAAAATACAAATTCTAATAGTTAAATATTGTCCTATAAGTATAAAAATACTAAGATCATTTAAGAAAGTTGAGAGAAATTAATTAAATGATCAAAGAAGGTACCAAAACCCTCTCTCATGAGAGGGTACCCTAGAATTTCCCTAATTTTAAATCATTTATCACATTTTCCATTATCCCTCCGTTTCATTTTTTCTTATTATCTTTGTTTTTTTTCAACGCTTTTCACACTCAATATTTTTTCCTTTTCAAAAATACTAAATTCATTCAGTGTCTTTTTAATTTTTATTTAATTTAAATAGTTTGATTTTAAATTTAAATCCACTATAAAATAGTTTTGAATTGGATCGAATTTTTATCTTTATAATTTTTTAAGATGTATTCAACTAAAATTTTACAATGATTGTGTTATTTGATATGAGACGAATTATATGAATAAAAAAGATTATATGAAAAAAAGAGAAGAGTATACATTATGTGGAGGATAAAAATTAGAAAGATGAAAAGAACAAATATTCCCTCTTGTTCAAATATATGAATTGCATTTTGTACCCTTCAATATATATTTTTCATCTTAGAATATATATTATAATTTATAATTATAGTAAAAATTTATTCAAATTGTCAAATACTCCACCCATAAGTCATAACATGAAAATATGTTTTATCATAATATTATATTATAAGTATATATGTGTGTAATTAATGGTGTAATAAATTATATATACACACACATATATATATATTCAATTTAGATTAGATTGAAACATTTTTTAAATTAAATTTAAAATGTGATTTGGCTTTTCCCTATCTTATATTATGACGGGGTGGAAATAGGCTAAACTACTCGTTGGGGACCTACGACCCAACTTATTTAAGGTTAAGTTTGGCTTGACTCATTTAATAACAATGACAGACTTAGGCTTTTGAAAAAGTATTTTTAATTAAATATGTCAGAATTAGGCTTTTTAATAAGCTTATTAGGTTTGACAAGATAATCTATTTATAAATAATATTATTTTTAATAAACATATAAATATATTATATATAATAAATAGTATAATAATATAACTTTTTAATTTTTCTTGTTGGCTTATTTATAGATGAGTTTGTTGGCCTATTTAAAGATATATGTGAGTAACATATTTACATAATTAAAAAGTAATTCTAATAGTTTGTAAACGCACTAGTCTATTTAGAGATAAATTTATTTGCTTATTTTAAATGTTATAATACGATACAGGCTAATAGGTTTAACTAAACTTTAAAATAGTCAAGCCAGATCTAAATAAAATGGCCTAAAACAAACCAAACTTGGACTACGAAAATATATTGCAGGCCAGACTCGGGTCTTACAAAACCTAACTTGACTCGACCCACTTCCACTTATATACGTCGTCCCTTCATCCTAAAATTCGATAACGAGAAAAAAAATTAAATGTGATTTAATCTAATACTCCATAAAAATTGACTTTTCTATTTCGCCATTGATTTACTATGTTTTTTCTGTGAATTTGTGAAGAGTGAGAGGCGTGTGTTCTGTCATTACTCGTTAGTTAATTACCTCGTCGCCATTAAATAGTTCTCTCAGTGCACCAAAAACAAAAAATTAAATAGTTCTCTCATGAAAGGTTAGGCTGCTTCTAGAATCGGAAGGAATGTCTATGTTTAGCAACGTGTGGGAATAGGAATCTTGAAGCTAGAGGTCTTCAATTCAAGTTCAAGCCTTTTTACTATAAAACCCTCCCTCCCATTAACCAAGCGTATGGATTAAATAAGGATTTTTAATACGGTTTTGATAATCTCAATCCTAATTACAAATTCAAATTTCAACGGATATTAAATATTAGATATCTTACATTAATTAATTTGGTTTTATGATAGAGTTTAATATATATACATTATAAGTGTGATTGATGAATTTTTGTCAAAAGAGAATAGATGTGTTGATGCATTAATCAAAAGGGGAGCTCATTCTAACTCTCCGTATTCTTGAATTCCGAAAGTGTGATTGACGAGTTGTTGTCGGCTGATGCTAGAGGGGATTTTCTCCCTAGGGGAAGGATAGGGTAACTCTTTTGTTGTATTCTTCTTCTTGTTTTTTAATTCATTATTCTTTACCAAAAAATTATATACATTATTAGTGTCAAGAAATTTAAGAAATTTTATACAGACATCCAATGATGTATTATTTATTGAATTTAATAACACATGAGATGTCACATTCATTAAATGATGTGGCGGCATACCATTAGATATTTGTGTAAAATTTATTTTCACTAATAGTGTATATTAATTAAATCCTTTATGATATTAACATATTTTATATAATAAATCTATGGTGATTTCAATTTTCTTTCAAAGTAATGATACCCTCCTCGGCTCCTCCGTTTGAGGTAAAAAAACATTAAAAAAGATTTGCATATCTAGGGGTGATGATGGGTTGGGTTAGGTGGGTTTAAGGTATTGATAGATTCAACCTGATGAAAAGATATTGGGTAGGATTTTTTCATTTTTAGGGACGTATTCAACCCAATCTGATTATAGTTGGATTGGGTCAATTAGGTCCAACATTTTAAAATGTTTGTGTTTGTAAATAAAATAAAAAATGAAAAATACTTTAAATAAAAAATATAAGTTGTCATTATAAGTATGATAAAAATAAAAACCTATAATTTGATAATAAGAAAATCAATTTATACAATATTAAATATTAAAATGTGTAACTTATTAGTATACAAAATTATAAAAAATATTTTTCATTCATGGTTGGGTTGAGTTGGATTGATCGGGTTGTGAGTATGAAAATCCGATACCCAAATTAAGCTAATAGGGTTCGTTGGTATGTGACACAACCTGACCGACTACCCAACACAACCCATCCTTTTTAATTGGGTTGAGTTAGTTTGATCGGGTTCTTGGGTTTGATAAACCCATCATAGCCCCTATACACATCTATCTTTCTAATGTAATGTATATAACAAAAAGGAATTATTCAAATTGGATGCTAAAAGCATTTTTTTTTATAGTTTTTAAAAATTGTTTTTTTAAAATAAAAAATTTAAAAATATGTTTGACCGACGCTTTTTAAAATTAGTTTTAAAAAGTGTGTCGGTTCTTTAGCTTTTAAAAATCAAAATTCTCGAACTACTTTAAGTTGTTTTTGGAAAACTATTTTCAGAAAATTTCAATCAAGTTTTTATAATTCAAAATTGAAAACTAAGGCCATTTTAAAAATCACAAAAAAAAGATTTTTAGGGGTTGTTTGGAGTGATTGTGAGTTTTCAATTTTTGATTTTCAAAGGATTTCAACTAAGTTTTTACAACTTAAAAACTTTTTTGTAAATAAATAATTTCATTAATAAAATATAATTTTTAAAACGATTTTTCTAACATGTGCAACGTTGCACGTGTTAATAAATAAAAAGTGGAAAGATCTTATTAAAAATTACAACTATCACAAATGCATTGGTAATATAAAATGTTACATTTTTTAATAAAATCTTTCCACTTTGATTTATTATCATGTATAACATTGCACATGTTACAAAAATCAATTTTAAAAACAGTTTTGTAAAATATTTACTAAAAACTAAAAAATAAAACTAAATCAAAACACGCCCTAATTAATTACAATTAATAAATTCCATTTTTCTATGTATTTGCATGTTAAATTCTAATGGTCCTGCTAATGAATGTGTTAACGACACTTATTAAGCAACTACTATGTATATATAGTAGGTCTTCAATAGAAATCATAATATTAATTACATGTATAATATTAAATGTTATAAAGTGCAATAAAATTTTTACTACAATTTCGGTTCATTAACCGTCAACAAAGCCCCTTGTGAATTGTGATAATAAAAGGGGATAATTGTTATTGTGATCATTTCTATTAATAGTTAAACCTTTATTTTATATGCTTAAAGTGTGTTTGGTAAGCTATTTCTGAAAGCTGAAATTAATAGCTGAAATCATTTCAGCTATGTTTTGTAAGATGGTTTTTTTTTGGGTAGTTACTTGCTTTTCTTGAAAAGCCACTTGAGGTAGTTTTTTTTTAAAGCTCCAATTTTTAGCTACTAGCTAAAAATTAATTACAGGTTTATCCCTCAACCACCCCCACTTGTCATTATTTAACAATTAATGAAATCCTTATATGTCATTTTACCATTTTCAGTTAGTCTTACCAAACGCATTCAATCAAATTAGCTAGTTTTTCAGCTTTCAACTAGTTTTAAGCTTTTAGCTATCTTTTCAGCTTTCAACTAACTTTAAGCTTTCAACTAATTTTATCAAACACACTATTAGAGCATCCACACCGCGAGATGCTTAAAATGAATTCTAATACATTAGCATTACCATAAGCATTTTGCAGCGATGGAGAGGAATTTTAGCCGGTGCTTATTTAAGCATGATTGCATAAATAAGCACCTTATTTTACTGACATATCAGACATTTGTGTGCAGCTTTTTATTTTTTTATGTCTAAATTAAAAATTATAAAATATAAATAAGGAGTAATGTGTAATTGTGGGACCCATTTAAGATATGCGAATAGTAAAAAAGTGAGGTGCTAAGATGGAGATGAGATGTGCTTAATAATAATTTAATGATGTGTAATAATGAGACTCATTTAAGATATGTGAATAATAAAAAAGTAATGCACTGAAGTGGAGTGTAGATGGCCTTAAGTAGCGTTTGATAGATTTTTCTTAATATTCAAATCTCCATGTGTGTAAGTGTAACCGCGGGAATGTTTAAAATTAAGAATGGGGATTTGTTAGTGTCCGCGTCGGCAAGGAGGAGGGTACATTAGTCCTTGAAAAAAAAAATTAAAAGCTAAAAAAATTAGAGTAAATTACTCCAACCTCCCCTCTATTTTGAACTTCCAACACAAAACTCCATTTATTTTTAAAATCTACACAAAACCCCTTCTATTTTATAAATACATGACACCTAAGTCCATTTTTTTATGATACACTTAATGGAACTGTTAGTCAACAGTCAACAATTATTTTTGGTATTTGATTGACATAAATGCCCCTATTAAATAGATTTTTTTTATTACATAATAATTCCTCTATTTTTTAAAATTTATAGAAAATCCCTTATATTTTATAAATATATTATAATTAAATCTTTATTACAATAAAATTTTGAAATTATAAAATATGAATAATTTTTTTCAAACAATATTATTTAAAATTAACAAAAGTGTGCTTTCACATTTACAAAATAAAGGAAATTATTTTAAAATTTTATCATAGTAAAATATTTTTGATAACCTTCATATAATGGAAAAAACATGGTACTTCCTGCCAACTTTTTTTTTATATGCCATCATTATTTGAAATTGAGTACCCAATACAAAACCAAATCAAAGAGCATGAAAGATGATGATAAGATACACCGCCCTTAATACATAAAAGCTTAATCTCAAAGCATAGACCGAATTGTACGCAAAGTCACGTTCCAATGACGGACATTGTACCTCTGTTCCTGTTGTGATGCTTGGACATGATGAATGGTGAGCGATGAACTTGGGAGAATAACAAACAGTGACGGCGAGCGATGAACGGACATGCGTGGCCAACCACGACGAGCGGCGAACAGACGTGGTGCAATTTCAAGTTTGGGGGAATGAGAAGGAAGACTAGAAGAAAAAGGGTTTTTTCCGCCAGAGAGTTTCGCATTGGGTTTTCAATTTCAGGGCATTATTCAATTCTTAATTTTCAATTACAGAGAGTTTTTTAGAAAGGGTAATGTTGGTATTTTGAAAAAAATAATTTTTAATAAATAACAAAATATTTTTTTAATGGAACATTCCTAAGAGAGTTGGATAAATTGGGGTTTTCTGTAGGTTTTAAAAATAGAGGGGGTTTTGTGTTGAAAGTTCAAAATAGAGGGGAGGTTAGAGTAATTTACTCAAAGAATTAATACATAAAATTTTTAATATCATAAAATTAAATTAATTAATAAAATACTTAATGTAAGGTATCTAATAATCCCTCCTTTTTTTATTTGTCATTTTAGGGTCCATTTATTTTTAAATAAGTGTCGTTTTCAGATACTAATAAATGCTATTTTTTCAATTTTAACCATTTCTTAATCCGATTCTTTTTATTTTATATATCTATTATACAACTATATTATAAATGTTCTACAAGTTCAAAATCTTCATAAATGTATTTTTTTATGTTTCCAACAAAAAATTTATGGTATAGTGGTAAAATAAATTTGTAAAAGAAATTCATTTCATTGTAAAATGCGATATTAAATGTGAGAGAAAGAAAATTGACATATTTAAAAAAAAATTAAAAATATAATTATTTCATTCCTTAATTCTTATGTAAAAATCTTTAAATGACGTATAAAAAAACAGAGAAAGTATTTAATATCGGTTAAAATTGGAATGTGTAATTAATGATCTTCCTCAGCCCTACGAGTTAAGGTCATTAAAAACCATTTTTAATATGCCACTCCATCCGATAAAAAGTTATTTTTCACTTTTCAGATTAACATAGAATTCTACCTAATAATTATCTTAAAATACTTCTTCTGGTTTTTTTTTATAAAACACTTTTTACAAGTTTTTATAATCATTTTTATAAGACCCTTTATAATTTGAAGGTAACATTTATTATATTTTCTTTATTTACTCTTATTAACTTTAATGTCTTACCAAAAGAGGAATAAATAATAGCGTTAACATTATTAGTAGTTTTATTAATAAAGCTACTTCATTTTAAAAAGAAGATAAGGGGGGTTGAGAGTGGGCCCAAGCCCAATTAAACATTCTAGTAAGGAGGGGTTATCTGTTCACCCTAATCCTTATTCGTAAAATCGTCAGAGAACGAAACGCTAAGGAGGGGAGAAACCGAGTCTCAAGAGGAGATTGCTGCAGAGTGAGCATCAAGAACCAAGAAAGGGACTTCCTTGCGGTTAATCGATCTTCGCTTAAGGTACGGTGGGGAAGAGGGTGCTGCTTGTATATGCATGTAGGGGTGCTTGGGTAGTGATTTAAGACTAGAAATTCGTATTGGTATATGTTATAACTGAGAATGAATGATTAAAACTGTTGCTTTATGATTGATTGGATGAATATTGATGATTTATTGGGTGAAATTAAAGAGGATGTTGAGAATAATGAAAAGGGGGAAATTAGGGATTTGAGGATTTGGGATTTTGATGGATTGGTTGTATAATCTGTGAAAAGATTGTTGTTTTATTGAGTTTTGATGTTATAAACGCATAAGAATGATTATTTAACAAAGATGATTGATTAGGGATTGAAAAGAGAGGTTTAGAGATGATAAAAATCGTGAGAACTGCGATCTGCGTCGCGGGTAATCGATTACCAGGAGTGGTAATCGATTACCAGAGGGTTCTGGGCAACCAAGAGGGTTGTTTGCTCGCAGGTAATCGATTACAGAGAGGCTGTAATCGATTACCAGAGAGTTGGTGTGTTGGTAATCGATTACAGGAGTTTGGTAATCGATTACCATAGTGTTTGGTTGCAGGTAATCGATTACTAGGTGGTTGTAATCGATTACCAGAGACCTTGTTTGCAGGTAATCGATTACTAGAGGTTGGTAATCGATTACCAGAGTGGATTTTGAGATCCTAAGTGCTTGATGATGATTGATGTTGTTTGATAATGCTTTATTATGATATTGGTGTTGATGATTAATGATGTTGATGATGATTTGGTGTGCATAATGATCGGTGAATATGCAATGTGATTGATGATGACTGGGTGTGCATATTGATTGGTGAATATGCCATGTGATTGATGATATTTTGGTTGTGCATAATATGCAATGTGATTAATGATGATTGGTGAATATGTATGATGATGCATGATGATGAATGGTGCTAATTATAATGATGGATGATGATGATGTTGGTGTTGTACCTGAGTCTAACTCAGGGAGGTGAATAGTGTACCTGAGTATAACTCAGGGAGGTGATAATGGTGATGTTGATTTAATTAACCTTATGTTATAAATGATGCTTGAGTATATATGATGTTGTACCTGAGATACACAAGGCCGGTGAGGGGTGGGATGTAACTCAGGGAGGTGATTGTGCTTGAGATACACAAGCCCAGTGAGGGGTGGAGTGTAACTCAGGGAGGTGATTGTACTTGAGATACACAAGCCCAGTGAGGGGTGGGGTGTAACTCAGGGAGGTGATTGTACTTGGGATACACAAGCCCAGTGAGGGGTGAAGTGTGGCTCAGGGAGGTGAAGGTTGTACCTGAGTGTAACTCAGGGAGGTGAGTATTGATTATGTTGGTGATTATGGTACCTGAGTGTAACTCAGGGAGGTGAGTATTGATTATGTTGGTGATTATGGTACCTGAGTGTAACTCAGGGAGGTGAGTATTGATTATGTTATGGATGATGGTACCTGAGTGTAACTCAGGGAGGCGAGTATTAATTATGTTAATGATTATGGTACTTGAGTATAACTCAGGGAGGTGAGTAATGACTGTGATAATGTTGATGATTATACCTGAGTATAACTCAGGGAGGTGACCACTGATTATGATGAAATTGAATATGGTACCTGAGGTGTACAAGCCTAGAGTGGGTGAAGTACAACTCAGAGAGGTGCATGATGGTGATGATGAGTATGATGATATGATGATTATGATGAATATGATGAAAATGGTGATATTGATGATTGTAATGAGTATGATGATATTGATGATAATGATGAGTATGATGATATGATGATGATAATGATGATAATGATAATGATGATTTTGATGATAATGGGGATTATGATGATTGTGGTGATATTGATGATGTTGTTGGTATATATGATGATGATATTATGTTTTACATTTGATAATAGAATAAGTTATATGATGATGTTGTTTACATGAGGGTGAGGATAAGGTAGTCTCCTATGTGTATGCATGAGTGGTATTCTTTTCCTCACTATTTCTATCTGTGGTTATTATTTACAGGTGATGACGATGGCACCTCAGGTGCCGAGTATTGAGTTGATGGGCGTCGTTCTGATACATGTGACATCAGGGCTTAGTATTAGGAGTTTTATTTTATATTTCTATTTTGAAGAGATTTGTGTAAACGGTTTTAAGTGCCTTATAAGGCTAAGAATGATGTTTTACTGTTAACTTTTGAGGTAGTAATATTTTATTTACTTTGAAAACCTTTTGACTCCAACTTCTATTTTGAATAAGTTGACTTTGAAAGAATTAAGGTTTTAATTGAGTTGAAATGTGAACCTTTTTACCCAATGTGATTCGTTATTTTCCTAAGTCTTCCGCTTCGTTGATTATATAAGTATTGGGGTAGAAGGATGTCACAATTTTCACCTTTCATTTTTTAAAGAATATCTCATCTTGTCAACCTAAATCTCTGTCACCCATCTCCACCGTCAACGATCCTTCTCCAACATCAACTATCACCTTAAACCCTCATTTCTTCACATCTTATTTTGGAAAAAGGTTTCCTGGAGCCAACAGGCAACAAATGTCGAGCATAAGAAAGAGATGAAGAATGGAGGGATTGAGGTGGTGGTTGATGGTAAAGGAGGGTAATTGATGGTGGAGAGCAGTGTTATTCAAACCGAACTGGCCCGGCCGGTTCAAGCGGTTGGATCGGAAATCGGGCCCATGATCGGTCCGATTTAGTGATTGGATCGGGAATGCATACAAACCGGACTGAACGGGTAATAACCCGTAAGAACCGGTGTGACCCGGTCCGATTCCGAGTCAACCGATTTTGGCTTCATTATAATTATGTGGTAAAAATAGCAAAATTGGCACAACTAAGGCTTGAACCCGCACCTTCGAGATTACAATTCGTTGCAACCACCACTATGCCACATGCTCATTTGATATATATAGCGCCCAATTTTATATATAGATGTGTAGAAGTTAAGAAAATGTTTGCAGCCTCCATCCTAAAAATTGAACTCATCGTCCAATGCTGCAACACCACCATCACTTTCAATAATAAATATATATATATACTTATAAAAATTTATTTATTTTAATATAACATATAAATCTTTTATATAAGATTGGAGGGAGGGGTATTTTGAAAAATGAAAAATAAAAGGGGAGGGGTGTGAAAAACAAAAAGGGATGCCAAATTTCTATATGACAAGCATACAGTTATGGCCCGACCTTATGGGCTTAGCTCCAAACACCAGGCCTAATGAAGACAAAAAGATAACAATGGGCCTAACACCGGGCAAGTGAAGAGAAGGACCCAAAAACATCGCTAATGAAAGAAAAAAAATAAAGGAGAGAGCAATACTCACGCAAATTTGGGTGTGTTTGTGGCTAGATATTTAAGTTAGTCTAAAATTTATTTAATTAATTTATAAGTTCATTTATAAAAATAAAAAATAAAGATTTTTCCATGTGCTTCCATATATTAACTTTGATCTTTATTCTTAATTATCAAAAAGTTTTTTATTCTCTTTTTTCTTATAAAGTCACATGTTGTGTTTCAATTAAATCAATAATATTTCGTTGAGTTAATGTCTTAGTAGCTCTATTTATAGGTATTACTTGAATAAGTTTTATATAAGAAATTTGTTAGGTTGTTAGCCAATTGTTATTTTAAATTCACATTATTTGATGTTATTTCTATGTAATTTAAAATTAGTGAAGATTTTTCGAAGGTTTTATAGATAATTTTGTTAGTTAAGTTTGTACTTTAAAAAGTAAGTTCCAATCATTAAAATGAATAAGTTGTAGTAGTAATTAATTTTCCACTTTAATATTATTCATCTCCCATAAATTTTATAATTAGATATTTAATTAAAAGAAATTTTTAATTTTCTTAATTTTTTTTATTACATTAGGAAAAGAAAGAAAAAGGGAAAAAAGAACAAGAAAATAAACTAACTAGTTACATGAATGAAAGACCTCTGGCATTTGCAGAAACTAACTCTTAATTTTTGAGTAAACTAGGATTTTCGTCCTCGATTTTTACAACGTCTTGCAGTTTCGTCCCTGACTTTTCTAAAATAGCACTTTAAGTCTTATAACATACACTTTTGTCCTTAACTTTATTACAAAACATGCATTTTAGTCCTTGACTTTATTAAAAAACATGCACTTTAGTCCTAAAGTGGACTAAAATGCATGTGTTTTAATAAAGTCATGTACTAAAGTGCTATTTTGGAAAAACCAGGGGCCAAACTGCAAGACGCTATAAAAGTCGAGGACGAAAGTGATAGTTTACTCCTTAATTTTTATAAAACATAATATAATATTTATAAATTATTAATAAAATATTTTTTATTAATTAGACAAATTTTTAAAAATGAAAAACTTTAAATATCTGTATTTATTATTATTATTATTAAAAAAGTAATTTTTTATTAGAGTATATATATCAATCTCTATATAATCCACTAATAATCGCTTGAAGGAAGTCATGATTAACAATTTTCATCTATGTTTTATTTGGAAAAAAATATGTTTAATTACAAGAAAAGTATGGTTTACGGTCTGTTTGGTTTATATAGACATAGAGAAAAGAGAAATAGGAAAGAGAGAAATAGTAAAGAAATAAAGTAGAATTAGAGGTTGTTTGGTATTTGAGAAATATGAGAGAGATAGGAGAGAAATTAGTTTAAATAGTTGTTTAGTTGTATAAAAAAAAAGGGAGAGAGATGTATTAATTTTTTAAAAGACTCAAATGCCCTGAAATAATAGTAAGCTTGTTTTTTTTTAAGTGAAGTAACAAGGGGGCATTTTAGTATTTTTATTCCTTCACTATAATTCATCCTCAATTTCTCCTCAATCTCTTCTCAGTTTTGTAGAGAAACTTTTGATGGTGGGTTCCACCACAAAAAACTCAATCTCTCCCTTAATTTGCTCTGGTAGCAAAGGAAGGTGGAAAAATAAATTTATAGTATCTCTCTCCCTACAAATGTATCTTCCCTATCTACCTTCAAACAAACAAAGGTTAGACGTTAGAGGGAGTAAAATGGTTCAAACATACACCTAAAAGATGAGGACGTAGCTTCACGTTTTAAGACACGAAAAAAGGAAGCATTTGGTGTCTTCTATAGACAATTTATTAGACTAATTGACTTTTCCCTAAATCAGCACTACTACAGTACTACAGCAACCGCAAGAATATTTTCTTTTTCTCTTTTTGTTGTTAATGGCAAGAGTAATTTAAAAAAGTAATTTGAAATGAATTTTATGGTGAATAATTTTAATTCTAAAAGAAATAAAGGTTTTTAATTTTTATAAGAATTAATTCTAGGTAATAAGATCAATAAAATATATTTATAGTTTAAAAATTATTTTACTTTACCATTTAAATAAAATTAAATTTTCCAAACTGATTTTTAAATACAAATTAAAATTTCTAGTCCCAATTCTTTTCAAATAAGTTTTACTAAAATTCAAAACAAACGGACGTAATACTAATACAAGATTTCTTTTTCAGTTTATCATATTACTAAGGTGTTATTTGATATAGAAATAGAAGAAAATGAGATAATTTATTCCATTTTTTCCCATGATATAAAAATGTAGCATTTCTGTTCCACTTTTAATATCATGTTAAACTTTAACATGATATTAAGGTGCAAAGTCAGAATATTCACATAGCAGCATTGACCCATCAATGTTAGTCTTAAAAGCTCAGATAAACACTTGTTGTCAGTAGTGTAAAAAAAAATCAAAATCCAATAGAATAATGATTTTTTAACACCAGTACCGGTTACATATTTGTTACACATTCATTTTTTCTCTATTCTATAGAAACTGATTGAGCAATGGAAAAAGAATTGAGAGAAAATAAATCTCTCATTGTTGAAGAAGTGAAATGAAAAATGAATACAACCAATATAAATACAATAAAAAATTGAATAACAGCAAGCTAACTAACTAACAGAACTTATTATTTTACTTAAAGGTCTAATACATACATAAATGTGAACCTAAAAAATGTTATTAAGATATACTGTCCTACTCCTACTAATATCTGTTTGTTATATATATCTCAGATCAGATCCAATATTGTAAGGCTAGAAATGAACCACGAACAAAATTAACTATATATAGTCCTGCTTTGGTTTCGTACAAGACTCTTCCTCTTCAGAGAGGGGACACATTTACCACAATGAATAAAACTTGTTCACAATTTACCGTTTCACATTCTTCAGAGATAAATTAAACAAAATCTAATCTAATATTATACATCCACTTGGTGAAATTACAATTATTCATAAATAGAGTGTTGGATGGAGCTAGCTAGCTAGCTACATACAGAGCAGGTCCTCCATGGAAGGAAAATCAGACAACAATCCATCAAAGTCCTCCTTCACTACCATGGAAGAGGAAGATACAACAGCAACATTACTACTAATATTCTTCTTTATACCATCATCATCTGCCTTGGCAATTTCTCCTTTATTTGCTTCTTGAAAGGATGCTGAGTTCTTCCCTGTGAGACGCTGAACCACGTCTCTGAAGTTCACAGCATCGGTCTCCACGTAAAAGGTTTCGATCTGCACTATCTTTGGACCTTCATTACGCCATCTACTACTACTCGTCATGATCTCATGTAATAACTAACTAAGCAATGATGTTTATTTTTTTATTTTTTTATTTTTTTTTGTTTCTGATATGCTGAGTCTGCGCTCGGTATTTTTATAGGTGTGATTGGGATGTCTCCATCAGAGCTAGCTATGTGGGGCTTGGCAGTCTTGGGAGACTGGAAATTGGTCATTCGAAGAAAAGTGTGTGTGTCCAATAAAGTCAAAAGCACACAACTTGGAATGTGTCAACTTGATCTTCTTCATTATCATTCATAAATTAATTCACAACTTGTTCACTTGGAGAAGAAATTTAATTATCACAAGGTGGGTAAATTTTAAGCTGTCGCGCTCCTTAGAAAGGAAGGGACAAAGTTTAAATTCTGAGAGTAAATATTATCGGTTGATTTATGAAACGGAATTAGTAAATGAGTTTTGTATGGAAGAAATAAAGGGATGATCTCAGTTACTGAGTAGACCTCCGGATTTGGGTCAATGTCCACGTTGAACTTTCAACCTATATAGGATCATTTTTTTTTTTTTCTTGGGGTAAAGGGTTGTGTACCTAATTGGTAGTCCAAAGGTTAACTTCTGCCGGCACCAAAGTGAAACCAGTGTATAATCAAGTAGATTAATTATACATACAACCAATTATCTCCTGTGACCATGATTCTCTTTATTATCCATTAAATGAGTAATTATTCTCTTTAATACTCCCTCCGTTCTTAATATATTGTTTTAAATTTTTTACGAGAATTAAGAAATGTAATAATTATATCTTTTTAATTTCCATTTTTTAAATATATCTTTTTTTTATTAATGCATTTAATATTTTCTTTATTCAATGAAATGAATTTCCCCCACAATTTTTTTAATCTATTATAAAACTTTTTATTTTAAATCTATATAAATTTTTGGCTTAAATATATTTTTAGTCCTTATAAATATGAGTCATTTTGTTTTCAGTCCCTGTAATTTTTTTTTTTTTTGCTTTTCATCCCTAAAAAAGTTTTTGTTAGCCTTTTTGATCCTTGCTTTTAACTTTAAGCTGATGTGGCTAACGGCGCCAACCTGTCACATGTGTTATTTCTGGCACAACTTAAATTTGTTTTTACCTTATAAAATGAACTTTTTGTTTTTAGTCCCTATAATTTTTTTTTTTTGGTTTTTCACCTCAATCTCATGCCTATCAAACATTATTGTGTCATTTCGCTTCTACTGCATTGTTACACTTAAAAGTCTTGAACTCTTCGTGAGTTTAATAAAATAAATTCTTTATGTATCAATTATTTGAAATTTCAATACACTTGGATTCACTGTATAAAGGGGGAAAAACTTGTAATGATATTTTGTTAGTCAGCACAAATCTCATCAAGTTACAGGTCCATAGACATAAATCAAATGAAAATTTTGTTAGTCAATAGGCAGGAAAAAAAGAATTGCAGAGAAAACAAATGTTACAGGTTTTCCCCCTTTATATAGTGAATCCAAGTGTGATGAAATTTCAAATAATTGAATACATAAAGAATTTATTTTATTAAACCCACGAGGAGTTCCGGAATTTCAAGTGTAACAATGCAGTAGAAGCAAAAGAACACTGTGATGTTGGATGGAGATGGAATTGGGGTGTCTTAGATAATAATAATGGAGTTTTCCATTTGATTCAACCCAAGGAAAGCGATATACAAAGGGAGCATTTATAGTCGCTACCCTTGCCAATACAACTGGCCACGACTGATAGCCAAATAACAAATTATTACAGCTAGCAAAACAACCAAAAGGAATACACGACTATTGCAACAAAGAGAAAATAACAGAAAGAGAGAAATGAAAAATGAATGTTTGATAATTTTCATATTCTATTCTAATATCCCCCCTCAAACTCAAAGTGGAGGGTTGTGAGAAAAACACTTCACATTGAGTTTGCCTTTAAGCAAGTCAAATCGGGCCGGAGAGAGAGATTTTGTCAATATATCTGCCCATTGATCCAAAGCTGGAATATAAGAAATGAGAAGCTGCTTGGACAAAACCTTTTCTCTGACAAAAAAGACATCAATTTCCATGTGTCTGGTTCTACTGTGAAAGACAGGGTTCTGAGCAATGGCTACTGCACTTTGATTATCACAGAGTAGTCTAGGAGGAGAAAAAGGAACATGAAGTTCTTGTAAGAGAGCTTGAATCCAGGTTAACTCAGCTGAGGTCTGAGCTAAACTGCGATATTCGACCTCGGTACTGGATCTGGCTATCACCGGCTGTTTTCTAGACCGCCAAGAGATCAAATTAGAACCTAAGAAAATAGCAGAGCCAGAGGTTGAGCGCCTATCATCAATATCAGAAGCCCAATCAGCATCACACATAGTTGTGATAGATAAAGGTTTCCCAACAGCATCTGGTTGCATGAGAAGGCCATGAGAAAAGGTACCCATGAGATACCTTAGGATCCTTTTAACTACCACCCATTGTGTATCTAATGGACTGGCCATAAATTGACAAACCTTATTAACTGCAAAACAGATTTCAGGCCTAGTAAGAGTGGCATACTGTAAAGCGCCAACCACAGATCTGTAGAGGGTAGGATCTGGAAATAAATCACCATTAGTTTTAGAGAGTTTGCAGGAATAGGCCATAGGGGAAGAAATAGGATGAGCCTCAACCATGTTGGTCCTGTGAAGGAGGTCTCTAATATATTTGCTTTGGGTCATGATAAGAGACTTGTTAGGTAAATGATTGATCTCAATTCCCAAGAAATAATCCAATTGACCTAGTTGTTTGAGAGAGAATGCAGAGTTGAGCTGATTGGTATTGTTGGATAAGAGAGGAAGAACTGCTAGTGATGATGATATCATCCATATAAACCAGAAGAAAAATAGTGTGAGCTTGATGCTTGTAGATGAACAAGGATGGATCACATTTGCTAGTTTGAAAACCAAACTGAATGAGAGTAACTTTGAGTCTGTCAAACCATTGTCGTGGGGCTTGCTTCAAGCCATAAAGAGCTTTATTCAGTTTACAAACAAGGGATTTATTTTCAACCTCAAAACCAGGAGGCTGAATAATATAAATTGTCTCCTCTAGAAGACCATTAAGAAAAGCATTATTTACATCCAACTGAAATAACTCCCAATGATTAGTGAGGGCAAGAGTAATGACAATTCTAATAGTAATAGGCTAAACAACAGGAGAGAATGTCTCATGAAAATCAAAGCCAGGGACTTGATGAAAACCCTTGGCAACTAACCGAGCTTTGTACTTGTTGATGGACCCATCCGCATTTTCTTTTATTCTAAACACCCATTTACACCCTATTGCCTTTCTATCAGGGGGGTAAGGGAACTATAACCCATACATGATTCTTTAATAGAGCAGAATACTCTTGCTGCATGGCAAAAAACCAAGCCGGGTCAACCAGAGCTTGTTTGATACCTTTGGGTTCAGTATGAGCCAGCAACAAGGAGGGACGAATCCGAGGACAGTGTATTCCTGATTTGGACCTGGTTTGCATAGGATGATCATTAACAGTTCTGGGAACAGGTTCAGTGGGTGCACTGGACTCATGAATAGAGGAAGAAGTGGACTCAGGCTGTGACACAGTGGGTGACACAAGCGAAACACTATTTTTTATCAGTATGGAGACTAATATGGGAAGACAAAATAGGCTGTTGTGAGTGACCTGCAGCTGAGATAGGAAAGGAAACAGAATTTTGATAGGGTAAGAGGAGTGGAACATGGTGGAGATAGGTCAGGATTAAGGGTAAAGTATTGGGAGAGGGAAGAGATTGGAGTGGGACGTTGCTGAAAGATATCACAATAAGGAAATCTGTCTTCGTTGAAAATCACATCTTTTGAAATGTAGATTTTGCCTGAAGGAGAGAGACATTTATGGCCTTTGTGAGAAGATGAATACCCTAGAAAAACACACTTATGTGATCTGAAATCAAGTTTGTGAGCATTGTAGGGTCGTAGGAAAGGGAAACAAGCACACCCAAAGGTTCTTTAAAACATATAGTTAAGCGGTTTTTTAAACAAAACTATGAAAGGAATGTTAAAATTTAATGATGCAGTAGGTAATCTATTAATTAGATAAACTGTTGTAGTGAAAGCAAAGTCCCAAAAGGCAAGAGGTAAAGAAGCATGATGGAGGAGGGTAAGACCCAAATCAACATTGTGTCTATGTTTCCTTTCCACCACACCATTTTGATGGTGTGTATGGGGACAAATCAATCTATGAGTGATGCCATGATTATTCAAAAGAGCAGTAAAAGGCCTGAATTCCCCTCCCCAATCAGACTGAACACTTTTAATTTTGGAGTTTAGTTGAAGTTCAACCATAGCTTTAAATTGTTGAAAAACAGAATGAAGTGGAAGTTTCAATCACAAGAAGAGGGTTGAATTGTGATCATTTAAAATTTCTGCAAATTATTCTAATACTATTTCTGCTCAAGTTATTCTTGGCTGAGTATTAGAAGATACAACTCAAGAAGATAGATGTTATATTATATGCTATATGCAGAAGATAAGGTTCCTTTGTAGGAACACTTGAGAGTATCACTTACTTAGGTATTAAATTGTTTTTAAAATAGTTTTATGCACATAATAATATAACTGAAATCTTGAGATGAGAGGGAAGGGATAAGAAGATTACACAAGCAGATTTTTATACTGGTTCATCTCTTCCAACCTGAGGCTACATCCAGTCCCTACCTTCTGTAGGATTTTCTTACTTGTCTTTCACTTTACAATCACCTTGGGTACACCTTATCACTAGTATTCTTCTGCAGTCTCTTCAGGCTCCTAATCCAGGTACTGTTTCACCTCTACAAGACTGTAAACTTACTGTAGCTTCTTCTGCAGAAGAGACAGCCACTGAAAGTACTGCAGAACACCCTCTGCAGATTTTTTCTTTCACTACAACTCTGTAGATACATCAATATCTAAGCTCAACACACTTTCTCAAGAGGCACATTCAATCCCAATCCTTCTTGAGAACTTACAGAGAAATATGTAATGAAAAATAAGATTACAAGGCTCAAAAGGAATATAATATAAGTGCAGATGCAAATTTAATGAGCCAACTCTCTCTTTTTAACTTTAAGAACCAGAAACTCAAAGACCTTAGGAGAGAGAGAATGTTCCAGAAGATATGGACTGTAATTCTGAGTGTTCAGGCTTCTTCTGGAGAGAGATGTGTCTAAACATGAAGGGAACTCCTCTTTTTATAGGAGATTTGAGGAAATAGCCGTTCGGAGACCCTCTGGACCTCCGACTGTGTTTCTTAACCTGTCCCTATCATGTGGCAACTATATTCTGCACACACAGCTGTCAAGTTTGACTGGCTGCACTTTCTTAGGACCTATCTTCTGTAGGCATTAAACCTTGTGAATTCTGCAGCCATTTCTTCTGGTAGCACACCATAGGCCATGATTTACTCATCATAATTTATTCAAAATATATTTGACCCAGTTGTACCTCTAAAAATGATGAAAACAAAATTTAATGAATTTTGCTTCTTCTGCAGTATAACTGACAACACATTTCTTCTGCAGAATTCTTTTCTTTCTTCTGCAGAGGATGGTTGTTGACATATGACCATTGTAGAGATCTTCAAAGAGTAATTATGCTGAACTGCATCCTTGGGAGGCTAGGGAAGTCATGATTCTCAAGCAAAGTACTCTTGATTCACAAATTTCAAAAGTGAATCTTCCTTCTAATATGTTATTATTTGAGTTAAGTCTGAGGATCTGACTTTAAGGACTGGATTTGAGTTTAGTTCATACATTGAATGTCCAGAATTCCTTTTCCTGTTCTTTTGAGTTTTGCTAATCAAGCTTCCTTCACCGAAATGCAACTTCTGTATCTTCTGTAGAACTTGTTAGTCTTTAACCTTTATTGCAGAAGATTTTCTTTTATATTTCTTGTTAAGTCTCAGAATTAATTTAATTATTCAAATTAGATTCAAGACTCATTATCCTTGGTTTTAATGATTAACAAATTAGACTAGATTAAAAGAAAACAGGTGCTACTAAGAAAGGTATTGTTCTGTTGATTGTGTTTTAGGATGGAATATTCATCTGAAGTATAAGTATCAGAAGAAGAAGAACAAATCAGAAGAAGAATGAAGGCGAATTAAAAGACGAAGCAATACAAAATCTGAAGAGAAGAAAAGGCTCAATCATCTGAAGCATATTCATCTGAAGCCCAGAAGACAGCAAAGGAAGAAGAGATCCAAAATAAAAATGAAGCAACTAGAAGCAAAGGAAGCTACGGAAAAGAATAGAAAAGATTCAACTATCTGAAGACATGAAAGACTCAGACCATCTCAAGACTCATCATCATCTGAAGCATATCCTCCATCTGAAGAGTGACTATCATCTGAAGACTTGACTTCGTCTGAAGAATGGTTATCATCTAAAGACCTGACCTCGTCTGAAGAAGTGATTATCATCTGAAGACTCGAAGACAAACTGAAGACTTAACTCCGTATGAAGCATACCTATTATCTGAAGAATGGAAGCTAATCAGAAGCACTTTGAATGACTGAAGGACTGAAGGCGTCAGAACCAAGAAATGTTCTCATGAAGATATTGTCAAAGCATGCAGAACACTGTATCCAATGGACTACTTCATTTCAACACAAAAGTTAAGCGTACTTTTCTGCCTCGATTAAAAGACTTGCACAAATAAGGAAATCCTGTAACAACTGCTGCGATCAAAAGGGTACTGTATATGCAGACATACTGCATCTGCTACTGACCAAAAGCAAATAAGAAGTCTGAACAAGAATATATCGAGAAAGATGTTTGAACTAATATTATTTAATTCAACATTTATTCAAATATCAGAAGAACTAGAAGAGACAAAGATGAATAAAGCTATGATCGTCTGAAGTAAAGGAAGAAGCATTCTGCTGAAGTAAAAAGGAAGAAGATTTCTGCTAAAAGGAAGAAGCATTTTGCTCTAACCATCTGAAGAGAAAAAGAAGCATTTCATCAAAAGAAGAAATATTTGTTGAAAGCATTTCAATCTGAAGAATTAAAAGAAGCTTGAAGCTATCATCTGAAGGAAGTTATAAATGGCTTAACAGTCTGAAGAAATGAAACTCTCTGAATGCATGAAACATATTTCAATAAAGAAGAAGTCACAACAGAAACTGAGACCATATGATTCAACGGCTATAATATCATATGTCTTTATTAAAAGAGGAAATAGCAACAACATCTATTGTCCTTAGGACAAGACACCTCACTCAAAGAAGAAAGAGGAAACTGTGTCAGGAGAAAATGAAAAGGAGTATATACAAAATAAGCAAAAGGACAAATCCAACGGATACCTCCTCATACATACTCTAAAGGAAAACATGGGAAAGCAGAAGGAAAACAGAGGAAAGTAGAAGAAAGCTGATGAAAGCAGAAGAAAATCAAGAGAGAGAAGAAGCATAAAAATATCAAGGAAATCTCTCAAAGGAGCTCATTAATAGAAGTGTCAGAACAAGATCGTCTGAACACTTATTTTGCTTAAGAAGAAGCAACCGTTTGAGAAGCTATTACACAACGGCTATATGAGCCACATCATCAACATCTCAACGGTAACCAAACAATCTTCAACGACTATAATACATCAGAACATATAAATAGCCTCAAGATTGAATTTGAAAGAGTCGGTTGGCATGCTGGATGGTAAAAAAAGGCTTGCTTGCTCATTGAGAAGCATGTAAACCAACCGAGCCAACCGAACAGGGGACTTTGTAGTCCACTTGAAAGAAATGGCTGAAGTACAATTTCATATCTTACTTATCCAATTAGATGAGGGAGATTTACCTCACTTAGAAGACGAGATTATACCAAATTCATACACTTGTATCTCTGTCTTACCCTTGTACTCAGATTCATTCATTGTATCCTGAGTAGTACTCAGTTAACCTCTAGTACAGGAAGAGATTAAGTTTATGTTTCGTGGAAACTTAAACTTAGTTTAGTTTATAAACACTTTATGTGTCTGAGAGCCTGGAGAGGCTTGATGGAAGAAAGAATACTTGTGTGCCTGGAGAGGCCTTGTGTACTTGGTGTGCCTGGAGAGGCCTTGTGTACTCGTTGAGCCTAGAGAGGCTTGTCTGTAAAAGAATACTGCACTAAGTTGCCTGGAGAGGCAGTTGAAAATAAAAGAATACTTGTGGTAGAGCCTGGAGAGGCTTGTCTGTAAAAGAATACTGCACTAAGTTGCTTGGAGAGGCAGTTGAAAATAAAAGAATACTTGTGGTAGAGCCTAGAGAGGCTTGATAGAAAAGAATACTTGTATCTGTGGTTTCAGATAGTGGAAAATCCAGTGATGGTTTTCCCTAGGACTGGATGTAGCTCACTGGGTTGGTGGGTGAACCAGGATAAATTTTGTGGCTAAGTTTTCTATCTCTTAAACTCCTTAATTTACAGCTTTATATTTTTTATGGGGATTGAACAATATTTTTCATATTAAACTTACACAACAATTTCAATAAACTAAGTTTTCCAAGATAATAACTCATTCAGTTAATCTTATATCGTTTGAAGTTTTACAAAGAATATACTTTGAAGAACGTCTGAAAATAACTCTTTGAAGTGGATCTGAAACAGTTTCAGTTCAGAAGTTAGAAGTACACTTCAGATGATGATCAATCATCTGAGGTCACTCGGAAACTGTTCTGAAAAGATTCTTTGTAATATCTTTCAGAAGGTATCTTGAGATGCATCTGAATATCTAGATCAATTTAATAAAAAGCCCAAACAAGTTTTTGATCTAGTCACCTTTTCTTACTCACTATGCTTGTCCTTCTTATATTCCGCAATTTAAGTATTATTTCTGATAATAGGCTGTTCTCATTAAATTTGTTTTAATGAATAAATACTTATGCTAAAGATTTCCAAAATGTTAAACATATTCAAAATACTATTCAACCCCCCTTCTAGTGTTGTCTGTGGTTCTAACATTTCTCAACAACTTTTTTGCTTTCATTCATCATTTTAGCATTTCAAAGATGTTTAAGACATTTTCCCAACTTGATGTGGTGCATGAATGTTGATTTCTTTCTTCTGGACACTATTCCTATCTTCTGAAGATTCTGCTTGTATCTTCTTAGCATACACTCAGAGTGAAATGATTAGTTTCATTTAAATCAGAATTATGACAAGTGAATTTTGATAGTTGTCATTATTAAAACCACTTAGGAGGATTCTTGGACCTTATACAGAAAGTGTCTCGGCTTTGGATTTCAAGGGATATATCCATGTAAACTAGGGGTGTAAGCGGGTCCGACCCAACCCGTGAACCCGACGAATCCAACCAAACCCGAAGATATTTAACGGTTCGGTTCAGGTATTCGGTTCGGTTCAGACATTTTCTTTCAAACCCGATCTGGTTCGGTCCGGGTCTCGGGTTTGCCTATGTTGAACCCGATGGACCCAACCTGAACCAAACCAGAAGAAAAGGTCCTAATCTTATTTCATTTTCATGCAAGGAGAGAATAAAAATAGGTGCAGCGGCAACACATGCAGAGGTGGTTCCCTAAATCCTATTCCATATGCTCTTCTCAATTTATTTTTCTCTATTTCTTTTCTTTTTTTCATTTTATATTTTAATTTAATTTCATCTTCCACATTTTAAAAAAAAAAGAAAAATTTTCATGATCCGATGACCCAACCCAACCCAATCCGAACATATTCGGGTTGGTTCGGTTCGGGTTACTCACCCAAAAAGTACAAAACCCGAACCAACCCAACCCACCACCATTTTATTGGTTTGGACTTGATGTCACCCCAAACCCGATCCAAACGAACCCGATTACACCCTTAATGTAAACCTTGAATAAGCATCAATAAAGGAGACATAGTAGACATATACAGAGTGTGAAAAAATGTGATAGGGTCCCCATAGGTCAGTAAAAGATAATTCTACGGGTGCAGAGTAAATAGTTTCAGAAACAGGGGAAAGAAGTCGATGTGACTTCCCTACACAACATGAAGAGCAAAACCCATTGACATTTTTATTGGAAGACGGAACTTTACAATGATTAAGAACG
Organism: Sesbania bispinosa; assembly: GCA_026901365.1. NCBI lineage: Eukaryota > Viridiplantae > Streptophyta > Magnoliopsida > Fabales > Fabaceae > Sesbania > Sesbania bispinosa. The sequence goes on from QLOH01000053.1 coordinate 2,090,013, forward strand.
AGTTTAAGAACATGAGAGTTAGGATGACCCGAGCTAGAATGCCACAAAGAGTGAGAACTAGGAGTCAAAGCTACATTTGAAACTTTATTTACATCATTGAAATTGAAAACAACCTTAGAACTAGACGACAACTCTGCAGAATCTGAGCATGGTTCAGCTGAAGAGGACAACAACACAGATGGCTGGTGAAGCTTGAGGTTGGGAGAGGAATAGAGTCCATCAGCACTAATAACACCATGAAGCAAAGTTTCATTGGTCCCCTGAGATTTGACAAGACAATGATGAGAGTGAAATTCAAATAATACATAATTGTCTTTGGCAAATTTGCTTACACTCAATAAATTTTTGGTAACAGAAGGAACGTGAAGTAAGTTGTTTAATTTGAAAGCAACAACTGAGTTAATAGGGGACAAAAAGGAGGAAGAACCAGAACTAGTAATATGCAAACCTTGACCATTTCCAGTAAAAATTTGGTCCGGGCCCTCAAAATGGCCCAACTGATGTATATTTTGAGATTCACCGGTGACATGAAAGGAGGTGCCTGAATCAGGGATCCAAGTAGAATTGACAACATTCTGAGAGGAAGTAAGTAAGGCACTAGCATTGGTTGAGTTCTGCAAATTGGGATTGACCCAAGTGTTGGAAGCTTTGTTGTTGGACTGAGGCAAATTAAATTGCACAGGTTGCTGGGTTGAGGGATCATAAAGCACAAGTGACTCATGAGGTTGATAACTTGAATCAGCCCTGTAAAAGCAAATATTGGCAGTGTGACCATATTTCAAGCAGATTTGGCATTGGAAGTTTGCAAAGCGACCTCCACGCCCTCTACCAGTACCCTCCGCCACGGTGACCCCTATTGTCGCCGCCACGAGCTCCATAACTTCCACGACCGCCACCGCCGCGAGCATATCCACCACTAGAATTGTGGCGAGTTGCAATATCAGATGAGTTAGGGTGCGCGTAGCCTTGTGTGTAGTTTACAGAGGGAAAGAAGGACTGTTTTCGAAATCTATTGATTCGAGATTCATGTGCAAGAAGAAGAGCCTCAACTTCAGCGACAGGAGAATTCGTAAACTTGATTTCGATAACAGAAATCACTGAGGCATAATCCTGTGGTAAGCCTTCTAGAATGGCGTCAATGTGTTCTTCAAGCGGTATTGGATTTCCCACACCAGCAAGTTCGTCAGCAATGTTCTTAATCTGAGACAAGAACTCACACATCGTCTTACCGTCAAGGGAGGTGGTGCGAAGGTCAGTGCGAAGTTGACGAGTAGGCGCTTTCGTCTGCAGATGGAAGTACTCATGAATTTTATCCCAAACCTGATATAAGTGAGTTGAGCTAATGACGCGAGAGAGGACAAATTTTGACAAAGTCGGTTGAAGCCAGGTGAGCAGCAACTGGTCCTGGACTTCCCAAGCCTCATATTCGGGATTTACTCTGCCAGCATGGCAATCTTGAACGGTGAGGTATTGCGGAGGAATTGATGGGTTAACAGTGAACTGTGGGCTTTGATGATGGATTCAATTTGTTGTCTCCAGTACAGATAATTGGAGTCATTGAGTTTCTCAGCTATAGAATTAAGAAAGGGTTGAGACGCGGAAGGGATGGGAGTAGAGGAAGCCATAGAAAAAAAATCAGGGTGTACCACCAGAAGGGGAGGCTCTAGATACCATCTTAGATAATAATAATAATGAAGATTTTTAGTTGATTCAACCCAAGGAAAGCGATATACAAATGGAGCATTTATAGTAGCTACCCTTGCCAATATAGTTGGCCAAGACTTATAACCAAATAACAAATTATTACAACTAGCAAAACAACCAAAAGGAATATACGACTGTTGCAACAGAGAGAAAATAACAGAAAGAGAGAAATGAAAAATAAATATTTAATATTTTTCATATTCTATTCAAATAGGGTGAAAAAAATAGGGACTAAAGACAAATTTAAGTTGGGCAGAAACAATACATGTGACATGCTGATGTGGCACTCCGTTAGCCACGTCAACTTAAAGTTAACAGTAGGAACCGAAAAGACTAACGCCATTTTTTTGGGACGAAAAACCAAAAAAAAAAAAGTACAGTGACTAAAAATAAAATGACCGATATTTACAGGGATTAAAAACATATTTAAGCCTAAATTTTTTATCAGAAACATGAAAAAATACATTTATTAAAATTTTGAACTTTTAAAACCTTTATGATATAGCTTTATAATAAATATTTAAAATAAATAAAGAATCAGATTATGATAAGGGTAAAATTGGAAAAAAAGAATCTGAATAAACCCTCAAATTAGTCCCCAAACGAGTCATCTCTTTCCTAATTCCCTAAACTAAATTAATTACATAAGTAGTCCTTGAGCTTTCAAATATTCATCGCATTAGTCCTCCAACTTTCACATTATCCTATCACATTGGCCTCTGTTGGAGGACTAATTAATGTGATGGATATTTGAAAGTTCGAGGATTAATTGTTCTTTTTGTTTATTTTACGGACTAAGTAGGAGAGAGAGTGATACTTCGAGAATGAAAGTGGTGGTTTATTCAATAGAATTTATTATTATCTTGGTATCTGAAAATGACACTTATTTAGAAACAAATTTAAGACCCTAAAATGACAGCTAAAAAATGGAGGGAGTAATAGTTAATGATGAGCTTAATAAAAAAAGACACAAGTAAGAGGACATCTTCGCTCTCATACTTTTGGGTACTAGTTAATGTACTTAGTTCATCTTCTAATCACTCAAGCTCAGCGTTTAGAAAATTTGTGTGAACATCTGACACCCATTGTGTATGGCGCCATGGTAAAACATTTCCTCAACCACATATACTCTAGGGAAAATTAAAAAACAACACCCCACTCACATAACGATGGGTTGCAAATTTAATCTTCAAATGGTAGAGACAACTTTCAAATTGAGAAACCTTGAAGAAGTTGAAAATGGTAGTCAACAATGATGGTGAGGATATGTAGCTCCAAAATAATGTTCTTTTATTCCTTGTGTTAATGATTGCCATATATCTAAAAGCAACATGGTTCCATAATCCATATCATAGGAGTTTGTTTGAACATAAACTAAAATGAAAAGTCCATATAACTATGGTATGAAAGAAAGATGAAATAATGAAAAGAGAAAGAATCATTTTCTTTCCTCTCCGTTTATTTGGTTGGCTAGAAAATGGGAAAAAAAGAAATGGTGTTATTTTTTTAAGGATAAATTCTTATTGGTATGGATGAAAATGCATATATAAATGGAAAGTGTGAACCCTCTACATGATTCGAGCTCGTATCCAAGTAAAACCTTAATTAGGCTAGAATTGCCTTACTTTTTGGGTTGAGGGTTGCACACCTAGTTAATAACCTAAACTTAATAATACTCAATTGAAACTTGAAAGTGAGACTAATATAGTACATGCTTAAATCAAAAGGCTTATAGCAAATGATCTTTGATCCGTGATTCTCTTTAAGAATAATTGATTATAAATTCCATTAATAATGGTTAATCATAAGACCAATTAGAAAGGATTCGACCAGCGAGACAAACATCTTCATTCTCATACTCTTGGGTAGAGATGTCAATTTGGGTTGAGCTCGGTGAGCCAATTCGGCCCAATCCGGCTCACCGGTGGGTTGGGTTGGTAAAATATAGGCTCACATTTTCACAGGTCAAAAGTGGATCGACCCACTTAACTCACGAGCCAAAGTGGGTTCAAGCCGGGTTGAGTTGGGTTGGCTCACTTTTTAATTTTTATTTAATTTATATATTTTTTAAGTCATTTTTATAAATTTTTATATTTTTTTCTAATTTTCTTTTACCTTTTTATTATTTTTATAATTTCTTAAGTTAGGCGAGCCAGCCCACCCAACCCACCAACCCGCGGTGGGTCGAGTCGGGTTTATATTTTTTCAGCTCACCAGAAAAGTGAGCCAACCAGGCTCGGCTCACTTTTAGCCTAACTCGTGGTGAACCAATCTAGGTGAGCCGGGTTGGCTCACTTTGACAGCTCTACTCTTGGGGACTAGTTTAGGTCGGCTTCCTACCCCTTTAATCACCAAAGAATTTATGTGAGCATCATTTACTAAGGTGTATGCCTTCTGTTGGACATTATGCTTTTAGATTAGGAATCTTGTAAATAAGAACTTTCAAATTTGGAGTTATGTACCCTCCGTATAATATTCTCCTTGCACAGATACATAAAATTTTCTAAGTTAGTTAATTGTGTATCCTATCATTGATCTTACCAAACCTATCATTGTTTATCCCCAAACTATCTAATGTACGACTTGGTAACATTTTAGGTTGTTTGTTGTGAGAGAAATAGTAGAGAAATTGAAGAGAAATAGAAAAATTAGTTGTTTTGTTTGATAGTAGTGATAGAAGAGAAATTGGGTTTATTATTATTTTATAAATTATTTATGCACACACATTTTTCATATAATCAATTTTGTATGTCCAAAAATAGATTTTCATGGTGTTTTTTCTTTGCATATGTTTCCAATTGATTTTTAAATTGCAGACAGTTGCACATAGTAGATGAGCCACCGTCATCTTGCTTCACCCCCACCACAAGCTTGCACCGTTGCACGCACAGTTCCCAGCATGCATCTTGCGTCACAGTGTCCCTCTCATCCGCCACTATCACACAGACACAGCCTCGTCTGCCTCCTACCCATCTTGCGCCATGGTCTGCCTCTTACCCATCCTTCACTCTGGCACCTATGACCTATGGACGAAACCAGAGCTCTTTCTCCATGGCCATGCAGATGAGCATATTGTTACTATGCTATGTAACGATGACAAACAACCAATGTATTTCTTCGCCCCTCTCCTCCATCCTAATCCTAGCTGGAAAACACAGCAGGAAAAGCTCTGCCATGCCCGTCCCCCTCTTTTTTCTACTTCACGCAGCAAAGCCCATAGAGTTTCAAAGTCTCTGTCCCATTTCTTAGCATTTCTTGTCAAGTTTGCGAAGAAAAGCATTTTGTGTCGGACCCATGGTTATATGACATTTCTCATATATTTCGTAGGTGAACCAAACAGGATAACAAATGCATTTCTCAGCCATTTCTCGCTCTTTCACGCATTTCTCCTCTACTTCTGTATTACCAAATAAAGGCTTTAACAAAGCAAAGCCAAATAATTAGTTACCTTGTTAATTAGATAGAGACAAAATGGAAGAATCCACACTCTGGCTATTCCCATGAAAGAAATTAAAAAACATGTTTTTGGAAAGAATTATTCAAGACTGGATTTGAAGAGAGAACCAAGAGACATGATCTAGATAAAAGAAGTGATCTACTTGTACAAATTCAAGATCAATTTGTAGTAGTTTAGTTTTAACTTTTAAGACAAGTGTCACATTCTTTGGAAGCATTTGTGTATTATTTTCTTATGTGTCTTTGATTTAGGAAGTTAATCGTTAAAAATGTAAATTTATAAATAGGAGAATTCTTGTTTGAATAAGGGTTGGATCCCATTTACTCTCATTTTATCTAACAAGCATAACACATCCATTCAAGAGTCAGTGGACAATTAGGAGAATCGAGTATATAATTCCACCATTTTAATTAATTGAATAATTTTTCTTTTAATTTTTGTTTCTTTTATTTTTTGTGATTCATTTTCTTTTATCCTCATCTTCTTTAATTTAATATTTTTTAAATTAATCAAATCATATTTTAATAAAAACACTATAAAGCTACTTTGTAAAATCCCTTTATAAGGATTCAATTCTAAGTTCCATATTAACCTTTAAAAAGTATAAGTGAAATTCTTTTGATTATTTCACTTGAAGAAATTTCACTATAAACACATACCAATTTTGATTTTCATTACTTGCCGACATTTTATTGTTAATAGGGTGCCCAAATCAATCTAAAATAAGAAATATATCCTCCTCATTCTATAAATTAGGATGACTTACCCATATAATCTAGGATGACTTTTTTTTTGTGAAGTTTCTAGGATGACTTGACCATAAGGCATGTTGTTACACATATATTGTGGGGCTCAAGTTTAAATATTGGGCTTAATTGGCTCCCTTCATACTTTTTTTTTATTTATTTCAATCCTTTCGTTATTTCATATAATATTTTTTATATAAACAATAAACCTAAATTAATTTATTTGATGGAATTATTGCATAACAATAAAAATTTGAGTGATTGAAATGCAGTTTTATTTTTATTTTATGAAAAATATGTTAATCAATTATTAAGATAAATGTGAGTGAATGAAACCATGATTTATTCTAATATTATATAACATTTTTTAATTACATGTCAAAAATCATAAATTTGTGTGTTAGTATTTGTTGGTAAAAGAGTTACATGAGGAATAGTGAGAGTTGAAAAATAGCTAAAGGATAAAATTATAATTATAATTATAATTAACCAATTTATAAACTATTTGTAGTAGAATGGTAAATTGGATCGAACTCTGAAAATCCACTCAAATTAATTCTTATTGGGGGGTTTGATTGATTGTAATAAATTTGAGAAAACAAATATCAAAATAATAGCAAAGGTTGAATTAATTCAATATAAGACGAATTCAATTAATTAAGAGGTTACTTTCATGGTTAATCATCAATTATTAAAAACATGAATACCAGGGATTAAATATATCCACTTAGGATGATATTATATAGAACCACTATAATGATCCCCTGATTCACCACTAAAATAACTCATTGAATTCAATTGATTAAGATTAACACAATCAAATAACTGCCAAATATTTTGTTAGATTCAAATCAATTTTATAGTCAGAACCTAGTTAAAGTAAATAATTAAATGAAAACGTTTAATTCAATTACTTGCTCTGTGCACTTCAATTGTTGCATGATGATTAACCAATCAAAAGTGCAAAATACTTCAATAACAAAATTCACAACCAAAACATATTAACCAATCAAGCTTTGATGAAGCAAGTAGAGAAACAAAAAAGATATAATTCAATATGTATGTAAATATAGATCAAACCTCAGAAACAAGATGAAAAAAAGCTTGAATCCTTGAATTAAACATAAACTTAGTCATCCATGAAGACTTTATAACAAAAAGATGAGTAAAAGTAAATAAAAGACTTAATAATTCTAGAACTTGTATGGTTTTTTACTTAGTAAGCCCTCCTATTTATAAGAGGTGAAAAGATACAATTCTTTTGTTGATCATTCAACTATGACTCATTTTTGTATAGCTATAATTATTTATGCTATACTTTTTTAAGACTAGTGTTTTAGGGTTTGTTTAGTGTGCAAGACCAAAATGATTAATTGTTGCATGATACACCATCATAATTCCATGACAAATAATTCATAACTAAAAACCAACGGATGTCGGTTCAAGTGGTACATACTTTATTTCTCTTAAGCAAGGTCTGAGATTCGAGTCTTGTGTATGGAAAAAACTCCGCTGGGATAACTAGTCTCACCATGATATATATAACATCCCAAAAAATTAGAATTTCAGGAATTGTAAGAAAAACATAAGTTAAGGGTTTGTTAAGATAGAAATTTAGAATTTAAATAAAAGTTTTGACTTTTATAGGGAGTTCTAGAGATAGAACCAACTAAAATAGTCCAAATCTCAGTCATGAATGAACTTAGAAGAAATCAAGTTATGATATGAGAAGTAAAGCTAATAGAAGTAGGGAAATGGAGAGAAACACTGTCTCATTTTCGCTCAAGCGAGAGTTGGCTCGTTTGAGTGAATGGGAGCTAGAAACAAGGGAGCAACACTGCCTTATTTTCACTCAAGTGAAGGATTCCTTGCTTGAGCGAAAAGATCAGACATAACTTGGTAGAAATCTATCTGAGAAATTCGCTTGAGCGAAGGATTTTCGCTCAAGTGAATTTTAGGCAGAATTCCAAGTAGAAGTTACTGTCGAGAATTCGCTCAACCGAAATTCTGTCACTTGAGCGAGTTGGTGCGTCTAGTTTTACAATTTGATTTTTGATCAAGCGAAAATGCTTCGCTTGATAAAAAATGTGCAAGTTTGATTTTAAAAAGGACCGAGAGGGTCATTTGAGACCCATTTTCTAATTTTCCCAACCCTAACCCTTACCTTAGAGAGAAAAGGAGAATAAGAGATAACTTAGGGGTGATTCTACAAGAGAAGGAGAATGAGGAGGAAGCTTGGTGCCCATAAAACACTTGGTTGGATCGCCTTGAAGGTGAGTATAACCAACACATCTACCTCATATTGGAATGTATGAATATCTATATGATTGTATCCTATTTCCTCTTGATGAATCTCTATTATGGTTTGATGATTGATTGTTCTAGACCACCCCATGGCTAATATCCCCACTTTCAAATATGCATGATTCTCCCTCTTTGCTATGCCTAGGGTTTGTTGTGTAATTAGGTTCCATTTGTAGGTGTATGAAAAATGTTTATGGGTGGGTAAGGGATGCATGGTAAAGGGGATAAATTGATGTATATTGTTCTTGAACATCCTTTAACTGTGTGTACTTGAGATGTGAAATGTGAAATGGTACAAGTATGAGACTTAAACCTAACATTATTAATTGCTTATGATATTGCCTGTGACTGTTGTGCGCCGTTATTATGTGACTGAGGGCGTGTGCGCCGTTATAATGTATTTGAGAGTTGTGCGCCGTGATAATGTACTTGAGGGCGTGTGCGCCGAGATTTTAGACTATGTGTAGTAAATAATGACTAGCCATGACAAACAAATCCGAACCCATGGGTACCAACCCGACCCCGCCCCGACTTTGACGGGGAAAACCCGCTTTGACCGGGTTTAAGTAAAACCCGACCTCGAACCTGCCCCGTTTTTAACGGGGACGGGGGAGGGTTTGGGGGTGTAAGAACCCGCACCGAACCCGAACCCGAACCCGCCCCGACATAATAATTAAATAAGTTTAATATATTAATAGTTAAATAATAAAGATAAATTTATATATTTTTCTTAAAATATAAGATAGTTCTTAAGTTTCTTATTTTTTAGGATTATCAATGTTTATATTTACATGTTATTTGAATTAGAGTATATTAGATATATATAACTAATTTAAAAACATATATTTAAGTTATAAAAAATAGAGAAAAAAAGGGTTTCCCCGAACCCGACGGGGACCCGCGGGGATGAGGTTGGGTTTCATAATTTAATACCCGCTCTCTTTAAACCCGAACCCGAACCCCCCAACTTTCACGGGAGCGGGGACGGGGAGAGCAAAACCCGCCCCCACCCCGCCCCGTTGGCATGTCTAATAATGACGATGTACTGTGAATCCTTATATGTCAATATGTTGTAAATACTTATCTGTTGTATTAATGATGCATTTCATTCTGCTTATGCATGCTAACATGTTCATTTGTGTGCCTACATACACTTCTTGCTGGTTACACTCACTAAGGCCTCCAAATCTCACCCCATTCAATTTCTTTCAGATGTGCATGATCTTTAGCTAACTTATGACCGTGGAGATTTGGGTGGTCAAGGCCAACTCTCTTATTTAATTTCCATTTTGTTTTTATTAGGACTCACATGATATTGATGTGTGTGTAGTTAAAATGAATTAACTGTTTAGGTTGATTTTAGTCACTAGTTGGTGTAATTTTGCTACTTGGGAGTTGCCGCTTATGTAAATGTTGGTTACTTGAGCAAATTTATATGATGTGTGTCTTAACGATATTGGTAATGTTGCGAAAATAATTCTATAAATTCGGGGATAATGCTTCAAATGGGTATTATTTCTTAATCTCGGAATTAGAATGTTACAACATGGTTGTTCCTGACTCGAGCATAATTGTCTACAATAAAACATACATATAGTTTGTACCAAAAAAAATTTGAAACTAAACATTAGCTATTGATTAAATATGAAATTATGATGGTGTATTATGCAACACTTATTTTAATCTTACACGCTACACTTTGCTTATGATATAAATAAATGAGTACTTTTTAGTTTTTAATGTCTATAGTTGTTTTTTAGTTAGTCATTTCTTAGATGAAAAATGAAAAAAAAATTATGCAAGTTAGTATTTTTTTCAATAGTAGATACTAATAAGTAACTTCTTGTATTAATTAAGAGTAAAAAGTATTTATTAAAAAATATAATATTTTATTTATCAATATATTAAAATGATATATTAAAAAAAACATTTTTATTTCTTAATTTTTTTATATAAACAAATATTAGTAAATGGATGTATTAAAAATATCGACTAAAGAATTAAAAATAAATTTATTACTTAAAAATATATATCTTTTAATTATTAATACAATGTAATAAATATTAGACTTTTAAATAAACAAAATTTATCTTTTTTGTTTTTTTTTGTTTTTTGGTAATAAACAAAATTTATCTTTTATCCTTTAACTAACCCTTTATATTGTATAAACAATGAATTAAGATTGAAAAAAATACTAGATTAAAATATAAAAAGTACTCTCTCCGAATTTGAATATAAGAAAAAAAAAACTCACATTTGGTGGACTAAAATATAAACAAATCTTAACTACTTGTTTTATCCTATTTAATGAGATAAACCCAAAATGCCATTTAATTTTACTTTTTAATCACTCTATTTAATGAATCATGTGAGTATGTTCACTCAAAACAATTTTCAATAAAATTGAACGTAGGATAATTTAGACAATGTAAATACTTTTATATGATATAAAAAAATTTAATGAATTTAATCAACTTTCTTAATACACGTGAATTTAGTTATTTTTACTTATATTCTGATTATATTCCGGTATAGAGTAATATTTGAAAAAAGAGACGGGGTTTGATTTTGTATTTTCTCTCTGATGGTCTCAATCTGAAGCTGATCTATGTGGGGCTATTGTCGTGTTTAGGTTTTTCACTACTTCACTCGCAATCACAATGTCGTGTTGATCACTTTCACATTTCATGTCTCTCCCAACCAATCCCAAACGCTCTGCCACCGCCACTTTCCGCTCTCCGCCAATGAAGAAGGCCAAGTCCCAGGCCGTCGCATGCTCCCTCGACCCCAAGAACGGCCTCCACCACCACGCCGCCGACGACGCCGTTTTCGACTCTGATGACCCCAATGCGCGTGGCTTCATCGCCGCCAATTTGTCCCGCAAGAAAGCCACCCCTCCTCAGCCCCCAAAGAAGCTCCTCATCAAGCTCCACAAAGGTCTGTCCCCATTCCCTTTCTCTTTCCTTTCAATTTTCGTCCATTTTCACCTCTTCCACGAAAAATTTTAAAAAAGCTTTGTTCAGGGTTTTGTGAGTTTGGGGTCTTCTGTTGTTGAATTCATACTCTCTTTAGCTGCTGGAATTTATTCTCATCTTAATTTGTGGCAATAGCTTTGCTTTAGTGAGTTTTATCATTATTATATTATATAGCTCCTTGATTGACATGGGTGGATTTGAATTAAGTTAATGGTTTTTATGAAACTTATGAGTTGTAAATAGTATTGAAGTTAATCCTATTAGTGAATGTGGGTGTGTTCCTTTGATGGATTTAAGTTTATTGCTATGTTAGTTATGAGCAGCTTTTTAGGTTCCTACTATGGCAGTTGGTAATCATCTAGAATTTACGGAATTCAACAGCTACCCGATATTCTTCATTCATTCTACCTTTCTCCCCTCATTCATTCTACCAGATATTCCGTAGTTTAATTTTATTTAATGCATTGACACGATAATATTGTAAATATGAAATACATGGCTTATGAATGGGGTGGCTACTATATTTCTTTTCATACTTCTAGTTTTTCTTGTAAAGGTAAACCAACACTTCCCCCAAATTTTGAGGAGGATACATGGGTGAAATTGAAGTCAGCTATTTGTGCTATATTCTTGAAACAACCTGATTCTTGTGACTTGGAGAAGCTTTATCAGGTAATCATGGAAGACCATTTTATTGTTTTGGTAACACATTTGATTTAGCCCTGTGAATATTCATCACACGGTAGCTCACTAGAGTTTCATGGTCAACTCATAATTCTTATCCACATAGGCTGTGAGTGATCTTTGCTTATACAAAATGGGGGGAAATCTTTATCAACGGATTGAAAAGGAGTGTGAAGAACACATATCTGCAGCACTGCAGTCTTTAGTTGGCCAAAGTCCAGATTTGATTGTTTTTCTATTTCTAGTTGAGAGGTGTTGGCAAGATCTTTGTGACCAAATGTTAATGATTCGTAGTATAGCGTTGTATTTGGATAGGACATATGTGAAGCAAACAACAAATGTACGGTCATTATGGGACATGGGCTTACAACTCTACCGCAAACATCTTTCACTATCACCAGAAGTAGAAAACAAAACAGTTACTGGTCTTCTACGCATGATTGAAAGTGAAAGGTAAATCCATATTTTGCAATCTCAGTTTTTTAAATGACTGGTGTACTCTGTTTACATGCAGGTTATTCTTCATATGTTCTGTACATGTGTTCTTGTATTCATGCATGCATATATACAGTTCCATTTTTTTTTTTTGGATAATTTTTTCTCGTAGTTTTCAATTGGATGTTTTATGTTTCCACCCCCATTCCTGTTCAAATTCAGAATTTATGCATTGGTTTTGCATTGAATGAATTGAGAATAGCAATTAATTGATGATAATCAATATCATTCTCTAGATAAAATTACTGATCATGATAATTCAAGGTCAGGAATAAACAAGTTCCTCCCTCCCCCCACATTTTATTTCTTTATCTTTTCCTTTAAAGCTGTAAAATGTGTTGGAACAAAGATTGGAAGAAGAAATGGGAACTCTCACTTAAGGAAAATTTCAACATGTTAATTTCAGTTCACTTACGAGTGGTTATTCGGTCCTTATTCGTAATTATGGATATAAATACTTTTGCACTTTAAGCTCCCCAAGATGTAATTTTCTGAGACTTCTGCTTACGAGGAAAAAATATTAATTAGGCATATATTGTTTATGTGAATGTAATAGGAGCCATTTTTTGGCTGATAAAACCAACAAGAGACTAGCTCCTCACAAGAATAGAAAATTGTTAAAAGATAGAAAAAAGAGAGGTGTATGATGAAATTCATGTGTCAAGCTACATAAAAGAGAGCAAATTATATAGACAAATGGTAATAAATACAAAGATCACAAGTATCCTAATCAATGTTATAAAACTCGGACCGGTCATCGACTCGGTCAGAGTACTGGGTTAATGGGTTAGTGGTTGAACCAGTGAGTCTGGTTGAACCGGTTGAACCGGGAATATATAAATAAATTTATAAATAAATTACATACATATATCAAAATAGGTAATAATTTACCAATTAAGTCATTTTGTTCAATGGATAAAAGTCACCTATCCATGTTCATGGTCAGTGTTTGAAAGCCCTGGTCAAAGCACATTAGTTGTACTATATATATTAAAACTAGCGATATATATGTATAAGCGCATAGTTGGTTCAGTGGTGCGCGCGCAGGTCCGTGAGCATTGGTTGCTGGGTTCGATCCTCCGTGCTGCTTTTTTCAGAATTTTTAGCAAATTCTCACAAGACCGGTTTCATCATGCACTCTCAGACTTGCCAGGTTCGCCTCGGTTCAAGGCCGATTTTCGCTGAGTCAACTGACTCTGTACCGGTTTGGCTGCTGGAAGTCTGGAACGATCCAAACTGTTGACCGGACCGGCCACTGGTCCGGTTCACGGTTGAACCGGTCGGACCGGCCGGTCCGGTCCGATTTTCATAACAATGATCCTAATTACCATAATTACATGATATTGATTAGGCCAAATACAATGAGCCTAGAACCTATTTACATACTTTCCAACTCTCCTTCTCAAGTCAGAGCATATAGGTCATATTAACCAAGCTTGTTATATATATTAACTTATTCGAGGATCGACTTAGTGAAAAACATCCGAACTGATCATTTGTGTTGATGAAGTGAGTGGTGATGTCTCTAGATAAAATCTTCTTTGTAATGAAATGACAATACATTTCAATGTTTATTTCTCTCATGAAACATTGAATTTGAGGTGATAATGCAATGCAACTTCATTATCACAAACAAGTATCATTTGCTTAACATCCCTAAATTTTAGTTCTTGAAATAATTGTTTAAGTTGAATGAGCTCACAAGTAGTTGATGTCGTCAATCAATGTTTTACTTCACTTGACCCTGTGACTGTGACGACATTTTGTTTCTTAAATTTCTGGGAGATTAGGTTTTCCCCAATAAATACGTAATACCTTGAAGTAGACCTCTTATCAATGCTCCACTAGCATATGAATATCCAACAACTTATGTATGGCCTTGTCTTCATAAATAATATCTTCTTCTTTACCTCCTCTAATGTATCTTAGGATATGAGTTATTGCATCCCAATGTGCTAGACAAAGTGAATTTAGAAATAGGCTTACCACAAAGTCACAAACTACAAAAAAAAAAATGTTTGGATGAGTGATTATGAGGTACTTTAGTTCCCCAACTATATCTTTTCGTGAATCTGAAATTGACTCTCTTTTATTTGCCAGAAGCTTGACATTTGGATCCATAAGAGGTCAATTGGCTTATCATTCAAAAAAGTTGCTCCTTAAGGATGTCCATGACCATGACCCTTTCTCCAGGAAATTATAATATCATCCTTAGATTATGCACCTCTGTCCCCATGAAGTATCAAAGTTTTCCAAGACCTTTTGTTTGAAAGTGATGACAAAGATGTTTTACCTAAGTTATGCAATGATGATTATCTTTATATGTAATGGCAATGTTGTCTATGGGCATAATCCAGCAATTGCATCCTTGAGCTAAATGGTTCTAAAAATTGAGTAGTTCACCTCTCTTCATGCCATGCTGAATTGTTGAGCCACAATGCTAAATCTTCCAAACCAAGCCTTAGAAGATAGTTTAAGGCCATACAAGGATTTATTGAGTTGACAAACTAGTCCAAAGGACTCCCCACGAGTAACAGATCTAGGAGGTTTCTCAATATAGACCTCCTCAATAAGATCACCACAGAGAGAGGCATTTTTGATATATAGTTGATGAAAGGGGCAATGGAAAATAACAGCCATAGATAAGAACAAGCAAACATATGCCATTTTCGCCATCGGTGAGAAGGTGTCCCCATAATCCAAGTCAAAGACGTGTATATCCTTTGATCACTGGTTGAGCCTTAAGACAATCGAGTTGACATTAGGCCTATCTCTATTGTGAAAATTCACTCGACAACTCAACTAACTTTCCTAAAAGAGAAACAAGAGGTCACTTGCATCCTTTGGAATAGACATAGAGGACTAGGAAGAAAGACAATCAAAATATGAATAAGAAAAGTGATGATAACTCGAAGTACCATAGTGAGGATAATGGTTACAAGTGGACTGTTTTTCTTTTTGGAGTGCAATGTGAAGGTCAAGCTCAAGAGGTAGGGTTGGAGCAAGTAGAGGGCTTGGTTCTGAAATAGAGTTAGCGACTGGTGATGGGGGCGGAGGTTGCCAACGATGACATACTTGGAAAGGATGAATAGGGATGGGTGCTTCTTGAACATGGGACATATCTTTGGGGGGTGGTTACTCAACAGAGGTCGGAGGAAAAGGAAGATGTAAGATTGTCGGGATGGACTTAGGATTGGTGGAAGGGGACCCTAATATGGGATGGACTTGAAAAAGGTGAACATCAAATGAGACTAGATAGCAACAGAGACTAGGAGAGTTACAATTACAATCCTTTTGAAATTGCAAAAATATGACATTACAATGGTGGAGCCACTAACCAAAATGGAATACATGGTTGTCGAAGAAAAAGTCACTGGTGGTCAATGGATCCATTGAGTATGCATGGTTGGGGTTTCTCTTTTCAGGCATTGATTCCATGTTGATAGAGCGAGAAAAGAGAGGCATATGGTGAAATCCATGTGTTATGCTACGCAACATAGAGCAAATTATATAGATGAAAAGTAATAAATTCAAAGATCACATGTATCCTTGTTGCTACAATTACATGATTATGGTTAGCCTATATATGATGAACCTATACATCATTTACAAACTTTCCAACAAAAATAAAGCTAAATCTAGAATTCTGAGATGTATTGAACCTCTAGCCCAAACCCATCCCCTTTTTTTCCCTCAATTCATGCTTTCTATACTCTACTATCCTTTCCTCTTATGTTCTCATTTCTCCCCAAAATCATCTGTAACCAATTGCTTACTTTTGTTGTCACTCATATCTCCACTACCTCTTTTTTATTGATCAGAATATGTTGGGCAAGTCAACTGTTATTTGTTTACATTTTAATCTTTTTTCGCCTTTGGATACGGACTATGCAAAGTACACACTGTTAGTTTTATCTCTTATCCAATGTCCATTACATGCAGAACTTCATTTTCTTGTTGCAATTTAGTTTTCACATTTAGATTTGAAATACATTCTTAAAACAAGTCTTAGGAAAAAATGGTACAGGCAAATATTTTTATTTTTTGAAATTTATCTAGCTTATTACATATTGTTCTGTTCATGGTGAGCCCTGAATGGTCTGAATGAATATGACAGTGATGAATGAATATGATCTGTCAAGGATCCAATTTCTTGAGACAATAGATGCTTGTAGTTTTTCTGTTGTAAAATATATTTACTGCCATTGTTCATGGCTGACATACAAGAGATAATTTAGTGAATAATGTTGGCTTGAGTTGGGTGGCCTCCATAGAACGATGTGTTATGGGCTAGATGAATCTAATCCATTATATCGAAATGAATTTGATCCATCATAAGTGTATTATGTGGGTGGTATGTTGGGATTTTAGATACTTCTTTTCCTTCTGTGGTCATTTTGTGTGATGTAGTCATTAAATTCTCTCATCCCAAGAGAGTTTGCTGATACATCCATGTATGAATAAGGTCATGTAATTCTTCAACTAAATGTGTGTGTTACATTTTCTCTTTTTTCTGATGTTTCAGATCAGGTGAAGCAGTGGATAGAACTCTTCTAAACCATCTTTTGAAGATGTTTACTGGTTTGGGAATTTATGCAGAAAGCTTCGAGAAGCCATTCCTTGAATGCACATCTGAATTTTATGCTGCTGAAGGTATGAAATATATGCAGCAATCAGATGCTCCAGATTACTTGAAGCATGTGGAGGTGCTTCTTTTCCCTTGCTTTGTTGTATTATATTCTTAGCTTTAATTACGGACACTCCTATCTGCTACTTTTGTAATTATTTAACATATGGATCATGCCATGGCCTTTCTGATTTTTATCTGACCATACAAATCTTTCTTTTCATATTCAATCCCATCCCATGTCTCACATTGTATTGACTGTGGGGATATTTTTGGGTACTCATTTTTGTAGACAAGATTGCAAGAGGAACTTGAAAGATGTTTGATCTACTTGGATGCAAGTACTAGGAAACCATTGATAGCGACCGCAGAAAAACAACTTCTTGAACGTCATATACCTGCTATTCTTGATAAGGTTCTAATTAGTAAGAGATTTTGGATTTTTGTACAGTGATATCTTTCTTTTTTAATATCCCCCTTTTTTTTAATTTGGTCTTTTGTTACAGGGTTTTACTATGCTTATGGATGGGAATCGTATTGAAGACCTTCAGAGAATGTACTCACTCTTTTCAAGGGTCAATGCCCTTGAGTCATTGAGACAGGCCCTTAGTTCATACATCAGGAGAACTGGGCAGGGTATTGTTATGGATGAGGAGAAAGATAAAGATATGGTTTCGTCCCTTCTGGAATTTAAGGCTTCTCTTGACACAATATGGGAAGAAAGCTTTTTCAAGAATGAAGCTTTCAGTAACACAATCAAAGATGCATTTGAACATCTTATCAATCTTCGTCAGGTACTATATATATCTGTATTGTGATTTGTTGCTTTTGTGTTGGGTAGTTTCCATACTAACATGATAAAATGCCTTGAGATATAAAGCTTCAACTGATAAGTTTTTGGATCAGCATTGTTGTGCAAAAGTGGTTACTGAGTCAACTGATAACCTGTGTTGGGTAGTTTTTCGACTCAGTAATAGTCTCTTAAGCCAAGTGGTTCTTGAAAGTTTCATGTTGGCCCTTCTGAATTTTGCCAATAAATTTCTGCATCAGTTGTTGATCAGACTATACTTGATCCAAGCTTGAGTACAGTGAGTACTCACATGGGGGCTTGTCTAAATAGCTAACATGTACTTTTAGATCCTCAATTAGTTAAAATTTTAGGTCTGGTAATTATAATTATTTTACACAAATTGGGATTTTTGGTGTGGTGTGACTTGCAAATAACTCAAGTGTTATGCTATTTTCTCATGACAGAACCGACCTGCCGAGTTGATTGCCAAGTTTTTGGATGAGAAGCTTCGTGCAGGTAATAAAGGTACTTCTGAAGAGGAGCTGGAAGGTACACTTGATAAAGTCCTGGTGCTATTCAGGTTCATTCAGGTATGCTCAATTTTCATTGGTGGATTGGCTAATAATTAACTCGTTTCCTGAAACTTAATTTAGGCTCCTGGCAATCATGCACTTTTACCAATCGTTCTCTCCATACTAATACTGGTTGGATTGGTTTTTTCTTGTTAAAGGGAAAGGATGTGTAAGAAGGATCTTGCTAAAAGACTGCTTCTAGGAAAGAGTGCTTCTATTGATGCGGAGAAATCTATGATCTCAAAGGTTAAGGCTTTTCTTCCCCTTTTTAATATCTGAAATAGATAGATGGTTCCTTGGCAACATTTTTAGTAACATTAACAGTTTTCTTTCATTAATACAGTTGAAAACTGAGTGTGGCAGCCAGTTCACAAACAAACTGGAAGGAATGTTTAAGGTATACATGTTTCTTGGAATCATTTTTTTAATTTCAGAAATTTGATTCAAATTGTGGATTCCTGACCTATATATGTTTCGTTATAATATTTGCCACATCCAAGCTTGGGTGGCAAGGACTGGATGGAAGTCATCAAAAGTGGGCTTTTATTTTTCCTATCTCTTTTCTTTGGCTTGCCTGTTTACAAGGAATTTAAACCTGGTGAGAACCCTTTTCAACCCCTTTCTTGAAGGGGTAGGTAAGGGTAAGTGCATACTGAGAAAGTACTAATTGCTTGACATTTTTAAAATAACATTGGTCCTTGTCTGAGGCAGGGAAGTATACAAAAGGAAACTAAAAAGGCCAGTTTACTGGGAATTCATACCTGTTGAGAAACAATATTTCTTCCCTTACTTGAGGAAGGTCAGAATGAATGTTGAGATCATATGAGCTGTTTGATCATTTTATACTGAAAAATTATTCTACTCTGTTCTGTTAATATCTGAGGCATAGAGACAGATTTCTAAAATCCTTTTTTAATAGAAAAAAGAAAATTTATGAATGATAAGAGAAAAAATTACAAGGGGGACAGGGAATGTATCCCCTATGCACAAGGAAAAGTGAAACGAAGGAAATAAACAAGATTAAGAAAAAATTAAGACTGCAGCAGGACTGCACAGCCTTTCTGCAAGTCAGAAACATCCTTTGAACAGCCCAGGCATAACCCCAAAAGAGGCTAAAAACTCGCATTGTGCTTGGATTTCTTCCTTCTCTTCTGTGTGGCTGTGTCTAAGTGATGCCTTATTCCTTCTTAGGTGGAGACAAGTTATGATTGATGTGTACACTTCAAAGCAGGGATACTTGAGACCTCGTTCATCTTCCTCTAAGGAAGTCTGTTGTAGGTTGTCAGTGGATTGTCACAATGAAAATTGACCCTCATTGGAAAATTGACCAGCTTAAGGCCTGTTTGGTGGCCAATGAATATGCAAAAGGTTTTTGGCTTGGATTATAGTGACACCTTCTCTCGTGACAAATTAGCATTCATTCGCTTGTTTCTCTCTTTGGCAGCCATTCATCATTGGCCACTTTATCAGTTGGATATCAAAATTACCTTACTCCATGGTGATTTTGCTGAAGAAGTGTATTTGGAGCAGCCTCCTGGATTTTTTGCTTAGGGAGTGATGTGATCCATATTGCCATGAATCCTAAAACAAATCTTTCTAGGGTTGGAGACGCACAAAACAATGATCAACCTTAGATTTGGAACCAAGAACAAAACCCAAATAAAAGAATGAGAAGATAGAATAAAGAAAGAAGATGAAGAAAGACGCCACAATCTCCAAGAGAATGATAAGCCTAGTGAAAATCTCCACAAGCGTATGGAAGCCCTTGATAAGATCAAAGCCAATGGTTCACCTAAGAACCCTAAAGAGGCACAAAAGCTCTCTCAGAGGAAAATCCCCATTTCTATTCAAAATCAAAACTAACTGTTTTGCGAGTAGGTCACACATTATAAAAGCTCACTAAAAGACCTAAGGAGCTCATAGCTAGTTAAGCCCAATACATACCTAATTAAAACAATTAAATAACACTAAAGGCCAATAGGGCCCAAAATATCCCTAAACTAATAAAAGTCAACAAGGCCCAAAATATAAAGAAAAAAGATCTAAGCAAACAAGCCCAAAACTTAACTAATAGACCCTAAATATTATTTTCTTCAAGCTGAATTAAGTGGATCAACTTGGGCTCAATTTCTTCCACCTCTTGGCTATGGTCCCCTCTTGATTCTCACCAGGGGGAGTCTTCTGAACTAGTTTTTGCAAATTGTTGTATAGTCTTAAACAGTCCCGTTGAGCTTGATTTGGAAGATTTAGCAATTAGCACTGTAATTCAATAGTTTGGGATGGCAACAACTCAAGGGTGCATTGATTTGATTGTGTATGTAGATGACATTGTTATTATAGGTAGTGATCACCATGGCATCACTCTAGTAAAACATCACCTCTGTCTGCACTTTTAGACTAGAGTTCTGGAAAACTTCGATATTTCTTGGGAATAGAAGTAGCAAAATCGAAGGATGGTATTGTTATCTCCCAAAGTGCCATGGACATTCTTGAGGAAACATCATTGTTGAATGTTAAGTCAATTGACACACCTATGTATCCAAATTTCAAGCTTATGCAAATCTAGAGAGATATCGAAGATCAGTTCACATCATTGTTGAATATTTTGTCATTGTTTTCAACTAATAATGCCTTAATGGAGGGTGTTAGTAGGTTTACAAATAGAGGTGTGGTTAACTTCATTTAGATATAAAATTTTCTCAAAATTTAAATGTACTGGAGGGATTGGAATGAACTCAGTTGAGTATCTAGTCAAGGGGAAATGGTCAAACAGATAACTACTCAGTCATTTGTTCTTTTAATTGCATGGAATAAAAATTGTACGGGAAGATGCTATGATATTTATTTTAGTTACATTTGTTACTCTTTTTACTGCATACTTTTGTGTTACAAAATTTGAAGCTCAGACGAAATATGCAGCAATATCATGGTTTTTTTTTTTTTATTTGGTTCATTGAGTAAGTATTTATATTACAGACATATTAACTGACATATCACTTGTTATTTTTAACCATGCTGAATGAACATAGATTCAAGTATGTTTCTTCGCTGAAAAGTACATTTATATTTAGATCATGAGTTTGGTTTTTATAGTTTTGTGTGATTACTTTTTGAATAATGATATGATAAACTTAATGAATTAGTGTAGTTTTTTTCTCAGTTTCTCACAACTATGTTCAAATTTGTTGTAACAGGACATTGAATTATCAAAAGAAATAAATGAGTCATTCAAACAGTCATCCCAGGCAAGGTCCAAACTGCCATCTGGGATTGAAATGAGTGTTCATGTCTTAACTACAGGGTAAGCTTTGTATATTCTTGTTAGTAATTAATAATTTCTGTGTATTTTATTTTCTAGTGAATCTAATTGGAGTTATTGAGTGAATGCAGGTACTGGCCAACATATCCGCCCATGGATGTTAGACTTCCTCATGAATTGAATGTTTACCAGGTCCAGCATGAGCCACGATTGAATGCTCTTATAACTGGTTTGGTCTTGGTTCTTTATGAGTGACTTCCCTGACAGGGCCCTTCTCTTTCCTCTATCATCTCTACAGGATATTTTCAAAGAGTTTTATCTAAGCAAATACAGTGGAAGGCGTCTGATGTGGCAAAATTCATCAGGTCACTGTGTCTTAAAGGCAGAGTTTCCTAAAGGGAAAAAGGAGTTGGCTGTGTCCTTATTTCAGGTTTGCCCTTCAAAAACAATTACTTGAAATGTAAAATCTCGATTTGCATTTGCAGTCTATCCTGTATTGCACAAATTTTAAAGTTTTTATTAATTCTGCATGCCTGGCTGTGCTCCAGACTGTTGTTCTAATGTTGTTCAATGATGCTGAGAAACTAAGTTTTCAAGATATCAAAGATGGTACTGGTATTGAGGACAAGGAACTAAGGAGGACTCTGCAATCACTTGCATGTGGAAAAGTCCGTGTCCTACAAAAGGTGTGTTTGTAATCATTTGCAAAATTTACAATATACAATATATATTTTTTTAAATTATGGTTTTTTTATATTTCTCAACTTTTTTCCCTTTATTGAACATGCAACAGATGCCCAAGGGAAGAGATGTGGAGGATGATGACTTATTTGTTTTTAATGATGGGTTTACAGGTCCTCTTTACCGTATAAAGGTATAACCCCATTGCTTATGAACAATACTGATCATGCTAGATGAATCTGAACTCTTACTGTGTTCAATTCAGCCACTTTTATCCCTTTGATAAAAACTTGATATGAAGTTTGTCTCGAACCAGGTGGGGTTCTTTTTCATACTAATTTTAATGTTGTCGAGTGCAGGTGAATGCAATTCAGTTGAAGGAGACAGTCGAGGAGAACACAAGCACCACTGAAAGAGTTTTCCAAGACCGTCAGTATCAGGTTAATTTTCTTTCCCTTAAAGCTTTTCCCTCTTTTTGGTGCTAATGCAGTATGTTAGATACACACAAAATTATGGTGTTTGGTGCAGTTCCATCTTCCTGGGAACACGTGGTGCCATTTCAGATCCATGAGAATCTAATATGAATAGGCATGAGATAATATGCATAAAATTGGAAAAAATGTAGTTTTATGAATTTAAAATGGGGAACACTGCTAAGAGTAACCAAACAAGGGCATCATTATCGCTCGTGATTTGACATCTACAATGTTATGGAACATAAGAAACCTATTATACTTAGTCATCTTATGCCCTGGTATCCCCAAGATTAAATGTTTATGAACCAAAATCTTGCTAAAACTGGTTAAATCTTTAACATTTGCATTATTGCAATGGTTCATTGCAGGTTGATGCTGCTATTGTGAGGATAATGAAGACTAGAAAAGTGCTTAGTCACACACTTCTCATTACTGAACTCTTCCAACAGGTGAAGTGAACTCATTCCCATCTTTCATTTATTAGTTCAAATGGTTGCTGCCAATTCCCAAGTATTTCGATGTCAAAATAATGTTTTCCTGGTCCTCTAATGGCGTAGTTTTAGAGGATCTAAAACTACTTTGTACCGAGTAACTACTGACTATGTTGTAAAATGCATTATGCCTCCTTCTGTTGTGTATAAAAACGATCACTTCTGATGCAAGACTGTCACCTGATTTTTGTGGATATCATACTTATTTTTTATTCTTTTTCTTTGAACAGCTGAAATTCCCTATAAAACCAGCTGACTTGAAGAAAAGGATTGAAAGCCTCATTGACAGGGAGTATCTAGAGAGGGACAAGAATAACCCTCAAATATACAATTACCTCGCATAGGTATAGTATTTCACATTTTAAGTTTTCTTTTGTAAATGACATGGGATATGTACAGTCAGTTCCTCCTCCCGCCCTTCCTCTCGTTCATTTATCAACCAGTGTACTGTAATTATAAAGTATATATATTTTCTTTGAAGTTTTATACTAATTATTATCCACTCATATATTCATTTTTTGGAAGACACTTACAAATGGAGTTTCCACATTTAATAATGTGATTTTCTAAATAACCTCTACATGGCATTTTTTATTTTTAATTCACATTCAAATGAAGTGCGAGATAAATCCCAGATCTTCAGTAAAGTATGTAGGAGTATTATCAAGCCATGAAGATAAAATAAAGTCTCAGCAAGGATACACAAGTCCCACACCGAGAAGTCAGCCAGCTGAGGAAACCCAGGCCCAAGTCCCACATCGAGTGGTTGCTGCTCAAGTCCCATTTTCTGTTAGCTGAGGGGAATAAGGGAATCTTTGTAAATCTTTTCTGTTAAGCTATTCCCCTCTCAATATCCGTTTACCTTTTCTGTTTTTGATTCCTTTTTCTTTCCACGTTTCCTATGTGTGTGAGTAACAATTGTGTATATAAGGCACAAAGCTGTATGCCTTACATAGATGAAAAATATACAATGAAATTCTGATATAGAAAAATTCTGCAAAGTTCTTTGTTCCCCTTCTCTGGTCCGATACCTTTTATGGTATCAGAGCTCTTGATCTCAAGAGCTCTGGTTTTCTACGTCCATGGCAAAGGGCAACAACTCAAACAATGCGGGGAACAACAATCCCCCCTCCCTACAGACCCAGCACTAAACCCCTTGAGTGAGTATTACATCCACCCTGGTGAGAAACCATCCCTAGTCCTCACAACTCTACTTTCCGAGAGAAATTACCATAGCTGGGCAAGAGCCATGAAGAGATCCCTTATTTCAAAAATAAATTCAAATTTGTCAACAGCATGATGTCGATGCCGGATTCATTTGATCCAAGTCTTGAAGCATGGGAGAGGTGCAACAATCTCGTCCTATCGTGGATTCTTAACTCGGTGGAGCCAGCCATAGCCCGGAGTATTGTTTACCTGGAAGTAGCTGCAGTAGCATGGAGACTGTTGAAGGACAGATTCGGGCAAGGTAATCGAATTTGAGTTTTTGAACTCCAGCAGGAATTAAACTCACTTAGGCAAGGTACCAACTCTGTAACTTGCTATTTCACTGAAATGACAACCTTATAGGATGAAACTGAAAACATCAAACCCCTACCACATTGCTCATGTGCTGTTAAATGTGAGTGTTATGCCAGTAGAAATGGAAAAATTTACAGGGATGAGGACTGTATAATGAAATTTTTAAGTGGTTTAAATGATGATTTTGATGTTGTGAGATCCCAGTTTTTAATGATGGAGCCATTCCCAGACTTAGTAAAGTTTTTTCTCTAATTGTTCAACAAGAAAGAAAGCTTGGACACAAAGGAAGTCATTTGGCAGAGGGAAAGGAGGAGGTACCTTCAATGGTAAAGGAAACTTCAAAGTGTGCAGCTACTGTGGTAAAACTGGTCATACGGTTGATGTTTGTTATAAAAAACATTGCTACCCAGCTAACTTTAAATTTAAGTCCTCTGGCAGTGTAAACAATGTAGCAGGTGATTCCTCAAATTCTGCAGTGATTGGTGAAGCAGATACTAAATCCGAGATAGATATCATCTCACAAGCACCTTCCCAAGTCTCATTGAGTGATGAGCAGTTTAAGGCCATCATGGCTCTTCTCCAGCCTTCACAAGCAACTGGTCCCTCAAAGAACAACCAGGTAGCAGCTGTAACTACCAAACAGCACAATCCATCAGGTACTCACTTAGTTTGCAGCATTCACACTTCTTTAAACAATTTTTGGATCTTAGACTCAGGAGCCACAGACCATATTTGCTCGAACAAGAATTTTTTCAGTTGCTTAAAACCAATAAATTCCAATCCTATTTGTGTTAGCCTTCCAAATGGTCACACCTCTACAGCCACTCATAAAGGTACAATTCAAATTGACAAAGATATTATCCTTGAAGATGTTCTGTACCTGCCTGGTTTCACTTTAAATCTGATTTCTCTTTCAAAAATGTGCTCCCAACTTCATTGTGGTTTTGTCATCCTTTCTGACTCATGTCTCATACAGGATCTGACCAATTCGAGGATGATTGGTTCAACTAAGATGACAAATGGATTGCACTACCTACCACACCAACAACTCACTCACCAACACAAGATACATTCTGCTGTTATCAATGTATCAGTTACAAAGTTTTTTTCCTTTCCTAAAACAGCCTTGTGGCATTTTAGATTAGGGCATGTTTCTAATTCAAGAATGAATTTGCTTACTGATCTGTACCCCTTTTTAAAATCATATAACAAAGAGTTAATTTGTGACACTTGCCACTTTGCAAAACAAAAGAGATTACTCTTTCATGATAGCTCAAGTAAAGCTGATGAGCCTTTTGATTTAATTCATCTTGATGTGTGGGGACCCTATAGTGTTGATACAATTCACAAACACAAGTATTTCCTGACAATTGTTGATGATAAAAGCAGATATACATGGGTCATTTTTATGCAACACAAATCAGAAACTGAAAAACACAAGGAATTTTTTGAAACTGATTGAAACACAATTTTCAAAAGGAATAAAAGTGATAAGGTCAGATAATGGAACATAATTTTTAATGCATTCCTTTTACCAAGAATTTGGGATTATTCACCAAACTAGTTGTGTGGAAACCCCTCAGCAAAATGGAAGGGTAGAAAGGAGACATCAAATCCTCCTTAACATTGCTAGAGAACTCTTGTTTCAAGCAAACTTACCTAAAAAATTTTAGGGTCTTGCTGTTGCACATGCAGTGCACTTACTTAATAGAATCCCTTCACCAATCACTGAATCCAAGTCACCACATGAAATTCTTTTTGGGGACAAACCTGACCTTGAACACTTGAGAGTCTTTGGGTGCCTTTGCTACTCATCAACTCTTCACTCACATAGAACCAAATTTGATTCAAGGGCAAGAAAATGCATTTTTGTTGGATATAAGCCTGGGACCAAAGGTTTTCAGGTCTATGATTTGTATGCAAAACAATTATTTGTTTCTAGGCATGTTGTTTTTGAAGAATTTACATTCCCTTTTCAAAATGCCACAAAGGATGTCTTACATGCCTCACCTTCAACTATACCTATTGTTTCAAGTAATCCACTACCACCTACCTTCATTCCCTCAGAATCATTAACAAAAATACCCTCATTACCACAACCCAATGTTGTTGCCCCTACACCAGTAATAAGACGATCCAACAGGATCAAACTGCCACCTGCGAGCTCCAATGGATTCACTATTTGCTTAAGGATTTACATGTTCAACCTACCAAAGCCCATGTCCTTTTCTGTGATAATCAAAGTGTGATTAACATTGCTCAAAACCCTGTTTTTCATGAGCGCACTAAGCACTTGGAGATTGACTGCCACCTAGTCAGAGAGAAGCTACACTATGGATTGATGCATTTGCTGCCTATACCTTCCGCTGATCAATTGGCCGATTTCTTCACCAAAGCCTTACTTCCCAAGTATTTCCATTCATTCCTCTCCAAGCTTGGAGTGCTTAACATCTTTAGCCCTCCAGCTTGCGGGGGGGTATCAAGCCATGAAGATAAAATAAAGTCTCAGCAAGGATACACAAGTCCCATACCGAGAAGTCAGCCAGCTAAGGAAACCCAGGCCCAAGTCCCACATTGAGTGGTTGCTGCTCAAGTCCCATTTTCTGTTAGCTGAGGGGAATAAGGGAATCTTTGTAAATCTTTTCTGTTAAGCTATTCCCCTCTCAATATCCGTTTTACCTTTTCTGTTTTTGATTCCTTTTTCTTTCCACGTTTCCTATGTGTGTGAGTAACAATTGTGTATATAAGGCACAGAGTTGTATGCCTTACATAGATGAAAAATATACAATGAAATTATGATATAGAAAAATTCTGCAAAGTTCTCTATTCCCCTTCTCTGGTCCGATACCTTTTAAGTATCAAGTTCAGAAAGCAGAAGATTGAGAGGGGTGCAAAGAAGACCAGAAGTTGATTCTACTCAGCTTACTATTCTCCAACACCAACAACCTGAATATGATCAAATTTTAGCCCGGGAGGAGATTCTATGGTATTAAAAATTAAGAGAAAAAAATCAAGCTGGGAAGTATAAATAGTTTTTTTTTCCATGCTCAAACCGTTGTTAGAAGAAAATGTAACAAAATCCATTGAATTCTTCTCCCAAATGGTAAATGGTGTACTGTCGATTTGTTTTAAGAGAGGAATCCTTGAATTTTTATAAATCTCTTTGTGCCAGTCAGAACTGATCAAATAGGGAGGAACTTAGAACCACCCATATGCCTATTATCTCTTAGGACTAAGGAGGAAGTTTACCAAGCAGTTCAAGGAAGCCCTAGGACCTGATAGTTTTGAGGTGATTTTTTTAAAAAAATTTGGGGATCTTATTGGTGATGATGTCTTTAAATTTGTTACTGATGCTTTCAATTATGGTGAGTTTGACCCCCTATCTGAAACAATGATCGTTCTTGTCCCAAAAATTGATATCATGAGATACCATTGGAATTTTCATAATTTGATTTGCTGGGTCTATTGGAGTTGGATGCAATCTTTTAGTTCAACTTAAAGGTATCTGGAGAGGATTGCAACTAGCATGGGACAAAGGTTATAACAAAAATATCATACAATAAAAACATACAACTTATACAACATTTTTTTTTCTCTTTATTCCTCCATCACATCACCCATCCATTTCACACTTCTCTCTTTTTTTTAACTAACGTGATTTAGCTATGGGTTAATTGCAATATTTGCTGTAATTAATCCACAAAATTTCTTTCAAAGATAACTCAACATTTTTAAAATGTTATTACTATATGTTAAAATGTTATTAAAACCTTTTAGCAACATGAATTGTATATTACACTTGTGAAAATGTTGCTAATATGCAAATTGCATAAACACACAAGCTAGATTGTTGCCAAGTTTGAGGATGTTACTCAATCATTTAAAAAAAATATTGCAATAAACATATATTTTCTGCAATCTCTTACAATTTGCAACCTTTTCTGTGCTTCTTTAGAGAGGAAGTCCCAGAAGTTCATCAGGAAATATATATATATATATATATATATATATATGGGTGGGGATCAACTTACTCCAGGAGTAACTCTGGGTAAAGTTACTCCGCTTAATAACTTCTTATAGAATGTGAATTTTATCAATCCAACCGTCATATTAACAGTTTTCCTTAAATAGATCAAGCCTACAAATTTTCATAAAATTTAAAAATCATTTGATGTTTCATCAAATCACTTCAATTGAACGTGCAATATGCTTTTTAAAATATAAGTAAATGTTTACTCTAAAATTACATACCTATGAATGTCCAATTGATCTAAAATTTGGTGTGAATAATTATCATATTAATATCAAATTAGTCAACGGTTGGATTGATGAAATTCACATTCTATAAGAAGTTATTAAGCGGAGTAACTTTGCCAGAGTTACTCCTGGAGTAAGTTGATCCCCACCCTATATATATATATATATATATATATATATATATATATATATATATTGGTAAGAAGGCAATAAAGATATGAAACCAAACCAAAATGCCTAGAAAAGAAAAATAAAAAAAAGAGGCCATATATGTTGGGCCTAAAACTATATGGGTCAATTCAAAAAAATCCCATAATTTGTTGGGTTGATAACCATGTCAATGATTTCACAACCAGCTTGCCCAATCCAGTTGAACTCAACTAAAGGCTTATGTTAATAAATAATAAACCCATAACCTTATTGTTATGAACTATTATTTTAAAACAATTTTCATATTTATGTTAAAAAAACTTCTGAGGAAATCTAAAGCTGACTTATTTGTAATAAACTATATTTTAGATAAATAATCAAAACATAATTTTTTAAAATAATAAAAAAAAAACCTAGAAGGAAAGAATCGACTGCGTTCTCTTAATATTTTCTTCTATGGGACATAAACAATAAAAAGGGCCGGTAAATAATTATAAACTTTTTTCACATAACTCATATATAAGTTATAACTGTCTTTGTTTTATTTTCAAATCTCAATAATTTCAACAATAGACATGATAGAAAAAGCAGCGTAATTAATGTTGGTATGGGGTTGATGCAACAAATTCGAGCCACTAAGCATTATTTTTTAACTGTTTCGATAGAATCAGGCTGAGAATAATACTTTTAAAAATGAAAAATGTTAATTAAAATAGAAAGTATTAATTACTCCGAAAGCATAAATTAACAATATTAATACTTACTATTTTAATAAAAAATTTCCATTCTTAAAATCCTTATCCTTAACCTTAAGGACTAATTTTATCAAAATTATTTTCTTTAAATTTGATAAAAAAAGATAAAAAAAAACTGTTTGTTTATAATTTTTTAAAAATAGAAAATTGAAAAATCTGTTTGATATACAAATTTTAAAATTGTGACTATTTTTTAGTTTTAAAAACTAAAATTTTGAAATCACTTTAAGATGTTTTATAAAACTATTTTTTAGTTTTTATGTCGAAAATGTCATAAATAAACCATTTTATTTTTAAAAAACGGTTCTTAAAATAATTTGTAAAACAATTTTCAAAAACTAAAAAATAAAACTAAATCAAACACATATTTAAGATGTCATTTTTCAGTAAAAGTTATAGGGGCCTAAAATCAAATGGGAAAAATGAAGAAACAACCCGTATATTCTACTATATCTTAAACTCTGTATTAAAAAAAGAAAAAAAATATTATGGGGATATTTGTTTACAGTTTTTAGAAATTATTTTTTGTTTTTACAAACAGTTTTATAAACTGAAAATTGAAAAATTTGTTTGACAGACTGTTTTTAAAAATAATTTTGAAAAGTATGATGATTGTTTTTTAGTTGTTAATAACTAAACTTCTGAAATTATTTTTAGATATTTTGAAAAATTGTTTTTTAATTTATCTATTGCTGTGTTGAAAATGATACAAATTAAATTATTTCATTTATAAAAAACAATTTTTAAAAATAATTTTATAAAACAATTTTTAAAAACTAAAAAAGAAAAATTGAATCAAACACATTTTATATGTATACATATGTACTATTGATGTTCTTATCCACAGTGCATAGTTGAGTAGTTCATTTTAAGAAATAAATCTAACACTTAGTTGAGTAAATATAACTGAGATATCGCACTTTATTTGGTGAAATCCTTTTGCTAACACTTAATTTTTTGCGTGAACGCAATTAAAATGGCAATGGAATTTAGTTGAAATGATTAAGGTGATTTTGCTCCAAACATTTTGAATTCATATATTGGTCATAGTACGTATATCATTAATGCATAGAAACATTTTGATACCATTTCCTTCACTTTGGTTTAACTTTCACGCAAACTAAAATGTTTGCCCAATACCCACTAAGCTTCTCAATGCTCTTTCTTTCTCTTGGATCCGTATCCACAAAATCAATTAATTGATCACTCATGACAAAGACAAGCTTGAGGCAGGTTTCATGAACCAAAATGGTGGTAGCCTGGCACCGGCATCTTTAATTTAGAGGCTAAAAAGTAGTAATTAGTACTTTGAAGTCACTAATACATTCCTTTTCAATGAACTTCCCACTATATGTCATTGGACAGAAAAAGAAAAAATAAATCTGACAGCAAACATGGGAGGAAAGTGGGTGCTTTTACATAATTAATAATAATAAGGATTCGGTTAATGGATATCTCTTATGTCACCGGTTAAGGAACTTTATATAGTAAATATTTATTAGAAATTACAACATTAATTACATTGATAATATTAAATGGTGCATATTGTAGTAAAACTTTTTAATTCTAGGAGCTTTAATAACACTCGTTAATATTTCCCTAATAATAATAAGTCTCTCACGTCTCAATATAATTACAATGATTTGCCTTTGACGTGTAACCTGACTTATGATGTACACACCAAACAGTAGCAACTAACAAAATTCCTGGATATGCCGCATTGACTTCTAATATTCTGCACCTTGAACTAACTTTGAATGTATTTTGTGCATGTGTTGAAATTGAAGGGAAATTAATTATAATAGTATATATCAGCCATTAAAGGTTGTAACAAATAAGTTTAATTTTACATTACTTTTATATATGTGAGCCCCTGATATAATGAAGGATATGCAACTAGAAATTTCTTTGCACAAATTAATATATTAAATTCATTAGGAGTGGTGGATCTAATCCAGTATGTAGTATATCGATCATGTAAAAATA
Source organism: Sesbania bispinosa (assembly GCA_026901365.1). Classification (NCBI taxonomy): domain Eukaryota; kingdom Viridiplantae; phylum Streptophyta; class Magnoliopsida; order Fabales; family Fabaceae; genus Sesbania; species Sesbania bispinosa. Next base: position 2,121,943 of record QLOH01000053.1, read on the forward strand.
TCCCATCCTAAAAAATTGTTTATTATTAAATGGGTGTATGGCTTGGAATAACTAAAGTGTGGGATATGAGATTTTTTTTTAAAATCTCTTGCGGTGCAACTTTTATACAATTAATGATTTTTAATCAATTTCATGAACTTCAAATTTAATTTCTAGAATGATGCAATTTTATATAAAATCACATGTTTTATAATTTTGTAATAGTTGTTAAAAAAGTTTTCTTTTACGAAAATCGTGGACACTAAACACAACTTTTACATTGATTTAAAATTTGAATATTACTTGTATAAAGTCAGCGATTTTTTTTTTTAATTACATGTCAAAAGTCGTCAGCGTGACCCAACTTCTATTATAGTCGTGGCCGGTCTTGGGCCATGATGAGCCTCAAAAAACTCAGGGATGAAAGTTGTGCATGAAAGGTACATTTAAAAAGTTCATTATTTTAAATAATTAAAATATCAATTCTTAAATTTTGAATTGACCTAACTCAATTTCAAAATTCAAATGGTAAGGTAAAAATTGTCCTAATTATAACTCATATATATATTTCAAAAGTCAAAAGTCAAATTATAACTTATATTTATAATTAACCTTTTATCTCTAATCAGTGTGACACTCTAATTTTAAGTGTACACCAAGACTATTTTCTAATTAAGATGAAATAATTGTTAATATGTTTAAGGGACCAACTTATCTGTCAATTGTGTTGAATTTTATTGATATTGTGAAACTTTAATATTAATAATATATTAAATGATGATTCTAAAGTGGATCAAATAAAACTTGATTTTGGTTCACTTAGTTTAGCCTACATTTTACCGGTTACTAAAAGTAAATGAATAATTTTATTTTTTTATCAAATGATCTTTATATGTTTATGTGAGTTTATTTTAAGGAAAAATATAAATTTATAATGTAACTTATGCTAGTTTCGTTGATGATCTATGGATCGATTTAAAGTTGAAAGGAAAAGTTTTTACATTAATGATAATATCGATTTCGATTTTTATTCTTTTCAATCAATATTTCATAAAAATAATTTAAAACTAATTTAATATTAATTATTAATACAATGAGGTTAGAATTAATAATTAAAACTTTAAATTATTAAAATTTTTGGACCATATATAGTCTATTATAGATGGACAAACCCTACATTAAAAACCCTTCACGGGAAATTGTATAACATGGTTTTGCCAAAAAGAATTAAAAATTAAAGTGTGTTTAGTAAAATTAGCTGAAAATTTAAACCTAGCTGAAAGCTGAAAAGCTATTGAATGTGTTTGGTAAAACTAGTTTAAAATGGTAAAATGACATTTAAGGACAACATTAATTATTAAATAATGATAAGTGAGGGTGGTTGAGGGTTAAACTTGTAATTAATTTTCAGCTAGTAGCTGAAAATTGGAGCTTTTTTAAAAAAGCTCCCCCAAGTAGCTTTTTAAGAAAAGTTTGTGGCTACCAAAAAAGCTACATTCCCAAACACTGCTGAAATGGTTTCAGCTACTATTTTCAATTTCTAGCTAACTAGCTGAAATGACAAGCCAAACACACTCTTAATGTGTCAGCAAGTTGTATGTACAATACAAATCACAACTTCATGAATTTTGCACTAAATTATAAATGAAATATGAAATTGCACCAAATTAAGAATTTTAAAATGGAATCACCAAAAGATGATATGCTTACATTAAGTATTCAGCAACTCATTTTGGATGGAGACATGGCACTACGATAAGTGGTCGCTTTTTACTCTGTGGCTAGCTTGTGGCAATGTCTGCCATCAACAAATGCTTTTCTGCCACAAAAAGCTGTTGATAAGGATGTTTGGTTTTGAGATGTGCATAACTCAATTAAATTTGCTCGATCTCGCTCCATTGGAATAGGAATATTTAAACATAACGCAAATTAAATTTGTTCCTTGTAATTAACAACAACATGTGACACCAGCACCAAATTAAAGTCACATCTTTAATTCTCGAGTCAAAATATTGTGGCAGAACTCATAAAGCATATGTTATGAAACAAACGTGCTTTTATTATGGAATTGGAAATTGTTGATGTCAAGTTAGGGTTACAATTGTACGTGGTGGATTTCTCTATATAATCAAAAGAATTGTGTGTGGCTGTCTTGTAATCCAATTTCATCAGCCAATGATACGAATCTTCAAGATAGAGATGTGGGCTCATGCCATTTTAGAAGGTCATGCCTAGCTAGTTTCTTTAATTTCTTGAGATATTTTCTCTGTCGTTCTTATCCTCTTTAATTAATTTTGGACATTAAAGAATATTCTATTAACTGGCCAAGTTAGGAATATATATTACGTGGTGAGTTTTGATTTCCAATATATGTATGCCCCTCAATTTAAGCTTATAATTAATTACTTAATTAATAAAGTGCTAAATAGTTGGAGAGCATCCAAATCCCCCTCTTCTATATATATACATATAGTATCCATCATTAATTCCATTGTATATAACACATTTTTATGTCAACATCAAATTATAACACCAAGTTTAGACTTGTTAAAAAAAAAAAATACAATTTTAGGTCTATAGGAATTATTGTTATTGATTTGGAATCCTGCAAATATTTAGTATCAAGACTAAGTCCTCCTCTTCCGTTGATCACACTCCCTAATAACTACTCTAATTGGAACAAGTTGTGGTTAACGTGAACAAAATGTGAATGCAAATTCTATCACATGGGTCTATGAGCTAAGGGCCACACTTAGAATGACTTTAATTACCAAATAGACTTATATATTAATTAATGCACCTCTCATGTGAATCATGAATTAATAATATATATTTATCAAAATAGAAATGAATAATGAATTAATATGTATTTATTAAAATAGAAATTAAAATTATAATTGATTATAACTACTGTTCTGGGCAAGAGACTTCAGTCGACCAGGAGACCTAGAACTTGAGCTCCTGATCAGATCTGTCCCTTTGTGCTAAATCTGTGAACCTACTCTTCAAGGCGACATATTTTCATTTTTATTTTTGGTCCCCTAACCGTCCTATCATGATTTTTTCTATCTACCCTTTTTCTCGGATCTTTTCCACCCACGGTTTCATATCCTTAATCGTCTAGTAGACCATTCTATTATTGGGTTACTCGATCGGCCCAACTCCAGGGGAGTATATAGCCCCACAAGCCTGCATCCTTAACCGTCCCGTAGACCATCCTACTATTTGGGCTACTCGGTCGGCCCAACTCCAGGGGAGTACAATAACCCAAGAGAATTATTAAACACTCTCTCTAGTCTTATATATAAACAATTCAAAATTCAATTTTATTGATCTTAAATATAATAAAATTGAACTATCTTCACCCTATTAAATGCTAGTATCCCCAAAATACCATTATTTAATTTAAATTTTCTTTTAATGGTCCATTTTGCAATAAATATTAGGAATGATGGTTTAGAAAATACAATTCACGTATTTTCTATGCGAGTTTGAGAAAATTAACGTGTTTAACTAATATTTTTAATTAATGTGAATTAGTTAATTTTTACTTATATTAAAGATCGGAGAGGGAGTAATATATATACTAATGCCCACATCTATAATAATTTGTAAATATTGTAAAATTATTTCAATGTACATTATTATTGTTGCCACTAATCCAATAAAAAAAAATTCATGATGATTGTTCTTGACGCAATACAAGCATTACATTGACCTTTTCTTCTCCTTTCCTGAATAAGTATTACATATTGACTCTTATAGTTCTATTAGATAATACTAGTGGACACAGGATAGGTTGACCCGCTTCTTCATGCATGAAATCTAATCCATATACCCATTAACATTATATATTATTATTTTTTATAAATGCATTAATAATTATCTATTAGTTTCTGCACCTTTAAAAATAATATATAGAAAAGTCATTATAAAAAAATAGAAAAAACTATTAGAGAAATAACACTATATAAACACTTCAGCTAATTTTCCATGTTTTAAGTCAAATATATGGATATTTTGTAAAGTTACAAATAAGTCACGTCATATAAATTTTTAAAATAGATTTTTCCACCTAAAAACCTTAAATGTTTAAGAGAGTTAGACATATTAATAATAACATCACAAATACGTAGATGTAGTTTCTTTGCCTAGTGTTTCATTATTAGAGGGAGTAAAGTTTTGTCTAGCGTGTAGCATGGTTCACATTATTTAAAATATAAAAATATAATAATTAATTTAAATTCCTAATCATTACATTTAATTTTTATTTTATTAATGGTTAATTGATGGAGTATTAAACTGATTTTCAATTATTTTTATGAAATATTAGTTTGTAATGTAAAAGTTTCCCCTTTTAACTTTAAATTGAGATCTTCAATAAAATTAACATAGCATGTATTGCAAATCCATATTTTCCTTCAAATTAAACTCAAATAGTCATGTAAAAACCATTTAATAAAAAATAAAATTATTTTCCATCTTTAAGAACTAGTAAAATGTAGACTGGACTAGATCAACAAAATTTTGTTTGGTCTACACTAGAATCATCCAACCAATCCAACCCTTGAATTATATTATTTGTGTGTTTGATTTACACTTAAACGTGGATCCGAGCAGAAACTACTCTCGGTAGCGTTTACCCGGATCCGTGTTTGAAACGTGATTTTGGGGTAAACCAAACACACAGTATATATATTACATATATTCGTGATCATGAATATTAAATTTCAGATAATTTGAATACGTGGGTATATATGTTATCTAATATTGAATTTTACTTATATTTTAAAAACATGTTATATGTTAAAATAAATTAGTTTGATGAAGTATCAATTAGTTTTTTATTTTTATGAAATTTTGTAGGCTTGATCTATTTTATAAAAACTTTCAATTCGGTGATTGGATTGGTTAAATTCACATTCAATTTTACAAAATGTTATTAAGTGATGTAACTTTGAAAGTTTGACTAGCTAGTGTTAATTGATCGTGTCCCATATTAACTTTTTATAATATAAATTTGAGATATCACCTTAGAAAGTGAGACACTCACTCACTCCACACACAATTTGTGAATCTGGAATTCTCCCCCTAATCAATCTTTAATGCTAATATTTTATCTTCGTATTTGAATTTTTAAATGCAAATAATTAAAGGTTAATTCTTAATTTTGAAATTATTAAGATTCAAAATTTTATGTTATTATTGTCTATTTCAATCCTAATTTTTAATATAAATCTTTATCTTCATTCTTATTATTATAATTATAATTTTAATTTATTTAATTATAACCTATTATCAGATAATAGTATAAATTATATTTAAATAATAAAATATAGTCTATTATTATGATTTAAAATTGAGTAATTGTCTTAAATTATTCTAAATCTTTTTTTTTAATTTTAATAACATAATCTATTATATATTTAATTTTAATTATATAAAAAAATATTTTTATTCACGTAAGTGAGTTAAGAGAGAGAAACTTTGAGTGATAGAGAAGGACTTTGATGAGAACTATATACTTTTATTTATTCTTATTTCTAGTTAATATGAAATTCTATTACAACTATTATACATCATCCATGATCCATGTATTTGCGAATTCACTGAGCTCTTGCTAGCTAGCTACCTTGGTCACTCTTTTTTATATGCTATTACAAAATTTATCATAACCATTAAGGCTTCTTCTAGGTGGACTATGCATGGTTTATTATCGACCATGAAAAATTCCCAGCAAATTTTGCATATCAAAATTTAATTAGCTGCAGAGATATTGCAAAATTTTCTATGAATTTGCTGTGTGATTTTTTCATAGTGAAAGAATCGCACATAAAATGCACCATTAGAAGAAATATGTAATTCTGCTTTTTTTTATAGATAAATAAATATATTAAATAAAATAAAATCATGACTTGCACAAATCCCACGGTCAAGTGAATTCGATCAATTTTTGTGAACTACTCCTACTTTTCTATATCATTTGTCACTTGTCACTTTCCTGTTATGGCAGGATCATGATTCCTTAGGCCTTTAATAATCTCATTCATCACTAATTAATATTTTTAATTTCCTTGAGTTAAAAATTCCATGAAAATAACTTATTTTATTATCTTGTGATGTCGTGTCGTGAATCCAATGCCACCTAATTACCGAAAGTTCCACTCTTAAATGCATATATATATAAAAATTGAAACCATGCCATTTCAAGGTAGGTATATATATATATAAAATTTTGTAGCAAGGACCTGATAATGCATGGAAGGCAAATTTCTAGTCAAAAGGATGTCTCCCATACTTAAAGTGCAAATGTGTGGTTGGTTCATGTATCTGGACGATCTCAATTATGATTTACCCAAATAAGAAAACAAAAATCAAGATGAAAATGTGCATAACTATTGGATGCATATATATAAGAGGTATAATTATATGGGGGGAAAAGAACAGTGTGATAATCAAAGAATTACTTGGAGGAACGAAGGAAAGTTATGTTCTAGAAATCACCAAAAAAAAAAGTATTTTAAAAGAATTATTCAGTTCAAATTCGGTTATTTAATTTATTGAGTATTATGTATAAGAGAAGATAAAATGACTCAAAAATTATTGGACGAATGATGCACATACCCAATCACTACTTCTTGCACGTTTGGATTAAAATTGTGTTATTTTAGGGTTGAATGCACATTCATCTAATTAACACACTAGAGAGTAGCTTCTATGTTCACTGAATCTGTTAGATGGATTGGGAAGTATATATATATATATATATATATATATATATATAATTGTTGTGCTGCCTAAATAAGTTTTCAGTTTTTGTTTCTATGTCCTATTTTGTATCTTCATATATTCTTAGTAAAATTTGGGGAGAGAGAAGTTTGAACAAATTTTTCTATGCATTAGCTATAAAATTGCTTGGAATGATTTATCATTAACTATAAGTTAGTTATGGATAAATTTCCTATCTAATGACAACTTGTTTTGTGCTATATGTTTAATGAATCTAATCCATATATAACTAAAAGAATTGCGTCGGGATTTATTTCAAGAGAATAAAAAAATATCATGATACACAAGTTCTCCATATTGATAACATATATGCCAATAACTCAAAACGAAATACATGATCAATTCAAAGAATAGTGGTCTATATAAGTGCTCTAATCCAAGCATGAGAACTAAAGGCAAAGACCAAAGAGATTGGTAAACAACAAATCGATGGCAGAGTCTCTTTGGCCAGCATGTGCATGTCTTTAGGTAAAAGATGCCCCACTTTTGAGATAGCACACATTCAACTACCTCAAAGATTGTCCACATACATAGGCATGCCACGTGTAACCAATTGCAATTATATTGCATTACAAATCTCTATGCATGTTCCTCTTATTTGCACTCCTTTTTCAATTAATCGGCACAAGTTGACCAAGCTATATAGCCGATTATTAGTTTGCTTTTTGTTTTATCAATTTCTACAATTGGCATATGATCTTTTCCTACCTAATTCTTTGATCTTTTGTAGATTCCTTGTGTTCATTTTGTTAGTGAACTTGACCTTCTTTTCTTAGAGTGCATGAACAATGCTGAAAGGAATATCCAAAGAACCAAGCTTTATATTAGTCACGAAAGAAAGAAAACATAAAATAAAGGGGGGAAAAAACACTCCTTGCTAGCTTACTTTTTTTCTAAAGGAAAGAATCTTACTTGCACGATACTTGCAAACGTAATTATTTGTGGTTCTCGACAGTTAGTAGGTTTGTTTTTCTTGGTCTAAAGGATCAGTTAAGGAATCTCTCTATCAATTATTTTACGTTTATGTTCCTTTCCTTTACTACTTATATTAAAAATATAGTAAATGAAAGCAAGTAAAAGAGAGGACCACATGATTTGCATCCCAATACCCATACAACATATATGCGATGGAGATCTTTTGGTTAATTTAATATAGTGATTGAATAAGAAAACATTGGGTGAACTCAACATATGGGCGATGATCATGCATAAACCTATATGTAGACTCTAGATATATATACTTTTAGCTTTACCTGCAAATACAAAAGTAATTGAGGAGATGACGGGGAAGCTATAATTAATTCTTGCTTTCGAACAATGCCATCCCAAAAGAGAATGTTCAGGTTAGGAACAAATGCATTTTCATGACTAGTTATGAACATATATAATAGTACATATATACATGATATTATTTACATTTTAGTGATCAATTAATTTTATATGTATATTAAGGGTTGTGGTTAACTTGACAATACACTAAGATTAATTGCAGGAAGAACTATACTGTTCGACCCCCACTAAACATATCATAGGGATTAGGAAGGGATAAAAAATCTTAATTGTGACTAAATCCCAAGATCACCTCGGGTTGAATGGGGATGCCTGTTGTTTAAAAAAAATAAATATATATATAAGAAAGTCATGATGATTAATAATGCAAGAACACAATATATGTATGGGATTTTTCTATAACTATATATAGATGTGCGGCAGGGTCTGCTTTTCATCCTTATCTTTTTTGGTTTTAAGAGATGATATCACGGGTTTGTTTACGGTACACCATGGTTCATGTGGTCCAAAATGTAGAAATGTAGTAATTTAAATTCCTAATCACCAAATTTAACGCTCATTTTATTAATGATTGATATTAAAATAGTTTTCAGTTGCTTTTATGAAATATTACTTGAAAATAATAAAAATTCAAATCGATATTACCATGTAATGTAAAAATTTGCCTTTTAACTTTAAATTGATATATCCTCAATGAAATTAGCATAGGTTGTATTGTAAATTCATATTTTTCCTTAAATTAAACTCAAATAGTCATGTAAACTATTTAATAAAAAATAAAATTATCTATTCAACTTTTGTAAAAAAAAAAAAAATGTATGCTGGACTAGGTGGACCAAATTTTGTTTGGTCCACCCTAGAATTGTCCTGATATCACAATGCATATTATTTACACCGACTATTTTAGGGTGGACCAAACAAAATTCAGTCCACCTAGACCAACTTACATTTTTTCTTATAAAAGAGGTGAATGAATAATTTTAATTTTTATTAAATAGTCTTTATATAACTATTTGAGTTTAATCTAAGGAAAATATGGATTCATAATTGTCAGCACCCAATTTCGTCCGGAAGTTCTATTTCACTTTTTCTATCTCTTATTTCCATGCACGTATATATTTATGGTATTTAATTATTTCTTCTTTACCTTATTAAAAATCTAAAAAATAAAAATGAAAATGGATTAATTAATTAGTTAATTAATTAATTGTTGGATAATTAATTAATTAAATGATTGATTAAACCTTAAAAAAAAGAGGGGATTTTGTTTTTCTTTCTTTTCAGAAATTGCATTTGGGCCAACTGGGCCATCATTTTTAAATCTTGACTTTTTTACATTTTTCTCTCCTTTTCTAGATCTCTTTGGGCTTGGACCCTTTTTCTTTTGTAAATCCAGGTTTTTTTATTTTATTTGATTGGGTCAACAGAGTTTTGGGCCCAATAATATTTTCTATCATGTTTTTAAGAAAAAAAAACTAAAAAGTTCTTGGTTGGGCCAGCTGCGTTTCCAACCCAGTGCATTCTTTTTTCTGTTAAGCCTATTTCAAACCATTTCTTAAAAAAAATTTTTTTTTCCTCTGTTGGGCCATTTAGGTTGCTGGCCCAGTACATTTCGGACCCTTTCTAAAAAAAAAACATTTTCTTCATTCTTTTTTTACTTTATCCACCCATCAGATCATTTTCCCCCTTTCTTTTTTTTTTAAAAAAAACTTAAAAAATAAAAAGACTGTGAAATGGGTAACGTGCAAGGTAAGAATTCGAAAATTCAGAAGCAGGTAGGCGCTGCAGGTTGCAAGTTGCAACCTTGAGCAGCTCAATTCATCATCATATGGGCGGTGGGATTAATTTTTTTCAGCTATAAATAGTTTGATTCAAAGCTGATGGGTTTCCGCTTCTTGGACCTCTCTACACACACGAGCAAAAAAAACCAAATAGTGCAAACCGAAAAAAGACTTGAGTGAGAAATAGGGAGAACCACAACAGTGAAGCTGAAATAGCTCGAGGGGAGGATTTGCAACTGTAAAGGATCAGAAACTGTAAAGCAAATAGCAAAGTCACAGATTAGTATCAGTTTCTATTTGCTGTGTTTTTAATATGTTTTCAGTTCCTACCTTTTCTATGTGCAGTCCGAATATGCTTTGTGCGTGTAATAATCAAATCAGATCAAATCACAGTCTATAATACAATCCAATATGCACAGTTTTTTTTAAGGCATAAATAAACAGAAGAAAAGAAGGGTTTGGATCCTCTTCCCTTAGGTCTATCACGGCCTTCCATCCCTTTTCCAGCAGCCATGGCCTCCCTGTGAGACCCCCTCTCACTGTTACTCTTCAGAGTCTGTAAAAAAGAAAAATCGAAGCCAACAATCAAAACAGTGGCACAAAAAACAGCAACAGTTTTTCAGTAAAATCAATAAAAATTATTTTTATCAGTAGCAAAAGAAGTGGCAGAGAAAGAGGGAACATAGGCTAGAAAAATAAATCAGAGAAAAAGGTACCCTCTTTTCTCGGCGGCCAACCGGCCGCCGCCGTGCCTCCGCCGTCACCATGCGCGGCTTCTCTGCCGCAGCTCCGCCACTGCCAATACCACCGCCGCCTTCCTCCTTCCCGCGGTTGTTCCTCCGCCGCTACTGTTTGCATGCGGCCTTGTCCCTGCGGCCATCACCCTCTGTCGCCGCCGCGAGCCTCCGCTCGCCTTTCCCTGTGTCGCCGTTGCACGGCCGCAGCCGTCTCCATCGTACTCTTCCCGCGGCCACCGCCGCGCGCAGCGCCACCACCCGCCGTACAGAACGGGCGTGAACCTCCGCTGTTCGAAACGGCCGCGAGCCACCGCTCGCTCTCCTCCCTCGCGTCGCCGCTGTGCGACCTTTCTCCGCTGCTCCATGCAGCCGCCGTGCACTCCCGTCCCGCGGTCGTCCTCATCGAGCCGCCGGCGGCCGCGACTGCATCCTCCTTGGCCATGCAAAGGGGGCGGCCGCCCCTTCCCCTTTACCCACGTTTCCCCAAAACCAAACCCTAAGGGGAACCATGTGAGAGAAGAGATTAGAGAGTGAGTGAGTTGATGAGGAAAGGGACGGTTGAGGGAAAAAGAGATGGTGAGGGTTTGAGAAGTTTGAGAGGATGAGATGGGGGACAGAGAGAGTGAGTGAATGAGAAAAAAGGAGTGAGAGGAAGAGAGTCTGAGAAGGTGAAAGGGTTTGAGAAGTTTGAGAGGGTGAGATTGAGTGAGTGGGTGAGATTGAATGAGAAGCTTCTAGCTTCTCTAAAAGTGAACTGTCCCACTCCCCCCCCTTTTTTTTTCTTTTTCCTCCTTTTCTTTTATTTTGTGTTATGTTTTCTTTTTTAAAAAATCGGGTACCAAGGCTGGGCTTCTCGCCCAGCCCAGTCCATTAAAAATAATAAAAATAAAAAAAAACAAAAATAAAAAAGAAAAGATAATAATAAATAATGGTAGAATTTAATTAGTAAATAAATAGTAATTAGGATTTTTTATGTTATCTCTATTGTGTGTGGGGCCAATGATGCAATCTGAGGCCCAATTTTATTTCGTTGTGTGTAATTTTGTTAATTTTTTGTGTATTATTCATCTCATTTTCTTTTGACCCACCATCTTGTATTTATTTGTAAATATTTATTTTTTTTATTTGGTCTGCTTTAAATAATTATGAATATTTGTCTGCCGTGAATTTTAGCCGCTGTTGTAAATAGTACTCGTTTATGACTTAGGACACGTGTAAATGCGGTTAGTTTAATTTACTCTTTTTTAACAAAATAAAAATAAAATAATAATTTTTTCTAAAAAATAACCGATCACGTTAATGGAATAGCATTTCTATCCTTTAACGTATTTTTTTTTAAGAAAAGCAAAGTAATTGAGTATAGTCATTTACTAGCTCAATAAATGCGCTTAATCTCAAATCTCTTCCAAAAATAATAATTTCTTTTCAAAAATTACGTTAATTGAATAGCATTTCTATCAATAACCTAAAAAAGAAAAATATTGAGTATAGTCATTTACTAGCTTAATAACGCGCTTAATCTCAAATCTCGTTCGAAAATAATTTTCTAAAAAATTTTACGTTAATTGAATAGCATTTCTATCAATAACGTAAAAAGGGAAATATTGAGTATAGTCATTTACTAGCTCAATAATGCGTGAAATTTCAAATTCATTTTCAAAAAAATGATTCTTTTCAAAAATTACGTTAATTGAATAACATTTCTATAAATAACGTAAAAAAGGAAAAATATTGAGTATAGCCATTTGCTAACTCAATAATGCGGAATTTTAAATCTTTTTCTCAAAAATGTTTTTCTCCTCAAAATAAATGACGTTTATTGAATAGCATTTCTATCAATAATTCCGTCTAAACAATCTCAAAGGTTCGTTGTATAGCCATTTGCTAGCATCAACTTTGCTAAAAATAATTTTTTTTTTTGAATTAAAAGCATTCCCAAAAATAATTTCCTCATTTCTTTTATTTTCAAAAATTAAAATCGATTTCTCAAAAAAAAAACAACAAAATCAATCTTTTTTTTTACAACACGTTTTCAGAACTACGTAGCTTTGATTTCTCCATTGCACCTGGGGATACGTAGGAGCGGGAATCGGACCCGTCAAGCTAAAATAAACAAAAAATGTTTTTTCCTCTTTTAATCCAAATTCAATTCTTTTTAACTTAGGTTATTTATTTAAAAAAATACAAAAAAATAAATAAAAAAAAACAAAAATAATTTTCATTTTCATAAAAAAGGGGGTAAAACGAATATTTTCAAAGTTAACAAGTTTTGCACAATTAATTAGAGGTAACCGTTTTTTTAAACGGATGTTGTAGGGTGCTAATACCTTCCCTACACATAAATGACTCCCGAACCCAAATCTGGTTTCGAAGACCATTTTTCTTTTAAAGGGTTTTTCCAAATGTTTTCCCTTAAAATAAACTTTGGTGGCGACTCCATTGAAACTCAATTTTTCCAATATGTTTCGCCGACCCGTCGTGACCTCGGTTTCGACAGCTGGCGACTCCACTGGGGAAGTTTGAGAGTCGAGCCTGTCATAATTAATTGTGCAAAATTTTCAACTTTTATACTCATTTTACCCCTTTTGTTTTGTTTTGTTTCGTTTTGTTTCATATATATTGTTGTAAATAATTTTCTTCTTTTATGTAAATATCCTTTTGTATTATATTCTGCTTCAACACTAGGGTAGGAGATTGTATTCTTGTATATATTTGTGCTGTTTGGTTTGTTTTGCAGATGGGGAGGGAAGGAAAAGGTTTGTGTGCCCCTACACCCACCACACCATCACCAACCTCACATATTTTTTGGCTCTATACCCGAGCCTATGCGCGCTGAGGAGTAGAAGGTATTTCAACAAATCGCCATTGAGGGGCTTAATGCTCACGTGGTTTTTGTTGATTCGCCACTCAGATTGTCACCAGTTTTACAAATTAATCACAATCCAGATGGTCCCATGCCTCCTTGTGGTAAATCTGTGAAACTGGGTCCTTGTCTATTAGATAAAGGGCAATCTGGGATCCATCATCCGTGAGAGTTTAGTCCCAACTTAGAAAACAGTGCACAAAAGTTGCCCAAGCAAGCCACCAAATTTAGGACCTTAACCTTAGGCATCCCTAATGACATAGGATTTACCTAAGTTAGGACACATGGGGGCAGGTATCTTCCTTCTCTTTCCATTCATATTTACTGTGACATTTAGTAATAAGGCATGTATATATGTACATAACATTTCATTCCATTCATATTTATCGTGACATTTTTTCTTTTTTTTTTTTCTTTCTCTTTTTCTTTTTTCCTTTTTCTAGAAAAGAAACGATAAATATAAGGAGGAATTTTCATCCCATTCATTCTTTCATGCATCATCTCATGTACATCATAAATATAAAAAATGAAAAAAAGCATTGCATGTTCATTCATAGTTCTGCATGTGATAGGTTGCATTTGTCCATATTTGTCATTCTCACTTTTTCCTTTTTCCCGTTTCCTTTTAGATTCTCGGAATGGAAAGACTTGATAGCAATCAATACCAAGGGATGGTAGAAGATCAAGACAACACTAGCAATGCACCCAAGGCAAAGAAGAGCATCAGGATCACCACAACAGACAGCAACTTAGAGAGATTGGTTGAGATCACTAAGTCAATGAGCAAGGAAATAAGGAGAGATTTTGACAAGATGTATGGGCGGATATTGGACTTATTGGATATCTCTGTGAAGACACCAGTAATAAGCGCCTTAGCACAGTTTTGGAGTTCCGATCTTCACTGCTTTGAGTTGCCAAATCTTGACCTAGTGCCGACCATAGAAGAGTATACGAGGATGACAAGGTTGCCCATCGATGATAATGTCGGAGTGTATTCCTACAGGGGACGATATGTTGATGAGAGGAAAATTGCCAAACTTATCGGCTTTCACCCCGACCAGTTGAACTTGAAAAGAGGGGGCAATACAGGGGTTGAGAAAATCATTCCTAGAAGATCATCTGGAGGCGCTAGCTGGGCGTGGAAGTTGGCATTACTTTAACAAGACCCTGGCATTGACCATTTATGGATTGGTACTTTTCCCTTTCGCGCCAAATATGGTGGATCATGCAGCCATGGATGTGTTTGCACAGTATGAGACTCAGGGATTGAATCCCGTTCCAGCCATCTTAGCTGATACTCTCCTAACACTGGAAGTTTGTCAAAAAAAGAATGGAGGCACTCTGAAATGTTGTACACACCTGCTTTATGTATGGATTATCACACATATGTATGCATGTGAGCTTCGCACTCTCTTTCCTGATCCTTTGAGGGATTTTGGCCGCATCAAAGTAAAGAGGCAAGAGGCAAGGGAATGGAAGAAAGAGCTTGCAGACATCCAGGATAATAAGATTGCGTGGACATGTCCGTGGTATTCCCCTTATGAGTTTATATTCAGCTGCGGTGATTTTGCAAATGTGCCGTTGATGGGCCCGAGAGGTTGTGTAGCTTATACCCCATCCATTGCTCTCAGACAGCTCAAGCGGACCCAAGTCAAACCCGTTGAAGAGCAGTTGGGAGGTATCTATTTTCAGTATGATGTAGCTGATACAAGTCAGTTACTAGTCAGGGTCAGAGCCGCATGGAGGAATGTCCAAAGGAAAGGAGATGACGAACTAGGGAAACCACGAGTATCTGCCTCACAAGAATACAATGAGTGGCGAAAGGCGAGAGGAGTCCCAGAATATGTCCTAAGAGAAGCCCCACACGCTGAAGGTTCATCCCGATCATCTGATGAAACCCTAAAAGCCATGGCATCTGAACTGGAAAGAGCAAGAGCACAGATAAAACAGTTAGAGGAGTAGAAGAAGCCGCTGAATGGGAAATTGATGCCCTGAAGAGACAATGCAAGAAAAAGGATGAACAAATAGAGCGTTTGAAGATCTAGGGTGAAGGTGCATATCCAAGTCAAGCTAGGAAAGGAAGAAATGGAAGGGGAAAGGAGTGGAACGAACTGAGGAAGAAAAGATGCAAGATAGAATAGAAGCACTAGAAAAAGAGAATGCAGAGATTCTAGAAGGAAAGTTGGCATTGGAAGCAGAAAATCAGACGCAGGGAGAACATCTGAAGAAGTTACTAGCAGAATTGGCAGACGCCCGTAATGATACTAAAAACTGGTGGGGCTTGGCTAAGAATTACCATGAGAAGAATGAAGAATTGAGTCAGAAAGTTATCAAACGGAAGCTTAAAGCTAAAAGAAAAAAGCAAGAGGCAGATGAGGCAATAGAAGGATGGAGGCTCAGGACCAACGTTCAGCGGGACAAAAAGAAAGAGTGGATGAAACGATGCGATGACATGGCTGATTGCGTCAACTATCATAGTATAGAGCTAGCAAGGCGACTTGGTGAAGCAGAAGATGAGATCGACAGGAACCCTGAGATACAGTTGCCACCAAAGACTGCTAGGTTCATGAGATATTGCCAAGACTTAGCTAGGAGTTTTGGGAGGGAGCCAAAATGCTTGATGTAATCTTGTTTCCTATGTGAACCTTGTTAGATCAAACATTGTACTTACCTTTTGGTGTGAAACGACGTTTTGCTTCTATGATTTATCTTTGCTCATTGACTTTGATCTAAGGCATTAACGTTTGAGGAACAAATTCTCCTTTGCTTAATTACCAACCATTTTTCCTTAACTGAGATACGGGATGTCTGCTATAGAAATAATTGCATGGCTAGTGTTGAGGTGTCATTTATAGAGGAGCGAATAACTCCCTAAAGATGATCACTAACCATATCTAATCTAAGAGGAAACATCCCTCTAGCATTAGAATATGGGGAACGTCCCTTGGTTATTGAGCGTTTGACAGGATTTTCCATAACCGGTAATAAATTCTTGAACTGTTCTTTTCCTTTTGCTTACAAAGTGTTTTAACAGGAAAAATAACTAATCAAGCAAAAAAGCAAAACCGACGACACCCTTATAGGACCCGTGCTCAGTCAAGAATCATGGAAGAACTGGAACAGAACCAACAAGAATTGAGGGGAGATGTCACTCTAATGAAGGAACAACTGGCCAAGATCTTTGAGTTACTACAAAAGAAGGAAGCAGATGGGAATGCCTCGGCAGCAAACCAAGAACAGTCCGCCACACCTGATCATCCACCTGGGTTCACTCCAACTCCTCCACCATCCCATGGTGTAAGTCCTCAAGGAGGAATGATACCAGTGATGATGTACCACCACCAAGCACAAGCGCCTCAAGGAATCCAATGGCCCCTTTATGGCCTGCCACCTGGTTATGTCCCACCCGTGCTTACCAACCCTCCGGATAATCACGCACCGGCAACCAACCCTGATCCTCAAAGCCAAATGCCTCAAGGAGTCCAATGGCCCACTTATGGCCTCCCACCGGGTTATACCCCACCTCAACTCACCAATCCCCAAGACAACAGCACGACCGCGGCCAACACTGACCCTCAAAACCAAGCACAACAATTGGATCCGGGTCAAACCACTAATGAAACCTCAGCACCACCACCACCATTCCCCACCTTCATGCCTTATCCCTTTTTACCAACCACTAACACCCCTTCAAGCACTTTTCAACCACCAAACTTCAACCTGGATTCCCAAGGGAAACCAATTATCCCACAACCTGTCCCTCTGCTCGTGTCAACCACCCAACCCAAGGATACGGTAGTAAATGACCCCCATTCGAAGGAGAAACTACAGATCCTAGAAGACCGTCTGCGTGCATAGAAGGTGCAGGGTATTATGGCTTGGGAAGTGCCTCTGAGTTATGTCTAGTGCCAGACGTAGTGATCCCTCCGAAATTTAAAGCACCGAAATTTGAGAAATACAAGGGGGGTGACATGCCCAAAAAGCCATTTGACAATGTACTGTAGAAAAATGGCCTCTTATGCCCATGATGACAAGTTATTGATTCATGTCTTCCAAGATAGCTTAGCAGGGGCAGCTCTAAGCTGGTATATGCACTTAGAGCGAACCCACATCCGCACTTGGAAGGATCTTGCCGACGCCTTTCTAAAGCAGTATAAGTACAATCTTGATATGGCTCCTGATAGGATGCAGTTACAAATATGGTGAAGAAGGATACAGAAACCTTCAAAGAATATGCTCAGCGTTGGAGGGAAACGCTGCACAAGTAGAACTGCCTCTATCAGAAAGAGAAATGACCGTGATGTTCATTGATACACTCCAATCACCCTTTTATGACAGGATGATTGGAAGTGTATCATCGAATTTTTCGGATATTGTTGTGATTGGAGAAAGAGTTGAGGCAGGAGTGAGAAATGGGAAGATTACGAGGAGTGTAACGGAAGTTTCTAATGTAAGAAGGCCTCAACCAGGGGTAGGTAAGAAAAAAGAGGGAGAAACGCACGCGGTGACGTTTGAGCATAATAACACCTTCCAGACAAGACCGGGTTACGCCCCAACTCACTTCCAGCCAAATTTTCAACCCCCTTACATGCCTTACCCTTACGTAGCTGCAACCTCACACCTGCCATATCCCCAAGCCTTTCCACCAACGCCATACCGTCCGCCACCTCCCACCTGGCCACGAGCACCTCCCCCCATGCCTCATCAATCTAGTCAACCATGGTCCCTAAACCCTAATCCTAATCAAAGACAACCATCAAATAACCAAGAAAGGAAACCAATTCAATTTGACCCAATCCCGATGTCCTACACTGATCTCCTACCACACCTCATCCGTAACTCCCTGGTAGCCCCGGCCCCCATGAAACCAGTTGAGCCTCCTTACCCAAAGGGATATGATCCCAATGCTAAGTGTGACTATCACGCAGGAGCTGTAGGGCATTCTATAGAAAATTGTAGAGCCTTGAAGTTTAAAGTGCAAGACTTGCTTAATGCTAAGTGGTTGAACTTCAAGGAAGACAGCCCTAATGTCGGAAACAATCCATTGCCTGGCCATGGGGCTTCTGGATCTGGAGTCAATATGCTAGAGGATTTTTCAGGACATGTTCTTGTGCGGGATGTGACGGATATCAAAACCCCAATGGAGTTGATTTTTGAGGAACTTTGCAAAATTGGGGCAATCGAGAAGAAAAGGGATAGTAGGAAAGGGGCGATGTGTGCTATCCATCCAGATGCTGAGCATTCGATTGAGAAGTGTGAGAAATTCAGAGAAGTCCTCCAAAGCCTGATAGATTCGCAACTAGTGCAAATAAGTTGCATAAGGGATGAAGGGGGAGTTAACGTGGTCCAAGAGTCAAAAATGCCCAAACCCAAGCGTTTCCTAAGGTGCCTACGCCTTTGACGCTTCATGGCGCTCATAACATGCAAGCATCGACCTGCTGTAGACCAAGACCAATCACTATCCAAGTCCCGTCACCATTTCCGTACAAAACTCGAAGGCGGTCCCCTGGAAGTACGATGTGCAAGTAGGGTTTGTGAATGTTCAGGGAAACCAAGTGAATCCCTCAATTGGCCCTGGAGCCCCTGCTGTCACCAACATCTCAGTGTTGGAGGAATGACTCGGAGTGGGCGTATTTATATCCCAAAGGAACTCCAGGAGGTTAAAGACAAAGAAATGGGGAAAGAAAAAGAAAAAGAAGGAGTAATGAAAAAGGAAGAACGTAAGAAAGTGGTGACCGATGAAGAGGCCAGCGAATTTTTGAAATTCGTAAAGTAGAGCGAGTATAAGGTGGTCGACCAATTAAATCAAACTCCCGCCAAGATATTTGTTCTGTCTCTGCTATTGAGCTCAGAACCCCACAGGAAAGCCTTGTTGAAAACTCTAAATGAAGCACATGTTTCCCATGACATCACGGTGGATAAGTTTGATGGTATTGTTGGTAGCATCACCGCCATTAATCATCTCACTTTCACTGAGGACGAGATTCCGTCTGAAGGATTGGGTCACAACAAGGCATTACACATCTCGGTCAAGTGCCACGACCATATAATGGCAAGGGTTTTGGTTGACAATGGATCATCATTGAATGTCATGCCAAAGTCAACACTATCAAAGTTGCCTTATGACGGGACCCACATGAGGCCAAGTTCCATGATAGTAAGAGCATTTGATGGGACATGGAGAGAGGTTATTGGGGAGATCGAACTCCCAATCCAAATTGGACCCATCACTTTTGAAGTACTCTTCCAGGTAATGGATATCATGCCAGCCTACAGTTGTCTCCTCGGACGCCCATGGATTCACACCACAGGAGCTGTGCCCTCCACTCTACACCAGAAAGTCAAGTTCATTGTTGATAACAAGTTGATAATAATCTCAGGCGAGGAGGACATGTTGGTTAGTAAACCAGCGTCAACCCCTTATGTTGAAGCAGCGGAAGAAGCTCTGGAAACTGCTTTTCAGACCTTCGAGATAGCCAATACCTCTTATACAAAGGAAGGAGCCCCCATTGTGGGCCTTCATTTGTCAAAGGCATCCATGATGATGGCTAAGGCCATGTTAGAGAAAGGTTATCTACATGGACAAGGACTGGGAAAGACCATGAAAGGCATGGTGGACGTGTTGCGCCTTTGTGAGAATAAAGACAAGTTTGGGTTGGGATACAAAGCCACACCGACAGATAGGAGGAGGGTGGCTGAAGAGAAAAAAAAAAAAGAGGTTGGCTCGACTAGAGAATCGAGAGCCTGTTACACGAGGTATTCCCATCTGCGACATCCGCCAAAGCTTCAGGAGCGCTGGATTCATGTTTGACGATCAAGTTGTTGTAATCGAAGAAGAGGATACCCCTGCTAGAATTCATGATGCAGGAAGCCTGGTTTATCCTTGTGCACCAGATACTAAGCTCAACAATTGGAAGATCATTGAGTTCCCTGTGGTTTTAAGCTCTGTTTTGAAGTAATTCTGTAATGCTAAGTCCTATCGCTTTGCCCAGGGCTTTAGGATCACTTTCTTTTTGGAAAATGGGTGAACTTGTCTTATTTTCAGTATTTTGATAATCAATGAAACATGTGTGGAATTTGCAAATCACTTTTTTGTCTTGACTTCCCTTACACCTTCTTTTTCTCCCCTCGTTTCCTTCACTTCCATTTCCTCCCTTACTTCATAATAATCCTTGTTTACCGTAAAAATGCAGATCTGAGAATGAATCACTTGAAAATGACAGTGCTAAAGTCTCATCTCATAATTTTGAATGCCTTGTTCATTACGCCGATGAGGGTGACGAAGATGATTTGGAACCTTCTCCTGAGCTGTTGAAAATGGTGGAACGAGAGGCCAGAATAATTCAGCCTCATGAAGAACCGACTGAAGTCATTAATGTGGGAGCTGAAGAAGAAGAAAAGGGGATCAAAATTGGCACTGTCATGAGCAGTGTCGAGCGTGAAAAGCTAATTGCTCTCCTTCATGAGTACAGTGACGTCTTTGCATGGTCATACCAAGACATGCCAGGGTTGGATCCCGGTATAGTAGAGCACAAATTACCTTTGAAGCCTGAATGTCCTCCCGTTAAGCAGAAGTTGAGAAGGATGAGACCTGATATGTCGCTGAAAATAAGGGAGGAAGTCAAGAAACAATTCGATGCTGGTTTCCTAGCTGTAGCAAAATACCCTGAGTGGGTGGCCAATATTGTTCCAGTCCCTAAGAAAGACGGGAAGGTTCGGATGTGTGTTGATTATAGGGACCTAAACAGGGCTAGCCCCAAAGACGACTTCCCGTTGCCGCATATTGATGTTTTGGTGGACAATACTGCTCAATATTCATTCTTTTCTTTCATGGACGGCTTTTCAGGGTATAACCAAATCAAAATGGCTCCAGAAGACATGGAAAAGACCACGTTCATCACGCCTTGGGGCACATTCTGTTATAAAGTTATGTCCTTTGGCTTGAAAAACGCCGGGGCAACTTACCAAAGGGCGATGGTGGCTCTATTTCATGACATGATGCATAAGGAGGTGGAGGTTTACGTGGATGATATGATTGCAAAATCGAAAACGGAAGAAGAGCATGTTGTCAATTTGCGCAAGCTTTTTGAGCGCTTGAGGAAGTTTCAGCTGAGGTTAAATCCAGCTAAATGCACCTTTGGGGTAAAGTCCGGTAAACTATTGGGATTTATGGTTAGTCAAAAGGGGATAGAAGTGGATCCTGACAAAGTGCGGGCCATTCTTGAAATGCCAGCTCCCTGCACTGAAAAAGAAGTTTGTGGGTTCTTGGGGAGGTTGAATTACATTGCTCGCTTCATATCTCAACTAACTGCGACTTGTGAGCCAATTTTCAAGTTATTACGAAAGAACCGACCGGTGGAGTGGAATGAGGATTTCCAAAAGGCGTTTGAAAAAATCAAGCAGTATCTGCAAAGTCCTCCGATCTTAGTGCCTCCGATTCCAGGAAGACCCCTCATTATGTACTTAACGGTGCTTGATGAATCCATGGGATGTGTGCTGGGGCAACATGACAAATCGGAAAGGAAGGAGCACGCCATCTATTACTTGAGCAAGAAATTTACTAACTACGAGGCCAGGTATTCAATGTTAGAACGGACGTGTTGTGCGTTAGCGTGGGCTGCCCGACGTTTGAGGCAATACATGTTGTGTCACACGACCTGGTTAGTGGCCAAAATGGATCCAATTAAATACATTTTGAGAAGCCCGCTCTCACGGGAAGAATTGCTCGATGGCAAGTGATGTTGTCAGAATATGACATTATGTACGTCACTCAGAAAGCTATAAAAGGGAGTGCCTTAGCAGATTATTTGGCCCATCAACCCCTGAATGATTACCAGTCAATGCAGTGTGAATTCCCAGATGAGGACGTAATGGCATTATTCGAAGAAGAAGACTCCTTGGAGGAAGAAAGGTGGACATTGTTGTTTGATGGAGCGTCCAATGCACTGGGGCATGGAATTGGAGCCATTTTGATATCCCCGAAGGATCATTTCATTCCAATCACGGCCCCATTGTGTTTTGATTGCACAAACAACATAGCAGAATATGAAGCGTGTGCCATGGGAATCCAAACGGCTATAGAATCTAAAGTGAAGGCCCTTAAGGTGTATGGAGACTCAGCTTTGGTCATTCATCAGTTGAAAGGAGAATGAGAGACTCGAGATTCGAAGTTGATCCCTTATCAGGATTATATAAGGGGGCTGATCAAACAGTTCGATAAGATCACTTTCCACCATGTCCCTCGCGATGAAAACCAGTTGGCTGACGCCTTAGCCACCCTTTCCTCAATGCTCAAAATAAGTCAGGATCGGGACATGCCACTCATAAAGGTTGAAACTCGAGATCAACCTGCGTATTGTCAAATGATAGAAGAAGAATCGGATGGGAAACCATGGTATCATGACATCAAGCAGTATTTAGAAAAAAGGAGTATCCTCCAGGCGCATCGGAAAACGACAAGAGATCCTTAAGGAGATTGGCAATGAGTTTCTTCTTAAATAGGGAGGTGCTTTGCAAAAGGAATTTCGATGCGGTGCTTCTTCGATGTGTAGATGCGACAGAGGCCAAGAAAATCATCCAAGATATTCATGAAGGTTCTTTTGGAACTCACGCAAATGGGCATGCCATGGCGCGGAAGATTCTAAGGGCAGGATATTACTGGTTGACCATGAAAACTGATTGTTTTAATTATGTAAAGAAATGTCACAAGTGCCAAACGTATGCAGACAACATCAATGCACCTCCGAAGTCTTTGAATGTCTTGACATCACCATGGCCATTTTCAATGTGGGGAATAGATGTTATAGGGGCAATTGAGCCTAAGGCATCCAACGGGCATCGCTTCATTCTTGTTGCCATCGATTATTTCACAAAATGGGTTGAGGCCGCCTCCTATGCCAACGTGACAAGAAACGTTGTGATCAGGTTCATCAAGAGGGAGCTGATCTGTCGCTACGGCCTGCCAAATAAAATCATCACCGATAACGCCACCAACCTGAACAACAAAATGATGAGAGAACTGTGTGCAGATTTCAAGATCCAGCATCATAATTCCTCCCCTTATCGCCCCAAGATGAACGGGGCAGTCGAAGCGGCAAACAAGAACATTAAGAAGATCATTCAGAAAATGGTGGTGACATACAAAGATTGGCATGAAATGCTTCCTTTTGCCCTGCACGGTTACCGGACGTCTATTCGCACTTCAACTGGGGCAACTCCCTATTCCCTGGTGTATGGAATGGAAGCAGTACTACCTATTGAGATAGAAATCCCCTCGTTAAGAGTACTGATGGAGGCGAAACTAGAGGAAACTGAATAGGTCCAAGCTAGATATGATCAGCTGAACCTCATTGATGGGAAGAGATTGACCGCACTCTGCCACTGGCAACTGTACCAAAAAAGAATGAAAAGGGCTTATGAGAAGAAAGTACGTCCCCGGGAATTTCAAGAAGGAGACCTAGTATTGAAAAAAGTTTCACCTATCCAGAAGGATCTCCGGGGCAAGTGGGCCCCAAATTACGAGGGACCGTACGTGGTAAAGAAGGCTTTTTCTGGAGGGGCACTGATTTTAACCAACATGGATGGCGAAGACCTCCCACTAACGGTGAATTCTGACACCGTCAAGAAATATTATGCCTAAAAAATAGAAAAATAGAAGAAAAAGAATAAAAAGGAAATACATGCTCGCTAAGTTGAAAACCCGAAAGGGCGGCTTAGGCAAAAATTAGAGCGACCCGATAAGTTGAAAACCCGAAAGGGAGGCTTAGGCAAAAATTAGGGTCAAAACTAAAAAACAACAAAAAGAGAAGAAAAAGAATAAAAAGGAAATACATGCTCGCTAAGTTGAAAACCCGAAAGGGCGGCTTAGGCAAAAATTAGGGCGACCCGATAGGTTGAAAACTCGAAAGGGCAGCCTATGCAAAAGTTAGGGTCCAAATAAAAGAAAAAGGACAGAAAAGCGATAACACAACTCGCTATGTAAAGAGCAGCTGAAGCAAAAGTCATGGCAGCCCATCAAAAGTCGGTCAGAATTGCTTGGGTATCTCGGAGTGTGGGGGGATAAAGCGATCCTGTCTCCTCGAAGGCTAATTGAAGAACATTCAAAATTATGATGTGAGGTTATGGCACCGTGCATCTTCCGCAAAATCATTGAAAGATCTGCTAAGTTCTTGCTCCTCTTACTGTCTTTGGTAACCTAAGTGTTCTATATATTGCCTTTCTTTTTATTCACTCCTGTACAAATTGTTTCCTTTCTAATAATAAAGATCATTTTGCCTTATCCATACCCCTTTTGAAAGTCCAAAAGAGTGTTTCATTGAAAATCAAAATGCTGCCAATGGAACAAGTGTCAAATTCAAAAGCGTTAAAGAATGGCTTCAGTAAAACATAAGTCGGAAAGAGTTTAATGAAATCACAGGGGATTTGATGGTTTGTGAATGCGTATGAGAAAATAACTAGGTGACTGCGTAAGAAGTGCATATGGATAAGCAACTCAGCCTGGTTAAGCGTGGGACCAGACCCCCGGCCAGTAGAAAAGATGCTCAATTCTAGTTGGATCTTTATTCCGGTTCATCCTTAAAATCCAAGAGCAACGTCCTTAAGGGTTGTCGATTTCAAAAAAGGAAGGAAAAGAACGATCTTCGCAGTAATAGGACTGAACAGACTCTCTTGTAGTACTCATTTGTTAAAACAACCTTAAATGTCTAGCACCATAGCATCTCACACTATGCTCATCATGCATTCATTTACACATCATGCATCATCATTTTACTAACGCTTTGTACAGGTATTTTTCACCTTTATGTTCTCACAAAGTCTGGTCTCGGTCCAGCATCTTTAGAATTTTGTTTAAGCCTAGCACATGCCTGGCATCCTTTCCGTTTCCGCAAAGTCTGGTCCCGGTCCAGCATCTTTAAGAATTTTGTTTAAGCCTAGTACATGCCTGGCATCCTTTCCGTTTCACAAAGTCTGGTCCCGGTCTAGCATTTTTTAAAAATTCCTGTTTAAGCCCAGCATCGGCCTGGCACCCCTTTTTACTCTTCTGTTTCAAAGTCCGGAATCAGCCCGACAACCTTTTTGTCTTTCTTGTTTCAAAGCCCAACATCGGCCTGACACCCCTTTTACTCACCCGCTTCAAAGCCCGGAATCGGCCCGACACTCAATTCATTCCAGAGCCCAGAAGCAGCCTGGCATCCTTTGCGTTACTGCAATACCTTTTTACTGTTTCTATAAAGCCTAGCCTTCAACTGGCACTTGTAAATCCCAGTTCACGTCGTGTTCTGTAATTCATGTCATTCTCTCTCTCTCTCTCTTTCATTCATTTCTTCCGAACGAAATAAGTGCTTTTGTCTTTACTTAATTTTTAGTTTTAGAATATGGAAGCCTAAGCTATTCATATTCTATAGTAAAAATATAAGTAAAGAGGGGCAGCAGTCAGCACCCAATTTCGTCCGGAAGTTCTATTTCACTTTTTCTATCTCTTATTTCCATGCACGTATATATTTATGGTATTTAATTATTTCTTCTTTACCTTATTAAAAATCTAAAAATAAAAATGGAAATGGATTAATTAATTAGTTAATTAATTAATTGTTGGATAATTAATTAATTAAATGATTGATTAAACCTTAAAAAAAAGAGGGGATTTTGTTTTTCTTTCTTTTCAGAAATTGCATTTGGGCCAACTGGGCCATCATTTTAAATCTTGACTTTTTTACATTTTTCTCTCCTTTTTCTAGATCTCTTTGGGCTTGGACCCTTTTTCTTTTGTAAATCCAGGTTTTTTTATTTTATTTGATTGGGTCAACAGAGTTTTGGGCCCAATAATATTTTCTTTCATGTTTTTAAGAAAAAAAACTAAAAAGTTCTTGGTTGGGCCAGCTGCGTTTCCAACCCAGTGCATTCTTTTTTCTGTTAAGCCTATTTCAAACCATTTCTTAAAAAAAAAATTTTTTCCTCTGTTGGGCCATTTAGGTTGCTGGCCCAGTACATTTCGGACCCTTTCTAAAAAA
The DNA here is from genome assembly GCA_026901365.1 of Sesbania bispinosa. Lineage (NCBI taxonomy): Eukaryota > Viridiplantae > Streptophyta > Magnoliopsida > Fabales > Fabaceae > Sesbania > Sesbania bispinosa. The sequence continues at coordinate 2,148,392 of QLOH01000053.1, forward strand.
AAAAAACTTTTTCTTCATTCTTTTTTTACTTTATCCACCCATCAGATCATTTTCCCCCTTTCTCTTTTTTAAAAAAAAAAACTTAAAAAATAAAAAGACTGTGAAATGGGTAACGTGCAAGGTAAAATTCGAAAATTCAGAAGCAGGTAGGCGCTGCAGGTTGCAAGTTGCAACCTTGAGCAGCTCAATTCATCATCATATGGGCGGTGGGATTAATTTTTTTCAGCTATAAATAGTTTGATTCAAAGCTGATGGGTTTCCGCTTCTTGGACCTCTCTACACACACGAGCAAAAAAAACCAAATAGTGCAAACAGAAAAAGATTTGAGTGAGAAATAGGGAGAACCACAGCAGTGAAGCTGAAATAGCCCGAGGGGAGGATTTGCAATTGTAAAGGATCAGAAACTGTAAAGCAAATAGCAAAGTCACAGATTGGTATCAGTTTCTATTTGTTGTGTTTTTAATATGTTTTCAGTTCCTACCTTTTCTATGTGCAGTCCGAATATGCTTTGTGCGTGTAATAATCAAATCAGATCAAATCACAGTCTATAATACAATCCAATATGCACAGTTTTTTTTAAGGCATAAATAAATAGAAGAAAAGAAGGGTCTGGATCCTCTTCCCTTAGGTCTATCACGGCCTTCCATCCCTTTTCCAGCAGCCATGGCCTCCCTGTGAGACCCCCTCTCACTGTTACTCTTCAGAGTCTGTAAAAAAGAAAAATCGAAGCCAACAATCAAAACAGTGGCACAAAAAACAACAACAGTTTTTCAGTAAAATCAATAAAAATTATTTTTATCAGTAGCAAAAGAAGTGGCAGAGAAAGAGGGAACATAGGCTAGAAAAATAAATCAGAGAAAAAGGTACCCTCTTTTCTCGGCGGCCAACCGGCCGCCGCCGTGCCTCCGCCGTCACCATGCGCGGCTTCTCTGCCGCAGCTCCGCCTTCCTCCGCCACTGCCAATACCACCGCCGCCTTCCTCCTTCCCGCGGCTGTTCCTCCGCCGCTACTATTTGCACGCGGCCTTGTCCCTGCGGCCATCACCCTCTGTCGCCGCCGCGAGCCTCCGCTCGCCTTTCCCTGTGTCGCCGTTGCACGGCCGCATCCGTCTCCATCGTACTCTTCCCGCGGCCACCGCCGCGCGCAGCGCCACCACCGCCGTACAGAACGGGCGTGAACCTCCGCTGTTCGAAACGGCCGCGAGCCACCGCTCGCTCTCCTCCCTCGCGCCGCCGCTGTGCGACCTTCTCCGCTGCTCCATGCAGCCGTCGTCCACTCCCGTCCCGCGGTCGTCCTCATCGAGCCGCCGGCGGCCGCGGCTGCATCCTCCTTGGCCATGCAAAGGGGGCGGCCGCCCCTTCCCCTTTACCCACGTTTTCCCCAAAACCAAACCCTAAGGGGAACCATGTGAGAGAAGAGATTAAGAGAGTGAGTGAGTGTATGAGGAAAGGGACGGTTTAGGAAAAGAGATGGTGAGGGTTTGAGAAGTTTGAGAGGATGAGATGGGGGGACAGAGAGAGTGAGTGAATGAGAAAAAGGGAGTGAAAGGAAGAGAGTCTGAGAAGGTGAGAGGGTTTGAGAAGTATGAGAGGGTGAGATTGAGTGAGTGGGTGAGATTGAATGAGAAGCTTCTAGCTTCTCTAAAAGTGAACCGTCCCACTTCCCCCCCCCCCCTTTTTTTTCTTTTTCCTCCTTTTCTTTTATTTTGTGTTATGTTTTCTTTTTAAAAAATCGGGTACCAAGGAGCCCAGTCCATTAAAAATAATAATAATAAAAAAAAACAAAAATAAAAAAGAAAAGATAATAATAAATAATGGTAGAATTTAATTAGTAAATAAATAGTAATTAGGATTTTTTATGTTATCTCTATTGTGTGTGGGGCCAATGATGCAATCTGAGGCCCAATTTTATTTCGTTGTGTGTAATTTTGTTAATTTTCTGTGTTATTATTCATCTCATTTTCTTTTGACCCACCACCTTGTATTTATTTGTAAATATTTATTTCTTTTATTTGGTCTGCTTTAAATAATTAGGAATATTTGTCTGCCGTGAATTTTAGCCGCTGTTGTAAATAGTACTCGTTTATGACTTAGGACACGTGTAAATGCGGTTAGTTTAATTTACTCTTTTTTAATAAAATAAAAATAAAATAATAATTTTTTCTAAAAAATAACCGATCACGTTAATGAAATAGCATTTCTATCCTTTAACGTATTTTTTTTTTAAGAAAAGCAAAGTAATTGAGTATAGTCATTTACTAGCTCAATAAATGCGCTTAATCTCAAATCTCTTCCAAAAATAATAATTTCTTTTCAAAAATTACGTTAATTGAATAGCATTTCTATCAATAACGTAAAAAAGAAAAATATTGAGTATAGTCATTTACTAGCTTAATAACGCGCTTAATCTCAAATCTCGTCCGAAAATAATTTTCTAAAAATTTTTACGTTAATTGAATAGCATTTCTATCAATAACGTAAAAAGGGAAATATTGAGTATAGTCATTTACTAGCTCAATAATGCGTGAAATTTCAAATTCATTTTCAAAAAAATGATTCTTTTCAAAAATTACGTTAATTGAATAGCATTTCTATCAATAACGTAAAAAAGGAAAAATATTGAGTATAGCCATTTGCTAACTCAATAATGCGGAATTTTAAATCTTTTTCTCAAAAATGTTTTTCTCCTCAAAATAAATGACGTTTATTGAATAGCATTTCTATCAATAATTCCGTCTAAACAATCTCAAAGGTTCGTTGTATAGCCATTTGCTAGCATCAACTTTGCTAAAAATAATTTTTTTTTTGAATTAAAAGCATTCCCAAAAACAATTTCCTCATTTCTTTTATTTTCAAAAATTAAATCGATTTCTCAAAAAAAAAAACAACAAAATCAATCTTTTTTTTTACAACACGTTTTCAGAACTATGTAGCTTTGATTTCACCATTGCACCTGGGGATACGTAGGAGCGGGAACCGGACCCATCAAGCCAAAATAAACAAAAAATGTTTTTTCCTCTTTTTAATCCAAATTCAATTCTTTTTAACTTAGGTTATTTATTTAAAAAAATACAAAAAAATAAATAAAAAAAAACAAAAATAATTTTCATTTTCATAAAAAAGGGGGTAAAACGAATATTTTCAAAGTTAACAAGTTTTGCACAATTAATTAGAGGTAACCGTTTTTTTAAACGGATGTTGTAGGGTGTTAATACCTTCCCTACACATAAATGACTCCCGAACCCAAATCTGGTTTCGAAGACCATTTTTCTTTTAAAGGGTTTTTCCAAATGTTTTCCCTTAAAATAAACTTTGGTGGCGACTCCATTGAAACTCAATTTTTCCAATATGTTTCGCCGACCCGTCGTGACCCCGGTTTCGACAATAATACAATCTATGCTAATTTCGTTGAGGATATATATCAATTTAAAGTTAAAGGGAAAATTTTTACATTACATGGTAATATCGATTTGAATTTTTATTATTAAATTCAAGTAATATTTCATAAAAGTAACTGAAAACTATTTTAATATCAATCATTAATAAAATAACATTGAATTTGGTAATTAGAAATTTAAATTACTATATTTACATATTTTGGACCACGTGAATCATGTCCACTGTAGACAAATCCTATTTACATATGATATAATTTTAATTTAATTGGAGAGTATTGAGAAAAGAAATAAATGAAAAGTTATAAATTAATACTTAAAAATAGAGAAAAAGAAAACTATATGACCAAGCATTAAAAAATTTAGAGGTAAATACGTTATTTATGCACTGATTAATACATGAAACAAATTTATGACATCATGATTCTTGTAGGAAAAAACCTTCTTTTCTTATTGTTGTTTCTCTCTCTCTATATATATATTTACATTTTTATTTAAATATTATTAATTGCAAATCATTTTTAACACTTTTATGATCTAATTTCAGTGCATGCCTATATCCGGGTAAATGTACACATGTAGGTAGTACCAAATTAGCAATAAGGCCTATATGTCTGCTTCAAAAGATGTGTTTTACTTTTCACATAATTAATTATCAGTACATCACACCAACTATTTAAAGAGGGCAGTTACAAGACATATATGTAGTTTTTCTTTTTGGAAGAAAATTTTAGTTTGGTTATCTTTTTGGGCATTTAATCTATGTATTTTTTTAATCGTATGGTTTAGCAGAGTTTTTTTTTTGTATTATTTTAATAAAAGATATTTTTAGTGTTGCTGATAAAAAATTAGATCAACTATTTAAAAGTTAAGACATATTTTTCACATTTTTTATATTTATATAAAAATTAAGTATATTAGATGGAAAGGAAATTCTGTCTCGGTCTAGGTGGTACTAGGTAGGTTAGGTCTTATTTTTTTATTTTTATGTTTTGTAAGGTTGGTGGGTTTGACTGCTCTTTTTAATAAAAATTTTTTGCTTATAAAAAAATAAAAATTAAGTATATTAAATTATATTTTCAATTTAATTTTTATCATGAACAACAATGTAAAAGTTACAATAAGAATTGTATAAATTAAATAACCTTTTTAAAATAGCATTTATACTAATAACATGTATTCTTTGTTTTAAAAACAATGTTACTCATCTCCTAAGCTTAAATGATTACTCCCTCGGTTTTTACTTATAAATCATATTTTAAAATTTTTTATTATCCCTTCATTTTAGTCATTTAAAAAAATCATAATTTTTAAATTTTTTTTTTCAAATTTAGCCTCATCTAATTACTCATATTTAATTATTCTACACTTTTAAATTATTTTTTTCACTTTTATAATAGGAATATTTAATAGTAAGATGAAATGGTTGTTCACAGTAGGAGGATTATTGGAAGAGATAAGAGGATATAATAAAATAGACAATTTATACATAGAGAGAAAAATTAATGCAATGTTGAGAGTGTAAGGATTAATTCTTAGTAGTTATTTGGTCTCTGATTAAGCCTACAGCTTCGAAATAGCTAGGCATTAGCTACAAATTTTATTTGCCTAGCGCTTCCACTTAGCTAAGTTTTGCTAAGAGGCCAAAAAGAATTCAAATCTATGTTGAGAGATAATTAATGGAATCGATGAAATTTTGGGTGATTTTGAAAATAAGTTTCATAATTTTTTATAAATTTTTATAAATTATTAATTTTAACCGATTTTTTTAATTTAGGTGAATTAGTTAGAATCTTATGAGTAAATACTTATGTGTTTTCCAAAGCCAGCAGATTAGTTTGGCTAGCTTTTGAGGTTATAAGATTTTGTGTTTAAGACATCACTCTTAATGGCTTTTGATTCTTGTGCAAAATCTTATATAACGATATTTTGTTAAATGGAGAGTGTTTAACGCAATTAAAATGTTTTTGGTTTGAGAAATTAATTGGATAACATTGTGTAAAACTATTTTAGACAACAATAAATGAGATAGGGATAGAGATGTAAATTAAGAAAAATGTATGAACACGAGAATGAGAGTCTTTGAATTTTGAAATATTTAAATATCTAAGTGTTGTTTGTACGGTATTTGTCATCAACCCGATAATATTTTAAACAATGGTAAGCAATCCCACCTGTGTGAATCTTAAGTACTGTGAGTTTTATTGGCCAACAATAATGCTATCAACATGCAGGATATTCAACCTAACCATCAATGTTTTAAAATGTTTTAAAAATCCGATCGGTGATTGAACCGGTTAAGCCATTTATTCACGGTTTAACCATTGAACCGTGGTCGAACCGGTATAAATTAAATATATATTTTAAATATTATATAAATTTTTTAATAAAAAAATAATATAAAATTATAAGAAATTAAGATATATAAAGTCATAAATTAGTATAAATATAACCTTATTATAAGTCTTATAAGACAAAAAAATAATAATAATAATTGGTAAAACAATAGATATCTATGTGTAATACTTAAACATATGTCTTTATTTATTTTAAAATATTTAATATTAAACAAAAAATAAAAAAAATAATTTTTTTTTAAAATTTTAGAAAATGATTGGTTCTGGTACCGATTTTATACCGGTTTTCACCGATCTTGAAAAGCATCAGTTTTTTGGGTTTAATGGATCGGTTACCAGGCCGGTTCCCGGTCGAACTGGCTGGTCCGGTCCGGTTTTCAAAACAATGCTAATAATTGAGTTTATTACTCTGTTGTTTAGGGTTTTTGCACGAGTTAAGATTAATGAATGCAATAACTATATATGTATTTTTAACCCTTTTTTTTTTTCCAAATATGTCTTTTCTCTTTATTTCATTAATAAATTTAATATCTCATTTTTTTTACAATGAAATGAATTCCTTTTTCAAATTTAATTTATTTTACCACTATACCATAATTGTTTTTGAAAACATAAAGAATACATTTATCAAGACTTTGAACTTATAGAACATTTATGATATAGCTTTAAAATAAATTTTAAAATAAAAAGAATGAGATTAAGAAAGCAGTAAAATTGAAAAATTAGCATTTATTATTATATTAGTATCTAAAAATGACACTTATTTAGAAACAAATTTTAGACCCTAAAATAACAAATAAAAAGAAACGGAGGAGAGTAGCTAATTCACTAGGAAGTTTGTATCTAAAAGGAACAGACAAAAAATAATGTTATATATGTACATGGTTTTCTCTAAAACGTGAAGCTAAGTGATTAATATTTATGGACCACATAAGATCACCAAAAGTTCCTCTTCTTTTCTTTTGCGTTTTCTCACAATTAATTGGATGGACCACATAGACGTACGTATTTCTCACTACATTACTTCGAGGCACCAAAATTTTATCATAACCTATACTCCAATGGGAATACATTTCATATACATTAGGTTTCCACTTTCCACTCTTTCTAATTGTGTGCTTGCCATGGTGAATCATTGACCATGTCCACATTACTAAATTAGTTAAACTAAGCTCGACAAAGGATTATGGTCAATCCACTTGATTAATTAATTATATAGAAATGCAAATCTCTAAAAAGAAATCTTATCCCATGGTAGTGGTTTATCGAAATTGGCTATTAGAATATATTTGTGCCTTGTCAACTCTAAGCAAAAAGCTCAAAGTAAGAAGAAAAGAATACATAGAGAAAAAACGAAAAGTTATCTAATTAGAGAAAAACCAATTAATTAAACAAAGCTTGAAGAAAGAAAAAGCCCTAATTTGAAAATTGGGATAGACATGAAACTCATGTCCAATGGCTCAATTTGTCTCCAAATAATGAGGCCATTGTCACTATCTAGTCAATTAGGACATATGGTATAATGATGGCGCCCAATTGCTAGGGTATGGATAAAAGTCTTCTCTTCATACAAGTGGGATGCATTATTTTTTCCCTCTTAAACATAAAGGGGGCAGTGAAGAATTATGCCATATAAGTAACATCAATGTACGAGAATAGAAATGAAGTGTAGCGTTTTGGTGATTGTTATAACCGGGTCACACTCTTCGTTGTCAATTAAAGTGGAGCAAGTTGGTGTGGTGGAGGGGTGGGGGCATGGGTAACTAGTTATAAGTTTACTTGATAGTGTAAAATGTTAATGTAGCTAGTGCCCTTTTGTTTATGATAATGTGATGGTGAACGTAGCCAATCTCGTCTCTATTAGGTAGACCGGTTCAAACCGCGATTAATTTATGATGGTACTTTACACCTAGTACTTTTGAAAAGTTTTCAACTCGTGATAATTGTGCGGGTACGAGGATGCATGTGAAGTTCAAAACAACGAGCTAGTTTGTAACAAAACAAGGGATGCAAATCAATAATGGACTTTAGGAGTAGGAGGGCAAGTAGAGTTTTGCTTTTCATATTTTTTTAATAGTAAAGTATTTTTGTCTCATCAATTTTTGCGTCAATCGAGTTGATAGAGTTCGTAATGCAACTTCCACGACCATTTTGATTAGGAAAAATCACAATAATTGAATCTAGATGCATGTCATTGGATTTTTTTAACAACAAACAAGGAAAATGAATCACTAGAGTGTACAAAAGGGTATCCAATCAAAGAAGAACTTAAATATCAGTCATAAAATGTATTCCGGGGATCGAGCCGTATCCCATAAAGGTCCAATCCAACCTGTGTGACCAGGACCGGAATGGTCAGACCACCCAACCTGTCAAATGTATAGTCAAGACATTTTGTACAACCCGAATCACATTCAGGAAGCGGATGTACCTGGACCTGACCGTACAAGTCATATGGACGACACATTGGATAACTGTCCAGAGAAGACTTTTTCCAAGTCCACACATCACCTCAAACATATAAATTACACCGTTGGTAATGGAACAGGTACAAATTTACTCTCCGTAATTAACATCCCCTACTCGAACTCGGACTAACTTGGACGTCAGAATGTTTTCACAGGTCCCCACGGTTTTCCCGGACTCCTGATCCGAACCAAGTTGCACCCGCACAGACGAGATGAATTCTTACCCAAACCATATGATAATTAAACACACTAAAAAGATTACAATATATCAATTAGAAATAAAACAATGAAAACTAGCAAAATAAGTTTTAATCCAACTCCAGGCTATGATCCTTAATTATTATATTAACATGTGTGGTCTAAGGTAGATTTAAACATAAAGTCTATCTTAAATACCCAGAAGTGAGATTCATCACAAGTACATTTGTAACCCAACACACATGTTAAGACCTAAAGTCATTTTTAAGATGGAACGTTTTCTAATTAATTAAAATAGTTTATTAAAATAATTATAACTTTATTGAAAACTACTTATTCAATTATTATTATAGATAATTAGTGTTTATATTAGTATTTTGGTGAGTTTAATATATTATAATATTTATTATATTATATGATAAAAAATATGTATTTTAATTAGGATTAATATGACAAGAAAAGTCAACTAATAAATTAAATAAGATAGTAATTAATTACAAGAGAAAGTTATAGTAAGATGATGTCTATTGTTCTAATTAAAAGAGATTTCTAGTAATTATTAAGTTTTCAAAGACATATTATATATTTATATAAATTTTAAATATAATTATAATTAATATAAGTATAAAAATATGAGGCTTATGTAATATTGGGGATCTAAAGCAATTGTTTTAGGATGTTGACCCTTGGGCGGCTCTGAGGATTTGTTTACCCCTATTTTTTTTGCTTACAAGTTGCTTTAAAATTAAAATAGAAACTTCAAAAAATATCATAAGAGTTGTTTGGTGATTTCAAATTTTTAAACTTAATTAAAACCAAGTTTTAAGTTAAAGGTTGCCTAGTAAAATATTTTAGGAAAAATATTTTATTTTTTTTAAAATTAACATAAAAGTATCTAATTATAAAATTCTAAATATTTATAATTAATGAATTAATTAAAAATGTATCAATAAATACTGCATCCGTCATTTGGAAACTATTAGAAAAAAAGGCTTAATTGCATTTTTGGTCCCCTTATATATCATCAATCCGCGATTTTGGTCCCCTACTTTTTTTTTGCGATTTTGGCCCCCCTATTATTCCAAATTCGCGATTTTGGTCCCTCTAACACAGATTTTGAAAATAGGGGGACCAAGATTTTGAACTAAATCGCGAATTTGGAATAATAGGGGAACCGAAATCGCGAAAAAAAAAAGTAGGGGGACCAAAATCGCGGATTGATGATAATAGGGGGACCAAAAGTGCAATTAAGGAAAAAAAAACGCATGTCCTTACTCTCCCTAGAGATTTTCAAATAATAGAATGAACACAGATAAAAAAATGTTTGATCATATATATTGAACTGAATAATCCTATGTAATTAAACTCATCACTAAAATACTCCCTCCGTCCTATAAGACCGTTTCACACAGTTTAAGAAAAGTTAGTTAATACATTGATTTTTTTAAAAAAAATAATAGCATTCCAAATATACCCCTATTTAAAAGTCACTATATTTTAGAGACATTAATTGTGGCATAGTGGAAGACTCCAAAAGTCACTTTCCAATCAGGGGCGAAGCCAGGATCTTAAATCAAGGGGGCCCACATATAAAGATGTTTTGATTTAAAAAAAATGGTAAAATAACTTTTTAGTCACCGTAAAATACCCGAGTTTTAATTTTCATCCTTATGAAATATTTAAGGTATATTTTTAGTCCTTGTTTTGATTCACTTATTAATTACGGATATGTTGAACACTCATCACAATCAACAATCCTATGTCAAGTAACTTGATACATTATACAACAGTTTTAGCCCCTTAAACTCATTTAGAGATTGTATGTGAGATATAAGAAGGAGGACACGTGTAAAGAATTTCAATTCAAATCAAATTAAGCATGAAATTTGGCTTGAAAATAGTTTAAGAAGGTTAACACTGTCATATAATGTGGTATGATACTGAACATAAGATTGTCGAATGTGATGGGCATTTAACACATCCACAATTAACAATAGAATCATTAATAAAGACTAAAAAATTGATTAAATGTTTCATAAGGATGAAATAAAAAAGGAAAATTTTTTTAGGGACGAAAATAAAACTTGAGTATTTTATAAGGATTAAAAAGTTTTTTTACCCAGAAAAAACTAGTAGATTGAAATGTGAGTCATAATATAAATATTATTACTAAATAAATAAAGTTTTTAAAAAATATAAGATGACTATATAAAATAAAGCCAAAGAAAAAAACAGATAAATTTGAAGTAAGTAAAAAAGTCAAACTATAGAAGAGCTCTACGTTCTTTTATGTCGCAAAGTCCATATCTATAATCAAATCCATACTAAACTTCTTGATAATTTCTCTCTCAATAAAGATATGTTAGACTCAGACACACACTATATATTTATTTTTGAATAGACTTTTATTATATAAAATTTATTCAAATATATTTATTTATATATAAATTAAAAAAATATAAAAAGTTGAGGGGGCCATGGCACCCCTTAGTCCCAACATTGCTCCGCCTCTGTTTCCAATGGTGTAATTGGGCATGTAGGTAAAACTTCATTAATTGTCACATTTATCAATATATAGGGAATAAAAAGAGTTGAATATTAATGAAGGACAAGAATGGAAAAATTATTGTTTTACCTGAAAAATTGCAAAGGGTCTCATATTAAGGGATACCCAATTCTTCTAAAAGGGTCTTATAAATAGGGATAGAGGGAATACATTTTATGTCGATTTGAGATGAATTCCCAAAATATACATATTACACAAATAGCAAATATGTTAGATTATTAATCACCCTGCATGGCCTCGCGTCATCGTGTAAAAAACTTCAGAAAATATTAAAATTTAGAAGGATTAATAGGAAGATATAATATTGCTCCTATTTATAATTGATAATAAGATATTCTTATATCGAAGAGAGGGTCATAAAATGCTATTGGAGAGAAATATCTTCACATGATAATTTGCTAATGAAAATGACAATATGAACATATGGACGAATTAAGCTGTTTTGTTTACTTATTTTGTACTAAATAAACGTTTCACCTGCCAGCCCATCACTACGTATAGTCGTATATTCACTAGTCAGCATACCATCATATAATAGTTAAGATATTTATGGAAAATACGCATGTAGATAAATTTTGTTTCTGCTTTTTCAGAAACAGAGTTCTCAAGGCCATGCTAATGCTGTTGGCAATAATCTATCAAACTTGGAGTTAATTTTTTGGTATGGCTACGTAAGAAACAAACAAAATTACCAATCAATTTTCATAACTCTTTCTCGATTAGTTTCCTTGATATTTCATGTTATTGATGACAACGAAGTGAGATATCCATCAGCCAATCTTTCTTATAGAAAAAAAAAATTCTTTTGATTTTCATAACATAAACCCTTTAAACTCTAAACTGAGGATAATAATACAAAAAATGATAAATTTTTATTTACAATTACATTAGAAACATAACAATATAATAAGTATCTTTTAAAACAAAATTTTGTTTTTTATATTTTTATCATTAGGACTAATATTATGAAAATTGAAAAATCTTTTTATATATATATATATATATATATAGTATTCAATAAATTATTTATATATAATTAAACATCAAGAATAACCCCTAGAGTGCATCATATATATCCACCAGTGCACCCTAGAATTTCCCTAATTAAAGATAAAAAATAAAAAATAAATTATAAATTATCAATTGATACACCTTTTACTCCCCTTAAATAAAATTAGTCTCACTGTATATATTATAAATATTTCCTCCTCGATCAGACTTGCCTTGTGTGAAGGTTAATTATAAATAAGTGGTCCTACACTAAACATATCCATAAATGTTGACAGCTTTTCGACTATTTATGGACCCTTGTAACAAGCTGATAATTAACTCCAAAGATTGTTTTAATATATATAATAATATAATTAATGTTCTAAGTCAGATTGAACAAGAAAGAACAAAATGCTACAGACAAGAGTAGGGTCCGGTCTCTTCCAAATGCACTGCAACATCTAGTTGTACAGCTCTAGTTAAGTGTTTGTTTGATTTAAATTCTTAATAATATAAAATCAATTTTACAAAATTAATTTTAAATTATTTTTATTAATGTATTTTATAAAATATGCATTAATTTTTTTAATTATTGATTTTAAAATCAATTTTACTCACTTTCAATCAAACATATACTCAATCGTTTTGTTTAATTTCCAATGGAAACTTATAAAGAAACACTCTAGTAGTACGTGCTGGTGATATTAGTGTGATAGGTAGCCAAATAGTAGCCATCAGTGTTCGCTATCACACTTTGTTTGTCTAGTGACAATATTGGCTCCAATGGGTTTGTCTGATGGATGGCATCCAGAATCCTCAACAGGATGTACCCACAAAACTCCAAAATGAGAAACCAATTACACACCCCATCCTTTAAGGCATTAATGGCGTACCTCTATCTTTCAATTCAACCGCGCGCTAGAATTCGCTTCTTCACACATTTTAATTTATACATACACGACCTATTGCATGTGGGGGACCTTTACCCTTATATATATATAGTAAGGGTCAGTGTACAAATATTTGTTACTTTCATACTTGTCACTGTTGCTAGCTATTCATCATATCAAATTAATTTTTTGGAATAATATAACACGAATTATGGTGTGGATAAGTTGATAAGCAAGCCCGATATTGACTTAATGGATGCATGCCTCATGCGTTTAGAGTACATATCAATTCAATCAACTTGTTGTCAAATAACAAAAAGTAAAATGCAATTTTTTTAGCAATTGATGTATCGAAGATGCATTACACACAGTTCAAGTTGCATGTGCCTTTCTTCTATGAAAATTCAAATGATCAATGTTCTTTTATTTTTTTTCGTCTGCTAGCTAGCTAGCACCTTAGTTATACTCAAATGATTAATATTTTTATTGTACTTGGTCCTTCTAGTTTAGATTACCTGTAATTTTGACCCTTCATGTTTTTTTCAAAAAATTGAGTTTTTCTATTTAAAAATTAAGTAAATTTGGTTCTTCCATCAATTATCTTCTACCTAGTTAAAGCTCTCGATTTTTCATTTTCAATTCAAATATTTTGGAGTCTATGATAAATTTGAAATATGAAATAATTTTAAAGATTTAAAAATAAAAAAAATTAATAGAAATTCAATTAAATTTAAAGGATTTTAAAGGAGGAAAAAAATAGAAATTATTTAATTTTAAGTGAAATTTGATATTTTAATTGGTAACTTAATATATTCAATTTGGGAAATGTTAAGTAGGAAATGAGAATTTGATGATTTTAATTAGATAGAAGATAACTGATAGAGAAATTGAATTTGTTTAATTTAGAAAATAGAGGACTTAATTTGCTCCAAAAACAAATTTCAGAGTCCAAAAATGCACATAATCTAAACTAAAGAGACTAAAAGTGCAATTAAACTTTTTTATCGAATAGTAAAAGATTTAGAGTGTGTTTGGTAAAACTAGCTGAAAGCTGAAAAGCTCGCTGCGCTAGTTAAAAGTTGAATAGTTATTGAATGTGTTTGGTAAAACTAGTTGAAAATGGTAAAATGACATTTAAGGACAACATTATTTATTAAATAATGATAAGTGAAGGTGGTTTAGGGCTAAACTTGTAATTAATTTTCAGCTAGTAGCTAAAAATTGAAGTTTTTTTAAAAAAGCTACCCCAAGTAGCTTTTTAAGAAAAGTTTCTAGCTACCCAAAAAAGTTACCTTCCCAAACACTGTTGAAATGATTTCAGCTACTATTTTCAACTTTCAGCTAGCTGAAATGACAAACCAAACACACTCTAAAGTATGTTTAATACATTGAACAAGATCTTCCACCAATTAGAATAGGAAAAATCCACTTGCTTTGGATGAAATTCAAGACCATGATTTAACTGTAATAAATAATGATATCTAACTTTAGTGATGCTTAAATGATTAGTGTTATGAATCCTAACTCTCCAAAATAGTCTAAGTCATTTTATATTTTCATTTGTCCCCTTCGCAAGTATCCTTTTGAAGCAAGGTTAATGCAAATTAATTATCTCATAAGTTAATGCTATGCATGGTTGGGATTTTAAAATGGTAATTCCAAAGGATTGCAATTTAAGTCTCATTTTATCCAACATGCAAGGCTAAGAATATTAGGTAAAAAGAGGAAAAATTGTTTTGCTTGCCATTTGTTTTGCTTTTATTTGATCTTTGCGGATTCACAAAAATGATATTGTATTAGGAGCATGTATTTATATCATAATTCTGTAAATGGGACCGAACCAATCAGTTTGACCGATCCGACCGTAAACCAACCTGATAATCAATACATTTAACTCTAAAAAATTGGTAGTTTTTAGAATCAGTGAGAAATCAGGCAAGAACCGGTCGAAGCGGTCAAAAACCGGTAAATCGATAAAAAAAACTCGTTTTAGAATTACACATAAATATGTATTATTTTACCAATAATTGTTAATTTTTTTTCATATAAAACATAATTAATAAGGTTATTTATACTAATTTAAAATTATATATATCTTAATTTCTTATATTTTATATTATTTTATTAATTAAAATATTATATAATATTAAAATAATATATTTAATTTATATCGATTCGATTATTAAACCATAAATTAGTATCTTCATCGGTTCAATTATCAGTCCAATTTTTAAAAATATTAATTTTTATGAAGAAAAAGTACGGATATGTAGATTAGATCTCGGGTATGATGTAAGGCTAGAATATATAGAGGGATTTAGCTTTTTTATTTTAATTTGAGTGTCAAGAGCCTTTTAGCTTTTAGATCTCTATAATTTTCTGTGTTGTCAGAACCGGACCGGACATCGGACGGAAACCGGTAAAACCAGTCAGGAATCGGTGAACCGGCCGGGTGCAACACATGACCGGTTCCTTACTTTAGAAAAAAAATTCCAAAAGCTTCCTCCAAAGGGTTCGAACACATGATCATATAGTTGCAAACCAACAGCTTTACCACTATGCCACTGCTCACATTTTTATATTAAGTATCAATTATTATATAACCCTTGTTAATACGTGAATTGGAGAAAAAAATCTCAATTTCAATTACAGAAATCGAATTCACATCTAAGAATTACAATCTCAATTAAAATCCATTTATTTTATTTATATATTCAATTTTTTATTTAATCTAAAATATTTTTAAAATAAATAAAGACATATATTTAAGAATTACACATAAATATCTATTATTTTACTAATTATTATTATTTTTTTTCTATCTTATAAACCTTATAATAAGGTTATTTATATTGATTTACAACTTTATATATATCTTAATTTCTTATAGTTTTATGTTATTTTATTAATTAAAATGTTATATAATATTAAAAAATATATTTATGTAAAACCGGTTCGACCACGGTTGAACCATTGAACCGTGAGCCAGTACCTTCACCGGTTCAATTACCGGTCCGGTTTTTAAAACATTGATAATTGTTCTTTACATATTTGTGTATTGTTATAAGGGTTGGGACACCCTTATATATACTCCAATTTTGATTAAACTTATTTTCTTTTTGTCGTTACAAAAAAAATCTCAAAAAATTAAATTGTTTGGTAAAAACACACAAACAGTTTTACATTTAAACTCAAGAAATTTTAGCAAAGATAAATCTCTAAAATGATACATTTCAATCATTTGAAGAGAAAAAAAAAACTTATTAAATTTAGAAAACTTTTATGCACAACAAGGAATGTTACACAATCTTAAAGAAAAAAAAATTCAAAAAGAAATTCCAGATGATAACACACAGCCATCGTTCGTCAATTCTACACCAAAGTTTACAGAAAAGATAATTAAATAATTCGTTTATCATATAATCCATATACGCGTTTCAAGAAGTGGGAAGAGTCGTGAATCCACCCCTTACTTTGACTATGATGGTTACCACTCACACTGTATATGTATAAGCTAATTTGTTCATTATATATTAGTAAACACTTTCCCCATACAAAAATATTTTCAAATATAGAAAGGGAAATAGCTAGTTAGCGAATAAAAAATCAGGCTAATTTTGATGCGTTGAGACTCATAAACGACAAATAATATTTAATACCCCCTAACCAAACTAACTTAAATTGAAATGTTCACAAAGCGTGATCACAAATAATAAAGTTAAGTTGGTTTGTTGTTGAGTTAGGTCCTTCCTTCTAAGAAAATCTCATACTATATATATTTTGATACAAAAATCAAGTGACAGGTTGTAGGATTAAGAAAGATTCATTATGCATAATTAAGATGATATTTTTTGGTAAATAAAAGTTTAAGAGAAAAGGATCAATGTTTTCACCCATGTTCAAATATCATATATGTGATATCAACCTCGATAAAGACTTAAGGACGATTCAACGGTGGACCAAATAAAATTTAGTCCAGCTTCCATTTTTTTTCTTTATAAAAAGTGAATGAATAATTTTATTTTTTATTAAATAATCTTTATATAGTTATTTGAGTTTAATACTCAAATAATTCCATGGCCATTTATATTGACATTTGTTTGAGTTTGACAAATCAAGCCAACCTCATTAAATAATAATGGGAAAAAGATAATTCCACATCTCAAAATTGGGTGTAAGGATTCTCTTTAACTATCATGCTTTTCCAGCAGAAATTAGTTACTAGCTAGGCATTAGCTAGTAATTTTAGTAACCTAGTGTTTGGGTGCAACAATTTAGGGAAGAGAGATAGAAATAAAAAAATAAATAGAAACTAAAAGAATGCATGTAATTAATAATTGATATAATTTTAAAAAATAGGAAAATAAGATCTAAAAGAAATGAGTATGAAAAAATTACAACTCGTACACATGACCCAACTTACTATATAACTTACAAGTTGATCGAAGTTTTGATAAAAGGCCTACAACATAGGTTCAAATGCTAGATGTAAAAAATGATATAGAAAGTAATTGAACGTTTGTTATTTAGTAGTTCTTTTTTAATTATACCTTTACAATTGATAATTAATTTATAACTACCTACGGGTAATATATATACTTTTTGGGTTAAGGAATTTTGAACTTTGAAGAGGCATGAGATGAAGAAAATAGTGGGGGACCAAGAACGTTGATAGGTAGTAATATCCATTTTGTATGGGCCACACCATAGCTTTGTATGAAGTTGCAGGAGAAAGCTAGCTACAAAGTTGCAAGAAAAGGAAGAACAGTGAGGTCGATGCAAATTAAAGTGCCTATTTGAGTAACCTACCTAGCGTGCGGGTATATTAATGATGTCATGAAGATTCGTGGTTGAAAACAAGTGGGTATATATATATAACACTGTCCTACTCCTACATTTGCTTCTAGCTAGCTCGATCACCTGGTAATTAATCGAACGATATTGTAATTGATAAGATAATCAAATAGGATGAGAAATGATAAATAAAAATATGAAAGAAAACAAAACGAGCCTACATGACATAAGAGTGTACCACTCCTCTCCCTCATCTCACTTTCATCCAACATTTTGTGGGTGCCAGTGTCTCCAACTTTATTTGACCCTTAAATCAGCCATAGTATATATTGGTATTTGGTATATACTACCTCGGTTTCAAACTCTGTTATTATGCAGATAGATCAAGGAAATGATTGATGTGTCTTAATTTAATATATACTCCATTTGTTTTTTTTAATAGTCGTTTTAGAGTATAAAATTTGTTTTTAAATAAGTGTCGTTTTCATATACCAAGATAACAATAAATGCTAATTTTCCATCTTTACTCTCTTCCAAATTTATTAAATTAATGGTGGAGTATTTATTGCATATGACTAGAAATGATGGAGAACTTTAAATACTTTAATGAGAGAGAAAAAGGGTATATTTGTAAACAATGGAGTTAAAGAGACACACTTATTGCATTTCTTAATCTATATGCAAAAACTTTAAACGACAGATAAAAAGAAACAGAGGGAGTAGTATTTTTACTAAAATATAATACACTCATTTAATAATGGATGCAAAGTGCTAAAGAGAGGGTAGTTAATGAATATATAATTGCAAGCTCATTAAGTCATCAAAATGCCTTGAAAACATTGAGAGAGTGCTTGTATAATAAAGACTTGTGTAGTTAAAAGAGAGAAAATAAGAGTAGTTGGTAGTTGATGTAAGTACTCCCTCCGGCCCTTTTTATAAGGCACCCTCTAACCGAATTACACATACCAAAGAAAGTAGTTTAAGTGGTTAATTTTATTGGTTTCATAAAAAAATAATACAATATTCTATTTTTACCCCTATTTAATAGTATTAGTATATTCTCTCACTAAATAATTGAGATTAAATTATGCACTAAATATAAGTACTATTCCCACTATCAATTGTATTGGAACACACAAATGTACATAGAAAAGTGCAAAAGTTTAACTCTCTCTCTTGGTCACCTATGTAACAATATTTATAATACCTCGTTAATGAACAATTAGCAAAATACATGATGAAAGAATTTAATAAGGGTAAATCAGGAAAAAAATTAAATGCTTCATAGAGATTATCAAGTGCCTTATAAAAAGGACCGTCAATATCTTCTAAATGGTGCCTTATAAAAAGGACCTGAGGGAGTAATTAAATAAGGGTATAGTTGGAAAAATAATTAATTTTTCTTGGACATCTAAAACAACAAGAGTTTTGAAACTTAGGAATATGCTAAAACAACGAGAGTTTTGGAACGGAGATAGTAGCAATTAATCAAATGAAGTACTGGTTAAAAAATAAAATTTATTTGATAAAAAATGAGTTAAATGTGTTTTGAATTCCTGAAATATAGTCAAAATTTGGTTTTAGTCCATATAATTTAAAACTGGCGGTTTTGGTCCTTTAAAATTTGAAAATATACCAATTTAATTCTTATTGCGCAGTTTTGCAACATATTTTACTACGGATTAGCTATGAATTTTTATCGATAAGTACTAAAGATGAGTATTTCACTTTTGAGGGACCAAATCTACCGATTTTAAATTACAGTAACTAAAATCAAATTAAATCTCAATTATATTTCAAAGAATAAAAATATATTTAACCCTTAAAAATTTATTATTTACTTTATTAAAAATCTAAATTTTTTAGTTTCCGATTAATTTTTTCATTAACTAACTTAAAATTAAAGAACTCTACGTTTACTAGGAAAAACTTATAGAACATAAATAATTTCCAATAAAAATATAGACAAGTGAAATGAAATGAATTATGGTTATTTTCACCTAAGATTAGGCACCATTGACATTTTAACACTATGCTTAGGGCATGTTTGGGTAAATTTCTTTAAAAGGACTTATGAAAAAAGAAAATAAAATAAATCAAGAAAGTTAAATACATTCAACTTCTCCCATAAACTGAAATTAGTTATTTGTGAAGAAAATTGGATTAATGAAAGGGCTTTTGAAAAAATTGAGTTATATATAAAGACTAATTTTAATTTATGAGAGAAGTTAAATTTATTTTACTTTATTATATTGACTCATTTTATTTTTTCTCCCATAAATCCTTTCAAATAAATTTATCCAAACACACCTTTAATATAATCTCACAATTGAAGTTCTTCTGGATTTTGTATTTTAGCTCAATATTTCCTCCTTAATTACGGGAAATTATTTTCTTATTAGGAAGAATTTTTTCATCCACAAAAGATCATCACATTTTATTTATTGGGATCCTACGGATCGTCCATGTCCCATGCTCATTTCAATTAATGGATCAAAATTCTCCTGAAAGAAGAAAAAAAAAGACACGATGTTGTAATAAAACACGAGTTTAACGAGACAAATTGCCTCAGGTTATCCTTTTTATACTTGACTTAGCGTACATGATTATCTAAATTTAGCGTAGCTCCATACGCAAATCAATTGAAAAAACATCGAGAACACTTGTGTGGTAATTGGATATTACTATGGTAGAGATTGATTGATTGACAATTGTGTTCTTTATTTTTTTTCTTTTTGTTCTTTGAAAGCTATTCTATAAAAAAATTGAAAAAATGTTTTTCAGAGCAAAACAAAATAAAAACTATTTGATAATATTAATTTAAAATTAGAGGTAAGAAAATTAAAAAAAAAACTACTTGTTAAATTTATTTTGAAAACATATGTTTTAAAAATGGAGCATGCATGTGTCAACAATAACAGTGAAGGGTTGAGCAATGGTGACAGAGAGTGTCGAATGATGACAATATTGATACAAAGTGTCGGATGATAAAGTAGTTTGCAAAGGGTATTGGATGACGATAATGGTGGTGTAGAGTGTCAGACAGTGTCAATGACAATGGACTAATGGAGGGTGTCGAGCAATGATGATGGATTAGTGTTAAATTGTGGGGGACATGAACAAAAATGAGAAAATAAAAAATAAAAACAAAAGAGAACACAAACAAAATAACTCTAGTTGGTTTTCATTTATTGTTCTAAAAAAACAGAAAAGACGAATAAGTTTTGAGAACAAGAACATAAAAGACCCACTCAAACCAAGTACTTTTGTTTTTTATTTTTAAAAACAAAAAAAAAATCAAATTGTAATGTAATCAAATAAGTCCTGGTTGTAATTGTATCCCTCTAGGTCTTAAGTACTCAAGGTTGTTTTTTTCAAGTCCTTAGTATAGGGATTGAAATATGCCAGGTCAGGTCAAGACAAGTCAAACTTTACAAGATTCAAACTAACCTACTTTATAATTTTGTGACCCAAATCTCTGGCCTATTACATTTCATTAGTCCATTTTTAGACCTAGCTTAGTCTGTTTGAAAACCTGGTTTGTCATGTTAGTCTATTTAAAATCTTATTTCATGTTAAGACCTCTAAATAGGCCAATAGATTTATCTCCAAAGGCCAATATAGACTTATGGGCCAATATGCATGTTATTTAATCATATAAGTAGGCCATTGACATAAGTAGGTTTTTAAATAGGCCAATGAACCTATCTCCAAATAGGTCAATATAGGCTTAAAGACTTAAAAATATTATTTCAATAGTTCGACCCATTTAATTAAAAGGCATTTTGAAAAGTCTTGACTTGATCAATTTTTTATAAAACAAGTTAGGTTAGACTAGACTTTAGATGGACCAAGGTATAGACCCTCGATGGGCGCCTTGACCTATTTTCATCCTTAGCCCTTAGGCCATAATATTGTTAAAGTTAGGTCATGAAGCTATGAATCCAAAAGTCGCGCACTAGTAGGGAGTTTAGCTAGCACGACGCAAGACTAAATCAAAGGAATCTTTATTGAAATATATAGATTGGAAATTATTAGCTAGCTTATGATTCACTCCACCTTAATGGACCCCTAATTCTCCTCCCTGAAAACAACTTACCTTGTTATCAATAAGAAACTAAATTAGGTTAGTACAGGATCACCTTCTCAAGGGATTAGTTTAGATCAACTTTTTTGCATCTCTTATGCACTCTTTTTTGGTGTACAATAGTAACACTTTTTAAGATAATGATGCATGTAATTAATTACTACATATTCATTATAAGGATTACTATACTTAATTTGTCACTTGAAAAGTAGTGTGTGTTAGGTGTGGGGAGAAGAGAGATATGAAGAAAGAAGAGAAAAATGAGATAGAAAATAAAAGATGTAATGGGGGGAGAGATAGGAGGTGTGAAGGAAAATGTGAGAGAAAAAAGTATGAAAAAATTATAATTATTATTATAACTTGCAAGAAAATCATTGTAGTTGATCATTAAAATTAATCCTTATATTCCTATATTCACTTACTCTTACAACCCCTTCCACCTCTTTTTTTTTTCTATCATCATATCACTTATTATATTATTTTTTCACTTTTTTGCTCTCATTTTCCTCTTTTCTCGTTCTACCTTCCCCATCCCTCCACCTTTACACTCCATTTTTTAATTCAACCTTGATTCTTCATCACTTTAGGTTGCTCAAACCCAATTCCAATACAAAATCAAAATGTAAAAGGAAATTTTGATTTTTTTTATCAATTTTGATTTTCATACAATCATTTTATTTTTTAACTAATTCTCTACCTCTTTTCTTTTTTTATCTTTTTTAATTCATATTACATCACTTATTACACATATATCTTATTTTCTCTCTCTTCTTTTTATTTTTTTGGTCTCTCCCTTCTATCCACCTCTATAGTAAACAATTAGATGTACAATGGTTTTTTTTTCCTTAAAAAATGCGTGGAATTTTTTGTTTTAATTTTCAAAACCTGTCAAATCTAATCATTTAAACTGACTATAATTTGTTGATCAAAAAAAAAAAACTGACTATAATTCTATATACTAATTTCATTATTGATTTTATAATTTACTGAAAATAATTTTAACTTATTTCACACGCTTCTTTTACTCCTTCAATTACATTTAATCAAGTGAATTTTTTATTTTTTTTTGTGTGTATTAATTAAGGGTATTTTCAACTCTCAATTAAAGATTAATACCTTTTAAAAGGCATGACTCATAGATCCAATTATTTATCAACTGGCTTTGGGTTTTATTGGTAACCAACCGATGTTTTGTGCATATTAAATAATCTACTTTTATTTTCTATATCCCTTTATTTCTTCTTTTATTTTGAATAGGTTGAGTAAAGTCGGGTTTGTGTTTTATACAATCTGAAATTAATTAAATAAATATAACTTAACTTAAACCCATTTGAATTGAATGAGATGGAGTTTGAAATTTAAACTAAGACAGGTGAATCTTTATAGTACTATAGAGCAGAATTGATTAGATTGAGTGAATTGTGAATTGTTTTGATCCTAAATTCAGTCTCTCAAGTCTCAACACGGATAATAGTGACTCACTTGCATTGCATTCTGTCTCTCCCATACATAAGAGAAGAGGTTTCGGTGTCACAATAGCCTACTACCAATTCCAAGCCGAATGCCGCTGCCCCCACACCCACGTACATTTTGGAAGCAACAAACAAATCCACAAATCCACCACGTGGTCTTCTCTTACATGTCTGAGGTGGACCTCCATAAACTAAACAAACACCCCCCAAAAATTAAAAATAAAAATAACACTTCTCTAGTTCTCTAACTTTCTTTCTTTCTTTCACCTCCCCCACTCTATTTATATCAATTTTCCCTCTCCCTTTCTCCCCCCAAAACTCCTCTTCACTTTCCCTTTCTTTCTCTGTCTTCTTCACAAAAACACATACACACATACATACACTCCCCCTCTTCCCCCCTTTTGAAAGCACCAAAATCTCCATGATCATGGCACCTTCTTCATTAGCACTCAACTCTAGTAGTAGTAGCACATGGGCTAAACCTCAATTCCCTCACTCTCTCTCCTTCTCCTCTTCCTCATCATTAATTGATTTGGGCTTTCCCACCAAGTCCACCATGAGGTTGAAGAAGAAGCCCAATAGAAAGGTTGATTGTGCTCTACACTCTCCCTCCGTGTTCCATTTCCCAAAACAACCCGTAATCGTCAAAGAGAATCCAATTCCAAACACAGACACTCTCACCAAAAAGCCACAATGGAACCCAATCCAAAAAGCAGCAGCAATGGCACTAGACATGTTCGAGAGCGCGTTGCTCTCACGCGAGCTCCAACAACCTCTCCCGAAAACTGCGGACCCACGTGTCCAAATCGCCGGTAATTTCGCACCGGTACCAGAACAGCCCGCCGTCCATTCACTCCCTGTTACCGGTACAATCCCTGACTACGTTAACGGCGTTTACCTTCGTAACGGCGCTAACCCAATGTTCGAGCCAGTAGCAGGCCACCACCTCTTCGACGGTGACGGCATGGTTCACGCCGTTACCATCAATGGCGGTGCCGCTAGCTACGCTTGCCGCTTCACCGAAACAGAGAGGCTTGTTCAAGAGCGAGAGCTTGGCCGGCAGGTGTTCCCGAAGGCTATCGGAGAACTCCACGGCCATTCCGGCATCGCGAGGCTTCTCCTCTTCTACGCGAGAGGACTATTAGGCCTCGTCGACCACCGCCGCGGCTCCGGCGTTGCAAACGCCGGCCTCGTCTACTTCAACGGCAAGCTTCTCGCCATGTCAGAAGATGACCTTCCTTACGAGGTACGAATCACTCCCTCCGGCGACCTCAAAACAATTGGCCGTTTCAGCTTCCACGACCAGCTTCATTCAACAATGATCGCGCATCCGAAGATCGATCCTGTTTCCGGCGAGCTCTTCGCGTTGAGCTACGACGTCGCCAGGCCTTACCTGAAGTATTTCCGATTCTCGCCGGAGGGGGAAAAGTCGCCGGACGTTGAAATCCGGTTACCAGTTCCGACGATGACGCATGACTTCGCGATCACAGAGAATTTCGTCGTGATCCCCGACCACCAGGTGGTGTTCAAGCTCGGCGAGATGATCAAAGGCGGTTCTCCGGTGATTTACGACGGCGCTAAGAAATCCAGATTCGGTGTTCTTCCAAAGTACGCTTCAGATGCGTCAAGCATAGTGTGGGTGGAGTCACCAGACACGTTCTGTTTCCACTTGTGGAATGCGTGGGAAGAAACTGAAACTGATGAAGTAGTTGTTATCGGCTCTTGCATGACTCCACCGGATTCGATTTTCAACGAGAGCGATGAGAATTTGAGGAGCGTGTTATCGGAGATAAGACTGAACTTGAAAACAGGGGAATCCACGCGCCGCACTTTGATTCCGCAGCTGAACCTGGAAGCTGGGATGGTGAACCGGAACCGGCTCGGCCGGAAGACCCGGTTCGCTTACCTGGCACTTGCTGAGCCGTGGCCTAAGGTTTCTGGTTTCGCTAAGGTGGACCTTGTGAGTGGGGAGGTGAAGAGACATATCTATGGAGAAGGAAGGTTCGGTGGAGAACCGTTTTTCTTGCCGAGAGGGAAGTGTGGTGAAGAAGAATGTGAAGAAGATGATGGATACATTATGGCGTTCGTGCATGATGAGAAGACGTGGAAATCAGAGTTGCAGATTGTGAATGCCATGAACCTCAAGCTTGAAGCCACCGTGAAGTTACCGTCCAGAGTGCCATACGGTTTTCATGGCACTTTTGTGGAAGCTAAGGATTTGGCATTACAGAGCACGTAGCCACTTGAGTTGGGTTCTTTTCTTTTTTTTTTTTTTAAATTATAGTTTTTTATTAACTTGGTAAGTAAATGGTAGTAAAAAAGAAAGAGAGAAGGGGTTAAGTTAAGAGTTAAAATTAAGGAGGAGAAATTAGCCAGAGGGATGGGCAGGGAGACAGGTCCCCGGGTTCTCCTGAACAAAGATTTTGTTGGTATTATTAGGTTGAATTTCTGTGTTTATAGCAGTAGTACCTTGCTTAATCTTGTCTATGCTTTCAGGAATCAGCTTGTAGCTTTGTACTGTGTACGTAGATGGAGCTCAGCTGGTTTCTGTTTTTTTTTTTTTGTGTATTTATTTACGAGGAAATCCTGGCTTTTGGTTCTGGGTTTGGATCATACTAACCTTCTGTTGGCCGCACGTCTCTTGTATTCCGTCCAAGTATTCTCTGCATTTGGATCGTGTATACTTTAGCTCAAGTGGTTGATGTGAATCTGTCTGACAGTAAACTTTGAGCAATGAAATTGTTCACTCCAATTTCTCAGTAAATTGAATCTGAAAAATGACAAAAATCTGATATAATACTAATAAGTTATTTAATTATGATTAAAACCAAGTGATGATTGTAAGGGTGAACTTTACAAGTACACAAGTTTATGTGGTTATTGATTTAGTGTAATTCCTTGTCATCCGTTGACCATAACACTAAATCAACACTAAATCAACAGTCACAAAAACTTGTGTACCGGTACACAAGTTTTGTACCGTAAACTTCACCAGATTGTAAGTACTATGCAAAATAACCAAGAAAAAAGTGAGTAATTTACAGACTCTTGTACAAACAATATTTATTTAAACCAGCTGTTAAATTTTTCATGAAACTTTCTAAGAGAGCGTATAATCTATATTAGTTAAAAAAAGTAGATAATATCTAATATTTATTTCCTGCTATTCTTTATAAGTGCTATAATTTATTTCTATTTTGAAAATTTAAAATAATATTATTTATTACTTTATTAATTATATCTTTATGTTTACTTTCTTTGGTTGGATTGTTTATTTTTACTTAACTAATTCATAAAAGAGATAATACTAAAAACAATAACATATTGAAGAAATAATAAGATATGCTAAAACTTTTTAACATTATTAAGAAGGAATTTTAAAGTTTTATTTTTTATTTAATCTTTTTACTTTTTTATGTTAAATAAAATTGATATGTCGTAAGCACAGGGTGTAGTTTAATTTGCTTAGTTGGCGTTGGCAACGCAAAATAGGATTATGAGAAGAACTCTCAATTTGATCATATTAAACACACTAATAGAAAATACACGTGGCTAAAAAAAAATTGATATGCCGCATATAAAAAAAATACTTCCTCCGTCCCTTATTATAAGACCCTTTCAACCGTTTCACACAGTTTAAGAAAAGCTGGTTAATGTATTGGTCTTTTAAAAAATATAATAGCATTCCAAATATACCCCCATTTAAAAGTCACTATGTTTTAGAAATATTAATGGTGACATGGTGTAAGACTCCAAAATTCACTTTCCAATGGGTAGTTGAGCATATGGGTAAAACTTCATTAATTACTCACACTTATCAATATATGGGGAATAAAAAGAGTTTAATATTAATGAAGGGCAA
Source organism: Sesbania bispinosa (assembly GCA_026901365.1). Classification (NCBI taxonomy): domain Eukaryota; kingdom Viridiplantae; phylum Streptophyta; class Magnoliopsida; order Fabales; family Fabaceae; genus Sesbania; species Sesbania bispinosa. Next base: position 2,175,470 of record QLOH01000053.1, read on the forward strand.
ATATGGAAAAAATAATTAATTTACCTAAAAATCTGCAAAGGGTCTTATATTAAGGTACATCCAATTCTTCTACGAGGGTCTTATAAATAGGGACTGATGGAGGGAGTATATGTTTGACATTAATTTCAAAACTAATTACCACTAATTAAAGAACACATGGTCAAAGGCTAGTACCCCACATGTTGAGCGAAGTTGTTACATCACCGGTCGGGACCTATTTATTACGTCACGCTAAGGAATGTTAACTTCGCTATTAATAATTTAATATATTCAATTCAATTTTACCATGACTTTATAAAAATGATTAATGAGAATACAATTCAAAGTGAATTTAAAATTAAAAAAAATAATTGATCGTAATGAAAGTGAAGTGTATTCTCCCGACTTTATTTTCAAGATTTAAGGTTTAAATTTTGTGATTGTAACTCTAGATCCCAACATTTCTATAGATCTCAAGTGAAATTTATGATGAGTCTTTTTTAAATTAATAAAATTATATGTTAAATTATTATAATTTTATTTGAATTTATTTCTGAGCTTTTTTAAATGCAAAAATATTTATTAAATTATTATAATTATTAACACTTCGTTTTCAATTGACAATAAAGTCAATCTGTTTATTTTTTTTAAACATTGTTGATCTGGTATAAAATTTAATTAATTTCTTGAGACATTGCTAAAATAGAGGATGAGACAAAGAGTCGGAGAGAATAGGATTAGGATTAGGAATGACGTGTAACAGACTAACAGCAGAAGAAAAGTTACTGAGAGAAATATGAGACAAATCAATATTAAAAGCAAAAAGAATCACTCATTTATAATTATTATTTATTTAGTATATAATTAATATTTATGATAAGAGAGAAAATCATGATAAAATGAGATTTTTTTAGGAAAAATATTTAGTTACTCTTAATAATGTAATATTATTTACTAAATAACATTAATTAATTTTAATTTTTAAAGATGCTAAAAATAAATAAAAAAATTAATTAGGCCTACTCTTGAAAGAGTTTTATCTAATTACCACCCGTGGCCCAGGGTTACTTGGAATATGATTTGTTTAAGTTAATTAGTTTATTTTGCATTAAAAATTCTTATAATAAATAAATGTAAGAAAAAGTTTTAAGTTAAAAGGAATTTTGTGTCCTGAATCTTTTGGTGTGAATTATAGGTATTCTTCACGTGAAGTAATATTGTCTGACTCGGGAATATCACATAATGATGGTGTTAATAGATTATTTTAAAATTAATCATGTTTCACTTGAACAAATTAAATCACCTATTAATTATATAATGGTTAATCTAAATAAGGTATGTGGAGAAAAAAAATCAATGAAAAGGGAAATCGCAAAGAATGAGAAATGAAAGTAAAATATTCTATATTTTAAAAATATCATTTAAAATAATAAAATATTGATTAAGAAATATTATAAACGTAGGTGAAGCTAATGATCGATTATTTTTTATTATGTCATCTTTTTATAATTATATTTTTTATTAATTTAATAGGTAAATCTAATGATGTCATTGACAAAATTATAATAAATGTTATTATAGATTTTAAAATAACAAATAAAATGAATAATTTTTTCTAAAAGAATAAATTAAAAAAATAACAAAAAGAGTAGTTGCCAAGCAATTAATTATGAAACATTTGCAGAGATTTAGCTCGGAGTACAATTTTTTTTTGGTACAACTGATTTTAGTCTTTGTAGCCCACATTCTCCAAAAGTTCTTCCAATTATAGTCTTTGAGCCTATTTGGGGGAACTTCTGCAGAAGTACTTCTAGGTGAAAAAAATAGCATGAATCAAAGAGGTCAGGTGCATTTAACTCCTCCATAAGTTAAAATTAGTTACTTTTGGAGAAGTTAAATGAGAGAGCTTTTGGAGCAGGTGGTCTACAAACACTGATTTTAACTTATGGAAAAGTTAAATGCATTTTGTTGAGTCTCAAAATATTATTAAATGATTAATAATGTTTAAGTCTCATGACCTTGAGTTTTAATGAGTAACAAATTTGGTTAAAATCCATGAGAAAAGAAACAGATTCTGCTCAAAGGTATTTTCTGTGTTTCAGGAGCTTTCTGAAGGAGCAACTCTCTGAAGGCGTGTAACCCTCTGATGTGGTGCAACCTTCTGATATGGAAGAACTTGCTGAAGGATCAAGACTTGTTGAAGCCAGTGAACCCTCTGAAGACGGTGAACGCCGTACTGAGACTTGTACCTTTTTGGAAAAGAGCTTCTCTGTTGATCCCATTTGAAGACTCAAGTCTTTCATAGCTTCTCCCAGTTGTCTGTACTTCTTCTCCTGCTGGAAAGTCAGAATAGTAGTTTTTTGGTAGTTTTCAAATTGCCATTCACCAAAAAGGCAATACCTGCTACGAAGTACACTTTGCTCAGAAAAGTAGAGCCAGCGCTGCTGACACCTACTCATGTTGTTCCTGCTGCTGCAAGCTACCTAAGCTATGTGTCTCGACAGGAGCATTTGCATTTAATGCTATTTCTCAACGGGAATCAAAGGGAGTTCAACGGATTTCATTTCCAACCCTATATATATGAAGTCTCTGCAGAAGAAAAGTGGAGAACGAACGAACTTGCTGATTTGCTGCCAAAACTCTCCGAGAAATATTTGCATCTCATTTCATTTGTACAACATTTCTATATCCTGAGTTATACTCAGTTATCTGTACATCTTACCCAGTTTAGGCTTTAAACTTGTGTAGTTTCAAAGCTTAAGCAATCTCTTTTATAAACAGTTTTCTGTTTTGAGCTTGGAGAGGCTTGTTGTTTAAAGAATACTTGGGTTTGAGCCTAGAGAGGCTTGTCTGTAAAACAATACTTGGGTTTAGAGCCGGAAGAGGCTTGACTGTAAAAGAATACTTGTAATCGTTATGATTAGTGGAAAATTCTTTGCTGGTTTGGCATTGGGACTGAACGTAGCTCACGGTGGATGTGAGTGAACTAGGATAAATCTCTTGGCTAAGTCTTCACTACCCTTATCTCTCTATATCTGTTATTTTACAAATAAGAAGGATTCGGAATATAGTGATTTATACTGTTGAAACATAAATTTAACAAAATACGTTTTCAAGAAACAATTTAAACAATTTTATTGGACCTGCTAAAATAATTTCAGCAAGTACCATAACTCTAGTTTCGACAAGTTTGCAAAAACCCTTGTGAAAAACTTTGCTTGTGAAAAGGTTTCTGAAAAATCTGTTTGAACATTTAAAACACTATTCAACCCCTTCTAGTGTTTCTTTTGGTTTCTACACATTTGACCTCTTTGATTCATGCTATTTTTTTCACCTAGAATTACTTCTGCAGAAGTTCCACCCAAACAGGCTCTTTATAGCCCACCTTCTCCAAAAGTTCTTCCAATTAACTTCTCCATAAGTAACTAATTTCAACTTATGGAGAAATTAAATTCATTTGACCTCTTTCATTCATTCTATTATTTTTCACGTAAAAGTTCTTATGCAGAAGTTGTATCCAAACTTGACCTTATACAACATATTTATTAAAATATCAATATGAATTTATAATGTTTCTCATCTGCCCTTAAAATTATACACATTTCATTGTTAATAGGTTCTAGATATTTAACATATATAAATATAAAGCCCTATTTGTTAATAATACAATACAAGATAGTAAAAGTTTATACTAGATAATATACTTTTACTATATCGTTGGTTTGCAATATTATATGATAAGATAAAGTTATCCAAATTCAATTTCTATCATACTTAACGTGACAAATCGTGGATCCGGATCCCCTCCAGTTGAGTATAAACTGGAGAGCATCTCAACCGTTATTTTATAAGTCCATCATATAAAAAATTTAAAAAATTAACACATTAATTTGTGACCATCAGATTCGAACTGTAGAATCTACAGTACTGTAGAGGATCCGAGCCCGACAAATAGCCCATAAAGTCTAAAGTTTATCTTATAATTATTGGAGGTTGAATTTGTTGAGACTAAAAGATGTTTAAAATCTGAAATCCTTAAGTTTTAATAATAAAGATTTTAAGATTTTAATAAGTAAATTAATTTCATTTAATAAATTTGAAATTAAGTGTTGTAGAACAAGATATTAATAAAATGTTTGGAAGTCAATGTGAAAGATATATCTCAACATTCGTCCGAAAAACCATCAAGTTAAAGAGCGTCCAGGCTCAACTTAGTAAAATGATACTACCTCCATTCCAATTTGAAAGTCGTTTTAGGAAAATAAATTTTTTTCATAATATGAGTCGTTCTCTAGTTTCTATGTGAGTATTAATGATAGTTTTTCATTTTTACCCTCTCACTTTTATGGGAAAATAAACTTAAAAAATTGTGCACCACACTACTCATTAATGTATTTAGGTAAAATGAGAAAAAATGTGTAGTAAATTAAGAAGAGTAATTTAGTAAGATTATTATGTTTTTTAAGTCATTTATTATTGTTCTTAATTTGTGTGTAAAAACCTTAAACGACTGTTAAAATGGAACAGAGGGAGTAGTAATTAGTGAAGTTCATTGAAGACATCTTTCAAGTCTATCTTGTATTAATACAGTACTTCTGTAGTGTTCCTATCATTTCAAAAGAAAGACAAAAGCTCACTTTCGAAAATGAATAGTATAACAGTTGGAAAAACGAGGAAAAAACAATCTGAAGGATGATCGCCCCAGTAGAAAAGTCACTGTGCACAGAAAAAAGCAACTTGCAATATTCGAATATCAAACTCAATGGCTCCATACATTAAATACTACTCCCTCTGATCCTAGTTATAAGACAACGTTTAAAGCTTTTCTATGGTCCTATATATAAGATAAAGTACACAAATTTAAAAGCATTTATTATTTTTTTTCATATTTGCTCTTGTTGACCATTAAAGGTTTTAAAGTGACACAATTACCATAGTGACGGACTTTAATTTTAAATAAGGATAAATTTGTAATCTTATAAAATAATTTATTGAAAATCAATACATTAATTAATTTTCTTAATATGTGTGTTTTTGTTTGAATTGTCTTATAAATAGGAGGGAGTATTAAAGAATGCTTAGAATTGTATCTTACACTCATATCAAGCCTTCAAGCATTTTAATTATTCTTTCATCCTTTTTCATTTTCATCCTTTTTGAGTGTATATATTAAATCTCAAACTCTTTGCTTAGTTGAAAAGATCAAAGTTACCTATGTTTTCTTGTAAAACCTATCCACACTTAGTGTGAAATTCAAAGTGTAACACTAAATAATGTGGAGTGGTGCCTCTATGTTGAAGTAGTCCAGAGGGTCACAAGAACGGGGGTTGAATTGTGACACTTGAATTTTTTTTTTTTTTGCCTAACCTACAAAAATTGTATTCCTTACTGATATTTTTCTCAAGAGGTTTCTTGGCTATCACAAGGTGTCTTTAGAAGATGATATACAGTTAAATCAAATATTAATTATCTCAAATATACCTTCTAAAGAAATTTAAGTCCACGAAATTTATATTTCAAGTGTTATGATCTTGACAGAGTTTGGAAGGTTTCACATGGTGATTTAAATAGCAAACATATGTAACTATTATGATTAGAAACAAGAATAATGAAAATAAGATTTTAACAATTTACTTATAAAGGGTTAAAACTTATTGAAAATTTATAAAACTTTCCAGAACCCTTTTATAATCAATGTATAATCACAGTTTAATGAAAAATCTCTTTAGAAGAACCTTTAACAAAATTTGGTAAAATTCACTCAAAATATGGATTTGGCTTAAGTGCATAAACCGTAATTTATGCTTTTAAAGGACAAATCCAATTCAGAACTTGATGAAACTTTTCAAAATGAATACATAAATGATGGAAAGATTATTTCTCAAGTTATTTGAAAAAAAAATGCAGTTTTTAAAAACTAATTATGCATAAACTGACCTTGTTGAGAAAATGTGGAAGTAATATGGACCAAGTATAAGCAAGCAAACCACTTAGACTGTAGAATAGTAAAAGAGTAGAGAGATACTGCACAGTGATTTTTATATCGGTTAACCCAGAAACTCATTGGGCTCCACTACCTACCTCAGTAGGATTTTCCACCAATTCAACAAGTTTGTTACACCATGTATTCTATTACCCTAGCCTCCTTAGGCTTAACACCATCGAGTATTCTTTTTCCCTGCCTCGTCATGCATAAACCAACTACACAACTGCTCAGCCAACACTAATCAACTCGGATTAGCTTGGGTGACTCTTGACTAGCACTAACTCTCACTAGTTTGTTTGAGAGATACATCACCTATTATGGAAATGAGGTGTTTTGATGGATAGCTCTCAATATCACTCAAAGAGTGGATTCTACTAATACAATATAAAGCTAAATAAACCACTCCAATGATTTAGAAATTGAGATACATATTTCTGGAGTGATTTTCTGAAATAGTGTGGCTTTAGAAGGTAGAATTGGTAATTTTCAGCCCTTATAATCAGTGGCCTTCTTCTCTTCTTCATTTTGTGTTGCAGCCATGGATATCTATTTAAATTGCTCTGGTCAAACTAGCCATTTCCTAACTGTTTGAAAGCAGTCAAGGTCTGGTCAAACATTGACTTGTCACTTTCTTGGCAACACACATTTTATTTCTTCATTTAATGCTTTTTGATCAACTTTGAACTTTTGTGTAAAGCATCTGAACTTGGGCCAAAAGAACCTTCTAAAGGCATGTCTGAACGTCCTTCAACTTGAAATAATTCAAGGAATAAAGCTTAAGGAGTCTGGCGACGAATTTCACCTTCAAGTGAATGTTTTCTAATTTTTGCTCCTTCTAAAGGAAGTCAATGGAATCATATTGACTTTCATGCTTCTAATCACTTGCTCAATCTTCATTTGCCTCGTTTACATTAGTGATAACTTGAGAATGTGCTTCTTGAGTGATTACAACAATTGTTCTGATTCAGTTGTTCATAATCTTCCTTTTAATCAATGCTTCTTATTTTTAGTGGTCTAGTGATGATCTTCTAAAGCTTCTAGTACCTTCTGAAGCCTGATTTAACTCAGTTGAATGTGCATTAGATCTTTGGTGACTGTTCTCGACCATTTTGAAGCCCGATTGTCTCTTCATGTATTGATTTCTTCATTTCTGAAGAATCTCTCCAGGTTAAGCATGCTTGGGAACTTATGGTTTGACTAAAGTATGCCTATGAACAATGTGTTCTACTTCTAAACTGCTTCTAATGATGTATACAATATTCATGTACTTTTTGAAGCATAGTTAAAGCAAGCAATAGTAATCTTTTTATTCAGAACATTTGTAATTTGAATATGAAAGCTTGTTGTCATTAAAACCTTGTCTAGGAGGTTCTTGGACTAAACATGTGTTTCAAAAGAATCTGAGGCAACTTGCAATTCCTTTTTCTATACAAAAATTTGAAGGGAATGTCTAAGGTGAAGGTCCTTCACTTATGTAGTAACATTGTTGACCCACGATTAAAGGAGGAAATTGAACGTTGGGAGAAGCAATTCTCTATAACAATATCAAAGGGTGTTGAAATTCTGGCAAGCGTACCAAAAATCCAGCAGTATAATAGTAAGTAGAAGGGTTTGTCGTATCCACAGGGAACAGTTCAATTTTAAATACTAATGGTCACAACTATCAAGTGAGAGACTATATTTGATATGAGTGTAGTTTGCAATAGTAAATAAAGAAAAACAATAAATTGAGATGGTTGAGCAGGTTACTTGAACTAGGATTGAACTTCGTCTATCTCACCCCTTTCGTATGCGAAACCCAATAATATTTATGAATATGCAATTATAACATCTTAGTATAAATTAAAGTTATTTCACAAAGGTTCCCACAAATATGAAATACTCAGAAATAATCTACCATGGTTCCCACAGTGATAAATTACCCCGGATTAAAGATCTACTTGTTTACGCTATCAATTCGCCCTGGTTCCAACAGTGACTACTATGAGCGTTTTTACCCAATCAGAATTCAAGTTTCCTATTCCTAGGTTCCCCCAAACTTGCTATTGATTTTATAGAACCACCTTCCAAATGCGCCCCATAAAACCAACCTATAACTCCGGCACACAGGCGGAAGCTAAGCATTAAGCACAGAATAAAAACATCGATATTATAAAAACAGGGATTCATAAATATCAAAGAGAATTCACATACAATTGGGGATTGAATCGACTACATTCAATCCTATGGGAGAGTTTAGCTACTCATGGTAGCCATTACAAACCAATAGAGAAACTGTCACACTTTTCTCTAGCTCCAGCTCTGCTCCGCATCCTTTCGGGATCTCGAGGACTCATTTTGATCTTTGTAAAAGGTCCTTTATATAGAAGTTGGAAAGCTATCTGAAATCTGAAAGGAATCTTGTTGGAAATCTTTTAGAAAACTGTTTCCGTATTCCTGCGCTTCAACCTGCGCTCAGCATAGATGAAGCGCAGGAAACAGAGAGGAATTTTAATTCCTGCGCTCCACTTGTGCTTAGCGCAGGTGGAGCGCAGATCTCCGTTTTATGCTTTCCTGATTTCCTCTTTTTCAGCTTGATCTCTTCCTAATCTTATTTTTATCTTATATGTTTTCCTTATTTCCCTCTTTTTAGCTTGATCTTGTGTTGATTCTATCTTCAATTTGAATTGAGAATTTTATCTGCGGAATCCTTATCCATAACTGCTAATTTCATTTTAATCAGCTACCATTTAAAACCTTATCTTGCAGATTCTCTCTTCAAATAGATGCTATCTTGTTTCTCCATTTAAAACTTTCCCTTTTATCTGCAAAATCAACAGATTTTCTATCAAAATAGCATCAAATTCAAATTTGAATTAAATAATCACAAAATCTGCATTTATTACTAAAAAGAGGTAATTTGGAGAATAAATCTAACATTTTACCCTTGATAAGTGTTGTAATTATATACAAAATTATCATATTTTTAGCACTTATCAAAGGAAAATTTCCACTAGAATGTCCATGTCCTCCAATGAATGATGGTGACCATGAACGACAATGTCCAACACCTCCCTTCTTTGCCATTGTTACAATCCATCACATTCACCGCATTACTTGAAAATCCTTCACCCTATGTTTTCTTTTTGGTTCATAATGATAATACTACCTCCAATCCATTTTATAAGAAACAAAAAGGTAGTCATTCTTAATCCTAAATATAATAAACATAGTACTATTTTGAGTTGTATTATTTGTCAAGTTCCTTTTATACCCCGGGTTATTGTGAGATGTTAATATGATAGTCATAAATTACCCATTAAAATAGATGAAGGATGCCTTCAATGACTAGTTATTGTAGTACCTTTTGACATAAGTTACATCAAAAGACATCACTATTTGAATCATTCAACACTATGAGTACTTTTTAATAAAAATTAAATTTAAGACATAATTATTTAAATTTCAACGGTTTCAATACTTTTCCTGGGTTTTGATGATTTAGTCATATGTTTATTATTAAAAGGAAAAAAGGTAGTATAATTTTATTTGAGGTTAGAACACAATACTCAAAGACTCTCTACATCTTTGGATTCATCTGATTTCTACTTAAAGAATATCAACCCTTGAAATATTTTAGAATATATGTAATGATTAAGAATGTTACTAAATGAGTGAAACGCCCATTAGATTCACCCAAATTTGAAATTGAAAATAAACTAGCTTGAGTAATGTTTTATAGACACCAAGAGAGAGATTGAAATATAAAAGAGACAAGTGATAGATGTAATAGGTGATGTGATGTGACAAAAGAAGGGGGATAGAAAGAGATGAGTACTGTGGTTAGATGAGTGTATAAAATAAATCAATTTCTATATTCATTGTTAATTGAACTAACATTATGTCATGCATAAGGATCCTCTCTTATTGTCCTCCCCCTCCAACAATTTTAGCTGCAAAATAGCTAGGAATTAGCTACTGGTTTTAATTATGTACAAAAAAACAAAAATAGTAACAAGCTATTGTTCACAATGAGCTACAGTAGCTGCTAGGAGAAGTTGTACTCAAACAAAGACTTGTTCTTTATAACATACATCACACAAAGATTGTTAAGAAGGCTAATTTTTTATTTTAGAAAATTTGTGTTAAATATGTTTTTGGTTCCTCAAAATATAGTAAAATTTGGTTTTAACCACTCGTTTTTTCCATTGGTTTTGGTCTTCCATTTTTAAAAATTACATGCTTTTAGTCCTATTTGTTAAATATACAACGTTAAGTCACTTTCACAGCTCTACTGCAACTTTTCTTAGGTAAAAATTCACAGAAAATTCATGCGATTTTTCTCAAGAAAAGTCATATGTAGTAAATTTCCAAAAAATCACAAACTTTTTACATAAACATACCGCTATAAAATTTCTTTACTTTGTTATAGAAAATTCTATAGTAAATTTCCCATGAATTTTAGAATATGAACAAAATTTCCTTTGAATTTTAAAATTCACATAAAAATTTGAAGGAAAATCCATAAAAAAATGTACAATAAATATTACTATGTCACCACTTAGTGAAATATAACTAACGACGAAGACTAAAATGATGTGATTTTAAAAAATATATGACCAAAAATAATAAAAAAATAAATAAAAAATCAAAATAAAATTTTGCTATATTTTGAGAGACCAAAAACATATTTAACAATTACTAAGGTACACCTCAACTTAAACTTAAGGTTAGTTGAATTTACAAATCTTTTGGAACCCGTGTCCACTTAATTTAATTTCATAGCAACAAGTGATTTTTTTTAATAAATTTAAATAGAAGCCCAAGACACCTAGAAAAGAATCAAAAACTGGTGGCATCAAATTTTTTAATTATCATATCTCTCCCATAAAAAGAAAAAGAAAAGTACCAAACCTTACAATATTATTTCGCTCAGCTTATTTTGGGTTTTTCTTCTCTTTATAAGTAGAAGTTGAGTCAAACAATTTTTTTTTTTAAAATCCCTTATAAAAGAAAAGCAAGTTATTTTATGGGAAGAAAAGTAGCTTTTAAAATCCCTTATAGAAGCTGCCTTTTCTAAACGGTCACTCATCTCCGAAATGTTTTTTCGACCTTTATTAACATGCGGCTCAATACACTAGGTTTGAGACACACGTCTGACTTCTCTCCATTTGTTGGAGAAATGGAGATCATCATTTCTTTTTTTCTCAGCAAGAAATTTCGGGTTAACCTTTGTAGCAGTTAACTCGATTTTCCCTACCAAAATTGTGAACTTGCCCATCTTCTCAGCCTTTAAGACCTTTTATAGACCTCTTTTGTTACTGTCAACCTTTCCACTATCCTAGTCCTTCTTTCCCCCATATCCCCACTATCCCTTGCTTTCCGAAATGTTCCTTGGGGGGGTAAGGAATAGGTATGGGCCGATAACCGAATACCATACTCGGCCCAATATTTCGAGTAGTACACAACCCTTCAAGCCTATGCGTAGCCGGAGGATATTGCGCAAGGCTTATAATGATCGGCCCAATATTCCAAGTAGCACACAACCCTTTATGCCTAAGCGTACCTGAAGGATATTACGCAAGGCTTATAATGATCGGCCCAATATTTCAAGTAGTACACTTTTAATTTTCTGTCAACACAGACATGAAAATATCTAATGGCTATCATTCAATTAACATTGTTCAATTAAAAAAGTAAAATATGAATCACAGAAACGGGTCCTTTTGCGTCTAAAGTACAAACTAAAAAGGTGAATATTCAAAAAAAATATAGCGAAGAAGAAGAACATTGTGATACACCGTGTCGTGAGTTGTGTTGTCGCTATGACTTTTCGATGAGACCCCCTCTCATACGTCCTGCCCTTGCATTTTACTTTCACTCTTTACTTCAATTGGTGTATTTTACTTTCAGCGATGCACTTAACTTCATGCATTTTTCTTTCACTCTCCAATGCTTTAAACCAAGCCCCTCTTCTACCTCTTCTCGACTACGTTGACACTGATCTCAAGAAGTTTATCGATTCCCATCACAAGGGCCTAAACCAAAGATCCCTCCCCCTTCACTCATTCAGAGCTTCCTCTTCCAGCTCTATAAGGGCATCGATCGATCGATCGCTCACTACCACAACCACAACCACAGCGTCTTGCATCTCGGTCTCTTGTCCCTAAACCTTTTTCTCCATTAGTAAAAGGGTATTCTCAAGATTGTCAACCTTGGCCTTGGACGCACCTTCACTTCCCTCTCAAGAGCTACACTCACGAGGTTGGCTTTTTCTTCAATGTCCATTGGTATTTGATGGCGGAAACAGAGAGAGAAGGAGGAAACAGAGAACAACATAACACGTCTCACCTAAAATTGTGGCCATATTGACAGTGGCGCACCACTCCGATATCGATACCAACCCACCACTTCTCCCTCCTCCTTTCTCAGATTCTCCAACAATCTTGTGTCAATTCATTCCTTCCTTTCTCATTGAGTTGCGCTGTTTTTTGTTTTATTTTAATTTAAAATTCAATTGCATTTTTTAGATCTCAACCGTTGATAATTTATAAAACACGTGTCAATTGGAGAGTATAGCATCTAGAGATCTCCATTTCTCCAACAAACGGAGAGGAGCCGAACGCATGAGGCAACAAGTACCACCTTCACCTTTAATTTTTTTTACTTAAGCCTTAATATGAATGTAATGGTCGGCTAGATAACACACATTCACCTCAAATTCAATTACCCAGAAGGCCAATACACACCTCCAAACCAGTGTTATAAAACCCAGACCGGTGATCAACTCGGTCAGGGTACTGGGTTAATGAGTTAATGGTCGAACCAGTGATTCAATGGTTGAACCGGTACATATAAAAATCTATAAATTTATACTAAAAAATATAATTTATAAAGATATATATATATATATAATTATTTAAATATATAAATAATTTCAAAATTGAGTTTAAGATAAAAAAATAAAATTATTAGTATAATGTAATATATATTATACATCTTTTTTCCAAGATTTTTTAACATAGTATTTTTAACTTTTTAAATAAGTGAATGAAGTATTAAATTAAAAAAAAAAAGAAAAAACGTAGTGGCCAGATTAGCAAAAAAGATTTGTTTTCTTGTATATTATATATATTATGTTTAGCACCTATATAGTAAGAGGCTACTTTGATTCAGGGGTAGCTGTTGACGCTTGGTTGCATTAGATGGAGAGTTCGAATCCCTCCTATGTCACTTGTCAAATTTTTTGAAGTAAGGAACCGCGCGTGTTTGAGACTTGGCGAGTTGATCTTTCCACTCAGAACCGGTCCCGTTTCCATACCGGTTTGATAGTAGAAATGGTCCATTGATGTGATGGACCAGTCAGAAATCCGGTTCAACCGGTTGGTCGATTCGATCCGAGTTTAATAACTAAACCCCTCTTCCTTATTTGTAACGTTAATTTTTATTTTATTTCTATGTTAATTGATTGGTATTATTTAGTTTTAATTAAAAAAATTATTTTTATAATCTTTATTTTAATTAATATAATAAAATTACTCTTAAAATGTAAACAAAAATATATTTTTATTAATATAATTTGGTATTGTTGAATTTTATTTAAAGAAGTTATCTCTTTATTTTTTAAAATTTCATTAGTTACTAATATCGAATTTTGTAATCATACATCTTTTTATGATAATTTTAATTAAAATCAGAGTTTTATAAATATTTTACTATCTCCTTTTTAAGTTATTTTGAATTATTATTTATATAATAAAAATTCTAAGAAATATTTAATTATTGATAGATTTTTTAAATAATTTATTAATTAAAAATATTTATAATTTTGTAATTAGATACTCTTTATGTCTCTACCAGAAAAGATACTCTTTATGTTAATTTAAAATAAAATTAAAAATATTTTATCAAATAATTTTTCACTTAAAATAATTTTTTAGTTAAAAATATTAAAATCATTAAATTACTTTTACTTTATTTAATTTTTAATTGTAACTTTAATACAACTTATAAATAAAAAATAAGTTGAACTAAATCTCAACACCATATATGAGTATTAATTGTATTTGCTACCTCATTACCTAATACGAAATTTTTACCAAAGCTTGCCTTTCCGCAAATCCCATTATCCAATTTCTTCCATATATATAGTTGCACTTGAATATACAGAACCACACACAGTCTCAAATATCTTTTGTCTACTAGCTTGTTTGAATTAGGTAACATTTATTTTCCAATGATTCTCTCCAACTCTCCCTGAATTAGGCGCAATCTTCACCACACAAATAAGTTAGTGTTTAAGAAGTATCAAAATGATTGTAGAAACAAGGGATAATTAAAATGTGACTCATCTTGACAATAATTAGAGAGCATGTTGCTGTAGCAAACAGGAAATAATGTAATTTAATTAGAGTTTAATTAATACTATACACTCTCAGTGTGAAAAGAGAGTTTACATTGACAACCGATGATATATTATTATATCATTTAATGAATATATATAATACGTACCTCATATTAAATTTATTAAATGATGGGTAATATATCATTAGATGTTATTATAAATTTACACTATTAATGTATAATTATTAAATTAATTTAAATATATTTATTATTTGTTATGTGTGTTTTTTATTATGATAATAGTTGAAATAAACATATTTTGCCGAAGAAACAATATGAACCATAGGTTTGGAAAAGGCTTATTAAGACGTGTGAAAGGTACTTGCGTGGGGAGAGAAGACAATAGGGGACAAAAAGTCCCACTTGCCTTTATCGTAGGTTTGTCAAAGAAAGTCGTCTTTCTTCTTCTACTGCGCCCAGACCACTTCAGTGATGGACCCCCCAAAAAGTCATTTTTCACTCATTGTTATTTTTGTGCTTTTCTTTGACCTTTTCGCAAACAATTTGATTTTGATTGAATATACTGCATGCACTTCTTCTTCTTCTTTTCTTTTTTGGTCAGAGTAGTGCGCTTCTTCTTAATTACCACTTCTTTCCACATCAGAAATTCAATCTTCACAATTAAACATCTAAGTTTCTCCTTAATGATACCAAAAATATATCATATGTAGTTAATCTTTTTTATATCTAATTATCTATTATTTTGAAAAATGAAATAATATGAATTATTATATTATTTATTATATTTATCTTTAATTAATTAATAAAAAATACTTATGATATGGATAACATATTAAAACAATAAAAGACTGAATGAAATATTTAAAAATAATTCTAATTGACATAAATAAATATATTAATTGTATCATTTGAAACCACATTAAAAAGATAAATAGGGGAGTAAATGCATAAATTATTATGAGTCATTTGAAATTTGTCTCAATTACAATTAAATAGAATGACATCATTTTCTAAAATTGTTAGTTCTTATTATATTTAAATCTCTTTATTTGTATTTATTATGCCAATTTATGACAATAAAAACGTAAACATCAGGGAACTTTCGTGTTTATACTCACATAAACGCTCTAGTGCAACAAAATACTTTTATAATGTTTTTAAAAAATTGACCTTTGAGGGCGCTTACCATGAAGGAGGTGCCCTTACAGTGGCCCTTTGGGGCGCTTACCTTCAAGAAGCGTCCTTATCATTTATAATATATTTTTTAAATTTAGCTACTTAGGATGCTGACCTTCCAAGATACTGTATGTCGTTACCGATTAGATTTTTTAAAAAAGTTTGGGCATTTAGGGTGCTTAGCTCAAGGTAAGGGCCCTTACTATTAATTTTTTAAAAAATCTTTGCTTGATAATGTAGCCATACATGGTAGCTGAGGGTGCTTACTTCAATTAAAGAGCCCTCCCCACTCATTTATAATCTGGAAAAAAAGTTCTATTCACAACAGTACCGGCCAGACACGCAACTGATTTTTCTCATTCTCTCATTAGGTTTTCATCTTTCACTCTCCCTCTCTCAAAGCTTTCTCTCCCTCCCTCTTTCACTCTGGCCACCATCCAGCAAGGAGGTGCCGTGAACGTCCGTTTGTGCATTTGTCGTTGCTCTCGTCGTGCTCGTTAGGTTATTTGCTCACCGTGCTTGTTCTTCCGCGTGTCTCTTCATCGCGCAACAACAAAGACATCCGACCAAGTGTCCAGAAGCAGCGTCGTCCAGCAGTCGTACTCTTCATCCAGGTTAGCTTAGATGCTAAATCTAAGACTAAAATTAATGAGAAGGATTAGTATAAAACACATCTAAATTTTTTATTGCTCTATTAAGAAATATCAAAACCCTTTCAAATCCAAGGGTACCAAAGTATCCTAACACGTTATATAACAATGTTATACTCCTGTTGGTATCAAATTTTAAATACCTTCGAATTTCAGAAGACAAAAGTCTTTATATGATTCGAAAAGCTTGTTGATGTCTTCAAATAAGCTGAGGTATTGGTGAATAGAGAACATAAATATTACTAAGTTATCAGAGAATCAATGTCTTCAAATGTAAAGAATAGAAAGGGAAATTCGAACAACAGGTTGGTTAATGATTAAGTTAACTTAGTAAGATTTTAGAAAGAGTTTATTTAGTTTCGAAAAGAAACTGTGATATATTGAAATATAAACTCGAAAGTAAAATATTTCTGTTACATAAAAAAGAAAGGATAAGTTCTTTTATTCATACGAAGGTAATTCAAATTACATAGGGTTTAAATGCAATACATGAAAAAAATATAAAAGTACATGTAAGAAAAGACTATTCTATGTCTTCGAGTATATCTAGAAAAGAACTATCCTATGTTTTCAGAAAGAACTTGACTCCTGCCTTCATGGCCCTCTTCTTCCTCCTTCTCTTCCACAAGCTTTGATTGAACCACCGGGGTAATGACATTATGCTTACATGATTGAGCAGCCCTGCAATTCAATTGAAGTAAGGAAGATGAAGTAAAGACCAAAAGCAGTGGAAATTGGCTAATACGTTCAACCTAATAGGAAATCCTTAAAAATGATTGAAAAAGCTTATCGTTTTGGCTACATCGTCGACCTTATAAAAAATGAAATCGTTAAAGATTAGGTCGAACGCAGTAGCCAAAGGAATAAGCTTTTCCATTTTGAACTAAGAGAAGAATAGAGAAGAATGAAAAATAATGAAGAATATGTTTAGAATGGAATTCTTATTTATAGGAGAGAAGAAAAGGAGAATAATAAATACGTCCCCAGAATAAACTAATCAATAAAGCCATCATAAATGAGGCTAAGTGGACGGTGGACGGTAGTCAAAAGTCACCATGAAATTGGTCAAAGGAAGATTGACACGTGGTGAAACCATGGAAACCAAATGGTTAACAAAGAATGTAAGTTTCAGAAAATTACAAGCATCAGAATAATTCTAAGTTATACAAAAGAGAAAAATCGAAGACGCTGTTCGATTTTTATGAGTAATCAAGAATCAAAGAGCAGAGTAGTTAAAAGAACTTAGAAAATATTTTTGAAGAGGAACATTTGAGGGAGGTCAAGATTTGAAGAAACAATTAGTAGCAGTTATTGGAAGTTCATTGTCTATGACATATGTCAGAATTCTAGTGGAGCATTACAAAAGTTCAAAAAGAGATGAAGAAGTTTCTGACTGTTAGAAGACGTGTCAGCCATGCATTGTGCCAGCACATGAAGACTGCTGATGTGTCTTATGTATATTAGTTAGCCGTTAGAATTAAAAGTCTATAAATAGGAAAATTCATTATGTAATCAAGGTTGGATTCATTGATACTGAAAACTCTCTAAACACCACACGTCCATCCTGTAAGTGACTAATTGGTTACAAGAGAAGATCAAGTATGTGATTCCACCCACACTTTTAATTAATGCAATTACTTTTCTGCAAATTTTATTATTTTCTTTTCTTTTGTTTGATCTTTACTTCACGCATTTAGTTCTAATTTCTTGTTAATTGTTCATTGTTTTTCATTGATTTCTGTTCTTTCATTTATGCAATTCTTTTCTCTCTTCTCTTCTGTATTTCAATTTTGATTTATCACTTGTTTAAGTACTAAGTGAATTTTGTTTGAAACCTTAGTTCACTTTAATTTTCAAAAGTTAAACACTGTAAACCTACTTCTTAAAGAGTCTATTTTAAGAACTGGATTCTAAGTCCCAGATTGTTCATAGAATCAAAAAGGTTGAAAGTAAATCGAAATTTACTTTTACCACTCGAACGCCTCCTCAAACTAATTTAGAGATTGTATATGAGATATAGGAAGAGGGAAATGTGCAAAGAATTTCAGTTCAAGTTGGGCATGAAATTTGGCTATTTGAATGAGTTTAAGGAGGTTCATACTGTTTTATAATGTGTTAGAGTATTGCACAAATTAAGATTGGTGACTGTGATTGGTGTTCGACACATCCACAATTAACAGTTAAGTTAACAACAAGGACTAAAATATAACTTAATATTTCACAAGGATAAAATAAAAAAGAAAAAATTTACAGAGACGAAAATCAAAACTCGAATATTTTATAGGAACCAAAAAGTTATTTTACCATAACATAAATTAATTGTTTGACCTTTTCCATCTAAATCATTTATGGAGCCTTTTACTATCTTACAAAGAACATACAAAGACATTTGTTACCCAACTCATTTATTTTGTGGACCTTTTAGCTATTCCACGGTCTTTATTGATATTTTTATATAATGGTTACATGTTTGTTTGTTTTTACTAAAAAAATTTCTTTTGCTAAAATTCTTACTCAAGTAGTAAAGTTAACAAAGTTTTCTAGATCATCCTTTTAAGATAATTCACCTAGATAATAGTTGTGTGTTCTTCAAAAGCATTTTATGACTATTACATATCAATATGAATTAGTTTTGAACATTATATTGCATATTTTTCATACTTTAATGATTTACTTGAATCTTTCATAAAGTGTTCACAATATGTTGCTACATATATGCTTGATCAAAACTTCTTGCGTCTTCTTTGGGACATGCTATAGTACATGTAGCATCTATAATTCGTTTATGACCCTCTACATATCTGATAAATCACCAAAAAATTAATTTTGTAATAAGATAGAAATTTAAGAGTTAAGTGAATGTTCATAAATTAGATGCATTTTAGACAAATAAGGCCAGAAATAACTCAAAAATGGAAGTAAATGCATGAACCACATTTCTAAAACTTTAAAACGACAAACAAGGGTATGCATGCCCATGTAGCCTCTAAACAAAGTTTAACGAGAGTCAAAATATGATAACGATTTTGTAACGAAGCTACATAGCCGTGTAGCTACTTTGACATAAGAAATCGTCTTTCCACATTCAAACACACCCATGTAATTCTTTCACATGGTCGTGTAACTTACTAAAAAGGCTTAAAAATAAAGTGATTGAAGAACATTTTTATTTTTGGCCCAAAACCTTTTTCTTTAACCCCTACTACAAGCTACTTTGTCCTTGAGATGCTCTAGAATATTCACTTTCCAAGTTACCTGCTTTTCCAATTAAGTCAGATCAACTTTTCATGTTACCAAGAAATCAACGCACCCAAAATTATCCTAGTTATTATGCTTTGTTAAAAGCCTAGAGAGGAAGAAATGATAAAAGGACGAGAAGAACTGACACACTTAGGAAGGAAGGGGAAAATCCTCAAGAGGTGATATAAGAGGACAATCATCAGAGAAGCAGATCTATGCTTGTTTCTGGATATTTATAGAGTGGGCCCTTTTAGTTTGGGTCCACCATATACCTTTAATATAAATAGTATAAATTTAATATTAAAAAAATTATTACTAAATATTATAAAATTAAAACTATTGTGTTTTTCTTTAACATGTGTAACTAAAGCTCCTAGCAGCTAGGATCGGTTTTATGGACAAATTTGTTATTTCTTTGATTCTTATCTTTCCCTTTAATTTATGCCTATTTTACTATCTTAGTATGCTTATTTCTATAAGGATTAGCCACCTTTTACATAGTCAACTATTTGTTTAGAAACCTTAATTTGCATTCAATAGACTGAATTACGAGATAGTTGAGTGATTAGGATCATTTAACAACTTTACTCTATGTTCCACCACTTCTGATCAGTTAGTCTAGGCACTAGGAAATGTTAGACTAATACCTTACCTATACTCTATCATGCTTACTAGCTTGGAGACACTTTTAGGGTCTCCTCCTATACACCTACATGATTTGATGTTTCACTTAATGTAGTTCTTGCTTCAGAAATAAATCTCTCATTATGCTGATGGTTGAGCAGTGACACAACAACAATCACCATGTAAACTTAAATAGCATGCCACCAACAATGCCTCTTGATGTTGGTCTCATTCATTAGTATTGAAAACAATATTTCATAATTACCGGTAGAACCCTCTATTCCTTTTTTTCCTCCACCTTTAAGTGAGTATGTGTTTGATTTTACATTAAAATGAATTTTTTAAATTCTAATCACACTTTTCTTTGATTCTAATATAGCTACTTTTTCCCTTTACTTTATGCCTATTATACTATCTTAGTAGGCTTATTATATAAGGATTATCCATCTTTTACACAGTCAAATATTTATTTAGAAACCTTAATTTGTATTCAATATACTGAATTATGAGATAGTTGAGTGATTAAGATCATTTAACAACTTTCTATGTTCCATCACTTCTAATCAGTTAGTCTAGGCATTAGGAAATGTTAGACCAATTGCTTACCTATACTCTAAGGTTGCTTTCCCCAGAGTCTCACAATGGAAATTAGTGTTTCCAAATGTAAGAAAGTAAAGTTACCATCACAACAGAAGTTGGATGTTTTCAATACACTTAAGAAATGAACCAATTAAAGTCATGAGATATAAGGTACTTTTAGCATAAGGTTTCTCACAAATATCGGGTATAGATTGAAATGATTCAAAAAGTCAAAGAAGGAAGTTGAACTGTGATTGTTGAAATTTTGTCCAACCAATAAAAGAGTAGACCTTTTTTTTTCTTACTCAAGAGTTCCCTTGGTGATCAAAAGGTATTGACTCTTTTAACTCTAAAAAGGCAATGATAATCTTTTAAAAATGAATTAATTCACACGAATTGATAACAAGTTTGAATAATATATATAAGATAATGATTTTTCTTAAATAAATCATAGTTCTATTTAAAAGGATAAATGATTAAATAAACTATGTTCAAAAGTTAAGTTACTAACATTGAAATTTTGATTTTTGCTTCTCATGCTCAAAATAGTTTTAGAAATTAAAGTAAATTTCAAAATTACTTATTTAAGCATGAAGAAGAGATATTATATATGCACTCCATAATGTTTAGATGGAAGATTTTTATATTCTAGTTTTATGTTTAGAAGCAAGTTTCTTTTGAAAGAACTGTAAACAGTTTAATATATATTTTTTTTACCATAACCTCTACAAGCTTCTCGATAGCATTATTATTTTTTTACCATAGCTTCTAAAGGCTTACACAAGTTCACAACATTCAATCAATACTAACTTTTACTAGTTATATTGATAGATAACAAATTAAACTTTCATTACAAGAATGTATCAAAAAAACTTTCATTACAAGAGAGATGGGTTATGTGTGAAACTAATCTAAAATTGAGCTAAAATTTCACTCCAAATTGATTTTCACTCTAATGCTTTGTTTAGTGTAATTAGGGAAATAGAGAGAAGAGAAATGAGAAGAAGAGAAGCGGGAAGGAGAAAAATAGGTGTGAAATGGAAGAGAAATGAGTTGTTTGGTGTGAGAGAAATAAGCGTGAAATGGAAGAGAAATATATTTTTAAGTTGTTCGGTATGAGAGAAATGTGTGTAAAATAAAAGAAAAAATATTTGAAAAATCGATTATTAAAAAAATCAATTTTTTTGCTCAACAATCGATTATGGGACATTAAAAATTAATTTTTTATGACAGTGAGTAACATAAAAATCGATTATGTGTACATAAAAATTGATTCTTTATGACAGTGGGTAACATGATAATTTCCATTGCTCATTTCTCCCCATTTCACTAAAAAATTGCAGAGAAATGAACAGTGTAATCATCTCCCATCATTTCACCCAATTGATCTTCAAACCAAACACACATGCATGCCTCATCCATTTCTCTTCACTTCTCCTCCCTTCCCCATTTCATCTCCACCAAACTTAGGCTAAGAGTAGTAGTGAGTGAAGTAAAGAGAAAAGAAAAGAAGACAATGGAAAAGATAGAAAGAATGCAATTACACAACACTTAGGCACTTATCCTTTCTTGAAACTTTAATTTAGCTACAATGGGATTTTGTAGTTAATTTGAATCTTAATAGCCCTACTGACAATCAAGACTCATTCTCACGAAGACTTGACCATCTCTGTCATGTAGTCATGGAAACACATTTTTCTTGTTGACAATTCAAGAACTTTGTCTTATTTTCTCTTCTTTTGATAGGTTGCTTCCAAGCTTGTCAAAGTTACCTCATACTTTTTATATATGCAAGGCATTCATGTTGAGACCATTTAAGGATATAGTGTAGAAACCACAAGAAACACTAGAAGGGGGGTTGAATAATGTTTTATAATTTCAAACAGATTTTATGAAAACCTTCTCACAAGCAAAATGATTTACAAAAGTTTTAAGCAACTTGCTGAAACTGGGTTTTTCAGAGACTTATTGAAGTGCTTCAGCAGGTCCAAAAGGCAGATTTATAAACTTGTTTTATAAAGCGTTTGAGATAGTTTTAACGTTCAAGCTTATAAAACAGATTATACAGAACCCTCCAGTTAGTCAAAATAACAGATATAATGAGATAAGGGTTGAGAAGACTTAGCCAAGAATTTATCATGGTTCACTCACTTCCACTGTGAGCTACGTCTAGTCCCAATGCCAAACCAGCAAAGGATTTTCCACTAACTGATCACAGTTACAAGTATTCTTTTATCCACAGTCTCTCCAGGCTCAAACCCAAGTATTGTTTTACAGACAAGCCTTTTCAGGCTCAAACCCAGGTATTATTTATTCCACCAAACCTCTCCAGGCTCTCAGACACTTGAAAGTGTTTACAATGAGTAATAGTTTAAGTTTTTGAGAAACTTAAATAGAAATGATCTTGTACAGATGATAGCTGAGTAAAACTCAGGATACAAATGAAAGAATTCAATGTACAAAGATATCATAAAGTAGTAGTTTGAATTTTTGCAACGTAATGGATTGATAATAATTGTCTTCTCTCTCACTGTAAAATTCTTCATGAAGCTTTATATAGGATGTCATCGTGAGTCTGTTGAAGATTGATGAGAAACACCGTTGTGAGATAGCATTAAATGTTGTTAATGTCGTTGTGATACAATTTTCAAAAAGCTTCTGACTTTGAGTGCAGGTACCACAGTTTGACATGTGCAAGTACTAGGTTACAACAGTTTCCCTTTCTGGTAAAAGATTTGAAATGCTTCATAAAGGGGGAATCAAACTTACAGAAGACGTTTATGATGCTTTAAAGTCTTAAGCAAAAAACCTTCTGACTTTGATCAAAAGCTATGATGTAGGTCTTCAGCAGAAAGTCTTATTTTAATACAACAGTACTTCAGAAGGTTGAGAAGACTTCACCAAGTCTTTGTTCTTCAGAGAGTTCCTCGTATCAGCAGGTTCGACTTTCAGAGAGTTGGATTATATCAGAGGGTTGCTCTTCGTAAGGGTTGCTGAAACATTTAAACATAATACCTTCAAGTGAAACTATTCTTATAAAAATAATCCATTTAAACCAATTTGTTATCTATTAAAACTTAGGAATTGTGAGACTTAAACATTATTAATTTCCTTAATAATATTTTGAGACTCAACATATAGGCTTAAGGTGTATAGGGAATTTAATCAGCAGATCAATTCCTCTAAAGATCATACTTCTTGAATATTGTTTGCTTTAGATTGAATCCCTTCTTCATCTTGATTTCAATTTTATTTTAAGGATA
This sequence comes from Sesbania bispinosa, assembly GCA_026901365.1. Classification (NCBI taxonomy): domain Eukaryota; kingdom Viridiplantae; phylum Streptophyta; class Magnoliopsida; order Fabales; family Fabaceae; genus Sesbania; species Sesbania bispinosa. The sequence continues at coordinate 2,199,310 of QLOH01000053.1, forward strand.
ATATGATAAAAAAAAAATATCTAAATAAATTATTGTATTTTATTTAGAATTATTTTTTTAGGACAAGGTGATGAAAAAGAAAAAGAAATCCTTATCTTACTTTCATTTAAATTATTATAATATAATATTATCTTTTCAATTATTACCAATATATATTTGTTTGTGATGTTGGTTTAATCGATTGAAGAATAAATCAATTATTCAAAGAGAAATTGTTGAAAAATCTAATATTGATATATTGATAGAAAAATTTACTATTATGATAATGGAGAGTTATATTTAAATAAAAATTTATTTTTCTTATTTAAAATTATTTAATATTTTAAATACTTCCTTCAGTCCTATAAAGATTAAGAAAATATGTTTTAATGTATTAGTTTATAAAAAATTGCTACAACTTTCAAGTTTATCCATATTTTAAGTTAAACTTTATTTAATTCCCTACATTAACCAACTTGAAAATTATAAAAGTTCAATTATTATAATAAGAGGTAAAGATGGAAAAAAATACTTCTAAAATTTTGTGAAGGATTTTAGAAAATGACCTAACAAAATTTTCAAGAGTCCTAAAAAAAATACTTGAAGGAGTAGCCCCTAATAATTAATAAAATCATGGTTACTCCCCTACTTATTGCTTTAGATAATTTGAACTTTATAGGATTTTTTTCTTCTAAACATTTTGAAAATAGGTTGGTGACAACAATCATTTTTTGGAAACTACTAAAGTTAGATTTTTCATAATAAGTTCTTATGTCTTAGATTTTGAATATGATCTAACTCAACGTCGACTTGTAAAGTGAAAATTACCAAATGTTTATATACTTTTATTTGATCTCGTCTTTTGATAATGTGAGACTCCAACACACCTTCTCCTATTCAGGTGTATATAAACACACACTGCTTGAAGTTTATAGGATTTGAAATTTACGGGTGCCATTCCAATAATAACAGGTCTAGAATAGACTTTATTATTATCTTAAATTTTAGAGTGCGCCTAATTAACTCAAACCCTCTTAGAACGAAGATTAATACCAAATATTTACATATATACTCTTATTTGATCTTATATTTAAATAATGAAATTATATATTTGATCCGACTTACATAACAAAAAGAAAACTGCAGATATTTTAATATAATTACAATTAATGAAAAAAATGACAATTTTAGATAATTTTTGTTCATATAATTTTATGTCAATAATTGTGAACCATTTGGTTTTAATGACATAATGGAATTTTTTTATCAGCAACAGAAAATATTATTATTGATAAGAGAGAATGGAATTTATTGATATTTTGTGACCGAAGTAAATATCGAATGTGGATGTCCTAGCTTATATTCAAAGCAATTTCACATGCTTTGTCCATAAGACTTCACATGAACTTCACGTGACATCTGGAAAGAGACGAAACACCAGTGATTTAGTCGAAGCTGCAAACTGAAAGAAGGGAAGGAAAAGTATGAAACTTCAATGATATGATATGATGAGATTAATTTCTTATGTTGGCAGTGTCTAGCAACGTCCACATGCAATATCCTTTGCCTATCCTTCTTCTTTTCTTTGACCAAGCGGCAAAGTCATTATACTCTCTTGCGCATTTATAATTTCATTTTTGTTTTTCTTATTGACACAAGATAAGATAGGTAGTAATTAATAGGCATAATTAATTAACATCACATCTAAATAGTATATTTTTTTTATAATTATATATATTATCTTCACTTAATTCATATGTGGGACTTATTCTTAATTGAATTTCCATTAAGCTAAAGTTGTGCTTTCTCCCTAGCTCTCTTATCTGCTTGCATGTGTAAAACCAAACCGCGTATACATCTCCACCGCAAGAGTGTGTATAAGTGGAACACACACCCACAGTTTTGGACTACTTGTATTATTCAACAAGAGGGATTTTAATTACACTTGTCTAAATTAGTTCTATATTTCTTTCTCCAAATGCATATCCGTGTATGTTAGGTTGGGAGAGAGATGGACTATGACGAACTCGCTGATGTATATTTCTAATTTTTTTTTATTATGTGACCTCTTACTAGCTATACTAAAGATAAAACTAATTCCACGTATCTATAATTGCATAATATATAGCAATATAAGGAGTGAGGAGATATATAGTAACCGTTCACTTTCCCTAAATTCAGATTCTCGGATGTTCTATGTCTTTCTTTAGAATACGAGAACTTTTAATTTCCCATGCTACTATGTTCCTCGCATATAACAATTTTGTTTTCAACTCATTAAAAATTGCAACGTAAGATGATATTAACACCCCCCTATGCTAGTACTTCCTTGCATGTTCCATTTCATGTCTCTTAGTATTGATTGAATTTAATTTATTGAGTTCACTAGAAATATGGAGAGAGGAATGGCCACTCTAGCCTTGTACACTTATATCGGACAATAGGTTGAAACTTCTTCTAAGGATATATATAATTAGAAGAGAAGTTGCATAACCTTGTAAATATAAGTACACTTGGATTAGCTAGGGGGTCATTGACGAAGCACCGAATGATTAAATTAACAAATTAAAAAAGGTCCAAAAGTTGCATTTCCTTTTGGCCGGTCAATTAATAATAATATTACTATATATAATAACATCAAACCCTCATCCACCCAACCATTATAAGTGCCTTATCCACCATGGTTTATAAATGAAATTTGTTATTTGTAAAAAGTGAATCAGAAAATAGTATAACATGGTTTAGAATAATGAACTGGCATGAAGATAAATATTAATTATATGGAAATTAAATGATCGAAGTTATTGGTTTAACGGGTAAATATCGAAATAATTTGTTTAAAAGTTCCAATAATTATACACACTGATTCTGGAAAAATAATATACTAACTGTGCTGACAAATTTAATGCTATACTAAATAAATTAATTAAGTTCTTTAATTCATGTGAATTTTTTCAAGAGGGTCCTATAAAAAAATATCGGAGGGAGTATTAAATTTCCATATATAACAATCACAATTCACTATGGAACATAATCCATCATACAATCATTCTTTTAGTTATCAAGTCAATGTAATATACACTCTTCGATCCTAATTAGTAATTATAAGAGTCTTTTTGGAGAGTTGGTATTGGTTTTTTTATATGAACATTTCAAATTGTCTCATGCATTTATATTTTTTTTGACAAAAATTATCCTCCTCAGTGGAGATAGATAATTACTCCCTCTGTTCCTATTTATAAGGTACAACTGACCCAAATCACACAAATCAATAAAAATGATTAAAATTAGTTAATTTTATTAGGGTTTTAAAAATAGTTTATCTTTCTAATTTTAATTTTAGTTAATATCATTGATTAGCTTCCACTATCATTTGATAGTTGAAAAGACATTAAAGTTATAATAAGGTAAATAAGGATAGTTATAAATGCTTCCTTGAAATTGTAAGATGACTTATAAAATGGAACACAAAAAAAATTCTAAATGGTGCCTTATACGGTAAATAGGAATGCAGGGAGTAATTAATTAGTAGTAAGAGAATGAGATAAGTAATTGAATATAAAGAGAAGGATAATGATTTTCAATAAATTTAAGAGTTCTAGAAAAAATGATGTACAAATTTTTTAAAAGATTTATCACTAACTAAATTAATTAATTTTCTTAAGGGTCATACTATAAAAAAATCATATATAAAATTTTTTTATTAGAAATCACGATATTAATTACATTTCAATCATTAAATATTATACAAATTCATAAAAGCTTTATAGTTTTGATATCTTATAAAGATTGTTTTAAGGGTACTACTCCTTAACATCTACCTTTTCTTATTTTTTATAAAGTGATTAAAAAATTTATAATACAGTTCTATATATTTATAAAACAATTCAGACTAAATTACACATATAAAGAAAAATAATTAATGCATTGATTTTTAAAAATTTTCTTTACATAATTATAAGTTTACCCCTATTTTAAATTAAATTTCACTACTATAATAATTATATCAATTTAAAAATTTAATGATGAACAAGGATAATTAAATATAAAAAATATTAAATAATTCTAAATTTATGTATTTTATTTTATATAGATATAGATAAGACCATAATTAAAAACGTTTCAACGTACTTATAAATTGGACATATGGGAATACTCATTAAGACCGAGGAATTTTTCTTTTTTGGTTAGGACCGAGCGAGGAAATAGGTCATGCAAGAAAGAAGATGCATATACTGAGGGGGACATAAATTGAATCACATCAATTGGAAAACCTCTATGTGATTCTGCAGGATAAGGAAAAGGTTAGTTAGTAAATGAAATGAAATGAAACAGACTACGATGCTTGAAATTAAATCTGCTAGTCTCGAAATCTTAAGCTCCTTAAACTAAAGCAATTTATGAGCCCATAGATTTCCCCATTTCATGTGGCGCCGAATGCTCTCAACTTCAATTCCACTGCAAATTAAAACAGGGTCCCCGCTGGTTACCTTCGTCAATCAAACATCTCATCCCTCCAAATTACTAATACTCCAAATATTTTAATAAGCCAAAAATATTATTTTTACTCCAATCAGCTTACAGTCACAGCAGAATATTGTTTAATGGATTTTTTTTTTGTTGCAAAATTTCTTTTATAAAAATGTATATTCCAAAATTTCATATTCACTTAAAGTTTCTCATGTCTCTGTTTCTCATTTTCCCTGTCATATCACACATTATTCAAAAAAATTTATCACTAAAGAAAATGAAAAAATTATTGGGTACCCAAACCTATTTACACAACAATCAAGATTACATGTTTTCTTTATAAGCAATTTCTGCTAGAAATTAATTGATGAAATCATTTCAAATTATATTTTGTATGATAGTTTTTTTTTATCTACTAATTTTTTTAAGAAAAAACTACTTTAGACAATTTTTTTTTTAAATCTCATTTTCAGCTAGTAGTTGAAAGTTTGTTACAAGTTTATTCATCGATCACACTCTCATTTATTATTATTTAATAATTATTAATGTCCTTGTATGTCATTTTACCATTTTCAGCTAGTTTTACCAAACACATTTAATCAAATCAGCTAATTTTTTTTAACTTTCAGCTAACTTTTCAGCTTTGATATAGTTTTCAGCTTTTAGCTATAACTTTTCAATTAGTTTGATCAAACTCTTTATAAGGACAACGTCGACAATCACACATTATTTATTACATTTATCATTTATTTCCTTTCTCTTATTATATCTCTTTTTAGTCACGAGTGTCTATCAACCATAGTTTTAAAATATTGGACCGAACTGGCTAGTTCGACCGTTCGAACTGAGAATCAGCTAGATAATCTGTCCGTTTAACCCTAAAAATTGGTGGATTTTAAAATCGGTGCGAATTGGTCAAGAACCAGTTGAAACTGGTAAAAAAACTAGTTGAACTAGTCTTTTTAAAAAATTGAAATTTTATTTTTTAATTATTTATTTAACTTAAAATATCTTTAAGATAAATAAAGAATATTTTTGAGAATTACACATTGATATTTATTATTTTACTAATTGTTATTAATTTTTTTGCCTTATAAACCTTATAATAAGGTTATTTATACGAATTTACAAACTCTGTATATTTTAATATCTATAATTTTATGTTATTTTATTAATTAAAATGTTTTATAATATTAAAAATATATATTTAATTAATATCGGTTCAATTACAATTTGACCACGATTCAATCATTGAACCGTCAACCAATACTTTCCCCTCGTCCAGTTTTTAAAACATTGTAAATAATTATCCACATTCTTACTTACTAATTCCTTTCCTGATTCTTTGTACTCTTTTGTGTAATAAGTATTAAAAACTTAGTACTAAATAACCACTACGTACTGTTTTATACATCTAATTAAGGGTGATTATTTTACATGTTACGTACTTACATGTAAAATATCTACATAATAGAGGCAACACACATGAAGTCATGAAATTAAACTAACTATATAACTTTAAGGACGTACGTAAAAACATCCATTTTCATAACCATTTATGAAAATATTTAAGTAAGTTACCTTTTATATTTTCAATATTAATTTCAATATGCAAATAATAATATTTTGCCCACATTTTTCTGAATGGATAATTAGAACGGTAACTAATTCTGCATATATAAGAAAAAACATGTAAACCTAAAAGTAACGCTTTGAATCCATGAGCTAGCAAGCAACCCATTTTCCGCTGCATGCATGCAATTAAAGCTGGCAGTATTTGCCTTTGCTACGTTGCAAGCAAAATGGAGTCCCACGAGGAAACATGTGGATAATGCAGTAACATGCATGTTCGTGTCCTGAGCTTAGGTATCCACGTATTCAATAATTCATGCAAAATCATAAACACATTTCGGTTAATATCGCCTCAAATCATAATGGATATAAAACAAACTATATGCTCATTCACAATGAATCATCATATAACTGCATGTCCTGTAGCTAGCCATATCAAAAGGGATTTGGCTAACTCATGGGTATATTCTAAAGAATATAATGTGTGGAGATAATTATCAATTAAAATTATGATAATATATATAATTATTTAATTGTTAAAATATTAATAGTTGATTTTTTTATCAATAATATATTATCTTTTTAACATGAAAAGTAGTCAAAAACTCAAATGGTTAAATTTTTTGCATTATATACATGTTTATGTGTACATGTGTTTGTGTTTGGGGGGCGCGCTTAAAAAAATGAGTTTAGAAGTTTTTGTGGTGGTGAGAAAAGCAAAAGTACATGTAAAATGATCATGGTGACGAGATTCTATAACTTTCAAAAATTTTTAACCATATATCCAAATTTGATAATTACGATCAATGCAATGTACATACATTATTTTTTTATATAAAAATGTGTATAAAACAAAAAACATTAATTGTCATCCTAAATCAATTAGTAATTATTAAGGTTAAAATGTAATGAGCATTTCAAAGCTATACGTGTCAAGCGTTGTGTAAGATGACCAAATAAATTGAACCATTTTCATGGTATCAAACTTCAAACAGGTCCACATACAGAGCATAATTAACCATGCTACAAACTGTTGGGGGAAGAAATACTAGAGGGAGATCTTTCATTGCTATATACATGACATCACTGGCGGTACTTTTATGAGGCAAAACAAATTGGAATTAGTTAATTTACACACTTGTGTTCTTCATGAGATGCGGTTTTCTATCTTGAGGTAAGTATTCATTATATGCTTTAATTATTGGTCCAGATCGGATAATTAAAATTAGTCATTAATTGTTTATATATTGAGTATTGTATAGCCCTGTTGTTCGTATCCTTAAATATATATAAGATACTATATTAGTTAATTATTATTAGTTTTCATCCAAATTTGGTTTATCTTTAGTCTAATGTACATTTTATTAATTATTAAATTAAAATTAAATGAATAATTTTATTTTTTATTAAATAATTCTTATACAACTATTTGAGTTTAATTTAAGAATAAATATGGATTTAAAATATAATATGTTAATTTGGTTGACAAATTTAAAGTTAATGGAGAAAAACTACTTCTACATTAAACCGTACTATTGATTTGAGTTCTTGTTATTTTCAATTAATATTTCATAAAAGTGATTGAAAATAGATTTAATATCAATTATTAATATATAAAATGAATATTAAATCTGATGGTCAAGAATATTTAAATTACTAGTACTTCTGATCTTATTTAACGGTCCATTTAGATAAAAAGATACACAGATTAAGAAATGTAATCAATTACTCTTATTTTTAAGAAAAAAAATATAAATGTTCTATATTACCCTTTATTTTTCTTGATACTATTGAATCTTATTAATTTTCAATAATATATGAGTCACTTATTTAACATAAAGATAAAATGGAGAAATATATAATTATTACTACATTGAGTTTATAGATAGACAATCAAATAAAAATAAAAATTTTCTTTAAAAAATGGACAATAAAATAAGATCAAAGGTGATATTTTTCTACAATGTAGATCATGGTCGACACCCTAGGCATACATACATGACAGACATTCTAAATTTTAATTAAATAAAAAAAGTGAAAGTGCAAATTAAAAGGAATTATATATATAATTTATGAAAATAAAATAAAATGACATCATATACTTTCGCACAGCATACATCATAAATTGAATAAAACCATAGAAGGAACAAGTTACTTACGAGGTAGGTATGCTTTTATTGTAAAAAAAATACACATAAAAATATATAGAGAGTGATTCTTTTATGTAAGCACCATATCTTACTTACGTCGCAGATCCAACAAATATGGATAAAGAAGAGAAGAGGGGGATGTATAGTGTTGAAGCTAGAAGGTTCTTGTTAAGGATGTCTAATTAAGTTCCGAATGACGACTGAAGATCCAAAAATTTAGGGAGACAAAGAGGCATTCTTCTCTTCTCTTCTCTTCTCTGGAATATATATATCATCAAGTTATATAGTTTGCCTCTTGGATCAAAGAAAGGTTGAGCCACAGCCTACCAAGTAGAATATATATAATGTAGAAGCAAATGTGGTTGGCTGGCTCCAACCTGTAATTAACTCAATGTATCTACATTCTAAGGAAAGGAAATCATCATAAATTGAGTTTGCCTCTTGGGCCAATTAGAACCAAATTTGGTTGGCTCCAACCTGTAATTACCTCAATATTGTTTCACATTATAATTGTTTTAAAAATTCGTAATGATTATGGAAATAGTATGAAATAGTCGGGAAACTCATGATAACTTATCCCCCAAAGCAAACGCACTCTCCCTATATAGGGCTATTATGTTTGGAGTAACTTTAGGATAAACTGACATATACTGATATGCTATAAATATGGGTTGGGTACCCCTTTGTGCCGCTTTTAATAAATTCTTCTTTTTTGGTTGACCAAAAAAAAATTAGGACCCATTTGTAATTTTGTATGTGGAATTAATGAAATTGAAGTTATAAGTTATAACCACTTAATTATAATAATTTTCTGATAAAAAAGAACTTAAAAAAAATTCTTCTTTATTTAGTGTGTATACTAGCTAGAAACGAAATTCTAACTCAAAAAAAAAATTATGAATTTATGTGCAACTATTTTATTAATTAAATCTTAATATGCATGCTCTGTTTCCATATATGGATTTAAAAATAGTTTAATAGATATATGTTGTTAGTTTTATTGGAAGCAAGAAAATACACTATCTCCGGTCCTATTTATAGGAAACAAAAAGGTATTTTTATTTGGTCATAAATATAAGAAACATAATATTATTTTAAATTATATTAATTATAAAGTTACTTTTATACCCTTAATTTATTGTCTACTACTTACCTATTTTCCATAATAGTGGACGTACTACGCTATTCTCAATGATCAACTATTAGAGAATGAGTTACTACTTTAGTTATGATCTTAAATAAGAATAACTTTATCATTATTTAATCACTTAATATTAAGGATATTTTTGTAATAAAATTTAAACTTATGACATTATTAATTATAATTACCTGTTTCTAAAGCATTTTCTTGGTCTTGTTAATTTAGTCATATGTTTCTTATAAATAGGACCGGGGGTAATATTTCACATGATTACCCGTTTGGAAATACAACTTATTTAAGTGCTTATAACATAAGCTCTTATTTAATAAGCGCTTATGAATAAGCTCTTAAAAAATTAGATGAAAATTGAAGAGCGTGCAGTGTACTTAAATTCCCCATAAGTTATTCTATAAGCTATTCTCAGGAGCTTGCTGAAATAAGCTGAAAACAATTTATGAGCATGTCATAAGCTCTTTTCATAATTTTATCCAAACAGTTACATAAATGTTTATGTCATAAGATAAGCTCAAATAAGCTCTTCCAAACAGCACCTATATGAAAGCAGGACTCCAAATTAAAATTTTAAGCTTATATACTTATTGAAGCCATACTTTTTATCAAAGGCATTGCTTGATCTTAAAATCCTATTGTGGTGCTTTATCTGTAGTTCACAATCTCTAATCACAAGTCTCAATTAGGCAAGTTATAATGCAACTAAAAGTTAATATTAAGGGGACCTAGCCAAACTTTTATAATCTTAGTGCCCTCCCATTATGGCCCTTTGGGTTAAGGCCTACATTGCTATATACACTAATCAATCTCATATATCCAGACCCAAACAAAAATGGACCACTTAAATTAATGAGTGGTTATACTCTCTACACCTCCATGTGATCATGAATTAGACCGATTTTATTAAAATAAAAAACTACAATTGAGTGTAGCTCACAAAAATTATTAAATAATTTGAACATTTTCCCACTTGAGCAAAATCAATTGCATTATTTTAATTTTGAAAACATTTAGTTCAAAAACGAATCTCGGGATAATGACTAATTTTGTAATGTGGCCACACATTTTAAGAAAACACATGATCCAAGGTGTGATATCTGAATATGACTCCATCTAACTAATGTCAAGTCATATCAAATCATGGTTACCGATATACCCTTTATAGATTTAGGACCTTCCATGGTTAAAAATTACTGTCATTGTCGTCTAGTCATTAGCACAAAATGTAGTAAGAAAAATGACGTGTCAATGTGATCCCACAACCAAACTGTCATTTCCTTTGTCAGTCTTCATAATTTCTCTCAAATGCCTTAGAGCCGTCTAAATTACATGGTTCTTCTAAATAATCATGTCTCAACTCCAAAAAATGTGTCGACCACTTATAGAGTGGTCCCTGTAAAACCAAGCTCTAAAATATGTATCATTATGCCTCATCTCCAATATGGTGTCAACCATCGACATATATAGTAGTCATTATGCATCATGTTTACTATGGCGATGGCCTTTAAGATATATCATTATGCCTCAACTCCAAATGACGTCTACCTCCGATATAGTGATCCCAATGACATCAAGCTATAAAATATTATCATGCCCCAAATTTTTGTTATCAATTATCTATTCTTTTATAAGTTTAAGAAAGCATAATTATTATTTCTTAAATGTACCCTTATATTCACATAATATTCAAGTAATAAACCACATGCACTTTGAATATTATTTATAAATAAAATATATAATAGATAGCATGGCTGTAGCAGAGTTGCATGGAAGCCTTGAAAGCCACGTGAACAAAATCTTGGAGAAGACAGAAAAAGTAAATGAAGCCTTGAAAAGTCAGGTCAATCTCAACAAAGTTGCTGAATCCAGTCAAACCATAGAAGGTAGAAGCCATGGCAATTTCAATAATGGAGGAAGAGGAAATAATAGAGGCAGAGGTCGTAGAAATTTCAGAGGAAGGGGATTGTAAGGTCCAAGAATCCTCCCAAGTGGTTTTAATGATGATAACTCACCAAAATTTACTTGTCAAAATTCTGATTTAAATAAGGACTAATCATTTCACTTGAGTGCTTGTTAAGAGGAAACATGAAAGAATTTCCAGAAGTAGGAAATCAACCTTACAAGCTAAGGGAAGCTTTTAACATCTCAAAAAGTATGTTTTGCTAAAAAGGAAAGAAAAAAAGATGTTGAGAAGAAGAAAATAAAATGCAGAAAAACCTACAGAACATATTAGAAGGAAGATTCATTTTTTTAGAAGAAGAAGAAGAAGAACTTAATCCATCTGCAGAAAGATCAAAACAGACTGTGCAGAAGGAAACTACTGTCAGAAATTCTGCAGAAGAAACAAAGCTCATCAAGATCCAGCTCTATTCATTTCCAAAGATGCAGCTGAGGGAAATTCACTTAAGAAAATATGTATCAACTATTGTAAGGTCCCCAACATGCTTACAGAAGGAACTGCTGCAGAATTCGCAAAGTTCACATTCTATAGAAGATGGGTCACCAGAAGATGTGACCAGTCAACTGTAACAACTGTAAACAGCAAGGGATAGCTGCAACCTGATAGTGACAGCTCAAGGAACTTAGCCGAAGGTTCAAGCAAGTCTCCAACGACTATTTTCTCCCACTCCCTATAAAAGGAGACATTCCCTTCAAGTTAAAAACACCTCTCTCCAGAAGAAGTCCAAACACTCAGAATTACACTTCATATCTTCTGGAATATTTTCTCTCTCTTCAGATTCTTAAGTTTCTGGTCTTAAAAGTGATTGAGAGAGAGTTGGCTTATTCTTAGCTTCTGCTGCACTTCAAATTCATCCTTTGAGCCTTGTATCTTCTTTATTCTTCTCTTATTTGTTGTAAATTCTCAAGGAGGTCTGTTGTGGTAAATACCTCTTGAGATAGTGCTGTGAGAAGGTAATATGAGAGGTGAATAGAGTCATTGGTGTAAAGAAAACTTTAGAAGGTGTTCTGCAGTGTTTCTGTGACTGTATCTTCTGCAGAAGAAGCTGCAGTAAGATTACAGCCTTGTTGAAGAGCCTGAAGAGGCTGCAGAAGAATACTAGTAGTAAGGTGTACCCAAGAAGTATGTAACTTGATAATTGAGTGAGAAAATCCTACTTGGTGTAGGGACTGGATGTAGCCTCAGGTTGGAAGAGGTGAACCAATATAAAATCTGTGTGCGCAATCTTTTCTTCCCTACTCTCCTTAATTTATTATAGATTACATAAGCATACAACTATTTTTAAAAAGTAATTAATACCTAAGTAAGTGATACTCATCAAAGTTCCAATTCAGGAACTATATCATCTGCATAATACATATACAATAATCTATCTTCTAGTGCATCAACTTTTAATACTAAGCCAAGTTCTACTTGAGTAGATTAAGTATTAAAAGAAAACTTGCAGGAAATTTTAAAGTAATCATAATTCAATCCCCTTATTGTGATTGGAATTTATACTTCAGACGTGACAACTTCAACCAAGGAAGAAGAGGAAACAACTTTGGATACGCCAGCCGTGGAAGAGGAAGATGTGACAATTACCAAAAAAGAGCAAATTATAGTTGTTATCATTGTGGGAAGTTCGGACACAAAGTTGCAGATTGCAGATACAAACAACAGGCACACATAACGGAAAACCAATATCAGGATGTCGGTGAGAATTCTAACCCATAAAGTTTATTTTTGGCAAGCGGTAATTTTTCAGAAGGTGAAAACATTTGGTATTTAGATACTGGGTTTAGTAACCATATGTGTGGGAAAAAAGGAGTTATTTTCATCTCTAGATGAAACAGTGAGTTCAACTGTAAAAATTTGGCAACAACACCAATATTCCAATTCTGGGAAAAGGCCAAGTTGCTATCAGATAGAAGGATGGATCCCAAAACTTTATCTCTGATGTTTTCTATGCTCCTAGATTTCATCATAATCTATTGAGTATGGGACAACTATCAGAGAAAGGCTACAACATGGGTACTGCACAATGATTGACAAGAACGAGAGATTTATTGCCAAGGTAAAAATGACTCCTAACCGCCTATTCCCTTTGAAGTTTCAACATGAAATATTTCCTTGTTTGGTTTCTATAATACCAAATGATGATTGGTTGTGGCATATGTGCTTTGATCATTTTCATTTCTTTGGATTAAATTGTCTGTCAGAAAAATATGTTTCTGGTTTTCCTGTTGTAAATATCCCCAATAGGGTATATGAAATTTGCCAATTGGGAAAGAAACACAAAGAATCATTTCCTACCAAAAAGTCATGGAGAGCAAGGAAGCCACTGGAGATTGTTCACTCAGACGTGCACAGTTGAAATCCCAACACATAGTGGTAGTAAGTATTTTATTACCTTTATTGATGATTTCATAAAAAAGACTTGGGTGTATTTTTTGAAGCAAAAATCATAAGCTTGTGATGCCTTTAAGTCATTTAAGGCATTCTTGGAGAAATAAAGTGCCTACAAGATTAAAACATTTAAAACAGATAGAGGTCAAGAATAACTTCGTCTGTGCAGATTTCTTTGAGCAACATGAAATTCATCATCAACTGACAACCAGATACACTCCCCAACACAATGGAGTTGCTGAAAGGAAGAATAGGACAACCATGGACATGGTGAGGTGCATGTTGAAGGCAAAAACAAGTGCCTAGAGAATTATGGGCAGAAGTTGTTGCTATTGCTGTGTATATCCTGAATAGGTGTCCAATAAAGAGCGTTCGTGAAAAACACCAGAAGAAGCAAGGAGCGGAAGGAGACCCTCTATTTGGCACCTCAGAGTTTTTGGGTGTATAACATATGCCCATATACCAGATCAGCTAAGGAAGAAACTTGATGATAAAGGAGGAAAATGTGTGTTCATTGACTACTGCACAATTTCAAAGGCATACAGACTTTACAATCTGGAGACAAAGAAAGTGATTATTAGTCGAGACGTGACGTTTGATGAAGAAGGAATGTGGGACTGGTCTCCAAAATTCCAAAAGCAACCGATGGTAATTCCAGATGGTTGTGAAGAAGAGAATGATCATCAAGATCCAACACCTGATGAGCCAGAACATCAAGCAGACCACGGAGGCAACAAAGACTACCAGACAAATTGGAGGATTATGTTGTGGGTAATGATAATGACCCATCTGATGAAGAAATTATCAACTTTGCTTTATTTGCAGATTGTGAACCAGTGACTTTTGAAGATGCTGCAAATTATTAGAATTGTAGAAAAGCCATGGATGCTGAGATTCATGCAATTAAGAAGAATGAAACATGGGAGCTGACAGATTTGCCAGTAGATAAGAAGCCAATTGGAGTGAAATGGGTGTACAAAACAAAGTACAAGCCTAGTGGAGAAATTGATCGTTTTAAAGCAAGGTTGGTGGCAAAAGGATACAAGCAGAAGCCATGTATTGATTATTTTGAGGTATTTGCCCCTGTTGTGAGATTAGATACAATTCGTATGATTATATCTATCTCAGCTCAAAATAACTGGAAAATATATCAAATGGATGTTAAATCTTCCTTTCTGAATGGTACTTTGAAAGAAAAGTTGAAGATGAATTAATTCAACCCACTACAAGAGTTTGATTGGAAGCCTCAGATATTTGACTGCTACTAGACCCGACATTGTGTTTGGAGTAGGATTTCTCAATAGATTCATGGAAGAGTCTGTTAGTTCGACAGGCAACACTAGAAGGGGGGTTGAATAGTGTTTTATACATTTTTGATCATTTTGGAAATCTGAAAATAAAATTCAAGCCTATTAAGACAAAATAAAATGAGAAACTTAAAATCAAAGTTAACATGAAAATTACGGAAGATGAGAAGGACAAATTTTGACACAGTTAGAGACTAAGGAAAGTTGAACAGAACGCTGACTAATTTGGACTCTTAATTAATTAATCTTAATCATTCAGATTCATCTCAAGATACCCTCTGAAAGATACTACAAAGAACCTTTTCAGAACTATTTCTGAGCTACTTCAGATGATTGATCATCGTCTGAAGTGTACTTCTAACTTCTGAACTAAAACTGTTTCAGATCCACTTCAAGGAGTTGTTTCAGACGTTCTTCAAAGTAAATTCTTTGTAATATTCCAAACGATATACGATTGACTGAGTGAGTTATTATCTTGGAAAACTTAGTCTATTTAAATTGTTGTGTTAAGTTTATTATGAAAAATATTTTTCAATCCCCATCAGAGATATAAAGTTGTAAATTAAGGAGTTTAAGGGATAGAAAACTTAGCCACAAAATTTATCCTGGTTCACCCACCAACCCAGTGAGCTACATCCAGTCCCAAGGCAAACCACCACTGGATTTTTCACTATCTGAAACCACAGATACAAGCATTCTTTTCTATCAAGCCTCTTCAGGCTCTACACAAGTATTCTTTCATTTTCAACTGCCTCTCCAGGCAACTCAGTGCAGTATTTTTTACAGACAAGCCTCTCCAGGCTCAACCACAAGTATTCTTTTATTTTCAACTGCCTCTCCAGGCAACTCAGTGCAGTATTCTTTTACAGACAAGCCTCTCCAGGCTCAACAAGTATTCTTTCTTACAAAGCCTCTCCAGACTCAACAAGTATTCTTTCTTCCGCCAGGCCTCTCCAGGCTCTCAGACACATAAAGTGTTTACAAACTAAACTAAGTTTAAGTTTCCACGAAACATAAACTTAATTTCATCCTATACTTACAGTTTAACTGAGTACTACTCATGATATATGAAATGAATTCTAAGTACAGGGGTAAAACTGAGATACAAGTGTATGATTTTGGGTACAATCTCGTCTTCTAAGTGAGGTATAACATCCTCAAGGAATTGGCTAAGTAAAATATTGAATTAAGCTTCAGCCAGTTCATTCTTGGCATAATCTCTGCCTTGGGCTTCAATGCCAAACCTTTCTGGTTGACATCTTGTGGATGTGATACTAAGACATTGGCTCAAACTTGGTTGTCTTCTTACAATCGACAACAAGTCGGCACCATCAGATTCATACTTGAGGCTATTTATATTCTGATAGAATATAGCCGTTGAAGATGGTTGATAATACTGTTGAGATGTTGATGATGTGGCTCATATAGCTGTTGTGTAATAGCTTCTCAAACGGTTGCTTCTTCTTAAGCAAAGTAAGTGTTCAGACGATCTTGTTCTGACACTTATATTGATGAGCTCTTTTAAGAGATTTCCTTGATATTTTTATGCTTTCCCTTTCTCTTGATTTTCTTCTGTTTTCTTCAGCTTTCTTCAGCTTTCCTCTGTTTTCTTCTAGAGTATGTATGAGGAGGTATCCATTGGATTTGTCCTTTTGCTTATTTGTATATACTCCTTTTCATTTGCTCCTGACACAGTTTCCTCTTTCCTCTTTGAGTGAGGTGTCTTGTCATAAAGACAATAGTTGTTTTTGCTATTTCCTATTTGAATAAAGACATATGATATTATGGTCGTTGAATCATATGGTCTCAGCTTCTGTTGTGACTTCTTCTATGTTGAAATCTGTTCCATGCATTCAGAGAGTTTCATTTCTTTAGACTGTTAAGCCATTTATAACTTCCTTCAGATGATAGCTTAAAGCTTTTTTTAATTCTTCATATTGAAATGCTTTCAACTCGTTCCTCTCTTCTTGCAATATGATTCTTCTCTTCTTCAGATGATTAAAGCAAGAAGCTTCTTCTTCTTAGCAGAAATCTTCTTCCTTTTTACTTCAGCAGAATGTTTCTTTTTTTACTTCAGACGATCCTAGCTTTATTCATCTTTGACTCTTCTAGTTCTTCTGATATTTGAATAGATGTTGAATTACATAGTATTAGTTCACACATCTTTCTCGATATTTTCTTGTCCAGACTTCTGATTTGCTTTTGGACATACAGTATCCTTTTGATTGCAGATGCAGCAGTCGTTGCAGGATTTCCTTATTTGTGCAAGTCTTTTTGATCGAGGCAGAAAAGTATGCCTAACTTTTGTGCCGAAATGAAGTAGTTCATTGGATACAATGTTCTTCATGCTTTGGCAATATCTTCATGAGAATATTTCTTGGTTCTGACGCCTTCAGTCCTTCAGTCATACAGAGTGCTTCTGATCAGCTTCCATTCTTCAGATGATAGTTGTTCTTGAGACGATGAATAGTTATTCAGATGATAGATAAGTCTTCAGTTTGTCTTCACGTCTTCAGATGATAGTCATTCTTCAGTTTGTCTTCACGTTTTTTAGATGATAGTCATTCTTCAGACAGAGGATATTCTTCAAATGATAGGTCTTGAGACGGTCTGAGTCTTTCATGTCTTCAGATGATTTAATCTTTTCTATTCTTTTCGGATTCTGTATTGCTTCATCTTCTGATTTTTCTTCGTTCTTCTTCTGATTTGTTGTTCTTCTTCTTCTTATGCTTCACTGGTTCTTCTTCTTCTGATTCTTTACCGGTTCTTCTTCTAATATTTTCTTCTTCTTCTTCTGATACTTCACTGGTTCTTCTTCTTCTGATTCTTTACTGGTTCTTCTGATTTGTTCTTCTTCTTCTGATATTTCACCGGTTCTTCTTCTGATTCTTTACCGGTTCTTCTTCTTATTTGTTCTTCTTCTTCTGATTTGTTGTTCTTCTTCTTCTGATACTTCAGACTAATATTCCAACCTAAAATACAATCAACACAATAATACCTTTCTTAGTAGCACCTGTTTTCTTTTCATCTAGTCTAAGTTGTTAATCATTAAAACCAAGGATAATGAGTCTTGAAATTATTTTGAATACTTCAATTAATTCTGAGACTAAACAGAGCCACGTGCATGTCATTTACAAGGAGCAAAGAGAATTCCCAGATATATCAAAGGTACTCTGACCGAGGGAATTTTTATGCTAACAATAATGACGTGAAGCTTGTTGGATATACAGATAGTGATTGGGCAGGAGATATTGAGACAAGAAAAAGCACATCAAGGTATGCATTTTATCTAGGCATTGGAGCAGTATCATGGTGTTCGAAGAAACAACCAACAATTGCACTCTCAAATACCGAGGCAGAATATATAGCTATAACAAGTTGTGTTACACAAGCAGTATGGATAAGAAGAATACTTGAAGTGATGCATTAGAAGCAAGATACTCCCACGGTGATATTTTGTGATAACAAGTCTGTAATCGCATTATGCAGAAATCCAGTTTTCATGGGGGGTCCAAGCACATAGATATTCGGTTTCACAAGATCCGAGAGTCGGTAGCTGAGAAAGAAGTGGTGATCGAGCATTGTCCAACTGAAGAACAAGTTGCAGATATTTTTACAAAGCCACTGAAAAGTAAGTTATTTTACAAGTTGAAGAAAAACTTGAAATGATACATGCTTGATTTAAGGAGGCAATGTCGGCATATTAAATCAAGCCACCAATTGTAATGTGAATGAGATCAGCCGCAATGACAAAAGCAATTGTTGCAAATCTTGGAGTAGTTGAAAGCATGCTATTGGAATAGTATAGCTTTCATGTGATAGGAATGGTGTAGCTTTGTATTGTTGTTCTTGGATAAGAATATTTAATGTTATTTTATTCATATATGTTGCATATAAATTGGTGGTTCCCGTATCATGTAATGCATCAAATTTTAGATTGAAATATTAAAATAATAATGCTCTTTTCCATTTTTTCTTGAATGCTTCCGTTGTGAGTAAATTCTATTTAGTTATTATGATATCCCATTGATATAGTAACTACTCATAATAACCCATGAAAGCCCTTGCACAAGAATCCAATTCTCTCTTGTCCAAAAGACATGACTCAGTCAACAACAAGGTGTAAATATAATTACATCCTTACAAATCATGAATTTGATGAAATAGTATTCTCAAACAAGTTTTACACTTAAACAACTCAATCATAGGCTTGTTCAACCAAAAATAAAATAAAAATATTTTAATTTTAAATTTATATTAAATGGGATTCTACAATAAATTCACAGTAGCGGAAAAATAAATATAAATAAATAATAGCAACCTTGAAACATATGTATTATAGCAATGCACATGTCTCAAATATTACACACATTTTTAAACTTTATATATAAAATCAGCACAATGGATACATAAAATTTACAAACAAGTTTAGTGGTTGAATTCATCTTTAAGATAGCAAGAAAAAAGAAAGCAAATATATAAATATAATTATATATTTCAATTGAAGGTACTTTACGTAAAGGATAATAATTATTTGACATAAAAAAAAATAGGGTGTGATAGGTGCTGAGAGAAGAGAGATAGAAAAAAAAAGTTAAAAAAGAGAAAGAAAAAAGTGAAAAATGAGATGAAAAAGGAAAAAACAAAAGGAAGTGTAAAGTGAGATGCAAGATAATGAAATATGAAAAAAATGGAATTATAAACTAAATTATTACTAAGACTAATGGTGTATTTGGTTTATACTGGATCCATGTTTCAAACGTTTAGGGTTCAAACGTGGATCCGGACATAAACTATTCTCAGTAGCGTTTGTCCGAATCTACATTCAAAACGTGATTTTAGGGTAAACCAAACACACTAAATGTATCCCAACTTCCAAAATATTAGTCAAGAAAAATAGCTACCACAACTATCAAAAGATGGTTATTGCGGGTTCCTTTCAATGCAACTTCTATAGTTTCCTAATGTATCATGCCCGTGAATGACCTTCCATGTGGTGGAAACAGGAAACACACAAATAATGGTCCCATGAGCAACCTTTGGTTACCCGCCAACGAAAACACACTCAAGTTTTAGCCTTTTAAAGGGTTTAGTTGTTTCCACTTATTTGCACAATATAACAACTATTAACCCAATAATTTCCACAACCTTGATTCTACTGCAGAAAATTTATTCCACAACACAGTAAAGTACCACATATTTTTGCTTCAATCTTATCATGATATAAATTTCTATATAGCTTGCTATACAAGAGATGGTCGATTATATAAGCCAAAAACTAATTAGTCACTCCATATTTATTTTATATGATAGACAAAATTATTAAGAAGAGTGAATTTGAGAACGCAATCAAAGGAACACTAGCATAAACAAAGGGAATTGAGTAACACATGGTAGCTACCTGATCAATGAGGCCAGAAACAGAGCATATCATTTTCAATTATCATATCTAAAGCCAGCTTGCCATATGATTCCAAGAGTCTTCCACATGGGATTTGTATGCAAAACTAGGCAGCAAGATGTGTGGACCATTCTTTGCAATGTTGTTGGCCTAATCAGGCTAACATCATTCTCATTCTTTTAATTTTTGAGATTAACATCTGTATACTAATGTAACCATTCTTATGCTGCTTGATATACACTATTTAAAAAAGTTGCAACTTCACCAACAAATTGAACATGAACTTTTGATTATGATCTAGTTTAGTTAAAAAAAAAACACTTCAAAATTAAGCTAAATAAATACCTTTAACTGTAGGTTTTTCCACTTTCTAGAGAATCCAGAGAACATGTTCATTAATGAGCCACACACACACATGCACAAACAGCACTTTTTTGAGAGCTGTCTGAAACATGTTTCAAGTGGCATAATGTTTCTGATGATTGAATTATTACACCGAAAGCAACGGTTACCAACTTTTCACCAATTTTGATTTTTTTGAGTAAAATTAATGGAGTTTCATTACTAATTGGACATGATCAGTAAATAGAAGATGAATAAAACAATGAAAAAAAAATACATTTTGATAAAATACTTGAGAAATGATACACAAGAATCCATACTTCTATAAGTCAAAAGTGAATGTTGGAACCACAGGTTTTTCACATGAGGACTAATTAACTTTAGAGCCACACAAGGACAAGAAAGGAGACATATCATATCTGAAAGGATTTGTCTGTTAATTTTATCTTTTTCCAAAAAAAAAAAAAGTTACAAAGAATATATTCTAGCAATGCATTCACACATGAACTTGTGTGAATCAACTTAGTGTACCATTGAATGTGACTGACTAGCTAACTGAATGCATATGCAAAACGATCTCTAATTGTAAGTTCTTACAGTAATGATGAGAGCAAGATACATTGCATGTTGTTGAATTGAATGTTGCATTTGACTAACTCTCATGATACATTCACACACAAAGAAAAGGAACTCATTTTCTTTGCAGTGAAAGTAAGAGGTAAAAATGAAAAGTGGGGTTATGGAAAATGAGAAACAAGTGGAGAGAGAGGAGAAAGGACTAGTCAGCAGAGGCAAGTGCCACTCTGAACCACAAATATCTATGCTGAAATCCTGTTCCTGCCAGCTCCAACATGTCATTTTGCATGTAACTGAATAAATGCTTGATAAGCATATTCTTTTATTAGGGTGGTTAGAGTAGTAATGGACCTAAACATGATGAAGTATGTTTGGAGCCTTAAATATTAAATATTTGATCCCTTTTTGTTGGAGACTTGGAGTATTTAATATACTTAAATCAAGTTGGTATATATTTTACCTCAATTGGCCTAGCTGTGCCTAATTCTTTTTAACAAAAAAAAATGCCACTTGAGTGAATTAGGCACTTTAATTTGTAGTGTATAAATTTGTAATCTAAGTCACTGAATTGAATTATAAGATGAGAATCTTTATGATCATATCATTGTCTTCCACTAGTTACTATAACTTAAAGATCCATAATTGTATTGAATATTAGTTGGGCATTCAAATTCAATATTAACAAAGCTTCTCTGTATTTCCAATAAGCAGAGCAGTAGCTTATACCACACCTTAGAGCTCACTTTGACTTGTAGTCTACTCTGTCATATCAAATCAATGTGGTATTAATACAATTTACCAATTAAACTATATATATTTGTGGTTGAGAATGAAACACAATTGCCAAATGATTCTTTATCAATGTGAATAGTTGTCCAAAAGGGGTATCAAATCCAAACATGTATACTGCCAACTCAAATCACATTATAATATCATAGCTTTAATTTTCCACATGACTAGCTAGATTTGAATGCCTACTTAGAAGAAAACAGTTAACCCAATAAATCGGAAAAGGGTAGCCATCATGGCATGGAGATCATATTAACAACAATTTCAGTTGATTACTCGGATGCCAACTACCCTGATCTATTAGGCATATATATATATTAATAATTAGTATCTTTGGCACAGTGTTATATTAATAAAAAAATCAGAAATGTTCCAATTATTTTTAGACCACATGCATGCACAATTGCAAAATCCACGAGGACATGTCTAAGCATGTCTAGGCCATGACCTGGAATCAGACTCAGGTTATGTTACAATATATACTATACATAAATGCTCTTTTCATATGTAGGTTAAAATGAAATTATTTTCTTGTCCTCCCTTTATGTTGGAATTCATTTTGTTCGTATTCAAATAAAAAAAAAAGGACTGTGTTGATCAGTGACACCAAAGAAACAAGAAAATCAACTTTTTTTTCTTTACAAGAGAAATCCCGACAGGAGGAACGTGTGAATAATATATATAACAATTAATCTCTCAGATTTTTTTCCTCTCTTTGGACTAATTAATTTTCCTTCTCTTGTAAAAGAAAAAAGGCAAATTAAATCCCTCTGAATGAGTCAAAGTGACTGCATATTTAACTTTTTATTTATTAAAGAAAAAAGCAAATTAAATCCCTCTGGTTTTGAGTCAAAGTGACTGTATATTAAACTCCACCAGCTTAGTTGCCAACTTGCCATTATTGCTGCAGTTACACAGGAAACTTTTTAAGTCAGTCTCTCACACATTTGCAAATTTAATATTAATTAATAATATAGTATTAGAATACTGAGTGTGAGTGGAATATCAACGCGATTGGTTCAAGTGTTACATGTTTAATTTTCCTTAAATAAAGTCTCGAGTTTGAATCTTAAAAATAAAATAAAATTTCACTTGGAGACCTAACCCCACCATGTTGTGAATGTTCCTTACTCGAATATAATTACATCCCGTAAAGGATATCTGTCGTTTAAATCATAAAAAAAATACAGAGTGGAATAACTTTGAGTTAGTTTGTTTCTCAATTTGAGTTTCCTAACATATATTTGGAAGAGATGAATTATATTTGTTTAATTTACAGTTGAGTAAAATTAATTTTAAAAATGAGTTAGGCACATTTTATGAAACACAATGTACACAATGTACTCGAGTGATTTAAAATGTGGAATTGATTGTGTACAAATCAACCATGCACAAAATAAACATGCTATTCTTCTTGTGTGGCATACGCCTATTCTGCGTGTAGGCCAAATTCGGATTTCACTTTTTTTAATGTGAGATTTACATTTTAGAAGATTTGTATCTATAACTATTAATTAAATATTAACAATTAAAATTATGATAAAATTACATTTATTTATATGATAGATTATAATATTGTTAAAATTTACTCTATTAATTTTTTTTAATGATCAGTCATAAATTTACATTTTAGTCTTTACGGAGCACCTCTAACTTGGAGTCAAACTTACAACAGAGCAAAATAAAAATAAATAAAAAAACAACATAGTGACAAATTCAACGTGTCTGCGTGAGTTGTGAGAATTACATGATTATATGTGATGTTCAGTCTGTATATATAATCCTATAATGTTGAATGAAAAATTAATTTTGAAAAATAAAAAACTGCAGTTTGATTCATTTTGACCTCCTTACTTTATTTTTTAAAAACACCCAAATGGTAAGTATGATGCACATTTATGATTTTACATCCTTATTCACTATTAATTAGATTGGTAACAAGAAGGCTAATCAACCATGAAGTGTCACTCAATTAGTAACCTAAATAGGAGTATAGTGATGTCTTGCGCGAGAGAGGGGGAAAAGGAAGCTAATAAAATACATTCATGATTTCTAACTATCTAGAAGCAAAAGGATAAGTAACAGTATTCATTAGAAGACATGTGTAACAAAATATTAGCTGCAAAATTAGCAACTCGTAGATTTTTATTTTGATCCCTTATTGGAGGCTACACAAGACGAGTGGATTTCCCCTCACCTTCAATTAGGCTTAAGAGAATAATTTTTACATGAGCAGTGTTTATTTATTAGGTATAAATAATCAAATTTAATGATATAATAATAATAATAATAATAATAATAATAATAATAATGACAGTAAAACTCGTATTAAAACTATTTTAATATTATCTTAAATCTTTTAATTAATTACCCAATTGACACACGCTCACACAAGAATTATATGGGCTTGGAAATCACAATTACAATGGCGCCATCATTTATATCTATGCCCATAGGCCAAAAAAAGGCCATGCAGAAAAAATCTTTAGATCAGATGACTTAGAATGAAACTTTACATGGGCTTGGGTCTATTGGGCTTGACCTCGCTTGGCCATGAATTGCTTTTCCCACCCCCTTTTTTCACTTCCCTCTTTATTATTTTCCTAACTATCCCCACCTCCACCCCGCTACCCTGCTCCCTCTTCACCCCTACCCCTTTTTATTGGACTCTGGGATTGATTCACAGTGTAAATTAAATATAACAACGAGCACAAAAGTATATTTGTTAGAGATAGATCTACCACCAAAGTAGTACAACAATCAGAAGATATGTAAAGAGTAAAAAAAGTAACACCAAATATTTTACGTGGAAAACCCTCCAATACCGAGAAAAAAATCACGGGACAAACTCCAAAAAATATTCGACAAAAAAAACTGAAAAATATTTCACTTTATTTAAGGATAATTACAATATCCTTTCTACACACCCCCACACACACAAGAGATACAAATATAATGTTTTCCAGTGAGACTCACTCCTATTCAAATATTACAATTTGTAGTACTAAGGAATACTAGAGATGATACCCAAAAATATATCCGGTGTATTTTTCCTACACACTCACTTTTTAGGATTTACTCGCACTATTTTTTTTCTCTCTCTGCTTTACTGCTTCTCAGCTTCTGAGTTTGGTTTCGGTTTGTCAAGAACATCTCTATTTATAGAGATGCATCTCTTTTCTTAGCACTGTATGTTTTGCTGCTGATCACATAATTCACATGCACATTTCCATTAGGACTCCTCTATTCATTTTTGCAGCTTCACTCATATAATATATGATAAGCTTTGTGTGTGTAGCTCCACATGCACATGGTGCATGTCTCCCCTTCTTGTCTTTTATTGTATTGGTTGGGCGCTACACTTTCTCTCTCCTTCTCCTTCTCCTTCTCCTTCTCCTCCCCCCCCCCCCCCCCATCAAACTCGTCCCTATCGCCTCGCACCACCGCATATCTTCCCCCTATTGTCTTGCACTGACGCATGTCCTCCCTCCTCACCCATTGCATCTCTAGCTCTTTGTTGTGGCTGCAGCATCGTGATTCTCTCCTCTTTTGCTCTTCTCCATTCCTCTCCCTTCCTACACCCTGTCCTATTTTTTGCCTTTCAAATTGCATGCCCTTAATTGTTTGGATCATTTTCATAATGATAGAGCCCCTAATGGCATGATAATTAAACATGAACTCGTGGATACTGACTTGACCTCGCTCCCATTTTGATGGTGAAAACATACTTTAATCAGGTTTAAGAAAAAGTCGACCCCAACCTGTCTTTGATGGACAAAGATTTGGAGGTGCAAGAACTCGCCCCTAAACCCACCCTGATACAATAATTAAATAATTTTAATTATAAAAAAAATTAAAATAATAAATATTCCAGGTAAAAACTAGCTTTGACAATATCGTTATTCACCGAGGCTTCGAACCACGTATATAGACCTATTTAGAACTATTTCATTATTCCAAACATGATTACTTGACATCGCAAGTAATAAGCTGTTTCCCAAAATATACAGTTAAGTATCTACTTTAACCCTCTTTTGGTTCATATTTGGTACCCTTTTTAAATATTTTATACTACAAAAAGAAACAGAAAGTAAAAACATTGGAGATTGATTCACTAGTATGTTCCACATTACTGAATTGAATTGTCAACTAGAAGGTGTGTAGCTCATTGTGCAAGGATCACCAGGACTAACCTAGACATCAAAGTTTCAGTTCCACCTCCACTTATTATGAACAGCAACATGAATGGATCTCAAAATCCATCATCCACTTTATCATTAGCAAACATTCCTAGCATAAATGTCAAGTCCAATTGCAATCTTCTCAATCATAACAACCTGGTAAACGCCCTTCATTCTCACACACTATTCTTTCTTCAGTGGTTGTTCAATTTTGGAATATATACGAGGGAATATTGAGTTATGCATCAGTATTAGAAACTTAATACATGTTAATGATAGCACAAAAAGCTTAAGAGTAATAGCAACTACTGAATTTCCTCTATAATTACCATCAAGATACACATATTATGTGAATACAAAAATTTCAGCCATTTGATCACATTTGTGCAGGTAAATATATACATCATGGTCTGAAATTAACACCAAACCTTCGAATCAAAATACAAGAGCACTCAGAAGTCATGTAACACTTAGCATTGAATAGAACATATTCAAAACCCATGAAAACAAACTACTTCATTCGTACAAGTGAATTCAACATGAAATAGGCCTATAACAGACAATTGCTGGCTTCACCATCCATTACAAATATTTCCCTAGTTATAGGGCTCACCTAAATACAACGGGATTTGAAAGCCTCGGATTATGTAAACAGTTGTAGATATTCTATTAAAAAAATTGCAAATGATATCATAAATTAAATAGCAATTTAAAGTTACGGGGGTCTAGACTTTAGAAGTGATAGAAAACAAAGAAAAAGAGAAAAGCATAATAAAGGTTCTAGTTTAATTAACAGGCATAATAACTTTACCAATAACCATATCCTAATTGGACATGTTTTGCAGCAATTACTGGCAGAGCTGCTCAACTGCGGTTACAATCTGAGCAGGTTGAACCACTGTCCATTCCTCCAATGTTCCAGCATATGGGGTTGGCACATCCTGAGAGGATAAACATACAATAGGAGCATCCAAATAGTCATGGAAATTTTCAGTAATAGCAGCTGTCAGACTAGCACCAATTCCACCTGTCCGCATGCACTCTTCCACGATTAGAACCCGATGTGTCTTCTTCACTGAATTCCCAATTGTGTGAAGATCAAATGGTTTCAAAGACCTGATATCAATTACTTCAGGGTCATACCCCTTGTTAACCAATGTCTTAGCAGCTTGCATGACATGATACCTCATCCTGGAATAGGTTAATATTGTGACATGTTCCCCAGGCCTAACCATTTCTGCTTCTTCTAGTGACAATACATACTCTTCATCTGGAATTCTCTCCTTTAGGTTATAAAGCAAAACATGCTCAAAAAGTATCACGGGGTTCTCACTTCGGATTGCAGCTTTCATCAAGCCCTTGGCATTGTAAGGGGTTGAGCAAGCCACCATCTGGATTCCAGGAATTGACTGGAAATATGATTCCAGACGCTGTGAGTGTTCTGCTCCGAGTTGCCGGCCAACTCCACCAGGTCCACGGATGACAATTGGTATTTTAAACTGGCCTCCAGAAGTGTAATGCAGCATGCCACAATTGTTAGAGATTTGGTTAAATGCCAGAAGTAGAAATCCCATGTTCATGCCCTCAACAACTGGCCTCAAACCAGTCATGGCAGCTCCAATGCCCATGCCTGTGAAGGCATTCTCAGCAATAGGGGTGTCCAAAACTCTGAGGTCTCCAAACTTTGTGGCCAGGCCTCTAGTCACCTTGTAAGATCCTCCGTAATGACCTACATCTTCACCCATCACACATACACAAGGATCCCTTTCCATTTCTTCTTCCAGACCTTCACGTAGGGCTTCAAAAAGGAGAAGTTCATGCCTGAAAATGCAATGCATATTTGGTCAATTCCACCATTATTGATCATAACTCTACAATCAGTGCAGCCAATAAGAGACAAAAAAAAAAAAAGCCAAAGCATGTTTTAAGCAACTTCAACCAATCATGTATGTGGACTCGGTTTGGATATACTTCTGCAGAAGAACTTCTAGAAGATAAAAATAGAATGAATCAAAGAGGTCAAATGAATTTAACTTCTCAATAAGTTGAAATTAGTTACTTATGGAGAAGTTAAATGAGAGAGCTTTTGGAATAGGTGAGCTACAAAGACTAATTTCAACTTATGGAGAAGTTAAATGCATTTGACCACTTTGTATCATTCTATTTTTTTTTTCACCTAGAAGTACTTCTACAGAAGTTTCATTCAAACTGACCCTTACTGTTGTTTGAATTAAGTGTCACAAGAATGTGCAAAGGTTTTTCAACTTAATTATAGGCCCCACTTTATTCTTCTCTGTTACTGTATTCTGCCAGACTCAGTTGTAATTTATTTCAAAATCAACCAGAACAACTACTTGCGGCTTCAAGGTTACAACTAAAAAGCAAATACATTACCATAAAATTAAGTAACTAATGGGGCTCGGTCATCATTTGTTGAGTGTATCAAACAATTGACAATGTTTTATGAAGCTTGTACATATTCAACCAGAACAACTACCTGTGGCTTTCAGCATCCTTAAGTGCTCCAAGACCAGTATACCACAACTAAAAACCAAATAACATTACCATAAAATTAAGTAACTCATGGGGCTGGGTCATCATTTGTTGTGTGTATCAAACAATTGACAAATTTTTATGAAGCTTGTACATATTCACAGACAAGAGAACAAAACATCATAAAAGTCTGGACTCAGAAGGGCAGCCACGTGGATTTATATAGCACGCATTTCAGGTGACGAGAAAATAGTATATTTATTAAAAAAAAACGGGATGTGGAATACTGTGGTATACCCTTTATCTTCTACTATGACATTCAGATCACTCCTTAATCCTTTAACTCTCCTACTTGTGATATGCTCTAGCACCAGGGGTCAACTATTCCAAGACTATGCAAGTGTAGTCAAAAGGCCCCAAAGCTTTCACTTCGCTCAGGCAATGACCCTTCACTCAGGCCCAACCTTTGGTGGCCTAGGTAAGGGAAAGAGCTAAAGGCCCCTAGGCCTTCAATCCCTTTTCAGACATTTCTTTCCCAACTTCTCTTTGTCACTCTCTCTCTCTATCTCTCTCTCTCACACACACACATACTAATACATAAAAATCCTCTATCTCATTCTTTTCTGTTTGGACCTGCAATAAGGGAGTCCAGACTTTTTTTTCGCTGGTCTCATTTTTCTTATGTTTGTAATAAATTCCATAGTTTCACTCAGTCAAGAAGCATCTCTAGCCTTGTGGCACTAGGGAGCTGGCACCTTGTAGCTTTGATTTCCTTGTGCAACAGTTGGTATGTTGAAGGAAATATAGCATGATAGTCTTAAATCTTGAGAACAAAGATAAACATTGTGAGGATGTGTTTACTGAATGGTTTTACATTTAACATGTTACAATATTCAGGAAATATCTCATAATATCAATATCATATCTTAAAGTATCTTGCATTATCTCTTAGGAATAGTTTCTACATTCCATTATATTTCCTAATTTGTTTCTTTATTTGATAAGAATTATGAGATATCCTCTACATAGAAAGGTATGTACACTCTGTTCTATACAATATGTCTGTTCTTAGCTTCTGATTTGTATTGCTGTTTTCCAATGGAACACATCCCCTTATTCATCACAAAATTTAAAAAATAAAAATAAAAGGAATAACATTGTCTAGCACCATTTTATACTTCCAAGAAGATAAACTAACTAATTACATTGTAAGTACAATTTGGACCCCCTTTAATCTCATTTATCAGAGGATGAAATGTGCTGATGATGGGATGAACCAGTAGCCAAATCCACACATTCTTTACTCATCTACAAGTAAGGAAGTTTAGGCTACATTTCTTTGTTTTGGTATTCCCCTCTTTTCAATGCTTTGATTTTCATCTGTACCACTACCAAGTACATGCTAAAGTTATACCTATGCTTAATTGAAGTAAATCTAGAAAAGTGAAAACTGCCAAGGTATGTAGATTCTAATTGTGTTCAAATAAGCTGCCATTTTCACTCCCCATCCGAGCACAGCCCAAGTGTACAAAGACAAGACCATAATAAACTACTTTTACATGTAACTTAAGGAATAATGCTGGAACAGAGACATTCATTGACACTTGGTTAAATAAAGAAGTCAATTTATTAGCAAAAGTGTGAATGATTAAATTTGTATAACATGGAAAGACAACAGCAAGTGATTGCAGAACCAGAGACATACCCAGGTTTTGATGTAGAAGCCACAGAACTGCCTTCCTTTGTCTATAAACAACCAACAAACACAATTTACAAACTTGATGACACCATGCAAACCCTATGCCATTGATCCCAAACCAAACTGCAAAAAAGGGGGGAATGAAATGGGAGTGATGAGATAACTTACCGCAACTGCATTAGGAATCAGCAATTCATGCTTACGAGCACCTGCCTTCAGGACCTTGCTTACACTTGCGTCAGATCTGACGATAAAAATGCTAGCTTTCCTCTCTAAATCAATCAAAAATTGCACACAAAATGAAAGAAACAACATTTATAGTCAATAATACTGGCCCTGAAAAAGGAAAGTGCTCAATCCAAAGAAAAAAGAACAAAAATTGAAATCAAAACCCCAAATTTATTCACGTTACCAAAAATACATAAGAACCCCATCAACTAATTAGACCAACCCAAAATCAAAGACTATTCCATGATTCAAAAACTAGTATCCAAAAATAAACCCACCTCAACAGCGACACATTACAGAATAAATGTAATAACAAGCTAACCTGAAAGGGATCTACGAGAAGCAAGCAATAACTTTTTGGAGTCAAAGGAGTTGGAGGGAGACAATGAGGTCAGAGCTCCCAATCCCTGGAAAAGGGTCGCCATTGGATCACCCCAAGAAGGATGGAAACGAAGAATTGGAGAAAAAAGATTAAGAATTTATTTATATGAGGAAAAATGGGCGGAGAAATCAAGGAAGATTTATAGCTATGTTTGTGAGATTGTGTTGTGTTGTGTGTCACTCGCAGCTTTAACGTTCACAAAGCTTCTTTTTTTTTTTTTTTTTCTTTTGTTTCTTAATTAATACTAGTACATGTTAATAACAAAGCTGGCAAGATGCATAGTTTCCATCGCCTGCACCACCTGAGCTCTATTTTGTGGATGGTGATTCGTTATTGGTGACCTAATTGGACCCAACTACACTTCTAATAATGGGACCTCACACTACACACCCTGTTTGGTGTTTATCCTTGTTTGTGCTTTTTTCTGGGTTTCTTCGCAAGTGGCAGACATGTTTTGTGGGTTGGGTGACACTGTTTGTTGGGTTCACTAGTTCTGGCCCAATTGGTCTGGTTAGGACTTAGGACTTAGGACTAGCCCTAATCTCACATGATTCACAAGTGGTTTGTTGATGTTATCTCTCCAACACATTATATTTATCTATTAATTCGTCTAAAAAAATATATTTATCTATCTATAAATCTGGGTCGCGAACCTTTGTAGTGTTACAGATTTTCCAGTCATGATCTAATGAACATAAATTGGTGTAATAACCTTTTGATGTTTTTAATGAATGTATTAAAATTGAATGATCAATATCGAACTGCAGTCTGCAGAGGATACATATTCCTATAAATCTATGTCTATATCTATCAATCAATCTATTTATAAACACTATAGTCTATATCTATCTATGTTAGTATAAACACTACAATAGTGATGATACTATTATTACCACTTGTGGCATAGTAAAACCCTCTACTATCATTTTAAAAATCCTTTTTTTTTCAAATTTTTATCTATATCATTTAGACTATCTCCAAAAGAGTAACTCGTAAAAGTTGCTTAAGCTTTATTTTAATAATTATTTTATGGGTCCCATACATACAACATACACGTCACTGCTTTTTTTGTTTTACAATTTAACTCTCCGCATTAATGCTAGTATCCCTATAAGAACTCTTAAATACACTTCATAATCTAACTCACATTCATTATTTTTTCCATTTTTACCATAAGAACCCATAAAAGTGAGTTACTTATTTAAGCACATGGGTGCTTAAAAATAAGAACTATGATGCTACATCATTGTACTCTAATCGTGTGTGGGTTACTTTCTCGAGTTCTTAATTTTAAGCAACTCACTTTTAAGCACAATGACGTAGCAACAAAGTTCTCTACGTCATTGTCATCGCGGGTTGCTACGCTAGTGTACATGCATTGGCCACATGCATGGCATGGTTTCTGTTAATAAATAAATAAATAAAATGACATAGTATTTACAAGATTGTCACCACGTTGAAGGAAAACGGAGAAAACGATGATTTGCTCGTTTCCGTTTTGGGCCGCTTTTCGAAAACATTTTCTATGAAAATATTTTCTAAAAACCAATCAAACGTATTTTTTAATGTTATTTCCTGTTTTCAATTAAATAAAGTAACTAAACACTATCTAATTTATGGTGTGTTTAATAAAATTAGTTGAAAAACTGGCTGAAAGCTAAAAGATAAATTAAAAAGCTGAAAAGTTAAGCTAAAAATTGGAAGTTGAAATCTAATTAACTGAAAACTGAAAAATTGGCTGATTAGATTGAAATGTTTGGTAAAAATGATTGAAAATAGTAAAATGACGTATAAAAAATCATTAATTATTAAATAATATGATGAGTGGGGGTTGTTGAAGGATAAACTTGTAACAAATTTTTAGTTAGTAACTAAAAAATAGAGTTTTTTTTTTAAAATGCTAGCTCAAGTAGTTTCTCAATAAAAACTAGTAGTTACCTTAAAAAGTTACTTTGTCAAACACTGATGAAATGGTTTCAGCAACTAATTTCAATTTTCATCTAATTGAATGTGTTACCAAACACACTCTTAGCCTTTTAAATAAATTTAATTTTTTTGTTAGTCTTTTTTTTTTGTTTAACCACAGGTATCCTCCACAGGAGGCAATCCTGTTCGAGCCGGGAACATCCACATTATGGTGGGGCTAGCTCTCCCAGCGAGGATTTTTTCCATCCACAAGACTCGAACTCGAGACCTTGCTTAAGGGGAAACAAGCATGTACCACTTGAACCAACCCTGTTGGTAAATTTTTTTTGTTAATCTTATTCCTCACTCTTCAAATCATTAATAATTTAGTTAATTCATTTGTTTCAATGAGAAGAATGCTAATTGACAACTGAGATGACGTGTTATTAATTTAGTTTTTTTTTTCAAAAATATTTTTTTTGTAAATAAAAATTTAGTGTGAGGGGATGGTACCCCACGAATGGTGGTTCAAACCTGTGACCTGTCAGATACGATACTCTATTTTGCTACACTCGACCAATCCCTTGATATTTATTTTTAATTTATACGTTTTGTCAATTTTATCTTCTAACTTGTTGAACAAGGATGAGGTTAGTTGTGTCTTGTTTGATTTCTGTTTTAAATTTTTAAAAATAGAAAAAATTAAAAATCTGTTTAGGTGATTATATTTTACTAATTGTTTTAAAAATCACTACTTTTTTTTAACAATGGGTTGTTCAAAAAATATGTGTTTGATTCCATTTAAGTAAAGTCTCATACCTGTGGTTCTACACAAAAAATAGAATAATTTTAAAACTTAGAAAATAGAACAGTTTTAAAACTTAGAAAATAAAAATAATCTTCTTTTACAATAATCTAAAAATGTTTTTATTTAATGAATGACAATATAAAATAAATGTATGAAACAGTTTTTAAAATAAATTTTAAAAAATAGAACATAAAAGTATTTTAAACACGTTCTTATTATTGCTAGTTGATACTTGATATACAGTGAATTTTGCTTGATTGACTTGATTAGGAAGTAGGAACCTATCTATGCAGTGCGTTGCAGACCGCAGGAAGCTTCCCAATGACTGCTAATTTCCGTCATCAAGCAAGAAAAGGTATATACAACTAAACTTTTCTACCTCAATATAATTCCGATGCTTTCACGTTTATATTTCCATCAATGAAACCCAAAATGGACAAAAATGAATATTCTAATTTCTAAGACTATAGCTAACCATGACTTTTGAGTCCCGTGCGTTTCGTAACGAACGGCCAAAGAGGATTCCTGATCTATATATAGTTGTGTTTTTCCAAATGCTTTTTAAAAAAGAGAAGCAATTCACAATTTCAATAAAATTAAGAGATCCACTGTTTTTGGTGTTGTTTGGGATGGTGGCTAGTTTTTCGTTTTTTTGCTTTAAAAAAAGTTCAATCAAGTTTCAATAATTTAAAATTAAAAATTAAAAAACATTCTTTTGTGTTGTTTCCAAAACGTTTATTTATATTTCTTGATATAAATTGCAAAACTCAAGGTTTGTTTATCTTAAGAGTTTGAGCTCTTAGGTATGTTAGAATAAAATCACTCATGTGTTTACGTCCAGAAAACCTAAACTTTTGGGATATATAGTTGGTTCAAGACATGATATATATTAGAGTCTCTATGACCAAGTGGTGAAGAGTCTGATCATTGTCGTCTCATTATTGTAATAAAAAAAGGTTTAATTTCAGCTCCAAGTAGGCGGACATGTGCATTGTTCACGCTTCAAGTCCAATGGACTCTTGCGTGAGGGGGTGTGTTATAATAAAATCATGGCTTAGTTGCACTTTTGGTCTTCCTATTATAGGTTATCTGCGATTTTGGTCCCCCCAATTTTTTTGTGATTTTAGTTTCCCAAAGTTTACTGTACTCTTCCGTCTTCGAAGCCAATTGAGCATTGAGTTAGGTCTTCAATTAATGATCTTTGGAGAGTTCTTGAGCTTGAGTGACACCCTTGGTTGGAGTTGGGTATTTGAATCCAAAAACTTTACTTTAAGCGCCTTATGAGCCTTTTGAGTGGTCTCTTGGTATGACTAGTATCATGAAGTCCATTGAGCATTTCCGTACGCAAGTCATATCATGAGCAAAACTTACTTAGGGTCATGCATCATGGTAGAGGCTTTTTAAGATGAACAAGTAAGGTCATTCTAGAAGCTTTTTAAAATACTAAATGGCTAGAGAAATTAATGCAATAGATTATAGATAAGAAATGGTAATGCAATAAATTGAATTAGATAAAATAATGAATGCATTGAAAAATATTAAATGCATCAAGTGCCAAACTTGTGTATTAAATGTTAGGACTTAAGTGAGCTATTGGAGAAGCTTCAAACTCTAGTCTTCTCCTAGAATCTTCTCGACATACATGTTGAGTGATCAACCGGGAGATGAAGAACGTGCTTGCGGAAATAAGAAACCACCAAACTCAATTGTCTTTGAACCATGACGCATGACCCTAGCTGCGTTTTACACACGATATAACTTGTTTACATATAAACGCTCAATGAATTTCATGATAACTAGTTATACCAAGAGACCACTCAAAAGGTTCATGAGGCGCTGAAAGTAAAGCTTTTGGATTCAAATACCCAACTCCAAGCTTACGGAATGTATGACCAATGGTGTCATTCGAGCTCAAGAACTTTTTAAAGAGATTGAATATCTCTATGCTCAATTTGCTTCGAAGACAGAAGAGTACAACAAACTTTGGGGGACCAAAATTGTGAAAAATATTTTAGGGGGACTAAAATCACAAAAAAAATTACGGGGATCAAATTCACAAATAGGCTAAAGTAGGGGATTAAAAATGTAATTAAGCCTAAAATTATTTATTTGTCTTCACCCAAAAAATTAACTTAAATTTTTTTGATATAATTGATTCATACATTCTTCAATTATTTTATGTCTCTAAATAGTTTTAAATTCTATTTGCTAGTAATTCTCTATCCGTATGTGGCTTTGATTTTCCATTTACCAAACCATATAAGAGAGACAAGTTTATCCAAATAATGATTTGAAATTTTAATTACAAACAAAAAAATCAAACATACATACATGTAATATTGCATATAATTGTAGATGCATTATAAGGGCAACGATTTCATAATGTTTATATAATAATAAGATTTAATGGATATAGATTGTTAATAGTCTAAAAAAAATTCACTAACATGTATGGCACATCAATTTAATGCATATAACATCTTATATATTATTAAATTTATTAAATAATGTGATAGCATATCGTTGAATGTTGATGTAAATTTTTTTACAGTAATAATATATATAAATTAAACTCATAATAATAACAATACTTTTTTTAGCCGAAGTAGAAATTTCATTCATTTCACAACGTGCCAAAGAAAACAAGGAATTAATTCATATAAATATTAGTAACAGATCAAATTAAAATCAAACAAAACCTTAATTAAAAAAATCATGTAGGATTAGCGCTTCAATATTTTCCTTTCAAGAGTTTTTGTGTTTTTATTTCCAAAGCCCCCGACAAACACGGCACCGTTTCATATATTTCCTTTGACTGAAATTCCTCAACAACAAATTAAGATGTCCTCCAAACCCATCCATCTAGAAGATTAATATAGTCCCGAAACAACCCACATAATAAGTTTGCAGTTACACTAGAGAGTTGGTCAGCATCATTCAACAATTTTCACCAAAAAAAATGCTATGTGGATGGAAAAATGATGTTGTATTTGTATATCCCAAAATAAAACTAAGAGCGAGATAAAAATATATATATATATATATATATATATATATAATGAGTTAAAAAAAAATTGTGGGGATGGAGATGAGAACCATAGAAAAATAACATGTGTTGTCTGGAGTGATGTGTGTAGGGATAAACAATATGGGGGTTTAGGTTTGAGAGATCTGAGAACTTTTAATTCTGCTCTTAGGAAAGTGGAAGTAGCGTCTTTTAGTTGAGATGGGTAGTTTTAGAATAGAGTGCTACATTCTATTTATGGGGATCCTATTGCGCGTAATGGGGCCGGGAGGGTTATTGGATCTAGATGGTGGTCTGACTTGTGAAATGTTGAAGATGGTGAAAACATATCTTGTGGGTGGTTTTCTAATTTGTGTGTTCGGGTAGTGGGGAGTGGGAGAAGTACATCCTTTTGGAAAGATTCTTGGTGTAGTTCAACTCCTTTTTGTGAGCGGTACATAGTAGATTATTTTCCATTACTATTAATAAAGATGCATCTGTTGTGGAAATGTTCAAGTGTTGTGAAGGATCAGGAGTTTGGTGGAAGTGGTGTTGGCGTAAACAGTTATTTCAATGGGAATTGTCACAACTTTCCCTCCTTTTACTGGACCTATCTTTGGTTCATGTTCTTGACCGGAATGATGATACTTGGCATTGGAAAGCTGACTCAAGTGGTGCTTATTCAGTTAAATCTGCTTATTATGCTATTGTTAACGAGTCTATATATGCAGATATTCCACTGTACATGTTTATATGGTGTAAATTGGTTCCTTCTAAAGTTTCTTGCTTTGCTTGGAGAGTAATGTCAGATATAATTCCTTCAAGAATCAATTTAGTTAGGAGGAAGATAACTCAGAATTCAACAGTTGTTTGTGTGTGGTGTGATCAAGGGATAGAGTCCTCTACTCATTTATTCTTTGAGTGTAGCTATGTCTATCAAATTTGGATGCTTAGTTTGGAATGGTTTGGCTTCTTTTCAATGCTTCAAAATACATTTATTGACCACTTTGAACAGTTTTTGAGCATTCCTACTTGTACCCAAAAAATACGAGATAGTTGGTGTGTTATTTGGTTGACTGTTCTATGGAGTCTTTGGCTATCAAGAAATGAAGCTGTTTTTTCCGATAAACACTTAAATCCCTCGGAAGTGATAGAACTTATAAAGCTGAGATCATGGAAATGGTTAAAATCCAAGGATAAGAGTTTTTGCTATCTTTTTTCTTCATAGCCTGCTGTATGCCTGAATTTTGATTGTGATTACTCTTTATAGCGTCATTTTTTGGAGGTGTCATTTTAAGGCTATGGGTTGTATCATGTGGTTATTTATTTCCAATTATATTTCCTATTATGTCTACATTGTAGCTTGATTTACATGGCATTATTCTTTGGGTTGTTATGTGTTGGGTCCTCAATTACCCCTTTGACTCTTGTAATTGTATATGGGTTAGAGTACCCCTTGTATTCCCTTTTAATTTAATGTCTTTGCTTAGAAAAAAAAGTGATATAATAAAAAATAAAATTAGCGTATAAAAATCGTGATTCAATTATATATATATATATATATATATATATATATATATATATATATATATATAGATGCGATAAGTACACTTTGACTTTGGTACTTAAGAATAAGAATAGGAAGTGGGAGCGGGACTCTCAGCCTCCCACCAATCTTTATAATATAAACAGTGCACATCAGAATCTTTATGGTGTC
The DNA here is from genome assembly GCA_026901365.1 of Sesbania bispinosa. Lineage (NCBI taxonomy): Eukaryota > Viridiplantae > Streptophyta > Magnoliopsida > Fabales > Fabaceae > Sesbania > Sesbania bispinosa. The sequence goes on from QLOH01000053.1 coordinate 2,237,814, forward strand.
GTATTAGAAACGTATGCGGCACGATACGAAATAATCTTTCTTTTCGTGATATTTCATATAGCAGAAAGAAAAATCAGGTTATCTTCCAATGTTACAATTTTTATTTTTAAGTCTTGGCTTCTACTTGTTAGTATATTTTGTTTTTTAATGTGATATTTTAGTATTTTAATAATTGTTTTATTTAAACTTAATCATTTAACTTTTAATTGTTATAATCAAGTCTTTGTATATATTTTTTTCTACTTTAAATTTTCAAATATTCATTTTTTTATTTAAGTATATATATATAATTGAAATATGGAATGATTTAAAACATTCAAAAGTATGGAATTGAATGAAAATTTGAAAGTTTTTATGGAAAATGAGGTTAGAGTTCCAAGGGGAAAAAATTATATTATCTCTCCTATTTGTCTGTCACGTTTAAAAAAAAATTTGTTTGTATTTATTTGTTCCATTTAAATTAGCAGTTTAATAGAATATTAATTACGTTTTCTACTTTTATCCTTAATAAGAGAGATGATAAATGAAAAAAATAAATAAATAAAATAGATAGATAAATGTCATATTAAATAATAAATTTATTATAAATTAATATTTATATGTCTTCATGTAATGAGACATATAAATAGAAACATAAAGTAACTCTTTTCCTAACATAAATTTGATGTTTTGATTTATGAATTTTGAGTAGAAGAGGGAATAAACAATTCTACTTAGTTTATAATTGGTTTGGATTGCAAAGATTTTGAGTCAAAAATAAAAATTCTAAGCTTTGGATAAAGAAAAATTAATAAAAGAACTTACGTAACAATTTAAAATTATTGAAATATCAAAATCACGTGTATTAACTATATAATGAGACATATTAAATATTTTTTGGTAATGTAGGAAAACAAACAAACAGCAAAAGAGACATGTTAAATATGTTAAATGCATAATGGATATTTTCCTAAAAGCTCCTAAAATTATATGATCTATTATAAATTTGATAATCTATTTATTTGGCTTAATCAATTGTGTAATATTAGCTTCGATCCTATATATAAGAATTTAAAAAGAAAAAATTGATCATGTATATAAGAAATATTATACTATTTTTAATAGTATTAATTACTAAACACCTTATATACCTGTAATTTATTGTGATTAGTTAAAGAGATACTCACTTATTCACTCATTTAATATTAAGAGTATTCTTTTTTAAAAAAAAATTAAATTTATAACACTATTAATTATCATTATATTTTCATGATTTTAGTCCAATATATATTTCTTATATATAGATATGACCGGAGTTCCTACCTACATAGTTATAGGTCAAGAAACTTAAGGCTCGTAACGAATGAAAATTAAGATTCATCCACTTATATATATCTTCAAGATACACGCAATTGTAACGTGCTTTAAATTTTAGTGTTGGTATATGCGAAATGTAATTATTACATCCAATACATTCATTTTGAATAAGAGTATATATAATTCATACATCTAATGATTTCATTCACTTTGATTCTGAAAAAAGAAAGAACGGCTGGGATTTATTTGTATGTAATGCGTGATGGGAATTATAGTAAAGTATCCAAGCCAATCCCCCACTTGGTGGCTGTTTGCATGCTAATCCCTCCGATCTCATTTATAAGCAAAAATAACTATATTTACACTTATTAAGAAAGTTAGTTAAACTCATTTAATTTTCTTGATTTCATCTAAAAAGTAATTGTATTGCCTAAATTACCCCACATTCAATTTTATTGAAACTTGTTTCAAGTGGACATACTATCTTCTTATTGGCACATGATTCATTAAATGAAGTAGTTGAAAAATATAATATGAATTAAATAAAAGGTAATTTAGGATGATATCATTTAATATGGTGAAATTAGTTAACTTTTGCTTATAATTGAGACCGGAGGGAGTATATGCGGCTGTTTGCATTGTATATGCTGTCAAATTCAATTTCGATATTAATGTTAGGTAGATAATGATACGGTTGGGTTGCGTAGGGGTGGAGAAATCACAACTTAATTTTTTCTGTAATCATAGGTTGGGAGGCAATTTTATTTGAGCCGAGAATATCCATATCATGGTGGGGACTAACTCTCCTAACGGAAATTTTTTCCATCCACATGACTCGAACCTAAAACCTTACTTAAGAGAAATTAAGCATGTACCACTTGAATCAACCCCGTTGATAAACCACAACTTAATTGGTTGCATATTGTGGAAGTTATATTTTTCGAGTTCCAACTGGTTAAGTACGTACGTGAACAAATGACAACCACTTTTATAACACAAAATGGTTCTTTGAAATTTCAATATTTTTCTAGTTTAAACTTGTGAAAGTTCTTGGCTATATTAGATTATACTTGGAATCCGAGCCTCTAACTAGATAGTGTTGTTAACTTTTTATGACGGATTGCGGGATAGACGGATAGTATATAATAATTTTACCGTTTTGAATTAGTTGCTAAGGCTAATTTACCCAAGTTAATTTGGGCGGGGTGTGTGATTCTACATTGGCAGTTCATAGTTACATGAGTTCTCACCGTAATTTATGCACTCTTGTATAACACTATGATTATGAATCTCGTTTTGGAACTATACAGGAGCAAAGTTAGCGCATAAAAACACTAGGACAACAGTTGAATTTCCAAATTGAAATGGAAAATAAAGAGAAGAATAAAGTTGAAAATGGGGAGGATTTGAAGAAGATGAAGACGCCACAGAGAAGGCAACTACTGCAATAAGTAGGGGTGTTTATGGGTCGGTTTGATTCGGTTTTCTGTAGGAATAATGAATCCGAACCAAATAAAATTGTTTGGTTCGGTTCAGTTCGGATTTTTCAATTTTTCTGTAAGTGACCCGAACCAAACTGTACCGATAAAAAACGGGTTGGTTCGGTTCGATTCAATCGGATCATGAATTTTATCATGCTAATACATTTAAAATTATTTTTTTCAAATTTTTTTAGCAAATAATAGAAAAATCATTTAATTGTAGATAACTACATTACAATAACTTGCTTGACATAAGAAAAGATATTTTATAGCTATCGATATATCGAAAGCTATTCCTAGCGTTTCGACCTATCGAGCATTTTCATCCAAATCGGATTTCCGAAATACGTTTCCGCTACTTCAAGAAATCAAAATCAAGATTACTATTGAGCTAATAGAATCAAGCATTAAGTGTAGAATGAAAATGTCAATATTGTAAAGAAACGAAATTTCTATAGATTAATGAATCCAAAATACATTCGAGTTTGAATCGATTACATTCAATCCCAAAATAAAAAGTTTAGCTACTCATGGTAGCACTTACAACCCAAAAGAAGGAAATAGAGAAATGGAGGTGCAACCCTAACAGAGCTCCAAAGAGGAAACTTGGAGAAGAGGAGAAAGTCCGGAGTCAGAAGTTCTCTCGAAAGTCTAATTTTTCTTCTTTTAAATGTGTTTCACTATCCTTTTGAAGTTTGGGCGTTTAAACCTCCAGAGTGGAGGTTTGAATGCCCAGTAATCATTACTCAGCAAAAAGGTGGGTGCGCGCTCAGAATCACTTTTCCTAAAAAAAGGCGTGCGTTTAAACCTCCTAATGAAGGTTTGAGCGTTAACTAATCATTTCAAACAATACAATACGCTCAAATCTCTCTTCAGATGATGCAATGCGTGTTTAAACCTCCATAATGGAGGTTTGAGCGCCCAAGCCTCCTTTCAAACAATGCAATACGCTCAAACGCGCATTTGGGCGCTCAAACACCCAAACTTGCTGCCAATGGTATCTTTTTCTCCTCTTTTTACTCTATTTGCTTCTTAGTTTTCCCTCCAAGTCTTAATTCCTACAAAATATGTACATTTTTCATCAAAATAGCATCAAACATTCATATTTAATTTAAAAACTACATAAACTAAAATCAAGCAATAAAAGGGCAATTAGGGGTCAAATTAAGAACAATTGTCATCTCAAAGTGCTAAAATCATACCTAAAAACTACTAATTTTATGCACTTATCACCATAGCAAATCTAGGAAGAGAATTATACATCCTAATCCCATCTAATAACTTCATACCAGCCTTAGCAAAGGAATCAGCTAATGTATTAGCTTCTCTGAGTGTATGTTGCCAAACCACCTCATTAAACCCTTTAGAAATATCAAGAATTTGGTTCACAAGGTTAGAGCTTGGGTGGGTCTTAATACAACCCTCCTTCAGCATATTCACGGACAACAAGGAATATGACTCAAATATTATCTGGGATAAGCCACGTTGCTTCGCGATAATCGCTCCTCTCCTCTAACCCTTGAGCTTTGCTTCTAGGATAGGGACATCACCCAGGTTTTCACAAAATGCCGCAACAAACGCTCCCCATCCATCCATAATCACACCACCACAAGATGCGAGGTTACGGTTCTGGGATCGAGTTCCATCAGTGTTGATTTTGAACCAGTTCGCAGGAGGGGAAAACCGACGAAGGAGGTAAGATCGAGATACTTGATTTTTTACCTGGGTTGCTCTTATTTTCTATGTTAGCTTCCATTATAACTTGAGTTTTAGCAATGATTTGGTTAATCAAAACCTATGTAGAGTTTCTAGTGTTGTTAAACACAATATTATTCCTATGCATCCAGATTTCCTCAAGGGTGCAACAAAAAATTAGAGTCCTATGCTGGAAGAATCCGGCTTGATCCTGAGAGGTAATCACTTGTTCCCATATATTTTTGCTTTCTGCACAGTCTCTAAATAGATGTAGTGAAGTTTCTGATTCTGATTTACATAGAGCACAAATATCCTCTGTAGCAATATGTCTATTCTTTCTTTGTACATTAGTTAAAATAGGATATGAGGCCAATTTCCATAACAATAGACGGATCCTTTGAGGACCCTGCCAATTCCAAATTCTGTTGAAAATGGGGTTTTTTTTGAACCATTTGAAGCTTTTGTTAGGAAATCATCGACAAATTTAATTGTAAACCAACCATCTAAGGTGCCCTTCCAAGCTATAACATCACTGCTGCTTCCAGGCACAGGGGGGGTCTTGTTGTGCAATTAGGTGACAAATCTGTTATGGTAATAGGTGTTGGAAGTGCTCGAAATCCCAATCACCCGAGGCATTGATGAACTAAATAATAGGAAAATGTAGCTCTGAATGAACAATAGGCTCCGTAGCATAAGTGTTAAGATTATTGATATTTTGGATCAATTATCTTGCCAAAATATAGCCTTCTCTCCATTATTTACTCTCCACTCACGGTTAGAGATTAGATTCTCCCAGTTATCACACACCCCCTTCCAAAGATTAGAGTCTCTGTTTCTGTGTTTAACTATTGGAATGACAGATTCTCCACAATTGTATTTAGCCTGTAGAATTTGGACCCAAAGATCATTAGGTTGCTTTATAAGAGCCCACCCAACCTTCATCATGTAAGTGTTATTCACTTCTTTAGCCCTCCTTAGACGAAGGCCACAGCCAATTTTGGGGAGTAGATTTTATCCCAATGAACTAAATGTATCTTTCTTTTCACTTTTATATCACCCCAAAGGAACTTCCTACAACTCTTATCAAGATCCTCACAAATAGATGGTGGAAGGTAGGCGGTATACACTAAGTAGGTAGGTATAGCATTCAGGACATATTGAGATAGCGTGAGTCTTCCAACAAAGTATAGGTTCTTGGCCTTCCAAGAAGATAGTCTTTTTTTAGTTTGACGTAGAACTGATTGGAAGGATTTCCTAGTGACCTTGTTGTGATGAATAGGCACTCCAAGATATTTGCCCAGGTCATTTGTCCTTTGAAACCCAAGAGCTCCTGAGATTTCTTCCCTAACCTGCACACACACATTAGGATAAAAAAATATTCTAGTTTTTTCCTTACTAACCTTTTGACCTGAGCTCCTACAGAAGACATCCAGGATAGTTTGAATAATTTCAACTTGTTCCAAGGTAGCTTCTGTAAAGAGAATCGGGTCATCAGCAAATTCTAAGTGAGAAATTTTGGGACCTTTCCTTCCTATTTTAAAAGGTTTCCAAAATTTATAATCCACAACTAAGTTAATCATTTGGAATAATCTTTCAATACATGAGACAAAAAGGTAGGGAGAAATAGGATCACCTTGTTTGATACTCCTAGAAGGGGAAAAGGAATCCATAGCCTTACCATTAACAAGTAGGCGCATTTGAGGAGTAGAAATACAATTCCAAATAACAGATATTAGTGTCTCTAGAAAGCCAATGTCATAAAGAGTATCCCTAACAAATTCCCAATTTAGCCTATCATATGCCTTTTCTAGGTCAATCTTAATTGTCATCCATCATTTTTTCCTTCTCATAGAATTAATAATTTCTTGTGTTATAACAATATTATCCCTGCTTTGCTTACCGGGAATAAGACTGCTTTGATGGGGACCAATTAAATGGTCCATTAAGTGTCTAACTCTAAGAGAAATCATCTTAGTAATTATTTTATAAGATACATTACATAAGCTAATAGGTCTATACTGTTTAAGATTTACAACAGTATCAATTTTAGGAATCAGAGTAATTAAGGTTTCATTTAAATTAGAAATAATATTAGGGGAAATCCAAACTTGTTTAATAAACTTATAGATTAAAGGACCAATAGTATTCCAATGATGTCGGTAGAATATAGCATGGATTCCATCAAACCCGGGAGCTTTTAGGCCTCCCGTAGAGAAGACAACCTGTCTAATCTCCTCATCAATAATAGGCTTAGACAAATAACTTACTTGCTCATCACTCAGCTGTGGAAAATTGTTCTTGAGAGGAAAGATATCACATTCTCCTTCATCCTGGAACAACTTTTTATAGAAGTTAGTACACATATTCTCCAATTCATTTGGGTTAGTGATCCATTCACCTTCTTCATTTTGGAGACTCTCAATTTTATTCTTCTTTCTTCTAGCCACAGTAACACCATGAAAATACTCAGTATTACGATCTCCAAACCGAATCCACCTACTCCTAGACTTTTGATACCACAAAAATTCCTCCTGTGCAACTACCTCTTCATATTCACTCCATAATTTTTTATACAAGTTAGGGATACTAGGTTCATTTGAATTACTCATTTTCCTATCAATTCCTCCTAGTCTTTTAATGAGTCATCTCTTCCTATTAAATATATTACCAAAGGTGTTTTTATTCAAAACCTGAACGTTATCTCTAAAATGAGAGATAGAGGAAGGAAAATCAACATCAGTCTTCCAGTTTGTTTTCACAAAGGAAGGAAACTCAGGATGGGATAACCAAGAGGCCACAAATTTGAATGGCCTCCTATGTCTATTATTAGGTTACTGATAATCAAAGTTAACCATGATCGGGCAATAATCAGATTTAAAAAATGGTAAATGCAACACTGAAGCAATAGGAAACCTCATGCGCCAATCCATGTTAAAGAGAACCCTATCTAGTCTCTCATATAAGTTACCTCTTCTCCAAGTAAAAGGACAGCCAATGAACCCCCATCCATTAGGCAGCAATTATTAATCATATTATTAAAACCATTCATACCCCTAAGTATAGGATTGTTATTGCCATCCTTCCTTTCATTAGGATTACTAATTGAATTAAAATCACCTAACACAATCCAAGTTTCACAAATATTCTCAGCAATAGCTCTAAGGTCATCCCAAACTAGGCTCCTATTAATTTGTTGAGGGCTAGCATAAACAAAAGTCACCAACCAAGGATCCAAATTGCTAAATTTAATAAACATATTAATGAATTGAGAGGATGAGGATAGAATATTGCTTTTCCACCAAGAACTATCCCACAAAATCATAATCCCCCAGACTGACCAATTGAATCGATAATATAATAAGAGTCAAAACAAAATTTCCTAACTTGTTTAGTATCCCTAGCCCCACTAGCATGAACTTCCAACAAAAACATTAGATTAATTACCTTATAGATTTTCCTTATATCTTTAATAAGACTAGAGAAACCTTTAGAAAATATACCTCTACAATTCCATGTAATATAACTCATGAATTATTATCAAATTGGGTAGTATTCTTTTGGACAGTTTGCACAGAATTGTCATCCTCTTAAATAAACTCAGAATCATTATGTTCATCAATAATCATAGTGTTTGAAGAATTACTAGGATCAGGTGGTTTGGGGTAAATGGATGAGTGAAGGGTACATGGGATGAGTTGGTCAGTGGAGTTACCAGCTTCCCAATCTCTCTGATAGACCTGCAACGTACTCTTTATCTGAACCCATATTTTTGATTAGTTGTAGAACGCAGGCATGCTCATTTGCTTTCTGTTGTTGACTTTTAGTTTGGGGAGCCTCTCCCTTCCTTTCTGGAAGCTTGCTAGATGATGTGGTCAATTGTGGCTCCTTGCCCTTCTCTTTTAGTTCAATTTCAGTAGCTTTAGTCTGGACATGTTTCCCTGTTTCCTTTGGTGTCTTCCCTCTAGAAATTGTCTTTTTCTACAATCCATTTTTATTTTGATGACTGTTTTTTCATGCTTTAGGATCCCTGACCCTAATAACTTTTCTGCTCAGTGACTTGAACAGACCCAATAATTTCATTTTCCTCTCTGTCCAGATTCTGCTCTGTGCTATTTAAGATATTGAATCTTGAACCTGTTGATTTAGACACCTGGCCCTCTTCTTTATCCTGGTTCCTAATTATTCTTCTTCCTGGAGTGTGTTTGACCAACATCCAGGGGCCATATGGATTAGATTGGGTGTATAGGTCAAAACTAGCCTTGTTATCTTCTGTTTCTTTAGGAAGATTCTGTTGTGGATAGGATTCCAAGTTGGTTTTAGGTTGATAGGTGCTCTGGTCATCCTCTTGAACCTTAGACGTAAATTTAGGGGAATCATTGGTATGGTCAATCTGTCTGTCTTGGCATGAGTCATGTCTATGACCATACTTCCCACATGTGAAACATACCCGATGAAGACCTTCATACTCAATATTTAGAATGTATCCAAGAATGTTGACCCGAGGGATTAATTATTTAGACAGATCAATCTCCACGCATATCCTAGCAAATCTTCCCCTAGAATGAATAGACGTTAGATGATCCACTTTCAGCATAGTTCCCAACAAATTGCTCATCCTTGCCAAAAGGTTATAGTTATAGAGTTCAATGGGCAGATTTGGGATACGAACCCAAGATGCAATCTTCTTAACTTTTTTAGCTTCTTCCAAGAAAAAAGGTCTCCACCTTTGGACAACTAAATAATGATCCATTATCATCCAAGGGCCATCGAACAGTACATGCCTGTAATCTTCTTTATCCGTGAAAAAAACAAATAATAATCTTGCGGCATATCAATGAATTTAGTAGGAGACTTACACGCCCAATTTCTTCTTAATCTAGATTCAAGAAATCTAAGAGAGACTTTCTTTCCCAGGACCTTGACCACCAAGGAGTTTTGCCAAGGTCTACACCACTCCATATACCCCTCTTCAGTGATAGGAACACGCAGGCACATGTCAATATCAGGGGGATGTTCTTCTTGCATGAAGTCCCTTTCTTCAGCTGATTCTTTGTGGGGAAAGATAATGTCATCAACCTCAAAGAATGGTTCTTGTTGCATGCCAATTTGCTTAAGCAAAGATTCTTTGTAAGATAAGGTATTCTGCACTGCAGGATCATTCTCCTGGTTGTGTTCCTTAGGTGAGGAATCATCTTCGAGTAAAGTAGCAAATCAGTCCTGACTTTTTTAGGTTCGTGCAATTTAGTCCCTGAGAAATAGAAAATCCCAGTATAGTCTCTGACTTTTTACTTTTTCTTTCACTATAGTCCAACTGTGTGTTTCTCGTTAATTTTTTTACGACGTGTCACGTTTCGTGACACTCTGTCACACTATTTGTCATTAAAGTGTCCACCGCGACACAAAAAAAAGATGTGGTTTTGTCAAATTTATACCTTGAAAGGCTTCAACTCCAACATTCGTATGCTTCCATGTTCTCTGTTTTTCTCTCTTCTCCCTTTTTTCATTGGAATGTCTTAACTTCAATGATGTTATTTCTGTGCCCCAATGATAAACAGTGTAATAGAGTGTCATTAAACATGACACATCGTAAAAAAATTAACGGGAAACACACGGTTGGACTATAGTGAAAGAAAAGGCAAAAAGTCAGGGACTATATTGGGCTTTTCTATTTCTTAGGGACTAAATTGCATGACCCTAAAAAAGTTTGATCTTCTTGGTACTTATATTGATTAAATCTATGAAGATTGAGTAACTTTGATCTTCTTGGTACTTCTACTGATTAAATCAAGCTCTTGTGTTGATAGGTCTGGAATCTCCATTGAGGAAGAGGAGTTCTTAAAATGAGAAACTCAATCTTGGAGGATGTGCTCTAAAGAAAATTCACTCTCCTAGTACACTATTGTTATTTTAGATCCCGTTCTTCTTCAACTTCCTATTTGAGTTTTAAAATGCTAATAAATGCTAGTCCTAAATTTTAAAATTTATTAATATTCAAAATCTTATCCTATCCTTTTCATTTTAATCCTTATTTTTAATATAATCTTTATCCTTATCATTATGATATTTTAATTAATTTTATCATATCTTATTATCAAATAATAATGTAAATTATATTTTAAAATTATTATAAAATATCATCAAATAATCATGTATATTTAATTATACAATTTCTAATTTTTTAATTTTAAAGATATTAATTTATTATAAATTTAATTAAGTAAAATATATATTTATTCGCGTATTACACGGGTTAATATACTAGCTTATTAAATAAAGTACAAGACCTTAATTAGTTACACTATTATTCATTTTAAAATAGTTGTCAAATTAAAGTTATATTTAAAAGTTCAAAACATCATTAAATAATTTAAAGTTTTTTAATATAAATTCATTTGATTATATTAATGTCTCACTTTATTAATATTCTTTACTAACCAATTAATAAAAAACATAGAAAAGTAATTAAAATTTCTTGATCAATAATTTTATAGCATTGATTAATTTTTTTTCTTTAACCAGAAATACCCCACAAACATAGGTGTGAGTTCAGGATTTGAACCCTAATCTTACAAGTAAAATTTGATCGAAGTCACAATCCACTTCTATTATAATCAATCATTATTTGGTAGCACAAGCACTAATTAGTTTACACTATTAAATAAAAACGTTAAAGACATCTTTATCGCCTTGCTTATTGAGCATTTTGCTCAATAAGCATCGGTGATGGACGAGCTCCGGCGTTATTGGTCTGACACGCAAGTGTGCTGTACGAGCACTGGTGCTTAGTTGAGCACCGGCGCTTTAATTTTTTTTTGTCTTTGTCGGAGGTTTAAACCCTCGATACTTAGGCATGGCATTGGTATGGGTCGGGGTGGGTTTTGCTCTCCCTGTCCCCGACCCTGTAAAAATCGAGGCGGGTTTGGGTTCAGGTTCAGGTTAAAGAGAGCGGGTATGATATTATGGAACCTAACCCTATCCCTGCTGGTCCCCATCGGGTTCAGGAAAACCCGTGGGTTTTTCACCTTCTTTATTTTTCATATTTTTCTCTATATCTTATAACTTAAATACATGTTATTAAATAAGTCATATATATCTAATATAATTTAATTCAAATAATACATAAATATAGACATTGATAATCCTAAAAAAAATAAGAAAGTTAAGAACTATATTATATTTTAAGGAAAATATATAAGTTTACTTTTATTATTTAAGTATTAATGTAATTAAATTATTTAATTATTTAATTATTGCATCAGGGAAGGTTCGGGGCGGGTTCTTGCACTCCCAAACCCGTCCCCGCCCCCGTTAAAAGCTGAGCGGGTTCGGGGTCAGGTTTTACTTAAACACGGTCAAAGTGGGTCTTTTCCCGTCAAAGTCGGGGCGGGGACAGGTCGGTACCCACGGGTTCGAGTTTGATTGTCATGCCTACCGATACTTTTTTTTTAAAATTTTTTATTTTGCTTTTCCGGGTGTTCCGACCTCGGATAATCTTTTTCTTTTTTTGTAAACTAAATTTACCTCCTAAAAAAAAGTTTTTTTTAAAAACTTAAATTTCTATTTTATTATTTGTTAATATTATTTTATTATTTAATAATTAAAATATTTGTAAATAAAAAATGAGTGATGTGCGTATTGGTGGGACCCATTTAAGATTTGTGAATAGTAAAAAAGTGAGGTGCTGGGTTAGAGAAGAGAGATACTTAATAAGAACTTGCTGATGTATATTGGTGGGACCCGTTTAAGATTTGTCAATAGTGAAAAAATGGGGTGTTGGGTAGGCATGGCAAACAAACCTGAACCTGCGGGTACCAACCCATCCTTGCCCCGATTTTGACGGGGAAAACCCACTTTGACCGGGTTTAAGTAAAACTCGACCCGAACTCGCCCCGACAGAATAATTAAATAATTTTATTATACTAATAGTTAAATTATAAAGGTAAATTTATATATTTTCTTTAAAATATAATATAGCTCTTAAGTTTCTTATTTTTGTAGGATTATCAATATTTATATTTACATGTTATTTGAATTAGAATATATTAGATATATATAACTGATTTTAAAACATATATTTAACAATATCAAAAAACATATATAACTGATTTAAAAACATATATTTAACAATACAAAAAAGCATATATTTAAGTTATTAAAAATAGAGAAAAAAGGGAAAAATAAAGAAGGTGAAACCCCCGTGAGTTTCCCCGAACCTGACGGGAACCCGTAAAGATGGGGGTTGAGTTTCATAATTTTACACCTGCTCTCTTTAAACCCGATTTTATGAGGGTGGGGACGAGGAGAGCAAAACCCGCCCCCACCCCGCCCTGTTGCCATATCTAGTGCTAGGATAAAGTTGCTCTAATAAGGACACAAATCCTCTGCAGCAATGCAGGTGTTTGCAGTGAAATTAACTACTCAATAGCTAGGAACTAGCTACGGAACCATTTCGTAGTTAATATCGATAGCTAGTTTCCTAGCTATATTGTGGCTAAAGTGGTTGCACCCTCTGCAGCGCGGGAGGGGATCTTTACGACTTTAATAATTATTGAGTAAACCCTTAAATTTGTCCCTGACTTTTTTTACGTCATGCAAATTGATCCCTGACTTACCTAAATGGTCACGTTAGTCCCTGACTTCTATCATCGTCAAGCAATTTAGTCCGGAAGCCTAACTTCCGTTAAAATCCTGATGATCCGGTACGTTAATTGCCATGTAGGATCCTAAACGACAGTATTTTGATGCTGACTAAGAAGATAGGGTCTTGAAAAGTCAGTTTTACCCTTTATTCGGACTTTAGAGTCTCTCTTAGGGTTGAAGGTATTCACTTATACGAAATACAGAATCTTGAAAACCCTAATTTGCTCCGCCCCTGGCCACAAAGAGCTTTGTTGAAGACGATTGACTTACAAACCATCGAGGCGATTTGAAGTCTATTCCGGTGGACCCTATACTGTTGCATTGAAGGTTGTTTTTCCTTGGCGATTTTGTTTGGTTGAAATGGATATTGAGGTATGAACGTTCTTGTTTATATTTTTTATGCTTTTATGTTCGGGATATAGGGTATTTGTAGTGAGATAAAAGTGGTTATTCGTTGTTTTTTGGTTGTTTAGTGGTCCCGGAATTGGTTTTTCGAAGGGAAATGTGATAAATGTGGGTCAAGAGGGAACATATTCTCTGTTGTTATGTGGGAAAGGAATAAATATTTATAAGGAGTGGTCCCTAATGTCAATGTTTAAGGAATCATCCCATGTGCAAGCACTGTTTCCTTTTTATCTCTGTTAGAATTGAATATGTGATTAAAAAATTAAATAATAAATAAATAAATAATTATTAATTTATTACATTGAATTTAATTTATTTGAGGTTTGTTTTACATTATAATAATTTATGTTTGGTTGTAGCGGATTGAGGTACATATCCACCATGGGGGCAATTTTGTGGAAGAAAATGGTGGAAGGGTGAGGTATAGATGGGGTAAAGTGGATATTTGGCCAGACTGTGATGAGGATAAGTTGGATGTGTTCAGCTTTAGGAATTTCAGCAAGGAACTGGGATATGCAAACATATTGGATGTCTTTTGACTGGATCCTGGTGTGAAATTCAGGGATGGACTAAGGAGTCTAAAAAGTGATTGTGACCTTTTATAAGCTGTTAAAGTTGCTAAGAGGCATGGAGGAGAAATGCATGTTTATTATGCTAAGAGGCATGGAGGAGAAATGCATGTTTATTATGAACATCCTATATCACTTCCTGAGGTGGTTGACATGGAGTTTCTGCTGTAAGAGATTGATAATATTGAAGCTGAAGTGGTTGGAGGATGTAAAGAAACTGCTGATGGAAGGAATTATGGTGATGGTGAAGGTAATAGGACTGGTGTTCATAATGATGTTGGTGCTGATAAGACTAGAGTGGAGGTTGGTGGTAATGACACTATAGTGGATGCTGGTGAAAAAACACCGTCTGATGTGAACTCATCTGATATGGATGATGCTGACAAGGATCATGGTGTTGGGGTTGGTGCTAGTGGGGATGTTGCTGACAAGGATCATGATGTTCGGGATGGTGCTATTGGGGATGTTGCTGACAAGGATCATGATGTTGGGGATGGTGCTAGTGGGGATTTTGCTGACAAGGATCGTGGTGTTGGAGATGGTGCTGGTGTTGATGTTGCTGACAAGGATCACGGTTGTTGGGATGGTGCTGGTGTTGATGTGGCTGGAACTAGTAAAGGTGATGCTGCTGGTGGGGATGCTAGTAAAGGTGCTTTTCTGAATTTATTCTTCTTGTACTATTTATTTTTTATCCAGCCATATACTATTGTAACTAATATAGTATTGACCAAACATGAAAACCAAAAAGGACAAGAAGGTGCAACGGAAAAATAAAAGAAGAAAGGTGATGGAAAAGGGAAAGGGACAGGCAAAGGAAAAAAGAGAAAAATTACAATAGAAGAGTCATCTGAAGATGAAGAAATTGAGGATGGTGTAGGCTATAGGAAAACCTACCAACAAGGAGAGATTGACATAGACATAGGTGAAGATTCTTGGAGATCTGAAGTGTTGAAGACTCCATGTAATTCTGATGATGAGGTTGATTCAAAGGAGGTTTTTCCACAGTTTGATGAGAAGGCCACTTTTGGTGATGTGAGGTTGGAGCTTGGCATGGAGTTTGCCACTTTAGATGCTTTCAAACAGGGAGTTAAGGACTATACAATTCAGCTTGGTAGAGAGATTTTGTGGAAGAAAAATGACAAGGTTCGGGCAAGAGCAAGGTGCAAGAATGAAACATGTAACTGGGAGATTTTCTGTGCATATAGCAACGCAAGGCATTGCTACCCGATAAAGACTTTCCTGAATGAGCATACATGCGGTAGAGTTTTCATGAATAAACAGGCCACACAAGCATGGGTAACAGGGAAATTGGTAAAAAAACTGAGGAATACCCCTAACATGAAACATTGTGAAATTTACGACTACATAAAGAAGAAGTATGGAGTACAATTAGAGGATACCAAAATATGGAGGTCTGTGTTAAAGGCTAGAGAAATAGCGGAAGGTTGTGAAAGGAAGCAGTTTGGTAAGCTTTTGGATTACCTTGGAGAACTATTGAAGAGGAATCCTGGATCAACAATTAAGATGGATACTCTTCCCCAGCCTGAGGGTCCACCACAGTTTCATAGGCTTTACATATGTCTAGATGGATGTAAAAGAGGGTTTAAAGCTGGATGTAGGCCACTAATTGTTCTTGATTGGGCTTTTCTCAAGGGATACTATGGAGGACAACTATTGTCGGCTGTGGGACAAGATTCTAACTACCAAATTTGGGTGATAGCATATGCGGTGGTCAATGTTGAAAACAAAGACAACTGGAAATGGTTTCTAACACTTCTGCATGAAGATCTGGGGAACTACAGAGAAAATAAGTGGAATTTTATTTCTGAAATGCAAAAGGTAAACTGATACGTAGGACTTATTTGAATAGTCTTATGTTGTGTTAGGGATTTACTTGAACTATTTTAATTATGTTAGGGACTAATTTGCATGATTTTCGTTGAGCAGGGCTTGATACCAGCATTACAAGAAGTGATGCCAGGTGCACCACACAGGTTCTGTGTGTGGCATCTTTGGCAGAATTTTACAAAGCAATGCAAAGATAAGGAGCTAAGGGTACTACTGTGGGAATGTGCAAGATCAACCACCCCTTCACAATTTAATTCAAAAATGAACATGGTGAAAAAAGTGAATGAAAAGCCATGGGCTTATCTGGATAAATGGCCAAAAGAATCATGGACCAAATCACATTTCAGTGAGTGGCCTAAAGTTGATAATATTTGCAACAACAATTGCGAGGTCTTCAATGCAAAAGTGATGGCAACAAGATGCAAGCCCATTATAAGCCTGTTGGAAGAAGTGAGGGTCTATATTATGACAAATATTAGTACAAACAAGTTGAAGCTAGCTGGCAGGGTCTGCCACTTGTCTCCAATTCAGCAAAGTAGGCTAGAAAAAGAGAAAAAAGAAAGTAATAACTGGGGGGCAATATGGTCAGGTATATACTAACACTTTAAAGTCATATTTTTTGTTTTGTTAATATATGGTAACTAATGATTTGCTCACATATTTTGGTAGGTGGTGATGATGGACACAAGTATGAGGTTCAATGGATGCACACCAAAGTAGCTGTTAACATGGGAACCCAAACATGCTCTTGTAGATTCTGACAATTAACAGGTTAACCTTCAATTTAATTTACTTCATCATCAATTTAGTAACAACCCTTTATTTTAGACTTACTAATTGGTTTATATCATTATTTTGTTAGGCATGCCTTGTAAGCATGTCATTGCAGCAATAGCCTCCAAAAATGAAAGACCAGAAGATTATTGTCATGCTTGGTTGACCATGGCTTCATACAATGCAACTTATGAACACCATGTGTAACCCTTGCAAGGAGAAGTGTATTGGGACAAAACTGACCAAATACCACCAATGCCACCAAATATTCAGAAGAAAGCAGGAAGACCTAAGAAGCAGAGGAGAAAGGAGGGAAATGGTAGGGAGTTGGCTGTCAATCCAAATAAGCTGAAGAGGAAGTTGGCAGACTTTACCTGTAGAGTTTGTGGAGTAAAGGGCCACAACAAGCAAACATGCCCCATAACTAAGAAACAAAGACAGGAAGAGCTCCAAGCCCAACAAAAGCAACAAGCCTCAGTTGAAAGGTGACCCTTCCAAAACACTGTAGCAGATCAGACCCCAAATCCTCCTGCTAATGACACTGTAGCAGATCAGAACCTAGTCCAAGATGAAATTGAGCTCACTCACTCACAACCCCCACCAATCACTACAAGCCCAACAAGGATGGTTCAAAGGCCCAAGCTCACCATTAGAACCAAGCCTACACCAATCATAAGCTCAACTGCTGAAACCTCATCCCAAACAAGTCCACCAGCAAGTGCACCTAATCTAGACAGGGTTACTCAAAAAAAGCTATGCACTTCATGCCAACCTCAGGCTTAAAGAAAAAGGCTCCATGATGTGTAGACTTGGTTTCTGATACGGCCTTTTACTGATTTTGAGACTTGGTTTAATTGCTTTCTTAGTGCTTTTTGGTTAAAGGACCACTGTGATGGCCTTTTTGACTTGTTTCTGTTATGATTTTTCATGTTATGTTCTAGCATTTTGGATGTCAACCTTTTGCTTTATATTAAGGATCACTGTGATGGCATTTTCAATTTGTTTTTGTTATGGCCTTATTTAATGTTGCTGGTACATGGCCTGTTGGATGTAATTAGCACAATGTCATGCGCTCCTTTTGGATGTGAACCTTTTGCTTTATATTAATGGCATTTCTTTATTCTGTTAGCACAATATAAATTGGTGCTCACTTATGTTGGCAGGATATATTTTTCTCACTTATCATCTATTATCCCGTTCCCTTCTTATATTGGCAGGATCTGCTTCACATTTATTTTTTCAAATAACAAATTTATTCAATCAAAGTACATAACTAAAAAACACAATCTTTCATTCAACCAAAATATGGTCTTACATTCACTAACATAGGTCTCAATTACATATAGATAACTAAAGTAGAACAAGGTGAAACTATGATTTCATACCATATCCTAACAGAAAAGTGATCCCACTAAACATCACAAAACACATAAACATCATTAACAAATTTAGTCTCCTAATTTTAGAATCTATTTGGCTAAGTTTATTAGTCACATTTTTCCTCCATGCTTCAACTTCACATGCTGTAGTTGGAATTGTAGATGTGGCTTCTTCAAGAATAAACTTATCTTCTACACCATTGTGCTTATCTACCCAGCTGAAAAATTGGCATCTTTCATCAACTTAAAACGACATCAATAGGGTTAATACAATTCAAAACTATCAATCTCTACACCAATGTAAAATTACACAAATTCTACCTTGAGCCTAAGACATCTATAAAACAATGCTAGGATTTTTTTTAGTCCATAAAACCCTAATAACAACCCTTAAAGAACAATAACATTTGATTCTATTTTCTCCCATTTTCTGCAGATGTGATGAACTAGATCTAGCACTCACAGTTGTTCTTTTTCTGTCACTGCAGCTATCCATTGTCACCGGAATGTGATACGGAAACAGCAAGAAATGAAGGGGAAAAGAAACCGTTGCAGAAGAAGAAAAAACGAAAACCCAAGTGGGTGCAGTTTACGAATGGAGAACCCTTAGAAGAGAAGAAGGAATAAAAAAGGGAGAAAGAAGGAATGAGGGACAGATTGGGGATTATAAAAAAATAAAGCATCAAAACGCTGTCATTTAAGATACTACATGACAATTAACGTGCCAGATCATCAGTTTTTTAATGAAAATTAGACTCCCAGATTAAATTGCTTGACAATAATAAAAGTGAGGGAGTAACGTATTCATTTAGATAAATTAGGGACCAATTTGTATGACTCGGATGGATTCGGGCGTTTACTCAATAATTATTTGTTTAATAGTAGTTGAGAGCAGAGGACGTGTCTTGTGTTTTGGAAGCGGTGCAATAAAAGTCGATCACATATTATTCACATTAAAGAAAGGAGTTAGGAATGTCAGTGAGTGTGGGCCAATATTTGGTCTCGTCTCGGGTGTGACGCACCGCTTCGCAGAGAGAGAGATCGTCGTTATCTCAACCCATCCCATCACTTCACTCCTCAATTCAATGTCATCATACAAACAAACCGTGAAACATGTGCCAAAATTATACTAATAATAATTATACTAAAATAAAACACACAACACATAACTCTTTTTAGACACCTCCCACCGTTTCCTTCGCTCGCCTATATTATTTTCATTTTTGTTGTGCTTTACGTGACTTTAATTTAATTTCATTTTGGGAAATTCTTGGGTACTCTCTCGTGAGAGAGAGTTTTGGTACCTTCTTTAATCATTTAATCAATTTCTCTCAACTTTTTTAAATGATCTTAGTATTTTTTATATTTATGGGACAATATTTAACTATTAGAATTTGTATTTTTAATTTTTGAATAGACTTTTTGACCCCCTATAACTATCATAATGTATTTTTTATTGTATTCCCCATTTTTTCACATTCTCATTTGCAATACGCATGTGTCTCATTTAAAATCTATTTTGTCTTCGAAATAATTTAGGATGAAGTACACAACTTGTTCTTACGTAATTTTGGCCTATTCAATAAAAAAATGACAATAAGATACCAAAACCCTCTCTAACGGAGGGTACCAAATTGCGATCCTTTAATTTTTCCTCACGTCTCATCTCCTCTCATATATATACACACATATCTCTCTCTTTCTTCACTTTCTCTTATTAATTAATTCTCTCTGTACAATACAAGTAACTCTTCAAAGATCCATCCATGAGGAGGAGGAGGAATTGCAACTTAGAACTTCAACTTTTCCCCCCTTCCCATTCCGATCTTCGCCCCATGTACGTAATTTTAATTTAATTTTCTCTCTCTCTCTTTTTTTTCCTTTTAAATTTATATATGAATTTTGATGTCTGTTTCTCTCTATATATCTGAAAAACCAAATAGTGGGATTAATTAATCAGTCGTTAGTTTTTTTTTTTAATTTTAATTTGTTCTTTGTTTGTCCAATAATGAAGCATGGAAGAAGAAGGGGAAGCTAGTGAAAGCCCACAACAACAAGACCACCAGCAGCCGTTAACCATTTTCTATGATGGCAAGATTTGCGTTTCTGATGTCACAGAACTTCAGGTATATATATATTTATGATAGTTTTTTTATTTAATTTTCTTTTTCTCCTTAGCTTTGAAACTAATATTAGAACTTAGAAGGGCTTAATGTGACATTAAGAGTAGTGTCAGAGAGAAAAATTAAAAAAACTAATAGTATTATTTTTCTTAATTGCTGTGGTAGATTCGATTTATTTACGGGTAACAATTTTAACTTAAAAATACTTCTTTGTACTTTTTTTAATATCTTAAATGTAATTGCACATAAGGAAATATAATTATTTTTTAAAAAATTATTATTTAATATTTTTATATGTTTTGTTTCTTGAATAATTTTTTTATATAGATTTCTATCGTATTAATTAATTAGTGAAAATAAGGATATAATAAAATAGTAATTAATGTTATTTTAATTTTTAAAACAATAAATATATAATTCTTTTCTAAAGATGGACAGTTAAAATTAAAAGTTATACATACTTTTGAAAACACTATTTTTTTCACTCGATCTCTTTATTATACATTTTTTCTCTTTCTCTTTTTTTTTTTACATAAAAATTATACAGCTACAATTTAAAAGTAAATAAAAGAAGAAGTGCAATGAATTATATATGTAAGAAAGGATATGTGGTTGATTCTAAGAAAGGAGGGCTAGTCTCATCATGATGTAGATGTTTTATGCAGGGGTGGAGCATGGTTAGGACAAAGGCCCCCTCAAATTTTTTTCTAAGTTTGTATACTATATATATATATATATATATATATTATTTTCATATTTATTTATTCCATTTGAAGAATTTGCTTATTTTTATTTATCCGTCATAATTAATTACCTTTTCCCACTTTTACCCTTAATAAGAAAGATAGTAAGAGGAGAAATTAATGATTAAAATAAAAAAGATAGAATGATAAATTAAGAAAAAGATATAATAAATTTAATGCAAATCAATACATTTATTTCATTTCTTAATCTATGTGATTTTATATAATGGAAGAGATAAATATGAATATAATAGAAATCCATATAGAAGGAAATATAGACAATATTTGTACAGTAAAAAAGACATATTTACATAAGTTATATCATATAAAATTTATTTATTTTTCTATAAAAAAGTATAATGTTAGGTAATTATAAGTTTATATTTTTTAATAAATTTTAAATTTTAATTTCTTATTATTTTTTTAGTGATAAAATATTTTATTAAAGTTTAAAATAAATAGTTAAATAATAATAATTTCATAACAATATATATGAAAATTATGAATGTGTGTCTTAATTCGTTGTTTTATATTTATAACAAAGTTATATTTGAGATGAACAAGTTAAATAAAAAGAAAATATAATATTGACCCGTTATCCTTAGTGTTTGACTAGAAAAGGATCATAGAGAGAGATGCAGAAAGTGTTTGTAAAAGGAAATTAAAGTGCTTGACAGATATAAACCAGCACAAGACAAAATGAAAAGATAGTATAAAAAGAAGCAGGTGGTGTATCTCTGCTTGTTAATTGGATATGAAACTTGACACTTTCCAATGTTGAATTGTTATTTGACCTCATAAATTGGACACGACTGTATACCACATTCTTTTGGTGCATGTTTTTCTCAAGGTGTGTTTTTTTCAAGTCACCTTATTTCATACTTCACAAAGCCTTAGCCAAGTATGAATGAGTCAATTTTGTTAGGAACATAGACCCACTTATTTTAGGTGCTGAATTTTCACGTGCTGGCATGAGTCATGAGATCTAGTAATTAATTATTATATTTTGATTGAGATCAATAAGAATTAATTTTTTGTGGGGTCATGTGAATTGCATGATGCAGGCTAGATCTATTTTAATGCTTGCGAATAAAGAGATAGAGGAAAAAGTGAGGACACCAACAACAAGTGGGTCAGAGCCATCTTCACCAATGCCAGTGTCATCACATTACAATTTGTATAGCCCTGGTAGTGGTCTTTCCATGAAAAAATCGCTGCAGAGGTTTCTTCAGAAGAGGAAGAATCGGGTCCAAGAAGCATCCCCATACCAAATGAGCAAAATTAATTAAGGCCAGGGGATCAAACAAATGAAAATTTTGGTTTAATTGTTTGTTGTATGAGACTATGATCGATGGATTAGTTACCAACAAGATCATATATATAGCCCTGTAAATTATATATGTAGTAGTGAACGTAAGGCATCCTAGGGTACGGTTGTGAAACTTGCACAATTATATTTCTTCGTTAATTAATATTTGGTTTTTTTAGTTTATGCATATCTTTTTTTTCCCTAGATTTTGTTGAATTTTAACTATATTAGATATTTTTGGAATGATAAAATGCACTTTAATTTATCTACCGAAAACAAAAACAATTTGATTTAATGTATGGATTGTTAGGCTTGTTTTAATTAAATTTGTGGTATGTATATTTTTTAATGTCATTAATTACATAAAAATATAAATAGACCATTAGTTGATGATATACATAAATAGTTTAATATATATATACACTGACAGTATAAAGAAATTTTACACAGATATTTAATAGTGTATTGTCACGTTATTTATTGAATTTAGTAACACCTTAAATTCATTAAATAATGTGGTGGCACACCATTGAAAATTTGTGTAAAATTTTTTTACACTGTCAGTGTATATATAAACCGCCATACCATTGGATGTTTGTGTAAAAAATTTTACACTAACAGTGTGTGTATATATATATATATTATGAGTTTAATTACTATGTACTGTCAGTGTAAAAAATTTTACACACATCCAATGATATGTTGCCACCTCATTTAATGAATATGACACCTCATGTACTATTAAATTCATCAAATTACATGGTAACACATCATTGGATGTGTGTAAAAATCTTTTACGCTGAGTGTGTATAGTTATTAAATTCTATATTTATTCTTGAATTGATGATATAATTAAGTGACAAACCTTTTTTTTTTCCATGCGAGACATGAAATTAATGTTTCAAATTCGACTTACTTAAAGTGAAAAATGTATTTTAAAAAAATAAAGTATGGAATTGTAATAATATATATATATATGTATACATATATATAATAAATGATGAAATTATTTAATTTTTTTGACAAATAAATTTTTAATTAGTGAAGCTTTTCTTTTTTCAAAATGATCCAAATATAATATATTTTATGGTGTTTAACGAGTTTAAATACATTTGCTAATGATAAGTTACTTTTATTGAAAATGTGATTGTATTAATACCATTAAATGCTAAATACTATAATAATAACCTTTTATTTTTATTTTTTTAATAAGTGTCTTTAGGATAATAGTTAACTTTGATCTTGATTTGGTCTACATTTAGTAAACCCACAATTTAGTTGATGGAAAATGTACCTAAAAAATATGTTACTAGATAGGTTGCGAAAGATTATAGTCAACAAACAAAAAATTATGCAAACATACTATTTTACTCCCCAAAACATACGTTAAGTAATAAATTATCGAATTATTAAAACCACATACAAGTCCACATTCTAGAACATTGTATGGCTTGATAGCAGCCCCTGCCAAACGAGCAAGCTGATTTACGTTGAAAAACACCGATTTGGGACTGATATTTTTCAAACACATAGATACTAGGTAGGACTCCCATCATACTTGTCCTATTAGCTTGAAGATAGCCGAAAAAGATAAAAGGAATGAAGAGGAAATGATTTCCTTATTCGTTAGTTTTTTAAAACTAGGTGATGAAAAAAATTTAATATTAGGCTTATTTGTATTTTTTTTATCCTAATAGTTTCTACAATTTGTGATTTTTCCCCAAGATTTTTTTTGGCGGAATTTAGTCCCCTAATTTTTAAAAATTTATAAATGTGGTATAACTGTTAAGTCTTTATCATATCTAAGTTGACGGTTTTTGTTTATGTGAAACCCATTTGATGACATGATTACTACAACAGTTTTGATGACATGTGAATAATTATTAATTTAAATTTTTTATTATTAATGTTCTTAAATTATATTTATTCATTTTGGAATTTTTACGTAACATTGCTCACTTTTTTTTTTCAAAATGATTAAATAATTTTTGCTGTATGGTTAAAATTGAAAACCAATATGATTAAATTTGTGATTGACTTGTAACTAGAATGTATAGGTAGCGTTTGGTAGACAAATTAAGAACAAAACATATAAGTTTTATACTATGTTTGGTGTATTTCGAAAAAGGAACGAAACAAAACATATCCTTATAACAAAGTGGCACACTTTGGTTCATTGAAAAAAAGGGTGGAACAAAGAATAGAACATTTCATTATTATTATTCTTTAGAAAACTAACACTCTCCTCGACCTTCCTCTCAAAATTGTATTTCCCTCCATTACTATCACTTGACACCTTCTACCACCTAATATTGTCGCCTTGCATCCTACACCATCGTCGTCGTCAATGCCACCATCACCATTATCGTCCTTAACACCCCTAACCATCGTTGTCGATCACATCCTCAACTGCTACCGTTGCCGACTGACACTACGACTTTCGCTTGATATCCTCCATCACCAACTGAACTCATCACCGCCACCATTTCCAGACACCCTCAATCACCTCTAACACTGTTAGACACCAGGGGCAAGGCCTAGAACTAAGGGCAAGGGAGCTAACAATATTACAATTTTTCTTAATCAATTAGTTCATCCTAAATACAATTTTGTTATTATATATAAATTAAAAATAAAAATAAGAATTAAGATAAACACTCATAATTCATATATATATATATATATATATATACTAGTGGGGAACCCGTGCGATGCACGGGGCGGGAATATGACGGAAGCGATTGAGAGTGGAGTGTTAGATTTATCTGAGAATACATGATCAATTAATAATAACAATTAATATTAATAGTAAACTTGATTGAAAAGACTTATTAACTAAAATTTCAGTAAACAGTTTTTCATAACATTTGTCATATAAAACAATATTGGTCCAAAAATATGTACTTGAATTTATCATACAAAAAGAATCAAATCCATCAATTCATCCTTAAACAGATAAAAGGTTAGAGAATTTAATACAAAAATCAGGTCATAAAACCTAACAAAAAAAAGTAAAGAAAGCATGACATTAGATGAATTTAATAAAAGAAAAGAGTACTGATAACAAAGAAGAAGAAGAGAATTTTCTCAGAGGAATGTTCCATAATAAAAAAACATACTTGTATGTTTAGATATATTCCAAATAGCCTATGGAAAATCTGACAAAGTGAACTCAACATTGCATATATATATATATATATATATATACATGGTAAGGAGATTTTAGTAATTAATACCTGTCATTATTAAGTTCACACTGGAATTAGAATTCCAAATGAATAGATTAATAGAACATGGGAAATTGGAATAGATGAGGGTATCAAAACATTAAGCAGGTACATAAATCTGAAATAATGATCCACTATCAGAAAATTCAGATCAAATCATTGATTATAATTTATTATAATACAAATTTAGAATCAAATCATATTTAGAATCAAACTTAGAATACTCATCTATATTCAAATCAAACCAAATTTAGAAAACCTATGTATTTATATTCACATTAAATCAGATTTAGAATCAGAACAGGTCTATACACATAAAGTGAAATCAGTTTATCTATACTCAAATCAAATTATTGCTTTTATCCATGATTTTAATTTATTTTAATACAAAATTAGAATCAAATTTAGAAAATACAACTATATTCAAATCAAATAAGCTTTAGAATCAAATCAGATTTATAAAACATATCGATCTATCTATATTCAAATAAAATCAAAATATTGTCTCTCTAAATCTAAATCACGTCTCTCTAACCTATTGACAAAAACACAACTTTGCATATATTAATTTATTATAATCAAAATTTAAATCAAATCGAATTTACAATCTTTATTTGAACACCTATCTAAATTCAAATCAAATCAGCTTTAAAATCAAATCAGATGTAGAAAAACTATCTATCAATATTCAAATAAAATCAAATTTAGAATGAGAACGGATTTATACAAACAAATTAAAAGCAAACCTATAAATTTTCATATCAAATCATTGATTATAATTTATTATAATACAAATTTAGAATCAAATCATATTTAGAATCAAACTTAGAATACTCATCTATATTCAAATCAAACCAAATTTAGAAAACCTATGTATTTATATTCACATTAAATAATCAGATCAGGTCTATACACATAAAGTGAAATCAATTTATCTATACTCAAATCAAATTATTGCTTTTATCCATGATTTTAATTTATTTTAATACAAAATTAGAATCAAATTTAGAAAATACAACTATATTCAAATCAAATAAGCTTTAGAATCAAATCAGATTTATAAAACATATCGATCTGTATTCAAATAAAATCAAAATACTGTCTCTCTAATTCTAAATCATGTCTCTCTAACCTATTGATTATAATCAAAGCATTAAGCAGGTACATAAATTAAAATCTGAAATAATGATCCATTATCAGAAAATTCAGATCAAATCATTGATTATAATTTATTATAATACAAATTTAGAATCAAATCATATTTAGAATCAAACTTAGAATACTCATCTATATTCAAATCAAACCAAATTTAGAAAACCTATGTATTTATATTTACATTAAATCAGATTTAGAATCAGAACAGGTCTATACACATAAAGTGAAATCAATTTATCTATACTCAAATTAAATTATTGCTTTTATCCATGATTTTAATTTATTTTAATACAAAATTAGAATCAAATTTAGAAAATACAACTATATTCAAATCAAATAAGCTTTAGAATCAAATCAGATTTATAAAACATATCGATCTGTATTCAAATAAAATCAAAATACTGTCTCTCTAAATCTAAATCATGTCTCTCTAACCTATTGATTATAATTAAAGCATTAAGCAGGTACATAAATTAAAATCTAAAATAATGATCCACTATCAGAAAATTCAGATCAAATCATTGATTATAATTTATTATAATACAAATTTAGAATCAAATCATATTTAGAATCAAACTTAGAATACTCATTTATATTCAAATCAAACCAAATTTAGAAAACCTATGTATTTATATTCACATTAAATAATCAGAACAGGTCTATACACATAAAGTGAAATCAATTTATCTATACTCAAATCAAATTATTGCTTTTATCCATGATTTTAATTTATTTTAATACAAAATTAGAATCAAATTTAGAAAATACAACTATATTCAAATCAAATAAGCTTTAGAATCAAATCAGATTTATAAAACATATCGATCTGTATTCAAATAAAATCAAAATACTGTCTCTCTAATTCTAAATCATGTCTCTCTAACCTATTGATTATAATCAAAGCATTAAGCAGGTACATAAATTAAAATCTGAAATAATGATCCATTATCAGAAAATTCAGATCAAATCATTGATTATAATTTATTATAATACAAATTTAGAATCAAATCATATTTAGAATCAAACTTAGAATACTCATCTATATTCAAATCAAACCAAATTTAGAAAACCTATGTATTTATATTTACATTAAATCAGATTTAGAATCAGAACATGTCTATACACATAAAGTGAAATCAATTTATCTATACTCAAATCAAATTATTGCTTTTATCCATGATTTTAATTTATTTTAATACAAAATTAGAATCAAATTTAGAAAATACAACTATATTCAAATCAAATAAGCTTTAGAATCAAATCAGATTTATAAAACATATCGATCTGTATTCAAATAAAATCAAAATACTGTCTCTCTAAATCTAAATCATGTCTCCCTAAACCATAAACCCTAAACCCTAATAGCCCAATGATTTCATTAATTGTTAAAAATTAATTGAATTATTAAATGATTTTTTTTGGAATCTAAAATGAAAACATAAAGTTTTAATTAGTAGGTGAATGAACCTTATTTTATTGTTTATTAATGCAATTTTCCATCTTCTCAAGGATGTTTCTGCATTCCAATGACTCAAACCCCATTACTGACCACTGCCCAGGTGCGGTATTAATTGAATATGGAAACTCAGTCGTTTCCATTCATGACAAAATAATATAATTATTATAATAACGATAACGATAAGCATAACTAAACACAGAATTCAAGTTCATAAATACTGGCGTAAAATGGTTCAAAAAACGAATGGCCAAGTAAAATTCACCAATCCTGCCCAAATTCAGAGTGTAATTCTGCGCAGTATTATTTAAAAAAAAAACAGCAGCTCCATTTTAGTCCCTGGGCTATTAGTCCTTGGGCTCTATCTTGATCTTCACTTTTTTGGGGAATTTTGTACTAGAATTCTGTGTGCCTCCATCATTGACGGCTAGTGAAATTTCAGCATTATCAATAGATCTCTTCCCACTTGGTTTGCTCGATGGAGTCTCGCCATCATCGTCTGATAAAATTTCCTATATCAACATGACCAAGAAATAATCTCAACTATTTTAATGATCATCATTATTATTCAAACTAAAAGAAATCTGTTACTTCCCCAATAAAAGTATTAACGTCCTCAATAAAAGTATTAACACCCTTTCAAATTAATGGAAGCTACAATAAGTGATAATGAATCAACCAAATTTTAACAATCACACATTCTAATATCAAACATTAAAATTAAAAACAATAAAAACTTAATGCAAATTCATAACATAATCATACATCTAAGTTGAATAGTTCCCATAAAAAAGAAAACAGTATTCAAATTGGTAATAGCATCTATATCTAACACTTATATAAAATGACTTACTTCAATGTGTCGAGACAACTCAATTTTAGAGGCTAACAATTCCTGCTCAGATTTATCCTATATACAAATAAAAACCAAAATTAAAATGAATCGATGCAAAAATAATGATTCAAAAGTAGGTACTAAAAAGAATTATATTATCTATTCATATTCACCTTCATGTTATCATCTACTTGTATTGTCAAATTTGGTTGTTGTTCATTGTACTCATTATCTTCATACAAATCCTAAGCAAACAGTAGAAAAGAAATATGATCAATGTTATTTGGTGAATAAAATCCTAATAAACCATTATTATATTTTTTAAAAGAATAGATGTTTCACAAAAACCTTAATTGAGTGCATAATCTTAAACTGGTCAATCAGTTCTTTGTCATCTGTCATGAACCTGACTTTATATGTTTTGAAATTGTAAACAATGTTTGCATCAGAGACTTCCACTTTGAACAAAAACTCTTTATCCACCAATGCATCAATCTCAGGGGGACAACATCCTTTGTCTTTTGCCTATAATTTGAAAAACAAAAGATTAATTTTGAACTGAAAACTAATTTTCAAAACCATACATGATTGTTTTAATGAATTATGGTAAGTAAATTCCACCTTATCATTTGCCCCAAGTAACTCAGAAGCAGTTTTGCCCAAAAACTTAGAAAGGACACCATCAAACATGATCAAACATGTTGACCCAGTTTCATCAATCACAGTTGCATTCACTTTAAACCTGATCGAATTAGCAATTTAAAAACACATATTATATGGGACAGCAACTAAAATCAGTTTTATCTTTGAATAAGAACATAAACTAAAATCCTAGTTTTACCTTGGGACAACAACAGTTATCTTGCATTTTTCACAATAATGCTTTGTCCCCATCTCGACAACATGTTTGTAACATTTAGAACATGATTGAAACCACCAATCTATATTCAAATAAAATCAAATTTAGAATGAGAACGGATTTATACAAACAAATTAAAAGCAAATCTATAAATTTTCAGATCAAATCATTGATTATAATTTATTATAATACAAATTTAGAATCAAATCATATTTAGAATCAAACTTAGAATACTCATCTATATTCAAATCAAACCAAATTTAGAAAACCTATGTATTTATATTCACATTAAATCAGATTTTGAAATTTGAAAACGAAATTTGCTTTTTTATTTTTGCGAAAATTGCCCTCTTTTTTGGCGGCAAAATAAATTTCAGACTCATCTCTATTTATATATATAAAGATAAAGATAAAGATATAATGCAAGTAATTTAAAACTTTTAATTTATGAATTATTTTAATTATTATTCTCTTTTTATTATATAATTTATATTATTTAATTTAATTATTTAACTATTTATTTTAATTTTTAATAGAATATTTTATCATTTAAAAATTAATAAGACTTTAAAATTTTAAATTTATAAAAAATATAAACTTATAATTACCTAGCATTGTATTTTTATCTAGAAAACAAAAATATCATTTTATAAAAGGTAGGAAACTGTTATTTAATTCCTCAAAGGGAGTTTCTTTTGTTTAGAAATCAATTCAAAAAGCAGCAGCTCGGTTGAAAAATGGTTTTACAGCTAGAGTGGGAGATGGTCAATCAAACTTCTTATATATTCAGTCATTGGCTTCCATCAGGACCTTTATGTGACAGAATCAATTTTATAAACACACATGATTTGGAATTGAAAATATGTGAGGTTAGGGATGGTTTGGAATGGAATCTGCATCAGCTTTGGAGTCATTTACCTAAAGATTGTATACAAGAAATTCAGCAGATACATCCTATTTTATCTTTAGGAGTGGAAGACAAAATTATCTGGAATGATGCAATTTTTTGTGAGTATTTTGCTAAAAGAGGGTACAGCTGGCTACTTCAGCAAGTGAGAAATTTAGATGATACTAGAACCTGGAAATTGATTTGGAAATTACAAGCTTCAGAATCTGTTATACTATTTGTTTGGTTGGCTGCAAATGACTTGCTTCCAACAACAAATTACTTCTGCATACTAGACATGTCACTGATTCTGATCTTTGCCCTTGTTGTCATAGCACTCCTGAAAATGTGCTCCACTGCCTAAGGGACTATCGACATGCTGTTAGAGTGTGGAATACACTGGGTTTTAATAGTCCAGAATTTATATCTTTAAATTCATCTTATGACTGGCTGCATTGATGTTGTGCAAATCTTGGAAGTGTTTTTCTAGCTGGAATTTGGGAAATATGGAAGTCCAGAAATCTTAAAGTGTTTGATAATATAGAGACTAATATCCATCAAATCATAACTAAAATAAAGAGTTTAGATTCTCTGTTTACTCTCAACAGATTTTTGTCAGATGGATACCCCCTGATGATGGCTACATAGCACTAAATGTTGATGGAAGCTCCATTGGTAATCCAGGCATCTCTGGTTTTGGTGGATTACTAAGGAATCAAGAGGGAGAATGGCTTAAAGGTTTTTATGGTTCTGTTGGTGTTTCAGATATCATCAAAGCAGAATTATTAGGAATCCTTGAAGGTCTTCAACTTGCTTGGGATGAGGGATACAGGGTTGTTGCTTGTTGGTCAGATTCCTTGTTGGCAGTAAATTTAATCACTGAGCCTCTACCCACTTTCCACAAATATTCAAGCATCATCAAGAAGATTCAAGATCTAGGAAATCTGAATTGGCCAGTTTAGATTAGGCATATTCATAGAGAAGGTAGTAGTTGTGATGATGCTTTAGTCAAGATTGGAGCTGTTAATAATGCTAGTCTTAGTATTGTTGATAGTTGCCCTAGAAGCTTATCTATTCTGCTTGTTGCAGATGCTAGAGGAACTTGGTTCCTTAGGAAGTAATCCTTGTTAGCCTTTTCTCTTTTTTTTTTTGTTTCTGTTTCCATATTCTTTATCAAAAAAATAAAAATAAAAATATAATTTATAT
The DNA here is from genome assembly GCA_026901365.1 of Sesbania bispinosa. Lineage (NCBI taxonomy): Eukaryota > Viridiplantae > Streptophyta > Magnoliopsida > Fabales > Fabaceae > Sesbania > Sesbania bispinosa. Next base: position 2,269,700 of record QLOH01000053.1, read on the forward strand.
GATATAACTTATGTAAATATGTCTTTTACTATACAAATATAGTCTATATCTCCTTCTATATGGGCTTCCACTATATACATATGTCCAAAACTATTTCGTTCTATTTTTCTGTCTCATTACCACATAAATTAAAAAATACAATAATATGTTGATTTATATTAAATTTATTGTGTTTTTTTTCATATATATCATGTTATCTCTCTATTTTAATCATTAATTTTTTCCACATAATTATTATATCTCTTATTAAGACTATAAGTGAAAAAAATGTAATTAATAATCTTAAATTTCTAAATATGACAAATAAGTAAAAATAAAAAAAAATCTTTAAATAGAACTGATAAATAGGAATAAAAATAATATCAATATATATTATAAATTTTTAAAAAAAAATTAGGTGGGGGCATGGCCCCCCTTTGTCCTGACCTACCTCTGCCCCTGTTAGACACCCTACACCACCGTAGTTGTCCAACAACCTCAATCACTCTCATTACCCTACATCCTCTACCAGCACCCTAAAAATTCTTATCATGTAGACCAAGTCTACAACTTTTCATAAAGTTTGAAAGCTATTCAATACTTCATCAAATGACTTTAGTTTAACGTATAATATACTTTTTAAAATATAAGTAAATGTTAATTATAAGATTACGTATTTATGAATGTCTTATTTGTGTGTAAAATATCACATGTATGATCGTGTTAATATCACATTATTCAATGGTGAGATTGATGAAATTCTACATTTATAAAAAATTATTGAGCTGAGTAATTTTAGCAAGAGTTACTCTTAGAGTAACTTGATCCTCACCCTTATATGTGTGTGTATAATTGAACACATATAATCATATCTTATTCTGTAGTTACCAAACACAATACACAATACACATGTCATTATTTGAAATGTTACATTATGTTTTATTCTATTCAATTATGTTCTATTCTATAACAATCGCTACCGTAGACTCTTTGTTATCAAATCAGATAGATGTGAAGAAGTTCTTGCTGTCTCTCTCTTGCTATTCTACCTTGATGAATTTAGTGCATTAATAACCATCTAAACGTACTTCTCTGCCTACTTGCTAATATCACAGATAAAAAAGACAAGGGTCACAGGAACTGTGTCAAGATGGAAACAGAGAAGTTAGATGATTCAAGGTATAAGATCTAAGGAGTAAAAGGTAAATAATGGGAGATACATGATCACTTTTCTAGATTGAATAAAAATTTAGGGCGAGCGGATAGTGCCTCAATCCAAGGTAGGGAAAGTCTCCAGCTCAAACAGCTGATACTTACAGAGGTGACATTTAACTCACTTCACGGGGACGAGTGAAAGTTCGAACTTGTGTTTCTGTATTGCTTCACTCACCAGCCCCATATATGATCATATATAAAACTTCTGCTTTTGCTAAGAAAGAACATATTTCAGTTTATTGGCAATCAAGTTTCAATAGTTTACCAAATCCTAGCACCAAATGTGAGTCTAGTTAGAAATTCAAATTTGTTCTATACAGTGAATTAAAAAGCAGCAGTTGCTGATGGATCGCTCATTGCTTATTGTACAAAAACAAAGTTTTCTATTGAAACATGAGATAAGAACAAAGGTAATTCTAAAATTCCTATTATTATGAGGTTCTTGATGTGTAACTTCTGAAGCTGGAGTCCTATCATCTCATAACCTGGGAGCAATTCTTGGGCGATCCCACTCAGTAACAACATGGTCACGAGTTATCTCCTTGAGTGAACGACATCCACATAATGCCATGGTTAATTCAAACTCATCACGAAGTATCTCAAGTACTTTTCTTACACCAGCTTCACCATCAGCAGCCAATGAGAACACCACAGGCCTTCCAATCTGAAATTTGAGATGAAAGGTGAATATATATATAAATAGCAGGAATGTTATGTGGGGCTACCTAGATTATATTATTATATCATCTGCCTCTAATGACACACTAATAAACCACATGACAGATCAGATTATTTGACATTTTTCTTAAGTCGCTGATCTTTAAGAAGCCCTACCAACACACTCTTTTTAACACACTTCATGTGATTGATTAAAATTTACACAGGCCCCACTAAATTATGTGGGTCCCACTCTCAATGTGGTAGGACCCGTGTGACTTTCAACCAATTACAGGGAGTATGTTTGAAAGAGTGTGTTGTTAGCACTTTTTCATGATGTTTAGGTCAACTTGGCAAAGTTGATCTTCAGATAAGACTTCTTTGGTACAATTCAGTATCCAGGAGTTTTCTTGGCATTTGGGTTAAATTCATATTCTGACAAAATTTCAAATATCCGGATCATGATGGAGATATGCTTCAGTAAGGCAAAGAAGCCATATGTATCAATTACATTATATTATATCACTTACTAAAGTTAAGCATTTAACATTTTAAGTTGCTATTGGTGGTGATCAAACTTTCATATACTTACAAATACACCGGATGCTCCGAGAGCCAATGCTTTAAAACATCTGTCCCTCGGCGGACTCCACCATCCAGAAAAACAGGGATTTTTCCTTGTGCAGCTTTCACAACCTATTCAAGGAAAGCAGTCCAGAACTTAATACAATAATTAAAAGGGAATATCTCAGCAATCTTTCTTTTTCTATGGGGGGCAGGTGAGGATAAAGTATCCATGCAATGTTGAGGTTGAATAAAAATATGACATAAAAATAATTAGAACTTCCACATATAACTAAGAGATTAACAGAGATGAAAAACTAATATCAGAAATATTTCCAATATGCTAATAATTAGAAAGAGGACATTATTCAATACAACCTTGTTAGATATATGGTATAAAATTTATTCATATGCCTTCACTAAAAAGTAAAAACTTTTTGGATAATGATATGATAATAGAGTCTCTATGACTAAGTGGTCTAAAGTTCAATCATTGCTGCCCTCATTCTCCTAATGAAAAATTAAATTTCAACACAAGATAAGTGGACCAATGTATTATTTGCGTTTCAATTCTAAATGGCTCTTGTGTGAGGAGAAGTGTTAAAAATATAATATAAAATCTTACATATGTCTTCACCCAACGATTTAAACTTTTGGGGCAGTTGGTTCATAACAAACCCAAAAATGAAAAAGAAAAAAATGCAATGATTACCAGAAAGGAAACAAGGCAATGAAAAAGAATATTGGAATGATTCAAAATATATCAGCCTTGAAGTTTTAATGCATAATACATGATTAACTAAAATTAAACAAAGAATGGGCAAGACTTGAGTTCCACAGCCAAGAATGATGAACTTGAGAATTAAATTAGACTGTCATGAAGTGATTCGTTTCTATTTCAGTTAGTATGAAAGATTTCCAGAAATGTTTAGGATGTAGTACCTCTTCTAAAGCCATAATAGTTGCAGGGACATAGTCAAGTTGGCGAGCTCCGTGATTGGAAACAATGATTCCAGCAGCTCCAGCTTGTACAGCTATCTTAGCTACATTATTAGGATAGGATATAGGATTACATTCAAGATTAAGAAAACAATCAAAACAATAACAATTGAACAGGAAGCATCAGAGTGTATCTGTTTGATAGGCTTACTATCTTCAGCAGTAAGTACACCCTTCACCAAAATTGGCAATGAGGTGATTGTTTGAAGCCATTTCACATCCTGTAACAAGTTTTACCAAAGTATTACTACCACATTCAATGTCACAGATTAGGAAATCATATATGTGAAAGATATATATCACCTTCCAGTTGAGAGACCTATCAACTTGGCCAGCAACATAAGAGGCTAAACCAGAGTCATTAGTCTGCAAGGTGATCCCAAACAGTAAATAACAATAAGATAACCAGTAATGGAAAAACCCCATCTAATTTCTAAATTTTGTTCTAATCACACACCTTATCCAGTTTTCCAAGATCCAATCCTTCAAAATTCTTCAATGTCAGGTGTGGTGGCAATGTAAATCTGCACAAAACCCCATCAAACAAGCCATGAGTGTATATCTTGAAGTAGAAGATTTATAAATTCAACCATGATGACCCATGTAAAGTTTTGTAAAATGACTTTTCCCTTTGAAATTTCCAAGTGATTGCCAACCTGTTTTTTATATCAGCCTCCCTACGACCAAGCATTGGAGTGTCGACAGTAAGGGCAATTGCTTTGAAACCAGCATTTTCAGCCCTTCTCACAAGCTGAGTAACAACATTTCTGTCTCTAAGCACCTAAGAGAAGAAAAGAACAGCAACAGATTAGGTAATAAAACAAGATAGTTAAGAATTTCATATAATCATATTAGTATTTGTGTAACTGTAGCAAGGAGAATGATATTTTGTTATTAAAAGGATGTACTGAGGAAATTATTGCATAAGAGCCAGAGGCTAGGCTACTTAGTGAGAGGAAAAGAAATGTCTTGTGAAACGATTATGACCTTTTCTGGTAAACAATGTAGGAAGGAAATGAATGCAATAAATTTCCTTGTGGCTGTAGGAAGGAATCAAGTCTTCATTTGCTACACATCAAAAGATTACTAAAAGTGCAACAAAAATAACTATATGATATATATTAAAAGCAAATTTCTGTTTCAAACTAAGTTGCTTAGAAATAATTCATTGGCAAGGAAATGTTCTTGTATTCAAGGGAGGGACTGGTGACAGGTAAATAGAATCATGAAAGGAAGAAATAAGGAAAAAATACTAACATAGAGTTGGAAAATACGAATGCCAGGTCCTGTTGAAGCAACCTCCTCAACACTGGAAGTAGCCCATGAGGATAGTCCCTGTGACCAAAAAAATATGAAAATTAATCTGCCAGAAAGTAAATAAGTCTAAATGCATGTAAGTAAGTAACCTATAGCAATTAATATTAGTCTCAAATATTTAAAAAAACTATATATATTTCTTGTTTGTGAATAAAACTAAAGCAGAAGACAAATATGATGGAAACCACACCATGATGGTGCCAGCTGCTGATGCTGCTCTAGCGGTAGCGTATTCTCCTGCACCGAAATGGCATAATTTGTTTTAATTTATACACAATTGTAGTTGAAAAAATAAACTTCAACTAAAAACAGATTAAGAATCAGGGACTTATGCATCAACAAAAACTGCAAAGCTGATTATGATGAATTTTATAATTTGAATATAAACTAGAAATTACAACCACAACTGTCTGATGATGTCAAGATTGAAGCATTTTTCTCTTCAAAAGAAATCAATAGAACAAACTTTCAAGAAGCTTACCAAACCTTTTCTGTTTCTTTTGATTGGGATTTTTCTCATAAATTATTTTGCTTCTTATGGACTGTAGTCCTGTTTAAGAAAGGATGCCAGCAGTTTTTATTTTTTCTTTAAAAGGGAAAGTCTTTGAGGCTTTATAATTAGGTAAAACCTCTATTAAATCCTCTCTTTATGCACTTGTGCTTACAGTATAGTGATTACAGTCAAGTTAGTTAGGCTGAGTAAAATTCGAATTACACTTAAAATGTATAGGTTCCATAGGCTCAACTGAAGAATTGTAATGCATCATGCTTTAAAATAAAATTCATGAAGAAAGGAGAGATACAAAGACAGTAAAATAAGATATCCTCAACATGAAGGATCATGAAAGATAGAATTCCAATAAAACCAATGAAGTAGAACACAGGATTGAAATTGTACAAGAAGAAATTGCGGTTTCACATTGTTATATGCTTTATGTTCTTATTCTGCAATCACTAAGATAAAGTATACAGAATCTTTTTTAGTTTCAGTATATACATGCTCCGTCCGTAAGGTTTATGAGCTTGTTTGGGTGGAACTTCTGTAGAAGTACTTCTAGGTGAAAAAAATAGCATGAATCAAAGAGGTCAAATGCATTTAACTTCTCCATAAGTTAAAATTAGTCTTTGTAGACCACTTACTCCAAAAGCTCTCCCATTTAACTTCTCTAAAAGTAACTAATTTTAACTTATGGAGAAGTTAAATGCATTTGACCTCTTTGAATTATGTTATTTTTTCCACCTAAAAGTACTTCTGCAGAAGTTTCACCCAAACAGGCTCATATCAAGAGACACAACATACCTTCTCATTCAATTAAATGCAAGGAAACTACATATTAAGGCATTCTATACCTCTTCCTATGATAATTCCACCTTAATTCTGTACTTTTGGTGTTATGAGAGCACTGCAGTTATATATAACAACAAAATTCTTGATGCAATGGCAATATCTTGATGTGACACAGACCAGAGAGTTTGATGACATACCTTCAGGATGAGCCATCTTTTGCATGGCTGTAGGAGCAATCATGATAGGCATTGATATTTTGAAGCCCAATACAGTTGTTGTCAAGTCTATCTTGCTTACATCAACAAGAATACGTGGCCGGAACCTGTTTTAATTAAAACAAACAGATATTGAGAGAAAGATTAAAGGGAGATGAACTTAGATTTTGAATGAAAATGAAGTTTCTAGGGTGCCAGAACAGATAATTCCTGAGAAAATTATATTACAGAATCCTTGAGAATGCATTTCGGTTCTCTTTCAGAGTCCACTGATCCTCTGCCCCTGATGCATAGTAGTCATAAACCATCTTTGGCAAAACTTGCTTTGCAATTGCTTCATACTCATTGACATTAGTTATCATCTCCATCTTCATAATATATACTTGATGTCCCAAGGATTTTCTGAAAGTGAGTTTAAAATACAATGATTAAATAACATGAATTCATACCAAATGCACTCCAAATCCAAAGATGCTATGCAACATCTATAAACACAAGTATGAATATACATACATTCTGTTCATTTACTACCATTATAAAACATTGTAGTTAAAATTCTTAGATTACGTGATCATGTAAAAATTTCACATAAGAGAATCGCCTCCTGATTTTGCCATTCAATTATCCACTATCACACAGAGTAGTCTTTTATATATTTATATATAAAAAAAAAAACACTCCATGTCAAATTTAAGACCCATCAGTCCCCACCACATGAAAAGCAGGATTTTCTGTACTTTTCATATAAAACCCCACTTTCTGGGATTTTTTCGATTGATATATTGTGCTGTTGATGAATTTTTGCACAAACAGGACCGGTTCTAATTTACCCACTCAAAATTCTGACAAGTGAGGTAGAACCAGATTCTGAAGCAACCCATAATGGAAAACAAACCAGGAGGTTAATAAAGATCGAAACTTTCCAAGGGTTTAAACCTCAAACAATACCCCAAGTGATGAATTGTGATCAGAAGGTGCGAACAGTATAAAACGACGGTGATCATGTTCATGCTAATTAACATATCACAAAATTATGATCCAATATACTACATACAACTATACAAGTACAAATAGCGTGGAATTAAAACCGGGTATTGAGAAGAATGAAAAAACACAAATATAAGTTGAAAGGGAGAACCTTTGGTTTTGGCTGGTGAGGTGGGGAATGAGAAGGAGGATCAAGGAATATGATGAAAGAAGTGTCAAAGTGTGTGATAACAGAGGGAAAGGAACACAACTGGGAAATAATAAAGGAATTATATGTAGTGACAAAAGGATGAGTATTCATCATTCACATAAAAAATCAAATTATATGAAAAGAGTTAGACAAACACTTGTGAGTTGGTGAGTAATGAGACAAATCTGTTTCATGGAAATGTGAGCTTTTCCGTGTACTGTAGTTGATCATGGTGAGCTTTTTTGGCTCTTATTAATTAATTGGTTATTCGATTCCACGTATGTTGTCAACAATTTTCTGGCTAAATGCGATGCATGCAGTTAATGTTATTTTTTTAATTTAATTAGTATATATTGATAAAAATACAATGATATATTGTCATTTTATATTCGATGAATATCTCATCCATATGTTATGAAATTCATTAAATGAAAAGATAACATAATATTGGATGTTAATGTAGAAATTGTTTTCACCGCTGATGTATATGCATTAAATCTTTATTTTTTCAAATGATTTTTTAATGATATAATAAATAGAATAATTTTATTTAAATTTATGTCATTTATTATATTTATAACAATAAATCTTATATTTTTTAATATTTTATTTACTTTTGTTTCCTTTATAAGAATATTTCCTGTGAGAGTTCTATTGGAGTCTTGGAAATAAGATATTGGGAAACAACTCACGTACTATTAGAGCACAACGACATGACATATTCTTATTTTGAAGAATCCAAATCCTTAAATAAGCACCCACTTTTATTGGTTCTTATGGGAAAAATAATGAATGTGGAATAGATTGTGGGGGTCCATTTAAGAGTTCTTATAGAGTTGTTAACATTAGAGTCAAGAGTTGTTTAAATTGTAAAAGGTAAAAAGAAATTATGTGTATGTGTGGGTCTAAGTGTCATTAGCATTCGTTAATGATTAAACAGTCAATTTGGTCCCTGAAAAATAAGAAGACATTTTAATTTGGTCCCAGGAAAAAAATTGTTAAATTAGTCCCTGAATGTGTTCTTTGTTTTTCAGTTTAGTCTCTATGCATGTATACCATTTGACATTTGTTATTTAACTCTGACGTAGCACCTTAAGTGCTACATGTATACAATGATATGTCAGTAAAATAGTTCATTTCAGTTCCCCTCCTACTACTTTTATCTTGAATAATATATTCCCCAAATCCAAACAAAAAAAAAAACCTAATCCCCAATTATAGTATCTGGATTTAAGCATCACACAATCCAAACAAATGGGAAAATCTGGAGTATGGGATTAGGTCGAGGCTCAAGTAATACTTTTGTTGCTACCATACAAAAAAATGTGTGTGTGACACTTAAAATAAGATATGGGTTTCATTTATAGAAGGATTTTATTATAAATCACAGTATTGATTGTAACATTAAATTTTATACATTCCAATAAAAAATTTCTATGTTTGGTTTATTAACAAGTGTGTGCCCTAAGGATACTCATTAGCATTTTCCATGAGATATTACCATTATGGGTTAGGGTTTCTTCTATTTGAATTTTGGGGAATATGTTTGAAGACAAAGGACAAAGGTAGTAAATGAAAATGAAATAATTGACACTAATAATGGGGGACTAAAATGGACTAATTTATTCATGAGGGGTTAAAATAAACTATTTTATTCATGTGGGACTAAAAATTGACACATCATTGTCTGCACATGGCGTCACGTCAGTGTCTCCGTTAGAATTATAACAGGCATATGGTAATAAAGAGACTAAACTAAAAAATGAAAAACACATTCACAAACTAATTTGATAGTTTCTTTCTTTCGGGGCAAATTGAAGGATCATTTATCTTTCATGCACCAAATATGCAGTGTAATCTTTATTAACATTCTTTTTTCTTAAAAGAGCTCTTTTAAAAGATATTTGGGATTTACCACTTTGATGTTTAAAAGGTAAAAATTATATATATAAAAAAGGCTAAAATATGTTATTGGTCCCTCAAAATATCCCGATTTTCCCATTTGGTCCCCCAAAATTTTTTTCCCAAGTGGTCCCCCAATTTTTTTTTTCATTCCCATTTGGTCCCTCTGTTTGTGCACCGTTTATTATCTCCGTTAAATACTTGCGTGACAGCTTAGCCGGACAAAACAATCATACATGGCATGCATATGTGTCTTCTTATGTGTCCTACATGATCAAATAAGCCTATAGGTGGTGAATCAACGCCTTTTTGTGAGTCACATTGATGAACTCTATAATTGTTTTTCTCATGAAATGTGGTGAGATAAGTCATGTAGGACACATAAGATGACACATATGCATGCCATGTATGCTTATTTTGTTCACCTAAGCTGCCACACAAGCATTTAACGGAGATAATAAACGCTGCACTAACAGAGGGACCAAATGAGAATAAAAAAAATTGGGGGACCACTTGGAAAAAAAATTAGGGAACCAAATGAAAAAATCGGGATATTTTGAGGGACCAAAAACATAATTTAACCTAAAAAAAATCTTTAGACAATGAGTATGTTAATCAATTTAGTCATAACTTAACATTAATTTATACTTACTTTTTAGGGGCTTTTTTTTGTAATCTTAATTATCTTTAAAAAATTAAAGTGACCAGTCTCAATTTTTTTCACGAACGACAATGATATTTTACTTAAAGTTATTTTATAATTTCACTAAATTAAATTTAGTTGTTAAACTTATTTAAGGGATAAAGTTTTTTTAGATTTTATTTAAAGAAAATTAAGTTATAATCGATTCATGTGTTAGCACATAATCCATACAATTTTTTTAAAAAAATATAAAAATATATTATAAATTTTTAATTAATACATACATATATATATATATATATTTCCTAGTAATGGATTTTAAAGAGTACATTATTTGAACAAAAATATTGAGTATATTTTTTTTTGGTTTCCCAGAGCATCCTCCCACCCGATAAATGAGGGACTAATCTCTCGAGGTACTGTCAGGCACAAAGCGGGGACCCCTCCCAACAGTATCTCCCAACAATATTTTTTCCATACATATGGATCCCAGGATCGAACACAGGACCACATGCTTAAGAGACCCAAATCCCTTTCACTTGGACCAATTAAATACCGAGTATATAAAATGCTTAATCATTTAATCAATCGAAGAATAAGGAATAACAAATTAGCAATACTCATAACAAGATTAATGATGGAAAACATAGTTGCAAGGGTTGGCTCAACAAAAACAATGGTCTAAAGCACAATTTTTAAATTGAGATCATTTGTAAATTTTTGAAGTGTTATATTTTTTTCTGAAGTTTATTTGACTTCTAGCTTTTACGAATATAACATTATTTATTAAACTATTATAATTAATTTCATATTTTTTTTATCAATTGATAATATATAGCCAACTCATTTAACCTTTGAAAAAGAAATAATTAATAAAAATTATTTTATGAAATATAAATGTTTTGGAATTAGGAAAGATAGTCAAATTAAATATTTATAGTAATTTGTATAAATAGAGAATTAAGGGGAAAATATTATTTGACTTATTTTTAGGAGGTTCGATGTTTCAATCTTTTCATTAACATTTTCTTTATAGTAATTTTTTTTTTCTTGTTAAGGGGTATTAATTAAGAGATTTTATCATGGTCTGAAGTCTAAACTAAATGCTTCACTTAATTTAAAGTTCAGCCAACCTGCATAGTTGTCAAATTTGGTGACCGTGAAATTTCTATTAAATGATATAAAATTTTCTTTTAGAAGTTTCGTGAATTCTTAGCTAGCTTGGTTAGCTGAATTTCTTTTGTAAACACGTCACGGTTAGAGGTGAGGATTAGTATTTGGAAAAATAGTTTCACACTTAAATGTTAGGTGTGGGAAGTGCATGAAACAATAAGATAAAAAAAAAATGAAATGAAAAGAAATGAAAAGATAGAAAATTATTGAGTAGAAAAATGTGATAATTGATATGATAGGAAATGGAGAGAGATAAAAAGGAAAAGTGAGTGTGAAGGAGAGTCTAATATGATTGAGTGTGAAAAAAAAAATCAAAATTATTAATATTAATATATTACTTGCGGCTATAAAGTGAATATTAATATATTACTAAAGGAGATGTTGATTTAAGTGCCACATGTCCTTGATGGAGTATTAATATATTATTTCGTCTCAGTCTCACCCTAAATTTTTTGTTTGAACCTTCACTCGTCCCCTTGGGGTGAGATAAAATGTAAGTATCTTTGTAAGTGCTCAAAGAGCTCGAGGCTTTCCCTGCCTTGGACTAAAGCACCATCTCCTCACCCCAAATTTTTAGTCACCAAAAAAAAATATATTACTTCGTCTCTACTGCTACCTTTGTCTTCAATAATATATTTTTTCCGTAAATCCAAATAAAAGAAACCCTAATCCCCAAATTCACAACAAAAATTTTTTTGTCTTGAGCACAATAGGTTATAGATTAATCATTCAATTTTTTTTATCTCTATAGTGTGATAGAGTTAAATTACCGTGATTTTGGCAATTCAAATAAATGAAAAATAAAAATGCAATCATAAGTACCTCATAATTTTGAGAGAGAAAGAAGAAATTGAAATGTACTTCTTGTAATGCAACATTCGTAATCATTAAGAAGGGTCACAAAAAAAAAAAAGAAACAAGATAATAACAAACCCGGATTTGCTGTGATCACCATTTTGGTGCATTCACGAAGTCAATAAATCTAGACAATCCGATCAAGATTGGACGATTCCGAACTTCAGATGTTGAGATGATTAAAAACATCATGGCATCTGAACCATTCGATCTTGATCGGTTAACCTGAATTTGCTGACTACGTGAATGCATCAAAAAGATGATAGTAGCAAATCCAATTTCACAACTAACATTGTATAAAACAAAGTTTTCTATTGAAGCATGAGATAAAAAGAAAGGTTATTCTAAAATTCCTATAGTTATCATGTTCTTGATGTGTAACTTCTCAAGCTCAAACCATATGTGTAACTTCTCATCTCATAACCTAGGAACAATTCTTTGGCGTTCCCACTCGGTCATAACATGTTCACGAGTTATCTCCTTTAGTGAACGACAACCACATAGTGCCATGCTTAATTCAAACTCATCACGAAGCATCTCAAGTACTTTTCTTACACCAGCTTCACCTTCAGCAGCCAAAGAGAACACCACAGGTCTTCCAATCTGAAATTTGAGATAAAAAGTAAGTATATATATCAGAGGAATGTGGGGCTAGCTAGCTAGATTATATCATATCATATGCCTCTAATGTAACACTTATAAAATATAAACCACATTTCTGAGTAGATTAATAATGTGTGTGGTTTACCCAAAATCACGTTTCAAACGTGTACCTTTCAAATGTGGTTTTGGGATAAACCAAACAAACATTCATTAAGATTTCTGAACCCCCTGATCTTTATGTCAAATTGGTTGTGTGTGTTTGGTTTGACGTTGAAACTGGCCAAATTCAAGTTTTGATTCCCCAACGCAACTATTTCTAGCATTGAAAATGTGAGTTTACCACATTTTTACGCTAAACCAAACATGTTGAAGGTTGATTTTCAGATAAGACATCTTTGATTCAAACCAGTGGAAAAATGGAGAAAAAAACATATTCAACATTTTAAGTAGCTATTGGTGGTGATCAAAACTTTCATATATATACTTACAAATACACCAGATGCTCCAAGAGCCAATGCTTTAAAAACATCTGTCCCTCGGCGGATTCCACCATCTAGAAAAACAGGAACTCTTCCTTGTGCACCTTTCACAACCTATTCAAGTCAAGCAACCAAAATCCAAATAACAAGGGAATGAAAAAGAATATTGGAATGATTCAAAATATAAACATTAAGTTTTACCAAGAATGATAGCACTAGAGACCTAAATGAGACTGTTAAGAAGTGATTTATTTCCATTTCAATTAATGTGAAAAGTTACCAAAAATGATTAGGATGTAGCACCTCTTCCAAAACCATAATAGTTGCTGGGACATAGTCAAGTTGGCGAGCTCCATGATTGGAAACAATGATTCCAGAAACTCCAGCTTGTATAGCTAACTCAGCTACATTATTAGCATAGGGTATGAGATTACATTACTTATTAGCATAGAAAACAATCCTAACAGAAGACTATAGGCTTACTATCTTCAGCAGTAAGTACACCCTTCACTATAATTGGCAATGAGGTGATTGTTTGGAGCCATTTCACATCCTATAACAAGGTTTACCATAATATTACTTCCACATTCAATGTCACAGATTAGGAAAACATATATGTGATAAAGATCTATATCACCTTCCAGTTGAGTGATTGGTCATATAGGCCAGCAACTTTAGAGGTATGACCAGAGTCATTAGTCTGCAATGTGATCCCAAACATTAAATAGCAACATTAATGGGGAAAAAAAACCCAATCTGATTTCAAATTTTCATACTAATCACAAACCTTATCCAGCTTTTCAAAATCCATTCCTTCAAAATTCTTCAATTTCACATATGGTGGCAATGTAAATCTGTACAAAACCCCATCAAACAAACCAGTAGTATATATTTTTGAAGTAGAAGATTTATCAATTCAACCATGATGATGACCATTGTAAGGTTTTATAAGAAAAATTGTCAACAGTGATTGTCAACCTGTTTTTAATATCAGCCTCCCTACGACCAATGACAGGAGAGTCTGCAGTAAGGACAATTGCCTTAAAACCAGCATTTTCAGCTCTTCTCACAAGCTGAGTAACTGCATTTCTGTCTTTAAGCACCTAAGAGGAGAAAAGAACAGCAACAAATTAGATTATAAAATACAAGATAGTTGAGAATTTTAGATAATCATATTAGACTATTAGTGCTTGTAGCAAGGAGATAAATATTTTGTTATGAAAAGGAATTATTGCATAAGAGCCAGAGGCTACTTAGTGGAAGGAACAGAAATGTCTTATGAAACTATTATTATTTTTTTTTTGGTAAATATCATAGGAAACTAAATGTAAACAATAAATTGCCCTGTGGTAGTATGCAAAAGTGTGACAAAAAAAACTATACAAATCACATATTGAAAGTGAATTCCTGTTTTAAACTAAGTTGCTTGGAAATGTTTTCTTCATACAAATGATCATGAAAAGAAGAAATGGTGGCAATATACCCACATAGAGTTGGAGGAAACGAATGCCAGGTCCTGCTGAAGCAACCTCCTCAGCACTGAAAGTGGACCATGAGGATAGTGTCTGTCTCAAAAATTTATGAAAATCAATCTACCAGGTACTAAATACAACAACAAAAACCAGGTAGGCTAAATCATGTCTATTGACAAATCATTTAAACCTTAATCATTTTTAATGGTTTTACTTTTATCTTTGGGAAAAAAAACTAAAGTAGACAACAAATATGGTGGAAACCAAACCATGATTGTGCCAGCTGCTGATGCAGCTCTTGCAGTAGCGTATTCTCCTGCACAAAAGTTGCATAATTTGTTTTAATTTACAAGTTTTTCTCTATTGTAGTAAAAAGTAAACTTCACTTGAGAACAAATAATCAATCAGGAACTCTGCATTAACAAAAATTACAAACCCAGTGTTTACTTCTGATGATATGTCCTAACTAGAAATAATAACAAACTAATGAAAGAATTTTCTGGTTCAATTCACTGATGTACAATGAAAGAAAACATTACAAGTAGACAGATGAAACAGAACACGAGATTGGTTTCGCGTTTAAACTGGCCAAACTCAAGTTTGGATTTCTCAACACAACTATTTCCAGCGTTGGAAACGTCAGTTGAAACGCTAAACCAATCATGCTCTTAAAATTGTGGAACGAGAAAGTGGTATTTGCATTGTAAAGCAGACTGATGAGTTTGATCACAAACCTTGGGGGTGAGCCATCTTTTGCATGGCTGTTGGAGCAATCATGATAGGCATTGATATTTTGAAGCCTAATACAGTTGTTGTCAAGTCTATCTTGCTTACATCAATAAGAATACGTGGCCGGAGCCTGTTTTATGTAAACCAAATAGATATTGAATTGAGAGAAGGGAAGATGAAAGTTAAATAAAGGAAACACAAGTTCCAATCTCATAACATTGAGAAACCATAATGTGTTACTGTTAGTTATCTATAATGAAAGGAAAGGTGAACTTAGATTTTGAATGAGAAAAGTATATTACAGAATCCTTGAGAATGCATTTCGGTTCTCTTTCAAAGTCCACTGATCATCTGCCCCTGATGCATAGTAATCATAAACCATCTTTGGCAATTTTTCCTTTGCAATTGCTTCATACTCTGTAACATTAGTTATCTCCATCTTCCTAATATTTAATTATTATGTCCTCAGGATGTTCTGAAAGTGAGTTTATAATACAATGATTACATAACATGAATTCAGACCAAATGCATTCCAAATCCAAAGATGATATGCAACATTTATAAATACAAGTATGAATACATATGAAGTTCATTGACTCATTCCACAACACTGTAAAACATGCTGGTTAGGATAAGGGTTCTGTCAAAATGCAATCTTGGTGCCCCTCAGTTGTATTCTAGCTATCCACCATCAAAAAGTAGTTTTTTTTTTATGGGAATATAATTTATCATTCCATGTCAAATTCAAGATTCATCAGCCCCACCTTACGAAAAAGAGGATCTCATGTACTTTACATATCAAACCCCACTTTCTGGGATCTTTTTGCTTTATGTGTTATAGATGAGCATTTGCACAAACAGGACAAGTTCTAATTAACCCCCTTCAAATTGGAGATTAAAGATCCAAACTTTTTAAATGTTTAAACCTCAAACAATAGCCAAAATGATAATTGTGATCATTTGCTGCAAAAATTAATGAAGGAACTCATAAATTAAGATTACAAAACAAAGTTAACCATGTTCATCCTAATGAATATAATACAAAATATGATCGAATGCATATAACTACAAATAACAAAGAATGAAACCCGGTACAAGTACAAAGAATAATGAAAATAACACATATAAGTTGAAGGGAAAGAACCTTTGTGTTGGACTGCTGAAGTGAGGAATGAGATGCAAGTAAGAGGAGCAAGAAAATATGAAGAGAAAAGTCAATGAAGTCTTAATATAAAATAGAGATAGAAGAGCTGAAGAAAGTGACAAAACAATGAGTACCGTCGCATCAAAGGTTACTTATATTATATCAAGAGAAAGAGAGTGAGACAAACTCATGTGAGTTGACTTTGACAGTGAGCACTCAATCTCAGTGAAACAAAACTGTTTCATGTAATTGTGAGTTTTCATATAGTTTGACCATGCGCAGCATTTTTTCTTGTTATTCATGAATTATTTCTAACGTTAAACATGAATTTACCACTTAATCATATATTGTTCCTAACTGATAACGGGTACTACAAACATTTTCCTTTTCCTACTCCAATCAATACTCAGTCCCTCGACAATGATCAACTTCATTAACTAAGCATGCAGAATGGGTATGTTTTGTAATGGCACTTCATGGACCCTCAACCTCATCCAGCGATCCACAACACTGTCTCATCTCCTCCAACTCCACTCCCTCTTTCTGAAATCCTCCTTTGATCACCACCCTTTCCTCATCTCCCGATTCCTCCTATCAGCCACCTCCATTTCCCTCCCTTTTGCCAATTCCTTCTTCCACTCCCTACCCATCCTCCCTCCACTCTTTGCCTGCAACACCATCATCAGAGCACTCGCAAACACCCCCACCCCACTTCAATCCCTCACCCTCTTCCGACACCTTCAAAGTTCTGGCCTTTCCCCTGACAACTTCACTTACCCTTTTGTTCTCAAGGCTTGCGCTCGCTCTTCCTCCTTTTCCCAAGGTGGGGCCCTTCATTCTTTGACTCTGAAGACGGGTTTTCGCTCTGATCGCTATATAGGCAATGCCCTTTTGAATTTTTACTCTGATTGTGGCGCGGTTGGGTTTGCACGCCAGGTGTTTGATGAAATGGATGTTAGAGATGTTGTGTCTTGGAGCTCCATGATCACTGCATATGTTGGTTCAAACTCACCCTCTGAGGCATTGAATGTGTTTCATGAGATGAAGCTTGCAAATGAGAAGCCAAACTCAGTCACTTTGGTAAGCTTGCTTTCTGCTTGTACTAAAATGGTTAATATCACTGCGGGTGAGTCCATTCATTCTTACATTATAAGGAACCACATTGAAGTGAGTGTTGAGTTAGGCACGGCTTTGTTTGAGATGTATTCAAAATGTGGGAACATTAAGAAGGCCCTTCTGGTTTTCAATTCAATGCCTGAAAAGAACTTGCAGTCATTCACAATCATGATCTCTGCTCTTGCAAACCATGGGCGTGAAAAAGATGCTATTTCTCTGTTCAACCAGATGGAGGATATGGGGTTGGAACCAGATGGTCTGTCTTTTTCTGTGATTCTGTCAGCCTGCAGCCATATGGGACTTGTTTATGAGGGCAAAATGTATTTTGATAGGATGGTGAGATTGTATAAAATAAAACCAACTGTTGAACATTATGGATGCATGGTTGACTTGCTAGGAAGAGCTGGCTTGATTCAAGAAGCTTATGATATCATTAAGAACATGCCTGTGGAGCCTAATGCTGTCATACTGAGGAGTTTTCTTGGTGCTTGCAGAAATCAAGGGTGGATTCCTAGTTTGGATGATCATCTTCTGTCTAAACTGGAGTCTGAATTGGGGGCAAACTATGTGCTTACTGCTAATGTCTTATCCATCCGTGCTTCCTGGAATGATGCCAATGACTTGAGATTAGCCATGAAACAGAAAGGGTTGAAGAAAATTCCTGGTTGTAGTTGGTTGGAGGTGCAAAATTGATATCCAATATAAGAAGAGGCTCCACTGCAAGTTTTGGTTCAGAGAAGCTATGGCATACCATTCTTCCTATATTTATTGATTGTAAATAGAGGCATACATAAGCACTGACTGTCAGCTGTTAGAAGCTAGTACTGACCAGAAATTGTACATGTAGAAGAGTTCCACTTAGGTTTCAACTTGTTTCTGTTAGGGGTTGTGCTTGACCATCCAAGTAAGTCTTGTTCATGTTTAAACTACAAATTTTGTTTGAATGGCATATGCTGAGAACAATAGGAAGCAATTGTCACCAAGTAATGTGTCTTTGTTGCCAAAAATGTGTGAAGCCACAGACAGTAACAACAGCTATCCACTTTAGTAATGACTCTTCAGAGTAAGGAAAGAAGCTTGGCAGAATACTAGATCACATGATGTAGGACAGCCAGGTTTTTCTGGATATATCCTAGCTATAAAAGCATCTGTACTTCCTTGTTGCAAATCCCTCTATATGTGCCTAATATGAGATTGAATTTCTCAACAATGGTGAGTTTCTTTCACGTATCCATTAGAAGTTTCCTTGCAAGCATCCATTCTGTTAGTGATGTTAATTTACCAAACGCCACGTTATATTATTCCTAGGAACAATCAACTAATAGGCTGTATCCCCTTTTGAGTTAGTGCATCCAAAGTGTTCAAGGTCTTTGTCTAGTTTTGCGTATGTTTGGCTTTTGACTCTATATTGTGTTATGTGTGATTACCCCCAATCCCTGATTGAGATTGGTCTTATTTAGTGTGTATTTGGTTTAGCGTTGAGTCGTTGACGCAATTATTTTTAGCGTTGAAAATGTGAGTTCACCATGTTTCAACGCTAAACTAAACATGCTCTGAATAGAAAGTGGTTTTGAATTATTTTCCATGTTATATATGCCTTTTGAACATGTTTGGTTTAGCGTTGAAACATAGTAAAACTCACATTTTCAACGCTAGAAATAGTTGCGTTGGAAAATCCAAACTTAAATTTGGCCAATTTTAATGCCAATACAAACCCATGTGAGGTTGATTCAAAACCCCCTACTAGCACATTTTTTTTGTTATAGGACCATACATATTCTCTATAAGATACAATTTTGCTTAAGGTGAATAGAACCATTTGGGTGGTAAAGATCTCTCTCCCTCATTAGTTAAACTACATACCTAAAGTTTAAACATGAGATCACCAATTAATCTGGACTAATCCTTTATTAGCTTATTCACGCTCTCAATGATGCTGCTAGCATATCATTTTCTCATAAGTAGCTTAGGTCTGAATCCACGTTTAAAACGTAATTTTGGTATAAACCAAACACTAGAAGTTTCACCATAAAACCCAATTGCAATTAGCATATTTGTTATGAGCATTAAAATTGAAATTACGATACACCTATCGAGTATAATTTCATGAAACAAAAATTTAATTAATATATTATATTTAATTTTTAGACAAATTACAATTTCAAATATTAAAAATAAATGTTAAAATTAATACTTATTATATGGTATACTTGAGCAATCATTGTTGTCAAGGGCAATGCCACAAACAAATTTTTTAACATTTTTTTTTTAATTTTGGATAAATTTTTATAAATTCTACTAAATTCTACTCATTCTCTATTCCATAAATTTCACCTAATACATTAAAAAGTGTGCTGCATCTCTTGTCATATTCAATGACCATTGTTGCTAGCATCAATTACATCGTTGTCAAGGACATCCGTCTCCAACTAACATCGTTGTCAACTTCTTCTAACCATTGACCATTTTGTGGTCACTAGACTAGAGTCTTCCTCTTCAAACTACAATAGTCCCTAGCATTGTCTAATAGGATTCGGATTCAATTCAAAATTTGATTTAAATTTGAAGTTAAATCAATCAACTAAACTAATCAAAATCAATTTAACTGATTTGTTTTGATTATTAAGTTAATTGAATCAATTCAATCCAATAAAACACCACTATATATTAGGGGTTAACTATTTGTTGTAATGCACAAACAAAAGAATGAATAGTGATAATAAAAAAAAAAGAACAAGTAAGTGGTGTTTCACACACTTTCCAAATCATACTTCATTATAAATAAAACATATAGTGGGATATGTGATAAAAAAATATATATAGACAAAAGTATGAAAAAAAGTATCATAACTAAAGTTCTCATGAGATAGGTTTCTATGGTTTCTTGATTAAGGGTGAGTTTGTTTGTGGTTGTTTTTTTATGAAAAAACATTTTTTTAATATTAGATAGGATTCTTAAAAACAATATATATTGTTTTACTTTTTAGACATTAAAAATAATAGTTTCTAAAAAAACAATCATAAAACCATTTTTAAAAAGAAAACTATTCAAATGCACCCTAACCTTGTGTTTGGATGGATAATTTTAGAATTCTCAAAATTGTAATAGAGTATGTTAAATAAATTGTAATTATGAGAAGAATTATAAATAATAACCTAAAAAATTAAACATAATAGAGAAATGTTGAAATTCTCTCTCAATATGTGTCATTTGAAATTTCTCTCATTTATCATACAAATCCCTCTTATTTATCATTTAAAATTCTTTTTTTTCACTATTTTAACACATAAAATCTAATAATTTTAAATTGCTTTGTCCAAACACAAAGTAAGTCATGGTAAAGTGTCTAATTTGTTTGTATAATCTCCCATGGTAAATGGTAAATGGTCCACATTCAACAGAGTGATGTTATTCATAACCACATGACCTCACATGGGAAAGAAAGTACAAATATATTGGCAGTTAGTTAATTATATTTCCTATAGATCAAAATATGATTAAAGTTAAAACCATCAAGTCTTATAGATTCTCCTGCTTTTTTGAACTTTCTATTTATAATAACTTGTATCAGCTAATTCTTTTCAGTTTTCAGAAAAAAAAATGAAAAAAAGAAAAAGAAACACATGATTGTTTCTACTGATGTCATAAACCATGATACATACTTCCATGAAATGTACTGAAATAAAATACAAAATTGACAGCTGTCTTTGGACCTGACCAAGTTTTCTCCATAGTGAAGTGAGTCCACACTCTCACTCTCACTCTCACTCACTCACTCACTCTGAGCTAGTACATTGCAAAATATACCACTCACTCACTCACTCTCCATGTCCATGGCTTCTTCTTCTTCTTCAGTAAGCAGATCAGGTTCAGGTTTCTTCTTCTCAGAGCACTGGCTTTTGATGGCAGCAATAGGCCTGATTTGTGGATTTGTGTGTTACATAGTGTATGATGCAATCATGGCTACAGCATCTGAGTTACTGCAGCGTTTGCTGGTAATTTCTCCATTGCTCTTAATCATCATTGTTCACTGGCTCTCCACTGGTAGCCAGTTAAGTTTCCCCATGCCAGGATCTGAGCCTAGTGCCATCCATAGAGCTGGTGGTTCCCCTTGGGGTGTTGCCTTTGTCCTTTTGCTCCTTTTCTTTCTCATTTCCTACCAACCTTCCCTGCATGCCCTTGTTTCTTAATTAACAGTTAACACAAATGCTTCCTTGTAATTCTAGAGTTCATCATATATGGGTACATTAGCTTCTTGTACCTCATAATGATGAATATTGAAGCTGTATGTTTCTAAGCAAACTTGGAACAATGTAATATGTATTCTGTATCAATGTGAAATTAATCTCTGCCTCTATGAATTGAAGGTCCTTCCTTGCTTTTCCCTTTTAGCAAAATCTTAAAAGCTTCATTCTTTGCTAATTAATGACAGATGCATACCCTTTTTTATGAGAAAATTGCAATTGCATGGTCTCAAACATCAAAATTACTTAGAAATTGGATTATCAAGTTACCTTTGCTCTTGTGTTGGTGTTCAACTGTTCATATATAATGATGATATTATAAGGTTTAAATGTCATATTTGTCAGAATCATTAAAATAATTATCTCTTTGTAGAAAGACTTGAATTCTCATGATTTACAATTACATGGACATAATTTTCATTTTCCTTTAGCCTTATGTGAGTTTAATCTTTTTCGGGTTTTATTAATTCTTTTTGTGTTCTGTTTTGTCGAGAGGTTGCTGATAATAATAATAATAATAATAATAATAATAATAATAATAATAATAATAATAATAATAATAGATACTAAATTCATTTAACATAAAAACATATAACAACTCATACAACATACTTTTCTCTCTATCTCTTTCTATTAAATCTCACATTTCTCTCTTCTCTCTCTTTGTTGTACATGTACAAATTACATTTCTTTAATATTAATCTATATTACAAATTACATTTCTCTAATATTAATCTATACCGTTAATAAAGAGTATACCACATGTTTGATGTCACATTTTTCCCTAAAATACCCTTATCTTACTATTAATATCGGAGATAGAAGGTAGAGTATTTATTTTTGTGTCCATATTTCCAACCAACGAGTGTTGATTCAAGTGGTATATGCTTTTAAGTAAAATCTCGAATTCCAGTCTTATAGAAGTAAAAAATCCTCGTTGGGAAAGCTAGCCCCACCATAATGTGGAGGATACCTCCGATAAAACAAAAAAAAATTATATCCTTAAATAACTACTTTAAAAACTACTCAAATTAGAAAAAGGATTTAATTAATATACTTTGTCAGTGTTTTATTTACACATACATCCAATAATGTGTTGTCACATCATTTAATGAATGTGACACCTAATGTGTTATTAAATTCAATAAATGATATGACAGCACATCATTGAATGTCTATGTAAAATTTTTTTACTATGACAATGTATATATATTAAAGGTCCTGCTAACGAGTGCCCTAAGGGCACTGGTTAAGGATCCATGAAAAAAAAAAGGTTTTTATTGGAAATCATGACGATGATTGCACCTGTAACATTAAATGTTACACACTCCAATAAAAACTTTCCACTCTTAAGTTCTTCACATGAGGCACTCTTTAGCTTTCTCCATATATTAAACTCTTAGAATAATAATCACCCACACAATATTATAACCACCACTTTCGTAAAAAAAATAAATATAATAAATATAACCACTACATTTACAATATTATTTTATACGCTTAATAATTTTTTTAGAGATAAGTAATTCATATAATATAAAAACATACAACAACTCATACAACACACTTTTTTCTCTATCTCTTTCCATCACATCACACATTTTTCTCTCTTTCTCTCTCTCTTTATTGTATATGTACAACATGTACATTTAACATTTCTCTTTTTTTACACACAATGATGATGATAGTAAAAGTAGTAATAGTAATATTATTATTGATTGTGAGTGTGGGTGGGGGGTATTTTTTTTTTTTTTTGGTCAAGGTGTGGGGGATACAAAAGTAAAACTTCCACTTTTTTTCCTCCGATTCACTTGTTCTGTTTTCCAGGGCCATTGGTGTCATGCTATGCACCGGCCTTTTATTGAAAGAACTCATTAATTAAAGTAAAATTTGAACATTTTGTTAAAATCTTACGATCACTTTAAATCCGTGGAAATAATAATTATTTATTTTTTTAAAAAAATTAAATATAGTTTTTTCCATTAATTTTTCTTTGTTAATAATTAAGAAGAGGAATATTTTAATAGAATATACCAAAAGTTGTTTTAGAAATACTTTGGAGTAGTTGATATATATTGGAAAATCTATTTCTACGTAGAAATGAAATACATACACCATTACAATTAAGAAAGAGAAAGAGAAAAAAAAAAGAAATATGAGATGTGATAGGTGAGTGATTAAGAGATATAAAAAGAAAAAATGTGTTATATAAATTGTTGTATGTTTTTTATTGTATGAATTGATTATCTCATTTCTATGTATTAAATTTGATTTGAGTCTTCAGTGTTATTAACTTATTATCGTGATGTCACATCATGTTGCTCTCTTTTTCACGATGTTCGGTGACTTTCTAAAAAGAAAATCCATCTGGTCATTTTAAATTTTTATCATTCTTTTTTTCGTTCATATTTAAATTATCGGTTATCCTCAATCCTCATATATTATTATATATATTTTAAATTTAAATTTTAAATTAATTATTTTTTAATATCTAGAATATTGTGTCTTTCTTTTCACTTTTCAAATTCAAATTATTATTTCTCCTATAATATCAATATATATTTCAAATTCAAATTATTTAATTTTTAATATTTAAAAATAAATCTACACCTATAAATTCAAACTAACTATATAATACTCCCTCCGTCCCACTTTACTTGTCGTTTAAGATTTTTACACACGAATTAAGAAATGTAATTAATTCTCTTATTTTTATAAATTTGTTTAACTTATTTCTACCCCTATCACTCACTAATTAAGTTTTTTCTCATTTAAATTTTTTTTCATTAAAATTAACTCATCACCCATGAATGAATTAAATAATTGCATTGGAAAATGTTAAATGAATTGAGTTCCTTCGTATTAACAAAGCAATGTTAAAAACCATAAAATAATACTACAAAGAAAAAGTATCAGAAGCTACACGTCTTCTGATTGAAAATTTCATTCTCGGAAAGATTGATCTACAACGACACCTTATTCTCATCTAAAATTTTGATTACAACCAAAAAGTTTAGTTTGAAAATTTATTTGCAGATTTGTACTTCCCTCTAAAAGTTTAACTTTATTCCTTTTTTTTAAAGAATGCAAATGCTTGTGCAAGTGAATAAATAATGACAGAGAGAGACCGTACAAGGCACACCGGCTGCATCGTGGAAAGACATTTCTATATTATAGATTGTGAGTTGCCTCATCAAAAATAAATTACACAATATTCTAAGCTATTCCACTATAGTAGTATTAAATAATTAGCATTTTATTCTAAGCCACTTAAACAATAATTATAGAGGGCATATTTAGAAAAAATAATTAAATGTTTCTTGAAATTGTAGAATGACAAGTAAAATGGGACAATTTTTTCTCTAAAATAACAAGCAAAGTGGGACGGAGGGAGTATTAATTACATTCAAATTAAACATTTAATGTACACTAAGGTTGTGGCTGACTAGCTTATATCTACATTCAAATTAAATGAAACTAAATTTTGTTTAATAAAAAATAGCGTGTTTGATAAATAAAGTCATCTCATTAATTTTGTTGTAGTTTTTGTATTTCAGATTTTTTTAAATTTCGGTTATAGTCAATTAGTTAGTTGGTATGTGTTTTTGAGTATCTATTTGGTTCCAATTGGGAATGGACAAAATCAATTTCGTGGAATTGATTTTAAATCATTTCCGTTCAACATGTTTGGTAAATCGTGCCTCATTCATCTTCTGTCATCAATTCTATAAATCTATTAAAATCAATTCTACCCAATTGTAAACCAAACGGACACTGAGTTTTTAAGTGTTGTTGTGTTTCGATGAGGATAAAAACTTCATTGTATAAATAAATGACATAATCAATGAATTAGCTATCTCGAGTTTTCACAAGTAAATTAAATAGTGATTCCACGATCAAGCTTTATTACGCAGGCAACTTGTGGTTTACTTTGTCCTAGAGATTATGTAAAACGTGACCACGTGAATTTTCATAGGTAACCTTGTGGACTAATCTGTGAATTTTTTTGCCCCAACAAATTGGTATAAGAGCTAAGGATCAACTTGCAGATTCACTGAGAAAGGCTTTGAAGAAAGATAGATTTATCAAGGTGCGAAAATGATGGCTGTGGTGCAGTTAGAGAAATCTGAATTAAAAGATAGACTTATTATATAAGCTACTTCTAAAACTCTATAACTCGATCATTAGTTTTTTTTTTCTATTTCTACCTTTAAAATATTATCAAATATTTATATAATAAAACAAAAAAATATTTTAAATGAAAATGGTATACTGTATTTAACTTTTATTTAATATTTATTATTAAAATTTATTTTTTGTCTCTTTAAGTAATTTTTGTGGAAAGGTTTATTTGATATAAATTTTATTATTGAATAATTTTATACCATAAATGTATGACACATATAACTTAAATAAAAAATATTTGATGCATTTAGTTTTTATTTGATGTTTATTTTTAATTTTTTCTAGCCCCTTTCAATTGATTCTTGGATGCGTCCTTCTTATTAACTATGTTCCATCAAGTCATGTACTCATGTTTACAGTTCTCCTGTAGTTTCTCTTAGGTAAAAATTCATATAAAAATTTTGTATAAAATATGTATTAAATTTTTAAAAAATCACAAAGTTTTTATGAAAAAATAATTAAAAAATGTCGTTACAATATTTAGCTGTTTTGCTTAAAAAAAATGAATGGCATAATTAAGATTGTTTCTAATGATGGTATTGTTTTAAAAGGGAAAAGTTGTGCAAATGAACGTATGATCAATGTGCAAATGAAATCAAAAGCGTTATTTCTGGTGCAGTAGGATGAATTCCAAGAAAGAATGGTGAACCGAAAGTTAAAGAGAGTGGATAAACTGATGTGTTTGTTTACTGATGACTAAAATATAGTGCATTTGGATTCAAACTACAGTACAAGGTTATGTTATAGTTATGGTCCACTAATTTTTACAGCAAGTGTCAGGGACCCTATTTTTTATTGTAGCACTGTTGTGTTATAATAACTGTGGATCCAATTACAAAGGATTCAATCCAACGTGTTGGACTATAAATCTAAATTTGTAGTGTGATTTTTTGGGTTAACCATAGATATTCTCTACGGGAGGCAATCCTGTTAGTGTGACTTTGATATTATCTATGTGTTTGGGAAATTGTCATGCTATCCATTTAAAAACAATAATAGCGTGTGAACACGTTTTAAACATCGGAATCCATTCTATGTAGCGTTTGTTTGGATTCACATTTAAAACATGATTTTGGGATAAACCAAATATATTTGAGAAGTCACAAAAGTGGATTTCCAACGGCAAAGTATAGGTAAACATTTTCCTAGGATATGTTTAATTTAGTGTTGGAAACGTGATAATTCAACCAATAAATAGTTGTATTTAGATGTTTAAACTTGAGTTTTGGTTCTTTGACGTCAAGCAAAACACACTTATATATGCTTAGGATTTTGTGACTTTATCATGTGAACAAATTTGTGGGTCTATTTCTCACTTAAGTACATTCACAGATTTTAATAAAATGTCAATTATTTAATACCTATCAGGAAAAAAAAACATAACACAAAAATTTTACATAATATAATGCTGTGGAATTTTATACTATTCTGTCTTTTTAATTGTTTTCTCTGTTTCTATGCTACTCATTGTGTTAAAGCTTTGGTTATTTTCAGGTAAATATTGGGAATTTCTTATAAGATTCTCTGTCTCTCCCAACCCATCTAAACAAGGATGGGAATCTTTTCCATGTTGCCAATGGCAGTAACAAAGGTAGGGTGGTTGGAGCATGCTCATTAATGTCAGAACCGACACTTCTGCTACTTTTGCTAAAGGCTGCTATAGACAACAACACTCGGGGGAGCGTTTTGAGAATTGTGACAAAGCTTTTCACAAAAAGATTAAAAATATATATGTAAGAAAGGTCAAATGTGATTCTTTTTACTTTTGAGTTTTCACCATTTCATAATACATGCAATTCTATTATTGAAGCAACTAATAAGGTGCCTGCCATGCAAGCACTGTCATGCATGTGACTTTATAGGAATAATTTCCTTGCACATTTCCAACAAGAAAATGACCTATCAATGCAATTTAATGAGACTAAGATTCAGGACACAAATATGGATGAGTAAAACATTTATATAAAATTGATTTTTAGTGTTACAAAATGAAATTCAGGAATCAGATAACCAAGCTTAAAACCAAAGTAAATAGTAAGAGTTGTAGATGATCCAGCCATGATGAACATGAACCTTTGTTGTTATCATACATAGATGGCTTTATTCTTGAAGGGTCTTTGAGGGGTCCATCAGCAAGAGAATTATCATTTCTCTGTTTCATGTTCAAACAAGAAGGGATTTCCAAATATGAAGATAGGTTCTTCCAGTCTGGTTGATCACTGATGCAAAGCTCATTGTTTCCTCTTAAATCCAACCTTTTACCTAACTTTCCAATGAAATTGTCAGGTAGCTCTAGGACCCCACTTAGCTTGTTGTGGCTGATATTCAGTTGATCTAAGTTTGGGAGTGAACCCAAATTTGGAGGAACTGGTCCAGTGAGGCTATTGTTATCTAGTGAGAGAGCTGTAAGGTTCTTCAAAGAAGAGAAATAGTTGGGTATGGGGCCTGTCAATCCACACCCTGATAAACTCACTGATTTGAGCTTTCTAAGCTTCCCTATGAACTGGGGTATCCCACCTTTAATGGGGTTGTCATCAATGAGTAAATACTCTAAAAGCTCCAAACTTGACAAAGTTTCACAAATAGGGCCACTAATAAAATTATGACTCAGATCAAGCAAGACTAACCTCTTGAGACTTCCTAAATCAGGAGGTATGTTTCCAATAAGCCTGTTAGAATGAAAATCCATCTTCTGAAGATGTTGAAGTTGTCCAAGAGAGTGAGGCAGCATCCCTTCAATTACATTCCAGCTAAGGTCCAAAATTGTCATGCTTTTCAAACCTCCAATTTCCTTGGGGATTTGACCAGTTAAGTTGTTATAACTAAGGTCAAGTTGCTCTAGCCAAATCAAACCACCAATTTGGCTTGGGATGTTTCCCTGCAAGTTGTTTTGGGATAAACTCAGGACCCTAAGACTAGTAACATCTCCCAAACTTGGAGGTATTTCTCCAGAAAGGGTTGGATTAGACACCAAAGCCAGGTGTTCTAAAGAAGAGAAAGGACCAAAGAGAGTTTTGGGAATAGTGACTGGTGTTGCAACAAAACAGTTAAAAACAGAAAGGGTCTTCAAATATTTGAGTTTTAGCAAGTACTCTGATAGGTAAGCAGAGGGTTTGCATGGTGGAGAGACTATATCAGGACCAATGTGAATCTTTGTGACATGAAAGATTGGTGGGTTATTGCTAACTTCACACTCAACACCTGGCCATGGTGTGTCTGTACATGGCTGTGGATGTGCTTGGGCCCAGTCAGGGTCATCAAGAAGAGCATTCATCATTTCAAACAATCCCAATAATTCCTCCTTTTCCATTATCATGTGCCCCCTATGTAAATTGCTTTCCATTAACATTATTTCACCTGCAAACACAAGGAACCAAACAAGAAGAGACAGAGAACTGAGAGAAGCCATTTGAGATACTTCCTACCTACTAAAAGCTCAAAATCTCCTATAACCCACAAATGGAAATGCAAAAAATATGGATTGGGAGCCAACTGAAAAGGCCTTGTTCCTCTTTCTCTATATAAGCTTTTTCTGGATGGTGTTATTGATGGCAAAGGAGAAGAATGTAAAGCTAACTCTAAGAATCTCATTTCTGTGTCAACTGTGAAGGCTGCCAAGATAAACCAAAGTTGTCATTGCTCCCAAGATTTTGTTGTGAGTAACTGAGTATGACAGTTAGTTTGCATGGAAAAGGGTGTGAGATGGAAAAAAAGTAGATTACCATTCAGGGCAATGTAATTTGGCAGATCAGTCAAATTACTAATTCAGATATGACATGACAGTGTGAGCCTGGACAAAGTAATGAAGCAGACTATACAAGATTGAACAACAAAGGCACACCTTTTCACCTATATCCATGAACTCTTGCATTCCCTTCTTTCACTTCACATACCCAATTTGATTGGCAGTATTATGAACCAGTCTATTAATATTATCCTTTCCTGGTGGAAAATGAAATGTTGCCTCCATTCTTCTACAGTGCATATTTTATTTGTTCTAATTATTTATTATTATAACTTTCTGAAAATGAGTTTGAATCTTGCTAACTGGTGCCTGTGCCATGTCTTACTTTTTGTCTTTTTCTCTTTTGATTTTGAAGTTTGTCTTATAATATGTATGGTTACTCGTCCTTTTAAGGATTTTGAAATCTTAGTCTTCGTTTTGGAGAATTTATAATGTATAACGATAAAGGGTACTTCTAGGGTGTGTCACCCATACCGATGTGTTAGCTAATGTTTCAGGTAATTGTAGGTTGCCTGACCGGTACCAATTTAATAATAACTTTTAATTGTTTGTAGAGAAGGGTCCCAATTCTTAAATTATACACTAGTGGCATTTATTCCTTTCATTATACTTATGCTTAGGGGTGTTCAAGACTCGGTCCGTCCCTTTGACCCGTCCCAACCCGTCTTACTCGGATCGGGTCTGTTGCTGTCCTACAAGAAAGAATAGAACCAAATCGTGTCTCATTTTTTGACCCGGCATCGGGTTGAGGACGGGTTCGGATTCACCTCCGGGTTACCCGGCCCGTCCTTCATATACAAATATAATATTTATTACTTATGATTTTCTATTGTATAAAGTCCTAACCTTATTTTTTTCATTTTAGATAGGGTTTTTTGAGTTTAAGTCTCTTTTATTTACCTTTAAAAATACATTATATACATAAAATTATATAGTGATATAATGTTATTCTTGGTTTAGTAATGTCTCAAACTTTAAAAAAATAAAAAATATTGCATACATTAAGAGATATTCTATTGTATGCAATATATTTATTAATTGTATGAACTATTTTCTTTTGAACATTGTTATATAATCAATTCATGATTATATTTAGCTTATATATCGGGTCAACTCGGTCCTGTCCTACTCAGACCCGGTCTTACTTAGGTCCGCACATCATCGGGTCTCTTCGAGTCTATGGACGGGTTCGAGTCAATAAAATTGGTCCGATAAAAAATTAGGGCCGAGTTAGGGACAGGTAAAACTCGTCCCAACCCGTCCCATGAACACCCCTACTTATGTTGCAGCTACCGAAGGATAAAAATTTTGCGCTTCTGCGAACTGGTCAAGGATGGTGAGCGTGACTTCTATCTCACCTATTAGTGTGATTGTTCAAAGTTTTAGTCTTCTGCAGATTTTGTATAATATGTCTGATGCTAGGGGCAAATTTTTATGAAGATTTGAGTTAGGTGGATCATATTTTGAAGATTCCGTGAGTCGTGGGTGAAGTTGCTTCGTTGTTCTTCCTGTTGCTTCTTGTGCTGCCTGCTTCTTCCCATTGCTACCAGCTTGCCATGGCTGCCGGTGAAGGTGTAGATCTGGTGATAGGAGATAGTTCACGGTCAGTGATTTCTTTTGTTCCCCCGGTTTTATACTTCGTAGAACCCATTAAATACTGGCTTAGAATTGGGTATTTTACTGTAAGATGTGGATTACATGTTTTGATAAATGAAAATTTATGGAGATTTTTCTGGGTAATGAGTAAATTTTTCTGAGTTCATATGGGTGCTCTGTTTTTTGTTTCGCTTTTCTTTGTCTTTTCATTGAAAGGGGTGCGGAGTAGGAAACGTGTATAATTCTTAGTTGAACTTTTAATATGTTATTTTTGTAGATAATAAGATTTTTTGTTGAGATGGATGAGAGCTTGTATTCGGCTGGGAATGAAGGTTCAACATGGCAAGTGTGGTTGGGACTTATATTTCAAATATTTTGTCTTTGTGTGTTTAATGTTTTTAATTTTATTATGCTTAGGTAATGCAAGGTCTTAATGGGTTTTCATGTGTTTGTAGGGTCTGGAACATATGTCACTTTCTGGATAATATGGTGGTGAAAGTGATGATGATGGGAACATAAGACACGGAAGGACCGTTCTGCAAATATACATTAATTCACCCAACCGGTTTCCCCTCTTTGATCTGCATCGTTTATTTAAAAAACCCTACATCTAACGACTATTAAGGGGTGACACACCGGTATGTCACCCACCGGGTGTGTCACCCACCGGGTGTGTCACCCTAGACGTAGCCAACGAGGATAAATAAGAGGAAAGAAAGATACATGTGGTAATTACTGACTAATGTCTTGCTGATATAGTGTTGCTTCTTAAACTGCAATATGACATGGGTTAATGACAAAGTAGTGGAAGTAATGTTTTCCTTATATAGCTTAATTGTTATTGTATACAGAGACCAATAAGTCCACTTTGATGGTTTGATTAAACAGAAAACAGTCGGATTCAGAAGGTCCAAAACTAAAATTTGGATAGTTAGCATCCCCATTTGACAAGAAATTTGGAAAAGAATAAATTTATGGTGTGAGATTTTATAGGTACATATCATCACTCGAGGTGAGATTAATTAGATTGAGTTTATTTCAAGGTATAAAATCATATTCCCCGGAATGATATTCTCGGGAATGATATTCTCTCATTCTCGGGAATCTTATTACCAGAAATGTTATTCCCGAGTAAAATTATATATGTTTGCATATTTTTAATATTACCGAGAATATTTTTAAAATTGATTTACTTTAAATATTAAAAAAATTCAAAAATAGAAGAAATGTTGTTGAATGAAGTGGAAGTGGGAAGTTCTTTTAAAAATATCTTCCATTCTCATGGGAATATAAGATTCTCATCCCTCACCATGAGAATAAAAAGTGGGTAAAACATGTCTAAAATACTTTCCCGAGAATCAATAATATCCAGAAAACTTTTTTAAAACTTCAATCAAACATGGAAAAATCATATTTCCAAGCTTACTTTCCCGAGCATATTGTTTGTAGTTTGGAAGTAATTTGTAAAATATGACGCCTACTAGACCTAGGTTTTATACTTTTGCATTTTACAAGAACACGACTCTTATTGTAATGAGTTTTGATATTCATGATTTCATGTGTAATAGTTATAGTTATCAATTATAACATTTTTTTGTTATAAGTTATCAATTATAACATTAACTAGCATCTACTTTTGATATCGATGTAGACCTTGATCCTTGTATGGGCCTAAGTATATAAAATTGGGGATTGTTGATTTGTTGTTCACACCACCCCTTTTCTAATCACACTATCCTCTCTCTTTTTGAAAATAAAAATACTATTATTAAAATACCCTTATTTTTTTACACTGAAATGAAATTTAAAAGGAAATTTGTGTTTGAGTTATAATAAGCTAGTTGTCAAGTATTGTAAATAAGAAAAAATGTCCTTTTTTTCATGTTTTCTTAACCATGGGATTTATTTCTTCTTCATGTCTAAATGAGTGGAGTCTCTAGATGATATCTAGAATAATACATGAAATTTGTTAGAGTAATTTTTTAGTTAAAGAACTATATTTATTGGTTATGTCCCATTATGCTAAATCTTTCATAACCTTTTCTAATTAAGAAGGCTTGTAATGAATTAAACCCAAAGCATTGTTAGGAAATGATAGGGTATGATCATTGATTTTGGTTAGAAAATTTGTCATAAAGAACCATTCTTTTCATTGTGACTTTGATTATTGGTGTTTAGGTTAATTTATTGGATTTTTTTCTTAATTTTTTTATGTTGTACACCTCTTCCTTGTATAATATGCGTTTAAATTTTGAAATCAAATTTTCTCGAATTTTTTATGTGAGAAATTTATGTTGAGTCTCAGAATAAATTAAGTATTCAATTTAATTAAAGACTCATTACCCTTAGTTTTAATGAGTAACAAATTTGGTTAGTATACAACTTGATTAAGAAACAGATTCTACTTAAGTTGTTGTTCTTTGTGTTGCAGTAATTTACTGACTTGTTGAACCTGCTGAAAAGAAGCAAATTGATCAACCTGCTGAACTGAAGAACTCTCTGAAGAACTTGGATCAGCTGAAGTCTTTCTCATCCCTCTGAAGAAGTGTACTATCTGATATGTTGAGAAGTCTTTTGAGGAAGTTTAGTATAGCATCTGCCAATGTCAGAAGACCTTCTACGCAAAGACTTAAAGTAATCTACTGACATCTTGAACCTGCTAGAAGAAAGCAATCTGCAAAAGAAAACAACTTGCTGAAGAAAGAACTTGCTAAAAGCGTCTTCCTGCTGAAAAAGATAAGACCTGCTGAAGTATGAAGACTTGCTGAAGGATGTCAACCTTCTGAAGGGTTTTTTGAAAGATCAGAATTTGCTGAAGCAAATAGAACCTTCTAAAGTTTGAGAAGTTGTGCTGTTTTCAGAAGACTTAGTGAGTCAACCTGATAAATGCATTAAAAGACTCAAGTCTCTGCTAAGACGTGTTGGTTAAGCTAAACCAAGTGCAAGACAAATTAAAAGCTTTCAGGAACAGTTTCATTTCCTGACACAAAAGAGGAAGCCTACTGCAGAAAAGCAAACAGAGGTCAAAGTCAGAGTCACCGCTGCTGCACACCTATCCCTACCTTGTCTCTGTGATACGTTATCAGAAGCATGCACCTCAACGGAAATAAAGCTATTAGACAACGGGACTCTGAAGAATTTCTAACCGGTCTACAGATTTTGTTTCCCTATGCAAATGAGACTCATGCAAAGAAGAATGAGATAGAAAAAGAAAATCAACCTGCTGAAATGCTAGAAAATCTCTCAAACAAATTCAAGAGCCAAAACTGTTGAATCATAGTTGCACACCTACTCTGCTCAAGACAGAAGCTAACAAAAGAGAAGCTGTTTTACAACGGCTCTAAGAGCATTAATCATTCCTCCTCAACGGTATGCTGAGCAATCTTCAACGGCTACATTTCCGGATCATATAAATATCTTCATGAAAGATTATGAAGGTTGGCAGCCATGAATCCCAAGATATGAAATAGCAACATTGAAGCCCAAGATAAGCAAACAGAAAAGCCCAAGTGAGAATGGCCAATATTCATAAGAAAATCCTTCTAGCCAAAATATACTATTGTAGTTCATTTCCTTGTACTTAGATTTATTCTTTGTATCCTGAGTTTTACTCAGCTATCCCTTTGTACAAGAGAACCTGTGTTTAAGTTTCTCTGAAACTTAAACTATCTATAATTGTAAACACTGTTAAAGTGTCTGAGAGCTTGGAGAGGCTTGGAGAAATAAAGAATACTCAGTTTAGCCAGGAGAGGTTGTGTCCAAAGAATACTTGTTTAGCCTGAAGAAGTTGTGTCCAAAGAATACTTGTTTAGCTTGGAGAGGCTGGGTTCAAAGAATACTTGGTGTTTAGCCTGAAGAGGCTGGGTTCAAATAATACTTGTAATCTTGCGGGATTAGTGGAAAATCCAGTGGAGTGTTGCCCTGGGACTGGACGTAGCTCACTAAGTTGGTGGCTGAACCAGGATAAATTTCTATGCTTGAATTCTCTCTACCCTTAACTCTTTTACTTTCCGCTATTATCTGTTTTATCTAACCGATGAGGGTTTCAGAAAAGTTGTTTTATAAATCAACGCAGAAAACAATCTTTTCTTCACACGAAAATACTTTAAAATTGTTTTTATCCAACCTTCTGAGTTGTATCAGCAAGTTGTTGAAGTTCCCAGTTTTGGAAGGTTGCTCAAATATTTTTAAATCAGTTTGCTTGTGTTTAAAAGGTTTTCAGGAAAATCTATAAAGATTATAAAACACTATTCAACCTCCCTTCTAGTGTTTCATGTGATCTTAACAATTTATGTGTGTAAAATTGTTATTTTTTCATCAATTATTTTTATTTGTAAGAATGTATACTCTTATGCATTATGTGAAATGAAGTCATTCCATTAGAAAATAACTCAATTTTTTATTTAAGTAGTTATTTGTATTTGTTAACCTTTCTTTGAAATTTGACAAATGTTAGTATTATGAAATTGATTTAGTAAATGTTATGTTTGGTTCTATTATTTTAGATGTATATTTATATTTATTTGAGAAAGAGTGGTTGAATGTTAAAATGTCATTTAGGATGTTGTCATGTTGAATGGACTTACTAAATTTATAAATCTATTTTTTATTACTAAATGACAATTAGGACATTGAATTGTATTTAACTTGATATGTTAAATTATAATGATTGTATAATAATTAAGATATTGAGTTATATCTATGTGTCAATTATCATATATTATGGTTGAGATCTTAAATTCATATCCCAACATAAAAGAAGACCTTTCAAAATTGCTACCAGCTCTGCTTTGAGAATGTCAACAGCGCCCAGATGATCGAGATATCCTCTAACCCAACTTTCATCCTTAGTACGAATTATACCACCATATCCTGCAATTCCTGATGATACACTTTCGTCAGTGTTTAGGGCAATTTGACTCTGGTCTGGAGGCTCCCACCTAACGTCACGCACAACTCGAGCTGGTGCAGAAACACCGTTCCCATACGCTACTTCTATTGTGCATACCAAACCTTGGATAGAAAAGATAATTTCTCTAACAAAAGGCTCTATATTATCAAAAATTCTTTTGTTCCTGACTTCCTGCTGCACCAAATATTCCAGAGAGTTGCAAAGAAAATTGAATAATTATGTGTCAGACTCTAAGATGGCAATGGACCTTGTTCTTGGAGAACCTCAACGTTTTCATCGTTGTATAGCAGTCATTCTGGAGATTAAAGATTTACTAAAGAGGAATTGGACAATCACGATCCAGCATATCCTTAGAGAGGGGAATTGTTGTGCGGACAACTTAGCAAAAAAAGGTGTTCATCAGGATGAGTTTTATAGAGTTCTACATGATCCTCCCACTGATATCATGTTATCGCTTGAAAGCAAATGCTTTAGGAGTGTCCTTCGTTAGAACTTAGTTGTTTTGTTTTTTTTTTTAGTTTTTGCTTTTATTTTCACATGTAACCAAAAAAATATATTGTGGTAGAGAATATATAATAAATAATAAATGTTAATAAATATGCATGAAAGAATATTATAATTAAGTTGAAAAATCAGTCAAAATAGTAATGCAACAAAATAATAATTAATAAATTATTGGTGGAACAACACTACAATTCATGTTTCGAATATAATCAATCAAAATAGACAATTTTTTTACATTTTAACTAGAGGAGCCTAATAGAAAGGTATATATGATTAATTACTGAAGATTGATGAATTAACATGGTACTTAGGCTTTTAAATTATTAAATGCTTGTAACTTTTTTTAAAGAACTAAGTTAATGCTAATTGGGTAGAACTATATGTTGTATCGAGTAAATCACCATTTTGGCCCCTACAAGTGAAAGTGTCTGTCATATTAGCCCCTTAATGTTTTGAAATTATGTATAAATCCCTGAAATTGTATTTTGTTAACCAAATTAGCCCCTCCTTCTGCTGCAGTTAATTAACATTACAGAGGTGACTATGTGGTACGTTAAATGACAAATTGGATGCCAAAATGAAACTCCTGGCTAATTTTTCCAAGGACCAAAATGAAACTCTTTAACACAGGTTATATCTGTAACTTCCACAAAATTATGTTAGGGTTTTGTACAAACGTGAGAGGAGATGAAAACTAGGTGTTGCAGAGAAAGAATGGTGGAGTAAATTCTCAATCCTAAGTTGGAGAAGAAAATAATATATCAAAAAGTGAGCTGGAGCAGGAGCACTTCAAGGAGTTCAAGAGCAAATTATGTTGAATCTAGTGGAAGAAAACTATAATTTTTTCTACTGTGGTTGAAGTGCAGTTGTGTGCACATAAAAAATAGAAAGAAATCCTGGCAAAACACTTTACTCATGCTCATTGGCAAAGATATTGTAATATCAGATTTTATCTTCCTCTTTATGCAATTGAGAGTAGTGTTAGAAAAAATTTGTAACATGTATTTTTTTTCCTGGAATTGAAATTTGTAGCTAGGATGATGAGTGTAGATGTGAGTACTTTGCTCGAGTTGATGAAGATTATGACATAATCCAAAGTATAGGAAATAGGGGGATATTGGTATATGAATATGAAGTTAAAGATTGATTGTTTGAATTAAGTTTTCCTTCGTTAATGGTGGAATCACCAAATATTCCCATATTATACTTGTAGAGAAAATTTTCTATGGTTATAGGGGTTTCAACATATATAAACTTGGTTAGGAGTTTCCTTTTGGCCTGTGTAATGAACCATGAAAAGTGACACGTAGGCACCACATATTGGCATACATAGGCACTTATGTCAACAAACATAAACAGCAGCTAGAGCTATCAATTTGCCCGACCCGATTCGAGTAGCAAGCTTTTGCAGACTGGGTTAAAATGCTTGAAAATTATTCAGACTTCTAAAATAAGACATGACCCATATATTTTTATGGACTTTTTATGGGTAGCCTAGAAAATTTTATGGGCTTTGTGGACTTTTGTGAGTTTTGCGGATGACAAGCTTTATCGGGTCAATCAAAATAATACTGGAGTTTGGGTTTCTAAAATAAGGGCCCGAACCCTATATATTTGCAAACCAACCCAAACGAACCGTCCCATTTTGCGAGCTCTAACGACATTAGATGGAGGGACTTGTTTGACTAATGGATCGAATACAGTTTCAAGGATTTATACATTATTTAAAAGCATTTATGGATTAATATGACCTATGCTTACACTTACACGTTCACTCATATTTTTATTTGGTCAAGTTTACTCAAGTTTTATATACTACAAGATAAAAGGTTTTTCGCAGCGACAAAAGTCGCTGAGAAATGTCTATAGTCGCTAGCAAAACGCTCTTTCACAGCGACAAGTTTGTCGTTATATGTCGCTGCTAGAGGTCTCGATGCGAAAATTTTTGCAACAACTTCGTGTCTCTACTGTAAGTTAAGTGTTCCCAGCGAATATTGTCGTTGCCATTAGAGAAATTTTATCGCTGTTATAATTACTTTATCGTAGCAACAAAGGTCGTTTCCACATCTAGCATTTCCTAGAAATAAAGTTTGTGGCGATAAATTATATTTTCTCAACAACTAGAGTGGTTGCTAAAACTTACCATTTGCCAGCCACTTATATCGTTGTGAAAAGTTACTTGTTCTACAACAAATTCCATAGTTGATCCGTAGCAAAAATTATTGGCTAGGAAAATAATTGTAATATAATATTACTAATTGACTAGCAATTTTACAACTAAATATATAAAATATTTATAGTTATTAATCAACAATTTATTCTTAGATAATTCATAAAGCACCTTAAAGCTCATTCTTTAAAATGCTTCAAGAAAGATCAATCACATCTACACTAATGAAAAGAAAATTAATATTAGAATACATAACTTTGAAGCAAAAACATATTTTGAAATTAGTTTTCAATTGACATCAAACATAAATACACACCAAATTAAAGATCTCATACTTCCTGTTTCAAATTCTTAACATAGTAATAGTAAACTACCTACACATGAACATGAAATCCAAGTAACGTAACTATCAAATAAGACTAAAGTCATACATAATCACAAGTAAATTAGTGAAGTAATCATTCCCCATTTTATCTTCCACCACCAGAGAAATTCCACATGCTGAAAAATAAAGTTGCTAGTATTTCTTGCACTTGCTTGTCTATTATTTCTTTAAGTTGGCTTTCACTCATAGATGCTACTCTTTCTTCAACTTTCTTCTCTATTTTTTCTTCAAATTGTCTTTGTCTCTCTTCAACTTGTGTTGTCAATTC
This sequence comes from Sesbania bispinosa, assembly GCA_026901365.1. Taxonomy (NCBI): domain Eukaryota; kingdom Viridiplantae; phylum Streptophyta; class Magnoliopsida; order Fabales; family Fabaceae; genus Sesbania; species Sesbania bispinosa. The sequence goes on from QLOH01000053.1 coordinate 2,309,237, forward strand.
TTCCCTCCTGTTACGCTCTTCTTGAAGTTAGGTCTCAACCTCTTTAAGTTTCATCTCTATACTTTGTCGCTTTTCACGCTCAAATGCTAGTTGTTCATGAAAACCTATAATAGATTTGCCTTTTGTTGGTTTGACTCCAGCTCCAAGACCACGACAATATCCAGATCGCTCCCCTACAACCGATTTAAAGGCTTCATTAACAATAGTGTCTTTGTTTATCTCCTCGTCTCTGTCTTGTAACATTTCTGTGGAAACTTGTTGAGCCCTTACATATTAATGATAAAATAATGTCATGAATATAAGTAATAATTATAAATAATAAAATAACCATACTGATAATTTATGAATAAGTAGTTATTCCATACACGAACTTCCTCAGAAGCCCCATCTACCCATTGTCCATTATTCTTCCTATGTGTATTCCACAACTCTCGACAATTAGACTCCTTTTGAGTTTCATGATCTCTCTAAGAACAATTGTTCATAGTAAAAAATAGGGAAAAATATATTTTTCATCCCTATAGTTTCAATCAACTTTAGTCTTTGTCCCTGTACTTTAAATCCTGTGTTTTTTGTCCCTAAACTTTCTAAACCCCCAAACCGTGGTCCTTGCTCGTCAGTGAGATCTGTTAACCTGATGAGCTGACTGACAAAAGTTACATGTCAGCCTCAATAGTGAGTACCAAATGACTGAATGATCATATAATTAACTTTTTTATTAATTTTTAAGTATTAAAATAATCCTAATTGCTAAATTAGGGTTTTTACCTGAGCAATTTTACCCGATAAAAAATCTAATTTCATAATTATGGTTATTTTAATAATTAAAAAATTGATAAAAAGATTAATTAGATGAGCCAACTATTTGGGGGCCACTATTGAGGCTAACATGTAACTTTTGTTACCCAGCTCATTATGTTAACAAATTTCACTAACGGCTAGGGACCGTGGTTTGGGGGTTTAGAAAGTTCAGGGACAAAAAACAAAGGATTTAAAGTATAGGGACGAAGACTAAAGTTGACCAAAACTACAGGGACGAAAAACATATTTTTCCCTAAAAAATATTTATAAATTAATTGAACAAATTAATGATCAAGAATTAAAATAATTTCATCTTTTATATCTTACTACATCAAAACTAACATCTTGAAACGATTTCCTTCCACATATATGGTTAATAACTTGCTTTGATTTAATTAGTTTGTTCCTTACACTCATTTCCTGAAAATAAGACAATCTATAGGTAATTTCTTTTTGTAGTCTATTACTAATTTATTTATAATTATAATTGATTAATCCCAACATACATTATACGCATGGGTTGAAAAATAATCTACCAAGTAGGTCCAATCTTTTTCACTTACATCATCGGGTATGTTCTTAAGAGCTTGCTCTTTTGTTTCAAATTCTTTAAGTGGTCATGAAGTCTTGTCCTAGTACTTCGAAAGCTCATTTGATGGAACAAATTAAAAATCATAAATAAAGGCTATCACTCCAATTTGCTAACATCAATAGAAAAACTCGTTTGCATATGCAAGGAATATTTTGTTTTCTGAAAAACAAAAAGCAGAAACACAAGGAATACTTAAAAGTGGGGTTCATCTACATCAATCTAAGGAATACTTAAATATATAGCTAATGAAAGAATATGGATATAGCTTATCATAATTTCTCCTATTCTATCTTCATGTGTAAGTTGGGCCAATATATAGTTGTTTCATGTTAAAAAGAAAAATCTAGCTTAGTCAAATAAAGGCAGAGAAAAAACATAACATATATAATCTTACTGTCTATCTATAATAAAGCTTTAAATCATACTGATTCTGTGAGAAATTCACCTATCTTCCTTATCTTATTTCATCTAAATTTCACTTGTTATCCTAACATTTTCAACCTAAACAACATGTAAGAAGTAGCTTTTTCCAGGCATCTCCTTACTCCTTGCAAATTAATCATAATATACTTTCCCTAATAACAAATTAATCATAATAGATATAATACATGAAAGGTTACTCGGTTCTTTATAGGCCATGTGAATATTCACAGGAAAGAGAGAACCAGCAAGGCCAAGCAAAACACACCCAACAATATGGTAGCAGCAGAATTATATTAATTAGTTAAGAATTATATTCATAAGAATTATATTAAGTATATTGTATATTATTTTAATTAATCATATCCATGTGCTACATAAGAACCATATGTGAATCAAGACGGTTTAGAGGGGGGTGATCATAAAGGACAAAGGTGGAGGCATTTACTTGTAGTGGCCAAAGAGATAACGAACTAAATTTTATCACAATTTTTTCATTTCCAACTTACCTACATATCATTAAAAACTAACCTTTTTTTTATGAAACTAAGGTTACAATCAAATGATTCTTCGAGGGAAAAAGATTAAAAATAGTCACTAATAACCTAAACACTACTGGTAAAAAAAAGTACAAGAAATAAACATAGCATTATTACCTAGTATTAAATATGCCATAGAGAAATTTATATGCATGAGCATAAGTGCTTCACAAATATTAGAATTCAATTCTGAAATAGTTATATAATTAGGTCATTAATAACCAAACACTAGTATTAACCAGGAATGCAAAGTTACAAAACAAAAAATAAAGCACAAAAGCTAGCTGGGCAACAAGAATTTTATACTTAAGAGCATAACCCAGCAAAAACAAACTAAAACACTTCCAAAACCAAGGTTAGCCTAAATAAGAATCCATGGAATCAATCCAATGTAAGCAAATACAAAAATTCAGCACCTAAAAAGATAGGAAAAGGATGCATCGAACCGGCACCAAGGGCCATGAGACGAGGCTTAATAACACACTATGATCTTGAAATCAATTCTCCTAATGCTTAAGAAAGCAATCCTACACCGATAAATGCACCACGTGACACATAGTGACAAGTAAATTGTGTAGCAGACCCAAGCTTAATATAAAAAAACCTCCAACCATGAAAAGAACAAACACAGTAAAGACAACAGAAACTGTTAGGACGAGATATCATCTTGCACCTTCAGCTAGCAACCAGACAACATTTACTAATATATGATTGTTATAACCTTAATGGCTACAACATTTAAAAGAAACAGATTGCTAATTTAGATTAATGTAGAAAAGTTATCATGATATACAACAAATGACAGATAACAGAAACCCACAAAGAAACCCAAATGCGCTCCCATAAGTAAAAGAAAACTTACTTTCATAATTTTTTGAGCTTCCTTGCCTTGTCGTATTTTAGAAATTGCATAACAATTGTAGATGACATAGTGATTGAAGGGGAAGATCAAGTGTCATGGCATCAAAGAACCATCTTACGAAATAGCAATATAGAAAAGAAATCAACGTAAGAAAACAAAAGAATAGCTACCTACCAATAAATGAGAAGAATAACGATGAACTGTGATGGCTGCAATGCGAAAAAGGAACAACTTCACACATAAACCTATCCTTCTTAGTTAACAAATATTATTTGCTTCACTCGTAGTCACACACACAGTGAACTCCCAAGACAAAGCTTTTGAAAACCTTTCCATATCTATAGGGAAAATAAAAAAGACAAGACAAAAGAAAATCTTTGGAATTCTTTATCACCGAGCATATAATTAATTATAAAAAATTCTAAATTTTAATAACACAAATTAAAATTCATAAATAAAGGCTATCACTCCAATTTGCTAACATCAATAGAAAAACTCATTTGCATATGCAAGGAATGTTTTGTATTCTGAAAAACAAAAAATAGAAACACGAGAAATACTTAAAAGTGGGGTTCATTTACATCAATCCAAGGAATACTTAAATATATAGCTAATGAAAGAATATGTATATAGCTTATAATAATTTCTCCTATTCTATCTTCATGTGTAAGTTGGGCCAATATATAGTTGTTTCATGTTAAAAAGAAAAATCTAGCTTAGTCAAATAAAGGCAAAGAAAAAACATAACATATATAGTCTTACTGTCTATCTATAATAAAGCTTTAAATCATACTGATTCTGTGAGAGATTCACCTATCTTCCTTATCTTATTTCATCTAAATTTCACTTGTTATTCTATCATTTTCAACCTAAACAACATGTAAGAAGTAGCTTTTTCCAGGAATCTCCTTGCTCCTTTCAAATTAATCATAATATATATTTATTAACTTGCCCTGATAACAAATTAATCATAATATATAGATATAATACATAGAAGGTTACTCAGTTCTTTATAGGCCATATGAATATTCACGGGAAAGAGAGAACCAGCAAGGCCAAGCAAAACACGCCCAACAATATGGTAGCAGCAGAATTATATTCATAAGAATTATATTAAGTATATTGTATATTATTTTAATCAATCATATCCATGTTCTACAAAAGAATCATATGTGAATCAAAACGATTTATAAGGGGAGTGAGAAAAGACAAAGGTGGAGGCTTTTACTTGCAGTAGCCAAAGAGATAACGAACTAAATTTCATCATAATTTTTTCATTTCCAACTTACCTACATATCATTAAAAGCTAACCCTTTTTTATGAAACTAAGGTTACAATCAAATGATTCTTAGAGGGAAAAGGATAAAAAAAATAGTCACTAATAACCTGAACACTACTGGTGAGAGAAACAATACGAGAAATAAAACATAGCATTATTGCCTAGTATTAAATATGCCAAAAAGAAATTTATGTGCATGAGCATAAGTGCTTCACAAATATTACAATTAAATTTTGAAATAGTTATATAATTGGGTCATTAATAACCCAAACACTAGTATTAACTAGGAATGTAAAGTTACAGAACAAAAAATAAAACACAAAAGCTAGCTGGGCAACAAGAATTTTAAACTTAAGAGCATAACCCAGCAAAAATAAACTAAAACACTTCCTAAACCAAGGTTAGCCTAAATAACAATCCAAGGAGTCAATCCAATATAAGCAAATAAGACAAGTAAATTGTGTAGCAGACCCAAGCTTAATATTAAAAAAAAAAAAACCTCCAACCATGAAAATAACAAACACAGTAGAGACAACAAAAACTATTAGGACGAGATATCATCCTACACCTTCAGCTAGCAACCAGACAACATTTACTAATTTATGATTGTTATAGCCTTAATGGCTACAACATTTAAAAGAAAGAGATTGTTAATTTAGATGAATGCAGAAAAGTTATCATGATGTACAACAAATGATAGATAACTAAAACCCACAAAGGAACTCAAATGTGCTCCCACAAGTGAAACAAAACTTTCACAGTTTTTTGAGCTTCCTTTCCTTGTCGCCTTTTAGAAATTGCCTAACAACAATTGTAGATGACATAGTGAATGAAGGGGAAGATCAAGTGCCATGGAATCAAAGAACCGTCTTACGAAATAGCAATATGAAAAGGACATCAACGTAAGAAAACAAAAGAACAGCTACCTACCAATCAATAGAAGAATAACGATATCGATGAACCGTGATGGCTGCAATGCGAAAAAGGAACAACTTCATAGGGATTATTTCCTCAACCCTATTTTTGCTTCACCTCGCGATTTGAATGTGAAAAGGGGTAAGACGAGAATGAAACCAATACAGAGAGAAATGTTAAAATGCAAAGAAAGAAATCAAGTTATAATCCTATAGATGAGAAGGGATCGTGATGGCTCTGTGATGAACTGTGGGTGCAGATGCGAAAGAGGCATGAACAGGGGTTTCTTTTCTCAGATTGTTTCACTTCAGCCTAAACATGAAAAGGGGAAAATTAGGCCAGATTTTCACACTGAAAAGTGAAAAATGATTAAGTAGAAATTTTGGTTGGAGTTAAAAATTAGTAAAATTACTTTTCCTGGGTAATTAATATTGATACTCTTTATTTTTATTATTGGTTATCAATGTTACAATATATAAACATCACATAAAATATTAATACTAAAGTGCTACTCACATGAATTATTTGATAATGTATCACATAAATTATTACAGTCTATATTAAATATGATGAGTCATCCAAACCAACAAAAGTCTATATTAAATATATAAAACTCAAATTGTCTATAATTTAATTTTAAAATTAAATCAAATTAATAAATTTGAATAACCTCTTGGTCATGTTATCTAGATTTTTAAAATGAATTGATGTCAAGTTTTATCATCTACATTTTCAAACAAATTTTCTCTATTCTTTATCTTATTTTTTATTTTTTAAAGATTCATGTCAAAGTTTTTATTTTCATTCTATATAAATATCCTAAATAATAATATAAAAATATCCAAGACAATGTCAAAAAAATGATATAATATGTTTATATCCCCACATTTATAAAAATCAAAAAATAGTTTTTGCATTCTAGCTTTTTTGGATTCATATTCGTATTGCCTTCACATAGTCGTTAGAAAATATGATTATGTTCTACCTTTTCCCAGCGACATAAGAGCTAGACAACAATCTGTCATGAGAAAAACATTTACCTGCGAGATTGCTGCTTTGGAGGAGAATGACCCGCAAGAAACAGTAACCAACTGCCCATACTGTATCTAATTGAAAGAAGTGGGGGAAATTATTATTTTATTGTTTTTATACATAGGAAATGAATTTAGAAAGCTATAAAATAAAAAGTGAATAAAGTGATGCAACGTCTCCTTTACAATAACAGTAAAAAAATGGTAAAAATATGGCTAGATAAAAAAAATTAAATTAATGCAACGACTATTTTAACGGGAAAAAAATGGCAATTCTTTTCTGTAAAAAGGAAATGTATGTGTAATTTATTTTTTTTTACAATCAAACAATCCTTTCACTCAATTTTTCATCTTTGTATTTCCTTGTCTTTCAATTAAACCATCATTTTACTCAAATTTTCATCTTTGTATTTGCTTGTCTTATTTTCATGGATCCCAATCAATACAATCTCAATACATATTTCAATTGGATGCAAAATATTGACCTTCAAATGTTCAAAATATTGAAAATTCATCTTCAAATTCTCCACACAACACAAATGTTGGGAATTTTCTGCAGTATCCATTTCATGGTTTCTATCCACCAAATATGCTATGTCGAGGTGATCATGGAATACTCACGATTATCTTAGAAGTAGTGGTGTCACTGGACTTGTGGATTTGCCATGCATTTTTAGGTGTGGCGGGTTCTAATAATGACATCAACGTCCTGAACCAATCTGATGTCTTTAACGACGTTTTGCAAGGGAACACTCCTGAGGTACAATTTACATTGAATGGAACGACATATAACATGGGGTACTATTTAGTATATGGCATTTACTCAGAATGAACTACATTCGTCAAAACCATCTCAATGACACAAGGAGAGAAAAGAAAATTATTTGTCCAACATCAAGAATCAGCAAGAAAAGATGTGGAACGAGCCTTCGGAGTGCTTCAATCATGATTCGCAATTATACGTGGCCCAACACGATCTTGGAGCATGGATATACTAAAGAATATAATATATGCATGCATAATATTGCATAACATGATTGTTGAAGATGAACGAGACACATATGGTGGTAACATTGATTTTTCATACGACCATCCAGACATTGATGTCCCAATACCTGAAATATTTAATGGTCCTCATCCTGATTTTAGAACCTACTTACAAAGGAGAGCACATATTCGTCAAAAGGAAGTACATCGTCATCTTCAAGCAGATTTAGTGGAGCATATTTGGGAACGTTTTAATCGCAAAAATAATCAAAATTAAATGCATGTTGACTTTTTTGTATTTTCTTGATGTATTTTTAATAATTATTTAATGTAAAATTTTCATATATTTTTTTTAAAAAAAATTAAATTTTCAAATGCAAATATTATTTAATTAAAATTAAGTATATATTTGTTCAATGTTAAAAATTTGACATACTAATATTTAAATTTGTGATGAATAATAAATTAATATAAAGGGGGTAGATTGTGGGGTCCATTTAAGAAACTTTATAGAGTTGTTGGGTTGGAGGAAAAAGTTAGTTGTGTTGCTTAAAGTTATAAAGATGATATGATATTATGGAAATACGTGAAAAATTATAATTTATTCAATGTAGCAACTCATGTGAGTTGCTCCATTGGAGATGGCCTAAAGTTGTAGGCAAAGAATCAATGCTCGACCAAGAATATTGTCGTCAGGGTCGGCCCAACATATATGTAGGCCTGAAGCAAATTATAATATGGAGGTCTAATTTTAAGAGATAAAAGACCAAATGACATACATTTTTTTTAAAAAGAGTCTTTTTTTAAGAAAAGAAACTTATATTAAATTAAAATTTTGGGTAAAATATCTTTATATTTGATATAAAGATTGTATTAAAATTTGGGTGAAATATGTTTTTAATCCTTATAAATTTAAACATATTTAGATTTACTTCTCATAATTTAAAATCAATATATTGAGTTTCTCTTTTCTCAAAATCACCTCAAATTAATTTTTAGCACTTGATAAGAAATACTAGAGACTAAAAAAACACATGATAAAAACTAATTTGGAATGATTTAAAAAAGAGAGACTATGAGAACCAAAATCAAATTTAATTTATTTAATTTTACATAAACTATAAAAATATTTTATCCTTTTTTTAATATATAAAATATATATATATATAAAAATTTGAGGGCAGGGGAGGCCTAAAGCGATGGCTTTACTTGCCTCCCCCTCGGGTCGGCCCTGATTGTCGTACACTGAGTTATTCACAGCGACTTTCTATGTCGTTAGCACAAGTCATGGACTTTCTACTTGTGGCAACAAGTTAACTTGGTAAAGTTGTTGTGTTGTTGTATGAATACTTTATTGCGGTGATGGAACAACCGGCCGAGATAAACACTGAGTTATTTGCAGGGACCTTTTATGTTGCTGGCAAAAGTAATGGACAAATTGCGTATGTCACCAGGTGTTGAAAGTCATTATTGTATGAGTACTTTTTGCAGCAACACAAGCAGTGGCTGAGTTAAATATTGAGTTATTTGCCATGTCTTTTCATGTTGCTGGTAAAAGTCATTGACAAACTACTTGTGTCAGCAGCCCGATAAAAGTGTTGCTGTATGAGTATTTTGTGCAGCAATATTTGGATCGTTGCGAAAAATTCGTTGTTGCAATATGTGCAGGGCCAGCCCAACCCCAAGGCCAGTAAGACCGTCGCTTTAGGCCCCAAAAAAATACTCTTTATTTTAGGCACCCAAAAATTTATTTACTATTAATATTTTAAAAAATAAAAAACTATTATTTAGTAAACAATATTAAATTATTAGGAGTAATTTTTTTTTGAAAAAGAGGCCTCATTTTATTAGGGCTTTCTCTTCTTATAAATAATAATTATTAATAGATTCTAAACATTATTCTCATTACCTATTTTATGTCTTTTTTTACGACTTTTTTTTTCCAATATGTGTTATATTATTATTAATTCTAAATTATTTTTATTCATTTAAAAAGGTCTCGTGATAAAATTTGCTTTAGACCCAGAGAAACGTTGGGCCGACCTTGAATATGTGTGCGCTCTAGTAGTGATATACAGATGGTGTAACATATATGCTATATGTTTAAGGATGAACTTGTCTTTTAGGCGTGAACCATTCCCCGTAGCAGTCACTGGTATGGATTGTACTGATGGTCGGACTGTCCAACTTGCCTAGTCCACGTTCTTTGGACTGAATTGGGCCTTTTATTGGATTTGGCCCAGTCCTTAGAACACTATATATAGGAGGGAGATTAATTAAAGAGGTAGACAGAGTAAACCATTAATTTCGTCCCCAACATTTTTTACCAACTTTAAATTCGTCCCCAACGTTACAATAATTCATTAATAGTCCCTAACCTATGTAAAAAACATCAATTTAGTCCCTGTATATAGACTAAATTGTTTGATTAATGTAAAGTACAGAGACTAAATTGATATTTTTTTACATAGGTTAGGAACTATTAATGAATTACTGTAACGTTGAGGACGAATTTAAAGTCGGTGGAATACGTTGGGGACGAAATTGGTGATTTAATTTATTTGAGGTAGACATGAGATTGGGAAGTTCATTTGTGTTATGTAAACTCTCCGCGAAGGCAACAATTAACAGTATTGAATCTAATGCCATATAGCTAGAATATATTGCACTTGCACCTATATAATTTTTTCTGCTTTTGCCTTTTGGTTTCATTTTCTCTCCCGTCGCAAAAGAAAAAAAAGAAGGGAGTTAAGAGAGCAACTTTTTTGGCATTTTCTTCACTTGAGACTTAAAAATAATAATTAAATTATTATTATTATTAGATTTTTTTTTCTTTATATTATTTATTACGAGAAGAATGATACTCAAAATGTTTATTGCTGCTGAACTACGACAATCTTCAGCTCAACTTGTAAATTTCATACAGCCCTTTCGTTGTACGTACGTACGGTGGCTGTTTGATAATTTGGATGACGATGCTTCCGCTGCATGAAGATAATCTTAATTCAACAACTTTCAGGAGTATATATTTTGTCTGTGTTACACACAATAATAAATATAATAAATAATTCCATGCATATATATGTAGATATATAATATGATTCATTAATTCCAAAATGTCATGCCATAATTCAAAAGGCAAACCTTGAATCCCGGTTCACCTCAACGAAACTCGTCTTCATGTGGGTGTCCTCTATTTACAGGGTTTAATTTCTTAATGGCCTAATATTCCTTTAGCCGTCACGCAAATGATATATACAACCCAATCCCTGAAATGCTGTGTCGTAAGAATTCTTGTTTTGTCAAGATATCATATTTTCGTAAAGCGTGCATCATCCATCTCAATCATTCATTTCTAAAATCAATTCTACTCAACTGTAAACCAAACGGATCCTAGGTTGCTGCACAAAGAGGATTTTTAAGTGCATCTAGGGATGACAATGGGTACCCTCTGGGCAGGGTACCACAGTGTCCATCCCCGTACCTGCGTTTTAAAAAAAAGCCCGTACCCGCGTGGGCAGTAACTTTAGTGTCCGTCCCCATACCAGCTGGACACCTATATGCCCGTACCCGCGCCCGTTACCCGCACTTTTATTAAGTAAAAAATTAACAACTTACTAAAAAAATATTAATTTAAGAAAACTATATCTCAATTAAAAAAGTTACTCGAAGATCGTCCAAACATAATTTTTAAATATTAGTGATACAACAATTTAATTATATTGAAACATAATATGTTAATGTTCTAAACACAACAAATGATCTAAAGTTCAAAATTTTTATTAAATATTACAATGTACTTTCACGTCACACTATTTTATAAAATTAGATATCATGTGTTAGAATTCTTCAGGGTATGTAAAAAAATAATTATTAACACTAATTAGTCATATATTATAAAATAAAAAAACACAAATAGATAGTTATAAAAATATATTTTTAATTTGTAATATATTATATATATTAATTCTAAAAATATGTATAAATATATTAGATATTTTAATAAAATTAATATATCCCTATATATAATTATATGTGGTATTTTTTATTAAATAATGATATATATTAGTGCGGGTATGGGGCCGACTGGGCATCAAAGTGCCCGTACCTGCACCCGTCCCCATGAAAAAATGTGGGCTTTTGCCCATACCCGCTTTGCTGGTTTTTACCTTGCCCATTGCGGGTAATTTTTGCGGGTACCCATAGGGCTTGGGCTCAATTGCTATCCCTGAGTGCATCCATGATACATGTCAAACCTTTGAAAGTAGGTTTGGTTTACAATTCAGCGGAATTAATTTTGCTAATTAAAATCAATTACAATATAATTGATTCCCATTATTTATAACGGAGAACGCCAAGAGTACACTGAGAGCCTGTTGGGTGGAACTTCCGTAAAAGTACTTCTAGATGAAAAATATAGCATGAATCAAAGAGGTCAAATGCATTTAACTTCTCCATAAGTTAAAATTAGTCTTTGTAGACCACCTATTCCAAAAACTCTCTCATTTAACTTCTCCAAAAGTAACTAATTTTAACTTATGGAGAAGTTAAATACATTTGACCTCTTTGAATTATGCTATTTTTTCCAACTAGAAATACTTCTGCAGAAGTTCCACCCAAACATGCTCTGATTCTTTGAAAAAAAGAAATTAATGAGTTGTTGGAAAAGTACCCACAACTACCATTGTATAATGTTAATGGATAACCCAAGATCAGCAGAAGTTACGCACTTTGTGGAAATGATTGCTTTGACTAATTATATGGTTTTGTGATTATGCATGATTTTTATTTGTTTTAGTTTGACATCCTTGCAAGTAAAGATACTTCTAGCTAGCTAGGTACTACATCATCTCTTACTCGTCATATTAATTTAACTATTCAAAGAGATATTTTCTCTCATATATGTAGGGTTAAGAAATCCATACCCGTTGAAATTTGGTTCAATAATGACTTCAATTTACACAAATATATTAAACTAGGTTATATAGTTTATAACATTTTTAAGTTTTAATATATTCTTTTTAGGGTGAAAATCCACTTATTTTAGGATTATCTCAATAAAGTTACGTCATTCAATAAAAAGAATGACTTTTTATAAATGTTGAATTTTATTAATTATTAAATTAAAAGTTTTTAGTGTATAAATTAAGTTTATAAATTTTCATAAAATTTAAAAGTTATTTAATACTTTATTATTATCTCTAATTTAATATATAATATATAATTTAATATATAAATAAATATCAACCATAAATTTGCAAATATATGAATATTTAATTTATCTAAAATTTAATGTGTATAATCATCATATATATTATATAAGAAATTATATTTGTACAACTTAGTTACACAACGGTTAATTACATACAACAAATGAGAGGTAGGAAAGAGAGAGAATGTGAGATACGATATGTGATAAGATAGAAAGATAAGAAAAAATTGTGTTGTATGAATTGTTGTATATTTTTATTAATTATATGAATATTATATCCATCCACAATTTTTATTGTGTGTAAAAAAAATTAATGTGAACACCAAAATAACTATTATTTCCTGTATCCGACCACTTTATTAATAATATAGATTATTATTATTAATTAGGGGTGATTATTATAGTGGGTGGTTACTATTGGTGGTTATTATAATATGTTTGGGTATTGTAAAGATATTTTGATATATTATAATAATATTTTGGGTGAAAAAGTGGACATTATCCCACGGTTACATATTGTTATATATATATATATATATATATATTATATTATTCAATGGTTTACATTCTAAAAAAATATAAGTGGAATAATAACTTTTATTAGAGTTATTTTTAGAGTAAGTTGAATGTAATTTTTTGAAACAAAAATTAATTTGGGTTGTTATTTCATGATTAATTAAGATCCTTTTTCTCTCTTATTGGATTTTAAGGTTTTGCAATCCTCAACTTAGAGTTATCAATTTGGGCTATTCAGAGCCCGAACTGGCTTGATGCAGGTACGAGATTTTTTCGGGCTGGGTTAAAAGTCCGGGAGTTATTCGGGCTTCTCAAATAAGTGTCTGAGTCCTACATTTTTGCAGGCCTTTTGCAGGTAGCCCGGATTATTTTGCGAGTTTTGCGGGCTATCCGTCCTTTTGTGGGTTTTTGCATTAGCGGACTTTATCGGGCTTTGTTAAAAATCCAGGAAGTTATTCGGATTTTTAAAATAAGTGTTTGAACCCTACATGTATGGATTTTTACGTCGAGCTAGTACATTTTACCAGCTCTGTTCAACCATCTTAGAAACCAATATCTATACTAACGAAGCGTTGAATAAATGATCAACAGAAATGTTTGGCCACAAAATCCTATGTATTAACTGAAGCAACAATATTATTTGTCAAGATGATATATAAAATGGAATTCACACACAAGAATACGGTAGGGGCTCTTCCAATTTTTGGCCACATTAATCACTGTTGTGGAGTTTTTTTAACACACACACACATATATATATATTCATAAAAGTGATCATAAAATCCATGCAATTGTATTGTAATGAAACAAGCAACTCAAATATGTCAACTAATAGAACAACTTTACGGCTTGCCAAATAAATTAAATTGGGGTTTGATGGCACATGGACTGTATGTGTTTGAAGAAATTATTGAATTATATAAAACAATTTTATCAAGCATAATTGACAATCATAGAAGCTGAATGAAGACTTTGAGGACATTAATTTAGCTACGTGTCTCAAGAACGGCAACTTATCAATTATCATTACGTACATGATATTTTGACTTTCCGTAGTTTTTTTTTTCCATGTTACTTTCATGCATTACACGTTTTAACTTGGTATATAGAAATCATGTAAAATAATTGATAATTGATAGCAAAGTAATCAAATTCTGAAAAAGGGTGACCAAATAGTAACAGAAGACCATGATGTACAATCCTTCCTAGCCACTTTGATTGTCAAACTCATATATATGAATCATCCTGCCGTTGGTGAATAAAATTTACTATATATTTTATAATGCCGTTTATATCCGTAAATTTAATCAGAGCAAGATATACGTCATAAAACTGAAATGATTAATATAATTTTATATATGTTCCGTTATTTGCACATATGCATATATTTTTTTTTCTATACACTAAAATTCTAAAAAAAATAAGCTGAGATTCAAAGGATCAGTTTGGATAAATTTAATTAGAAGTGAGAGAAAAAAATAAAATGAATAAGAAGATAAGATGAATTTAACTTTTCCCATAACTTTAAATTAATTTTTACAAGTCAACTTTTTTAGAAGCTCTCTCATTTAATTTCTTCATGAGTAACTAATTTCTATAAGAGAAACTAAATTTATTTTATCTTTTTAATTCATTTCATTTTATTCTCCCATAGGCCCTTTTAAAAGTTTATCAAAATTATCCCAAAGTCTTCTTCTTTTTCACAATGAAGGCATAAAAATTTGAGCACATATATCTTTTTCAATTATAATATATATTCATACATCTAAAAATTTTACACTCCCTTATTCATTTCATTTTTTCTCTACCTCTTTTTTTTTTCAATCATAATATCTATCACATTTTTTACTTTTTCCCCGTTCCCTTGGTATCTCTCTTTTTTTTAGATGTGTACACCTCATCACATATACAACAATTTTTTTAATCACATGTATTTCTTATTATAAGGGGGAATCATGCTTGGACTTAGTGTCACATTTAAGGCTTATCACCCCACCCTTAATGTATGTTTAATAGAGATAGAATCGAAAGTCTTTTCCACAATCCCAACCCGCATTATCAACTGAGTCATAATATACAATAATTTTTATTCCATCTTCTTCTTAATTAATTAAAATGTTTAAATGCTCGATCTGTACATGTTTATTTAGTTTTCTAATCAACTGTAATTTAAAGAAAGGAAAGGAGATAAATTATATGTTCCCTTTTTCTGCCTTTAAAATAAAAAAAGGTACATGTAGTCATAAAAAAAGGGTGTACAAGTGATGTGTAAACAAAATTAAAACTTGAATTTGTTTTTTAATTGTTATTAATTTCTCTTCAATAGATTGCGGTGTCTCTTATAGTTGATTTTTTTTTTTTTTGTGAGTCTCTTATACTGTAATTGATTTAATTGCCAACTATCTACAATCTACCTCACAAATTTTGTCTTTAGCATTAGAGAAAGGTGGGAGGATATATGTGTAATTTGCAAGGTATCGATCATTGGCACCCAAATCATCAAACATTCAAACTCATAGTATAAATTTAAGTTCCATTAATTCGACTCCTTTGGAACTCCCTCACCAAATCACAAGCCTCAAATTTCTGTCACTGCTCTACCATGGCAAATCCACCATGTCTAGTGGAAAATTCAATCAAATACTTCAAACCAAGATACCATACACAAAAACCAAAGGCCTTGTCCTTCTTTGCCCCTATCTTTTCTCTCATCATTTACATCTCTCTCTTCTATATCTTCAACCTCTCCCCAAACACTCTTTTCAATAACAACATCTTTTGGTTTCTTATGTCCAACAATCTCATCCTCATCATAGCTGCTGACTACAGAGCATTCTCTTCATCCAAACAAAAACAAGATCTTTATGAAGAGAATGTAAAGCATAGCCAAACAAAAAACCATGTCTCCTCAACATCACATGTCCCCAAATATCAACAAGTTAATGAAAAATGCATCAATCCTAAGCAAGTGCTAGGTTGTGAGCTGCTGCAGGGGAACAAAGATACTATCACTCAGAATGTTGAGGTTCCTGAACGTGTACTTGAAATTGTGGCACAAAATCACCCAAAGAAATTACCTAGTGATCAATACTCATATGAGATCAAAAGGTCATTACTTCCTTTGGAAGTAGATGAAATTAGTTACAAGGAATGTGAGAAAAAACCTATCCCTGCTAGAATTAATTACCAGAGAAGTAAATCAGATAGACCATGTAGAGTTAGGCGTGTGGTGATTGATGAGAGCATTAACAGAATGAGGAGGTCAGAAACAATTAATGTAGAGGCAAAAGTAGAAGAGAATGAGTTTACTACCATGACAAATGAGGAGCTCAATAGGAGAGTGGAGGAGTTTATCCACAAATTCCATAGACAGATTAGGCTTCAAGCAACTATATTATCAAATAGGTGAAGCATGATGTATGTTCCATAAATTTGTTTTTTTACCTCTAGTATTTGCTTAAATGTTGTTGTATCTTCTTTTTTGTTTGATTTTGTTCCTTTAGAGTTTGTTTGGGAAGGAGATTTGGGAAAAAAAAAGGGAGGACGGAGAGTAGTAGGAATTCCTTCCCTTATGTGCTAGGGAATATAATGTCAATAATTTATAAAGTTTTCTGTCTCCCTCTCCCTCTCCATTTCCCTTTTCTTTTTCCTTCACATTCCCAAATACTTCCTTAAAAATGAGTTTTTACTTAGAGAGAAAAATAAGATATTTCAACAATTAATATGTACAAGCATTGTTTTTTAGGTAGATTTCCCATGTGAGATGGGATGAGAGGGCAAAAATCACTAGTAATTTTAAAATTGATTCACCCATTAAACATAAGCCATTCAAAGTTGTTTCTGTCGAATTATGGCTTCATATACAAAAATTAATTTTGCACTCAGACATCCAAATATGTTAAAAGCAATTTTTATATTGGATAAAATCAATTCTTCACTCTCAAAAGTGAATCCAAACACATACTACATGAACTCACCAAATTTTGTGAGCATATGAGTGCACTTTATGGTACAACAAAAAAAAAGACATTACATTATCATGGATCAAACCATGACTTCTACCATCCAATTAAAGAAGAATTTTATTAATATACATTATCAGTTTAAAATTTTTTACACTATCATCTAATAATATGTTGTTACATATTCATTAAATGAAGTGGTAAAATATCATCAAGGGGACCAATTAATAAAATAATGAGAAATTATTTGTTATTGTTTTGTAGTTGTTCCTGATTATTTGTTATTGTTTTTTATGGATAGAGAACTTTTTCTCTTTACAATGGGTTTTTTTTGCCGACATGTATAGGTTGAACAAAGCTCTAAAGGTGGAAATTTTGAGTAAACCTCCACATTCGTCCCTAACTTTATTAGCGTAATGCAAATTGGTCCCTA
Source organism: Sesbania bispinosa (assembly GCA_026901365.1). Taxonomy (NCBI): domain Eukaryota; kingdom Viridiplantae; phylum Streptophyta; class Magnoliopsida; order Fabales; family Fabaceae; genus Sesbania; species Sesbania bispinosa. The sequence continues at coordinate 2,326,786 of QLOH01000053.1, forward strand.
AGTTATTGAAATAGCTCCGTTAATCCCTCACATTGTTCACAGTCATGCAGTTTGGTCCAAATGCAGTAACTGTGTTAAATGGGAGCTGAGTGACAAGTGAGATGAAAAACCACGTCTTTTTTGTCCTTCCGTTAATCGACTGACCTTCCAGCTGGTTGGCCAGTTGGCCTTCCATCCGCTGGCCGGTTAGCCTTCCATCGACACCTATCCCCGGTGTGCTATCAAATTTAAGTGCAAAAAAGACGCCATTTCTGTCCTTCTGTTATCCGGTTGGTCGTGCAGCCTTTCTGTTCGACTGGCCTTCTAGCCTCCAGTCTCACTGGCCTTCCATCCGTCTGGCCGATTGGGCTACTACAACACTTGTCTCTGATGTGCTTTCAAATTTAAGTAAAAAAATGACGTCATTTTTCATCTCACATGTCACTTAATGTGACTTGTCAGCTCCCAACTAACAGAATTATTGCATTTGGAACAAACTGCATGACGACAAACAATGTGAGGGATTAACATACCTATTTCAATAACTCAAAGACCAATATGCATGATGCTTATAAAGTTAGGGACAAATGTGGGGTTTGCTTTGAAAATTTTGGTTAGGTTGGTAAAAATTGACTTGTAAAATAGAAGATTTCTTGTTTATATGAACTATTAATCCTAAAATATGGGCTATTTTATTAAATAACTCCCTACAAGCGGTAGAAAAACACAGACATAAGATTGCACCTTTTTGTTTCTATTTCTAAATTTTTAATTTAGCAATATGTTTAAAAACTTATGATAATTATCTGAGGGTTTAAAACAAAAATTTTAAAAAATTACTTTTATTACTTTTTTAAATAATAATAGTATTTTATGGCAATATTTTTAGAAAATACTTTTCGTAAAATTATTATTTTATTTGAATATTTGAACTTATACAAATGAATTTTTAATTTATCATAATTTCATTATTTAAAACAATTTAAAAGAATCGACTCAACATAATAACAATAAAGAGGAGTGCTCACACACTCTCTAACACATTCTTTCCAACACACTTTATGTAATTGGTTAAAATTCACATGGGTCCACCAAATTACGTAGGTCTCACTCCCAATGTAATTGGTGGGACCCATGTGACTTCTAACCAATCAGATGAAATGTGTTGGAAATAATGTGTTAAAGAGTGTGTTACTAGCAATTTTCTAATAATAAAAGAAGGAAAGGCGAAGATGTGTAAAGCAAAAAGTAAAAACGGAGAACCTAATTAGGGTTCTGAGAATCCTGTATCGAGGCCAGCCTTCCTCCCCTTTTCTCTCTCTCTCGGATTAGGGTTTTCAGTGGCTTCTGGTTCTTTCTAATAATCAGGTAATTCAAAATTTTGGATTTGACACGTACTTCCTGTATACGCGTTCTTCTCATTCTGCCTTAATTCTCAGCACTGTTGCAGCGGTCTCAATTTTTTTTTTTTGTTATTTGCTCTCTTTTCTTTGGAGTGAAATTATAGCTATATTTGATAAAGGGACTATTTTGTTACAAGCTTTTTTCATTAATCATTTATCTAATTTATCTAAGTGATGTTTGTGCCACAGTTGATGGTGAATCGTGCTTTATGTAATGGGCTCATTATTTATATTTCTATCATTGTTACCCCCATCCATGGGATTCTTGCTCTGTTTTGAGTATTCCCTATGCTGTTTTTTCGCCAAATTTTGTTGCACTAATATTTGTGCTTAGTCACATTCTTGGTGATAGAAGACCTTGCAGAACTTGACAAGAGTTTAAACATTTATTCATAAGAGTGAGGTGTTTCAATTTGCCAGCATTAATGATAAGTAATAGTATTCTAAGTGGGTTTATGTAGGTGAGATATGTGTGACTAAAAGTATAACTATGTTTTTCTTTCAGGAGTTGTGTGATTTTTTGTAAAATGGGTGAGACTGGAAAACGATATTATGCGCATAGAGATCATGATGGGGACAGGAGAAATCAAAAGAGACGTGTGAATGACAGAGATGAAAAGGGAAATGATGAATTGGTTGTTTATAGGATACTCTGTCCAGATGAATTTATTGGGAGTGTTATTGGGAAGAATGGGAAAGTGATAAATTCAATAAGGCAAGAGACCAGGGCAAAAGTCAAGGTTGTGGATCCATTTCCCGGTGCCAAGGATAGGGTTATAACAATCTACTCCTATGTTAAGGAGAAGGAAGAAGTTGATATTGATGATGAATTCGACGATAAGAAACCTTTATGCGCTGCCCAAGATGCTCTTCTCAAGGTTCATGTAGCCATTGTGAATTCTGTGGCAGTTGTTGGAGATTCTGAGAAGAAACGAAAGGATAAGGATGAGTGTCAAATCCTTGTTCCATCAAGCCAGTCTGCAAATATCATTGGTAAAGCTGGTGCTACTATTAAAAGACTGAGAAGTAAGACAAGAGCAAATATCAAGGTTACTGCCAAGGATGCAGCTGATCCAACACACTCGTGTGCTATGGAGTTTGATAATTTTGTCTCGGTTAGTATATTTAGTGCTATGAAAATTACCATTGAATGATTTTCCGCATAGGTTCATAATCACTTCTTTGATCAGGACACTAATATCTAACCACTTACAGACATATGCCAATACTATTTTATTCTACTGGTAATATAATGGTTTCCTTACTGGCATAAAAGGCTATACAATTTGTCTCTCTAGCAATGTTGTCAAGATCGAGATCCTACCTGAGATCGGGAGGGGGGTACAAGATCGTAAATCGTGGGATCGTAACACGGATCGTAAGATCCTACCGGAATTCACAAAATGATACATAAGGAGATACCCATGATAATAATGACCTAAATAAGGAAATAACTTGTAAATCACAACAATAAACTAAACTTAAAAACTAAAAATTCATAGTCATTTATAAGTCATTAGACTCATTACTCATAATCGTAGTCACAGAAACACAGTAGCAGACACTTGGCTGTTAGTTTCTGCAGCAGCCGCATTCCCAGTCCCAGCAGTGTCACCACCACACCCACTAGCACCACCAGCACTTGCCATCAGAAACGAGTAGAGTCACAGAAACATAGTAGCAGAGACGAACGCACCAGACCAGAGGCAGAGGCGAGCAGTACCCACTACCTAGGGACGAAGGAGAAACAAACGAAACAGCAGAAATGCATAGCAGAAACGCAGCAATGGAGGATGAATAACGCAGCAGAGCCAGAGACGCACAGACTAAACAGAAACGCACACAAACACAAGAACAGAGGATAAAAGACGCAGCAGAGAGACAGAATAAAAACGCAGAGGCACAATTTCGTAGTCATATTCGATTAGGGCAAGGAACGCGAGGTTTTTTTATGTTGGGTCGCGTGACCCGACCCGGAAATGTGGGAGAAGTGAGATCGCAAAACTCTCTCCGATCTCACGTGTCTACGATCTTGCCCGGCGATCTCACACGATCCCAGCAAGCGTGCGATCTTACTTGAACGTACTCGGACAGGGCCACAAAAATCGTAAGATCGGAATCGTAAGATCGGACGATCTTACGCGCGATCTTGACAACACTGCTCTCTAGTTGTAAACATTTAACATTATCATATCTGTGATATTAATTGTGCTGACTATATGATATATGTATACGTATGCATTGCATGTGTTATCTGTGAACTAGAAGTATGCAACATAATATGGATGTCTAACACATGTAACATTATGCGATGACCATTTTTCATTGTTGCCTAATTGCTGTCCAAGTGAAGAGACAACTGTGTCGATAATAACTACATTACAGTAAGTAGTAACTTTTTGAAATGCTTTTATTGGCCTTTGAGAACTTTCAGTTATTGTTATCGTGAATCCCTTCCTGAAAACTTCCTCCTTAGAATATAATCTTTCAAATGATAAGCTGTGGCTTCCTGTTGTTGAAACATATGCCTCTTCTTTAAGAAGTATAGAAATGCTCTATTGTTGTTGAAGAAGTAAGTAAATTTGAAACCTGAAACAGGTGTATTAAGCAGGTAGTGATAATGTTTCTATCTTTTCCATCTGTTCCTAAACTCATCCATTCACATTGTCTCACATTAACATTTAAGCACCATGGCATCACATTTGTATTACGTTGGTGGCTGATTCTCATATTTTTCCTGCTAGTCATAAACTAAAATTCAACTACATGTAGTGCCAGTTTGTTTTAGCGTTGCTACAGTGCAAAACCATGGTTTCACGGAATTGAATTTAAATCACTTCCGTTCAACACGTTTCGTAAAAGCGCATTACTTATCTCAACCATTGATTTCTAGAATTAATTATACCCAACTGTAAACCAAACGGGCACATATTGGTCCTAATGGAACCAATTTTCCGGTGTGAATGATATACATAGTGGTTAAAATAATAGTAATTTAACTATACAACATATTGGATAGAACTGGGAACCTTATTCCATTGTAGGCTTTAGTGCTCAAAGTATTGATGAAAAATTTATGAAAAATATTTAAATGACCTCTAACTTTGAAGGATAACCTCAATGCCAAGGAAATTTTTCTAAGGTGTATGTGTGACTCATAACTCATTAACTCAGGAAAAGAATGAAAACAAAGTTTCCATTATTTTAGAAGAATACATTTTTATTCTGTTCTTTTCACCACCAATGAATAATGCCATCTTAACTATGTTTCCACTGTGTATAAATGTATGATTCAAATTCAATTACTGCAATTAGTAGTTAATCAGCTAACGGAGGCGCTGATGCATGCATAAATGACTCCTAAGAAGCCACCCATATAGTGGTAGAATCAATAATCTGTTCGGATGTTGGAGCCCTTGTTTTGCTTGAAGATGATTCTATATCATATTTAATGGCTATAATATTAATTTGAATGTGAACTTCGTTTTTTGTACATCTAGTTTTAAAAACTCTGCAATATCTATTTCTGTTATTTTTTTTTTTTTTTTGCATTTGTGAACACAAGTTCCTTTGCATTTAAATTTTATCTTACTATCTTACTATATTCTTGCTTTCATCATAAGTAGATCACTGGTGAATCAGGAGCGGTTAAAAGAGCTCTATTTGCAGTTTCTTCTATTATGTACAAGTTTGGTCCCAAGGAGGACATCTCTCTTGACACAACTGTACCTGAAGCTCCACCTAGTATTATCATTCCGTCTGATGTTCCAATGTATCCTCCTGGTGGACTATATCCGGGTTCAGATCCTATTATCCCATCTAGAGCTGTTCCTCAAATTATAGGTGCTACAAATGTACAAGATTTCCAAGGTTATGCTGATGCAGGAAATACATGGCCTCTGTACTCATCTGCCCTTCCAGTAGTTTCTGGTGGTGTTGATGCTTCTCGGTCTGAGGAGTTAATTGTTAGAATGTTATGTCCCTCTGACAAGATTGGGCGTGTCATTGGGAAGGGAGGGAGTACAATTAAAAGTATGAGGCAGGCAAGCGGTGCCCGTATTGAGGTTGATGATTCCAAGGCTAATCATGATGAGTGTTTAATCATTATAACTACAACAGAGGTGCACTATCTTGGCTTCTTCCTTTAATTGCTCATCCAATAATTGTTGGAAGTGTTAAACTTGGTGGAGTTTGTGATATACCCTAGTGTATGTTTGATTAGTTTATTTTGTTCCTGAAAGTTACTAACCAAATTGCTCTAGAAAGAGCTTTGGGCTGAAAAGGCTTTTTTTAGTGCAGAATGCTCAAAACTTAATGTGACTATTTGAAAACTTTGACATTTACTATTTACCAGGGATTTTTGTTAGTGTTATCTTTATAGAAGTATTTCTTGGAATTATATGCTAGAATAAAAAAAGAAAAAATCATTTAAAACTTGATTTTTAAAGTGAGGAATTGATTCTTGCTTTTCTGGAACTTGAGTGATTTGTTGTTAAATTTTGTGTATGTGTTTTCATTTCTAAAGTTCAAATTGTTTGAGCTTTAGTTTCTTTCTCTGTTTTTTTCCCTATAAACTAATTTTTAAACTATTTCTTTCTTTACTTCTTCTATAAACTATTTTATCGTCTAAGTTTTGTTAAATTAGTTTCATTTTATTGAAACCCTTTATGGCTTATATTAAATTTGTCTTGGCCAATTTCCTACTTACTAGTTTGCTGAATACTATCTTAAATTTATTTTCATGGACAACAACAACCTCTATTATTTTTTTGAGTGATAAATTTCTTGCATACCTTCCACTAAAACAGGTTATATCCATAGTTGGAGGAAATATCATGTAGTTATTTGTTAGTATGCCAGCTGTGCCATCCCTTGTAACAATGAGGATCAATACTCATTTAGGAAGTCAACACTCAAGGATCCACTTGTTAACTGCTCTGTAGAAAGAAATAAGAAGGAAAAGGAAACAAAGGGTATTTTTCAGAAAAATATTGGTAGAACAGAATTTTTACATTTTTTGGGGGTGAGGGGGAGAGGGATTCCGTGATGTTTCTCTGTTAAAGCTAAAATATCAGTGTCATTGTGTTAGCATTTGTGAATAGTTATCGTGCATTCTGTTAGGTGGCAATCAAGTATACAGTTTCATTATCACTTATCATTCTATGAAGTAGTTTTTCACGTTTTCTTCCCTTAGGCCTATACTCCCTCCGGTTCTATTTATAAGACAACATTTGAAATTGTTTTGTGGTCCTATTTATAAGACAAAGTACACAAATCTAGAAGCATTTAATATTTTTTCTCATATTTGCCTTTGTTGACCATTAAAGGTTTTAAATTGACACAATTATCATGGTAGTGGAATTTAATTTTAAGTAGGGGTAAACTTGTAATCTTGTAGATAATTTTTTTGAAAATCAATACATTAATTGTTTTTCTTAATATGTGGGATTTGGTCTAAATTGTCTTATAAATAGAACCGGATGGAGTATTGGCTAATGTACACGTGTACTAGTAAATAATCTTATTCCTCTGTCTTTGTTTAACATTGAAACTTCAAATCGGTGGGTTTCATAATTAGTTTTCTGCTTGATTTACTACTTGGTTGATTGTGTTGTTCCCACATTCTCCATGCTTTGCATGTAATTATCCTTTTCCTAATGTGTATTGATTATGTAGTCTTATTTTATCATCAAATGGATAATGTTCATGTGGTTGTACTTGTATGTTTTGCAGTCGCCAAGTGATCTAAAGTCCATGGCAGTTGAAGCTGTTCTGCTGATACAAGGGAAGATAAATGATGAAGATGATACCACGGTTTCAATTCGGCTTCTGGTTCCATCCAAAGTCATAGGTTGTATTATTGGTAAAGGTGGTTCAATCATACATGAAATTCGGAAGAGAACTAAGGCAGATGTTCGAATCTCTAAAGGCGATAAGCCAAAATGTGCAGATATTAATGATGAACTCGTTGAGGTTTGACTTTTTTAATGATAAGCCAAAAATTGCTTCATCACTTTTCTTGTTTCATTAGTATATTTATTCAGTAATGCAAATGCTATTTGGTATAAAAGCTCTTGTATGAAAATTGTGAATGTCTAATAACTAATTATGGGTGGTTTGAGAAAAGCAAAGTTGAAAAGTGAATGAGTAACTAATAAATCATGAGTCATTTCATTAAAAATTTAAAACCCAATTGTATCTTTTAACAATTTTCATATGTATTTTATTCAATGTTCTTTTGGATTTAGGTGGGTGGCTCTGTTGATTGTGTGAGAGATGCACTGATCCAGATTATCTTGAGACTCAGAGATGATGTATTGAGAGAAAGAGACACTGGCCACAATCCTTCCATAGGTGGTGAATCCTTGTACTCTGGTGGTGCTAGTCTTTCATTGCCACCTGTGCTGCCTTCAGTTCCTTCTGTCGCTGCTCCATTGGTTTATGATCAGAGGGCTGAAAGTGCAACTGGCCTGGGCATGCTTTCTTCAAGCAGCCTGTATGGATATGGATCATTGTCGGTATGTTTCAGTTTTTCTTGCCATATGGTCATATTGTAACTTGTCCTTACATTCTGAGAAGAGTACCTCTCCAAGCAGCCTGTATGGTTCTTCATTATGATTTCTCCAAGCAGCCTCTATAACAGTATCTCGCTATACTATAAGAAAATGATGATTGTAGCATCTCTTTTTCCAATGCAAAATGCTTACAAACTACATTTAGTCTTTATTTTCTTCCTCCTTTTGTTACATACATATCAATATTCCATTTTTAGTTTCAATTTGTATGTCACTGATCTTTAATTTTGTTTGAATCTATGCAGCAGATGGGGGAAAATGGCTATGGACCTATATCCTCATATGCCACCAAGCTGTATGGAGGGTTAGTATGTACTTTTATAAAAATCATGTGAATACTTCACAACTGATTTAGTGCGTTTCTGGATTTGAGTTTACAAAATTGATTTTGGTAAAAGTGGTTTTTGCAAAAAAGTGTTTTATGTTGGATACCTTTATCTTATGAGAGATAATTTTTGGTCACAAACATTTCTTATTCAAACTCATTTTGGATAAAATTTCGTTAGACACTCCCCAACTGGCATTTTGCCAAACATGTTGATTGAGGATGAAACCCCATTATACCCTCTAAACATGGGTTTGGGCCCATCTGAACTTTCCTTAACTTTATATTGAATTGTTTAACGTTAATTAAACTTTTGTTTTTGTACCTTCATTGTGCACAGTTTGCCCCCCCCATCAACCTTGGATATGTTGATTCCTGCTAATGCTGTTGGTAAAGTGTTGGGTAAAGGAGGGGCAAATATAGCCAATATCCGGAAGGTTGGTTCACACATTCCGAATTTATTAATATTTTATTCTATTGCAAAGGGAACTCATTTATGTTTTGAAAGGCATCTTTATATTTTAGTTATCTCGATGTCAGATTTGGTTCTTGCTGCTGTATGTCACACTGTCACTGACTCATTGTATGCTTTTCAATTGTGATGAACTGAAAAGAATTACTAATCTTGAAACTTTCACATTATGCAAAGCCAGTAGAGTCTCCATTGAGAAAAGAGGATCACATGGGGGAAAATCCAATTAAAATTTGAAAGGATGGAGTCTAAAATGGTTTGTTGAAAATTTGGTTGTTGATTGATCCATGTGGGCAACTCACCTTCACCTAGTGATAAGGCTAGGTTGTTGTATTTTATGCTATTTCTCAAATTCAATATTTTCTTGTGGGTTATTTTTTTATTATTTTATTAGTTACAATGTATCTTCTCATTCCAGTTGTTTTTAGGTAGGTAAGAGATATCCAATTTTCATCATATCAAGTGATTTATCATGGACGGAAACAATTTGTGACTGGAAAAACTAATTTCAAAAATAGGTTAAGGGCTTCCATATCTTCCTTGATCTCTGATGTTTTTCAGTTTCCCACATTTGCTAGGCAATAGTGTTATTTTGTCAGATGTCATCTAATTATGTCCTTCCATGCAAACTATTTTTTGAAATGTTATCTTTTGCTTATGCTATTTTATCCATGAATACACAATAAAGGTTGTATATGTTTGTTCTGCTTGATGTAAAGGGATAAAGCATCTGGCAGAATCAAGTTTATTCAACTTTGGCTTATAATGAAATACCAATTTGTTTATTCTCCCATACCCTAATAAATGTATCATGGATGTCGAACTAATGCAAAATTTGCATCTTTGATTTCTCACACCAGATTTCAGGAGCAACAATAGAGATTTCTGACTCTAAATCTGCCCGTGGTGATCGTATTGCCCTAATATCTGGCACACCTGAACAAAAGCGTGCAGCTGAAAACTTGATCCAGGCATTTATTATGGCCACCTGAATCATTGAAGTTCCTTCTGGGGGTTTTGAAGGTGAAAGTTTAATTCTTGAAGCATGTCCTTCTTCCTCTCCTTAGTTCAGTTAGGTTAGTCGCTTGGTCCTGGAGAGACAATATTCTCTAAGGTTCTTCAACTTGAATCCTGCTTCTTCCGTAACAGTGACTAACAAGATTGTGCTTGAGGATCCATTACTGGGTTTGTATTTAGGAATTATAGTTCCTTTCCTTTTTATTTTCTCAATCTACTCTCATCTGTGTTTTATCTTAGAAATCTAGGATCTCTCTGTCCTTTCATAATGTGTGTCTTTGACTAGTGTGGAATCATCTCTATCTCCATACAATATTTTTAGCAGAACCATGAAGCAGTGTTTATGTTGTTTCTGGTGGTTCACCTCTTATTCTCCTTCCTTGCTGAAAGTATCTGCCCAAATGATGCAAATGAGATGCAGAGTGTCTAGCAATCTCCACTTTTTATTATCCTTGGTTATCGAAGTAATTTGGTCAAATTGGGAAAGTTGCCTCATTAATTTGAAGGATTTCTGAAAACCCTGGATCATTTTCTTTCCTCTGATTCTATTTCCGTATCATCTTGTAATCCTGTCATACATGATGCTATTTGCTACTAGATATACCACCTCCTTATTATCACAGCAAGTGTGATTCATTATATACATAGAAAAATGCTATAAGCCAGACTTTTAGTTACATAAATGAAATTCAATAAGACAGAGAAGGTAAATACAAAGAGGTAGGAAAATACGGCATCCTCCTCTTCCTTAGTTTATAAAGAAAACACAAAATGAACAGAGAAAAGCATTGTGAATTGGCTTTGTCATTGACTCTTGGATGGATGAGTGGTCCCCTACCTGTGTCTTAACCAACAATCACACTTGAATGTGGGACTTCTAGCAAAATTTTTTGGCTGTGTAGCAATACTCATACCTGTCTGGAAATTATTTTGTGACTTGTGTACATGTTTTCACTTCTTATCTGTCTTGTGATGCATGCTACTCACAAGGAAATACTTGCTAACTGCTACATCTTTTTTGGGGGTAAAATACTAGGTATTTCCACACCCTTTGAGTGTGGGATTGTGTCACATCTTGGCCTTGGGCACGTGTTCCCGGTGGGTTTTGAACCCCTACACTAAGATGAAGTACCCTCACATGGAGCTTAGTTTGTCAGCGGAGCCAAACCTCATGGTTGCTAGCTGTCACATTTTATTGTAGCAACTTTTTCCAAATGGTCCAAAATGGTTTCATTCGATCCCCAAAATTCTATAAAGGGTGGCTGCTGAATTCATATTATGATTCCTCTCTCCTGCCTGCGGTTTATGTATTTCCCTGTTTACAGCATAACATTTAGTATCCCAACTAAATTTGGATAGGAGTTAATTGACTTTTGGTGACATAGATAAATATCCTGCTTGTTTTAAGTGATTTCACCCTAGTAAAAATTTAATCTGTAGGCAAAATAGCTTGGGATTTATTCAGATTTTGCTTTCTGTCTAATATGACTATTTATAGGATGGCATCAGTTCATCTTAATTCAGCACCATTTCCCTCATCTGTACTGTTATCTTCTAGTCAAACATTGTCTCATCCAGATTACTTGTTGACGTGTTTCAACATCAGTGCTCAAAATTCCCTTTCTCCTTTTTGGATGTGACGAACCTCTTTCTATCCTTCTTTCTACTATATGCAATTGTCTAGATACTTTTGAGGGATAAGCTCAAAATTTTGCTTTTCCTATCAAATTGTTAAGTACTAATTTTCTTCGTTTTTGCGTTCATCTAGTTTACTGGATATCTTAAACTCCCCACAATCATCTGAGCATAATTATGCTTGTTATGATATTTTTCAATCTTTAAAAGGATATATACTACTATACATGTGGACCAATTCTCCCTTGGGTCTAGGTCACTGTAGATTTTCGAAAAGTATAATCTCCCATTCTAGATTCTGTATACATTACTGTCCATTCTCTTCACACAAGCTTTGTACTATCATTCATATCAGTAAGGATGTCTGGTTTAGCTTGAGCTTGGTCACTGGCCAATGCTATTTAGTTTATGTAAGTAATAGATTCACAATGTCATCAAATCAAATATTTTGTCAAGAAGTTGAACCTGTCGTATTTGTGAGCCAGAATGGTTTCATTGGGCGGGGTGTATAAGCTTCAAAGCTAGTGTTAGAAATCTACTTGTCAGTTGTTACTATTTGTATATAAATTTTCTTTTATCTGCACATTAACTAGTGTAAACAGTAGATGTCCATTGTACACACAGCTTGACTGAGTTTGTGATGTCATTCATACATGTATCTATCGCCCTAGTTGGGTTTCATCCCTCCTAATTAGTACTTGCTATGTGCAGTAATCCTTTTGGTTTTACATTTTTTTAGGTCAATTAAATTAAACGGTTCACAGCAAATTATTTTATATAATTGTCACTTTTAACTTTATGATATTTTCTTTTCTTTTCAATTAACCAAAAGACTACATGAAATATTTGTACCGTAAATTTTTTCAAACACGCAAGCACATAGTAATCATATACTATGGGAAACAGTGTGTGATCATGTTAATAAAGTTAGCATGAGATTTTTTCCTATTAATTAATGATAGTTTCTGACTTATAATATATTGTCGGATAGTGGAAATCCAGCGTAGAAAGCAACTACGGTGGAGGTTATGGCTGTAACTATGATTTCCTAGCAATAAATGGGCGAAGGCCTAAAATGTGGACATTATTCAATTAAACTAATATTGGGTATTTAATATAATCTTTTGCTGTTTGATATCTTATTATCAAAATGTATTGCTACTCTATTTATATCTTCCACAGTTTGTAATCTACTTAATCGTGTAGAACAAATTATATTTTTTTTTTCGCTAAGCAAAGATTGTATATTAAAAGGGAGTATAAGGGATATAAAAGTAAAAAAAAAAAAAGAAAGAAATTACATACAATAAAATCCCCTTCAAAACCAAAGCTAAAACATGTAGAACAAATTATATGACCCTTACGTTTATTACATTTAAGGGTAAAATTGGTCAGGTCAAAACTGGTTTATTTTAAATGCGCGTAATTTGTTTTTTTTTTTAAAAAAAAAATAACATCTTGAGTCTAATTGATTTATTTAATATAAGCTTGTTTTAAGATTTGAAATGACATTTTTAAAAGACTGACTGTTTTTTGGGTGCACAATGTAATCGGTCTTAAAAGTTAAAACCTAGTTTCTTTCTTTTTTTGGTCAATTAAGTTGAAACCTAGTTAAATACTCACTTATTGTTAGGGGTGAAAATGTTAGATCAAATTAGACTTTTAAGACTTGAGTTTATCTATTTTTAATTTTTTTAACGTTTAAATTTGACTTGTTTATCTGATATAGATCTTCCTTTTAAGACTTGATCTTTTTTTTTTTAATAAGGTTTAGCATGAAAGTTTATTTTGTAATAAAGTATTTACATAGGTCACAAACATTTCTAAATAAGGCCTTTAAATGAGCATATTTTTAAAACAATGGTTCGCCTTGCATTTTATACCCTCTGTGCTCTGTGCAATATTACTGATGGAGCTCGATCTCAACCCATGAAATGTGGCATCTTGCGGTGGAGTCATTAGAGATGAATGGGGAGCTTTTAGTGAAAACCTAGGTGATGTTACTGTGTTAGACGCGGAGCTGAGAGGCATCAGAAGAGGCGCGATCTTGGCGAAGAAGAAGGGATTTTCCAGAGTTATCTTCGAGTCCGATTCATCCATTGCTGTATCGTTTCTGTCTAAAGGATGTGTCGAAACTCAGCCTAGCTATCATATGGTGCAGTAGATTCAGGAAATATCTAGAGGGTTAGATGAGGTGATTTGGCAACACACTCTTAGAGAGACTAACTCTTTAGCTGACTCTTTTGCTAAAGAGGGGTTAAATGGGCTTGATAGGGTTAGATTTTTTAACTCTATCCCTAGCTTTGCTATAATTCCTTTCTTATTTGATATAGCTGGACCTGGTATGAGAGGGTTATTTAGGTAGTTTTTTTTTGTTGTTTTTGTTTTCTTTTGGTCTTTTGACCCTTCATTCATAAAAAAAAAAAAAAGTGCACGACTTACTTACTTAAAAGGAGTTAAATAATAATAATAATATATTATTTGTTTTTACTTTATTTTTGTCAAAATTATTTAAATTTACTTGAATGGATCAATTTGTTAGGTATTCAAGACCTTTTGGATAATTTAAAATCTCGACTTTTAACTAAATATTATTTTTTTAAAAATCCTGATCTATTTTTAAAACTAATTATTTATATTATTTCATTCATTTTAACTTTTTTATAATCTTATCTAATGTTATCAAGTGTCTTGGGTTATATTTATTAGAAAATTTTATCATATTTTTTATACAGATATTGATGATGTATATAAAGTTATAATGGTCGAAAGATCTAGATATTAACTAAAAACAGTTAAAAATTTGAAATTTTTTTAATTATTATCTAAAATCATTTAAAAAGATTTTTTTTACTTTAAAATAATATAAATTCTAAAATTATATATTAAAAAATAATATATGAGAATTAAAGCTTGAGAAAATATAATAATCTATTTTTTTTTATTTTAATCCAATTACCTAATTCAAATCAATCCAATTTTAATCGAATTAGATTGTTTCGGATTTAAAAGTTAAATTGTCATACTAAATTAATTAAATTTAAATATAATAGGTTTAAATTTTGATTTTATTCAAATTCAAATCGACTCAACCTGGAACACCCTTAAATAAGGTTAAGAAGGTAAGAAAAAAATTATCACTGCCAATAGTATATTATCCTTTATATTTATTTATATATATATATATATTATTGAAGGTTGTGATAATTGTATTTTTCAATAAAATCTATTCACCTTTGAATTGATTATCCTATGTAATATTGCACAGAGGTTAGAAAAACCGTTATTAACTTATTATTATTAAGGTTTAAATACATTTTTGGTCCTTATACTTTTGTAAATGGGTGATTTTGGTCCCCCTAGTTTTAATTGCTCAATTTTGGTCTCTATACTTTTGTAAATTGGTGATTTTGGTCTCATAGTTTTAATTGCTAAATTTTGGTCCCTCTTCTTTAAAAATATTTGAATAAATCTAATCCTAACGTTAGTCTCCCATTAAATATTTAGCATATTTTGCGGACATAGATTTAATTTTGTGACTTGTAAACTATCACATGACAAAGATTATTATTTAATTTTATCTCTTAATTTTTTTTAAATGAAAAATCAAAGCTAGATGCAGATTTCAGTTCGCTTTCGATTTTATTTTAAATTTCATTTCATGCCCGAATGAGATTTCAGTTTAAACTAAAACAATTGCAAGTCTCCTTCAAGCCAACCAAGCGAACTGAAATCTCATTCGGGCATGAAATGAAATTTAAAATAAAATCGAAAGCGAACTGAATTTTGCAAGCTCTAATTTTTTGTTTTAAAAAATTAAGAGATAAAATTAAATAATAATATTTGTCATGTGATAGTTTACACGTCACAAAATTAAATCCATGTTAGCAAACTCTGCTAAATATTTAATGGGAGGCTAACGACGAGATTAGATTTGTTCATTTTTTAAAGAAGAGGGACAAAAATTGAGCAATTAAAACTAGGGGATCATCATCCATTTACAAAAGTATAGAGACCAAAATTGAGCAATTAAAACCAAGGGGACCAAAATAACCCATTTACAAAAGTATAGGGACCAAAAATGTATTTGAGCCTATTATTAAACGTGTCATTTGCAATAGTTTGACAGAACATTCATATTCCTATTCATCTAATTTCATCCTCTTATATCCCCATCTAGAACTTAAGCCACTAAAACTCAATTAGATCATCTAATCTACAATATATCTATTATTATTTCTATAGAATTAGTCGTGCATAAGATCTTGAGTGTGTTTGGTAACACTAGCTAAAAGCTTAAAGTTAGCTGAAAGTTAAAAATTTAGCTGATTTGATTGAATGTTTTTTTGTAAAACTAGCTGAAAATGGTAAAATGACATATAAGGACGTCATTAATTATTAAATAATGATAAGTGAGGGTGGTTGAAGAACTTGTAATTAATTTTTAGCTAGTAGCTGAAAATTAGAGTCTTTTTTAAAAAGCCACCTCAAGTATATTTTCAAGAAAAGCTAGTAGCTACTTAAAAGAAATTACCTTACCAAAACTAACTGAAATGGCTTAAAGACATTTTATGTGTTCGATTTTTTATACTGGCTCTGCCTTTTGTATTTCTTGTGATTTACTTTGTGTCAGCCCCATGCTCTACAAGAATGTATTTGAGAGGTATATAGTGGGACCCACCATATATCATGTGTCTTTTTCTCTCCAAATGATCCTCTACGGCACGGGAGAGGAGCCGGTTTCGTGCTCTACACACTAGTTTATTACATATTTTGTGATCTCCCTATTCTTTCACCTTAAAAATTTACCATTAGTGTATTAGTATTTATTTAGTGCAGCTCCGCAACGAAGTCCACTTCCTCACGGAACCCAAAAGGCCAAAATTGTGACTTTCAATAATGCCTGGGGTTTTGAGCCATTCGTTTAAACTCAAAGAATTGTGCAGAAACGACAACCACCGCAGGGAGACAGTGTATGGGAATGACAGATAACCTTACCTTATGTCATGTTCCTTTTTAAAGACATTAATTGAATTTTTTTTTTTAATCTTTTGCAAATATAGAAAAAGTTTATAAATCTTAATAAAATCTTACCTATTATTTTTTTAAGAGTTTAATTAGTATACACTGACAGTGTAAAAGAGTTTTACATTGACGTTTAATCATGATTCTTCATTTATATGACTTTTAAAATATTAATTAGTAAAGTCAACAAACTTACCATAAATCAAGGATTATGATTAACCGTATGTGTAAAACTTTTTACACTGTCATGCACAATCCTTTTTCTCTTATTTTTAATGTACATAACATGAGAAATGAATACAAATTTCACATGAACATCATGTGAAGTTGTAAGTGAATAATGCTCATTTGAAATTGTAATGAAAATTATTCCCCGAACGAATGGTCTCCCATCTGACCATCTCTTATGCAACGATAAATTTTACCGGGTAACACTAGTCTTTCCTATAGTATATGTTTGGTTTGGGGTTAAAAATTGGTCAAATTTAAATTTAGTTTTTTAAAATAATTAATTTTAGTGTTGGAAATGTGAATTTAATTATCACATTATCACGTTAAACCAAACATTCTATAAGTATATGTGTAAAATTGTTCCATCTCCCCAAATCCATGTTTATTTTAATTCACCATTTTTCTGGTTTTTGAAATTGTGTATTGAGATATGAAATCTTATCACAGAACTCAAGAATGTAAATTATAGACATTAAAATAAACTTAGCCTATATATCTAAGTCGCGTTTGATTTACACTAAAATAAGTTGGATTCACATCTAACAAAAATAAGTTTGATTTTTTATTTGTTTTTGACAAAAATGCTTAATGTTGATTTAAGCTAATCGATCAAATTAAACAGTCTCCAACAAATTATTTTGTATAATAATCATTCTTTAAAGTCAATTAGTGACCCAAGAGGAGGGTTTTACTTAACCATCACTCACGGCTCAAACGTTAAATTCACAATTATTTCTGTGGGGAGTTCCTGATCAAAGATAAAAAAATTAGTGAAATAGTTTCCAGTAAATTATTTTACCTCCTTGCCATGTAAGATACAATGTGTAAGTCATTTGCATATCCATATAGTATATGACATGCCGCATCATCTTTTGTTAACGAGGACAAAGTTGAATATCGTTGCGACCCTCGAGATGAATATCAAAGAGCTAGCACGAAGTTGGAGACAAATTTGCTGGGAATGAATTTGTGAGAGTAGATTGTTCTGGAAGTTGGGTTTAGGGTTTTACGAGAGGGAGTGGGGAAGTAAAAGAAAAGAGGGAGACTAGAATGGACCTCACACAAAGACTTTTGCATTGCAGTTACTCTTAGTAACTCTTCTAAGAGTGTGGTTCGTCACTAACCGCACTTTAAGCATACAATGTGAACTAATTAAGACTGCGGTTTCGTGTAAACCGCAATCCAAATGCATGCTTTCTTTTCCAAATTTTGGCGTGGTGGGTGGATCTCTAAAAGTGAATTATTTAGGGATTAATGTGGTATCAAATTTATAATTTTAAGGATCTAATTAGTGAGTAAAGTCAGGGATGGATAATGAAATCACATAAAGGAGGCTGAAGGTGTAAAAATTACGAGTAATATTAGTTAAAAATTTATTTATCATTATAAATAAAGAAGAATAAAATAAAAGTTACATAATATCACTTATTCTCATCAACTTTTCCTTATTATTTCATAGTTTATAGAAGTTGTCACATGCGACAAATAAATGAGTCACTAGGCTTTCTAAAGAAAAACATGATAATTATCTTTTTAGCCTAATTTAATACATCATGAAAAAGAAAACTCTAAATAAAATTAAAAAAATTAAATTTAATACTAAAAGAAGACAAAAAACTATAAAAAATTTCATTTAATAATTCACAATTGTGGAGCAGAGGAGGCCCTTGTGCCCTCAAAATCTGATATAACTTAAATCTTTGTGTGTATCTTTCAAAAGGATGTGACCTTCATTTTGCTCTCCGAAAAATTTGGTGTTGGTCATATTAGTTTTTGAAAGAATGAAATTACATTTTTTGTCCTTAAAAAATGAAAAGTTGTTTAATTTAGTCCCTGAAAAATAAAAAGTCGTTCGTTTTAGTTTTTGAAGGATTTTTTAAAATGTCAATTTATAAAATGTCAATTTAATCCCTAAAAAGGACTAAATGAATGACTTTTTCATCTTTCAGAAACAAAAATGTAATTTTCATCTTTCATGAACTAATGTGACTGACCTCAAATTTTTCATGTGTCAAATTGAAGGTTTACTCCATTCCATTCAAAAACATACTTTAAGGTTTACTTTCATTGAAATGTTGGTTACAATCTCTCTCTGTTTTTTTTTCGTGACTTGGAGATTATTGTAAAAATCCATCAACACAATGGGAGAAAAGAGAGAGAACTTTGAGTTTTGGGAATGTGAATTCTCTGATTGAGTAGAAAGAGTACAGAGATTAGTTTATATACAAGCATTCCTCAAAAGAAAAGAGAACAAACTTTCTAACTGACAAAGCTACCAGAAAAGCTAACTAACAACTAATTAACAGAAAAGCTCAGCTAACTATTTAATAAATAACTTCAACACCCCCCCCCCCGAGCTGGAATGTGGATGTCAAGCATTCCAAGCTTGGAAATCATGAGCTGAAAGGGACCAGCAGATAGGGGTTTGGTCAAAACATCTGCCACCTGAGAAGCTGATGGTAGTGGTAACAAGTGCAAGAAACTAGAGTGAACTTTGTCTCGCACCACATGACAGTCTAGATCAATGTACTTCGTTCTTTCATGAAAAACAGGGTTGGTAGCAATGTGAATAGCAGAATGATTGTCACAATAAAGAACTATGGGGGAAGAAACAGGAAATTCAAGGTCACGAAGAAGATAAGACCGCCACTGAGCTTCACAAGTTGCTTGTGCAAGTGCTATATACTCAACTTCTGATGAGGATCTGGCTACTACTTGTTGCTTCTTGTTTTTCCAATAAATAAGAGCATTTCCTAGAAAGATGCAAAATCCACTCACTAATCTTCTAGTATCCGGGCAAGTACCCCAGTCAAAGTCACTGAAACCACTCAACTTTAAGGTAGAATCAGCAGGAAAATATAAGCCTTTAGCAGGGGAAGACTTAATATATTTAAGAACACGAATTGCAACTTGGTAATGAATGTCAGTGGGACAAGCAAGGAATTGGCTCAATTGACTGACAACAAAGGAAATGTCAGGTCTTGTACTTGTGAGATATAGCAGTTTGCCAACTAGTCTGCGATAAGATGTAACATCAGAGAGAGGCACACCAAGATTCTTATACAACTTAAGTGAGGATTCCATGGGTGTGTTAACAGGTTTTACAGCAAGCAACCCTGCATCAGACAAAAGGTCCAAGGCATACTTCCTTTGATTAAGAACTATCCCTGTCTTTGATCTTGCTATTTCCAGTCCAGGGAAGAACTTTAAGGCGCCAAGATCTTTAATACTGAATTTTTGATGGAGAACTTGCTTGATATTGGAAATCTCACTCAAATCATTCCCTGCAACTACTAAGTCATCAACATAAACAAGGATAGCAGTAAAAGAGGAAGAGTGAGACTTAGTAAACAAAGAGTAATCTTCCTTTGATTGAGTGTAGCCAGAATTGAGTAATGTATCAGGGAGTTTTTCATTCCACTGTCTACTAGCCTGTTTTAACCCATAGAGAGATTTCTTCAGTTTACTTACAAGATTAGGATCAGAGAGTTTGAGACCAGGTGGAGCAGCCATGTACACTTCTTCCTTTAAATCACCATGTAAAAATGCAGTGTTGACATCAAGTTGATGGAGATGCCAATTGTTTGCAGCTACAAGAGCAAGTAGAACCCGAATTGTTGTGAGCTTCACTACTGGGCTAAAGGTCTCCATGTAGTCAATACCAGCAGTCTGAGTATAGCCCTTGGCTACTAGTCTAGCCTTATATCTTTTTATGGAACCATCAGCATTGTGCTTAATTTTGAATACCCATTTGCAGCCAACTACCTTTTTTTTAGATGGGAGAAAAGTGAGATCCCATGTTTTGTTTTTATCCAAAGCATTCAACTCAGATTGAATGACATCCTGCCAATTAGGATCAATAATAGCTTCATCATATGTAAAAGGTTCGGTTGAGGAAGAAATGGTTAGAGAATACTTTATGTGAGTTTTTGATAATTTGTCATAGGATAAAACTCAGGTTAATGGATATTTAGTGGATGATGATGGCTGAGGTGCAGAATAATTTAGGAGGGAGCAATGGTAATCTTGGAGATATGAGGGAGGTTTTCTGGATCTGTTTGATTGTTTAATAGGTGCAGATGTAGGTGGCTCAGGTTCATATGTGGTAATAGGTCCGGTTGGTTCTAGTTGAGGTGGTTGAGGTGATTGAGTTGGTGTAGTAGGAACTGGTATGGATGAAATTAATGAATATACCAAATCTGAGATGGAAGAGGATGGCAAATTAGAAAGCTGAGAGAAAGGGAAAATATGATCATAGAAGAATGTATTCCTGGAAATGAACACTTCTTTATTCTTAATGTCATACAGCAGAAATCCTTTTGTATGTGCCTTGTAGCCAAGAAAAACACAAGATCTAGATCTAGAATCCAGCTTTTTTCTTCCTGCAACCAAAGTGGAAGCATAACACAAACATCCAAAAACTCTCAAGTTAGAAATGTCAGCAGGGGTATCATGCAATACTTGATAAGGAGAACAATGAGATAGAAATCTTGTAGGCTGTCTATTTATCAAATACACTGCATGTGCAACACCATAATTCCAGAATTGCTTTGGCATGGAGGATTGGAACATAAGAACTCTAGCTACCTCCAGAATATGCTGGTGTTTCCTTTCAACTATGCCATTCTGCTGAGGAGTTTCAACACAACTTATCTGATGTATAATTCCTTTAGATTCATAAAAGGAAATAAGCTTGAATTCAGGTCCATTATCACTTCTGATGCATTTTACCTTTGCTCCAAATTGAGTTGCTGCCAATTCTACAAAAGTCTGAACAAGAGAAGAAGCTTGTGATTTTTGTTTCATGAAATATATCCATGTAAACCTGGACTTACCATCTACAATAGTAAAAAAAATATCTACGACCAAAGAAGGAAGTAGTAGATACTGGTCCCCAAATATCAATGTGAATGAGATCAAATGTGTGAGATGATCTAGAAAAACTTAATGGAAATGGAAGCTTCTTTTGCTTTTCTAAATGAAAAGCATTGCAAGGATCCAATGTTCTCTTACAATCAATGAAAGGAAATTGTTTCTGCATTATTACAATTTTCTCATGAGAGGGGTGACCAAGCCTCATGTGCCAGAGATTATCATCATATCAACAGAAATTATTAACAAAAGACAAATTCAAATTTGAAAACAATTGAAAAGCCAATCTTGGCTGTACAGGATCACTCAGAACATATAAGCCTCCTTGAGTCTCAGCTGCACCAATCATCCTCAAGGTCTTGAGGTCCTGGATATAACATGGAGAATGAGTAAATTCCAACTTACATGACAAATCTGTCGTCAATCTTGAAACAAAAATCAGATTGAAATTGAAGGATGGAATGTAGAGAACATTAGTGAGATATAATTCATTGGAGAAGAAAACTGAACCACAAAGTGAAATTCTAACTTGACTGCCATTAGGAAGCTTAACAGTGATGGGATTTATTCTTTTGAAAAACTGAAAATAACTTGATGAAGAACATACATGATCTGTAGCACCTGTGTCTAGGATCCAAGAAAAAGCTGTTGAAATTCTTTTATTCATACCTTGAATCTTGGAATCAGTAGGAAGCCTTGAAGAAGTGGCAACTTGATTCACCAAGTGTTGATTCTGTTGAAGCATAGCAAGTATTGCTTTATGTTGTTCTGCTGTGAAGGAGAGACTTGAATCTGAACTATCATTTCTTTCATTGTGAGTTTGAGAATTCATACTGACTTGATCATCAACATCATCATAATCCTGTATATCTTCATTAGAACAAACATTCACCCGCACTCCTTTCTTGAATTTTGCTGGAAAACCATGCTTTCTATAACATTGGTCCACTGTGTGTCCAGTCTTGTTGCAATAAGAACAAACCTTCTGTCCTCTTCCAAAATTTTGATTGAAAGACCTGTAGCCACCTCTGTGACCACTTCGACCTCCTCCTCTTGATCTACCTCTTCCCATGAAATTTCCTTCAGTAGCATTAACAAGAATTTTACCTTATTCTAAACTGCAGTTTGTTCCATTCTGCCTTTCCTGTTGAACTAGCAAGGAGAATGCCTTTGCTATGGTTGGAAGAGGTTCCATCAACATTATTTGAGATCTAACTGATGAGTATTCACTGTTCAATCCTTTCAAAAATCTTATAACATAGTCATTTTCTCTATATGACTTAATAATCGAAATCAATTCACAATCACACTTTATCTCACAAGTACAATTTGGTATAGGTCTAAAATTATCAAATTCTTGCCACATATTCTTCAACTGAGTGTAATATGCAGTTATATTCAAATCTCCTTGTTTAAAGGCATATATTTCTTCTTGTAAATCAGAAATTCTGAAAATATCTCCCTGATAGTACCTTGCATGTAGATCATTCCAAATTTCCTCAGCTGTGTCCATCCAAAGGATACTTTGAGCGATTTTTGTGCTCACAGAATGTACAATCCAAGACATGATGATTGTATTACATCTTTTCCATGGAATATGCATCGGATTTGTACTCTCAGGTTTGGAAATAGTTCCATCTACAAACTGCAGCTTATTCTTCGAATCTAGCGATATCTTCATCGCACGAGACCAGGAATGGTAATTTTCACCGATTAAAACACTCGAAACCAACGATGAGGCAGGATTTTCATTGAAATGAAAGTAATAAGGACTCAAAGAATCGATGTTAGAATTCGCCATCGTAGAGAGAAAATAGGAGAAGAAAAAAGAAGAATCAGAGAACACGCTACAACAAACAATATTAGAGCTCTTGATACCATGTAAAAATCCATCAACACAATGAGAGAAAAGAGAGAGAACTTTGAGTTTTGGGAATGTGAATTCTCTGATTGAGTAGAAAAGAGTACAGAGATTAGTTTATATACAAGCATTCCTCGAAAGAAAAGAGAACAAACTTTCTAACTGACAAAGCTACCAGAAAAGCTAACTAACAGCTAATTAACAAAAGAGCCTAAAAAAAAAGAAAAAAATTGGTTAATTAACAGAAAAGCTCAGCTAACTATTTAATAAATAACTTCAACAATTATTATTTAGTTTATTATTAGTTTGAACTTTGAATGATGAACATTTTCTCTCATAATGATGGAAGAGCATGTTGTGGACTTATGTCACCACTCCGAAGCAATTTCAAGAATGAAAGTGAATATGACGCTATGGTGTGAAGTTTCTAAATTATACTCCTTCCGCTCCTATTTATAAGACAAAATTTGACATTTTTTAATGGTCCTATTTTTGAGATAAAGTACACAAATCTAGAAGCATTTATTATTTTTTCCCATGTTTGTCCTTATTGACCATTAAATGTAGAGGTGGCAAAACGGGCTACCCGGCCCGATGCGGGCCGTGAGCTAAAACGGGCCGGGCCAAAAAGGCCCAAATTTAATTTAGGGCTCAAAAAATGGTGCCTAAGCCCCATAAAACGCGGGCTAAGCCCGGTATTTAGCGGGCTTTGCGGGTTAAGTCCGGTATTTTGATAAAACGGGCTGGGCTAAAATAGTCCTATATTAATTCGGGCTCATTTTTTAAAAACCAAGCCCTATAATTTAGCGGGCGGGCCCGATGGACTTGGCCCATTTTGCCACCTCTAATTAAATGTTTCAAGGTGACATAATTATCATGGTAGTAACATTTAATTTTAAATAGGGGTAAACTTATAATCTTATAGACTAATTTTTTAAAAATCAACACATTAATTACTTTTTTTAATATGCGTGTTTTTGTCTGAATTATCTTATAAATAAGACCAAAAGAGTATAATTTAGTTCTGGAAAGTGGAAAGCCATGTAGTCAGCAACTGGACTCTGAGCTTATCGCCATCACGTGTATGATTTATACGTACACGCAACTTGATGGGGATGGAACTATATAATATTAAATTATCACGATCTTTATGCGGTTTAAAAAAGAACTGCAATATATTTAATTATTTATTAATATATAGTTGAAAGATAATATAAAAAATACATTAGTGGATTTGCTATACACACACCCAATAAAGGGGTGATAATTGAATCAACAAATCTATCATTCATCCAATCTATTTATATCTAACTAATAACTCTAATACAGTAAATCTAATCATAAATGATAAATTAAAAGAATTGGATTTATTGAAATAGTTTATTTCATGATTGGTTAATTACTATAAAATTTATGGAATGAAATTATATATCAACAAAGTAAAGTCTTTTATATGTATGTGATCTCTAGGGATAAAAATAGGTGAAACCACCTATTTAAATATAAAAAGATCGGGTTAGACTTTTGGAAACGTCTTTTTAATCTATTTAGGAGTATTATCCATTTAAATTCATGAAAGATTTTTAAACCATATTACATATCAAATTTAGTCCACATTGGCAATGTGAGCAGATTTATTAAGGTTTACTAATAGGAACATAACACAAGGATGAAATTGACCAACCCCGGTATGTTTTAGAGATTAATTTGTTAATTTCTTTTTATGAGGGGCTAATAACTTGATCGACTCTCAATCTTTGAACGACCAATTAAAGTGACGTTTTAGTCTATGCAAATAAGTTAGACCACTCATCGTGGTCCTACAATTTAACTCATTTAAGGCTTAGTTTAGTTTGGTCCGTTTAACAAAAGTCCTTTAACTAAATAAGTCATATTTACACTTTTTCAAAAGTCTATTAGGCTTGGAGGACCAACCTTTATAGATAATATTATTTTTAATAAAAGTAAAATATGTAATATATAATAAGGATGGATCAAATTATATCAGGATAAGTTGCACCAAGTATTACACCATTGATCACTTTATATCGAATATGATTTTTATTAATCCAACTGATGAATTATATTTATTTAGCATATTGTTTATTTATGTAAAATCTCATAAAATTTAAGCACTATAAATTGATAATCAAATGGTTTTTTTTTCCATATATTTCAAATGTATATATATGATGATGTTAATCATGAGATATGTTAATGACATATCAAATAATTTTGGATTAATGTGAGATTTTATATATATGATCTATATGATGATAACTTTCAATCCAACGATTGATTACTTAGTACAATGATATATTAAAACGTTATTTAATGGTGTAAGACTTGGTGTAACTTACACCGGTATAAATTGATCCTTTTTCATAGTATAAAAATATATAATTTTTAAGAACCAATTTGAGTGGCTTACTTAGATAATTAAATAACTAGCCCATTAGCCCGTAAACCTATACCGGCCTATTAAAGGTCTTAACATGAAATAGGCTTTTATGTAAGCTAATATAGGTCATACTTGACTTTCAAACAAATAATGTTAGATTTGAAAAAAGGCTTATGATAGATAATAGACTAGAATTAGGTCATGAAATTATAAAATAAGTTAGACTTGTCCTTGTAAAGCTTAATCTGACTTGACCTATTTCAATTCTTAATGATTTGTGTGTCACACAAATTCCCTAAAACATTTATTTATAGGCATATATAGTTACATGTTTATTCAAATGTTACCATTATTTATATCTAACCCTAAATCAAGTCTTTAATAGACACAATTAGGTATAAAACAGAATAATAATAAATCTCAATATTTTCTAATTTAAAATAATAAATAGAGGAATTCGAGATAGGGGTGTTTATTACTTGACCCATCCTATGGATTTGATCAGGCTCAGGTTATTTGGATCGGGTCTGATCTTGTTCCACAAGAAATAACATGGTTAAAGTGGGTTTTATTTAATGACCTGATATTATGTGGATGATATAGGTTTAAATCGACCTTCAATTTACTCGATCTTTTATATGTGTATATATACTTTGTGACGCACACACACGTGTGTATATATATATATATATATATATATGTATGTATGTATGTATGTATGTATGTATGCATGTTATTTTTTTATGATTTTCAATTATTTAAAAATATAATATTGTTTTATTCTTTTGTTTAGGGTTTTGAGTTTAACATTTCTTTATTTACTTTTAAAAACACATTCTACACATAAAATTACATAATAATATATTTTCATTCTTTTCTTAGCTAGTAATATTTTTAAATTAAACGGGCTAGAATAACAAAATTAATATTGCATATATATATATGTATGTATAAAGGAAATTTTTAATACAAATAATATATTTACTAATTGTATGAATTATTTTCTTCATCATCAATTTATTTGAATTTATAAATGGATTTGAGTAAGAAGAATTGACCAGATATAAAGTCAGTGTCAAGTAGAATAATTGAAACCCGATTAAACTCGTTTTATAAACACTCCTAACATTTTAGCAAAGATATTTTTTTTATAGACGTAATTAGATATATATATATATAAAAGATTTTCATTATATTATGTAATTACACACTCCAAAAAAATTTTGAGTAATACTCCCTCCGGTCTCAATTATAAGCAAAAATAACCGTATACACATTTATTAAGAAAATTAGTTAAATTCATTTAATTTTCTTGATTTCATCTAAAAAGTAGTTACATTACCTATATTACCCCACATTCAATTTTATTGAAACTTGTTTCAAGTGGACATACTCACTTGCTATTGGTACATGATTCATTAAAAAGAGTGGTTGAAAAATAAAATATGAATTAAATAAATGGTAATTTGAAATGATATCATTTAATAGGGTGAAGTTAGTTAATTTTTGCTTATATTTTAGACAAAAAAAAAAGAGTTGACTTTTACTTATAATTGAGATCGGAGAGAGTAGTAACGAGTGCTTTTATACATGAATAAAAAATTTTATTGAAAATCACAATTTTAATTAGATCTGTAACATTAAATATTATATTTTTTATTTTTTAATTGGTGCTCGAGAAAACTTTCTCCTAATAATAATATATTGATTTTTTCAGTCATCCGGATAGGCCATGGGAGTTGTATACCGAACCAACGGCCACTGGACACTGGTGGATTAAAATGACAAGATAATCGGGGCATCATATACCTTTTAAAATTAATTAATTAATTAATTAATACAATTAAATAATAAATAATTTTTATCTATAAGTTAAATAATAAAATTTAAAATTCAATAGTAACAGTTATAATTAAATAATATCTAAATAATAAAATTAATTAATACAATTAAATATATAATTAAATAATATTTATAAGGATGCGATAAATTAAATGATACAATTAATAATTTAAATTTAATAATAAAATTAAATAATATCTATATGGCATGTAATAAATTAAAATTAATTAATTTTTAATAACATCTAAATAAAGCAGGATGTACTAAATAAATTAAATAAGATAAATTATTTAATTATTATGGAATTTACTACCTCACCCTTTTTTTAAAAGAAAACATTATATTTTTCTTTTCTAAAATTAGAATGCAATAAATTAAATGATATAATTATTAATTTAAATTTAATAATAAAATTAAATAATATCTATATAGGATGTAATAAATTAAAATTAACTAATTTAAAAATAAAATATTATTTTTTATTAAATAATTTCTATATTTATCTTCAACAAATGTTAAATTCTGGTCTGGATTCACAGCTCAGTTTTACTGTTATACAATGTATCTATTCTTTGAAAATAGAACAGATATGAACAAAACACACAACAGAAATGCTCTCTCCTACGACATTTCCTTATCGAGTAACTGAATGAAATTGGTAAAGAATAAAAAATTAATTTTTTTATTATTAAATAATAATATAAAATGGAATGAAGAGGATGTTGGATTTCATTACATAAACAACGATTGTGAGAACACACTTTCTTCGTACAATCGTGAAAATCCTGAGAAAATTGAAAGGTCTCACAATCTTTGATCAATGGCTACCATGAGACAAGTACAGTGTTTGATGCGAAGAGTTTGCAGAGGAAGTAGGAATTATGGCGTTGCCACACAACTCAATGCTTCTTCCTCTTCCCAGACAATCATTGATAAGGAGTATCAACACAGTGCCCACAAGTGAGTTTCTCTTTCTCTCTCTCTCTCCATCCACCCCATGTGTTGCCTCACCCTAAAGACAGGATTTTGGTTTCTGGGTTTGTCTTAATTTCTCTTCACTCTAACATTTCATGTTCAAATCTGGTGATTTTTCCTTAAGCCTTGCTTGATATGTTGAACGGAGATATGGGTTTTTGAATCATCCTTTGGGATATTTGAATTGTACATATGAGAATTAAGCTGAAAGTGCCCTCCAAAATGGGACTTTACTAATGTTATCTTGCTGTTTATTCTGTTCTTTCATCACCTTAGCATCAAGCAAAACCAGTAGCAGTCTCTAATTTGATAAAGATTATGAATTTCTGTTTTTTGAACTTTCATTATGTTTGAAGCTTCCTTAGAACACTCTCCGTTGGTAAATAATCTCAGTTGGTCTCTCTTGAACAATTTTACAAAGAAAAGGATGATGAGGATTTGCTATTAAACTTTAAAATAGATAGTACTTTGTTTGGTCTTGTCAAGCTTCAGTGCTTTTTCTTTTACAGTTTTCATTTGTATAGATTGTTAATGAGTTTAATTAATTATTTTAGGTCATATATTGAAATGATCTTTCCTGTTTCATATGCAGTTACCATCCAATTCCTATTGTATTTGCTCAAGCAAAGGGATCAGCTGTATGGGATCCGGAGGGAAACAAATATATTGATTTTCTATCTGGTTACTCTGCAGTTAATCAGGTAAAATTGACTGGATCTTGGTACTTCCCAAGGCTCTAGATCTGGAATTTTCTTCAGAATGATGCCCAAATGATTGATGGTGGTTTATATACATTTTTCTGTTTCCTTTGTGAAGTGAGATTATTGCTGTGGCCAAATCCCTATTTCCTTGTCTTCTTCCTTAATTTTTAGGGAAAAAAAATTGGCATGGAATTTCCACTGACTTAAGTGCTTGTCATTTTGCCTTAGGGACATTGCCATCCTAAAATTCTGAAAGCATTACAAGAACAGGCAGAAAGGCTGACCGTGAGCTCTCGAGCCTTCTACAATGATCGCTTTCCACTCTTTGCTGAGTATGTGACAACCATGTTTGGTTATGATATGGTACTTCCTATGAATACGGGTGCTGAAGGTGTGGAAACTGCTATGAAATTAGCAAGGAAGTGGGGTTATGAAAAGAAAAAAATTCCCAACAATGAGGTATAACCATGAGAATTATGTGTCCTAACTCCTAATAGTTGTAATAGCTTGATATTTTGCATTTTTCAAGATTGTGGGGTCAAACTAAATCTTTACTTACTTGATGTGCTCACTGATAACGATTCAATAATCATCATTATTTGTTTTTGTGAAATAGCTTGCACACAAACACTTATAATTCTCATGTTTTTTGTACTTCAATGATTTAGGTGTTTCATATGCCTTTACTGTGATGAATTTTGAGGTCATGTTTTATATATGATTGCATATTTAATTTTTTCCGGTGTTTAATTGTTCATATTTATTGTATTTTTTCTTTTGTTGTTGATCATAATCTCTGGAATCTAGTATTTAGTTTTACAGTCTGAAGTCATTTCAGTATATTTGAGCACAGGCATCTGTCTTTTGCTACTATTCTAGTTTGTTTTCATGAGAATCAGTTCAGTTATTTTATCATATGAATCCTTTTGCTCATGGATACTTGTTCCAGGCTTTGATAGTCTCATGCTGTGGCTGCTTCAATGGTCGTACACTAGGTGTCATATCTATGAGCTGTGACAATGAAGCTACCCGTGGCTTTGGTCCTTTAATGCCAGGCCATCTTAAAGTTGATTTTGGTGATGCAGAAGCTCTCGAAAGAATTTTTAAAGGTTCTGCATTGTTCTGTATACTTTTTCTTTGCTTTATCAGTATATTTTGCTTTAGCATGACAGATCTTTGATATTTACTATTTGAATTTTCTCTCTGGTGAACTGCAGAAAATGGAGACCGCATTGCTGGATTTATTTTAGAACCTATCCAAGGTGAAGCTGGGGTATGTTTTCTGAGAATACATATTTAATCAGCTTGGTAACTCTCAATATGTTGATTGAATTGAGATGCTAAGGAAGTTTCTATATACCCATCTCATCTCCAATATGTTCACTGAAATTAGAACTTAGAGAAAAGACTGATGCGAATGTTTTCAATTAAAAGAATTTTCCATGCTGCATGGTTTAGTAAAGTATGTAATGGTGTCTCTAGAATGAAAAATTGCTACAGCATTTTTGATGTATCATTTAACATGGATAATAATGCAGAAAACATGAACTAATATTTAATGAAAAGCTAATCTACCAATATTAAAAAGTTCCTTTGCT
Source organism: Sesbania bispinosa (assembly GCA_026901365.1). Classification (NCBI taxonomy): domain Eukaryota; kingdom Viridiplantae; phylum Streptophyta; class Magnoliopsida; order Fabales; family Fabaceae; genus Sesbania; species Sesbania bispinosa. Next base: position 2,357,698 of record QLOH01000053.1, read on the forward strand.
TGATATACCAGGTAGAACATGTCTAACAGCTAAAGTTTTGAACATTTTTCTCTTTTTTTCCACTGTTTTTTAATTTCAGTGTTCCTTATGTTGTATGTTTTGTTCCATTCATGCAGGGATGTATTAATTTTCTTGCGAGAATGTAAATATTATGTATGATAGCTTTGATGATACATTGTGACATGTCCCTGGTGCCTTGTACAAGCCAAGTGAATTTACATTTTTATATATTTTGGGTGTTTTTGCTTTCTTTTTGCCAGCCCATCTTTCACTGACTTTCTTAATCTAATTTAATGATTTTGTGATTTAATTCATCTATCAAACTGGTTTTTATTGTTTGTTATATATAGCATATGGTGTTAGGAAAAATATGAATTCTTTATTGATTGTTCAAAATCATTTTCTTTTGCTTGTTTTAAATGAAAAGCTTCTCTGGTATGCTTACGTATCCCATCCTGTGGAATTTCTCACATTCTATAGATATTTTTACTATGTTTTTACTTCTCAAAGTGTATCATCTTCTCTACATTCTTTTAATTTATATATTATTTGTTTAAAGGTAAAAATTCCTCCAGATGGCTATTTGAAAGCTGTTAGAGATCTTTGCTCCAAATATAATGTGCTGATGATTGCTGATGAAATACAAACTGGACTAGCAAGAACAGGGAAGATGCTGGCTTGTGAGTGGGAAGAAGTTCGCCCAGATGTAGTGGTTAGAAATCACCTTTACCTCCTGTATACTATATGTCTCTTTATTCATGCCCAACACTTTGATAAGAACATTATCTTGTGATCATATGATTAACAAAATCTGTGGAATGCTTGTCTATTTTGTGTTTGATTGGTAAAACAGATAATGTCATGTTTGGTTTCTCTATAATTTTAATAATAGAAAGTTACTTCATGACAGAAAAGCTTTAGGATATAGACTTTAAGCCAAAATCTATCTATATTTTCCTTCTGTTCCTTTAAACATATCATTTAGGATGTAGATAATAGAAAATTTGATATTACAATTTGCAAGTATGCAGTTCGATTAGATGAATACTATTACCTGCCACTTGAAAGACTTCACCATCCAACTATGTTTTTTTTTTTTTTTTTGAGAAAATGAGAAATACACGGCATCTGCTGCATACTCCCTTTTTTTCTTTCTATTTTGTTATCTTTTTTTTAGGTTTGTTTCCTTTTTATGCTAACTTCTTTTAAATGTCTTTTTACTCAGATACTAGGGAAAGCATTGGGTGGAGGAATTATACCAGTTAGTGCAGTTCTTGCTGACAAAGATGTGATGCTTTGCATAAAACCTGGACAGCATGGAAGGTTTCATTTTATTATAAATTTATAGATTTTTTTAATCTGCTCCCTTTATTCAATATTTCTGTGCCAATAGTTGTCAAGCTTATAAGGTTGTGCTGAGCATCTGTTTCCATTCTTAAAGGCTCTTGATTAGTTTAGTCATATGGTGTGGAGAGGCACAACTCTCCCTTGTGTTGAAACCTGGAAGCTTGTAATATATAGTTTGTTTGTTTGGGTTATGGATGCTAGTTCCATTCCAATTGATATGAATAAGTTGAAGGGTTTAAAAAAAAATGTACTCAGTATGAAATATATTTGTGAAACCTTATATTCAATGTCGTGCGCATAACTTGAAGTGTTTAGGAAAATTCATTAACTACTTGATGAATCCTGAAGTTAAATATTTACATGTTTGATAAACTAAGTGATGGATTTGGTAGGATCATAGGAGAAAATTAGAATACTCCATTTGCAGAAGCTAAGACTTATAATGCTGAATCTATCTTTTTTCTATGTTATTTTTCACAGTACCTTTGGGGGAAATCCATTGGCCAGTGCAGTTGCTATTGCCTCACTACAAGTGATCAAAGATGAGAGACTTGCTGAGAGGTATTGAATGCATTGTAAATCTTACATTGTCAACATATAAGTACTTATTTTAATAAAGAGATACAGGTTTTGAAAAGTAATTTTTTTTCCTGTCTTATTTATTTCATTAGGCAAACAAAATCTTTATTTCTAAGGCCTGGTTTCTGGTAGTTGAATAATTTTATGAAACATGACTTTTGGTAAATTTATTAATTGATGATTAAGAATTTGTCTCCATGCATTTCTTGCTATACTTGTATCCATTAAAACTTTAAAGTTGCCAAGTTTCAGTGAATGCTTTATTGATTTGGTTCATTTATTCTCTCTTTGTAAAACCAATAGTTAAAATCTGCAATTGGTTTCTTACCATTGAACAGATCTGCCCAAATGGGAGAGGAGCTTCTTCAACAGCTCCATAAGATTCAACAGCAGCATCCAAACCACGTGAAGGAGGTAAGGGGAAGAGGATTGTTCATTGGAGTGGAACTTAACAGCGAAAGTTTGTCCCCTGTATCAGGCTTTGAGTTAAGTGAAAAACTGAAGGAAAGAGGAGTCCTTGCCAAGTCAACACATGATACCATTATTCGCTTTACTCCCCCACTTTGCATAAGGTAAAGAAGTGATGAAAACTATTTAGTGTTTATTTGGTTCCAGTTATGAGCAGTCAGAATCAATTCTGTAGAATTTATTTTAAATAATTTTCATCCAACGTGTTTCGTAAATCGTGTATCATTCATTTCCTGTCATTGATTCTAGAAATCTATCAAAATAAATTCTACTCAACTGTAGACCAAACGAAGCCTTAAACAATAGCAGTACATCCAAGTTTTTATTAAGTGTATATCTAATATGTTGTTAAAAAAAGGACTATGTTACTTGTCCATAGTAAGTGTATTTGATATGATGTGTTGTTCAAGGATTTGACATAAAGTAATGTTTGCAGTCATGATGAGATCCAAGAAGGTTCTAAGGCTCTGGCTGATGTTCTGGAAATTGATCTACCAAAGTTGAAGAAGATGAAACCAAAAGATGCTACTCCTCCAGCTGCCCCTAGTGCATGTGATCGTTGTGGTCGAGTAGTGTATGGTTAACCAGATCAAGATCTATATGACTTGGATGCACCTTTAATTGTTTCTTCTTTTTTTTTTTTTGTTTTGGAGAAGGATATGTCATATTCACATAAACAATGTTATTTGTTGTTCATATATATATATATGAACCGTTTGAAACTATGTCTATATGCCATATCATATCATGAAATAAAAATTAAAAAAAAAAGACGGCGGAATCAGACCAGATCAGATGATTTGACCGTCGACCAACCTTAATCATATCAATCCTCTCTGTTACATTTATGTTCCAACCTTAATCATATCAATCCACTCTGTTACATTTATGTTTGGCCAACTGAGACGGTTGTTATCAACCATGTTTGGTTTAAGTGGTACATGCTTGATTCCCTCAAATAAGATTTTGGGTTCGAGTCTTGTGGATGAAAAAATCCTCGCTGGGAGAGCTAGCCCACCATGATGTGAATGTTCTCGGCGCAAACAGAATTATATTCTGTGGAAGATACATGTAGTTAAACAAAAAAAAAGTGACTGGTTGTTATTTTTTTCCAAACTTATGTTTGATAAAGTCCCAACTGTAAAACAAACTAAAGGAGGGATCATACCACAAGTGAAGGCACATATTTTTTTGTAAAAAAAATGGTAGTTAATATTTTGTATCCTAGATTAGATTTTAAAAAAAGTTTTACTTGAAAACTTTTGTAGAAATATAGATGGGCTTGTCCTATCAAGGGTGTCCATGGGTCGGTTTGGTTACATAGGAAAAACAAATCCGAACCAAATAAAACTGTTCGGTTTGAACTTTTCAATTTTTCTGTAAATGAACCGAATCAAACCAAACCGATCAAGAATGAGTTGATTCGGTTCAATTGGTCAATACGGTCAAAATTACTTTTTGAAATTTTTAGCAAATAATAGAAAATTTTATTTAAGAAAAAGACAAGCTATGATAAAACCTCATAATAATGTTTAATCTCTCTTTTATGATCAAAACTCATATTGATGTTTAATTTCTCCTCTCTAATAATTTTTTTAATATAGATTTTTTATTTAGGAGAAGTGAAGTTCAGTTCGGTAATGGGTCACGTGTCTTAAATCTGTGATCCAAACCAATCATTGACTGGTTTCATTGATTCAGTTAAGTCCATTAAGCCAAAAAATAAAATCCAAGCAGATTGATTCGGTTCAGTTCATCGGATTCAACCAAACCAATATATGGTGGGATAGTACACGTGTATATACAAAGAAGGATTCTTCTTGAATGAGAAGCCACTGTACAATCCACAAGGACCAGAACCATATCCACACCACATCCAATCAACCAGTAAGCAAATTGGTGAATGCATGGAATGGCAGGTTGATTAATGAAAACTATTAAGGTGTATTGAACACCACATTTACAATAGTTTGTGATTTGTTCATCTCTGATTTCATGGAATGTAATGTAATGCACAGATTAATGTCCTTCACCGATAGGCTTTTCATTCTTCACCTTTGTGCTTTTATAAAATAAAATTATTGTTTTTTTCACACTGAACCATCAAAGGATTGGAGAAGGAACGTTAGTGGGGACCAAATTAAGGGGGAAATATGCATGTCATGTCTACTATTGGATCTGGGTTGTCATAAAATAGGTAAGGAAGATATTATTGTTTCCCCCATATCATTGGGCCCCAAGTACCTTTCAGCTCAAACCTACGAAGATATTATTGTTTCCCCGCAACATAAATGGTTAAATTCCAATTCTTAAAACACTATGAGGTTTGCACCGCGATTGGGCTAGTGGTGAGAGTTTTATGTAATTTACACGAGGACAGTGGGAAAATTTGACCTGAAATAAGATTTCATTGTATAAATAAATCTATAATATCATAGGTAAAAAGTCTTAATTATGGCTAAGCCCCGGACATGATTATTCTGGGTAATAGGGGATACTTGTGGTTAACACAAAAAATAGGTTGAATCCTTATTTAGTAGGGATGGTAAAAAAAACTCGTACTCGTGGATACTCATAGATATACCAACAATAGATACTCGCATATGTACTAACGGGGGCGTGATGAATATTATACCGCATACTCATTAAAATAAATTAAAATATTATATTTTTTATTATTTTACTATCAGATAAAACTTATTTCATATGATGAATAATATGTTATATTTAAAAATATTCTTAATGAATCACTTAATAAAATTTCCAACTTTAGTTACCTTTTACTATTTTGATTATGTTTTATAATTAATATGATTTTATTTCTTCACATAATTTTTATATATTCAAACTATAATAATTTTAACATTGTCATTAGCTTAAAAAAACTTTAACACATTAATTAAAAATTTATATTATAAAATACGATAAATATTATATATAAAGTATAAACAAACTCGTATAAACGCACCAATATTATCTCTAATAAAAAAGTTATATTAAAAAATGCAATGAAACTTTAAGTGAAATTGACTTGAAGAATAGTATTAAATATTTTAATCAATATGATAAATAAAATATTAAATATATGTTATAATTTAACCATCATATATAACTAATTATTAATATTAAATATAATATATAAGTAAAATTGATTTGAAGAACAATATTAAATGTTATACTTTATGTAATAACTAAAATATTAAATATAAGTCATAATATAACAACTATATATAATTGATTAAAGATATTAAATATTTTTTAAAATATAATATCTTAAATGATATAATAAATAATTAATACACTTCATATAATATTACATTAAAATAAAAATTATGCATGTGCGTTCCACAAGTTTATTTATATTTTATATTTTTTTTTGAGTAATTTTTTCATATATATGTGCAAATGATTATAAATGAAATCTACAAATAATATATTCAAAAAATTAATTTATCATTTTTAAAATTTGTGAAAAAATGGGAACTATAAAATTGTGTGATAATTATTTTTAATAAAATTTATTAATATAAAATAGCAAGTATATGATAGTCTACTTCACTATTTTTTGCTTTATTTTTATATCATGATTATTTAAAATATTACTATATAAAAACAATTAAAATGATCATAATTATGTAAATTTGGACTGATTTTATATATTTCTATTCTTATGTTATCATAATTATAAAATCCATTTGAAAATATTGTGGTTGAGTAATTTCATAATGAATTTGATTATTTTATTATATTCAAACTTGTAAAAGACATTGTATTTTGATGCATTTCAAAATCAAATAACAAAGAAGGAAATAATAAAAACAATTTAACATGTAAAATTTTAGTGTTTTCATAATATTTGCAGTCTTACAGAGTATTTGCTTAATTTAACATGTTTGATGTTAATTTTAAATTTAATATACATTGAATTGAATTGAAAATCAATTAATAATATGGTTAATTAGTACATATTTATAATATAAAATACTAATTATAATAGATAAAAAATTGAATTAAATAAACATTGAAGTAACAATTGTCAATGGATTTTAAACTAATTACTAAAAATGAATATTTTAAATATATAAAAAAATTAATTGAATTCAAATGACACACAAAACTCACAAATTTTTTTCAATAATAAAATAAAATAAGTTATTTTTATTTCTATGATAATTTTTAGATAATATTTAAGTTATAGTTTTAAATGTACTTAATCACTATATTTTACATTATTTAAAATAATTATTATAGAATTTAAATAATATAAAATTGGTTAAATTTATTTTCTCAGTATTATTAAAAGACATTTTATCGTAAGTAGTCGTGATCTATAAATATTAAATAAATTTATATTACACAATAAGATCAAATGATTCATTAAACTTAAAGTTAAATTAATATAATTAATTAAGAGTATTTTATATTTAAAATTTAATATAATGTAACAAATATTTCTTTTAATGTTTAGTATATTGTATATAATTGATTTAATATTTAATAATATGAATTATATAATACTACTTAATTTTAAGAGGTGTTTAGTAGTCATATGTTATATTTAATAATATTATTCATATAATACTAATGAATTTTAAGAGATGTTTAGTTTTCATATGTTATATTTCATTATATAATGCTCAAATGAATTTTAATATATATATATATATAGAGAGAGAGCTATTGATTCCATTGCTATCTTAAATAGCCCCTAGCAATGTGTGTTGAGTATTAGGAAAGGTGGGGGGGGGGGGGGGGGTGTTGAGAGGAAGAAGGAGAGGTCGAATGTGGTGTGTGTAGAACTGACAATTCGAGTGGCCCGAACCTACTCGGGCTTATGCGGGTAACGGGTTTGGGCACGTTGGATTAAAAAGTTCGGACATTATTCAATATTCTAATATAAAGGCTCAAATCCTACATTTTTGTGAGCTTTTTGCGAGTAGCTCGATTTTTTTTGAGTTTTGTGGGCTACTCATCTTTTTGCAGGTTTTATCGGTCAAGCTAAAAAGCCCAAGAACTATTCAGGTTTCTAAAATAAAGGCTTAAACCTTACGGACTAGACCATTTTGCTGGGTTTAGGTGTGTGGGAAAGAAAGGGAGGGAGACAGAGTTTAAAGTGAAAAATATTAAAAAATTAATTTAATGAAAAAAATTAAGAAAGGGATGCGTGGGAGGGGGGAGGGGTAAGAAAAAGGTTGTTTGAAAAAAAAAATTCCCTAAAATTCAACCTGTGACAGATAAATGTTAGGTTCAAACTATAGATTCAGAAAGTAAACCAAGTTTAAAACTTAAAAAATTAGCTTGATCCTATTTCCACCTCTATTTCTATTTCCACCCCTATTTGATATGCTAGAAATTAAGTGTAAACCAAGTTTAAACCTTAAAAACATGATCGGAAAGTTCTGCTAGCAGCTCATATAAAATATTGATGTGGCAAAAAGTGTGATATAAACATTTTGCATTTCAAATTCAATATATTACTCTTTATTACTAAATACAATAGATAGACTAGGTTCAACTTCAAACCTCCAACTTGTGCAGATAAACAATTACATTTAAGAGGCAAACCTTCAACTCGATTTCCTAGGTTTAAGTGTTAATTTATCTATTAGGCAAAATTTATATTTTAAGTGTCATTGGAGTATTCAAGCTTTAAAGCTTTTCAAATTAAAGACATATATTAAATGACTAAAAATTATAATGAAAAAGTTATATTAAATACCATTACAACTTTTCCATTAAAATTACTTAATCAAAATTGTAATGTAAAAGTTGTAATGGTATGCAGAATCGTTAACCAAAAAATGTTTCGGTGTTCAAAAGTCACGAAAAGATAAACCTTTTAAAAATATTGATGTGTCATGAAAGAGAATAAAAAAATTGATGTGGCAGCTCCACATTTCATGGTTTAAATTTAATAAATTACAAATAGATAATAGATTTAGGATAGCCCTTGTATCCTTTTAATGACATAGAAAATAGATTTTGCTTCTTTTTAGCGGATTGATTCACAGCTCTTTTCTCAACTTATGACAAAATAATTGCAGAAAGTAAAAGAATAATATCTTGAGTCAAGTAGCTTTTACATTTCTCCAAAACACACAATGATCTTGCACAAGCAATTAATATATCAATATAGATATCCAAATACTGAATGTAATTGAATGACTTCAAAATGATCCCACAAGAAAAATCAACACTTGATGACAACAGCTAGCACACCATCCGTTTTGGTGAAGGAAAGCTTTGGGACACAGCTTGCTGCTATCAGTTTATCTCTTAATTAGTCCTACATCAAAGAAGCTAAAATGTAAATACAATAATCTTTAATTTGGCCTACCAAGCTATAAATGCTCTATGAAAGATTATATGACCAGCATTAAGTAGATACTACTAAAACAATCAATAGGTTTCCTGATAAAAGAATATTACATATTATATATAGATGAACAAGGTTTCATTTAACATAATCAATATATTAACAAGAAAACTTAATAATCTTCTAGCAAAATTATTTTCATTCTTGTCAACAAGCTTAATTTCATTCCTTTACCACTACTACAACAATCCTATGATACATTGGATCTTACCCTTGTTCCAATTCACTTTTCCAATTGAACTATCAACGATCTTTTCAACCAATAATCCTTTAATTTCTTTTCAACCGATTAGTACAACTTACTTACCCTTGATCACTTTCATTTTTATGAAATGATTTTTATCACTATTTCCATGTTGATACTTGGTATGACTAAAAGATATACTTTCAACCCATTAGTATGACTAAAAGGTATACACTGTTTGAGTTACTATAAAATTCAAACATGTTGGTCTTTCACCCTACACTTTTATATGAAATCCCTTTAAAAAAGATTTCCTTCCTACATTGTCATCAACCCAACATTACTACATGGCAAATTCCCACAATCCCTCTTTCCAAACCCTAATCTTTAGAGAAATACTAGCCAAGATTAATGGCACAGTAGACTCCAAGAACCTTACCTACCAATATTACTAGGGGTCTCTAAGAAGATGATTTTTGTCATCATTGGTTCACAGGGAGGGCTTGTTATTCTCTGGAGAAACAACTTTGCACTTTGGAGCTGACTATGCTCCTTCAATTTCAATATTCATGTTTATGCTGATTTCAATTGTGATTCATCCTTCCCTAAATTCCCCCAATCCCTCTTTCTAAACCCTAATCTCTGAAGAAATACTAACTGAAATTAAGGGCACAATAGACTCCAAAACCTTACTTTTCATTATAGTTTATCTTAACAATATATCATACTTCATTCTTGCCACCCAGGACAAAGTTAAAGTCACTACAGCAACTTCTCTACCCTTAGAAGTTAGCTCATGCAAGTTTTGATAAAGTCTTATCTTCTTGAAAATAGTACACCAGATATCTTTCATTTTTACCATTCCATACATTTTGTTTCAAAACCTCCTGAAAAATATTAAGTAAGATCATGTTATAACTTCAATACTGTAAACCCTAATGATCATGCACATTAATCCAATAAATAAGACAAAATTTTCAACTGTTGAGATTACTTTTATTCACCTTATCTACCAATTTATTATAGACTTTCTAGAAATGTGTTTCTTAGACTCTGTTAAAGGTGGTGGTTTTGCATGGCAAGTATTGAATTATTGGAAATGGATTTCAGTTAAAGTGCAACTGTGCAAGGTTTATATGGATCTTATCGCATTGGTATATGAATCCTATGGGGTGCATTCAAAAGCCAGACTAAAATATTGGTTGCTGGTTTTTAGTATTCTTTCTCTCATGTAATGTAAGTGGTGGTTGTAACTTACATTTTTTCAATCTACAGCTAGTCTGTATTTTGTTTTGTTTTATGGATCCTTTCAAGGATTATGAGTTTTGTATACGGTTTGAGCACCCTAGTGCTCCTCTTTTATCAAAGTTGCTTATAAAAAAAAAAAAGTAAGATAATGGATTTAATAAATAGCATGTTTGCTTTATCACAAAACCACGTTATAAATGAGGAACCAAATCAACGCTAGTGAGAGTAGCATTGGCCCGAATTCCACGTTTATAACATGGTTTTATGATAAACCAAATATACTAAAAGCTTATATCTTGGGATTGATTCTCTACAAAATTAGACAAATCCTCCCTATTTTACTAATTGGTGTATAATCCTCTAGATTTTTTAAGTTATTGTGATTAGACTTCATGGGCAGCATGTTTTGGTTCTTGTTTTGAGTTGAATAGGGCTGTTTTGAGTCAGTTTTATTGTTCAATTGTTAGTTTTTTATGTATATGGTTGAAGTACCTCCTATAAAGGACTAAGACAATAGTAGTCTTGTTTTCACAACGTGAAAAATGTTTATATTAAAACTTTATATCAGGGTTGTTCACATGTATTATTTGAATATCATAGGGGAAAATAAGTGAAAAAATATTGAAAATTAGAAAAGAAGAGAGCAATGAGCCTGTTTGATTCACTCCTATTTTTTAGTTTTTGAAATCTGTTTTACACAACTGTTTTTTAAAAATGAAATGATTTATTTACAGATTTTCTAATACAAAAGCTAAAAAACTAAAAAATAATTTTTCAAAACATTCCAAAATTAGTTTCAGAATTTTAGTTTTTAAAAATTAACAAATAATCACAGTTTTCTGTCAAATTTTTTTCAGTTTTCTATTTTTAAAAACAAAAAATAATTTTAAAAACTGTAATCAAACATGCTATAAATAATTACCATTGGAATCAAATCATTAGTGATATTGAGCCAAATAAACCAAGGCATATAAAAACATATTTTAAAGAGTTACAAGGAGTTGGGTTTGTTTTTTATTTCCATTTCAAGTTAATATGGTTTCATTAAAAATTGTAACAATGACATTATTTTTATTTTATTTCTTATTTTCAAAAAATAAAAAAAAAAAGAAATATTATTTTCATTTTTTTCATAAAATTTTTAAAAACAAGAAAAATAAAAAATATGACAATTTTGTAATTGATAAAAAAAACATAACTAAAAATAAAAGGAAAGAAACTAAAGACCCCTTAATTTTTGGAAAATGAAATTCTGATATTTTTTTTTTACAAATTTATAATGCACACAAGTCATTTCTTTATAGCATTCATAGGATTTACATTTCACATTGATTAAACCTTTTCTTGCATAAATAATTAAGCAAAAGATTTTTATTTGTTGTATTCTGTCTTGTTTCTTTAATTATTGAATCATATCAGAAAAGTAATATTCATACTCAAAAATTTCTGCTATTATTATTGAAGCATCTCAACTATACATTACGAGTTCTCTCTGTTTACTTATGTTTTATCATAGGTTTAATGATTCATTGATGGGACAAATATGTAATTCAATTGATAGTGAAACATCATGATAAGTTCTGTCCACGAGTGATAACAACTTTGAAATTTTCACATTCAAAGTTTTCACATTCCCATTCACATTTCATTATTTTTTATTTTTTTTATTTTTTTATTATATCAATTATCATATCTCTGATTTTTTTTTTTTTTACTTTTATTCCTCTCTTTTCTAAACTTTTAGAGTGCCAATATATCATTTTCCTAAATAGAATATTAGACAGCTTGATTTCAGTCAATTAAAAAGATACACACACATAATTTTACACAATCTAAATAACTTAAATTACTCTCTCTAGTCTTATTTATAAGACAATTCAGACCAAAACACACATATTAATAAAAGTAATTAACGCATTGATTTTTAAAAAATTACTCTAAAAGATTACAAGCTTACCCCTATTTAAAATTAAACTCTACTACCAAGGCAATTATATCACTTTAAATCCTTTAATAGTCAATAGAGACCATTATGAAAAAAAGTATTAAATGTTTTTAGATTTGTGTGTTTTGTTTTATAAATAGAACATAAAAAAATGTCAAATATTGTCTTATAAATAGGACTGGAGAGAATATATCACAACATAATAATGTGTTAATAAGTATGTAAATATAGAATGTTGTTGCTTGTAAAAAAAGCACTACAGATTCTACACAGACCTATAAATGATTTCATTAATTATGTGGCACATTAGAATTTTTTGTCACCAATTTTTCTGCCTGATATCTATATATGCTACAAATGTCTGTAGATATAACTTTCCCCCATAAATTGGGATACTTTTCTTTTCTCCAGCTCATAAATTGAAACTTTTTACTATGTCACAATAAAAGAAATGCATTATATAGTTTCTGTTTCAATAAATTATGAACTTGAGATAGAGAAACAATGTGATTCAATGCGTGAGTGTCAGGAGTGAAGATTCTTCTGCCTACGTGCATGGACCCTTCAAAATATGAAAAAGTCCACTCCACCCCATAATCTTAATTAGCCTATCCAACTAGGCACTTATTTTTCCATGAAGAACCTGACAATAGGGGAATCAGGATCATGCCATGTGGGTGCACAGAACCATCAAACAAATGAATTTAAGGATTGAAAAGAAAAAGGCATTTAGATTTTCATGATTTTGGGGCAATGCAAGCAAACCAGTGAGTGAGTTACACATGGTTGATGCCACACACCTGACATGCTATGAAGAAGGGAACCAATAAGAGCACAAACAAGGAGACAACCAGCCGATACCCTATTCACGGCAACCCATGCAGGAATCAACAAAAAGACAACACACATTGCCAAAAACCATCAATTTATGGCCCAATCCCCTCCTTACTTTATCATTACCTAGAAACCAAACGGCTCATGGTATTGCACACAACACTAAATCCAAAAAACATCAACTAACAAACCCATCAAAATTAAATATTATTATTTAATTAATGCCACGTCATATCCACCAGAGCCGAGGCATGTCATTGGGCCAAAAAAAAAGTGTCACAACTCACAAGCAGCAAAATCAAACACACACACAAAAATAACAAGACCAGTGCAATGTAGACTATTTGACTTGACTCTAAAACATAAAAAGATTGAATTTTTGTTCGTACCAGGAAGAAAATGGACCAAAAAGATAAGTGGGGTGCCTGGAACTTAGTTTTTGGTTTTCCCCTTCTGATCTGAATGGCGGCATCCGTCGCCATAGTAAAGCTGCAAGCGGCTGCCATCAAAAACAGATGAAAATTGATGGTGGTGATGATTGTTGTTGTTATTCTCCATGGTAGGAGCTGTAGCTGAAGCTGAAGCTGAAGCAGGAGCAGCAGCTCCAATGAAGAAAGGTACAGTGGATCCGTCTATAGGTGAAAACCTCTGCAGATGAGGCAATAGTGACGGAGAATTGGACTGAAGGGTCCCCCTATTGAAACCAGCAAGGCCCGAAGATATGGTGAAGTTGAGATTGTAGTCGTTCCCGCTTGGCTGAGAAGAAGTAACCACAGCTGGCATGAGATGATCAGGGATGAATGAGAAATGATGCTGCAGTTGATCTGATGATGATGAGTGATGGTTTTCACTGAATGGTAGTGAAACTGACATGGCCTCAGGAAGGGAATGTCCCAATTGGATTTGTGATATTGAGAACCCTGAAGAAGGTTGATGTTGTTGTTGATGTTGATGTTGATGGGTTCTTGAAGAGGATGGTCCAAGAAGCCCTGAGGTGAAGTAGTCCATTGGTGCTGACCATTGTTGATGTCTAGTAGCTGGTTTATTGAACAGATTAGGCTCATCAACACCATGGTTCTGATGAACTGAACCTCTTGGACTTGTTGTTGTGGGAACTGCATTGTTGATCCCACCTGTGAGTAGCTCAGTGAAAGAAGCTGTTTGAGAAATGGAGTTCACATTGTGGTGGTGGTGATGGTGGTGATGAGCAATGTGAGAGTCATTCTCCTTCTCCTTTTCTTTCTCCTTCTCTTTGGCTGCTCTTACCCTTGCCCTCTCTCTTGCCTTGACACGATTCACACGAATGTCAGACCTGGAGAGTGACAAGCCAGAGCCTTTGCTTGTCTCTGAGGTGCTGCTACAAGCAGATTTAGACAAAGAAAGGTTCTGGTGATAGTTGGTATCACCTTCTAGCTCTGCATCAGCTGAATCAAAGCCTTGCTCAGTGCCCAAACTTGGCCTTTTCTCATCACTTGGTTGCTTTGGGGTATCAGGTAAGGAAGGTAGTTCTGCAATGGCATCTGAAGCTGATTTGATTAGCCACTCCACAGCTTTACTTGGTTGGTCATAACCCAAACGATCTTGAAGATCATAGAACTGAATAGCTGTGGTCACAGAAAGCCTAACCCTTCTGTCTCTTAAACCTTTTGAAGTCATGACCTTGCTGTGCCTATCTTTACCCCCAGATGCTCTAGACACTCTAATGATTCTTGAAGAGTGGTTGTGCCAACCATGGAACCTGTTTGTGCTAACATCACTTCCTCCTCCACCACCTCTTCTTCTGAGCTCTCCATCTTCTTCCTCATCTGGGTATTGCTCATTCCCTCCTCCTCTTGGACCTATCTTGTTAGACTCATTCCTCCCATTTCCAACTCTAGGGAATTTACACGCCTGTGCCTGAATCTCATCCTCCTCCATACCACAATCATGCCTTTGAAAGAACAAGAGCTGATCAAGCTAGAAAGAAACCCTCTTCTTATTCTTATCCTTAGAGTGAGAGAGAAAATGAATGAATAATAATAATAAATAAAAAGAGAAGAGTGAATGTTGGAAGAGAAGCAGTGATGAGAGAATGCAGTGGTGTGGGGTTGGTTATGTCCTTTGCATTGATGACGATAATTCAGAGACTGCTTTGGCTGTGTAGTGATAAAAAGGCCTTTTTTACTCTCTGATATATCACGGTCCAAGTCAGGAGGCCCTTGTTAAGCTTTTTGCAGTTGCAGAAACGCTTTCAAAAGCAAAAGACTGAAGTAGGTCTCAGACCCTCTTCCTGCAAAACACAAAAGCAAAGCAACCACCATAATAAGCACCCCCTAAAATTTGTATTTCTATTACCATTCAATTCAATAAAATTAAAAAAAAAATTAAAAAAACACATTGTTAGTGGTACATTCACTACACAGCAGATAAGATCTGACTGTGTTTAGCATAGCTCATAGCACCTTAAAAACCTACATATTTTATGAAAAAACTCAAAGCTTTAAGAAAAGGTAGAAAATGCTACAAGTTGGAGGAGACCCCTATATTTGTATGTACCTTCGATCTGAACTTTTCTGCTTTGATTTTAAGCTAAAGCAGCAAAATTTGCAGATGGGTCTTCGATCTGAGGCAAACCCTTTTAAGCTTCTGTTATACTAGTATTTATAGCTTCTCCCTGCCCTTAAAAATAGCATACATTATGTAAGTAAATCTCATTAGAGGCCACACCACCACCTAGACAAGGTTCATAATGACTTGTTTTGAAAATTATCACAATTCTTTAATAAAACCACTATTTCTGAAATGCTCAAATAGTGTGTTCATTAAATAAATGGTTTTTAAAAAAAGGTTCAAGCCATTACTTTGAACAATGTTGGGTCGGATTCTATGACAGGTGTTAAGCTCTCAATCAAAGACAGAAAAGAAAGAAAATAAACCCAGTTGTTGATTACACAATTGCAGTGTCTCCCTCCCACACAGCTCACAGATCTGTGCAGTTGGAGTTCCATTATTGAAACAAAACCAAAAACAAAAGTAAAAATCAAAACCTCAAAATTTTAGCTCTTTAAAAGACAAAAACTTTTTCAGATCAGTAACACCCCTTCTCCCTCCATTCTCTCAGCAAAAACAAACTAAAAAAATGAACCCATCAAAGTTAAATTTACATGGGTTTTAAAAAAAAAACAAATAAAACCAAACCATATATGGTAACCGAAACCAAGTAAGAGATCAAAGTGGCTTCAAGTGATAGGGAGAGAATTAAAGACAAAACATGAGATAAGACCTTCTTTGCTGCCTGATTTCAGGAATTGCTGAATTTCCCAAATGGTCTTTTTCCTTGTGTCTCAAGAGTACCTTGAAATGCAAAAGAAGAAAAACCAAAGTTCAGTTTTTTTTTAACCCCTCTCTGTAGAACTCTCAACCTTAAAAAGTTCAAGACAAGGGTGTTAAAGACCCAGTTTTTTTTAGCTGAATTTGGAGTTTGGTTGGCACTTACTGTTTCTTTTCTCTCTCAGCACATGTAAACAGAAAGAGAGAGGGAACAAGAATGGTCTAGGGTTGGTGAGAAACAGAAAGAAAACCAAAGTAAAATCCGGGTATATGGGAATTGGGTGATTTTGGGAGAAAGAGAGAGTGGGTTGTGTGTGTGAGAAAGTTATAGACACAGAAGGAGAAGAAAGTGAAGTGAAAGCCTCAAAGTGGTTGAAGGTGGTGAAGAAGAGTGAAAGAAGAAGAAGAAAGGGAAGAAGGGTTGTGGTTGTTGTTGGTCCCCATTGGAACAATGACCGGGCTTATCGGAAAAGGCCAGACACGGCGCTGTTCCACAGTTTATGCATTCTCCTCTCCTTCACATTTGTCCCTCCTTTCCCTTTTATTTACTTCATCACCTTATCCCATGAATTATTACTTCTAATAATAATAAATAAATAAATAAATAAATTCCCTTCTAAATTACTCTATTTTTAAATTAAATTAATATATAAAAAATATATTTATTATAGAATTTAGCACATCAATATGATAATATATTTTAAATTAAACTAAAGATAAATATACTTTTATTGTTACTTATCTTGAGTTTGTTGGATTTAATAGGATTTTGCTATCAATATAAAAAATTATACCGTAATCTAATAATGTATTTTCATATTATTTATCAAATTTAATAATATATGGGATCTCTTATTCATTAAATAATATGATAATATATTATTAGATGATATTATAAAAATTTTACTGATAATCTATATTTATTAAATTTAAATTATTTTAATGGAAGTTCATTTATTTATGAAAAATGCATGTTAACATAAATTGATATTTTCTTAAATAAATGAAATTTTATTCATATATTATATTGATGGAATAGTGGCGAAAAGGATTGGATTCGTTTTAATTATATGTAGCCGCGGTAAGTTATAATGAGATTTGTAATTTGTAATATGCTTTAACCTTGCAAGAGAGCAAATTTCTCATGCCCACCTTAAACTTTTTTGTGCGCAACAAATTATGCATAATGAAGTATATAGATTATTGATGTTGATTATGGAATTGTGTTCATTGAATGGTAATTTTACAAGTGATTTTTTCTTCAATGAGTTACCATCATAAGTGACATTGAGTTTAATTATCACCTTTCTAAACTTTATGACCAAATTTGCTATTGAGTCGGTTTGAACCCGTCCATCAAATTATAAAGCTTAATTTTTAAAATTTGAGTCTAAATTAAATCCGGGTTTTTTAAGCCCACTCCATTTGATTTAGGTTATTTTAACAAACCACATATTCTTTCAATAAATATTTATTATAAATAAATTTTTTAATCAATGCCCTTGGAGCATTTTATGTGTTGTTGTATTCGATTTAAAGTGATAAATAGAGAAGAGATAACTAGTAAAAAGAGAATTAGGAGAGAGAAATTGGGATAAATGAACTAGATGTATCAGTTGTTTGGTTTGAGATAGATGTGAGAGAAATAAAAAAGAGATGGGTGATTGTAATTCCCTCTCCTCCGGTTTGATTGAGTAGAAAGTATGAAGAGAAAACATCTTTTTTGCTAAATTGACAAAAATCCCTATACAGTATTTGAGACAAAAAAGATATTTGTGTTTTAATAAGGGTATTGTTGTAATTGAACATTCATCCTCTCCATTTTCCCTCACTTTTACCCTCTGTTTGTTATTGAAGAAATGCTAAAGAGAGTTAAGAGAGTGAAATACTGAAGAGATGAATAAACCACCGCATTTGTTATTATGGAGAGAGGGGGAGAGGCGATTTGTGTTGTGGGTCCCGTGTGAAATTTTTTCTCTAGTGAACAACGGAGAAATCAAAGAGAGTGGAGCTTCAATTATCAATTTACCATACTACCCCTATGTATACCATACTTTCATGATATTTATTTGGAGTAAACTAACAAATCAGTCCCTCACTCTATGGGGACCATGCAATTTCGTCCTTGACTTTTCTAAAATAGCACTTTAGTCCCTAACTTTGTTAAAACATGCATAAAATGCATGTTTTTCAATAAAGTGATGGACTAAAGTGCATGCTTTTTAATAAAAAAAGGACTAAAGTGCATGTTTTTTAATAAAGTATAGACTAAAGTGTTATTTTAGAAAAGTCAGGGATGAAACTGCATGGTCCCCACAAAGTCAGGAACTGATTTATTAGTTTACTCTATTTATTTGTTATTTGTAAGTGTAGTTTGGTCTTTTTAACATTTTTACAAATCTCTCCTATCTCTCCCCTATTTCTCTCAATTCTAACTCTCTCCAACCGAAAAGAGCCCCGTGTTATGGTCCATCTAGTCTCAATTAGGTCCCTTATTCAACAAGCTCTGTGTCCGCGGCTCTCCGCGTATATGAGATATTTTTGAAGGGTGACCATATAATTATATAAGCCACATATCACTAATATTTGTTCATCCCATTTGCCATTTCACAACCATTAATGCCCATCTTACCTTAAATATGATCAAAACTGCTAGATAATTATCCTATCACTGTCCTTTAATAAATAGGTTATGGAGTACACGATGTGCCAATAACCAAGCACCCAAAGTGTGTAATTGAAATTATGAAACAACTCCACTGGGTTTAAACATAAAACTAAGATTTAATTTTATAGCCCCACATCTCAATAGTTTTGCAGGTACTGCTTGCACTTGAAGAAATTGCATAACATTGAAGTTTCACACTTTCGGATAGGGTGCCCTTAATAAGTAGTATATGATATGTTGATTTAGATAAAAAAAAAAAAAATCTCTTCAGTTCTTCTAGTTAGCAAGGTTAATTAATGGACTGCATTAACTAACTCATTAATTAAAAACTTGGTTCCTTACAAAAAATTGAAGAGTATGGGACCAGATAAATGACCCGGATCCAAAAATTATCACTAGTAATTAAAATAACAGTCAATAGATTAATTAATTGTACATATTTCCTTCCTTGTGGCTGTTCCTTAATTATAGTGAAAACTGAAAAGAGTTATATTTGTCTTGATCATTCTTTACTCAAATATCTAAAATAACATCTCATTTTACCAATTATTTAACACGATAAACTCCATGTTTTAATGTATAAAATATTTTTTTTTCTAGAACTTTGGTTCTTTTGAAATCAAAGATGGTAACTACATCCAAGGCAGCTTGAAATGATATGGACCCATTTGTTTGTGAATATTTTAATAAAAAATATTTTTAATTTAAAAATATTTAAAAATTTTATAATAATTATTTAAAGTTTATAAAAATTTAATCTCTTTAATAAAATAATTATATTAATTTTATCAAAACTTAAAGATTAACTTCTTAAAAAATAATATAAACAAAAATATCTTTTTGAACTTATCCAAATGTACTTTATATCTTTACAATTCAATCATACGTAAGTCAACTATATTAAAAGTAAATTATTAATAACATAAAATAAAATAAAATTGATACCTAGAGAATAACAAAAATAAGATTTAAATTTGTAACATCACTCACGCGCTTGTCTCTGGAATTTTATGGGTCAGCTTCATGGTTGTCAAATTAGATATGAATGTAGAAATTGAATGAATCATCCAAAATTATTTCAACAATAAACATTCATTAATGAAACTTGCCAGCAATTTAAGCTTAATTGTAGCATTATTAGCTGCTGCTACTTTTGCTTGAACAAATAAAGTCTTTCATAAACAAAATCACAATTTTGTATGTCGGAAATTTATATATAGCGTGTACTTTGAATTCAATTTTTAATGTATAAATAAAAGTTCTTAGGTTAGCCTATTGTTTCTGCTAGATAAACCGTATTAGGTGTGACAGATTTTATTTGTGTCCTATTCTAAACAAATTAAAACAAAAATTAAAAACCATATAAGAGAGAAAGATCAGAAAAAGGACACAAAGAAGAAAAATAACCTTTTAAACTACCCGTCCTTTCCTACCCATATTCCAGAATAATATTTGGAAATGATACTCTTTTTTATCAACTGTTTTTTTAATGAACATTCAGAAATTGTACTTATATATAACTATAAATTGTACTTATTCAGAAAAGTCTTAAATAAAGTCATTGATGATAAATAAGAAATGGAAAAATAAAAAAGCGAAATAAATAGAAATGATAAAAGTTATATATGTGAGAAAATATTATGCGTAAATAACATCACTTAAAAAATTATTTTCAAACAAACATGTATCATTGGAGAACAATAACATGTAACTATTAATTATATCTTTTAAAAATAACAAAGTTTGACATTGACATATATATAATTAGTTGGTCCATTAAACATCTTGATAAGGATTCAATTTCTCACAATGTGTATTATTGATTTCTATGTTTTGAGAATAATCGGTTGGGAATACCCTTAGTTCATAAAAAAAATCAATTATTTTTTAAAATTTTAAATACAAAACACGTTCAGTCTCTTTTTAATTTTTATTGCCTAATTTACTTTTAAGATTCCATAGATTTTATGTTTAATAGATTTGGTCCATCTTTTGTAGCTCTAATCAATTTTCATAATTGCCTGTTTTTATTGTCAAGCTCTTTGCTAGATAATTAAAGGAAGTATAATATAAATAAATTAACAAGAAAAAAGAGAAGATAATTAGTCACTTGGCAACTTGGCCAGGGCCGTGGGATTGAGTTTGGAAAATTATTCAAAATATACTGACAAAATTCTTACTTAACAAAAATATATAAAATTTTAATTACTTAATTAAAAAAAGGTATTTTAAAATTTCAATTGAGAAGGATCCTCATTCCAATCAAGATGAAAAGGATAGCACCATAACCCTCAAACTCAATGTAGTGTGTGTATAAAAAGCCTCTTCCCCACCACCCAAATGTCGAGTTCAGAACCAACTGTGTTCCTTCAATTAAACACCTTTTTTACTTTGTAAAGTTGTTTGGGGCTGATCATGATATTTTAATTTAGATTTTATAAA
Source organism: Sesbania bispinosa (assembly GCA_026901365.1). NCBI lineage: Eukaryota > Viridiplantae > Streptophyta > Magnoliopsida > Fabales > Fabaceae > Sesbania > Sesbania bispinosa. Next base: position 2,379,098 of record QLOH01000053.1, read on the forward strand.
GCAAATATTTGAGCATTTATGATTTAATTAATAGGCAAAGGATGTAGTTGTCCGTACGATCAATGATGTGTCTCTTTGCTTCCTAATCCTACCCTCTCTCTCTCTTGATCAGTAGTGTCATGTGGAAGGTATATGCAGTTGCAGGATGGGCCATGGATGTAGCAAAAACCCACTAAGATCATTTTGCTGGCAACCAGAATGGCAATTGGGGAGAGACCAACCATTTGGCCACATTCCATGTTCAATTTCTAGTACAAATTAATTAAATGGAGGAGCATCTTTTGTGATTATTATATTGGAGATAACTAATAACTTGGATTTTCACAAAAGTTTTACTCTTTAAAAATTCCTTCCCTACATCTCCACTTTGTGCTAATTCTCACTTCAGTCAAAGTAACCATCAAATACAAAGTAATAATAAGCCAAAGGCAAAAACCTTATCTAGAACTAATTTATCATTATAAAATAAAATGGCACATGACAAACCACAGGAAATGTTTTGCTTATATATTTTGCATTAACTTGCCAGATTTTTTTTTTTTTTGTCATTAATATGACAAGTGACAACATGTATGTTTGGTTTAGCATTGAAATATGTAATTTCACGTTTCCAACGCTAGAAATAGTTGTGCTGGAAAATCCAAACTTGAGTTTGATCCGTTTCAACACTAAACCAAACACACACAATAGTTCATGACTTTTTCCTATTAGTAGAAAAAAAGAAAAGGCACCTGTTTTAAAATTTTATTTATAAAGTATTTAAATCTAAATTATTTTTTTTAAATTAATCTTTCCATACTATCGAGCATGTGGGATATGGTAAGGGGCTATTCCAACTTAATCAATTAAATTTGGGTATGTAGTTGTATTAAATACTCGGAGTGAGAGCTTTATTATCCATAGAAGTTATACCGAACTTTGACATGATTGCCTCCCATAAAGAACTAGTGTTCTGCCCGTGCGATGCACGGATCTTAATATCTCATAATTCATTTTTTATATCATAAAAATATTTATTATATATATTTAATTAAATTTTTTAATTTAAATAAAGATATATATGAAAATTTATGTATGAAAATTATCAATAAAATAAGTTTTTATCAAAGAAATGATTTTTAAAATAAAAAATATTAACTACTTAAATTTTTATATTGTAATTCATTTTTAGTAACCTTAAAATAATTTTACAAAATAAATTTTTTTATATTTAATGTTAGTTGTTTTTCATATTTTATAAAATTTTCCTCTTTTCATGTTACAACTAATTCATGCTTTTCTTTACTAATAAATTCTTTTTGTTAAAAAAATATTTAAAAGAGGAAAAGTCAAATTTGATTTGATCAAGTATTAAAATAAAATGGAGTTTCCAACTAACTAAGTAAATATATTACCAAATTATAAATACATAATCTTTAATTAGAATTCGATAATAAATTATTCATTTACCAAAAAAATCTCTCCCCAAAATGAAATCGGTCTACGACTCAAATAGGGATGGCAATGGGTAGGGTCTGGGTAGGGTACTATGGTACCCGTTCCCATACCCGCGTTTTAAAAAAATATCCGGACTCATATCCGCGTGGGTAGTGATTGTAGTACCCGTACCCCTACTCGTTGGGTACTCAAGTACTCGTACCCATTACCCACATTTTTGTTAATTATAAAAAATAAATTGATTAAAAAATAAAAATTAATTAAAAAATAAATGAAAAATAATTCATAGCATCCGAGTTTAACCTATAAAACAACTATCATACGTGGAAGTGGATGAGAGATTAAAACAATGGGAGGGGAAATGTAAATTAGTTCATGTTATGCTATTTTAGTGTTTAGGACAAAATTATAATATTTTTAAAATTATAACATTTAAATTAATTAAATTAGTAATATATATTAATGTTTTTTTGTGACTATAATATGTGTTAACATTAATTTTTTTGGAAAAAATATTAATTAATAATATAAACATATATATATATATTAAATTAATCATGTGTATATAAATTACATTAATTATATATATTATATAATTACGGGTATGGGTAGGGTAGGGTACCATAGTACCCGTACCCGCACCCGTACCCATTAAAAAGTGCGGGTAATTACCCATACCCGAACCCTGGCCCATTTGATGGGTAATTATCCTACCCATTGTGAGTAGTTTTTGCGGATACCCACTGAATGTGGGTCAATTGTCATCCCTAGACTCAAATAACATAAGAATAGCCGAGCAAGGATAAAAAACAATCTTTCCCAAACAAACTAACTCAAAGTTGTAGACAAACCTTAATCCCTTTAATTATAAATTACTAGTATATATTTAATTTATTTTTTCCTTTTTTTAATTGTCTCCTTATTTTTCTTGTAAAACAAATCTAGATAGCATTTAACGAAACAAATAGTTATGTTTCACTTTTCTCAGTTCAATATTTCTAGTGAAATCAAAATGTATCATTATTTTTTTTATCTTTCTGTCTGGTTTTGTTATATTTAAAAAAGATAAAAAAACATAACGCATATATTATGTTTCATCTCATTCTGTCATTGAAATGTTATCTAGATCTCACACATGGCCGTTGAAACACTAGAGAAAAAGTTATGGACAGGATGAAGATAAAGATAAAGCCTCATATTTCTTTTCTAGTTCTTTGTGCTACTTTAATACTCTTCCTTAACCATTCAAATGGTGGCAAAGGGATTGTCCTTTCAAAGCAAGCTCAACAATGACACTAGCATCCAACACTTACGAGTAATTCATATTAATAAACATGCCAATTAAGTTAATTGAACCTTGCAATCCCAACACTAATAGAGGGCGATTGATTACCAAAGAGATGGATGATATTCCCAATAAAAATTTATTGCATTGATAAAATTTACTGAAATTAGTGATACAATCAGTGTCTATATATAGAATAGTTGTATGAGAAAATTGAAATCTGATGATAGGTAACAGAAAAGTAACAGTAATAAAATTAAGGAAAAAAATATGTTTTTGTCCCAATAATTTTGGTCAACTTCTAGTCTTTGTCTCTGTATTTTAAATCATGTGTTTTTAGTCTCAAAACTTTCTAAACGCTCCAATCGTGGTCTCTGCCGTTAGTGAAACCTGTTAATTACCTAATGAGCTGGCTAACAAAAGTTACATGTCAGCCTCAATAGTGAGTCTAAGAAACTGACTAATCTAATTAACCTATTTTTATTTTTAATTATTAAAATAACTCTTATTACTAAATTATGATTTTCACCTCAGCAATTTACCTGAAAAAAACCTCATTTAGTAATTCGGGTTATTTTAATAATTAAAAAATTAATAAAAAATATTAATTAGATGAATCAGCTATTTGGGGCCATTATTGAGGTTAACAAGTAACTTTTGTTAGCCGGCTCATCAGGTTAACAGATCTCATTAACGGTCAGGAACCACGGGTTGGGAGTTTGGGAAGTTCAGAGACAAAAAACATAAGATTTAAAATACAGGAACAAAGACCAAAGTTGACCGAAGCTATAGAGACGGAAAACATATTTTTCCCTAAAATTAAACTGATCATCCAATATGCAAGAACAAATCCAGAAATAGCTTTAAGGCCGGACCGGAATGTTTACAATAGTTGTAAATATGTAGATTTTTTTTTTGTAACAAATGGAATTAAAAGACAGAAATAAAAAGGAATAGAAAAAGAAAAAAGAAAAGGGAAAAATCAAAAGAATCTACTCCTAGGGAAGGTATCTCCTCTAGCATCAGCTAAGACAAGATCACTATAATCCCTATCAGAATCAAGAATAACTATTGATGAAGGTCTTGAATGAGAATCCTTTTTGGCCAATGCATTAGCACATTGGTTACCTTCTCTTGGTAAATGGTTAATTTCCAAGCACCAATCAAGTTGAATAAGATTCTGGATGTCCTTGATTAGCCCAACATGTTGATGAAACAATGGCAAAGAACCCTTAATAAGAGAAATTGCTAATGTGGAATTTGACCAACACTTGATCTTTCTATATCCCTCATCCCATGCAAATTGGAGACCAACTTCTATCCCTTGCAATTCAGCTTGTAAGCTGCTAGATTCTTCAAGGGAACCATAGAACCCCTTCAGCCAGGATCCATTACAGTCACTGATAAGGCCTCCAAAACCAGCAATACCAGAACTATTGATGAAGCTGCCATCTACATTAACAGCTACAGAATCATGAGGAGGAGGAATCCATCTGACTTGAACTACTTCAATTATGGATGACTGTTGCACAGGTGTAAAAACTGAATATCTTTAAAATTAGCTGTAATGTTGGAGTATCTTGTCCTGTGAAAATTTTCAGGTTCCTAGCTAACCAAATCTCCCAGAGGGCAGCTAAGAACTTTGTTCCAAAATAATAACAACTCCAAAGAAGCCAATCATAAGGCTCTGTGAATAGAAGAAAGTTGTTGTGATTGGTGAATCCAAGATGATCCCAAACTCTTAGTGCATAATTACATGATCTGAGGCAATGAAGAACATCCTCATTGTGAAGTTGACATCCTAAGCAAAGAGGTGATGCAGTGATGTTTCTATGATGAAGCAAGCTCTTTGTTGGAAGCCTGTCTTTTGTAGCTAACCAGATCAAGAATTTAACTGACTCACTACAGTGAAGCTTGCAAATACAAGATCAATTCTTCTCATCAGTAAGGTGCATGTGTTGGTTAAGAATCCAATTGTATCCATTTTTAGCTAAGTAATTACCATTCTGTGAATTTGCCCAAGAGATAACATTTGGAATTCCATGAGAGATTCTAGGTTTTATGGTTGAAATTCTTTGGCAAGTGGCTTGTGATAAAGTAGTCCACAATCTATGCAGATTCCAAGAGTTTCCATCCCATAAATCACAGATTCTCAATTCTATATCATGAGAATTAACAAAATTAACTTCATTACTTAGAGGGCCAGTAGGCAGCCAGGGATCAAATAAGAAATTGGATGAGCCATCTCCAATTATTGCATTGAAACCTTCCTGAAGCATAGTTGCTGCTTTATGAATGGATCTCCAACCAAAAGAAGCACCCTTAAAATTCCTAAAAACTTGCTGACCAGTTCCATATTTAGCCCCTAAAATATGAATCCATAACTTTGATTCATTATTCTGCAATATAGACCAGACTAACTTCCCTAATAATGATATATTTTGAAATCTGGCTGCCCTAACTCCCAATCCTCCCAATTTCTTAGGTTTGATGATACTCTCCCAATTGACAAGATTAACACCTGAAGATGAATTACCCTTCCAGATAAAGTTTCTGGCTAATCTGTCAAGGTCATTGCAGATACTAGTTAGCAGCCACTGAACTTGCATGTTATAAGTTGGAATAGAACTCACCACAGAATTAACAAGTGTAAGTCTACCAGCCTTATTGAGCAATTTCCCTTTCCAGGAGGCAAGCCTCTGATGAACCTTATCCAAAATATGTTGAAAATCAGCTTTTGTAGGTTTATTCATGAATATCTTGAAGCCAAGGTATTTATCTATTGAACTAGTGAGTTGAATGTCAGTCATTTGAGCTAGTTTCTGTTTCCTAGCCATTGGGACAGCAGGAGAGCAAAATGCTTTAGATTTTTCTATGTTTACCTTGAAACCAGAAATATTGCAAAACTTCTGAACAATTTGAGACAAAACTCTAACTTGTGCAGGGTTAGCTTTTGCAAAGAGAAGCACATCATCAGCAAAGAATAGATGTGAAACCCCAGGGCAATTAGAAGATATCTGGACTGGACTTAAAGATCTGTTAGAGACAACATCCATCAACATAGAGCCAAGTTTATCCATAGATATGACAAATAAGTAGGGTGGTAAGGGACCACCCTGCCTTAATCCTTTTTTAGGGGAAAAGGATGGACATTTCCTACCATTCCAAAGGAGGGAGATAGAAGTGCCAGTAATTCCACTCAAGATCAAGGATAGTAATGTCTGGGAAATCATATTCTTGTAAAACCTTCTTCAAAAAACCCCAATCAACTCCGTCATAGGCTTTTTCCAAGTCTAGTTTGAAGATGACATCACCTTTCTTTCTCTTAAATCTTTTCATATGATGAATAACTTATTGAAGAATTAAAGCATTATCAGTTGTACTCCTTCCTGGAATTAAGCTAGCTTGTAAGGGACTGATCAGATCTTGCAATATAGGTCTCATTCTGTTCACTAGAACGTTGGAGATCAATTTATAGATACAATTACATAGACTAATCGGTCTTAATTCTTTGAAATTATTAGGCCTATCAGTTTTTGGAATCAATACTATCAAGGTTTCTGCAGCTGATAGTGGAACCACTCCTGAAATGAATGCATCCTTGACAAACTTCCAGATGTCATCACCAATCCTGTCCCAATACATTTTAAAGAAAATGGCTTGAAAACCATCAGGGCCAGGAGCTTTATAAGACTTCATATATGATAAAGCTTTGAAGACCTCTTCTTTAGTGACAGGTGTTGTTAGACAATTTTTTTCTGCAAGAGTCAACTTTGGTAAATTAGAAGAAACATGAAACTCACCATTAGAAGTTGTAGTACAAAACAGATCCTTGAAATAGTAGATAGCCTCTCCTTGTAGGATTGCATCATCAGTACACCAATCCCCATTAGGAAGGTAGAGACCATTTATTTTATTCTTGGCTCTCCTTATGACTGTTTGTGCATGAAAGAAGGATGTATTTCTGTTACCAAACTTAACCCAGTTTTCCTTGGATTTTTTGTACCAAATTACTTCTTCCTGGAATAATACTGAGTTATATTCTTGCAGTAATGAACCTTGAAGTTGAAGTAAACTGGAAGAATCCCCACATTCTAAAGATTTTTCAATTCCCTTCAACCTTTTTTCCAAAGATTTCTTTTTAGCAAACACTGATCCAAAAACTTCTTTGTTAAATTTGGAGGAAACTTCTCTCACATCAACTAGGCATTGAAGAGGATCATGTTCTAAAATGCTCCGAGTTAAATCAACCAGTGAGGCATACTGAGGGTGAGTGCACCAGGCAGCCTGAAATCTAAATGGCCTTTCACCATGAACATTTGGCTCACCTTCACATCTAAGCAAAATAGGATGGTGATCTGAATGAAACTTGCTCAAGTTTTCAATTGTTCCATTGGGGAAGGAAATTCTCCAAGAAGGACCAGCAAGGCCTCTGTCAAGTTTCCTATGAACCTCTTTCCCTCCTCTGCAATGTTTACTCCAAGTGAATTTAGAGCCAAAACTACCAACATCAAGCAGGTTATAGGAGCTTACTTGATTGGCAAAATTAGCAGCCCTTGTTACTCAAAATCTGCCTCCTCTTTGTTCATGTGAATAGAGAATATATATCATTGAAATCTCCTAGAAGTTGTTGAGTCTCAAAAATATCATAAGGTTGTTTATGATGTTTTAAGACAACTAGATTCCCAAGTTTTAATGGTTAACAAATTTGACTTAAATTATTTATCATAGATACATATATGCTTTAATGTTTTATCTATGATTTCAGCAAGAGTCACTATGAGCCTACATAAAAAGACTAAGTGTTGAAGCTGTCTGAAGAAGCAGAACTCGTCTGAAGAGTTGAAGCTGTCTGAAGTAGCTTAACCCGTCTGAAGTATCAGTGTCGTCTGAAGTCTTATTAATGACGTGGCACCCTTTGCTGAAGTTTGTGAAGACTTTTCTGAACCTCTGCTGCACGTACCTTTTCAAACATGTTTATAGCAAGGAACACAGAGACCTTTCCTGGTGTTTTTGAATTTCATACACCATTGAGGAAATCTCTGCAACGCAGCCTCTGCAGCAACATTTGTAGCAGCTTTATGGCAGGAGCAACCTTGTACCGTGTCAGAAATATCAGAGCTCTCAGAAGCATGTCTCACAACGGATTAAATAGCATTTAATGCTATCTCTAAATGGTGGTATTTCAACAGATTGAAGATTGGGTATAAATACCCCCTCCTTTGAAGACCATCAAGAGAGAAGAATTTTGTGAAAAAGAACTAAAACTCTGCAAGTTTTTCGCTACAACAACTCTGATAATATTTATCTTTGTACACATATTGTAATATCCTGAGCATACCTCAGTTTTTCTGTACATTTGTAATTGTTTAAGCTTCAAGACTGATATAGTTTGTAAGCTTAAGCATTTTATCTTCTCTGTATTTGTTTGGAGAGGCTTGTCTGAAAAAGAATACTTGTTGGTTTGAGCCTGGAGAGGCTTGTCTGTAAAAGAATACTTGGTTGTAGAGCCTGAAGAGGCTTGACTGTAAAAGAATACTTGTAATCTTGCAAGATTAAGAGAAAATCCAATTGCTAGTTGGCATTGGGACTGGACGTAGCTCACAGTGGTAGTGAGTGAACCAGGATAAATTCCTTGGCTAAGTTTTCTTACCCTTATCTCTTGTCAATTCTTTTTATACTAATCAAGGGGTTAGAGTAATTAATATGATATTTTATAAAGGCACAAAACATATTTTAAAATCAGTTTTTACAAGCCGTCTGAAAACTTCAGACAGCCCTTTAAGAGCCTGTCTGAAATCGTGCTTTTAACACCTGTTTGCGAAAAGCTTTCTAAAATATTTAGAAACACTATTCAACCCCCCTTTTAGTGTTTCCCTGTGTTCCTACAGAAGTAACCAGGGATCATCAATTGAGGCCCTCAAACTTTCAAAAATGAATCCATAAAGAATTTCTACTGCTGAGAACTAGACTTGCATAGACACCAGAGTAGATCCATCTAGAATTACCAGCAGCAACTTCCAGACTAATAGCTTGTGGGCAGGAATCAACCACTGAAAAGGAAAAATTACAGCCTGTTTGTTTCATAGCCCTGATACCACCTGAATGACCTTGTGCTTCCTCAATAGCAATGGGAGAATAGCCAATATTATTCCAGAATGTGTGTGTATTCTGGTAAAGAGTGTGTGTTTAAAGAATAAACACTAATTGAGGTTTAAATCTCCTCAAAGACTCCTTAATGTGCCTTTGACTCCTTCTGTTAGCTGCTCCTCTAATGTTCCAAGAGAGAGCTACAAAATCTCTAAAATCATGCATCATAATAAACAAATAAAAAATAAAAAGGAACAGACAAACCTGATTCATCAGGAATGATTTGACTTAATATCCTTTGGAGACAAACTGCCACCCTCTTCATGCATGACAACCTCAGACACTGATTCCATGTCTTGTCCCTGGTTGGGATTACTTTCTCTATTCACCAAAACACCTCCTGGATCATCCCCATCCCTGAATCTCATCCTATTGGAAGAGAGGATATCAACATTCAGAAAAGTTTTTATTGAAGGGAATCAAGCATGTGGTCAGGGTGCAGCGGAAATAAATGGATTCCCTCCCTTGTTATAATCGTTTTGCGAAAACACGAATCAAGGCATAAAAGGTATTAAAATGAAAGGTCGTACCTTATTAGAATTACAAACGAGGCAAGACTAGCCACGTCTCTATTGGTATCCACGCTAACAGCCGGACTAGGAAACCCTCCTCAGCTCTACTAGCAGCCTTAGAAAGTAAGAAGCGATTGCTCATGTGTATAGGGTAGTGCATCTCATGCTCTATTTATAAAGTGGTGGCTAGGGTTTTACCCCCTCACTCACTTAACCCTCACACTTATGGGCCTGACCCATTATGTTATAATTCTAATTAAATTAAATTAGAATTATTATCCTTTCCTAGTGGCTTGTTGTATGCGTGTGACCCAATAGGCTTTTAATATTTGGTTATAATATTAAAATAAAACCCTTTTATATTTAATATCATAAATAGTGAGCGGTATCTAGCAACACATCACTATCCAAATATGGAGATTATCAATAACTTTGATAAATCCTATTTTATGATAATAATTTATATGATCTGTCCCTTGTCCAAATATCTAATTGAACACAGGGGCATGGATTGTGTCAACCTTGTATAGTTCAATTTATATTTTCTTGATCCCCAAGTAGACTGTACAGAAAATAAATATCTCATATTTATCCTCCTGAGCATGGCCATGCATTTTGCAGTCTCACTTTATCAAGAGGCCTATAGATATAACTCCTGTTACATAGGAGGGACAAATCCCATCTAGGGCACTCACATTCCACCACACAATTTATTATATGTCTAAAAACCAACTTTATGATTACCCTGTTACAGGTAACATTTGATGATAATTAAAACATATAATGCCTTATGTAGGAATCGTAGTGATTTCAGGTCGAAGGACTTCATATAACATCTATCAATTTAAGAAACGTTCATGACACTTATGTAACAATCCATGCAACGTTCTTAAGGTGGGTCTGTCCAGTACATCATTACTCTTAATGTGCACCTATGTGAGAACATGATATCTCATATCCATGATCTGTGAGATGTGATCATCGATGAACTCACATGCTAGTCTAAATGCATCTTTGTCCTAAGATGATACTTGACTAGGGACTATTTAAGAATAGTTCTTCATAAGATCTCACGATCAAGTCATCTACTTGATTTCTTATGAAGTTTAAGTTTACCATTCTAAGGACAATAATTATATTCTAAAAGAATAAGTTTACCTTTGTAAAATAACATGATACAAGTGATGGATGTTCATAAATATATAAGTCTCTAGTGCATATTCCTAACATTTATACCATGGGATGAAGGAACATAGATATTCTTGACAATGAGGCTTTAGCTGTCTGTAGAGGTTTTCACATCACTTTTGGATGTCACTGCTGGGGGACCTGTGAAATAACAGGTTTATATGTTGAATCCACTCTGTGCTTTTTCTTTCTTGAATTATCCTTGGAAGATGAAGGCAGGGCCTTACTTGTGAAAACTATTTCATTAGTAGGCAAGCTCTCGGGTGCAGGTTTCACAATCTTAGCCTCAGATTTAGTCTTAGTTTTCTTGAGAGAAACCTCAGCTTGATCGTTAACTTGAGCTTTCCCTTTTGCACGATGTGAAGAAGCTTTCTTTGATCTAGTCACAACTATCCATTCTCCATGAATAGCTTCTTGATTATCCTGATTGGAAGGGGTGACTCTCACTGAATCATGTTCAAGATTTAACTTCTCAATTTCCGAGGTAAGTAATTCACTAGGAACAAGTTGAGGATTAGCTATTTGATTTGATAAATAAATTTTAATTTAATATTATTTATATAATCTACATATTTACATATGTAGATTATATAAATAATACTAAATTAAAATTTATTTATCAAATCAAATAGAAAATAAAAGTTAATTTATATAAACATAAAAATTAATCATCAATGAAAAAATATAATTTAAATACTATCTCTGATCCAATTTATAAAATTATTTTCACTCAAATATACATATTAAAAACATGTTTTAACGCATTGATTTTTAAAAATTTCTCTAACTTCCAAATTTATACCCTTATTTAAAGTTAAATTTTACTCCCTCTCGTCCTTTTTATAAGGCACAATTTAGAAGATATTGACGGTCCTTTTTATAAGGCACTTGATAATCTCTATGAAGCATTTAATTTTTTTCTTGATTTACCCTTATTAAATTTTTCCATCATGTATTTTGCTAATTGTTCATTAACAAGGTATTATAAATATTGTTACATAGGTGACCAAGAAAGAGAGTTTAACCTTTGCACTTTTCCATATACATTTGTGTGTTCCAATACAATTGATAGTGGGAATTAGTACTGTATTTAGTGTAGAATTTAATCTCAATTATTTAGTGAAAGAATATACTAATAATATTAAATAGGGAAAAAATGGAATGTTGTATTATTTTTTTATGAAACCAATAAAATTAACCACTTAAACTACTTTCCTTGGTCTGTGTAATTTGGTTAGAGGTACCTTATAAAAAAGACCAGTGGGAGTATTTAGTTATCCATATTAACTAAATCTTGGAAACTACAAAAGTTCATTAATCATGAAGGTAAAAGATAGAAAAAAAAACTAATAAATGCTTCTAAAACTTTATAAAAGATCTTATAAAAAGGACCAAACAAAATGGTCTTATATAAAAGGGCAGAAATGGGATAGAAAATAATTAAATAAAAAATAGATATGTATATTTTTTTGTGAATGTGAGTGTAAGTGTGTGTATTGTCAAGGAGGGGGCAAGAGGAGTCCCTAACCTTATGCAACAACAACAATTGCTCACATCCAAACATTAGGTTTAATCCACTAAGTCCTATCATGCATTATTATATATATACCACCAATTCTAATATATAATATAATAAATGTATCATGTGTTTAAAGGTAAACCTACAAAATTTTCTAGATGAGAATTAAGTGGGAAGAATTTTTTGTGTTAAAATCATTCATTTTTAAAAAAATATTAGAAAAATATAAACACCAAAACTCAAACATTAAGTGGGTCTTGTTTAATAGATTAAACAATGTTTTTATAGCATGTAAATTTTAAAAGCAACACTTGTATTACCATTGTCAAACAAGCCAACAATTTAATAATAGACCAATCTAGGTTTTATGAATTAATTTTAACCTATTGCACAAAATATCATAGACAAAGGTTATGTGGGATTGTTGCCTATTATGTGTTTATCCACATTTAAAAAATATTTCCTATTATACATTTAGGTAGAGATTCACATTACTCAGTTGTATTATTTATGGGATATGGCAGTACATGTGTAGTATTCAGGCCCTTCTATTTTGTTGAGAGCACATGTATAGCGGTATCCCAACTATGTGGATACATGCCTAATATTATGTTAGGCAACTGATGGTCATTTCCATATTTATGTATATTCAGTTCTTGCAATGTACAAGCTTATGTAATGTTGGATTGCTTGAACGTTATATGTCTTAATGTGTGATGATATCATTAATGTGTGAAATAATTTTGTAAACTTGGGGATGTGTCTCCAAAGGGCATTATTCCTAGGTTCATGGAATTAGGACGTTACACAATTCAATCATCTAATTTACACATATTAGATCAATCTCTTTTCAGTTGATTGAGTCACTCTCACTGGACGGTTCTAGGAGGACCCTGTGCATCTAAATAATAGCCACAAAACATGTGGTGAGACTTGTTAAACTCTTGGCAAGCGTACCAATAGTCAACTGTAGTATAATGATTTTAAAGTACGAGTGTCGAACCCACGAGGAACAGATTTAGTTAAAATTCAGAATTTAGCTCATCAAGTATATATACAAAGGAAATAGATTGATTCATGATTGATTTTTGTAAAAACTAAGTTAAAATTTCATAAAAGTAATAAAGAGCAATCTAAAAGGTAAGAGATATTTCAATGGGAGAAGTTGGGATTGAATTTCATCTATCTCACTCGTTTGTATTCTGGTTAAATAAATGTACATAGCATTCGAAACTAACAATACTGATGCAACACGTAAAATCATTTATACCGATCCCTCAGATATAAAATTCATAAGATTAATCCCTTGAATATTGATTCCTCAAATATTCAACAGATTATCCAGCATTACGTTTAGGCGTTATAAGTAATCGATATATTGAAATCTATTCCTAGTATTACAATACACCGAGCATTTTTCGTTCAGATCGGATTTTCAGAAATACTTTTCAGTTAGATCTAAAAATCAAAATCGAGAATCTATTGATCAGATGGAATCAAGCATAAAGAACAGAACGAGAATACCAATATTGAATACAAACGAGATTACTATATATAAATATCACCAGAATACATTCGAGTTCGAATCGACTACATTCAATCCCAAGAGGAAAGTTTAGCTACTCATGGTAGCTATTACAATCACAGAAATGGAGAAGAAATGAAGAAATCTGCTTCCACAGCCTTTCGTCGTCTTCGTCCGCTTCAGAGAGTTTCCAGATTTAGAAAGTGTAAGTTATATAATGACGAACTCCCCCTATGAACTCTGTTTTGTCCCTGGATAAGTGGATTCTCGCTTGAGCGAGCCAATTCTCGCTCAAGCGAGAAGAGTACTTCATGGTGAAGAAATGTAATCTAGCTCAAGCGAGCATATTCTCGCTTGAGCGAGAATAGCACTCAAAATCCACCCTCTCTGGACAAATCTCACTCAAGCGAGATTATTCTCGCTTGAGCGAGATTGAGCGAGAATAAGGCAGAAGCTCTTCTTTTCTTGATTCCTTGCTTTCTCCATAATTTTTCTAGTTATTTTCCCTCTTCAATCCTTGAATACCTGAAATTTAAGCACAAATTGGGATCAAATGACTTCAATTAAATTAAGACTCGGGATACATCTCATTGGATTCAACAATTCTTAAATCAGGGGAAATTAATATCAAATGAATACAATTAAAACCATAAGTGCCATGACTCCATATGCAAATCTACTAATATTTGGCACTTATCAAGACCCACGTCTCAGTGAATATAACTATGCAGCAGGCAGTGTGGGAAATATAGGCAGATGCTATGAAACAAAAGTCAGATACAATGAAACTAACACATTAAACCTTAATCAACAACAATTCATAACATACATGGCCTGCATTACTCGACAGACGTGGTCTTATCTCTTAACTGGGGTAGACCTGAGGCATTCTACAAGGAACGTCTCCCCTGGGGACTAATACCCGTCATTAACTGGGGGAAACAAAACCCGTGTTTTAGCTGGGGATTGAAGTCCATTAATACTGGGGACCAAAGTTCAATCTTGGTTAAGGTGTTAACTAGGGCTGAAGCCAAAAATCATTTTTAACTAGGAGTCGAAGCTCAAATACATTTTCTTGTTATCTGGGGCCAATGACCAAGATGCATTATGCAAACATGATATGAATATAGCATGGCTCATAAGACAAACGAACTTACTAGAGAACTATGAGCAAAACCCTAAGTACAACCACTCTAGGGCATTCCTTAGCAATTTCAAACCAAGAGCACTGGGTACTTTTTGTTTTCGCATTCTCGCTCAAGCGAGGATGTTCTTACTTGAGCGAGACGAAGTCAGAGAGCAACTCTGAATTTTCCCTTGAATTGCGCTCAAGCGAGAGGCTTCTCACTTGAGCGAGAAAACCAGAAGCAAAAACACCCATTTTTACTAATATGCTCGCTCAAGCAAGGATATGCTCGCTCAAGCGAGGATGTTCTCGCTTGAGCGAGCCTCTGCAGAATGGAAACTCTAGTTTTGCATTCCCAGGCTCTTTTATTACTTTTTACTTATTTTTCCTAATCCCTTTTTATAAAAATACCTTTCTAACCCTATTTATCTTATGAAAAAATTTATGAAGTTTGGAATGTTATAATTCTACTCCCTTAAAACAATTTTGTCCTCAAAATTGGCTACAAAACAAAAGGAAACTCATCTTACCTCAAGAAAACAACTCTGGGAACTGAGAGTGGATATCATCCTCCTTCTCCCAAGTGGCCTCCTCATGCGCCTGACCCTCCCAGAACACCTTCACCAACAGAATTATCTTGTTCCTCAAGGTTTTGACACTCCGGTCAATAATCCGTGCAGGCCTAATGGGAAATGTGAGGTCTTCCCTCAGTTGTACCGATTTGGAGCTTATGATGTGTGAAGGGTCATGAACATACTTTCTAAGTTGGGAGACATGGAATACATCATGGACTCGAGACAAATGGGGTGGTAGGGCTATCCTGTAGGCCAGAGGACCAATTCTCTGCAGGATTTGGAATGAGCCAATGAATCTGGGATTTAGCTTTTTGGCTTTAATGGCTTTTCTAATCCCTGTGATGGGAATTACCTTTAAAAACACATGGTCACCTTACTCAAACTCAAGGTCCTTTCTCCTCTTGTCAGCATAGCTCTTCTGCTGGCTTTGGGCAGTAACAAGTTTTTCCCTAATGACTCTAATTTTATATGTTGTTTCCCGCACCAACTTCGGACCTAAAAGGGTTCTCTCACCCACCTCATACCATACAATGCCTCATAGGGTGCCATGCCTATATTGCTATGGAAACTGTTGTTGTAGGCAAACTCTATGAAGGGTAGGTACCTATCCCAACTACCCTACTCCTCTAACACACAAGCCCTAAGCATGTCCTCTAGGGTCTCGATAGTCCTCTCAAAATGATCGTCAGTCTGAGGATGGTAAGCGACACTAAACCTCAGTTTAGTCCTGAAATCCTGGTGAAGTGCATTCCAAAACCTAGAGGTAAACTTAGGATATCTATCTGACACTATGCTAGAGGGTATGCCATGGAGCTTAACAATCTCCTAGACATCCAAGCCTGCTAATTTGTTTAGGGAATATGTGGCCCTAATAGGTAGGAAATGGGCTGACTTTGTCAGCCGGTCCACAATGACCCAAATTGCGTCATATCCTGCTGGGACCCTAGGTAGTCCCACTACAAAGTCCATGGATATTCTCTTACTTCCACTCTATGATCTTTAATGTTAAACGGGTCCCTAAAGGTTTCTAGTGCTCTATCTTGACTTGTTGACAAACTAGACACCTAGAGACAAACTCTGCTATCTCACCCTTCATACCATGCCACCAAAACATCCTCCTTAAGTCCTGATACATCTTGGTGGTGCCAGGATGTACCGAGAACTTGGCCCTGTGGGCCTCTTCTAAAATTTGCCACCTCAAGCTACCCCACTTAGGGACACAGATTCTCCCCTAAAAGAGGATCATCCCATCCCCGACTTTGAGAATCCCGCCTGCCTCTAATTTTATAATTATATTTACAATCATAACAATGAACTATCTACTTGGTCCATATAAAGGCCAATGATAATCCACCTTAATTACATTTAAACTAATTAATTCTAACAATTCCATTAGATTGGAAAAAGAAAAACTACATGATATATAATAATGACATAGCTGAGGGCTTCCCTTCCGCACACCCACAACATCGTCGTTTTGCAAATTTTGAGGTCAAAAACTGTAATTTTTTTCTTCTATTTTTTCCTTTTTTTTTTATGAAGTTCATTCATTTAAATTTATTTTTCTCCTAACATAATTCATTAACTTCAAGTGTGTTTGGCACACTATTTCAACTAACACTATTTCAACTAGGTAAAAGATTAAATTGACATAAATCATTTCAATCTTATTTGGAAAATGTAAGTAGTAGTGTTTTTAAACTTCATCTCCTAGAAAAACGTCATCAATGCTTCAGAATAGTTTCGATTTATTTTATATGTACTTTTTAATATATATTGGGTTAACTTGTGAAATATTATGTTATATATAGACAACATCTAAGTTATTGTATATAATGGAATGGAATAAGATATTTTTATCATATATATGTTAATCGATGGTGCGTTGCACGTTTATAATTTTATTTTTTATTTAATAAAAAAGATGAAGTTTAATTATTATACACTGACAGTGTAAAAAAATGTTACATTGTCATTCAATGATGTGTTGCCACATCAATTAATGAGTATGACACCCCATGTGTTATTAAATTTAATAAATAATATAACAACACATCATTGAATGACAGTGTAAATTTTTTTACATTATCAGTGCATATTTATAAAATCTAAAAAGATAACTATGCTAAAAAAAGATAAACAAAAAATGGGAAATAAAAGTAAGTGGTGATAACATTATCATATAGATATTCAGACATGTGAGGTTAATTTCTTTTGATAGAGTTACAAGAGAAGAAAAAAGAATTCAAAACAAATATTCATTTATTTCCTATTAAATATTTTTAAAGAAACGATTTTGACTATGAAAAATAAAGATATTTTCAGTACACTTTTTTTGTTTAATTATTTTTAAAAAACCTTTGAAGAATGTTCCGAAAAATGAAGAATGCAAACAACGGCCTCATTCCAAAAGCTCTTTTACTAATTAGTGCATTGAATTGGAGGTGAAATCTATTATACATCCCTATTTTTAGGGATGTAACTTACATCCCTTATATATTAGCCATTGGATTGATTTAAATAGCTTGAACGGTGATGATTTACTTTTAGTGTTCAGGTTGTCCATATGTAACTAATATTTTTAAAATTTTTGATTGGTCCCTATATCTATCTATCTATCTATCTATTTCTCTCTCTATATATATATATATATATATATTTATATATAATTTCTTTGTTCATATAGCGTCCATCTCTCCTCCTTTCTCTTTTTTTTATACATCAACACTTTCCTTTCTTTTTTTCCTTTTATTATTATTATTATTATTAAAAGGTTTTCTCTTATTATCCGTTCCTATTAATATGTTTCATTATATAAAATTACGGATTAAAAAATACAATAAATGTGTTAATTTACATTAAATTTAACATGTTTTTAATATATCACTCATTTCTCTATTTAATTCATTAATGTGTTCACTTATTATCTCTCTTATCTATTCAATTTATCTATTTACTCTTTATTTTAAATTGTTCCTCATGTACACGTGTCACGTTTTGTCACTTGTGTTTTTTAGTCTTTTTATTCTCCCTTCAGTGAAGTGATCATTTTATGAACTACAGATATTCTCCACAGGAGGCGGTCCTACTCCAATCATTTTCTTTTTCTCCTTCTTTTTATCAAACTTTAATATTTTATTATTATTATTATTATTAAACAATTTCTTTCGTTATCTATTCCTGTTATCTTTTTCATTAAATAAAAACACACATTAATAAATATAATAAATATGTTAATTTACATTAAATTTAAAATATTTTTTATCTCTCCATTTTATTAATTAATGTTTTCACTTATATGATATAAATAAAAGATTATTTGATCGAATATGTTTAAAGTGGTAATATGATAACTTTGAAGTAAGATCAACGAACAATTACTTTGTATTTTTCCAACCAAACAAATCACAAATTATCTTACGCTCTAAGACGAGGGAAATATGTGACTTTCCTTTTCCTTTTGGGATAATGCTTGTCACTTTGATAATAGTATGATTGTTTCATGAGTTAGTTCAAGTCAATTAAAGAGACATGGAAAATCTTTTTAAGTTTCAATTCCATTGAAATTTATTTGTGACTTGTTGCATTTACAAATTGATGTTATTAACTACATTAGTAAGTATAGTATATAGTATAGACAAATGAGTACATGAAGAGTGAGGAAATTGAAGTTCAATTGCTACTTACTAGCTTCTCAAACATATCATGCCCTCACGAGCATGTGTTCCCTCAAGGTCTCATGTAATTCTAGTCATCCAAACTTCTAGACCTCTTTGAACTTCGTGGAGCAGATTTCTTATACTATCAGCAAAGCGCTCCATGTCAATGCCACCACAATTTGCATTTCCACCAGGATTGAATTTCTATCAAATTTTCTCCTATTGCAACAATATATCTCTGTAGTTGAAATGTCTCCTCTAGGAAGTGCTCTAGTGTTGCTGTTTTCTCCTTTGTTCTTGCAACATTCATATCTCCATCAAATTTTTGCCTCACTGTTAACCTTTCAACAAGAGTAAGTTGTTGTTTCAGCCTCTTGATCTTGTAAGAAATTCCAAGAGCATGAAGATCCATTTTCCACGAAGATTGTTTTGTGTTATTAAAGGGTTGGCAGGTAAACAACCTTTTCTTCTTCATTCTTATTTTCTAGAGATTGGACTAGTGAATTAGAATTGTTAACCTGATCACGGGATAGGAGCTGTACTTTATTTTCACAATCTTCCCCAATCAAAGCTTTCATAATTTTTAGCTCTTTTTCACCTGGTTTTCTCTTAATAACCTTGACTCTGGACCAGACAACATCCTGGGTTAGTTTTATAGGCAAATTTGAGTTATTTCCATAGTAGTTTAAGGGCCTCAATTTTGATGAAAATAGCTCTTTCAGGGAAGTCAGTTCATCTTATTTGTCTAACAGTAAGGTCTCCAATTTCATAGCAGTGGAACCTGATATCCCAGCAGGAGGAGGTGGAAGCCCCTTAAGCCCAGTAGTTGAAGCCGATGAATATGTGAAAAACATGTCCTTTGGATCACCACCTGATGCCTGGCAGGGGTCTGACTCGACACAGTAGATCCAGTAAAATCAACACTAATTCTTGCAGTACCACTTGAAGGAAATGCAACAGAGCTTGGATGGATAGAAAAAAGCTTGAACATAACAAATTCAACCAGGGTTAACACCTGTAAATCGACATTAAAATAGACTAATAGAGCAAGGATACACAGATAAAAGTTTAAGATTGGACGGCACACCGCACCTCTAGTCAACTAACCACACACCGCTCTTAATCCCAATCAATTGAAAGCACCCACACACATAAAACTGACCTATCTGTTTCATCAATTTCAAATACAACCACTTCACCAACAGAAAAGAGGATGGTAAACCCTAGTCATTGTAACCTGAGATTCGAAGAATATATTCAAGGTAAACCGCTGCAACTAACCTCAAATTCGATGAACAGGACTGAGATGTGCTTCAGGTCGAATCCCATAAAAGCTTCTACTTCCAGTAAGCAGCGGATAAATGTCACCAACGATGATGCTGACCGCACGCGACGCCGCCATTCATAAAAAATCACCTCTGCCTTTAACTCACCTAATAGACTAATTTCCCTAAAACCTAGCGGGAGACCAAATAGCAAAATATGACAATTTGTATTTTTGATATAATTACACAAAAGGGGGCCGCACATACTGGGAACTGTAGGTAAAAAAAAGGTTGTAACTAACATCCCTTGTAAGAGGGATGTATAATAGAGGCCGCCTAAATTGAATCATGCTATTTAACCAAAATCATGAGAAGATATATGGTCCCAATTTACTTTACGCCAATATTGATGCTCGATCGGGAGTTGAAAAGAAGGGAAGGTAGTGATGGGGCTTAATTCTCCTTGTTTAGATATTTACCTATACAATTGAGAGTAACTTTAAATTTAAGTAAAAGGACAAAAAAAAAATTTTTGCTAAGCTAAAAGGACAAAAAAGTTATATAAAAAAAATTATATTGTTATCCTCATGTGTGAAGCTTTTTTATTTATAGATAACATATCTCCGTTAAGTGTAAAGTAAAGAGGTCGCAATATCTTAGTGTGTATTAGATTTATTTTTAGGAGTATAGAATTGATTATATCCATTATAAAAGTCATTTTATATATGTTTGGATGTTTAAGTCCAGAATTAGTTTTCGTGTGAAGTCATGGTTTTTTCAGAAGTAACATTGATTTACTTATGCTAAGGGGTGAATCAGTTCTAAAATTGCTAGCCATTTTTTTACCTTCCATCTTATCTTATATAAAAAAATATACATAAAAGATAATACATATAGACGTTAAATTTATATTGGTAATTAAACACCTCAAAAACAATTTTAATAAAATAAAATCAAATAAAATTCTCTAAAAAAATCAGCTTTCTAATATATATATATATATATATAGAGGTTATCCAAATAAAAATGATGATACTTCAAAATTAATTTTACATAATGACGTTAATTAAAAATAATTCCACCATCACGAAATCAAATTAACATAATGCACTTATATGTATAAACTAAAAATTAAGTGTCAATTTCATATTCCCTCCGTTTCTTTTTAATAGTCATTTTAGAGTATAAATTTATTTCTAAATAAGTGCGTTTTCATATACCAAACAACAATAAATACTAATTTTTTATCTTTATTATTTTCTAAATTTATTAAATGGTGGAGTATTTATTGCATATGACTATAAATGGTGGAGAACTTTAAATGCTTTAATGAGAAAGAGAAAGAGTATATTTGTAAACAATGAATTTAAAAGACATACTTATTACATTTCTTAATCTATGTAGAAAAATCTTAAACGATAAATAAAAACAAACTTGAGTAATTAAAAAAATTGTTGGCTAAGTGCCAATATCATGACCTATGCTTGGAAGTTTGGGTAAAGAGAAGACTATCCACTTGGACCAATAGCTAAGGTAAACGGAAGACAATTCCCTGAAAAGGATTAGTGTCAACAAGAAGCTAAACATTTATTCCCTTCCTTTTCCTTTCTTAAATTACCCATCACATCTATAATAAATAGTAGTTTTTTGTACCGGGTAATCATGCAATAAAAGTTTGACTATGTCAATATACAAATGTTTGACACTAATATTCATTAATTATTTAACACGTCATTAGTTACTCATTATTTTCTCAATAGATAAAATAAGGGTTAAATATGTTTTTAATCCATCAAGTTTGACCTGAATTTAATTTTAATCTCTAAATTTTAAAATTGTTGGTTTGGGACCCTCATGTTTTGAAGTCACGTAACTTTAGTTCATTCTCTTAACTAGGGGTGTAAGCGGGTCCGACCCAACACGTGAACCCGACCAATCCAACCCAACCCGGAGATATTTAACGGTTCGGTTCGGACATTTCCTTTCAAACCCGAACTGGCTCGGTTCGGGTATCAGATTTGCCTATGTTGAACCCGATAGACCCAACCCGAACCAAACCAGAAAAAAAAGTCCTAATCTTATTTCATTTTCATGCAAGGTGAGAACAAAAATAGGCGCAACGACATCACAAGCAGAGGTGGTTCCCCAAATCCTATTTCATGTGCTCCTCTTAATTTATTTTTCTCTATTTCCTTTTTTTATTTTATATTTAAATTTAATTTCATCTTCCATATTTAAAAAAAAAAAGGAAAAATGTTCATGACCCGATGACCCGATCCAATCCAACTCGAACATATTCGGGTTGGTTCGGTTCGGGTTACTCACCCAAAAAATACAAACCCGAACCAACCCAACCCACCACCATTCTATTGGTTCGGACTTGATATCACCCCCAAATTCAATCCAACCCAACCCGATTACACCCCTACTCTTAACACCGTAAATTTTGACGCTGACGTGACAAACGAATTTTTGCGTCAGTTTGTACAGTCCTTTTTAATAACCATGATGTGACAATTGAATTACAACTCAACTTATCTAGTCAGTTTTGTGACCTTCTATGTTTATGAAAAATGTGAAGTTAAATTTATTAAAACCCTAAGGGTGTGTTTGTGAGTTTAGAAGGGAGGGAAAGGAAAGAGTTAGAGGATGAAAGGAGGGAGAGAATGGGAGGGGAAGACTTTGTAAAATCCCCAAACTCCCAAACACAAAGGGGGAAAGGGCTTTCAATAAGCCTTTCCTTTCCCTCTCTTCCCCTCCAAAACATAACTCGCAAACGTACCCTAAATAAAATCTGATTGGGTGAGCTAGGGTGTAATTCAATTGCCACAAACATGGTTAACTGGCTGGACAAATTACCAACACAGAAATTCGTTTGTCACGTCAGTGTCAAAGTTAACGGTGTTAATGAGAGGGAGTAAAGTTATGTGATTCAAAGCATGAGGAACTAAAGTTATGTGATTTCAATACATGAGGGACTCAAACCAACGTTTTTAAAGTTTAGAGACTAAAATCAAATTCGAGTTGAATTTTAGAGACTGAAAACATATTTAACTCATAAAATAAATACAATAAATGATTTGCTACTTTCAAAAAAATAAATAAATGATTTGTTGAGTATTGTGTACAACTTTTTATAATGATCATCATAATATATATACAAGTTAAAATCAAACAATTATTCCTAAAAGGTTTTTATGTGCAAAGCTTACATTCAAATTATTATTCATGAAAATAAAAAATGAAAGAGATATGTGGATATAAAGGATATTTGATTCAATTTTGTTTTTTAGTGTTTGAAAACTATTTTATGAAACAATTTTTAAAAAGTGTTTTTTATAAATAAAATGATTTATTTACATAATTTTTAACAAAAAAGATAAAAAATAATTTTTTAAAATATCTAAAAAGTCGTTTCAGAATTTTAATTTTTAAAACTAAAAAAAAGTCACACTTTTTAAAACTAATTTTAAAAACTGTCCATCAAATAAATTTTTTTATTTTCTATTTTTAAAAATAAAAAACAGTTTTTAAAAACTATAAACAAACATATCCCAAGTATATATAATCTAATACGCATTTTCCATATTCTATAGAGTTTACTCAAGCTTAAGCAAAAAATCGAAGCATTCCTTTACCCTATTCGAATTTCCTCTATCAAAGAGAAACTCCATAGTCGGTTAATATTAATATTGGCCAGTTTGTTTGTGCTTAAAAAAATTGATTTTATTTCAGAGATTCTTGTATAATCAGAAAAAAAATTATGTTTGGCTACAATAATTTAAAAACACTTTATTTACCATAATAAATGCTTTCACATTGTTAAATAAATGTGTTCACATTGTTAAAATGTTTTCTCTCCTTTCTATTTTAACTGCTTTTTTCAAGAAGCAACTCTGAGTTGCCTCTTAAAGAAAACTGAAAACTGATTATTTTCTGATTCTGCTTCTTGAAACAAGTTTAGACAAACATTTTAAAAATTTTTATAAGTGTTTTTTTTTAAAATAAGTGATTCTTTTAAGAAATAATTTTAAACAAACGGACTCATTATCCATGATGGAGTATGTGTTGATAAAAATACTCATAATCAAATTTATTATTAGTATGTTTGGTTTACACCAAAATCACGTTTTTAACGTTTATCCGAGTCAATGCTATTCTCTGTGACGTTTGCTGAATCTTCATTAGAAACGTAATTTTTGTATAAATCAAAATACACTACATTTACATAAATTTAAAAATAGAAAAAAAAGCATTAAAAGGAACTTCTTTTTTCCGGGCGTGTTGCCGTGTGTTCTATTCCACGCTCAATCACTTGCCGGATATAAAGAAGCCAACATTATTTTAATACAGCCCAGTAAAGCCCACTTTCTATACTGCCACTTTAGTATTATTAATCAAAACCATAGAATATATTTAAAAAAAATAATTAAAGCTGACCCTTCGTATTAGCTCTTATTATTATTATTATCATATGAGAAGTATTAATTAATAATATATTCGTCTATATATTTCTTTTAATACATTTTATTATTCAATAAATTTTGTTTAAAAAAGAACAAATTAATCCGAATTTTTAATAAAACATATATAAAATTGATCAAATAATTATTAAAGAAATCTGATGGAGAAAATACTACTGTTTTTATAAATTTGAGTCTGATATAATACTAATATATTAGAAAAAGTGTGGTAAGCACGGTGCATTGGCTAGGATTAGTTAACAATAAACACGAGAATATATGTGCGCTCTATGGTACGATCGACTATAGCATTGAGTGAGGAAACAAAATACTAATTAAAAAAGTGGGAGAGGAGAGGAGAAGGGGGAAAAGTAGTTGTGTTTGTTTTGAGGAGTTCTATGTGATTGTGAAGAGAGTGCAGCAAGCAAATGAGTGTGTAGAGAGAGAGAAAGAGAAAGGGTCAAGTTGTTGGGTGACAGAGTTTGTGACACGCTCGAGAGAGAAGGTACAGTATAGAGGGAGCATGGGCACGTGTCAATGTTAAAGATCTAAAGAGAAAAGAGAGAGAGATTGCATATATATTTGCACTTGTTAGTGGTAATAAGGTAAATATACTAAATAGGCAGTAATATAATGTTAATGTAGTGTATTATTGATTATTGTATCTATCATCCGTTCGTGTTTTAATTTCTAGCTCTCTGTGACTGTGGCTGACTCACTTATTCTCGATCAGGGAGTGAGTGTGATACCAGTTATGACCGTAGACCAGCATTGCACGTGTCACGGTCTTCGTGCACCTTTCACATCATGATTCATATATCTTTTCACTCTTCTTAGATCAACCATATTCATATTAGTTTTCATACATGCACTTTATACTATTAATTAGTAGAATTTCATCATTTAATTATGACTTTTATACTTAATATAAATTAATAGTGTGTTTGAAATTAATCGGTTGACCAGTTAGTGCACACACAATAAAAGCATTCTTTTATAATATATCCTTTAGTTCAATTATATATTAGCAGGTTAAGGGCTTGTTTCAATCTGAACAATGGTTTTCATTTTAAGCTCTAAATATACAACTGTGTTAAATATATAGACAGAGAGTTTTACAGTAAAAAAGTCTCAAACATGATTGTCACTAACAAATATTACCCGTGCTCTTAAAAAAACATTGAAATGATTCTCCACTTAATATTTTAACACATTAATAATGTTTTAATTTTAATCAAAATTAAATTACAAACGTGAATCATTTTCAATGTTATTAAAAATAACATTTGTAACATGGTATAAACCTTTATAATGTGAAATCCATATTTATAACATGGTAAAGATCCGTAAAAAAAAAAACATGGTAAAGATGTAATCCAAATATATTATAATTTTCTCATATCAATAAATGTAAAAAATATGAGCATAAATCAGCATTATGTCTTTTAATATTTTTTTACAGCTTTGATTTTTTCACATTTTTATTTCTACACTTAATTACATTTTTCTCTATCTCTCTTACTTCTCTTTTCATCACATCTCTGACTTTATCTTTTTTTTCCCTCTTATTATCATTACAATCTACAAGTGTGGTGTGTGTGGGATATTAATTACTTTCCTTTTTCTTACTCAGGTCACAAAGCACCAGCTTTCTTAATTAGTGATGATAACAGTTTCATCAGTACTACGTACTGATAAGAAAAAGAGCAACCTTAAAGTGTGTCAGGTAAGGAATAATTTTTTTACATGAAAGAAATATTTATAGTTATAATTAATTAAAAGTTTAAGATAACTTTAAAATAATTTTAATTAAAACTTTGTTATTTTTATTTATTTTTAATATATTTAAGTTTTAACTAGCTATGCTAAATATCATATTTATGTTAGAATTATTTTAACTTAAGATATGAAATGCTATATATTTGAATCATAAAAATATTAAAATAATATAACAAAAAAAATCAGTTTATTTCATTTTATTTTGAATTAATTAAATATATAACCACGACCTAAAGAAATTTTACAGTTATTTTGAAATAAAAATGAAAAAGCTAGAGGGGTTCAGCATATTAATATAAACTTTTATTACATCTTATATAATAAAAATAAATAAAATTAAATGATGACATAGGCCGCTACCATGTGTAGTACAATATATTATTCTGTTTCTTCACTAATAATTCATCCATGAGATGAGAGTATTGAGACTTACAAAGCTCGACAAAATATTATTAATTTCACCATCATTCAGTTGTCAACAAAATAATAAAAAGGTGGAAAAAATTTTAAGGGATGATTTTTCTTTTTAGGCCAGTGTAATAATTAGATTTTCCATTTGATTTGTATATAATGGTAAAATAAATGTTTATTTATAGCAACATTTTTATTTTAATTAAATTAAATGATATATAATTGTAATTTTTTATTACTTAAATTGCATATATATACACACGCAACTTAAGTAATAAAAAATTACAATATATATATATATATATATACACCACTTTTATCATACCTTTAAGTTGAGTTAATTAAATATCTATTTTAAATATTTAAAAAAGTAAAAAGTCTTAACTAACTGATACTCTTAACATCAAGTTAATTTGATTTTGATAGGAATTGGCAAATTTCGAAAAAGTTCACGCAATATGATTGTGGTGTACTATAAAGTTATGAGATTATTGGAGATCCCACCAAATAACCCACGTTGAATCCATCATGCTAGATGGAAGGCCAATATATATAATGGACTTTTTTTCATATATAATTATACTACACCGCACTTAAATATAAGGTAAATAAAACTTAATTCATACTAATTAAATTGGTTAACCTTATTTAATTTCTTATTATTATTTAAAAAATAATTGCATTATCTAAATTATATTTCATAGATTACTTTAATTTTATTGAAATTTATTTTAAATAAAAATGTTATTTTTTAAGACACATGGTTCATTAAAAAAATTTTATGAATAAAAGGGCCAAAAAGACCAGAAACAAACAAACTACCTAACTAGACCTCTGGATAACACCTCCAGAATGATAAAAAATAAAAGCAAGCTGAGCAAAATCTGGGGCATGCTTAAAATTACAATAATTAACTGAGCTCTCTAAACCATGCTTTGCGAAGCAATCTGCAAGGCCATTAGCCTCTCTAAAGATGTGAGACCAAGATATACTGACAAAAGACTTGGCACACCTTCTGATTTCATCTACCATATCAAAGGCACCGTGTGTGGGAGAGCATCCTTTGCCAATCAAAGCAATTGCAGTAAGGGAATCTGCTTCAAGTAAAACTTTTTGTAACCCTTTTCTCTTTGCTAATTGAAGCCCTTTAAGGATGCCATGGAGCTCGGCCTGGAGCACGGAGCAGCAACATAGGTTTTGGGAAAAACCTTCGACAAAACCATCCCATTGGTCACGGATCGATCCTCCACATGCCGCCACAGATTGCCGGTCATCAAAAGCCTCATCAGTATTGATTTTTACCCAACCAGCCGGAGGAGGAGTCCACCCTAGATTGCACAGACTGAGCTGATTAATCCCTAAGGTATGCTTTCCATTTCCTCTGATTGCTTCCATGGCAGCTCTTACTTAACCACATATTCTGCTCCTGAGAATATCAATTGATGTACGATTTTGATTGAACACAACATCGTTTCTAAGCTTCCATATTTCTTCTATTGTATATCCAAAAAATAGGTCTCTACGAAGAGTGTCACCATCCGGAAGACGATAACTCGGAGCAAACATTAGCCAAGCGTTGATAGAATTTGTAGTATAGAATCGATGTAGGTAATCTGTCCTAAAGAAAGAATTCCAAAGTTGAGTAATTTCTGTGCAATCCCTAAATAAGTGAAGATTAGTTTCCCTTTCTCCATGACATAGGGGACAACTATCATCAGTAGATAACCTTCTGAGTAATCGATGTGCATTGTTTAGAAGACCTTGGGATGCAATCTTCCGATGATAAGGCGGATTCTTTGGGGGCCTTGCCAACCCCAAACCTTCTTCATCAATCTGTTAGGGGGTGATAATTTGAGCAGGTAATAAATTTATAAGTTGAGCTAATTGATATCCGACCATTGCTAGACCCTTTCCAAGCAACTATATCCATCCCAAAATTTATATTAGGTGGAACAGTTCTTTGAATTTTATTGCAAATGTTGGCAGGGATGAGATTTTCAATTCTGTCCATATCCCACCAGCCTTCAGGATTAACAAAATGAGCAACATGAGCCTGAGTATCTGGTTCAGAGATATGTTGGACAACCACATGCAGAAGAGGACCCACCTCAGGAATCCATTCATCAGACCAGAACCTGCAGCTTTTACCATTGTGCATTCTCCAGGTAATGTTAGAAATGAATTTATTCCAAACACTACAAATACCTTGCCACAAGTTAGAAGCTGAATTCTCAGGCTTAGCCTTAGGTATCAAGTCACTACCACAATTATATTTAGCTTTTATAACCTGAACCCACAAATCTTGTGGATTATGAATTAAACTCCAACATAATTTCATCATATATGCTTTGTTTAATTCTCTAGTTTTTCTTAATCCTAGGCCACCTATTAATTTAGGACTACATATTTTATCCCATCCAATTAGGTGGATTTTCTTTTTCTCTTGGGTATCTCCCCATAAAAAATTCCTACTCAATTTATCAAGTTCCTCACAAGTAGATCTAGGAAGCCAAGTGGATTGCATTAGGTATGAAGGAATTTCATTTAACACAGATTTAGTTAAGGTTAATCTACCAGCAAAAGACAAAGTCTTAGCTTTCCACCCAGATAATCTTTGTTTAGCTCTACCTATAACTGAATTAAAAGTATTCCTATTAACTCTTTCATGAATAATGGGAACACCAAGATATTTACCTAAGTCTTCAGTTCTTTGGAAGCCAAGGGCCTCTGAGATCTCCTCCCTCACCTGGCAACAGACATTATTGGAGAAAAATACACGAGTTTTTTCATTACTGACCTTTTGCCCAGAACTAGAGCAGAATAGGTCAAGGATAGTGGTTATAATTTCTACTTGATCAAGGTTAACCTCAACAAATAGAATTAGGTCATCAGCAAAAGCCAAATGGGAATTTTGGGACCCTTCCTACCAATTTTAAAAGGTTTCCAAAAGTTATGGTTAACAGCTAGATTAATAAGATGAAAAAGTCTTTCAATGCATAGAACAAAAATGTAAGGAGATATAGGGTCTCCTTGCGTGATACCTTTAGATGGGTAGAAAGGGTCTAAAGCTTCCCCATTAAACTCTCATATTAGGTGTAGTAATACAAGCATTTATAATATCACAAAGCTTATTTGGTATGCCAACTTCTTTTAGTGTATCACTTATAAAATCCCAGTTAAGCTTATCATAGGCTTTCTCTAAATCAATCTTGATAGCCATCCAACCTTTTTTTTTTACCTTTATTCCTTTTCATGGAATGGATAATTTCTTAGGTTATAATGATATTGCCCCTGCTTTGCCTTCCTGCTATGAAACTGCTTTGGTTAGGACCAACAATGATATTCATTATATTTTTAAATTTCTAGGAAATTATTTTAGTAATTAATTTATATGAGACATTGCATAAACTAATTGGCCTAAACTGACTAAGTCTGGCAGCCCCCTCTATCTTAGGAATAAGGGTTATTAGTGTATCATTTATCAGGGCAACTTTACTTGGATCATAAAAAATATCCTACACAAGCTTACATAAGTCTTTACCAACTATGATCCAATGAGTTTGATAAAAAATAGTATGAATACCATCTAAACCGGGGGCTTTCAACCCTTCCATAGCAAAAACAGTCTTCCTAATATCCTCATCAGTTATAGGAAGTTGGAGACTATCAATATATTCCTGAGACAGTGGGGGAAATAATTATTTAGGCAGAAAGTTGAGCATAAACCCTGATCCTGGAATAAGTTTTTAAAATATTGTATAGTCATTTGTTCCAATTCAGGTAAATCTGTAACAGCGGACCCATCATCACTTACTAGACTATGGATTTTATTCCTTTTCCTCCTAGTAATGGTTGAACCATGGAAATATTTAGTATTTTTGTCCCCAAAGAATATTTTATTGCATTTAGCCTTTTGGAACCACAATAACTTTTCTTGAAAGGCCACTTCTTCATATTCTTTCCACGGTTTTTTATGTAAATTTTCAAGGTTAGTGTCCCTGCCCATCAGTAATTTTTTAGAGATACCATTCATCCTTCTAATTAGTATTCTCTTTCTCCTACCAATATGTCCAAACACCTCTTTATTCCAAATTTGGACTTTAGATTTAAAATCTCCTAGAGTAGAGAACAAATCCCCATCTCCAATCCAATGATCCTTCACAAATTCATTGAAAGTTGGGTGAGTAAGCCAAGCAACAATGAATCTAAAAGGTCTACGATGTTTATTAGGAGGATTAGTAAAGTCAAATTCCATCATAATAAGGCAATGGTCAGACTTGAAAAAAAGTAGATGAACAATAGTAGCATTGGGGAATCTAATTCTCCAATCCATATTAATTAATCCCCTATTAAGTCTCTCAAGAAGATTACCTCTTTTCCAAGTAAATGGGATGCCTTTGAAGCCAGCATCCACAAGATTGCAATATGCGATCAAGGATTGAAATTGAGACATACCACGAAGAGTAGGATTACTAACACCTCCCCGACTTTCATCAGAGTTAAAGATAGAATTAAAATCTCCCACCAAACACCATTCACCAGTCAGGGAATTAGAAATTTTACGCAAGTCTTCCCAGAGAATGTTCCTGTTAATAACCCAAGGGCTAGCATAAATAGATGTCAGAAACCATGGAGTAGTTTGTTCATACTGGATCTCCATATGAATAACCTACCTAGAATGAGATAAAACATTAACAAACCAATTTACACTATCCCACATAATAACAAATCCACTAGCATGCCCAGTAGAATAAATTTTTTTATAAGAGTCAAAGCCTAATCTCTTAACTACTTTCTCAGCCTTTATACCACTAGCATGGATTTCCAGCAAAATCATCAGATTCACCTTATATAATGCTTTTATGTCTCTAATTAGACTGCTAAAGCCTTTAGGAAGGATTCCTCTACAGTTCCATGTAATAAAATTCATTTAAAACTTATTAGAAGTAGAGGGGTCCTTAGGACCGGAAATACCTGATGCATCTGCACAATCTTGCATGACCAAATCTGTGATTAGATTACCTGCTTTGATAGTTTCCAGGTTGGAGATATCTGGTGGCTTTGGTTCCTTTTGGACACCTAAACTGGCAGTGAGATAGGCTTCTTGTAACTGTAAAAAATTTTCTCTTCCCCCAGTCATTTGTTCCATAAGTCTCATCATTAGCAAGTGGTCTTGCTCTATTTTAAATTTATCCTCTTTAGGATTGCTCTCCTCCTCAGATTGATTGGACTTATGCATATCTGTTACCCTGGGAGGATGCTGGGCATGTACCACATTTGTCCCAGGTTTTGCATTTGAAGCAGATTATGTGTTTTTATTTTTCACCGGAACTTGGCTTGGCTTTTTCCCATTCTGTTTTTTCTCTACACATTCTGTGGATTTTTCCCTGCAACAGGATTTCTGATCCTTTGATTAGTATTCTGCACTCTTTTTGCTTGTTCAGAAATGACTTCCTCATTCTTGCCTTCCACCTCCTTAGTTTGAAGAAGCGTAAATCTTGATCCCTGGTTTGGTTCTTGGTCTTCTTGTGCTCTGTTATTTTGTGCAGGATATTTATTCCTAAGGCCCTAACATTCAGTTCTTCTCCTCTGGGGCTTCTTGACAATCATCCATAGACCAAAAGGCCCTTCCTTAAGTTGATTCTGCCCTGCATTGACCTCAGTATCAGCATTGGCCATATTCTGGTCCTGAGTAGCTTGATGCTTGATAAGGACTTGGCTTGAACTTTCTGCAGTGGTAATTCCTTCTTGATTTCCCGTTTTAGAACCATCCACACTAGGATTAGCTTCTTCATTGATGTAATTGGTTGATAAACTTTCTGTACATGCATCAGCTTTATGGCCATACTTACCACAACTGAAACAAATTTGATGTAGTCCTTCATATTCCACTTGAAGCACCAAGTTTAGAACCTCTATCTCTCGGATTAAAGGCTTAGATAAATCTATTTCTACGCAGATACGTGCAAACCTTCCTCTTGAATGTAAGGAAGTTAGGCTATCAATCTTAAGCATTGTTCCCAAAGTGTTACCAATCCTGGCTAACATGTTGTCATTATATAATTCAATAGGTTATCTTGGTATTCTAATCCAAACAGCTACCTTCTTTATTTTTCTTGCTTCTTCTAGGAACAATGGCCTCCATCTTTGGACTATAAGGTAATGATCCGTTATCATCCAAGGACCATAAAAGAGGACATGTAAGCAATCCTCTTTCTCAGTGAAATACACAAGATAGTAATCCTCTGGCATGTCAATAAACTTTATTGGGTTTTTGCAGGCCCATTGACGTCTCAATATGGTCTCCAAGAACTGCATTGACAGTCTATTCCCCAACACTTTGACTACCAAAGCTTGTTTCCAAGGTAAACACCATTCAATATATTCTTCCTCTGTAACCGGTACCTTTGGTCTGAGAGGATTCTGCTGCTGCTTAGGATTCTGCTGCTGTCCAGAATTCACATCCATGTCATACATAGATCTTTCTTCATCACTTGATTCTTCCGCAGGAACCACCACATCAACGTCAAAAAGTGGTGAATTATGAAGGCCAACCTGATGTAGGACTTGGTCTTTGTAAGAGAGCCTTACTAGAGAGCTATCAACATTTTGCTCCCCTTGAGAATTCTCATTCTCAAGCCCAATCTTGATTTTCTTGGTGCTACGGAGGACCAGATCTTTTTCTTGCTTGGAGAGTTCTTCCTTCAGAGAGTTCATTGTCTCTGAGGAAAAGAAATTTGGAACCTACATGGGTCATTAAATTGAGTCATTAGAAAATAAAGTCTAAATTAAATTAAGGATATTTTGAGATGATTTCATTAAATAAGGTTTAATAATTAGTTAACATTTGCTTATATTTTAATCCACTATATGTGATTTTCTATTTATATTCAAATCCAGAGGAAGTATTTTATAATAGAAATTAATGTTATGAAGGATACTATAATTAAGAAATCAATTATAAAAATATTTTTTAATGTATAGTATTTAATGTTATAAATATCATTAATATCATAATTTCAAATAAAAACCTATATATTAATTTCTCAATCACCGTCCTTAGATTACTTGTTAGCAAGAGTCATTTTATAATTGAATAAAATAATTTTAATGGATATGTAAAATTTTGTTGTTAATTTATAAATTTGTATAGAATTATATATCTCTCTCAGATAAACATACCAAGTTATTTACATTGTGCGGTTAAGATCGAAAACAAAATTTTAGATATTTTTCTAATAACTTGACTTTAGAAAATGCTTTAAGTTTTAAAATTGAATTTAGGCTATATTTAAAAAAATTAATTGATAAATTAAACTACCTGGTAAAAATAAGTTACTAATTGAAAGTTAATAAACTAATTAATGTTTGGGGTGAGAGCCTCTTCCGGCTGGGTGGATTAAAATAACCACTGATGGTGCCCTTGCTGAGCGGAGATCGGTGGCTGCGTGTGGTAGTGTGATCCGTGACCACTGGGGAAGATTCATTGAGGGCTTTGCAAATAATTTAGGTTTCTGTTCGGTGCTTCAAGTAGAGCTCCTTGGTATCCTGAGAGGATTACAATTAGCAAAGAAAAAAGGTTTCAAGAATATAATAGTTGAATCAGATTTGATCAATGCCATATCCCTTGTTGAGAAAGGATGCTTACCTACCCAATTGTCTTTTAATTTGGTGGAAGAAATTCGGAGTTCAGCTAAGTCTTTTGACAGAGTGCCTTGGACTCATATATTCTAAGAGAGGCTAATGAGCTTGTTGATTGCTTTGCTAAGCATGGTTTGGGGAGTTCTGTTAGCTATAGTCTATTTAAATTTGTTCCTAGTTTTGCACAGTTAACTTTTATTTTTGATCATTCTGGAGGTGTTATTCAGAGATCTAGCTAGTCTAGGTTTTTGTTTTTTGTTTCTGGCCTTTTAGGCCCCTATTTCATAAAAATAAAACTAATTTATTTTAGTTTGGAGTGTTTGATAAAATTAACTTTTCATATAATTAATAAATACAAAATGACATAAAATATATTTATACAAATTTTTATATAAAATTATTTTATTTTATAAATAAAAAATAATTTTAAGGTAATTATTGTTGAGACAAGCTCACCTCCAA
The DNA here is from genome assembly GCA_026901365.1 of Sesbania bispinosa. Classification (NCBI taxonomy): domain Eukaryota; kingdom Viridiplantae; phylum Streptophyta; class Magnoliopsida; order Fabales; family Fabaceae; genus Sesbania; species Sesbania bispinosa. Next base: position 2,414,095 of record QLOH01000053.1, read on the forward strand.
GAAGTTTTTAATATGACAAACTGTTTAAGTTTAAAATACATAAAATGCATCTTGTATTACTAACTGTTTGCTTAAGTGTGGCAGAGATTCCCAGTCTTTGTTTACTGCAGAAATCTAATTTGGACACATGAGTCAAAGAGGATCTCTAGACCATAAGACAAGCAAAGTCATGGATAAAGAAACACAAAGAACAAAACTGCAAGCTGTCATGGTTCAAGAAATCCTGCAACAACTTTAGTTTTTCAATCTAAAGGATCAGTTGCAAGCCCAAGAAATCAGTTTCATATAAAGCACATGTATTGATCCAGAATTAAGGAGAAGAATGACTAGACTCATCACCAAGCCAACAAAAAAACATTTGAACAGCTTGAGGTGCAAGTCATGAGTGGATACAAGTTTAGCTTGAGATACAAGCCTATGTTCAGATGTAATCCTATTAACAGAAAAGATCTCAGCAGAAGCAAGGAAAAAAGGAAAGGACTCAAGCATAGCTAGAGATGCAAGCCATGAACAGATGCTAGTTCAGCTTGAGATGCAAGATCAGCTTGAGACGTCGTCTCAAGGACAGAAGCAGTAGAATGAGATCTTGTCACAGATGCAAGAAAGTTAAGACAGACTCTGGACAGAAGCAAGATTGTAAGCTCAATGAGAGAAGACAGCAAGTGAAGTCAGCACAGGGTCAACCAAGTACACTGACACAGTACCAACGTCCCTGAAAAGCTACTGAGTTTCAATAGAAAAAGCCTGTATGTCAGCTATGTGTCTTAACAGCTAGAAACGGTCACATAACGGCTAGTTTCTATCTGAAATATAAAGAGACCTCATCAAACAATGAAGACTGAGAGAGACTACCTGCATTACTGCACAATCGCTAAGCTTCTTATCACATCTCAACTATCATCTCAAGTGCACGTCTCAACTGACTGTTATACAGACTCATCTCAACTTGAGACCTACATTTGTCTCTACTCATCTCTCTTCTCAGAGTATCATACTGTCATTGTATTTTAGAAGATAGCTTATCTAGCTTACTATATCTTTCATCTGTACTTTATATGCTTGTAAGCTAGTCTTATCTCAACTTACTCTGTAACCTTGTCTCATCTAAGATAGGAGTGTGCCTAGTCTTAGAGTGAGTTGTTTGTGTCCTGAAGAGGCGGTAAGAATACTTGTGGCTCAGCCGAGGTAGGAGTGCATGCGCTTGGTGTGAGAGACGTCCTGAAGAGGCAGTAAGAATACTTGTATTGACGGGTTGGTCAATAGTGAAAATCTCACGTGTTGTGAGGACTGGACGTAGCCCAAGGTGTGGGTGAACCGGGATAAGATCTCTGCCCCTTATCGCTTCTCTCATCTTTATTGTGCTTGTCTTAAATCAACAAAATAACAAAGCAACATCTCTAAGAATTAAACCAACGTCTCAGTTGAGACTTTAAACTAACTTGAACATAGACAGACTTACTAAAAGTTAATTAACTTGTATCCTGTCTTAACAAGAGATTCCAAGTCAACAGACTTGAGATTACATCTCATCCTTCAACTTTAGTTCTGAAATTTCAGGAAGGAATTCAAGAAGTCTCTATTCAACCCCCCTTCTAGAGAAATCTAGCCAACTTCAGTTGGTATCAGAGCTCGACCTCTTTGGGGTTGAGCACACCAACGTGTGAAGAGGAAAAGATCCATGGCTGGTCCAAGTGCAAGTCTGTTCATTCCTGAAGGGGCATCTACAAACAGACCTCCTGCTTTTGATGGAACAAATTACTATTACTGGAAAGACAGGATGAGATTATTCATTGAATCTCAGCATGCTGATCTCTGGGAAATCATTGAGATAGGTCCTTATGTGCCCTACATCACAAATGAGCTCGGGCTCAGGGGAGCTAAGCCCAGAGAGCAATGGACAGATGCTGAGAAGGCAAGATCAGTACTCAACTCAAGAGCCAAATACCTACTCACATGTGCCTTAAGCATAAGTGAGTATGACAAAGTAGCTGGGTGTGTCTCAGCTAAGGAAATATGGAATGCTCTTGAGATTGAGCATGAAGGGACCAATCAAGTTAAAGAAGCCAAGATCAACATACTGGTAAGGCAGTATGAGCTCTTTAAAATGAATGAAGATGAAGGCATAGAAGAAATGGCGAGAAGGTTCACTGTCATAACCAATGACCTCAAGTTTCTGGGTAGAACATACTCAAACCAAGATATGGTAAGGAAAATCTTGAGAAGCCTACCTAAACCCTGGAGACCTAAGGTCACAACTATACAAGAAGCCAAGGATCTGAGCATCCTCAGATTAGATGAGCTCCTTGGATCACTAAAGGTACATGAGCAAGAACTGATGGAAGAAGACCTCATCAGACGACCCAAGACTATAACTTTGAAGGCAACTTCCAGCAATTCAAAAGGTAAGAAGGTAAGCTCATCTCAACAGACCTCACTTAACTCATCTCATGATACAGAAACAGAAGAAGATGAAGAAGATGGTGACAGTGAGATGGATGATGAGCTAGCATACATCTCAAGGAAGATCAGACGCATGTGGAGAGCAAGAGGAAGTGGAAGAAAGAGTTTTCCCTCAAGAAGAGGAGAAATGAAACCTGACAAGAAAGGACAATTCATCTGCTTTGAATGCAGAAAGCCTGGACATATCAAATCTGAATGTCCATTACTCAAAAAGGACAAAAAAAGAAGTCCAAAAAAGAAGGCCATGATGGCCACCTGGGATGACACTGGAGGAGATGAAAGCCCAGATGAAGAGTCAGCTAACATATGTCTTATGGCAAATGGTGACTTATCAGATGATGATGAGGTAAGTAACTCAGATTCTGAATTAACCTTGACTGAACTTAAATGTGCTTTTGAGAATCTGCTTCATGATTCAAATCTCCTGGTATCAAAAAGTTCTCATTTGAAGTCTGAGCTGGACACAACTCTTGAGAAAGTAAAATTCTTGGAAAAAGAAAATGAGAGCTTGAATCATAAAAATAGCAATCTTATGCTGTCTCACATGAGATTGTCTGAGCTCATCAAAAGCAAAAGTCAGTCTTCTAATGAGCAAAAGCTAAAGCATCTCTCTAAAGAAAATCAAAATCTAAAAAAAAAATAGAATTCTCATAGATGATCTGGCAAAGTTTGTTAAAGGAACTAAAAACCTTGAGAGACTCATTGGGTCTCAAAAGGGAATTTTTGATAAAGCTGGACTGGGCTTTGAGAAATCCTCCAGTGAGATCTGGTACAAGGACTTCTTCATTCCTGCAAGGAAAAGGAAGAAAGAAAGATGCTCTTGTTGTAGCAAGTTTGGTCATAAGGCCACTTAATGCTACTTGAGACATGTAGCATCTAAGAGAAAGGTAATTAACCATGAAGGACCCAAATATAAGTGGGTACCTAAAGCAAAATTTTATGTTGTGACAGATGTGCCTGGCAGCAGCAAAGTCAAAGAAGGTGTGGGTGCCGGACAGTGGATGTTCAAGGCACATGACAGGAGACAAAAGCAAGTTCCTGTCACTTGAAGAAAAGGTTACTGGAGTTATCTCCTTTGGAGACAACAGTAAAGCCCAAATTAAGGGCATAGGTAAGATTGGTAAGACCAACTCAGCCCAAATTGAAAATGTTTACTTTGTTGAAGGTCTGAAACACAATTTACTTAGCATCAGCCAAATATGTGACAATGGATATCATGTGAATTTCCAACCTAATTTCTGTGAGATCATAGACTCTAAAACTGGAAACAAAGTTTTTTCTGGAACTAGAAACAAAAATCTTTACTCAGTCACACTTGAGAGCCTATCTGATCTCACATGTCTCATGTCTCATGACCATGAGAAATGGCTTTGGCATAAGAGGGTTGGACATATCAACATGAGAACCATGAGTCAGCTTGCCAGTCAATCTCTTGTCAAAGGATTACCTAAGGTCAAATTTGACAAGGATATGATCTGTGATTCATGCATAAAAAGCAAGCACAACAAGTCAAGTTTCAAGTCCAAAACTCATGTCTCAACTACCAGGCCACTTGAGATCCTTCACATTGACCTATTTGGACCAACCAAGACTGTAAGTCTCAGTGGTAAAAAATATGGTTTCGTCATTGTGGATGATTTCTCAAGATTCACCTGGGTTCTATTCCTCTCTCAGAAAGATGAATCTTATGATTCCTTCAAAATCTTTTGCAAAAAGATTCAGTCTGAGAAAGGATATGGAATTGGTACTGTAAGGAGTGATCATGGAGGAGAGTTTGAGAATGCCAAGTTTAAGAGATTTTTTGATAAAAATGGCATTACTCATAACTTCTCCCGTCCAAGGACTCCTCAACAAAATGGAGTAGTTGAGAGAAAGAATAGGACCCTTCAAGAAATAGCAAGAACTTTGTTATTTGATTCTGGAGTTGAGAAGTATTTTTGGGCAGAAGCTGTCAACACATCTTGTTATATTATAAACAGAGTCACTATAAGGAAGATCTTGAATAAAACTCCATCTGAGCTATGGAAAGTTTTTAATGAGATACAGGGAAGCTCTCAGAAAGAGGTGGACGAAGAGATTGAAGAGTTGATGGGAGAACTAAAGATCTCAACTCAAGAAGCTGAGGAAAGAGCTTCACCTGAGCAAAAGCTAGTGAGATCATCTCAATCTGAGCACAGAAAAGATGTCCAATCTGAAGGAATATCTCACAGAAGCAGCCACCTTGAGACACCTCATTCCCTCCAAGAAGAAGACAAACCAGATGATCAAACTGGAACTCAAGAAACAAGGCAAAGAAGTATTGAGATCCAGAATGAGCTTGCATCTCAACTGCCCAGGAGCTGGAGATTGGTGAGATCTCATCCCAGAGATCAAATCATTGGAGACACCTCAGATAGAGTTAGAACGAGATCTTCTTTCAGGAGAATTGAAAATTTAATGGCATTACTATATGAGATAGAACCAAAAGACATACATGAAGCTCTCAATGATGAATCTTGGATTAAGGCTATGGAAGAAGAACTAAACCAATATGAGAAGAGTAAAGTCTGGAGTTTGGTTCCTCCACCATCACATTAATCCATCATTGGAACCAGATGGGTATTCAGAAACAAGTTAAATGAGAAAGGGAAAGTCATGAGAAACGAAGCCAGATTGGTGGCACAGGGATACAATCATCAGGAAGGGATAGACTATGATGAGACCTTTGCACCTGTTTCCAGAATTGAAGCCATCAGAATTCTACTAGCCTTTGCTGCACACAAAGACTTCAAGATGTACCAGATGGATGTAAAAAGTGCTTTCTTGAATGGAATCATAGAAGAAGAAGTCTATGTGAGACAGCCTCCTGGCTTTGAAGATCCTGATCATCCAGAATATGTCCTCAGACTCTCAAAGGCCCTGTATGGTCTCAAGCAAGCTCCAAGAGCTTGGTATGACAGGTTGAGTTCCTTTTTAATTTAAAAATAGTTTCACCAGAGGTAAGATTGATACCACATTGTTCAAAAAGGAAATCAACAAAGACTTATTAATTGTTCAAATCTATGTTGATGATATCATTTTTGGGTCAACTAATGAGTCTTTATGTCAAGAGTTCTCAAGTCTCATGCAGGGAGAATTTGAGATGAGCATGATGGGTGAGCTGAGATTTTTCTTAAGACTACAAATCAAACAATTAACAGATGGCATCTTCATAAGCCAAGAAAAATATACAAGAGATTTGCTCAACAAATTCAAAATGAGGGAGGCTAAGCCAATGAAAACCCCTATGCACCCCTTAACTCAGATTGACAAGGATGAGGCTGGTAAAGCTGTCTTAGACAAGCTTTATAGAGGTATGATTGGTTCTCTTATGTACTTAACTGCTAGCAGACCAGATATTCAATATGTTGTGGGCATCTGTGCAAGGTACCAATTTGATCCTAAAGAATCTCATCTCACAGCTGTTAAAAGAATATTTAGATATTTAATTGGAACCACTAATCTTGGCCTCTAGTATGAGAAAGGATGTAGCTTTGATCTCATAGAATACAGTGATGCTGACTTTGCTGGTGACAAGATGGATAGAAAAAGCACCAGTGGATCTTGTCAATTTTTGAGAAAGTGTCTCATCTCTTGGTCATGCAAGAAGCATAATACCATTGCTTTGTCCAAATTGAAGCTGAATATGTCTCAGCAACTGCATGCTGCACACAAATATTGTGTTCAAGATGGATAGAAAAAGCACCAGTGGATCTTGTCAATTTTTGGGAAAGTGTCTCATCTCTTGGTCATGCAAGAAGCAGAATACCATTGCTTTGTCCACAACTGAAGCTGAATATGTCTCAGCAGCTGCATGCAGCACACAAATATTGTGGATCAAATCTCAGATGCAAGATTATGCAGTCAGGTATTCTAAAATACCTATTTATTGTGATAACACTAGTGCTATAAATCTTGCAAAGAATCATGTTCATCATTCAAGGTCTAAACACATAGATATCAAGTATCACTTCATAAGGGATCATGTACAGAAAGGGAATATTGAATTAATCTTTGTAGATACTAAGAGTCAGCTAGCTGACATCTTTACTAAGCCTTTACTGGAAGAAAGATTAATTGAAAATTTAAAACTGTTAAATGTGTGTTGTCTTAGTTGAAAATAATGATTTGAATTCTATTTCATGAACCATAAGCTATTCTGAGTTTCATTAAAATTAAGACTAAGGGGTTATCTGAGAAGAGACAATGTCTCAGATGCATCTTCTATCAGACACATCTCATGACATGTCTCAACTCACGTCTCACTAATTACTGAGACGTTACTGCACGTTGAACTGAGGAAAAGAGAGCCGTTAGTCAACGGCTAGTACCTGCCCACTCATTGGCAAACTAGCCGTTATGCTATAAAATAGAGAGCCAACCATCAACCGTTTCTAATAACTCCCCACTAGCGCATTTACTCTTCCCCTCTCTCTCTCTCTCTTTCAGCTCTCTATTTAAAGCACATCTTTAACCCGCAATTTACCTTCTTCTCTTCCTCAAATGCGTATCAAAGTTACCGGTCTTAAGCTGCCATACTCTGACAAATCCTCATCCTCTTCATCTCCAGAAGAAAAAGTGTCCTCTTCCTCATCAGAAGAATCCCAATCTCAGAGTGTGCAATCTAGCCAAGAACACCTAAGTCGTTCTCCCTCTCCTCAACCAAGCACAGAAATAGAGCCTTCACAATCCTCCCAACCTATCCAACCTTCTTCATCTTCCAAATCCACATCATCCAAAAAGAGCACCCCTCTGCCACTTAGGATGAAATCCCAGAGGGTTTCTTCCCAAGTCACCCAAACAACACCACCTAGATCCCCCATTCATATTGACCTAACTCAACCTGAAACCTCCAGAAAAGGGAATGAGAAAATGGTAGGAGGAAAGAAGCTGTCTTTCCAATCTGATCTCTTCTGTAATGCTGAAGTTGAAGATAAGTTTACCAAAAGGTTCGCAGAGAAGAAAATCATAGTGGGAAGAGTGATCTCATCCCAAGAGCTAAGGGATGAAGGATGGGACATTGGTCCCTATCTGGAAAAGCAAGGCTGGAAGGACTACATCACCATGACTGAGTCAGTCTTTCCTAAGATGACTAGGGCATTCTACGCATCATGCTACAAGGCTAAGGGTTCGTCTCAAGGTCAGCCACTCATCATCTCTGACATCAGAGGAGTCCACATAGAGTTGACAGAGGAAACTCTTGGTGCTATCATCCAAGCACCTGTGGCTGGGAATAGGTTATACAATGAAGAACATTGGTGGAATGAGATTGGCATTCCAGCAGCCAATGTAGGTACCTTTCTCTTCAAATGTGGTCTCATCACAAACTCTGCTTCCTCTCTTACCCTGTTTGGAAAATTCCTATTCCATCTTGTTGTCAAGTGCATCATGCCTCAGGCTGGCACTTTCAACAAAATCTATCATCAGGATATGATGGTCATGTACCGTCTTAAACATGGAATCCCCCTCAATCTGCCCTTTCTCATCTTAAGGCATATGGAGCATTCCTTCCACAATTCTAAGATCAATGCCTCCCTTCCATTTGGGATGCTGACAACCAGGATCTTGAGGCACTTCAAGGTAGACTTCAGTGGATGTGAAAAATCTGATGAGAGACCTGGCTACATGGGAAAAACAAACCTAAAGTCTCTCGGGCTAGATGGTAAGAGCATTCCTCCTCCTACTTTTCTTTTAATTGATCCTCCTCCTCCTGTTCCTACTACTACACAAGCATCCCCATCATCAAAACTGTCAGAAGCTGAGAAGAAAAAGAAGAAAAAGGCCTCAAAGGAAGCTGATGAGGGATCTCAAGAGGGTTCTGAGATCCCTCTGAAAGAAAAGAAAGGAAAGCTCAGCCTTCTGTCTCTACAGAGACTGAGACCAAGAAAAGGAAAAAGAAGAAATCCAAGCCTGACCACATTGCTCTTACACTCACTGAACCAGTTCCTATCACCTTTGAGCAGCCTAGTGAGCAAGGAATGGAAGAAGGAGTTAGGGATGATAAAGAAAAAACACCTGAAATGGATCAAGAGATGGAACACCACTCTCCACCTCAACAAACTCCTCCTAAGTCTCCTCCACCTAAAAAGATTCAACCGGAAGTCTCTCCTACTAGTAAGTTTGTTATTGAGACCTTGGTAAGCTTTGAAAGCCCCCAAGAGACACAACAAGTTGAGGCTGAAACTACAGAGGTTGTCACCACCAAGCAGGCAACTCCTGTAAGGTATGAGCCTACTTACTCCATTCCCACTTTCTGCCCTACTCTTGGAAAATTCTTTGTGGAGACAATTCTGCAGGATTCACCCCTGCCTAAATATGATCAATCTGCACCACCTGCTAACAGGCCTAAGGCACCTTCATCTGAACCCTCTATTCCCACTCATTTATCCAATTCCATCAATACTTTTCTGAACCATCTACAAGAAGAACAACAACACCACCACCAGAACCTTCAATCTAGACTTGAGCAGAATCAGAAAAGGATCCTTAAGAAGCTCAAGCATCACAAAAAGAGGCAAGCGACAATTCTTGACGGACTGGACATAGTGCTTTAAGCTATTAGCACTTCCAATGACTTCAACAAGAAAATGAATTTGCATCTCTCTAATCTGTCTCCTCTTCCAGCGCTCCCACAGACTGTTGTAAATCCTTCTGATAGCTCAGACTCATCCTCTTCCCTCTCATCCTAGTTGCACTAGTTATATTTCTTTTGATAATGTCAAAAGGGGGAGAGTTGGTTAGATATCTAGGTATCTGATGAGAGTCTTGTGTTTTGTAAGGAAAGTGTTTAAGTTAGAAGGATAAGATGTGATAGCATCTTTTCACTGTCTTTGGTTAGATGCAGTGGCATCTTTTTGCTGTGATATGTATTCCTCCAAAACTCTTTTGATAAATTAATGAATGATGACTCTCATTTGATCTCACTGCCTATTTGTTGTTTCCTTTTACTGTCATCAAACACTAAGAATTAAAACTGAAACAACAAATAAACCTATAACTCAGGGAGAGCTCATCTCCTTAAAATAATTCTCAAACACTGCACGTTTCAGGGGGAGTTCACTCTACCTCTATAACTTAATTTTTATCTCATCAGATATTTAAACTTCATAGTTTGCCATCATAAAAAAAGGGGGAGATTGTTGAGACAAGCTCACCTCCAAGAAGTTTTTAATATGACAAACTGTTAAAGTTTAAAATACATGAGATGCATCTTGTATTACTAACTGTGTGCTTAAGTGTGGCAGAGATTCCCAGTCTTTGTTTACTGCAGAAATCTAATTTGGACACATGAGTCAAAGAAGATCTCTAGACCATAAGACAAGCAAAGTCATGGATAAAGAAACACAAAGAACAAAACTGCAAGCTGTCATGGTTCAAGAAATCCTGCAACAGCTTTAGTTTTTCAATCTAAAGGATCAGTTGCAAGCCCAAGAAATTAGTTTCATATAAAGCACATGTATTGATCCAGAATTAAGGAGAAGAATGACTAGACTCATCACCAAGCCAGCAAAAAGATATTTGAACAGCTTGAGGTGCAAGTCATGAGTGGATACAAGTTCAGCTTGAGATACAAGCCTATGTTCAGATGTAATCCTGTTAACAGAAAAGATCTCAGCAGAAGTAAGGAAAAAAGGAAAGGACTCAAGCATAGCTTGAGAATCAAGCCATGAACAGATGCTAGTTCAGCTTGAGATGCAAGAACAGCTTGAGACGTCGTCTTAAGGACAGAAGCAGTAGAATGAGATCTTGTCACAGATGCAAGAAAGTTAAGACAGACTCTGGACAGAAGCAAGATTGTAAGCTCAGTGAGAGAAGACAACAAGTGAAGTCAGCACAGGGTCAACTAAGTACACTGACACATTACCAACGTCCCTGAAAAGCTGCTGAGTTTCAACAGAAAAAGCCTGTATGTCAGCTATGTGTCTCAACAGCTAGAAACGGTCACATAACGGCTAGTTTCTATCTGAAATATAAAGAGACCTCGTCAAACAGTGAAGACTGAGAGAGACTACCTGCATTACTGCACAATCACTAAGCTTCTTATCACATCTCAACTATCATCTCAAGTGCACGTCTCAACTGACTGTTATACAGACTCATCTCAACTTGAGACCTACATTTGTCTCTACTCATCTCTCTTCTCATAGTATTATACTGTCATTGTATTTTAGAAGAGAGCTTATCTAGCTTACTATATCTTTCATCTGTACTTTATATGCTTGTAAGCTAGTCTTATCTCAACTTACTCTGTAACCTTGTCTCATCTAAGATAGGAGTGTGCCTAGTCTTAGAGTGAGTTGTTTGTGTCCTGAAGAGGCGGTAAGAATACTTGTGGCTCAGCCGAGGTAGGAGTGTCTGCGCTTGGTGTGAGAGACGTCCTGAAGAGGCAGTAAGAATACTTGTATTGACGGGTTGGTCAATAGTGGAAATCTCACCTGTTGTGAGGACTGGACGTAGCCCAAGGTGTGGGTGAACTAGGATAAGATCTCTGCCCCTTATCTCTTCTCTCATCTTTATTGTGCTTGTCTTAAATCAACAAAATAACAAATCAACATCTCTAAGAATTAAACCAACGTCTCAGTTGAGACTTTAAACTAACTTGAACATAGACAAACTTACTAAAAGTTAATTAACTTGTATCCTGTCTTAACAAGAGATTCCAAGTCAACAGACTTGAGATTACATCTCATCCTTCAACTTTAGTTCTGAAATTTCAGGAAGGAATTCAAGAAGTCTCTATTCAACCCCCCCTTCTAGAGAGATCCAGCCAACTTCAAATCATAATTTTATGCATTTTTATTAATTTTAAAATGTTATAATATATAAAATAATTTTTGTTATCTATCGGAATTACTTTTTATATAATACTATTTATTTTAATTATTACACTAATTATTTTTAATTTATTTAAAATATTTGGCTTAAAATTAATAATATTAAATTTAAAATAACTAAAAAAGAAAGGGTAAATGAAACATTATATTAAAACATTAAGGATAAAAGTGGAAGAAAAAATGAGTTATAAGTTACAAACTATGAGTTAACTTGAATAGCTTATAGTTTATGAGCTACAACATACTGAAATAATTAAATAAACTTGTTTATCAAACACTTTTATGTAGAGCCGGGTCGGGCTAGCCCGTAAAAATGCATAGTTCGAACATTTATTTTAGAAGCCCGAATAACTCCTGACACCCGCAAAAAAAGGTCGGGTAACCCGCAAAACTCGCACAAAGAACGGGCTACCTGCAAAAAAGCCTGCAAAAACATAAAGTTTAGACACTTATTTTAGAAGCCCAGATAACTTCCAGAAATAATTTTCACGCATCTCATAAAATTCGCTACGTACCCGCATCGGGCCGGGCTAGGTTCGGTAGGCCGAATTGCCAGCTCTACTTTATGTTGGTAAAACAAGTTTATAAGCTAGTAAACTAAACTTTAAAGTAGCTTATTACATGTCAAATGTGTCTTATGTAGGAAGTAGAATAAAAATTTATGCAAAAGAAAAAAAAATCAACTTTTTTTATTTTCCCCCAATTAATCATTATGTACATCACAATTATCCTCATTCATTCATACAACTAATGCCTATTTGAAATATGTATTTAGTCTAAATAGAGACATGATAGTTATTTAATAATGTCAAAAAGCTACAAATTACAAACTATAAGTTAGTTGTGTTAGTAACTGCCCCTTTATTTTAGGAATACACAGGTATATTTTTCAATTTTAAAAAATGCTCCTGGTTTTAAGTGAGAGTTACCCGTATATGGCCCATTTTATGTTCCCATTATCTTAGCAACAACCTTTGGATAAATCCATATCTCATACGTGGGATGTTTCTGTTTAGATTTTTTTATGGTCAAAATTTTATATAAAGGAGTGGGTTACTCTTCATAAAAAGTCACTGAGTCTTCTCTTAAGTATACAACACCATCGTGTATTAAGAGTGAGATTTAGAATTGATTGAAGAGGGTTTGCGTGCATAGCAATGGCTGGATATTAGTGCATTTATTTTTCTTTTGCTTCGACTTGATCTGAATATGTTGTGTGTTGTGTTTAACATGTTCCGATTTGTATGTTTAAGCTAACATTTGGTATCTGAGCCTATTAGGCCTCTGTCTTGCTTACATCATTGTACTGCAACCACTCGATCAGAATCTATGGCATGATTCTTCGTGTCCAATATTTTCTGTTTTCATCTCCATTAGAGCACATGGGGTGGTCTAGCTCTGTTTTGGGGTGCTGTCTTTGTTGAGTTTTGGCTCATTTTACTCAAGAATCTCTATTCTGCAGTTCCTCATCGGTTTCTGAGAATTTGGTTCTGTAGTTCAGTCGCTAAACCAATATTTTTGGATTAAATGAACAAACAAATAAAAAAAATAAAACATCACACTTTTTGTCTGTAAACTGGCCTTGGTATCATTCATGTGTTGTATGATCCTTTTTTCAAATATTTTATCATATTGTTTCTATTGTGATATTTCTCCTTTGTATTTTGCATTCCGATGTATATAAGATATTTTTCCTTATTTGTATATTTTATCAGTATGCATATTGTGTTGAAATATTTCAATGATGGTTAAGAGCTTATATTTTTAAATAATAATTGTATGCATATTTATTTATTTTGGAAATTTGCATGTATAAATTTTTGTTGTTATACGTGCAATATTAAGTTGGATAATATGTATGCGTTATTATTTATTTTCATTATTAATAATGTTTATGCAATTGCTTAAGCTCTTTATTTAAATTTAAATTTTTTAAATGTTTAGTGATTAATATAATTTTAATAAATCAAAGAATAGTCACAACATCTTTAATTGATTAAAGTTATATACATTAATTTAAGGTCACATTAGAAACATTAATTGTAAGTAATCATACTTGATGTGATAAATCTACTCAGAGGAATTTTGTTGTATCAGTAAGATTAATTAGGATAAAATATTGAGTTATATTTCTTAAATTATCCACAAGAAATTAAGAAAAAAACATAATTCAATAGTTTTATTATAAAGTTATTTGATGAGTCTAATAGAGTAGGACTTTTGCCCACAGGCAAGTTTTATGTCACTAGATTCATAAAGATAATACATGTTGTGCATTGGTAAAAATTGGCATTTAGTTTAATCTCAATATGTTAATAAGCATGTAATTTTTAATTTTGCAGTTTCTCAATCTACGATTGTCTCTGATATTAAATGTGAGCTTCCCGAACTAAGGGGTGATAATTATAAAGTGTGGAAGGAGAGAAATCTTCTTCATTTAGGTTGGTTGGATATTGATTATGCTATCCGAAAGAATGAACCGCCAGGTATTACTGAAACTAGCACTCCAGATGTTGTTGATCTATATGAAAAATAGGAGTGATCCAATCGTCTCTCTACTGCGTTCATAAAGACTAACATTTCTACTGGTATCTGGGGTTCTGTTGACCAACATGAGAATGTCAGGGATCTCTTGAAGGCTATTGATGAGCAATTTGCTCCATCTGACAAGTCTCTGGCTAGCACACTTATTATGAAGTTTTCATCCATAAAACACATTGGGATCAAAGGAGTGTGTGATCATATCATCCACATAAGGGATATTGTGGCTCAGGTTAAAACCTTGGAGGTCACCATGTAAGAGTCCTTCTTAGTGCACTACATTTTGTGTACATTACGTCACCAATATGCCCCATTCAAAATATCCTATAACACATAAAGAAAAGTGGTCTCTTAATGATCTGATGACCATGTGTGTTCAAGAGTAGGAAAGATTGGCAATGGAAGAGGGGGAGAAGGTAAACTCTACTACTTCTAATAATAAGAAGCATCAAGCTAACCAAAGGGGAAGGATTCCCGCTCAGCCAGTCATCAAGAAGGAGTCAAAGTGTTTCTTCTACAAGAAGAAGAGGCACATGAAGAAAGACTGTCCAAACTTAGCTCGAAAAGAAAGGTACTTCATTTACCCTTGTTTATTATGAATCCAATATGGTTAATATTAATCATAATACATGGTGGATTGACTCCGGTTCTACAATCCATGTTTCTAATACTTTGCAAGGTATGGAAAACCTAAGAAAGCCAATGGGAAGTGAGGAATGCATATAGTCAGGCAGTAAGATGAGCTCACGTGTGGAGGCTATTGGGACGTGTGATTTGATTCTAAGTAGTGGTTTTATTTTGTGTTTAGAAAAAACTTTTTATGTTCCTAGCTTTTCTAAGAATTTGATTTCTATTCCAAGGCTTACACATTTAGGATTTTCCTTTAATTTTAAGGATTCTGGTTTTACTTTATTAAATAAATCTGAGATCGTTGATCTTGGTGAATTACACGATGGTCTTTATTCAATTAATTTGCAAAAGGACACTACTTATGATTCTATGCACGTCTCTGCTAGGTTAAAACGAAGTATTGTGAATGAGGAATCCTCTATGTTGTGGCACCATAGATTGGGATGTATCTCCATTGAAAGAATTAAGCGATTGGTAAATGAAGGGGTACTCAATACCTTGGACTTTACCGATTTTGAGACTTGTGTGGATTGCATTAAGGGTAAGCAAACTAACAAGTCTAAAAAATGTGCGAAGAGGAGCTCAAACCTATTGGAAATCATACATATAGACATATGTTGTCCAGACATGGATGTTAATAGTTCGAGATACTTTATCACCTTCATAGATTATTACTCATGATATATGTATCTTTACCTACTTCATTCGAAAGATGATGTTTTGGATGCCTTTAAAATTTTTAAGGCTAGGTAGAGAAACAATGCAGAATGCAAATTAAGATCGTGAGGTCGAATAGAGGTGGAGAGTACTATGGTAGATACACAAAAAGTGGACAAGCACCTGGTCAATTTGCGAAATTTCTTCAAGAACATACGATTATTGCCCAGTACACTACTCCTGGTTCTCCGGATCAGAATGGTGTGGCAGAAAGAAGAAATCAAACCTTAATGGATATGGTGAGAAGTATGAGGAGTAATGCAAAGCTTCCTCAATTCTTGTAGATTGAAGCACTTAAGACAGCTGTATATATATTAAATAAAGTTCCAACCAAGGTTGTCTCAATGATAAGTGTTAAATTAATGTAAAAATAATATTTAATTACAACACTTATTAAGGGCAAAATGGTGAATTTACACCCCAATTTATCCCTTTTTGCCTTAAAGTGCGATTCTTGTAATTATTTAAATCAAATTTGAATTTGATGTTATTTTGATAAAGATTCTGTTGATTTTTACAGATAAAAGGCTAAAATTCAAATACAGCATCAAGATAGCAGCGGATAAGGATAAGAACAGCACAAGATAAGTTCAAAAAGAGGAAAATCAGGAAAGCAGATTCGGAGATCTGCGCTCCACCTGCGCTGAGCGCAAATGGAGCGCAGAAACACGGAATTTAATATCTAATGGGCCTCAAGCAGAGTCTCAAAAGCCCGTCAGAACACTATTTATAGGACTGCTAGCAGTCAGTTTTAGGCATTGAAGAGATAGGGAGATGGTGAGCAGATTTGGAGCTAGAGAAACGTGTGACAGTCTCTCTATTGGTTTGTAATGGCTACCATGAGAAGCTAAACTCTACTTTAGGATTGAATGTAGTCGATTCAATCCCCAATTGTATTTTGGATCCTCTTTGATTATTTATGAATCCTTGTTTTTATAATATTGGTGTTTTTGTTTTGTTCTTAATGCTTAGTTTCCGCCTTTGTGCTGGAGTTATGATGTGATTTCTTAAACACGTTTAGAAATGGTTTTCTAAATCTGATTGGTGAAAACATTCAATTCACGACTGTGGAGACCAAAGTGAATTGATAGCTTTAGCAAATTGATCTTTAAACCGGGCAATTTACGACTGTGGAGACCAGGGTAAATTGTTTCTGAGTATTTCATATTTGTGGAGACCTTTGTGAAATAACATTTATTTGTGCTTCAATATTATGATTATAAATTCATGAATATCATTGGGTTCCAAGTACAAGAGGGTGCGATCGATGAAGTTCAATCCTGGTTTCATTAATTTGCTCAACCTTATCCATATCTCCTCTTTCTTATCTTTTATCTTCCCAAACAAACATTCAAATTTGTCCATACTTGATAAGTGTGATATCTAGAATTTATCTTTGTACCGTTCCCTGTGGATACGACAACTCTCTTTACTTACTATTATATTGTTGTGATTTTGGTACGCTTGCCAATATCTCAACAAGTATGGACACACCTGCTGCTGCAGGAGGCACAATTATGACAGTGGATGCAGAGCATGCCACTAGAATAATTGATAATTTTGCACTAAATGTTCAGCAACCTCAACATGGGAGACAACCTGTTCAGAAGAAGGGGATGTTAGAGTTAAACAGTAATGATGCACTCTTAGCTCAGCAAAAGCTCATTACACAACAATTAGAAGCACTTACCAAGAGGATGGATACACTTCCTATGAAGTTGCATGTAGTACAGTCTCATCCAAGCCCATCCCCACAATTGACTTGTGGTTTTATGGAGGTAATCATCCCAATGGTAATTGCTCTTTTCAAGAGATTCGGGAGGAGCAGGTCAATTATATGGGCAATCAAGGAAGGTCAGGAAATTTCTCCAACAACAACCAATATTCAAATAATTATTTACAAGGTTGGAGAAATAATCAGAACAACAATTTTAGATGGAGACAAGATGCAGGAAATTCCAATAGGCAGACTCCGTATCAGCAGCAACAATAACAAAGCTACAATCCAATGAATGACAAGTTGTCAAAACTGGATGAGAAAATTGATGCCCTTATACAGTCTTTTGAAGCCTATAAGAAGAATACAAATGCAACCCTCATGCTTGTAGAGACACAAGTTGGTCAATTAGCAAAGGATATAACAGAACACAATAAGGGACAATTTACTACTAACACCCAAACAAATCCCAAGGAGCAATGCAATGCAGTTACTACAAATAGTAACACATAAGAGGGAAGTGATTTGGAGGACAACTTAACATCTGAAGAGGAGCTGCTAGAAGACGATATTGTGGAAAGATGTGTCCAAACAAAAACCGATCAAGAGGAAGTTGATGAGAAGCTAGAAAAGTCAGTTGGGATCTCCAAACCAGAGAAATCATTAGATCCAGGCAGATTCACTATACCAGTCACTGTTGGTACTTTACCAGTCACAAAGGCGTTGCTAGATCTTGGGGCTAGTATCAATCTGATGCCTTTATCAATGTTTAAAAGACCGGGGGGATTAAAGGTCAAACCTGCAAATGTATCTCTACTACTTGCAAACAAGTCCACTCAATATCCATATGGGATAGTTGAAGATTTGCCTTTAAGAGTGGATAAGTTTGTATATTTTTCAGACTTCTTTGTTGCTGTTATGGAGGAGGATACTGATGTCCCCTTGATTTTTGGAAGACCTTTCATGAAATTTGCCAAAATAATAATTGATGTTGATCAGGGAAAATTCAAACTCAGCTCTCAAGATGAGAGTATAATCTTCCATTTAGACAGAGGAATTCCCCACCAAGCTGAACCACCAGACTAATTGGAGTTAGATCCTACTGATGGGATCTGTGTAACTCATTATGAACCACAACTGCAGAAAGTGAAAAGAAAAGAAACTTCCTGTCAAAATGTTCCTAAGCACAGGGAGAAGAAGGTTCCCAATATTCTGAGGAAACCAACAAGAAGAAAGAAGCAGCTGCAAGAATCCATGGTGGAATTCCGCTTCAAGAAGAGAAAACAATCAACAATAGCTGAGGAAGAAGAGTACGAAGAGATTGATGATAGGACAAAAGGATGGTGTGGAGGATGGATCAAGGCAACAAGAGGTGGATCAGCTGAACCTACTATCATCCTCCAGGTAAAACCTCCTTGAGTAAAACAGGCGTCAAGCTATATGACGTTAAACGAGCGCTTCCTGGGAGGCAACCCAGTTTGTTGTTTTTTTATTTATCTTTGCAGTTTTTGTTTTTCTATTTGTGTGTTTTAGTTAGTTTATTTCTTTTATATACATGTTTAGTTTAGAAAATGTTAGGAAGTGGATCGATAAAGGTGTGAAAAAGAAAAACGAACACTTTGAACTAGGAAGAAGCAGGAAATTTGATGAAGTAATTAAAATTACATTCTATTTTCTACGCTCCACCTGCGCTGAGCGCAAGTGAAGCGCAAAAATTCAATTTTAATTCTATTTTCTGCGCTTCACCTGCGCAACCTTTCGCTCCAGAGCTAACTGAAACATGCGCTCCACCTGCGTTGAGCGCAAGTGGAGCGCAGATTCCCGCTCCAGCTTAAATTCAAAAGTTGGAGCAGGGGAAGGTCATTCTAACCATTTCCCCTGTTTACTCAGAGCAACCCCTGCACATCCTTACCTTTCATTTTAACATTTTCACTCAAAAACCTCTTCCTTTTCTTTTTCTTTTGCTATTCCAGGTATGTTTTTATGGTTTTGAAAAGATTTTACCGATTGAAATCCTTGTTTACTCCGTTTTCTTTTCGAATAGAACCTTAGGGTAGTAAACTTAGGCTCTTAAATTACATGTTTTGGAATTATCTGTCAATAAAGCCTTTGAGTAATATGCTAGTGGTGGTTAAGTGGTACAATGGCTGATTTTTAACATGCTCAGTGCATTTTGCAAGTTATTTTGGTTAGTGTTATTGCTGCTCTGTTTTGTTTAAAATTTTACACTGATCATTGCATGAATAATTTTGCATTGTTGCATGCCTGAGTATATTTGTTATCTAATACCATTTACCAATTGAATGCCCTGTTTTGAGAATATTGGTCTCATTTATGGACATGCTTTAATTGATCACTTTGGCATGCTCTTGAGATTATCGATTTGGCATTTGGCAATATGGTGGTTGTGATTGATCAATCAAATTGGAGACTGTTGTTGTGTTCATTGATTCTTACAAGCTGTTATTATTGAAAATATTAGTGTCAAATGTTTGCACTAATTATTTCATGAAATTTGAATCATTGAACAATCCTGTTGAATGAACAATCTTGTTAGACTGAGCCTGAAACTGCATGATAAATGATTGCTCTGATTTTGGAATTTAATTGGTTCACATGAAAACTGCTTTCGCAGTGTATAGTTATTAATACTAATCATTAAACTAGGAAATTTTGTTCACATGCATTAGATTAATTATGGTTATATTAAACTTTTGCAGATGGCTCGCTTCAAGATCACCGATCCTACTGGTACCTCCAGGAGAGGTAAAGGAGGTAAGAGGACTCGAGATGATTCCAACTTCGATGCCATGAAGTTTAAGAGTCCCGCAGCTGCAGAGGCGTTCAGTTCCCTTTCGAACTGTAACTTCATCAAGGAAAGACCAGTATCACTTCAACTTGGAGAGTTTGCGGAATTCAACAATGAGATCACCAGGAGGCACTGGAGGAGAGTTGCTGAGCCTGACAAGTACTTTGATCCGGTGCTGGTCCGGGAATTCTACGCTAATGCCATCGGTGATCACGGTGTTGATGTGGCGAGACAGTCATATGTGAAAGGCCGCTGGGAGAGAAATGATCGTGATGCGATCAATGATTTTCTGGGAGGACCTGGTCCTGATGATGAGGACCAGATGGTTTGCCAGTATCACCAGCTGCTTCATGATATTGGCACTTATGGTAATGAAGAGTTGGATACGAGGACGGCTGAGTATTTGTGCTTACCAGGACGCACTTATGATCTTAACGCCTACCAGTCAGCAGCCAGATTCTTCAGGAAGGACCCTCGAGCCATTTCTAGGATGTGGACGGTCTTAGTGTTGGCTAACATCCAGCCAACCAACCATGCATCAGACATCATCATGAAGACCGCCCATCTTATATATTGTATCCTGACTGCACAGGACGTTGACATTGCCAAGGTGATATCTCATAAGATATTCCTTACGGCATCTACCGTGGGGTGTCGCTGTGCACGCTCCAGGATCAATCTCGGGTTCCCTTCCCTTATCACTGATCTATGCCAATCTCAGGGTGTTGAGGTACACCCCACTGAGCCTATCAAAACCCCTATGACAAAGGGGTACATTGAAGCCAACTGCATACCAGATGATGAGCCAGAGCCCGAGCCAGAGCAGCCACCACAGCAGCAGCATCCACCACTAGCTGATGAACCTTATCCCTTTTGGGTGGAGCATCTGTTTCATCAGAACTCCACCATCCACAGAGGATTGGTTCTCCTCCAGGATTATTTATACTAGACTAGACCGGACCCCTACCCAGGCATGCTACCGGACCAGTTTCAGACTTATTTGCAGTGGCCTGGGGACATGCCTATTATTCTGGGAGGAGGAGGAGTAGCAGCTGGTGCAGGACATGGGCAGGACGAGGACATCCAGGACATGGAGGATGAGAATTGACCTCGGTGTTTTTCTTTTCTTTTCTTTTCTTTTTTCATTTCATTTTCTCTTTTCTTTGCATTTGATCTGTACTGTATCTATCACACCACCTAGACATCATCACTATGCAGTATGGATTTTTAGGATCATTTTTTTGAAGTTTTTGTTATTTCAGTAATTTAGGATTTTTGTTTTTCATTTTTAGGATTTAGGATTTAAGGAATTCAATTTCAAATCTTAAAACTAGGCGGCCTAACCAACTGAACTAGGAAAGAGAAAGGAATTTTGTGATTGAATCCATAATCAATTAGGATTAGGATATTGTGCATGAGAATGTATCAAGGCAGTTAATTAATTTCACTGGTGACTTTATCAAGGAAAAATTAGCCAAAAAGTCGGTGAGTTGTGAGACTAAACACTTTGAGAGTTTTCACCGTTGCTTGTCAAATGCTATTGCTTGAGTTTTTGGATTTTATTCTGCACATGAAAAGCATGGAAGTGATTAAGGCAACTTGTATTTATGAAATAATTGCTCAGTGCCAAAAAGGCAACCCATAAAAAAAATTTTCCAATTTTTTTGTAACCATTTGAGCGTTAATATTTCTTTTCTTATGCACCCCAGCCAGATTAATGTCTATATCCTATCCCTTACACATTTGGGATAGAGAGCATAGGTGCAATTCTGATAGAATGGGTGATTGGTTGGTTATCTGAAAAATGCAAAAAAACAGGCACAAGGAAGCAAGGAATTCATTCCCTCAAGTATATAAAAAGGGTGTATAGTATAAAGTTGAATAAAGAAGGGAGTGAATTACCAAACAAAAAGAGGTCAATTGAATGATACAAGTCAAGAATGTAATGGAGAATTGAGAGACAGTTTGAGAAATGGTGAAACCACAAATATGCTCTCTATTCTAGTGTTTCTTTGAATATCCAGAAAAACCATGATTCTTGATAACCAATCCTCATTACAACCTGAAAATGACCTTTTGATCCATGTGCATGATTATTAACTGGAAACGACTATCAACTTTAGTTGTTCAACTGCAGTGAAAAATTTGAGAGAAACACTTACCCATGAGAATGAGAGAAAATTCCTTGATTTATCACTTATTGTTTTGATTACTGCTTTTGAAAAGTTTGAATGCCTTTTTATCCTGATCTGATTGAGGACTGGAGTCACCACTTAGTTTTGATTATCAATCTAAAATTTGGAAAGTGACAACTGTTTAGCAAGGGATTTTGAATTTGTCTCCTTATTAGTCAGGACCATAAATGGGGATTGAAGTCAACCATCTGTAGGAGATTTTCTTGCTTGAGGACAAGCAAGAAGCTAAGTTGGGGGGAATTTGATAAGTGTTAAATTAATTTAAAAATCATATTTAATTACAACACTTATTAAGGGCAAAATGGTGAATTTATACCCCAATTTATCCCTTTTTGGCTTAAAGTGCGATTCTTGTAATTATTTAAATCAAATTTGAATTTGATGCTATTTTGATAAAGATTCTGTTGATTTTTACAGATAAAAGGCTAAAATTCAAATACAACATCAAGATAGCAGCGGATAAGGATAAGAACAACACAAGATAAGCTGAAAAAGAGGAAAATCAAGAAAGCAGATTCGGAGATCTGCGCTCCACCTGCGCTAAGCGCAAGTGGAGCGCAGAAACACGTAATTTAATTTCTAATGGGCCTCAAGCAGAGTCTCAAAAGCCCATCATAACACTATTTATAGGATTGCTAGCAGTCAATTTTAGGCATCGAAGAGATAGGGAGACGATGAGCAGATCTGGAGCTAGAGAAAAGTGTGACAGTCTCTCTATTGGTTTGTAATGGCTACCATAAGTAGCTAAACTCTCCTTTAGGATCGAATGTAGTCGATTCAATCCCCAATTGTATTTTGGATCCTCTTTGATTATTTATGAATCCCTGTTTTTATTTTGTTCTTAATGCTTAGCTTCCGCCTTTGTGCCGGAGTTATGATGCGATTTCTTAAACATGTTGAGAAACAGTTTTCTAAATCTGATTGGTGAAAACATTCAATTCACGACTGTGGAGACCAGGGTGAATTGATAGATTTAACAAATTGATCTTTAAACCGGGGCAATTTACGACTATGGAGACCGGGGTAAATTGTTTCTGGGTATTTCATATTTGTGGAGACCTTTGTGAAATAACATTTATTTTTTGCTTCAATATTATGATTATAAATTCATGAATATCATTGGGTTCCAAATACAAAAGGGGTGCGATCGATGAAGTTCAATCCTAGTTTCATTAATTTGCTCAACCTTATCCATATCTCCTCTTTCTTATCTTTTATCTTCCCAAACAAACATTCAAATTTGCCCACACTTGATAAGTGTGATCACTAGAATTTATCTTTGTACTGTTCCCTGTGGATACGACAATTCTCTTTACTTACTATTATACCGCTCTGATATTGGTACGCTTGCCAAGATCTCAACACTCAGAAACTTCTTTTGAGTTATTTAAAGGTTGGAAACCAAGTTTGCAACATATACGCGTCTAGGGATGTCCGTCTGAAGTAAGAATCTATAACCCACAAGAGAAGAAACTAGACCCAAGGACTATTAGTGGGCATTTCATTTGATATGTTGAAAATTCTAAATGTTATAGGTTCTATTGTCCATCTCACAGTACGAGGATTGTGGAATCAAGAAATGCTAAATTTCTTGAAAATGACTTGATTGGTGGGAGTGATCGAATTCAAGATATTGACCTTGAAAAGGATCATTACGAGAATCAACCCTCTAGATCAAGAGATAGATTGGTAGTCATTCGTGGCCCTTAAATTCAAGTGGGTGTTAGACAACCAATAACTGGAGTTCCACAAGATGTTGAGAATGATCATGTAGATCAAGTTGTTGGTGAGGAACAACAAGGTAATGTTGAACAACCTATTGAAGAACCGGTTGAGTAGCAAGTTCCTCAACAAGATGACGAGATAACATTAAGAAGATCTACTAGAATCGAAAGGTCATCAATACCTAGTGATTATGTGGTGTATCTACAAGAATCAGACTATAATGTTGTTGCCGAAAATTATCCTAAAACGTTTTCACAGGCCATGAGTTCTAAGGATTCAAATTTGTGGTTCAATGCCATGAGAGATGAGATGGATTCTATGGCATCTAATCAAGTCTGGGATCTCGTTGAGTTGCCTAATGGTGTGAAAACCATTGGATGTAGATGGTTCTTTAAAACAAAGAAAGTCTCACAAGGAAAAATTGAGAGACATAAAGCAGGACTTGTTGCCAAAGGGTTCAGTTAGAAGGAAGAAATTGATTACACTGAGACCTTTTTCTCCTGTATCTAAGAAGGATTCTCTTTGTGTAGTTATGGCATTAGTAGATCATTTTGACCTTGAGTTACATCAAATAGATGTGAAAACGGCCTTTCTTAATGGTGTACTAGAGGAAGAGGTTTACATGAAACAACTTGAAGGATTCCTCTCTAGTGATGGTGAATACTTAGTATGTAAGCTTAATAAATCCATCTATGGATTAAAACAAGCTTCTCGCCAATGGTATTTAAAATTTCATGAAGTCATTTCTTCATTTGGTTTTGAAGAAAACGTTATGGATCAATGTATATACCATAAGGTTAGTGGAAGAAAGATTTGTTTTCTTGTTTTATATGTGGATGATATTTTGTTTGCAACTAATGACAAGGGTATGCTATAAGAGGTGAAACAATTTCTCTCGAAGAACTTTGATATGAAAGATATGGGAGATGCATCTTATGTCACAGGCATTAAGATACATAGAGAAAGATCTAGAGGCATTTCGGGTTTGTCTCAAGAGACTTATATCAATAAAATTTTAGAGAGATTTAACATGAAAGATTGTTCACCAAGTATAGCTCCCATTGTAAAGGGTGATAAACTTGATTTGAGTCAGTGCCCCTAAAATAATTTTGAGCGGGAACACATGAAGAATATTCCATATGCTTCAGCAATTGGAAGCCTTATGTATGCTCAAGTTTGCACCAGACCTGACATTACTTTTTCTGTTGGAGTTTTGGGAAGATATCAGAGTAATCCAGACGTTGACCACTGGAAAGCTACAAAGAAAGTAATGAGATATCTTCAAGGAACAAAGGATTACATGCTTATGTATAGATGAACTAATGATTTGGAAATAATTGGTTACTCTGATTCAGACTATGTTGGCAACATTGATACCAGGAAATAAACATATGGGTACATCTTTATGCTAGCCAGTGGAGCTATATCTTGGAGAAGTGCAAGGCAAACATTAAGTGCTACTTCCACTATGGAGGCTGAGTTCGTTTCTTATTTTGAGGCTACCTCACATGGTGTATGGTTGAAGAATTTCATATCTGGGCTCAGAGTTGTAGACTCTATTTCTAGGCCATTGAAATTGTACTGTGACAACAACTCTGCTGCAGTGTTTATAGCTAAAAATAACAAGAGTGGAAGTCGAAGTAAGCATATCGACATCAAATATTTAGCCATGAGAAAACGTGTTAAAGAAAATAAAGTGGTCATTGAACACGTTAGCACCGAGTTGATGATTGCTAATCATTTAACTAAAGGCATGCCACCAAAGTTTTTTAAGGATCATGTAGTAAGAATGGGACTTGGTTCCATGATTTGACATTCTTGTAAGTACGTTTATTGTTTTGATGAAATTTTTATTCAGTTTGATGTTTTCTCATTTATTTTGTGCACATTTGTTTTGAGAAATGTGAGAAACTTGATATATCGTAATACATGGAAGATAATACTTACTTTTAGAGGACCTGTCACCATGATTCGTATATTTTGTTTCTTTTTATGCTAGAAAATGGATTAATGGACCAAGTGGGAGAATGTTGGTAACTGCCTCTTTATTTTAGGAATATAGGAGTATATTTTTCAATTTTAAAAATGCTCCTGATTTTAAGTGGGAGTTACCCGTATATGACCCATTTTGTGTTCCCATTATCTTAGCAACCACATTTGGATAAACCAATATCTCATACGTGGTATTTTTTTGTTTAGATTTTTTTATGGTCAAAACTTTATATAAAGGAGTGAGTTACTCTTCATAAAAAGTCGCCGAGTCTTCTCTTATCTAAAATATACAACACCATCGTGTATTAAGAGTGAGATTTAGAACTGATTGAAGAAGGTTTGCATGCATAAAAATGGATGGAGGTTAGTGTGTTTATTTTTCTTTTGCTTCCGCTTAATCTGAATATGTTGTGTGTTGTGTTTAACATGTTCCGATCTGTATGTTTAAGCTAACAAGCTGACTTATAGCTTATAGTTTATGGGCTACATCCCAGTGAAATAAGCTTATTTAGTAAGGCTTTATCTACCATGTATTACGATTTAGGTGGAGCATTAGGTTACATTTTGATTTCAACCGTCAGATTTGGTGACTTTTTAAATGTATAGTCGATGTTGTGATTTGGTTACTTGGTAAGCCTTGTTACTCTAAAAATTACACAACTTGCAAGTTCCTTGTAATTAACGATGCATTTGGAAACTCACAATGGAATGAAGTGTGCTTGAGGTGAAGGTGAAGGCTATCGTGGAAGAGGATTAGTATTTTAGTGAGGTATAATGATTGAGGAAAGTTACTATCAGATATAAATAAGATTGTAATTGGACATAATTTTAAAAATTTTTAAACATGTTGTCATACTCTACAAACAATGATCTATCCCACTACCACATCATCCAACAAATTAATTACCCACCATGTCGCACCCTTCTTCTAGTGGAAAGCAATTGTGTGGTGAGCCACCGTCTCACCGGTAGAACCAACGACATAACTGATGACCCATGTTCTATTATTCACATAACAAATCTATATGGTGCATGTTGAAATTACCTCATATATATCAAATTTGTTTGTTTATTTCATTTCTTTTAACAAATTTCTACTAGTTTTTTTGTTGGGTTTTAAATCTTACATTGCTTCATGATCTCTTATGAAGATCCAAGAAGCATAAACGAAATAAAGCATTCCACCAAAGCAATAAGAAATCAAAAATAAAAAAATCTATAACTTAAGAAAATAAAATAAAAAATCAAATGAAATGAAGTAATTAAAGAAAAAGAAGAAACAACGCAAACCATCTTCATTGCACCTTGAGCCACCCATGAAATGATCATAAAACGCCCTCCTTGCCATTGCTCTAAGGACTTGAGGATAAATATGAGAAATTTCCTTTATCTATAAAAAGAGGTAAAAATCTTGGTCAATGTGAGGGCTACCCGAGCATATTGGTCCATATATAGTAAACTTATCCATGTACTAAACACTTTTATATCGGCCATATAATTTTATAAACTAGTCAAATTAATAAGCTACAAGGTAATCGACTTATTGAGCATGTCAAATACACACTTATAGTCTATGTAGGAATTAGTAGAAACTAATTATTATATAAAAAAAAACTTATATGCAAAAGAAAAAAAACTCAACATTTTTTATTTTCCCTCAATTTATCATTATGCAACACGGTTACCTCCATTCATTCACAAACATACAACTAATGTTCCTTCACAAATGTATTTCGTGAGAAATGGTAGTGCATGCTTTTATATATATATATATACACATATGAGGCCTTCCCCCTTAGTAATGTTAAATGTAAGTTTACTGTTCGTTTGATTTACAGTTTAATAGAATTGATTCTAGAAATTAATAGGTGAAATAAGTACTGATGTATGCTTTACAAAACATGCTGGACAATTCAACATGCACCAACTTAAAATTTACAACATTTTCATTTAACCAGTTTAAGGAGAAAAATAACGAGTATTTCTATTTGATTTAAAATTAAAACTTTAAAATAACTATATAGTTTTTTTTTTGTTAAATTCAAAATATTGGACAACAATTTAAATTTAATAGTTTTATCAATATTTTAGAGTCTCACTCTGTAACCACATAAATTAACTCAAGTGATGACTACCTAAGTATATAATTCAGTGGCGTGAAAGAGTGTGTTGGTCTGGAAAGAGTGAAATTATTATCTCCACCTATTTGACTTATTATATCTTTTAATCCTTAAGGTTCACAAAACAGGCTCCACTACTTACTTTCGGTTCAAAATCACAGAGACAGGCAGATTCCACAACACAAAAATCTTTGATGGGTTTGGTTTGGTTATTAGGTATAGTGTAGCCTTTGCTCAAGTTATTCCAACAGAATCAATAGATATGATATATATAAACAGATGTATTCTTTCTAATAATGGTTCAGATTCTGGCACAATATGCTCCCCTTTATGGCTATCACAGATCATATCCTAATAAAGCTGTTTTAGCCCTTTGTTTACTTTTGTCTCTAACCCCTTTTTTTATTTAGCTGCGTACAAGACATTCACATGAGTTTCCTTATTTAATTACAATCCCTCCCCTTTGCATAGAACCTTCAAATAATGTCTTAATATATAAATATATATTAATGTAGCCTAGCTACAGCATAGGAGGAATCCTCATAACATGATAGGCCCATGCCCGCATGATATATCTTTTATATATATATATATATATATATATATATATATATATATTAATTAATAAAGATTGATGCCAATGAGAATTGTATTTATCTAAGTTTCAGAGGAAGGACAGAGTTACTCTATTTTAAGGTCATTCGTGCCACCAACATTGATAAAAGTTTATAATAATTTTTACAAATCACATAAAAAATATTATTCATAGAAGAAATTGGATCTACTCATTGTTTCTATCCTTGTCAACTGATATTAAGGTAATTAATAATCATTAAGTTAAAATTAAGGTTCTAAAGCTCTCTGTTTCGCTCCTATTTAATATTGGAAGCGAAAATGATTGAAAGGTAATAGGCTTGCAATCTAGTTGTTAATGTTGTAACTTGTAAATTAAGAAATCATTTAACAGTATTTTGATCTCATTTCATCTCTATTTTATATTTATATATAATAATTTTATCGAATACGTCAATTATCGATCTGTTCATATCTAATCATCAGCAAAACAATCTTGTATAATAGTTAATAATATGTGCATATTCATAGTCAAAAGTTAGTACGCACCAAAACACAGGTGGGGCTAGTGTTTGGAAAATTGCAAAATAAAACGGTACAATTGAAAAAAATAAAAAAACAGAGAGAATGAAAGATTGACTTGAGTTCTTGAACATGGATGGCTCATTGCTGATCAGTTTTGAAAGTGAACTGGCAAGGCAAGATTCTCCAATCTACAACCTTAATTATGTAATGGGGCCTGGGGGGTATTAATCAATCAATTTGTAAATTTATAATCATAATAATCTAGTATATAGTATGCAAAGAAAATCATAAGTTGAGGGCAGGTTGTTTACTCTATTTTTTTTGTGTCCACAAATTAAATTAAATTAAATTAAATTTCACAGTACTTGAAGTTTCCGAAATGAGAAAGATAGTTGACTTGAGAGTGATGAAGCTACAAGCAACCTCAAAGATTTTTACTAAACTTGGAAGGTAGATAAGCAACTTAGCAGGCAAGCAAGCCGCATGCAAGTGAAATGAATGTTGACTCTTGAAAATCCTTTTCCTCTTTGACACTATTAGCATGTTTCCACAGACGTTTGAATCGTGTAAAACAAGTTTTTTTTTTTTTTCTGCAGAGATCCTAATCAAGTAAAATAGGATTACGGGTGTTTATTGGTTTGGTTCAATTCGATGAATCTCGAACTGAACCAATTTGATCGGATTGGAATTTTTTAGTTCAATCGGATTGGACTCAAATGAAATCGATCAAATCCGTCAGTGATTGGTTAGAGTAACGGATTAAAGACAATTGACCCATTATCTGATATAAACCGAACCACCTCTAAATAAAAAAAATACTAAAAAAATTGAAAGACAAGAGAGATTAAACATAAACATGAGTTTTTATCATAGATGAGATATTAAACATTAACATGAGGTTTTATCATAAATTGTGTTTTTCTTGAATGAAAATTTCTATTATTTAGTAAATTTGTTTTTTTTTTAAAAAAAAATTGATTGTATTGCATGATAAAAATTATGATTTGATTAAACCGTACCGTACCAACCAATTTTTAATCGGTTCAATTTGATCTGAATTACTTAAAGAAAAATTGAAAAATCCAAACTAAATTTAATTAAATAATTTTATTTAGTTCAAATTTATTTTTCTCATAAAAATCAACCAATTAAACCAATCCGTGAACCCCTCTACCATTATGAACATCAAAACTATCCATTTAAATACTTAACAATATACCACGATCCATTGGTTAAAGTGAGATATCTACTTGTCAGCAAATCCAAGTTAATTTAAAGATGTGAATGTAATTTTAACATATTTATAACATGCTTAGTTTTCTATTGGGAATGTACTAAAATCATATTTTGGTAAAAGTTAAGAGTAATTTTTTGCCAAACCATATAAAACCTCCCAACGAAAATTTAAACATGCTATTAATAATTTCAAAACAAATTTGTTCATCATGTTTTATTGTCTAATTGTAAAGATTTTATTTTATAGCTTTTACTGTGAAGGAAAATCTAATTAAATGTGTATGAAATTGTTCTATAATTTAGTATTAATTACATTCTTTTTTAATAATACATATAAACTTATTAAGAATTACATTTAAACATCTAAAAGTAATTTTTATTAATAATATTCAAACAGATTTATCATGTAAAAATTACTTTTTAAATAAATATTTTCAAACATAAACTTAAATATACTTCTAGCTAAAAATCAATTTTACAAAATTAAATTTATTTATATAAAATTAATTTTAGCTATAAACCAAATACACAATAATTATATGTGCCTGCTTTTTGGAAAAAAAATAAAAACTAAAGCACAATGGTGTACCTTTTGTAGCTGTGTACAAACTTAAAATTAGTATATATCAATATACTTAATTAACAAACTTAATTTATCTATAGGAAAAGAAAAGTGCATGGATAAACATACCGTCAAAAAATATCTTGCAAATTAAATTAAATTAAATTCCCAATTAATGACGGGTCATTTTCAAATTGATGATGGAGGAAAGCAAAGCAAAACATAGACATAAACCGTTATTAGTTTTCAACACTTGGTAGGGTTAGAGAGGGAAGTAGGTCTTAGGTAGCGTAAAGGCATTTTATAGGGTCCAAATCCAAGGACACTCAGCACTTGACCTAAACTATAGGTGCAGACTGTCTAAATGTAGCCATGTAGGGACGTTTCGTCAACTTCACGTTGTGGTTCCTGTTTTGTGTTGCTAGTTGGTCGTATCCCACTGACCAGTGACTATCTAGTTGTGAAATAACTTCACAACTCTCCTACTAGTATATGCCTTACATATTTGCACACATGCAAAATACAAAAAAAGGAACACTATTTTTAATCACGGGTATCCTCTGTTACCAGGGACAATCCTATTCGGCATTTAGTCACAAACTCCCCACTCCTCCCTAAGAATGTGTTTAAATTTTTTTTTTCCCTAAGAATGTGTTTAAAATTTTTTTTTGTGTTAACCATAGGTATCCCGTATTACCAGGGGTAATCCTATTTGGGGCTTAGCCACAGTTAAGGTTCCTCATCCCTAAGAGTGTGTTTAGTAGGGATCGAACCCGAGAGCTCTTCCCACAATACCGTTACTATACTATAGTGTAAAATTCTAATTTCGTATAATTGATTTTAAATCACTTTTGTCCAATGTGTTACGTAAGATGTACATCACTCATCTTAATCATTGATTTCTAGAAATTCTACTCAATTGTAAACCATATAGACACTAAGTACTCATCTCTTTTTCAGTTATGCACGATCCATAATCAATTTTATAATATTGATTTTAAATTATTTCAAACGTGCTACTCGTAAACCAAATAGACACCAACATGTTTTCTAACATAACATTTTAGTGAAACTCATAGTGTTTGAGAACATGTTTGGTTTAATGTTGAAACACGGTAAATTCACGTTTCTAACGCTAGAAATAGTTGTGTTGAGGTATCTAAACTTGAGCTTGACAAGTTTCAATGTTAAACCAAAACTTATTTTTAACACGATCTCGTTAGCACTATTAAGATCTAAATCCACATAAGTAACGTGATTTCAATGAAAATTAAACACGGTTATATTATTTATAGTATCTTATTTAAATTCTATCTGGTAATAATATGTTTGAGAATATGTTATTAACATTGGTTAAATACAAAATACGTACAAGTTACTTGTGGCAATTGGGATGTAATGCAAATTGCGAGGTGTAGTGTTGTACACTTGTGTTTAGGTTTCTAGTGCACTAAAGAAATAATGAAGGACAAAGAAAAAGTGGGTGCAATGATATATTACTCCAGCAAAGGCCCATATATTTGTACCAACCCAAAGTACACTTTTAACTTGTGGTTATGATGGATGTAAGTGGGCCCAGCCGCACAATTATATAATTTGTGTGTTGGGCCTAAAAGAGGAACCCTCTCTGTGAGTATGTATTTGTAGGGCCTCTATCTCTTCAAAATATCTATCTCAATCTCAATCTTCGACCCAAAAAAAAAATCTCAATCTCAATTTTCTACTGAAAATTTATAAGAAAAATAATCAAATGTTGCTAATAATAAAATATTATTACCGAAAAGGGAAAAAAAAAAAAAGAAATATTTTCTACCGACTTTGGCAAGGACTATATTTCTGTTACTCAAAAGTATAGAAACCTTAGTACTAGCTCTTGAAATTTGTAAATTGTAACCCACTTGACAATATTATTAAGCATGCATGAATGGTAGGCAAATCTCAACGAAAATTCATTAACAAAAAGACAATAATGGAGAGGGTGTCACAAAAATTGAAACCTTCTGATTGACGTTATTGTTCAATTGATTGGATTGGGTGAGCTGTTTTCAATAAATGTAGAATTGTAGACCCAAAACTGTTGCTTCTCTGCTGGGCTAGGCTATCTCTACCCTCCAGTGCCACCCCAAAAGGGGACCTTTTTTTTTTCTTTGAGCTAGTAGTTGAAACTAGTGCTATCAATTTCCATAATAAAATGCTGAATTTTATAAAATATAGCCGATAATAAAAAAATGTTAACTAACCAGGGAATCGGAATCTTATAAAAAAGAAAAACAGAAGAAAAAGAGAAAGGATCCAGATCCTTTTAAGTTGAGTAAATATTGGAGAGCATATCCGTCGTTCATTTTATAAATGTATCAAATAAAAAAATTTAAAAGTTAATGCATTAATTTGTGACCATCAAATCCAGACGGCAGAATCTACGGTATTACAGAGAATCCGGGCTCAAAGATAAGTGTTGTACTAATCGTCCAAGAAAGTCTTTGTGGAGAGTGGATATATGAAAAATTGATACACTCTAGCCCTTATGTTCTACATTTCCGCTCTATCTAAACTTCGACTATAAAGGAGACCACTCAAAGTATGACATCTAGACTAGGGGCTTACAACATTCCTTTTGGTGATCATAAAGAAAATTATGTGTAAGAGTATAATTTTTTTTTTAAAAAAAATTGGCTAGCCATGGCCCTTTCATGACACTACAAAAAAAATATAACTTAGTGGGTGTTAAATTGTTAACTTCGGGCAGTTTATGACCGCCAATCATTCTCAGTGGATTGGTGAAATGAGGTAACATAAATATGTTAAAAATGACAATTACAATGTCACAAAGAAATTGATATGAATAAGGCTTTTAGGATTATTAGCCCATTCACATAAATTTGTTAAAAATGACAATTACAATGGTGCAACTTCCTTACTTCCAACACCGAAAATCTATTTGTAAAAGAATTTCATTAGGGGATCACTTCACATGAACGACACAAATCATTGGGTCACATGGAGTGTAGAAATATACCTTTGTTTGTAACACCTTCCCTGGAACAACAAATCGAACCTGGTAGGGGGCTCTATGATCTATAGCCTCGAGGAATTGACTTTCATTCCTCTCTTGTTCCATGTAAATGGAAATTGTTCCTGTGTTACTATTATTTGCAGCCACACGAGATGTGCAGATTGAAATATAAGCACTCTTGTGATTTGTGACTCTTAACTTAATTACTATTTCAAGGAAAGTTAGTTGTCTCTCTATTGTGATCTACGACTGCAACTAAGTTCATTTGTGGTTGGCTTCATTTTTTGTACACTATGCCTTCATTCTTTCTTAAAGCCTTGTAATTGTGCTTATTAATGTAGTCATCCGGCCCTTATTTACAAATTCTAATAAATTAGACTAAAAAACATAAAAAAAAAAAAAAAAACATTTTTGAACTTCAAACGAGTTATTGTAGGTAAAAGAGAGATGGGTTGTCCAGTAGACCCTAGCAAACACCTAAATTTAAAAGTTCAAAATTTATATTTGATTTTGTTTCATTTTTAAAATTTTCAAAGCTATTTTACAAAAAAAAAAATAAGAACTCTTTTATACAAATGATGTGATTTATTTACAGTATTTTTATCATAAAAATAGAAAAAATTAAAAAAAATTTCAAAACGTCACACAAAATTATTTTAAAATTTTAGCTTTAAAAAAATAAAAATAATCATACTTTTCAAAATTAATTTTATAATTATCTATTAAACAAGTTTTTTAAGTTTTTCATTTTTAAAATAATAAAATCATTTTTAAAATGATAAATAAATATACCCTTATTTTTTAAATAGAAAGAGAGAGAACCAATATTTTTTTATGTATCTTCATTTATATATTAGGCGGAATTTCAGTTTATTGTTTAGGATGATGCAAATCTAGAATTTTTTTTTTCAAGACATGTTCAATTTTATTATTTACTTATGATTTTTTTTTTGAAAGGAATATTTACTTATGAAATTAATCAATGTTGTTTGTTGAGATTACAACATATTGATTTGTAATGATAACTACAAGACTTAATTATCTAACCACACAATTGTGGTGCTGAGATTTTTCGTTAGGTTTCAAACAAAACATTAGGTTGATGAATAACATTTGAAAATTCTAACAAATCTAACATAAGAGAGGGAGAAAATAAGCTTTTTACTCAATTATATATGGACATAAAACCTAATTCTCATTTCGTCTTAAAAACCATATAATGTCTATAAAATGTTAGATCGTTATATGGTGGACTAATTTAAAAGTGATTCATTTGTATCAGGGGTGGAAACAGACCAGACCAGACCAGGCTTTGGCAGGCCTGAGTCTGGCATGTCTCCTAATTTTTAAGCCCGAGCTTGGGCATGTTACCTGCTACAAGCTTTTTTTTAAGGTTTGGTCTGGCCTGCGTCAAAACCTGGTTTGGTCTGTAAGTCTGTTTAGAAGTATGTTTTATAACAAGGTCTACAAAACAAGCTAACGGGCCTATAAGATCATGTAGGCCACCCAGCCTTTAAACAGACTTCTTTATATAATTTATTTAATATATTATAGTTTTTTTTATTATATTCTAGTTTTTTTAATTATATTTATAGTTATTTATATAATTAATTTAATATATTATATATTATTATATTAAACAGGGCGGCCTGTCAAGCCTATTAGGCCTGAAGTTTGGTCTCTTTAACTAAATAGACCTTTTAAAAAGCCTTAGCCTGAATTTTTTAATAAACGAGTCAGGTCAGGCCAGGCCACAATTCCCTGACAGGTCGGTTGGCCTATTCCCACCCCTAATTAGTATACCATTTTTAGATTAACGTTCGTTTAATACTTTTAAAAGTGATTTTTTTAGTTTAAACCACAGGTATTCTCCACGGGAGTCAATCCAGTTCGAGTCGAGAACATCCACATCATGGCGGGGCTAGCTCTCCCCGCGAGGATTTTTTTCATCCACAAGACTCTAACGTGAGACCCTACTTAAGGGGAATCAATGATGTATCACTTGAACCAACCCCCCGTTGGTAATATTTTTAAAAGTGAATGGTTAATGTATATTGGCAACATATTGTCCGTCTCAACTAAAAATAACATTTAGGCCATCTCCAATGGAGCAACTCACATGAGTTGCTACATTGGATAAATTATAATATTTCACACATTCTCATAATATCATATTATCTTTATAATTTTAAACAACCCAAGTTCCATAATATAATACTCCTTCAACGGTGAGAAACTCTTTGAAAGTTTCTTTTTTCCTGACAAATTCCATATGAGCAACTCTGTTGGAGGTGCTCTTAAGGTCCTAAAAGTTTCTTTTTTTAGGAATGTCCTAAGATTGAAGAACCAGATATGGCCTTTCGTTTTCTAAGATAAGCTCATCTCCATAACTCTTACTGTCGTCGCAAGTGCGAAGCCTAAGATATTGTCATCAATATTCATGATGACTAGAAGGTAGGTAGGCCAGCTACTTAACGAAGTCAACGGGAATAAAGTTCATGAGATAGCTAGATATATAGACAGATCCATAGATTTCGTGAGAAAATGAGAGAGAACCTGAGATGAGCATATTTTTATATACACTTTGCAGCTTTAATCTTAGTTTTATTGGACTATAATTATGATTAATTCTAATATTTTAATTGGGATTTACCTTATTGGGCTTTAATTGGAATTGTTGCTTAATTTCGAGTTTTTAAGCCTATTGACCTACCTATATTGTTTTGTTGATATCCGGAGTTGTAGGTGCTTGTTTGAGGTGATTCCAGTGGCGTTGGAAAGCTAAGATTCGGACACGACTATATTTCACTGAGGGAACAAGGTGCAGTTTGCTTCTGAAGTTGATGTCCTGAACTCACGCGGGAAACAACATGGTTCATAGATAGTTTTAGTGTTTTGGGTCTGATACTTGTTAGTCAAGGCCCAATTGCCTCTTTGATCAAATTAATCTTGTGGTTTAGGAGAGCAGTATATATAGAGGCAGTTACAATTATGTTGAAGAGATTTTTCTCACTTTTACAGATTCAGTTTTGGAGACGTTTAGTCTCCCTTTTTCTCTCTTCTCTTTTACGTTTTTCTTCTTTGCATTTTCATTTCTGATTCTTCCTCGTGGAAGGCTAAACGTTTGAGGATTGATTCTCAAAGTGATTTCACATTGAATCTTGAGGTTTACTTTAATTCAAATTTGCATTTTAATTTCTGTAACAGATTCAATTTCACTTCTTCTTTAAAATTCTAGCTTTTGAATCTTGAATTGGATTTGAACGCTTGTTGATAATTCAGTTTTGCTCTTCATCTCGAATTCTGGTTTAGTTTGCTTAATTCTAAACAACCTACTATTTTCTTAATTCAAGAGGTAAAAGATTAGATATCTCACACCAATTCGCTTAGTTCTGGCAAGTTCTCTTAGTTCTCGAGTGAGATAATTGATGAATTAATTGACGCTTGTTTGGTTAATTCGAATCTGTATATTAACTGATGAAGGATATAATTGTGAATGAACGAGATAATCAATATGTTTTATTACATTGTTTTACTTTTACTTTCTTACTTGCAAATTTCTGTTTCTAAAACAATAACCAAAACCCTTGTTTTTTGTTACGTTCTGAAGTTCTACAACTTTAAGACCGTGTCTGAAGTACACGTTCTAAACTTACGTTCTGGAGTATATGATCTGAAGATCATGTTTTGAAGTTCGGTCTTAAGATCCATTTGAAGTCACTGTCTTAAGTTGTGTCTGAAGTTTACAATCTGAAATTTCTTGTCTGAAATCTGATTTTCAGAATTGCTATTGAATTTCTTTGAGAGACGACTTTGGGTTGATTCAATCCTACTACACTTTAATTCATATTATTTGATTAAGTATGGCCAAGATCAACCTGACTAGAGAAATGAACATGGGAAAAAGCCAAAACCCTTTTTCCACTCATGACCACTCTCTTTAGGCTATAAAAAGGGTGGGTCTCCTTGTATACGGGTTTAACATTTCATTTTATGAAAGCTTCGCTTTATTTTCCTCCTCTTGTATGAGGCATGATGGTTCTTGCTTAAACCATGGTGAATCTTATATTGCTCCATGAGCTGGTGGCGGTTCTGCACTTGAGACTTGTCTGTTGAAGGGATTGCCTTCACCAGTGGTATCTTCTCCACTTCTAATCCTCTTCCACTTTCATTTTCCTCCTCTTTTGTTCATTAATTTCGAATTTCATAGTTGTTGCCCATACAATTTTATGCGCTAATTATTGCTTCTTTTGGTTCCAATTTCATGCGCAAGAGGTGCAGTAGCTGCTGTTTTTTCTGCACATTTTCCTTGTAATTCCTTTCCATTTCTTGTAATTTTTGGACTCTGAACTATTCTCGGAGCCCGAGGAGCCTTGTTGTTGCTTTCAACACTTGTCTGCTTGCTTGAATTTGCTTGATTCTTGCTAGAATGGGACTGTTGGTATACGCATTCATCCACCCCTTGGGTGTTTGATATTTTGCCTCTTACAATTGTGCATAACTTGTTCTTGAGTGTTCTTGAATTTCTACTTCTTGTTTGTGGTGGATTGTGGTAAGTGGATGCATTGTTGTCTTCATTTTCCAAAAATCGTTCATCTACATTCCTCCCAAATCCAATTTACATTTCTTGTTCATCCCCTCTTTAATTAAGTTCTTTACATTTTGTCATTTAAATTCAGTTTATTTTCATCCTTTTACTTTCAGCTCATCCCCTTTAAATTCTCCCATTTAAATTCTGTCAATTACCCATCCTTTTAATTACAGGTCATCCCCTTTATTTTTCTGCCATTTAATTTCAATAATCCTCATCCTCTTAATTTTAATTCATCCCAATTTTGCACATTATTCTCTCTTTTTTTGCATTATTTTTTGTGACATGTGTTATTCAATTATGCTCTTATTATGTCTGTTTGTTAATCTGATTGCAAATTTGAATCCGGCTCTAGCAAATCCTTGACAAAAATCATCCCATACTTCCCAAATTTATTTTCTGACCTGGGGATGTGGAGAAAATATTTAGAATTCGGGTTACTTCCAACTGTACGACAAGAGTAAACCGAAAACTTGGGACTTTCTCCAGGGACGACCCAAACAAGCCTGGAATAATCCCGGGAAGACCTCCCCTTGGTGCAAAGGCAAATGTGACACGTAACTAAGATTTCAAACAAACTTGTAGCACGGTAAGCAGAATAATTTTGAACTAAAAAGCAAGCGAGTTAAGCAAGATAAAAAGTCAAAAACAACGATATTACGATACCAGTCTCGGATGATAATTTTAAAACGAGTCCAGAAACACAACACATCACCATTACAAGTTTTAAAACAAAGCGACGGAAGGGACTCAGATCATAAATTTACGCGAGTCCAGAAACACAAGCAAACAGTTTTAAAATAAGCTCCACAACACAAGCAAACAAAGTTTTAAAACAAGCTCCACAACACAAGGGGCGAACCAGACCCTTTATTCGAAATAAAAGACAGAACCAAAGCACCAGAAGTACACAATGCGAGCACATCATTCTTCCTCCGATTCTGATTCCGCATTCTGAAGCCAATCAATGAAAGGTTGAGCATTCTTCCAAATCTGGGAGTTCTTATTATCGCCTTTCAGTCCCTTCTGATACCACTGTACTATGTGCTCTTCCTCCAACACATCCGCATCATAGAGAGCCTTCAAGACCAGAGCAACCTCCTTTAATGCATTGGACGTAGTAGACTTGCAAGAAAATTCCTCAATTGCACGCAGTAATAACAACTGCATTCCCTCATCCTCAGCAACTGCAGCAGCAAGGTAGCTCTTCTTCTTGAGAGCTTCTTTTCCAAACCCTTTCTCAATGCCCTCAAAAAGGGCTTCATACAGAGCAATCATCTTTTCTTGAGCAGATCCAGTAAGTGTTCCCAGATGGGTCAGCAATTCTTCTGCTGTAGCACCTTTCTTCAAATTTGCTTTGACATCCTCAACCAGAGTCCTGCAGTGCATGGAGTTACCATTCTCAGAATTATTACTTACCTTATTTGCTGCTTGTGCTTTCTCCTTCTTCTCTGGTTCATTAGTGGAGAGCATGACCATATCAGCTGTCACAGCACTTAACTGTTCTTGGATACGTTGTTTAGCAGCCTCTAGTGATGTATCTGTTTGCCATTGTACGTCATCATCATCATCTTCTGCATCTTGAGCCTCATCCTTCTCATCAATTTGACTATGAGTAGGAGATGTGCGGTCTTCATCAGAGCCATTTGTTTTTTTCCTTGAAGAGGTAGATTTTGTGGCGCCGTCCTTAGAAGACGTAGTGCCTTTCTTCTTACTCTCTTTCTTCAATTTTTTCAGCTCCTCATCAGCTGCTTCACCTTCCTTCAGTCTCTCTTTCTCAGCTCTCCGCATGGCCTTCTTGTCTTTGGATCCTTTCTTGATTTCAGGAGGGTTCTTAATGATGAAGGTAGTCAGCTTGTCTCTCATATCCACATCAGACACAAAACCACAAGCAGCACATTTCAGCTGGATCATTTGATTCTTAGTAATTATGATCTCAGTTTCAGGATTTCCACAACCATAACACTGGACGTATTTCTTGATGAAGTTCTCTAGAAGACCGGCAAGTTTTGCAGTATCATGTGCCCCATTAACATGAGAAGTCCCAGTTTTCTCATCAAATTTTGATTGGGCTCCAAGTTCACAACCAAAATACTTTGTTGTGTAGGAGGCTGGCCTTGCCAACGCTTTTGCAATATCAATCATGTTGACAATATTTGTTTTGATGCCATTACCTCTACCCTCAATTTTGGTAATCATTTTAGGCATCTTATACCTGTAGAAGGCATCATCGCTATTGCTGGCACCAATGTTCTGCAAGGCCATGATGATGACTCAAATACAAAAAGTTCCAGAGAAACACAATGTCCCAAGCAGCAGTTGCTGAAATTCGAAGTATATTCAGCAGCAACAATGATTTGCTGATTGTGATCACAAAGACTCTCCTTCTGCAATTACAATGTGCTGCAAATAGTTACTAAAAAGCTCAGTGTGCTCCTGATATGGCGCACGATGCATACAGCTTAGTCTTTTTGGCAAAGGCCGGTTCTTTTTTCTAGTTGGTGAAAAACACTCTCCAAGCAAATCAATTGCTCCCAAATGGATAATAGCCTGTTCAAACATGAAAGAAACTTCAACGTGACACCTTCACCTTGGAGTCTGCTACAGCAGAACTTGCAGGAATCCTGAGACAACAACCAGTAGCTACATTATTTCGTTTACAAGGGTGAAAAACTTGATGTTAACACTTCAAAAAAAGGTCAACATTAAAATAG
The DNA here is from genome assembly GCA_026901365.1 of Sesbania bispinosa. NCBI lineage: Eukaryota > Viridiplantae > Streptophyta > Magnoliopsida > Fabales > Fabaceae > Sesbania > Sesbania bispinosa. The sequence goes on from QLOH01000053.1 coordinate 2,455,067, forward strand.
TAGTTAAACCTGTGACATAAACGCCTGAATTACGTGAATGTGAATAAATACCAGATATGACAACAAAGAAAGATGATTAAAAATCATAATGCATACTTCCTAAGTCTGAAGACAAAAATCACAATCTTAAAACAACTTGCAAAGTGGTGTAAATGATTAATAAGTGCTCTACTAACATCAAGTAGATCAATGAAACAACAACCACCTATCTTTTCAGTCATAACTATATATAGTTTCATATTAAAATGAAATTAAAACAGATTAAAAAGAAATAACTAAACTATGCATTAAAACAGATTTGTGTAAACATTACAAAGTGATGAAATTCAGCTTAAGTTGAATACAAAAACAAAATAACATACAAAATATAAAATAGAGCAGAATCCTATCAATTGAATGTTGAACACTTCAATTTCAACAGTAACAGACCAAGGAATACAATGTCCAACAATTCAAGATCTACCTAATTCAAAGAGTCTAATCAAATAGGAAGATAGCATTACACCTAAATGCTACTACAATTGAAAGCACCACGGGTAGGAAAAAAACAGGAGACTGCATCATGTGTGCATACTTTTCAAGTACACAGTTCAGCAATTCAGCAACCAGTAGAAAATATTAATCCATTTATTTACCAAACCTGATTTAAACTCCAAGGCACAGGGAATAACAGAAGTGCCAAAGACAGAACAAAAGAATTAACAGAAGCAGCAATTTCAGATGAAATTTAGATAAGACAAGCCCCGGGATTAACTGACCAAGAAGAAAGAAAGAGATGTTACCGGCTAAACTGATCTAAAAAATGGAACAGCGAGTGCAGAGATTTCAGAATAGCGAGGTGCCACGGAGGCAGAGGCGTCGCGTCACGGAGACGGAGGTAGAGACACACGGCCACAGAGACGGAGGCAGAGACGCACGGCGGAAGAAGAAGAAGGGTTCGAGACGCAAAGCGGCTAGGGTAAGGTCCGAGACGCTCCTGGATTTGGAAGAAGAAGAAGGAAAGATTTCTGTTTCTGAATTTTACTATACTATATATAAATACTACTCTCTAGTCTATGCGTCCCTATTTATAACACCATTTTTTAAAAAATTGAGTATCTTTAAATATAAGATAATAAATCTATAATAAAAGTAATTTTATAAATAATAAATATATTAATATAATTGGCTTAGCAGGCTGTTTTACCCGCATGAACTTGGCTTGTTTATATAAACAAACTTTATAAAAAGTTTAGACCTATCTTTTTAATAAATAAGTCAAGTTAAACCAGACTTTAATCAGGCCAAGTAATAGGCCACTATCTGGCGACCTACCTGACTCCCACTGCTAGTAGCTACACAAATTGATGAATATCGTTCGACTATCTTTAAAAAAACAACCATTAAAAAAGATCAATCCAAAATAAGGCACATATCAAATACCACCAATAGGTTTAAATTCAACCTAAACATTTGCATAAACTAAAACCTAAAAGAACAAAACAAAAGAGACAACTCTCAATCATAATAACATAAAAACAATTTTAATATGAATACAACTCTAATGCTCGAGTTTAATGGAAAATCGTTAAACGCACCGATGTCACGAGATTATTATCAACAAATATCCAGATGATAATCGCATTCAAAATCAAACTCCAAAAATAAAATAATTAAAATCAAAAGTATCGAGCATCTAAATCTTTTAAATCTACAACAGATACAGCTAAAACACGAGATTGATAGCACGATCTATGATTTTACAGATAGAACTTGAAATCAAAATCAAAATAAATAAACAAATAAAATATACAAATAATTAAATAAAATAATTGAAAAATACAAAGAGAAACTAAATGAAGAGATGAACCCTAATATGGCAATACCTGCAAGGGATTTAGAAGAGAATCCAGGCGAAAACGAAATGGAGCGAAGCGAAATAGAAGAGAGGCAAAGGGTTTGAGATGAGAAGGTGCGACTCAAGAGAAAGAGAGACTATCTTAGACACACACGACTTAGCATTCCGAATGCCCTCATATGTGTGTGTGTGTGTGTGTGTGTGTGTGTGTGTGTGTATAGACACTCGAAGGGGGGTTGAATAGTGTTTTTATAAACTTTAACGTTTTTAGGAAACCTTTTTCATAATATGAGTTTTAAGGAATTTCAGACAGGTTTTTAAGGACTCTCTGAAGTTTCAGTTCCTTGTCTGAAAATTTTCAGATAGAGTTTTAAAACAAATTTTGCAAATTGTATTTTAAGAATTGCTTATAAGTAAGAACCCAGTTCAAAAACCCCCTTCTTGTTAGTTGAAATCAAACGTAAAGAATTAAGTGTAAGAGAAGCCCTCGGCTAGATTTATCTTGGTTCACCAACTCCACTTGTGAGCTACGTCCAGTCCCAGAGCCAACAAGCTTCTGGATTTTCCACTAATCTGAAAGATTACAAGTATTCTTTTCTACCAAGTCTCTCCAGACTCCAAACACCAAGTATTCTTTCTTTAACCAAGTCTCTCTAGGCTCTACACCAAGTATTCTTTCTTACCAAGCCTCTTCAGGCTCTTAGACAAGTATTCTTTCTTACCAAGCCTCTTGAGGCTCTTAGATAAGTATTAATTCTTACCAAGCCTCTTCAGGCTCTTACAACATGTATTCTTTCTTATCAAGCCTCTTCAGGCTCTCAATACTCTCAAAGTGTTTACAAAAAGAAATGAACTTAGAACCTATAGTTCTCCATTTAGAATGTACAAAGAAATAGCAGTGATCTAACACTGGATATGATGCTTGATTTCTATATGCTTTAATTTTCCCTATAATGTTGAATTGGGTTTTTAGACAAATTAATAGCACTTGTATTATCACACATGATAGGAATAGAAGATAATGCAATATTAAAATCTTCTAATTGATATTTTACCCAAAGCAGCTGTGAGCAACAACTTGCAACAACTATATATTCAACTTCAGCAGTAGAAAGTGCAATTGTGATTTGCCTTTTGCTGGACCAGCTTATCATGTTATCACCAATAAAGTGACATCCTCCACTGGTTGATTTACTTTCCACTCTATCTCCAGCAAAATCTACATCACAGTATCCTATTAACCTGCAATCCTTACCCTTCTTATAGCATAGACCAAGATTAGTAGTACCATTTAAATATTTGAAAATTCTCTTAAAGCCTTGTAATGAGTAATTCTTGGATCAGATTGAAATCTTGCACAGAGACAAACACTGAACATAATATCAGGTCTGCTTGCTGTAAGATACAATAATGAACCAATCATTCCTCTAGACATAGTCTGATCAACAGATTCTTCTCCCTCATCTTTACTTAAGATGGCAGAAGGATGCATAGGAGTTGACATAGGCTTGCAATCATTCATATTGAGCTTCTTAAGCATTTCTTTTGTATATTTCTCTTGATGGACCCATATATAATCAGATTCTTGCTTAATCTGAAGTCCCAAAAGGAATTTAAGTTCACCCATCATACTCATTTCAAATTCAGATTGCATAAGCTTAGAAAACTCTTTGCATAAAGAAGGATTTGTTGAACCAAAAATAATGTCATCAACATATATCTGAACAAGAATAAAGTCTTTGTTAGACATTTTTCTAAAGAGAGTTATATCCACTTTTCCCCCTTCAAAACCATTTTTGATAAGAAAATTGCTTAATCTGTCATACCAAGCTCTTGGAGCTTGTTTAAGACCATACAAATCCTTTTTCAATTTAAAAACATGTTCAGGAAAAACAGTGTCTTCAAAACCAGGGGTTGTCTAACAAATACTTCTTCCTCAATTAATCCATTAAGAAAGACATTATTTACGTCCATTTGATACAATATGATGCCATTATTGGCTGCATAAGAAAGTAAAATTCTAATGGCTTCAAGCCTAGCTACAAGACCAAAAGTTTCAATAAAATCAATACCTTCTTGTTGGTTGTAGCCTTGAGCAACTAATCTGGTTTTATTTCTGATTACTTTGCCTTCTTCAGATAGCTTGTTTCTGAACACCCATTTGGTTCCAATAATTTTTTTCCCATGGGGTTTAGGAACAAGGGTCCAGACATCACTCCTTGCAAATTGATTAAGCTCTTCTTGCATGGCTAGGATTCATCCTTCATTATGCAGAGCTTCATCAATGTTCTTTGGCTCAATCTCAGAAAGTAAGGCAAGATTGTTCACTTCTCTGAATCTTGATCTTGTTCTTACACCTTTTGAGGTATCACCAATGATTTTCTCCCCGGGGTGATGAGATTTGTATCTCCACTCATTTCTGTGAGGAAATACGTTCTCTGTCTGAGACTCAACACTAGCTGTCTGAAGAGGTTCAGCTTCAGAAGATTGACCAGAAGGTTGTTCAGATGATCCTTCAGAAAGTTCTTCAGAAGGTTTTTCATCTTTGACTTCTTTCCTTTTAGATGAAGGATTCGGCTCCATTCCTGCAAAGTCATCTTCAAGATCTGACATTGTAGCGATGATGGTCTTATTCCTCTAGGCCTTGACACTCCGGTCAATAACCTGTGTAGGCCTAGTTGGAATTATCATATCTTCCCTTAGCTGGATTTATTTTGTGCTTATGATGTGGGAAGGATCATGGACATATTTTGAGTTGGTACACATGGAAAACGTCATGAATATTGGACAGTGGGGTTGTAAGGCTATTCGGTATGCAAGACGACCAATCCTCTGCAGGATTTGGAAAGGACCTATGAACTAGGGATTTAGCTTCTTGGCCTTGATTGCTCTTCCTATGCCTGTGACGGGAGTGACTTTAAAAAACACACGCTCACCTTCCTCAAACTCTAGGTTTTTCCTCCTCCTATCTGCATAACTTTTCTGTCGGCTTTGGGCAGTTGCCAGTTTTTCCCTAATCCTCTTGATTTTCTTAGTGGTTTCCTGAACTAACTCCGGACCCAACAAATTCTTCCCCCCCACCTCACACCAACAAAATGGGGACCTACATTTCCTGCCATACAGAGTCTCATAGAGTGTTATACCTATATTGCTATGAAAACTGTTATTGTAGGCAAACTCTATGAGTGGCAGGTACCTATCCCAGCTTCCCTTATCCTCTAACACACAAGCCCTAAGCATATCCTCTAAGGTCTGGATGGTCCTCTCAGACTAGCCGTCAGTCTGAGGATGGTAAGCGGTGCTAAACCTCAGTTTAGTACCAAAAGCCTAATGCAATGCATTCCAAAACCTAGAGGTGAACCTAGGATCCTTATCTGACACAATGCTAAAGGGTACACCATGAAGTTACACAATCTCTCTGATGTACAAGCCCGCTAATTTGCTCAAAGGGTAGGTAGCCCTAATAGGTAGAAGTGGGCCGACTTGGTCAGTCGGTCCACTATGACCCAAATGGCATCAAAGCCTGCAAGGGCTCTAGGCAGTCCCATCACAAAATCCATAGCTATGGCCTCCCACTTTCACTCAGGTATTTCTAAGGGTTGGAGTGTTCCTAAGGATTTCTGATGTTCTATCTTAACATGTTGGCACACTAGACACCTAGAAACGTACTCAGCCACCTCCTTCTTCATGTCATCCCACCAAAACATACTCTTCAACTCTTGGTACATCTTGGTAATCCCAGGATGAACCGTGAACTTGCTCCTATGAGTCTCCTCCAAAATCTCATGTCTAAGACTACCCCCTTAGGGACACAGACTCTTCCTCGGAAGAGAATCATCCCATCTCCTGATTCGGTGAAACCCGATTGTCCCTTTCGGGATTGGAGGTCTCAATCTAATGCCTGGGCTTCCCTAACTCAAATTCTTAGCTCATTGGTGACCTCTAGCCTGCAGAGTCTAAAACTGTCCCCCTCAATACTAACATCTAGCCTGAGGTTCCTAAACTCCTCCAAAAGCTAAATCTCATGCACCATCATAGATGATACATGCAAGGACTTCCTACCCAAGGCGTCGACCATTATGTTGGCCTTGCCCGGGTGGTACCTCGACTCAAAATCATTGTCTTTCAAAAACCCCATCCACCTTCTCTGCCTCATGTTGAGTTCTTTCTGATCAAAGAGTTACTTAAGACTCTTGTGATCACTAAAGATCTCAAACTTCACTCCATAAAGGTAATGCCTCCAAATCTTGAGGGCAAATACCACAACTGCTAATTCTAGGTCATGGGTGGGATATTTCTCTTTAGGGGCCTAAGTTTCCTGGAGGCATAGGCCACCACTCTCTTCTCCTACATCAACACACAACCTACACCCTTCCCTGATGCATCACTATAAACCTCAAAGGGTTTAGACAGGTCTAGCAACACTAAAATTAGGGTAGTAGTCAACCTCTCATTGAGTTCCAAGAAACTCTTCTCACACTTCTGGTCCCACACAAAAGCATGACTCTTTCGGGTCAGCCGAGTGAGGGGCAAGGCTAATTGGTAGAATCCCTTAATAAACCTCTGGTAGTAACCGACTAAACCTAGAAAGCTCCTGACCTCAGTGATGGACTTAGGTCTCTCCCACTCAACCACGGCCTTTATCTTACTGGGGTTTACAGACACCCCCTCCTTGGAGATGACATGGCATAGAAAATGAACTTTATCCATCCAATACTCATTTCTCAAGATTGGCAAAATGCTTATTTTCCCTCAAAACCCCTAGTACAATCCTAAGATGTTGCTCATGCTCTTCTAAGGTTTGGCAGTAGATAAGGATGTCATCGATGAACACGACAACAAACTTATCTAGGTAGGGTCCGAAAATCCGGTTCATATAATCCATGAACACGGCAGGAGCATTGGTTAAGCAAAAAAGACATCACCAAGTACTCATAGTGCACGTATCTTGTCCTAAAGGCAGTTTTGGGAATATCCTCACTCATTATTTTGATCTGATGATAATCTAACCTCAACTCTATCTTAGAGAAAACTGACGCTCCCCTAAGTTGGTCTAATAGGTCATCTATCCTAGGCAAAAGATGTTTATTCTTAATGCTTACCTCATTTAACTACCTAAAGTCCACACACAATCTCATACTCTCATTGTTCTTTTTAACTAAGAGCACTGGTGCTCCCCAAGGTGACACACCGGGTTTGATGAACTTCTTCTCAATTAATTCCTCTAATTGTTTCTTAAGTTCGCTCATTTCTAAGGGTGACATCCTATAGGGGCTTTGGAGATAGGCCCTGTGCTCGTCACAAGGTCTATTGAAAACTCAACATCTCAGTCCAGAGGTAAGGTGGTTACCTTACTAGGGAAAACATCATGGAACTCCTTAACAGTAGCTACACTACTCAAGTCGGACTTAGACTCTATAGTTTAGGAAAGTAGCAAAATAAAACATTGACTCTCATCAGACAAGAATTTAGAGATCTGAGTTAAACTAGAAAATAAACATGATGGTTTCTCCCTCGAAGGAAGAGGAAGAGTAGGAAAAACAACTTCTTTATTGAAACAGTCAAGCATAACCTGATTCTGAGACAATCAGTCCATGCCCAGAATAATATCTATGCCACTTAAGGGTAAACAAATCAAATCGACCTCAAAGGCCCTCCCCTCTATAACAATAGGACATTTCAAACAAACAAGGGAGGTGGGGATTGCCTCTTTGGTCGGGGTAAGGACATTTAAGTGAAAGGGCAGTTGGGTAGCATGCAAACACAATCTTTCTACACAAGCATAAGCAATAAAGGAGTGGGTTGCCCGAGAATCATACAAAACAACTAAGGGAATTTCATTCAAAGTACACTTACCCTGCATCAAGTTACCAGCCTTAGCTGTCGTCTCGCTACTGAGGGTTAAGACCCTCCCTGTAGCTTATGGTTTGAGCTGGTCCTTCTTGTTCTTTTGACAATCTCCAATCATGAGGCCTGGCTCGTGGCAGTAGAAGCAGACCCCATGGCCCATCAAGCACTCACCCTGGTGGCCCTTGCAACACTTAGGGCAAGTTGGAATGCTAGAAGTGGAGGGGAGAGCAATTTGCTTGCCTTTGCCTCCCTGGAAATGTGCCCCAATATTCTTCTCGGTATGTGCTTCTTCCCGCTTCCTCTTGCCATCCACCCAAGTCCTCACAGCTGGCTTGGGTGCTTCCCTCACCAAGCTTTGTTCCACCACTAGGCATTTGGTGACCAAAACGGGGAACTCCCTCAGTTGGAAGGCAGCCACTACCCTTTTGATTTTAGGCTTTAGGCCCGACTCAAAATGAGAGCACTTTTAACCTTCATTAGGGTTGGCTTGGAGGAGGGTGTGGTATTTGGCGAGCTCCTCGAACTTGGCCATATATTGGCCCACAGATAAGTTTCCCTTCTTGAACTGTAGGAACTCCAACTCCCTTTACTTTTTCACGGGATCTGGGAAATACTTTTCTAAGAATATCGCTTGGAATCCATCCCAAGAGAACAGTACCCCTGAAGTAGCCATCCCGAGCCTAGCGCTTTTCCACTAGTTTTTCGCTTCACCTTGCAACATGTAGGTGGCAAAGCGGACCTTGAAGCCATTCGAGCATACCATAACTTCAAATATCTTGTTCATGGCATTAAGCCATCAATTCGCAGCCTCGAGATCATAGGCTCTAGAGAAGGCTGGAGGGTGATGCTTGCCGAACTCCGCCTAGCCTTGGACGAAAGGATCCATCACCACCACGGGAGGTGTGGGTGGTGTCTCCCCAGGTCACCGGCTCAGCTCTTGAAGCATGGTGACATTGGCAGTAACCTGGTCTCATGTCACTGCCGCCTGCTCCCTTGTTGTCGTTGTCGGCTCCCCCATCATCTGAAAAAGCATTTGAAGCGCCACAGCCACAAGTAAGGGGTAGGACCAGGTGTTGGAGGTGATAAGGGATTAGCTCGCGGCTTGCCTCTCCTTTCACCAGCCATTTCACTCTACACATTATTATTAAACATCGAGGTGATTAGTCTCTCAATTCAATAATAATGTATAAGAATAAAAGCTAACTTTAGGAGTCAAATAATTCCACAGTCCAATTGGATTGAACTGCTCTGATACCATAATGTAACATCATAATTTTTTAATTAAAAAATAATGTCTGTTGGGAGCACTATTTCTAAATTCGTGAAATTAGTTCGCGCATTATTGATATCACATCCAATACATCACAAAGCTTAGGTAATCCAACAGTACTTAAGCAGTAAATCCAATAAATTAATACAAAGGCATAATTGTTGCCCAAAAAGGCTCAGAATACAATTTCCAACAAATAGGCATAATGGGATATAACTGTTCATATGTCTTGGAATATAAAAGGCTACCCTAAGGCCCCACATGTACTGTTTTATCCCATCAAAACACATAAACCTATGCCTATACAAAATATCATCAATCAAAAGGGTTGAGCCACCATAAGACCCAACCAACAGCTCCTGCCTCCCGATCAAGCAACTGGACAGGAACCCTGCACATCTGAATATGTATCCCACCTAAAATTCAGCTGTTCTAGTTGTTTATAGTCAACTTCTCCATTATCATTACCATTTCGCTCTCCTTAAAAAGATAAGATTCGTGACTTTGATTATAAAAATCAATTTCAGTAAATCATAGATCCATATATCTTCAAATTATTCTCCTTCAAGTGATCCCAATGTATAAAGGTTAAAAGTCTTCATAATTTCAACAAAAATATGGTCACAAACATAACCATCCAGTATGTATGGCATGTTCCTTTCTACAGCTCAGAGGATTCAATACGGCTGCCCTTCCATTATTCAGCATGTAAAGTTCGTTTAATTTACCACTAAACAAATAATAAATATTTAGAAAATGCTAATGACTGTGCTAGAATACTTTTAAAAAATAAAAAATAATTTACTGAAGAATTATTTTATTGAAAGCACATAAATCATTCATTCAATACTTTTTTTGAGTAATAAAAAATATTTAATATAAAATATTAATGATTCCTTAATCAATATTTTTTACCACACTAATTAGCAAGATCCTAAATACTTTTAGCGAAAAAAAATTGTACATTTACAACCCATTTCCACATCAAAGAAATAACTAATATTTTCGTTGGAAAATATTGAACATCCCTTCAAAATTACGAGGATTGGTTTAAGATTTAGACCCATTCCACCTTAATTGTTTAATCATAGTTGTTAATTTGGACCTTATATAACTATCATATTGATCTCAAGTCAGGATTACTAAAGAAGTATGCTGTTATTAATATATTTGGCTTCTTTAAAATAAAGAGTTTACTTTAAATAATTCAAAGTGAGACATTACAATCGTTAAAAGAGCAAATCACGGAAATAAATTTTATTAAAGTATAATTTAATACGTTTATAATATAAATAATTACTATTTTATTAATAGTTGAATTTTTTTTAACTTTTTTCCTAAATAAAGGCTCATTTTAAAAGAGAGAAAATGATACTGTGATAGGAATTTGTAGGGTCTAATTTTGATGTCAGACCTTAGACTCCAATGTCTCTAACAGTACTACACAAGGCAATTATAGTCATCCAAACAAATAAATTATTGAGGAAAATCTTATAGATAGAAACCTCCAGACTGCAGTATGACAAGTTAGATCCCCTTACCTGACAACAATTCAAGATTTTAACCCTCTGGATTATTGACGAAATTAGATCCTTGCTGTCCCTTTTTTTCTCTACCTTTGTGACATTGTTTGCCTAAATTATAAGTCTCTGATTGAACAACAGTTCAAGATGTGTGCTGCATTACCTTAAATTTCCTTAATATATCTCAGCAATAAGCTATACAAGAGAAGAAAAAATATTTTAAAAACTGAAATAGTATTATATTTTTTAATACATTAATTAATGAATACAATCACTCTAGCTTCGTTCTTATTGTGCAACAATGAAGGAGCCCAACCCTTTAGCTTCTTTCTCACTCTCCACAGTTACAACATTACCTGACACATAGGTCACAGAATGTGTAACAAATTTAGTTCATCTTGGGCATAAAATGAATATTGAAAATGACTAATCCTATTAGGAATTAGGAAATACCAAAACTGATGAAAAATCAGCCACCCGCTTTGTGCCATTTACACTCACAGAGTCACAGTTACTTCCCAGCCGTTGATTTCAATCCCATGCCATTCACATTGTTTCGATCAATCACCACGTGATCAATGTTACTAAATTCCCCATCTAGATTTACAATTGGAACCTTCTTATTGGGATCACCACTGAATATATTATCCACTATATTTAAGCCCAAAATTTGACCTTTGACAGATCTTAATAAAATATTAGCATCCCCTAGAAATAGCCCATTAGACATGAACTTGAACAGGGTCCTACATGACTATACCAGTATAATCCAAATAACAATTGTCAATTCTAGTTTCTGAATTTCCTGGCAATTTCACTAAGATGCCTATACCACCAAAAGGTGCTGCCTTGTTATAACAATGTACTCCAGTTAGAATGTTAGCTTGACCCCTTAACAAAATACCAATGGCTGCTGAGAAAATTGCAACATCTGTGTTTGCATTATCATTACTAGCCAATGAATCAACCAGTCACAAGAGGTGTTTTGCAGAGGAAGATATACAGGTTCTGAAATCTGTCAATGAAAGACCATTAAAAAAATTGTGTACCTGCGACAAAGACGAGGAGGAAGACGACGATTTACAAGACGCAAACTCTGTCACGCACGGAGCATAAGTCGCACGCCCAAAACAAGCCAGGAATAATCCTGGGAAGACCTCCCCTTGGTGCAAAGGCAAATGTGACTCAGTAACTAAGATTTCAAACAAACTTGTAGCACGGTAAGCAGAATAATTTTGAACTAAAAAGCAAGCATAAGAGTTAAGCAAGATAAAAAGTCAAATACAACAATATTACGATACCACAGTCTCGGATGATAATTTTAAACGAGTCCAGAAACACAACACAATACATAACCATTACAAGTTTTAAAACAAAGCGACGGAAGAGACTCAGATAATAAATTTACGCGAGTCCAGAAACACAAGCAAACAAAGTTTTAAAACAAGCTCCACAACACAAGGGGTGAACCAGATGCTTTATTCGAAATAAAAGACAGAACCAAAGCACCAGAAGTATACAATGCGAGCGCATCATTCTTCCTCTGATTCTGATTCCGCATTCTGAAGCCAATCAATGAAAGGTTGAGCATTCTTCCAAATCTGGGAGTTCTTATTATCGCCTTTCAGCCCCTTCTGATACCACTGTACTATGTGCTCTTCCTCCAACACATCCGCATCATAGAGAGCCTTCAAGACCAGAGCAACCTCCTTTAATGCATTGGAAGTAGTAGACTTGCAAGAAAATTCCTCAATTGCATGCAGTAATAACAACTGCATTCCCTCATCCTCAGCAACTGCAGCAGCAAGGTAGCTCTTCTTCTTGAGAGCTTCTTTTCCAAACCCTTTCTCAATGCCCTCAAAAAGAGCTTCATACAGAGCACTCATCTTTTCTTGAGCAGATCCAGTAAGTGTTCCCAGATGGGTCAGCAATTCTTTTGCTGTAGCACCTTTCTTCAAATTTGCTTTGACATCCTCAACCAGAGTCCTGCAGTGCATGGAGTTACCATTCTCAGAATTATTACTTACCTTATTTGCTGCTTGTGCTTTCTCCTTCTTCTCTGGTTCATTAGTGGAGAGCATGACTATATCAGCTGTCACAGCACTTAACTGTTCTTGGATACGTTGTTTAGCAGCCTCTAGTGATGTATCTGTTTGCCATTGTACGTCATCATCATCATCTTCTGCATCTTGAGCCTCATCCTTCTCATCAATTTGACTATGAGTAGGAGATGTGCGGTCTTCATCAGAGCCATTTGCTTTTTTCCTTGAAGAGGTAGATTTTGTGGCGACGTCCTTAGAAGACGTAGTGCCTTTCTTCTTACTCTCTTTCTTCAATTTTTTCAGCTCCTCATCAGCTGCTTCACCTTCCTTCAGTCTCTCTTTCTCAGCTCTTCGCATGGCCTTCTTGTCTTTGGATCCTTTCTTGATTTCAGGAGGGTTCTTAATGATGAAAGTAGTCAGCTTGTCTCTCATATCCACATAAGACACAAAACCACAAGCTGCACATTTCAGCTGGATCATTTGATTCTTAGTAATTATGATCTCAGTTTCAGGATTTCCACAACCATAACACTGGACGTATTTCTTGATGAAGTTCTCTAGAAGACCAGCAAGTTTTGCAGTATCATGTGCTCCATTAACATGAGAAGTCCCAGTTTTCTCATCAAATTTTGATTGGGCTCCAAGTTCACAGCCAAAATACTTTGTTGTGTAGGAGGCTGGCCTTGCCAACGCTTTTGCAATATCAACCATGTTGACAATATTTGTTTTGATGCCATTACCTCTACCCTCAATTTTGGTAATCATTTTAGGCATCTTATACCTGTAGAAGGCATCATCGCTATTGCTGGCACCAATGTTCTGCAAGGCCATGATGATGACTCAAATACAAAAAGTTCCAGAGAAACGCAATGTCCCAAGCAGCAGTTGCTGAAATTCGAAGTATATTCAGCAGCAACAATGATTTGCTGATTGTGATCACAAAGACTCTCCTTCTGCAATTACGCTGTGCTGCAAATAGTTACTACAAAGCTCAGTATGCTCCTGGTATGGCGCACGATGCATACAGCTTAGTCTTTTTGGCAAAGGCCAGTTCTTTTTTCTAGTTGGTGAAAAACACTCTCCAAGCAAATCAATTGCTCCCAAATGGATAATAGCCTGTTCAAACATGAAAGAAACTTCAACGTGACACCTTCACCTTGGAGTCTGCTACAGCAGAACTTACAGGAATCCTGAGACAACAACCAGAAGCTACATTATTTCATTTACAAGGGTGAAATACTTGATGTTAACACTTCTAAAAAAGGACAACATTAAAATAGTAGTTAAACCGGTGACATTGATGCCTGAATTACGTGAATGTGAATAAATACCAGATATGACAACAAAGAAAGATGATTAATAATTATACTGCATACTTCCTAAGTCTGAAGACAAAAATCACAATCTTAAAACAACTTGCAAAATGGTGTAAATGATTAATAAGTGCTCTACTAACATCAAGTAGATCAATGAAACAACAACCACCTAGTCGTTAACCCATACAGAGGGATTTGCAGCTAGGGGTGGGAATCAGGCAGGCTGAGCCGGGCTTAGAATAAATAGGCCTGGCCTTTTTTAAAAAAATTTAGCCTAAGCCTGGCCTTTTACCTGTGATAGGCTTTATTTAGTACCTTAGCCCGGTTCATTACAAGGCCTGTTAAGCCTATAAGCCTGTATAAAAGCCTGCATCTTATGAAGGGAAGTTAAAAGGCCTAAAGCCTATTTATAAATAGGCTAATAGGCTGGTAGGTCCAAAAGCCTATTTTCAACCTTCAATTTTTATTTTATTTTTTTTGCAAAATAGACACAGCAAGTAAGGGGGAAAATTGAATTTTCAACCTTCAATTGATTTATAAACAAAACTGAAATAAGAGATTGACTATAAACCTGTGAAACTCCTAACTATGAATAAAATTCTGCACAATAAAATAAAATGGCACGATGAAAAATTAGTATGTAACAAACAAGCAAGAGCTGGACCACAAGCCATTCCCAAAGCGCTTGCACTAACAAAACAGCAGCCCTCTATAATGCCTATTAACAGCCCTCTCAGAGCCTAACTTGAAATATCAATGTATAAAACAAAGAAAAAAACATAGAATTAAAAAGAAAATGAACATATAACCAAAGGATGAGATGAGGCCTTAAAAAGTTTAAAATGTGTTCCTAACCATTAGCCGAAAACAGCAAAACCCAGATTGCAAAATACTACCTCTGTTCTATTGTTCCCAATTTTTTTTTTTTTAAATTATGTCTAAAGTGTAGGCTATTTTTCTACCATATGCTGGAGCTTCAATTTCAAGGCTTTGAAGTTGGAGGAGGTGGTTCTGTATTTGCAGCAGGGCGACCCAGAAATTTCAATGGTACACAGTCAATATATTGACCACATCAATAAAGTCATGTTATAAAAAATTGGCAACTCCTTTTCAAAACAAAGATGACAGACAGTATATGCATCTACATATTTTTTCCTTATAAAATTTCTTAATGGTCTAAATTTATATTTTTGTTAAGGAATGATTAGATGTATAGATAGTATACTCAAAACGAATCTAACTGTAAGTGACACTCTTCTCAGTCATAACTATATATAGTCTCATATTAAAAAGAAATAACTAAGCTATGCATTAAAACAGATTTGTGTAAAGATTACAAAGTGATGAAATTCAGCTTAAGTTGAATACAAAAAAAAAAATAAATAAATAATTACATTCAAAATATAAAATAGAGCAGAATCCTATCAAATTGAATGTTGAACACTTCAATTTCAACAGTAACAGACCAAGGAATACAGTGTCCACCAATTCAAGATCAACCTAATTCAAAGAGTCTAATCAAATAGGAAGATAGCATTACACCTAAATGCTATTACAATTGAAAGCACCACGGGTAGGAAAAGAACAGGAGACTGCATCATGTGTGCATACTTTTAAAGTACACAGTTCAGCAACCAGTAGACAATATTTATATATTTATTTACCAAATCTGATTTAAACTCCAAGGCACAGGGAATAACAGAAGTGCCAAAGACAGAACAAAAGAATTAACAGCAGCAGCAATTTCAGATGAAAATTAGATAAGACAAGCCCCGGGATTAACTGACCAAGAAGAAAGAAAGAGATGTTACCGGCTAAACTGATCTGAAAAATGGAACAGCGAGTGCAGAGATTTCAGAATAGCGAGGTGCCACGGAGGTAGAGGCGTCGCGTCCACGGAGACGGAGGCAGAGACGCACGGCCACGGAGACGGAGGCAGAGACACACGGCCACAGAGACGGAGACAGAGACGCACGGCGAAAGAAGGAGAAGGGTTCAAGACGCACGGCGGCTAGGGTAAGGGTTCGAGACGCTCCTGGATTTGGAAGAAGAAGAAGGAAGGACTTTTGTTTCTGAATTTTATTTAGTTTTTTTTTTTAAACCGCATGAAGTGGGAGAATCCGGTTCGGGGCTTAGTAGCTCCTTACCCCATCCTGTTTAGTGGAGATCGAACCCGGAATTTTATTTAGTTTGTAAAAAAAGTTTACAAAAATAAAATTAAAACTATACTATAAATCTATAATAAAAGTAATTTTATAAATAATTAATATATAAATATAAATATGAATTTAATTATCTTAATTAATTATATTTATACATACAGACTTTTTTATAGTATAGATAAATATAAATATGGATTTAATTATCTTAATTAATTATTATATTTATACATGTCGTCTGACAGACTGAACAAGCTTTTTTACCCACCCAGTCTGGTTTGTTTGTATAAACAAGTTTTATAAAACACCTAAGCCTATCTTTTTAATAAACAAGTCAAGTCAAACTTTAAGAGCATCTACAATATGAGCTTGGGAAGCAATTTAGCTCGAGAAGCATCAGTGCTTCTTGAGTTTCAAGCATTGAAATCAATTATCCTGAGTTGCTTCATGGGCTTCAATTGCTTCCTAAAGCAACTTTCAAAAGTGATAAAAAGTAATAATAAAAATAGTAAAAAGATATTGGAAGCAACCAAAAAGAGTTGCTCGATCGTAGATATAAAGTGTTTGGAGGTGTTTGTATTGGAAAGAGTAAAAATTAGTGATGTGTACAAATAAGTCTCATTGCAAGCACCCAAATAGGGTTGCTCAATTTTGGATGCTCTAATCAAGCCAAGTAGTAGGCTCCTACCAGGCGGTCTACCCGACTCCCAACCCTAGCAGCTACACAGATTGATGAATATCATTCGACTATCTTAAAAAATACAATCATTAAAAAAGATCAATCCAAAATAAGGTACATATCAAACACCACCAATAAGCTTAGATTCAACCTAAACATTCGCATAACCTAAAACCTAAAAGAACAAAACAAAAGAGACACATCTCAATCATAATAATATAAAACAATTTTAATATGAGTACAACTTGATCCTCGAGTTTAACGAAAAATCGTTAAACGCAATGTGACGAGAATATTATCAACAAATATCCAGATGATAATCACATTCAAAATCAAACTCCAAAAATAAAATAATTAAAATCAAAAGTACCGAATATCTAAATCTATTAGATCCAGTGTTTAAAAAACCGGGACGATCATTGAATCGGTGTCGTGGTCGACCACTTATAATTAAATATATATATATATATATATAATGTATATATAAAAATAAAATAATAAATAATAAATATTCATATTATATAATTATTAATCAACAAAACATAAATAAAATAATTAAAAAATAATGCAAATAAAATTTTTATGCATAATTAACCCAATTTAATAAGTTATAAATTTTTTGTCGGGAAAAATTATTATTAGTTGAAAATTTAAATTATTATTACTATTTTTTTGGGTAAAATACTATTACTATTACTATTCCAATGCCTATTGTTTTCTTCAATTTCTCTCTTTTTTTAAAAAAAAAAGATTCATGCATTCAAAAAGAAGGTTCAAATTTCAAACAAAAGGCCCAATGTCCCAATAGCCGAATCAGAAAAAATTTGCGCCTCTCTTCTTTTTTTAAAAGGCTATTGTCCTACTAAAAGCCAAGAAGGCTATGCCCAAATATTAAGCTACTAGGGTTTTATTATTCATTACCTTGAGTTGCCTCCTATTCCGGTCTTCTACATTCCAACCAGATGCGCCACCTCCTATCTGTGCAAGGCACAATGACCAGTTGCGGGATAAAAATTTTGGGGTGCCAAATTAAGTTTTTATATATAAATTAAAAATAAAAACCTTTTCTAATTAGGAAAAAATTATGGAATTTCTCTACTTAAAACAGACATGCATGCTAATGGAATCCAACAAAAAATGACCACCATTCACTAGTTATCTCATAAAACAGTCATAAAATTAATGTTGTGATTCAAATGTTACCTAACATGAAGCGAACCAAAATAGTTGAAGTAAGGTCCAAAACAAGTTGTACACTTGTGTGTTACTAGATCCCAAATAGTATACTAACATAGGCTAAGCTACTTGTATAGTATGACTTGCATACCCAAAAATAATACGATGCAAGTCAAGCAAAAAGAATCATCTCAAAGCCAATAATAAGTTATAGGCTAGCCAAAATGCAATAAGCACCTGCATAAATTAAATATATAACATTATTATATACATCCAAAATTTTAAATACAATTCTAACATAAAGTTGTTCTTCAAAATAATATAAAAGAAAATGAGTATAAGTTACCTTTAGTCAAAGTGCTACTCTACGTTCTTTCAATGACTTGAAATCTTCAATAACTGAATCAGAACTAAAACTTGCAGCAATATCCCTTTCAATGTAGACTACCATAGTATCTGCTAAAAAGTTAGCTTCCATCTTATTTCTCAATCTAGTCTTGATTATTTTCATTGCAGAAAAAGATCTTTCAGTTGTAGCTGTAGAAACTGGAAGAGTCATGATAAGGCGAAGTAATTTGTCAATCAAGTAGTAAACTTCTGACTTTCTTATTGTTGCCAAACATGTACATAACTCTTGCATTGTTGATAAATTCTTCAAATTTGAATCTTGACTAGCATCAACAATGAAATGCTGAAGTTGAAAGTGCAAATTAATCTTCTCTTGCTCATTGAAATCTATGGGATAATATGTTTCTACAAGAGTGCAAATGTTATCAACATTAAAATCTTTATATGCATCCTTATGAAGCAAAGCAGAGCTTAGAGTTAACAATTCCATTGCTTGGTCATTAAACCTAAAATTCAACTCTTGTAATTGTTTATCAATTGTAACAAAGAATATTTCAACTCTCAAATAATGCTCTATTGTGATGTGATCTTTTTGGTGATGAGAACGCCCCTGCCTTGCTACATAAGAAGCATTAAATTGAGGAACTTCAATATCATGTTTTTCACAAAAGGATGTCACATTTTTTAGTAACTTATCCCAACCATCTTCTCTCAAGTTTTGAATTAGTGCTTTTGTAGAACGGACTAAATGCAAAGCATTAACTACATCCTGAGATTGTTGTTGTAAATCTTGACAAAGAACATCAGTTATCCCCATAATCTCTCTCATCAAATGCAAGATCAATATAAACTCAAATGAGTTCAAGCTTTTATAAGCATTATCGGCATCCCCACGCTGAGAATAAGTTGACCCATCAACAATAATTTTTTCTAGAATAGAACAAGTTGCATCGTACATATTTATCAAGCTACAAATAGAAGAAAAATGTGAGCTCCAACGAGTATCACCTGCTCGTTTCAAAGTACCAATTTGATTTGCTCTTTTACCATTTTCAAGCTCATCAATCTCTAACAAATATGCAATTTCTTCTAACTTGGCAGCTTGTAACTCATTATGACGCTTACTAGAAGAACAAACAATATTGACAATAAAAGTCAATTTTGAAAAGAATTGATGAATTGGAATAACTTCTCTTGATGCAGCAACCAAGGCGATTTGTAACCGATGAGCAAAACAATGAACATAATATGCATAAGGACAATCACTCAAGAATAATGCCTGTAATCCATTCCACTCTCCTCTCATATTGCTAGCACCATCATACCCTTGACCACGAATGTTAGAAACATCAAGATTATGTCGAGAAAGTGTTGGATCAAGCGCTTACCACTAGGCCAAAAGCTATAGCTGTTAGCAAGGGCGCAACTTTATTTCCTTAAGGATTCCCAGAGTCGCATCTAGCTTAAGGGGTTGCGCCCATTATAGACGTCATGGGTTGGGATGTTAAGCCCATCGAATCCTAAGGGTGACGCTGACAATTAAGCCAACAATCTCCCCCCTAGTGTCAGCCGGGGGATTCGAACCCATGACCTTGCTCTGATACCACTTGTTGGATCAAGCGCTTACCACTAGGCCAAAAGCTATAGCTGTTAGCAAGGGTGAAACTTTATTTCCTTAAGGATTCCCAGAGCCACATCTAGCTTAAGGGGTTGCGCCCATTATAGGCGCCATGGATTGGGATGTTAAGCCCATCGAATCCTGACGCGGACAATTAAGCCAACAAAAAGTACATCACATAATTCATTCTTAAGAGTTAATGCTACAGTGTCTTTAACATGCACAATATCAAAAAATCGCTCTTGTATAAAACCATTTTTGTCAACAAATCTCAAAACAAGAGCCATTTGTTCCTTTTTTGATTCATCACGGGCTTCATCAACAACTATACAAAATTTGGAATCCCCAACTTCCTCACGGATATGGTTTTTCACTTTTCTAGAATATTCAATATCTCTTTCTGAATTTTATGTGAAGTATACTTGGAATTATATGGAGCATTTTCCAACACAACTTTTGCAACTTCATCATTGTATGATGCTAAGAGTTTTATCATCTCAAGAAAATTACCTTGATTTCTTGATTCACTAGTTTCGTCATGACCTTTGAAAGCACAAGCTTGAAGTGTTAAATAACGAACTGTGTCAATTGAAGTCTTGAGACGCAAACGATTCTTCATGATTTGAATTAAGTCTTGCACATGAAAAACATTCCTTATATGAGAATCTTGATTCAACAAGTCTTGACAAGCTCTCACTGCATTATTGTGAGGTGAGCAAGGATCCTTCCCTATGTGTTTGAGAAAAGCACAATTCTTTCCATTATTAACTTTCCTCCAACTTTTAAAACCTGTTGAAAAAAATCAACAAAGTTAAAGTCTGTTGATGACAATCAACTCATTGTCAATGTTAGACAATCACCTGTGGCAATGAAAACATCTGAACCAGGGCGTCCGCTTGGTTTTTTACAAAAAAGATAACAAGGCAAGCAATATGCAACATCTTTTGAAGGAGAATACTCTAACCATGAAGGAAATATACTAAACCAAGTGTATTGAAATCTTCTTGGATGATCATCTTTATCAGATAACGGATAATGTTCCAAATGCATTTGATATGAACCCCATTGTAGATAAGCCCTTCGTACTTCATCCATTTGATTTGGTGGGTATTGCCAAATTTGAGGGCGCTTTCTCGGATCACGTTCTAAAGAATTTTCAAATTCATTATAAGTAACTTTAGGAACTTTGGAAAGTTGCTTCTCATTTTCTTCAATTCTTGGATTCTCAACATTTTTTTCAAATTCAGTTGATGTGGAAGTTGTATTTTTTTCATCTTTCTCACAAGCCTTCCTCTTGAAAAAAGAATCAATTATTTTACTCTTTATCATATTTTTCCAAATATAAATTTATCACATCACCTACATTAGAAAAATAGAAAAACAGTAGATATTGAATAGGTAGAAAAAAAATTAGCATGTTGTATAATTAAACAATCCTGCAAGTTGGACCTTGTTGGAGCTTCTTACCTATATTTCCTTCTTTCAAAGAGTTCCTGGTAGAAAATAAAAAGTTGTTAACAGAATTAGCAATATGCTACCAAATTCAAATAGCAAGAGTAGACAACACTAACATAATTAAAACTCAATCATTGACATTAAAAATTATAAGGCAAAACTTAAAAGGTTGTATGCTAATAAAACTCCTATGAAGAATATATATGGAAGAACTACAAACACCAAATCAACACTCATCAAATTCAAGAAACTAAAATAACTACATCAACCAAAATAAAGAACCAGCTAAAGTGCTTCTTCTTCCAAAGTTAGAATAAAAAAACAAGAAAGAATTTATTCTTAAAAATGTACAAAATACTGCAGCAAATAGCAATAGACAGCTATCACCACTTGGTTAACAGTAATGGTGGTATTCTAGAATGGTGGTTCATTAAAAAATGGAGAAAAGGAAAAAATAAAAAAGAGTCTCTCTTCTACTGAGTTACTGCTCACAACATTAATTGAGCTGGTTGTATACTTGTTATTTATTCTACTAATTGCCTTCATAAAATTAGAAAGTTGAATATACAGGAAAATGCCCCTTATAGAAGGCTCAAGGCAGCCGCATAGGTTTAGGAAAATACCCCTTCGTTTCCAACGTTCTTCTTCTTCCAACGTTCTACTTCTTATGAATTTTTCGTCCAGTACTCTGCTATCCTCTGTGACCGTGTGTGGAAGATGAGCATAAATTTTACTTGAGAAATGAGACTTTTCGTGTACAGGAAGGCAAGGCAAATATGAGAGAGAATGTAAGGAAACTTGTTCCTAAAGCTTTTAGCTTGTTAGTTGTTAGCACAAAAACAAGTTTGAGTGTCTGACCAAAGTTTAGTCAAATAATATTATTTTATTAATATAATAATACAAGTATATAGTATATAGTATATATAAAAAAAATTTTGACAAGGCTCCCCCCTGTCAAAGCCAAGGTCCGCCACTGACAATGACGACAACTTGCAGGGCGACAACAACATAACAAGGATATGGCGGTTAGGAGCAACTGCATGAAGAGAAAAAGTAACGCAATCATGGGCAAAATGGAATGGGGCAAAGGCGCAAGGTTACAACAATGGCTTCTTCTCACTACAAGACATTCGGGAATTGGCGACGACCTTTGGGGAAAACCGTTGCTACAATGCAATTAGTGACGGCCGCGGGGACGTCGTTAAAATGCTCATCGTTAATACCGTAGTGACGAGCAAAAATAGTTGTCGCTATGTAGCATCTGTTTGTCTGTCGCTAAAGTCGTCGCTATGCTGAAGATCGTCGCAAAGTGATAAGATCAAAGGTCGTCGCTAAGCCGTCACATCGTAGCGACTACCTAGGCCATTGTTAGCATTTATATTGTTTTTTTAAAAAAATTATAACTAGTGACGGTCATGGCCGTCGCTAATGATTATATTAATTTTTGTTGAGACAAGCTCACCTCCAAGAAGTTTTTAATATGACAAACTGTTTAAGTTTAAAATATATGAGATGCATCTTATATTACTAACTGTGTGCTTAAGTGTGGCAGAGATTCCCAGTCTTTGTTTACTGCAGAAATCTAATTTGGACACATCAGTCAAAGAGGATCTCTAGATCATAAGACAAGCAAAGTCACTGATAAAGAAACATATAGAACAAAACTGCAAGCTGTCATGGTTCAAGAAATCCTGCAACAGCCTTGGTTTTTCAATCTAAAGGATCAGTTGCAAGCCCAAGAAATCAGTTTCATATAAAGCACAGGTCTTGATCCAGAATTAAGGAGAAGAATGACTAGACTCATCACCAAGCCAGCAAAAAGACACTTGAACAAATTGAGGTGCAAGTCATGAGTAGATGCAAGTATAGCTTGAGATGCAAGTCGATGTTCAGATGTAATCCTGTTAACAGAAAAGATCTCAACAGAAGCAAGGAAAAAGGAAAAGACTCAAGCATAGCTTGAGATGCAAGCCATGAACAGATGCTAGTTCAGCTTGAGATGCAAGAACAGCTTGAGACGTCGTTTCAAGGACAGAAGCAGTAAAATGAGATCTTGTCACAGACGAAAGAAAGTTAAGACAGACTCTGGACAAAAGCAAGATTGCAAGCTCAGTAAGAGAAGACAACAAGTGAAGTCAGCACAGGGTCAACCAAGTACACTGACACAATACCAACGTCCCTGAAAAGCTGCCGAGTCTCAACAGAAAAAGCCTGTATGGAAGCTATGTGTCTCAACAGCTAGAAACGGTCACATAACGACTAGTTTTTATCTGAAATATAAAGAGACTTCATCAAACAGAGAACTGTGAGAGAGACTGCCTGCATTACTGCACAATCACTAAGCATCTTATCACATCTCAACTATCATCTCAAGTGCACGTCTCAACTGACCGTTATACAGACTCATCTCAACTTGAGATCTACATTTGTCTCTACTCATCTCTCTTCTCAGAGTATCATATTTTCATTGTATTTTAGAAGAGAGCTTATCTAGCTTACTACATCTTTCATCTGTACTTTGTATGCTTGTAAGCTAGTCTTATCTCAACTTACTCTGTAACCTTGTCTCATCTAAGATAGGAGTGTGCCTAGTCTTAGAGTGAGTTGTTTGTGTCCTGAAGAGGCGGTAAGAATACTTGTGGCTCAGCCGAGGTAGGAGTGTCTGCGCTTGGTGTGAGAGACGTCCTGAAGAGGCAGTAAGAATACTTGTATTGACGGGTTGGTCAATAGTGGAAATCTCACGTGTTGTGAGGACTGGACGTAGCCCAAGGCATGGGTGAACCAGGATAAGAATATGATCTCTGCCCCTTATCTCTTCCTTTATCTTTCTTGTGCTTGTCTTAAATCAACCAAATAACAAAGAAACATCTCTAAGAATTAGACCAACGTCTCAGTTGAGACTTTAAACTAACGTGAACATAGACAGACTCACTAAAATTTAATTAACATGTATCCTGTCTTAACAAGAGATTCCAAGTCAACAGACTTGAGATTACATCTCATCCTTCAAATTTTAGTTTTGAAATTTCAGGAATAGATTGAAGAAGTCTCTATTCAACCCCCCCTTCTAGAGACATCCAACCAACTTCAATTTTTAATTGAAGTTAGAGTTTTATATTTAATTTTATTTTAATTTACAGTTTTACGGTTGAATTATTATAGAAATTAAATTTTTTATTTATTTTATAAATTTATATCATATTTGTTAACAATCTAAAATATAAAGAAAAACAACAAATACTATATGAAAACACCTATATAGAATATATATATATATATATATATAAACAGTATATATACAAAGTGTATAAAAACATGATACAAGTAAAAAATATCATGGCTGACGGTGACGACGCTGCTGTGGTTATGGGCCGCGATCCTCATCCTCATCCACGGGCTTGTCATCCCGGTCGCCATCGTAGTGCAGGTGCGGCTGAGCCTGACTATAGCAGGTAGAACTGATGGGTTTCTGGCAAGCGAACCAAAAATCCAGCAGTATAATAGTAAGTAGAGTATCGTATCCACAGGGAACGGTCAACTCGCGTGTTCTCGTGATCTATTTATCAAGGAAAAATAGTGGATTTATGAAAATATGTTATGCGGGAAATTATAAATAGCAGACTAATAATCAAAGGAAATAGAAAGGAAGAGATAGAGACACTTTACTTGGATTAGGATTGGACTTCATATCATCACACCCTTCGTGCATATAAAAACTATCTATTATTTTAGGTTTACTCTATAATACTGTAGACAAACTATATTGCTAAGACCCCGAGTTACCAGCGACCTCACACACTCACAGGTAATCCATGCGGGCTCTCCCAGGCGACAGACTTACCCTCGGCTTATTTTGTTTTCTTTTATTCCGTTTGTAAAAGAATTAATTGATAAATGAGGCCTACTCCTCTGGACGCACCTTCGCTAGAGTACTGTCACTACCCATCATTCATTAGGATACATCCACGTTATCGCTTCCTGGATTGACAATCAACTAATTCTTTGCTATCGGTAATTTAATAACCATGCCTATCCTGTAGACGCCCTTCATTAGAGTACTCACACTACCCATCAATCACTAGCAACACCCATGTTTCGGTTCACTGGCTACCGAGTCCTCTTATTCACTCAGAGAATGGGTTTCTTCAGAATCCGCTCCCCCATCCTCAATCCTAGTCGAAACTAGCCTATAACTCCGGCGCAAGCGCGAAAGTTAGGAATTAAGCACAGAATAAGATTACCAATATTATAGACAGAGAGCTCATGAAATAATAAAATAGAGTTTACATACACTTGGGGATAGAATCAATTACATTCAATCCTAATGGAGAGTTAACTACACAAGGTAGCCATACAAACCACCAAAGATGCTGTCACCATCTTCAATCCTTGTGAAGCGCTCCTCTTCTCCTACTCTAAAATTAGCTTTGGTGCATTATCACTGAAATATGACTGAATTACAATAATCGTGCACACCTTGATCTGGTGCGATAAGGTCCTATTTATAGGCTAAGGAAAGACAAAGGAAATTGGGGAGAAATCTATCTAAAAACGGCAACAGGGTAAGAATCTTCGTAACTTGCGCTTCACCCTGCACTACAGCGCAGGTTGCAGTGCAGGATCCAGAGAGCTGCGCTTCACCCTGCGCTACAGCGCAGGTTGAAGCGCAGAATGCGTCCTGCAGCTTCAATCTTTCTCTTTTTAATTTGATCTCTCCCCGAGACTGGTTTTGGCTGATTTGTCTTTCCTTGTTTCCATTTTCTTGGTGAAATCCTTGCATTTATTGAGCATCTTTGATTTATTTGGGAAGGTTGTCTGCAGAATCCTTGTTTGATTGGCAGTGATCTCCGCATTGATTGCCTCAAATCTTCTTCAAATCTTTATTAAATGTCTTCAATCAAACTAAAATCTTGCAGATATCTCCCTCATTTAATGTTATCTTTCCTTCAAATCAAATCTTTGCAATATCCTGCAAAAATCAGCAATATTTCTATCAAAATAGCATCAAATTCAAATCTCAGATTAATAAATACATTTATCTAATATTTAATAAAAAGGGATTAAACTGGGGCAAAAATACCATTTTATCCTTGATAAGTGAACTAAAAAGTGCTCTAATTTATCATATGATTTTCACTTATCAAGAACCACCTGCACTGCGGGCATCCAACACTAACTGCAACTGTTGTCGGAGTCATGTGAAGTTCTCCTTCAACCGTGCGTACTGGGCCTGACAGTGATCAACCCTCTCTTCAGCTCGGCTAGCCAGCAACTTTGCTTCAATGACTTCCTGGCGTAACACCTCGTCGGATGAATGTCGTGACCCGTCGCTCCCGAGTGAGGCTGGTCACACCTGGACGAATGTTGGTTGATGAGTCCCCGGTGCCATAACAGCAGCCTCGAGTCTTGCCACCAGCAAAATCCTTCCAGATCTTTAGCTTGGTGGACCCATCAGTGATAGAGTTGTTCCCCATCTGTGACTCCACCTCCCTCAGGCAGTCCGGGTAATTTGTCTGTTAAGTAGAGATAAACATATAATTAGTTAGTTATTCTATTGCAAATATACCTATTTATATAAAAAAACTAGTACATTGATTTACATATGTGGACCGCGCTCGGTCGTCTACCCAGCCACCACCCTTTTTTTTGTGTGGATGGCCACAAAAAACTCATCGGGATCTACATCTCTCCCAAGCTGTTGTCGTTACATAGAAAAATTACACTAATTAATTATTTTAATTACAAATACAAAAATAATATAGAAGAGTAGGTTTTTACATACCATATCCAGCGCGACCTCAATGTGGGCCTTGCGGCCCATGGTGTGGACCGCCCCGCCTCGATGAGAAGCCTGATTGCTCTTGTTATGAGCGGACTTCCCCTTGAACTCATCAGAGGCCCAATAGGCCAAAAGACCCTCCCATGCCTCCTCACCACACCAAGTGGGCCTAGTCCCACTCGTCCGGGCCTTGCTCAGCATATCCCGAAGGCGTCGAGCAATCCTCTGCTCGTACACCTTCTTAATCCAGGCCTCGTCCTCAGGGGCCCAAGTAACTCTGCTCTGTAAAAGAACAAACTTATAGAGTAAGTAATTTGAAATTGTCATAACAAGTTAAAAAAAAAATGTAAAATAAAAACATTTTACAGTAAATTCCTTCCACCACATGTCCCTCACATCCTTTAGGGTGACGTCCCACAAATAACGAGGACCCCGGAATTGTAAGCGGATCGCATGATCAATGGCCACGATAGGGGTTGTTAGGCACCCAACTGCAAAATAAATAAATTCAATGTTAACACTTCAACTTATAAAAATTCAAAATATTAAAGAAATAAAAAAATTGTAGAAACTCACCCTTTACCATAAGGGTGGTGTACATCAGGCTCGTCGTCAGCCTCCGCATCAACGTCAGCCTGCAGGTTGCCCTCACCCCCCTCATCAGAAATATGTGGCAGGTAATCCTTTGGCAGCTAATGACCTACCTCAGGGGGAACCTCCTGATATCCCAGAGTAGAGATGAACCTCATATGCTCCATGAAGGCTCCAGCTGATGCAGCAGGTTGGGCAACCTCTGCAGGGGTGGGCACCACGTCTGGTGCAGGGGCGGACGACGAAGGTTGCTCTGGCAGCTGCTCAGGGAGAGGGAGGTTGGTCCTATGATCTCGACGTAAGCGAACTACTGCCTGTGCAGTAAGCTCGCCCGGAGGGAGTCTAATAGGTGGGACCTTTTGTCCACCTTTACCACGCATACGCGACATATTTACCTAATTTTAAGAAGGTTATATAACTAATTATATTATATAACTAATTATATAAATTATAAATCATTATTATAAACACCAATAATAATTAAATTAAATATTATACAACTCTATATATAACTAATTATATAAATTATAAATGATTATTATAAACACCAATAATAATTAAATATTATACAAGTCTATATATAACTAATTAAATTATATAAACCCTAAATGATTATTATAAAAAGCAATTAAAAAAATAATACAAACTAACCTGGATGGTGCTTGGCTGGTGTAGGGGCGGCGGTGACCGAAGCTAGATGGCGGCAACCGGAGGTAGGACAGCGGTGACCAGAGGTAGAGGCGGTTTGGGGGTTGTTTGAAGTTTTGAATAGGTGGAAAATACAAAAAAATGAAAAGGAGAAGGTTTGGGATAGTTGGGAAGGGAATGAGAGAGAGGGAGGAGGAAGTGTTTTGTCGCGCATAAGTTTTAAACGTAGCGACGCCTGACCGTTGCTAAGGTCATCGCTACGTTAAAAATTTTCTCTGATGCGCCAAATTTAAATTTTAATTAAAACCATAGTGACGGCCAAGTCGTCGCTACATTTAATTTTTTTTTAATTTTTAGAAAAAAAAATTAGTTTTTTTAGCGTAGCGACGGTCAAGCCATCCCTACAATGTGAAATGTAGCGACGGCCTGACCGTCACAGCGTATTAATTACACAGTTACACGTTGAGCTACACATTTAATGTTATATGACGATGTAGTGACAACTAGACCATCGCTACATTTTCACGTCTAATAAAGTACATTCTTGTAGTGTCTTTCTGATTCTAGAAGAGCAAAATGCATTTCACTCTTTCTCTTTCTTTTTCTTTTGTGGTGAATTATGGATGATGGATGCCCTTATTCTTGTTGACAAATGACAAGGCAAGCAAAGCATTTTCCGTTAAACAAAAGAAGAACGTAGAACCATTGCTTGAGAACTAAATTGTAAAAAGGAAAAGACATGTTGGCATCGCACATACAAGATTCAAGTTGGGTAAATTATTTAAAATGGTTGGTTCAAGCATCTTTTGGAAGTGTATGATTGGTCCCTTGGCAGCACTAGAATCTCCAAAAGTACAATACATGGAATTGCAGCCTAAAACATTGTTTTCATATGGAACAATGCTATACACACCACCGTATACATATGCAAAGTTTCCCAGCTGACTTGTATATCTGGTCTCACCTTGTTTTTTTGGTATACCTAGATTCTAATTCTGTTACTCACCTTTGATGGAGAGTGGTGGGTGATGCGCCACAAGCTTTTATGTTTTCCATGTTTTTTTAAAAACAAGTACTACTATTGGATAGTTCTATATGTCCCATCAAAAGTACAGCAACTACAGATAATCCACCAGGTATGAAGGGTTTATTTGGAAAAACAGTTAGTTAAACACTTATAACATAAACCCTTATTGGATAAAACACTTAACGAATAAACTTATAAGAAAATAGATAAAAATTGAAAAAAGTAATGTACTTGAATTCTGTATAAATTGTTCCATAAATTATTATGAGGAGCTTATTTAAATAAGCTGAAAATAAACTTATGAATATGTCATAAACTCTTTTAATAAGTTTACCCGAACACCTACATAAGTGCTTACATCATAAGATAAGTTCAAATAAGTTCTTCCGATCACCCTAATTTCAATATTGAGAAGGCATCTTTCAATCAATTAATTAGTTAAATTGCTAATTTTCCTATTTGAAAATTTAATGCATTAATTACACACTCTCATCCTCCCCATTTATTTTTCACTAATTTTTACACGTGCAGCTACATTTCCTTTTATCCTTTCTCTTTCTTCCATTAATTATTACAAAATACTTCCAAGAAACACATTTGGTGAAGAAGAAAAAGTGGTAACAGAGCCTAAAAAAGTACACCCAATATTGCCTTTATCCCTTCCATCCTTTCTTATAAAAGAAAGACAAATCCTAACGAGTGCCCTAAGGGCACTTGTTAAGGAACCAAAAATAGAAGACTTTTATTGGAGTGTGTGACATTTAATGTCATAGATACAATCAATATTGTGATTTCCGATAAAAACCTTCTCTTTTTAGTTCCTTAACCAGTGCTCTTAGAGCATTCGTTAGCAGGACACTTATTAAGGCGTCCCTCACACACAATAGAAAAGCCCTTCTAAAAAAGTTTCAAACATGTTCACTCACTGATCTGCTAAATTCGAAAACAATAACCAACATCGTAATAGCAGAGATACAACATTATAACATGTTTTATATTGAGTAATTATATAGAATTGTGTGACAAGTGTATATACCTAGAATGAGCAAAGGATCCATAAGGTTCTTCATTATTCTGAAAGGTGGGAGTAATTATGTCTGATAAGATTGAATGTACATGCATACTATCAACTAACTGATAGAAGCAGTTTCCTTTACTTACTAGATGAAACCAAGGACCTCTCAACAGACATCAATGCCAGTGAATAACCCAACCCATCATGGCCCAAACAAAATATAAGCCCAACATGTTAATATCAATTATGGAATAATCTTAATTATTGCACATGATTAATTGGTGGGAAATAGTGTTTGGCCCATAATAGGTTGGGCTATTCACTAATGTCTGCTGAGAAAACCCTGATCTCATCTAGTAAGTAAAGAAAACTGCTCCCATCAATCCGTTGACATGCACATACTTTCAAATTTACCGGATAAAGAGCAATTACTCTAACCTTTCACAAGAACGAAGAACCTTACTCATGGATCCTTCCCTCATTCCAGGTTTACACTTGTTATACAATTATGTATAATTACTTAAACATGCTATAGTGTTGTATCCAATTGTTATGATCTAGGTTATTGTTTATGAATTTAGCATGAACATCATTACTAAGATTGTTTTCTTCAGATAAAATGATGTCCAAAGACAGTAATCATTGTACACAACTCCAAATATAATTAAAGAAAGCCATTTGTCACACTCTCCATCCTCCAATTAACATTGCATAAAAGAAAAAATTCAAGCAAAACAAAATAAAAAAAAAAATTCAAACTTATATTAAATAGGTTAAAATATATTTTTTTGGTTCCTATACAAAATAATACCTCAACAGTTCAATTACTGTTATAACATGATCAATTGGAGTTATAAACAATAAAATTTAGGGACCTAATTGAAAATCGGTGTCACGTATAGGGACCAAGAAAACTATACTTTTGATCCTTATACATGACAGTCATTTTCAATTTAGCCACTGAACTTTATAGCAGCTTTATGCAATTCTCCCGGCGTGTTATAACAGATAGCAGGGAAAACAATTACACATGTATGAACTAAACTAAAGTAAAAACTTAAATCATACAGGATTAAATTTGAAGAAAAGCATCCTCAAATTAACTGGACCTTTTACTTGTATCTAGCATTTTGAAGGAGCAACAGGCTGACGTGATAGCATCACCTCAAGCTTTTTTCATTTTTCACTTAAAAATCTGCATTAATTACTCTGCACAGTAAGCTCCTTGAATGGACACAGACATTGAGCAACTACAAGAGCCATATATCTCGTAAATCTAATGTTAGACTCAAGCAGGTCTAAAGACTAAGCCATAATAACACCATATAAAAACCAGCCTGGTTTTATAAGCAGGTGAAACCATGCAAGCAGTAACCTTCTAAAGATCGTTTTATAGGAAGAATACTCCAATAACAAATAAAGATAATAAACTCAAAAAACTGTTTAATTTCCTATATTTCCCGTCTGCAAGAGAAAGACCATGTTAATTGTAAACTTTCCTACAGGAATTCTAATGCTCATTAGAATACTAGATATTCATTGTACGCTGGTTAAAAAATAAGTTTAGAGAATATTCCTAACACCTGTAGATTATGTAAGAACTTCCAGTAATAGAAATAATAATATTCAGTGCAATCAGCAACAAGCCAACAACTACTATGACTCACTTCAGTTTCAATCCAAATCCAGGGCCATTCTAGAATAAGCTCAGCTTCAGCGCCTAGATCTCATTTGTCTGCTGCCTCAGTTGAAAATTCAAGTATTCAACTAAAGCAGAGCTGAACATATTTTTAACCTGCATTATCATGACTTAGCCCCATGCTGCCAACATAAAAAATTGAAGAATAAGCACAATTGTCAATAACAAATACAAATAAAAAATAAATGTTAACATCAATAGCCAAAATGTGATATTAACCTCATAATGATCGTCTAGAATCAATATTGCAACCTTAATCCAGCATTGCCAATCTGATTCTGACTATCTATAACACAGATTTTTCAAATCTCAAGTCAGAGGAATCAATTGCAGTTCTTGGCAGAGAATACTAACCTTGTCAGCACTCAGCAGGAGTGGCTGACGATGGCAGTTCTTAGAAGTGGGATGAATTCAACATGTTGTATATTCAGTGTGGTGAAACAGGAATTTGTGAAAGCAAAATAAGAGAGAAATAAAAGGAGTAACAAATCTGGTAAACTCAAGAAAAGTTTGATTGTAAAAAGATTGGTGAATGGTGACAACAACATAATAACAAAATAAAATGAAATGAAATATTATGTGCGCCCTTAAAAAACTCTGATCTTTGTCAGTTAGAAGGAATTGCAGTTTTGGATTATAAATAAAGAACAATTTGTGAATTATCTTCCTCATATAACAATTTATTACAACCAATACAAAACCCATTGCTACTTCTCACCTCTAAAACGTAAAAAAGAAAATGAAGAGAACAAATTATGCAGCTGCAGTAGCTTTCTTCTTTCCTTCTCCCTTTAGAGATTCCTTGATCATTCTCGACAAAACATCTGCTTGCTTTGTGTTCCCCTCCTTATTAAGGCTCTTGATCAGCTCATCACGACTGCTCCAATCTGTTGCACCTCTTTTCTCCAGAATTTTACATAAGATGGAATATGCATTGAGGGTCTTCCCTGCTGCTAATAGAGCATCTAAAACCTTATCATAGATTGAAAAACTTATGATGAAGTCTCTTTCAAGAACAAAATCTAACAATTTGAGAGCAGCAATCGTTTTTTCTTTCTCACACAGAACAGATAAAAGGTGGTCTAAATCAGGCTCAAACCCATTAAGCATAAGTAAATCAATTCTTCCCAAAGCTTCTTCAACATGACCTCTCATGAGAAGGGCCTCCAATATCTTAGAAACCAAGTCCATATTCTCCTTCACCCCCTTCTCCACCATACTTTTCATTACTCTGCTAGCAGTTTGGACCCTACCATCTTCAAACAAACTCTCCATCACTGACCTGTAAAGGGATGATTCTGGTAGATGCCCACTTTCAAGCATACTATCCAAAGCAGTTTTAGCATCAGCTGGCTCTCCTTTTCTCAAGTAACTCTCAATGAGCAATCTGTAGGAATTTGCATCTCTAGGAACCCCTCTCCTACCCATGATCTTCGCAATCTCAAGAGCAGAATCAGGATTCCCTTCTTTTGAGTGCCCACGGATCAAATTATTAAAAGCAACTGAATCCTGCACACCCTTTTTCATTAACTGGCGGAAAAATGTTTCTGCTTTAACTGACTTCCCATGATCGCAAAGATACTGAATCATTGGATTATAAGCAGTAGGTTCCATCTCATAAGTACTCTGTGGCCTCAGTATGATTTCCTTCTCAATCAACTTGTCTAACAATTTCTCCGCCTTGTCATACACATTGGCCTTGCAGTAATTCTCAATCAAGACACCATAGTGACCAGCCTCTGTGGGAATGCTCAACCTTATCATCGCTTTTAGCACATCCGCAGCCGCATCCAAGTTCCCAGACTTACACTGGCAACTCATCAGCTTCATGAATATAGCATTATCCTTCGGCACAACATATCTCTCCACCATCTCCCCCAAAACATTCCTAGCCTCAGACATCTTATCCCCATCACAAAGCCCCGGCAACAACGTAGAGAACGTAACTGCATTCGGCTTAATCCCACAACCCTTCATCTCCTCAAAAACCTCTAAAGCCTTATCTATCTGCCCTGTAGTAACATAACCCTTTAACATAGTAGTAAAGCTAATGACATTAGGTGCTATATTCTTCCCCTTCATCTCCACAAACAATTTCTCAGCCTCCTCAACCTTCTTAAACCGATAATACCCATTAATCAAAGTATTATAAGTCACAACATCAGGAGAAATATCCCTACTTTTCATGTCTTCATAAAAACGCATGGCAGTATCCAATCTCAAAGACAAAAACATACCCCAAAGGAGAATATTATAAGTATGCCTAGTAGGCTCAATACCTTCCCTCAACATTGAATTGTAATACCTTTTCGCCATCATATACCTTCCCCTTCTCAGAATCACCTTGAACAAAGCATCATAAGACTTCACGGTTCGTTCATTCAACTTCTGGAAGATCTTAACGGCTTCCTGAACAATCCCAGCCTTACCGTAGCCGTCGATTAGAGCAACGAACATGTCCTCATCCCAGGGCAGGTTCTTCTTGGGCAAGTCGAGGAGGATGCACCTAGCGTGGTTGAGCTTGGTGTAGCGAGTGAGGATTTGGATCATCTTGAGAGTGGTGTCCCTGTCGTGGGTGAACAACCCGGCTCGTTCGACCCAACGGTAGAACCGGAGGGCCTGTTCAGGGTTGCTGGCGCCGTGGAGAACGTTCCAGACGAGGGAGCTGTCGAACCGGGGGACGATGGACCGGATCGAATTTTGCAACCGGGTGGTCCAGGCCCGGTTCGCCATCATGCGGCAGATGATGATCTCCGGGTTGGGTTGGGTGGAAACGGGTGGAGTTTTGGGTTGGAGTTGGGGTTGGGGTCGGGGTTGGGATTGAGGTTGGGGGTCGGGAGGGGAATGGGGGAGAGTGTGCTCTGGTTCGGAGAACGATTCGGCGATGGAGGTGGAGGAACGGGAGAGAGGTTTGAGAAAGAAGGGATGAAGAGTAGGTTTCCATCGGAGAAGTTTGGAATTGGAAATGAAAGCCATGGGAGGAGAGGGAGGGGAGTGAGAAGTGTGATGCCAGTAGCAGCTTGACGACTGCTTGAAGGTTAGACGTTAGGGTTTAAGACTCTCTGTTTTGTTTGTCTGATTACTTTTTTTTTCTTCATTAAAAAAATGTTGGTGTTTTTGAGTAAGCTGGTGGTGGACATTGTGGATTTCCTTTTATTTTTATTTTTTTAAATATGTTTTTAGTGTCTATAAAATACATTTATTTTCATTTTAGTCATCCTAATTGTTTTTAGTTTTTTATCCAAACAAAATCATTCTTTTTTTAAAATAGTTCTCATCATTACACTGACTTAACGACTTGTTGATATGTATGTTATTATGTTAGTCAACACGACATTTTCCTTCTTCAACCTTGTTTTCATGACCTGACACATACAATCCACCATTTATTGAGGTTTCACTACTTCTTCCAACTCTCAACAACTCTAATACTCCAATATTTCATATCTAAGTCAACTTGTCATCACCTCAATCAAATATTGCACTTTCTAATAGGTAATTATTCTTCAACCCTCATGCTCCATTATTGCATATATGAGACAACTAAATGTCTTAGTAGAAATTTTGTAGAATGAAATCTTCCTTGTCATCCTCTTTCTCCCAACGATTTGTTTGTATATATGAGGAATAATTGATTTTTCTAACATCTAAGATAACTAATTCTGGAAAATAATTTTGGAAGTGTAGATTCTGAAATATATGAACTCCAAACCCTAACTTCTTTTTTCTGGTTTAGTGTTATCTCTTATGAACTTATTCATTTTGTTCTACAATATTGATATAGCAAGAAAGTAAGGGGGTCAAAATCCCTCCTCCTTTATTTCAGCATCCCCTATAAAAGTAGAGTATTTTGAGGGGAAAGGAGGGAGTTGTTTATCCCCCCACCTCTATTAAAATCACTCATCTCCCTTTAGTTTAAAGATTACAATTAGTGGTGACAATCTGACCCAAACTCATACCCAATGGGTACATGTAAAAATTACTCACAATGTGTAGGGTAATTACCCGTTAAATGGGTTTGGGTCCGACTAGAGCAGGCAAAATGAGCAAGCCCGACTGGGCCGATCTAGTAAAAAGGTAGGGTTCGGACACTTATTTTAGAAGGTCAAATAACTCACAGGATTTATAGCCCAACTCGATAAAGGACGATAATCGCAAAACTCTAAAAAAAGGTCGGGTAGCTCGCAAAACCCGCAAAAAAGGGGCTACCTGCAAAAAAAAATGTATCGCTCGGTCACTTATTTTAGAAGCTCAAATAACTTTCGAGCTTTTTAGCCTAACCCGATAAAGCCCATTACCCGCATTGGACCGGATGGGCCGAATTGCCAAGTCTAGGTCTGGGTACCATAGCCAACTTTACACATACCTGCACACACACACACATATATATATAATAATTAATTTAATTTACATATATTACATTATTAATTTAAATGCTATAATTTAGTGATTTACGAACTCCTTCCCTTAGTTTCTAATATTTAAACGTTACATTATACATTGTATTTACTTTATTATGTCATATTTTAATTTTACTGAAGTGATTATATTTTATGGTTAAATTTGGATGATCAATGAATGATTTTTAATTATTTTTCAATTTATTTTCATTTTTTAATTAAATTATTATTTTTATAGCTAAGAAAAGTGTAGATAATTATGAGTATGAGTACTTAAGTACCTAATGGATAAGGGTACGTGTATTAAAATTGGTACACGTGAGAGAATACAGAACATTTACATTCACATCTAATTAGATTAGTTATATTTTTTATCCATAAAACTCAGTCCTCAGAGTCAAGATATTGCTTAGGAAATCAAACATATAACCCTTAAATCATTCCCCGTTGATTTTATGAGTGATTTGTATAAATATCATGTAAAGCACACCAATGATATTAATAAAAAAAGTTCCCTTAATCTTTCTATTCTTTCTCAATATCAAGAGCCTCTCAACTTAAGCTTCATTTTTCCTTACCCCCATGGATACCGGAAACTCGCCCAAAGGACTTTTCTTCCATTTGCTTTGTCCAAGTGACAGGAGCAATTCTCCCAACTAGAATGACAATCACTTTATATTTTAATTCTTATTTTTGTCTTTTGTATAAAATTTTTTCTAACAAAATTTAAAACAAAATGATACTTTTATAATTATTGATTAAAATAGTTAACAAAAAGCATTATTCATCTTTGAAAATATGTAGACATGCAGAAAATTAACAAGTGTTATATAAATTTGCAAAGTTGAATCTCCTGAGCCTTCATCCGAAATCCCAAATAGAGCAACAATTATAAATCGAAAAATACCCGAGGATTGGATGAATCCTATTCAATCCTCTGTTTGTTTTCCGTTACTACAGTATAAAATCATGGTTTTGTAAAATTGACTTTAAATAATTGTTGTCTAATGTGCTTTGTAAAATGTGCATCACTCATTTTAACTATTAATTTTTAAAATAAATTTTACTCAACTGTAAATCAAAAGAACAAAAGAGTTTTGATTTTTCAAATGTGAGTGAAAGTTCTAATTCTCCATATTTCAGAACTAATAATAGAAAGAATATAAAAAACTTTGCAATTTCACATTAGAGAACAAAAGACCAAACTTAAATCAAGTTTTCTAATTATAACAATCATGCGTGGATGATTTTTTAAAATTTAACATATTCTTAGTAAAGGCTATCTAATGCTTAAAAAAGTTACTATGTTATTGTTTGATTAAAGAACTTGATGAGCAGAATATGAAGAAGTTATTAGTCCAAGATTTTTCCGAGAAGAAATACCAAAGCAAATTATTATGACTGAAAACTAATAATATTTTCAATCTTCATGTTCCAACCTTTGGGATTTCATAAGGATTTCCTTAAAGCATACCAGTCAAAACATCAAAACTAAAATGGAATCTACAACTCTTACTGGGAAATTAAAAAAAAAAAACCATAAACAAAGACTAATGGTTCTCTAGACAGAGTTCATGACTACTTAAACTTTAAAATAAACATAAAATGACTTAAACAGGGTGTCAAGCCTTCTGAGACTGAGGGTCGCTTCTCTTCTCCCAAAACTTATAGTGAAAAGCTCTTTGGTCCAACATCTTCTCAACTTCCTCCATTGGCACTCCCTTGGTTTCTGGCACCACAATGATGACAAAGAAAATAGCTATGACAGCAACAAATCCAAATAACATGAATGTCCATGCAGTCCCAATAGCTTGTGTCAATGACAAAAAGGACTGTGAAACAATGAGATTTGAAACCCAAACAGTTGTAGAAGCAATTCCTCCACATATTCCTCTGTACCTTAAAGGATAAATCTCAGAGTTGACAACCCATGGAACAGTTCCCATTCCTGGTGAGAAGAATATGATATACAGTGCCAAACCAATTAGTGCAACCCAACCCCATTTGCTAGGACATCCCCTAGTGTACCATGCCCTGTGGTCTGAATGGCATTGATTCTTTGTGATGTCATTAGAGACCAAACATGCCCCAGGTAAAAGCTGCATATTTAATTAATAGTATAGTAGTATTAGAATTCAGCATAGCAGTTTTTCATATTTTAAAAGGAATAATGATTAACAATTACCACCCTACTATATAGAGATAATATATTCATGGTAAAAAAAAATTATGGCATGATATTGAATAGGATTTAGTGTGTGTTTGGTTTACCCTAAAACCACGTTTCAAACGTAGATCCGGATAAACGCTACAGAGAGTAGCTTTGGGTCGAATTCACGTTTGAAACCCGGTTTCAGACTAACCAAACACAATATTAATGTTGATAGTAGTATAAGAACTCAGCATAGCAGTTTTTCATAATTTAAAAGGAATATAATGATTAACAATTACCACCCTATGGAGAAAATATATTCATGGTAAAAAAAGGCATGGTGTATGATATTGCATAGGAATCAATGTTGAGGACACATTTATTTACCGTGTTAGATCCATCTGCACAAAAACCACATTCTGGTGAAGCCTTTAGGCACTTCATGCAATCCCATCCAGCAGGATCCACAGCTGTGCTGAAACCAGGGCAGGTGTTATTAAAACTAGAGGTTTCTATTGGACTAATCATTGGAGAATGAGTTTCAGTTTGACGGAAAGTGACTGTTAGAAGGGCCAGGGATAAAACAACACCACACAAACTGATTAAAGCAAGCTTCTTTCTCCCAGTCTTATCAATGAAGTATATGCTCAGAATTGAACCAAATGCATTCAGCCCAGCAGTGATGAGAGAAAGAAGGAGTGCTGTTTGATTGGATGCAAAACCAGCTAACTGAACAATAGTGGGGCTGTAGTACATGACAGTATTAATTCCCACAAATTGCTGGAAGAGTTGAAGG
Source organism: Sesbania bispinosa (assembly GCA_026901365.1). Taxonomy (NCBI): domain Eukaryota; kingdom Viridiplantae; phylum Streptophyta; class Magnoliopsida; order Fabales; family Fabaceae; genus Sesbania; species Sesbania bispinosa. Next base: position 2,494,447 of record QLOH01000053.1, read on the forward strand.
CCCATTCCTGCACACAATCCTCTCCTCACAGTTTTAGTTTTCAGCAACTTCATCATGCTGATATCTCCAGATGCTTCAGCTTCCTCTATTTCCAAAGCAACTGATTCCTGCAAAGCTTGAATCTCAGCTTCAACCTCATGAGGAGGGTAAATCTTTCTTAAAATTGCTTTTCCTTCCTCCTCCCTTCCCTGTCACACAATAACAAAACAACATAAAAAATAGATATAATGTGTGTTTGGTTTACTCAAAAAACCACGTTTGAAACGTGGATCTGGATCTGAACAAACGTCGCTGAGAGTAGCGTTGGCCTAATCCACATTTCAAACGTGGATTCTGAGAAAATCAAACATGTTGGTAGTTTCTAACAGAGAAAATCAAGACTCAATAAGTGTTTCACTGATGATTTAGTGTGTGCTTGGTTTACCTCAAAACCACGTTTTAAACATGGATCCAAGCAAACGCTACTGAGAGTAGCTTTTGCCCGGAAACGTAATCCAGTATAAACCAAACACACCATTAACCAACCTTTCTGAACAGCCAACGTGGTGATTCTGGAAGGAAAAACATTAGCCCCACTTGGACTACAGCAGGTAATGCTGCCACACCAAGCATCCACCTCCATGTCCCTGGCGCCTGAAAAAAAAAAGTCCTCAAAAATTCTGTCAGCATATCACCAGACAACAAGGTGTATAATTTTCTTATGTACAAAGAATATGATAAATAGTGTATTTGGTTTACCCAAAACCACATTGCAAACATGATTTGGCCTAAATTTACTTTTGTAACATGATTTTGGGATAAGTCAAACAATGTGAAAAATAAGTTAAGCCATCCAAGTATGAATGATTTTTGCTTTTAAAACAGCATGATTGTGCTGAGCCTCTAATTCCAAATGATTAAAAACAAAAAGCAAAAGAAGTAGCAAAATAAAAAAGATTATTAACATGGTAAGGTATATTTCTCACCTTAGTGAAGGCCAAGTTGATGAGATAAGAGAGAAATTGTCCTCCAGTGATGAGGAAGCTGTTGAGACTTACAAGGGCACCTCTAACTCTGGTTGGTGAAGCCTCTGAAATATACAGGGGAGATGCCATTGAAGCCATTCCAACACCAAGGCCAACAAAAACTCTGCCTACAATGAGAATTGAAGGACTACTTGCAGCAGCCATGATTACAGACCCAATAAAAAAGAGGGTATCTGCAGATAAGATTGATATTTTCCTTCCAAAACGATCATTGATCCATCCCCCAACTGCTGCTCCTATGATTGCTCCAGCAAGTGCAGTACTCACAATAGCTTCCTGAAATGTTGTTAAGTATCATTCACCAAAGTGTTAAGTATGGTTTCATAGATTTGTACAAACACAAGTATGATACACCATATGAACTTGCATATAACAAGGGAAAAATGTTGTGTATATAAAAATGTTCCGTGACCCAAACGATTTTATCCGCAAAGATTAAACTAACAGTTATGTTTACAAGGATTCCGGTCAAGAACAAAAAAATACTTTCTTTTTTTTTCATTAAAAAAGTTTAAAAATAACTCATAATACATAATGAATTATATCCCACGGTTGCTTTCTATTTTTTTCCCTTCATAAGAGAAGAAAAATTAAGGCCTTGCCCTTCTAGAATTTTCTATTGAATAGCAGCTCAGTTAAGATTATATTAATGCGTAGCTCAGTTAAGGAATAAAATTGTATTTGTTACACTGTACTCAATCATTTTAATTAATTAAAAATAAATATTAAATGCTTTTAAAAACTTTTATGTAAAATGAGTTATAATAATAAAATATACTTTTCACTTTTTGTTTCATCTATTTAAAAAACTACCCATTATAGTTTTTCTTAAAAAGTTAAAAATATATGTCTTTGAATATTTTTAAAAAACTACCCATTAATTAGAAATAAATATTAAATGCTTTTAAAAACTTTTATGTAAAAGGAGTTATAATAATAAAATATACTTTTCACTTTTTGTTTCGTCTATTTAAAAAACTACCCATTATATTTTTTCTAAAAAAAGTTAAAAATATTTGTCTTTGAATATTTTATTTTATTTTTTCAAAATTTTATCTTTTTTACGGTGTATAAAGAAAGTAATGAGGTTTAAATCTAGAAACTCATGTTAAACTACTCAAACTCCCAATCACTATACACAAATTAGTGGTTTCAAAATTTTATCTAAATGAATTAAATTGAGTGAGATTTTTTTCTAAAAAAATTACTTTTAAGATAATTCGAATTAGATGTAACCTATATGGTTCTGTGAATAAAAAACGCGTGAGATCTAAAACATTAAATGGTGAGATTATCTTGCCAAAAAAAACCATTGCGGGATTATTTACTATAGTTTACTTTTGATAAATTACTGGGTCCCATGTATTATATTTGCTAAGTTGTTGCCTATGCTTTTTATGAATTGATTGATGATGATGCAGGTTGAGAAGAATTGTTACTTGTCAATTTATGTAGTGTGTCTTCAAACCCGAAGGAAGAAAAAAACAAACGAAAAAATCGCATTGGAGACATACATAAAAAAAACTAAAAATAACAAATATTATTAAAATATGTAAATTGCTACGGATCAATCCGGATCACACGATAAAACTTTACAATTATAAAACAGAAAAGGATAGAGAGAATCTTAAAACTAATATTTTTTTTTTTAAAAAAAAAAGGTGAGAGAGTCACAAGATGTGTTTAATTTTACTCGAATGAAACTTTCAATAACGCTCTTCCCGTGATGACTGAGCAGATAAAAACAAATCTTATCAATACTAACCAAATCAACAATAAAATAAAAATTGAAACTTTTTTATGAAATATGCAAATTAAAATTATCTGTAATATAATAAAATAGGATAGAGGCTGTTCCACAAATGAATTTAAATAGAGAAAATTAGCCATGCGTTTCGGTTTCGTGTGAAACTTTGTGTAGAGTAATGAACAGAAACAGATACATAAGGAGTCATTAAAGCCTCATTGACCTTAAAGTCTCATTAAAGAAGGACTGGGAATTCATAAAGAGATTAATTGGATAAAGGAAAAAGCATTCACTCATTCATTAAATATTACCTGAAGCCATGTTTTTCTATCTACATCTTTGAAATCATCTCTGATATACAGAAGAGCCCCAGATATGACCCCTGCAACACAAACAAATGATCCAACCCAACACAAATTATACAAAGATTAAAAATAAGTAATAATTATCATATAATATTTGGTTTGTCATTGAAACAGGTCAAACTCAATTTTAAATTTCTTGTTGGCGCTGTTGAAAACGTGAGTTTACACGTTTGAATGTTAAACCAAACATGCTTTAAGAATAATGACCGATAACATAAGAGATTGAAACATAGGAAAACAGAGGAAAAGGTGCTAATATGTTATGTAATAGGAAAAAATAAAAAATAAAAAAAATGAAATCCGGCATTGGAAGGGGTTTTTTTGTTTATGTATAAGAGAATCAGAGAAAGAGAATATTGTTGTGAGGTTATTATTTTACCAGTGTCATATCCAAAGAGAAGGCCACCAATTCCAGCAGAGAAAGCGAGGCGAAGGACATAAGGATTCTTCCATGAGAGAGACAAGCATTCTCTGAAAGCTGAGATATCAGCCTCAGGGACTCCTCCTTCCATGTAGAAAGAGAGAGAGAGAAAGACAAAAGATAGCTACTATCAAAGTCAGAGAGAAAACAAGTGAGGTAGTTATGACTTGTGAGAGTATGAGGAAATGAAGGAGAAAGATGACACGGTGGTTGTATTTATAGAGGCAGAAACGGGACTATCATGCTATGACTCAATTAAAACTTTTTTTTTATTATTATTAATTATTAATTATTAAAATCAGGATAAAATTCTTTTTTATTATTTGGATTTAGATTTTATTGTTGAAAAGATAGGATCGTAATCTCAACTAAAGATGGTTAAATTAAATCCGTTGTTAACAAGGAGAGATAATATCTAATGAAAATTTTAAATTTCAAAATTTAAGGATAATTAAATTCAAATTTATATTTATATATTTATTATTTTAAATATGTGTCTATATATACATATTTATATTAGAAAATCATTTTAAATGTGGATCCTTTTTTGGCCAAAATAACAAAAGATGCAGAAGCAACAATGGCAAGATATCTGAATGGTTTAAATTCTGAAATTCGTGATGTGGTTGAACTGCAAATTTTTTAGAGATGAAGGCTTTGGTTCATCAAGCTGAAAAGATGGAGAAACACTTAAAGAGGAAGGGAGCCGTGCAAAGAAATTCACAGAATTTCAACAAATTCGAATGGAGGGACTGGGAGATGACAATGGAGAAATTACAAGTGATTCTTCAGACGGAGAGGAAGAAATTAGAGAAGTAGAGGTGGACGCTTTGAAAGGAGATTTGTTAATGATCAGGCAGCTGTTGGGAAATCATATGCAAGCGCTTGGAGATGTTCAATCAACGGGAAGATATGTTCCTTAATTATTGATGGAAGGAGTTGTACCAATGTGGCTAGTTCCAAATTAATAGCAAAACTCAACTTGGAACCCAAGCCACATCCTAGGCCGTATAGGTTACAATGGCTTAGTGAGGATGGGGAGCTGGACATGAGTAAACAAGTGGAAGTGAACCTTTCAGTGAGGCGGTACAAAGACACTGTATTGTGTGAAATAGTTCCCATGGAAGCAAGTCACATACTCTTGGGAAGGCCATGGCAGTATGATAATAAAGTTACTCGTAACGAATTTACCAATAAGATTTCCTTTGTGCATAATAATGAAAAAATCATCCTCAATCCTTTATCTACTAAGAATGTGTGTGAGGATCAAATTATAAATTGAGAGAAAAGAAAGCTCAAGAAAAAGGGAGAGTTGAGTGAAACAAGCGAGAAGAGAGAAAAGAAAAAAGAGAGAAACACCTGGGCGAAAGTTGAGTTGTTTAGTTTAAAAAGGTAAGGTAACACAGCTGTTGTTTGCGGATAGAGATCCTATCCACCCGGCTCGAACTATGTTGCTTCCCCTAAAGGATAGCTATGGTGTTACACAAAAAAAAAAAATCTCATTGCCACCACCACTTTACAAAAGAATAAAATGACTAATAAAGTTGACTTGAAATTTAAGAAATATCATGACAATATTAATTGATTTTTTTAATGAATATGTTTTTACTATTATATTACCTAATATCTTATATTTATCTCTCTTTTATTCCTATATTTTTTTGATTGTACGGACTATTGTCCAAAATAGTTGTATCATTTCTCTTAGTAGAGTGGAAAAAAATAGAGTATAGAGAAATATAGATGGAAGAAATGGACTGGAGAGAAATAGATAAGAAATAGAGAAAAAAAATTGAGGTTGTTAGATACAAAAGAAATAAAAGCATGTAGTAAAATAGAGGAGAGATGAGTAAAAATCATATTAGGAGAGAAATAAAAAAAACATGTGGGATCCACCATTTTTTTATTTCTCTCGTCACCATTTTTCTCTTACAAAATAGGAAAAATAATATTTTTTCACTCTATTTTTCTTCACTTCCTTTTATTTCCACTCAACTTCTTCTCTAACAAATAAAGAAATTATATTTATACAACAACTCATATAATAATTTTTTTCTCTCTATTTCTCTCCATCACATCTCACATTTTTTTCTTTTCTCTCTATATCTCATCTTATTGTACAACATGTTGTATAAACATATTGTACAAATGTCATTTCTCTTTCTCTAATTTGAGACATTTCTCTTTCTCTAATTTGGATGGTGTAGGGTGGATCATGACAAGCAAAGTCAAAATCTAATTATTTTTTGCTTACTTACAACAGATTTATTAATTAATTCGATCATTTTTTTTGGGTTAAAAGATATATATTGGCTCTAAGAATTAACAAATTTACTACTTATATCTTAATTTTAAATCTATTAAATGGCTACAAAAACAAAAGGTATTGACACCAATTTAGGAAATTAGGGAGAACTACTAAGTACGTACAGCTTATATGAAATCAAATTAAAAATTATATTGTAAAGTGGTTTCATTTCTCCATGCTTGATTAACAATTTTAGGCAAGAAACATAATCCAAATATGTGATTTTCCTATTCAAATACGTTAGAATTTTTTCATATCACATGTCGTGAGTAGAAGACAAGATTCCACATGACGAAAATGTGTACACGAAGGAACTAAATAAAAGGCAATAACAGAGACAATGTAATTGAGGGTTTTTTTTTTCTTTGATAAACTAGCACTTTCATCTTAGAGTTAGAGTTATGGGTAAAATTTACTTTGACCACCGGACGTGGAGGGTCCACACTAGCTTCACCCCATATTTTAATTTATATATAAAATTATGTTAAAATTTCTATGCATTTGACATCAATGATAGATCCATCTTAATTTGTGTTTTTTTATTGTTTAAAAAATTGGATTGGACCGACCGAGAACCGGCCTGGTGATCAGTCTATTCAACCTAGAAAAACTGGCAGATCTCAGAACTGATGCGAATTGGTCAAAAACCGGTCGAATCGGTCAAAAATCGGTGAAAATCGGTTGAACCGGTCTTTTAAAACAACTCAAAATTTATTTTTTTTATTTAATCTAAAATATTTTTAAGATAAAAAATTTATATTTAAGGATTACACATAGATATCTATTATTTTATCAATCATTATTAATTTTTTTTGTCTTATAAACCTTATAATGAGGTTATTTATATTGATTTACAACTTTATATATCTTAATTTTTTATAATTCTGTGTTATTTTATTAATTAAAATGTTATATAATATTAAAAAATATATTTAATTAAAATCGGTTCAATCAACCATTGAACCGTGAACCAGTGCCTTCACTGGTTCAATTACAAAGCATGCAGAAAGGCCCTTATATAATACAGAGGGAATGAAGGAAAGGAAAAAGGAAACGCGGGAAAAGAATAACAGAATTGATTCTACAATCAGTTGCCTAACAGATCCTTGATGAACTGACAACTAGGGTGTTGTGAGGATACTCAATGTGGGACTATCAGATTCCAATACCCCCCCCCCCCCGGCAAGCTGGAGGCCTAAAAATGTCTAGCACTCCAACCTTTACAAGGAAAGTAGAGAAGTCCTTAGGTAGAAGCAAACACATCAACCCACGCGAACCAAGTGACAGTCTATCTCCAAGTGCTTAGTGCACTCATGAAAGACTTGATTATATGCTATGTGGAGAGCACTTTGATTATCACAGAAGAGGATGTGGGACATAGTGGGAGTGATATGAAGATCTTGTAAAAGAAAATCAATCCATTGTAGCTCACAAGTAGTAGCTGCTAAGGCACGATACTCAGTTTCAGTTGAAGACCTTGCAATAGTAAGTTGTTTCTTGGATTTCCAACTAACAAGGGCATCTCTAATAAAAAAATAACCAGAAATTTACCTCTTGGTGTCTAGATAACCACCCCGATCAACATATGAGAATCCCCTGACCTCACAATGTGATTATCTTGGGAAGAAAAGGCAAATTCCAAGAGCTTTCTTGAGATATCAAAGGATCCTGGTAGCTGCTTTGAAATGTGTTTGAGTTGGCAAATTCAGGAATTAACTAATTTGCTAAGTGGTAAATGCAATGTCAGGACGCATGGCAGTTAGATAAAGGAGATGACCAACAAGGTGCCTATAAGAATCAACATCTTCATAAAGTTGACCTTGGGCTTGCTATAAGTGAATTGATGGATCTAGAGGAGTGGAAGTTGGCTTGCAGTCCAACATTTTTGTTTCAGAAAACAAATCCAAGCAGTATTTTCTCTAGGAGAGGGATACCCCAGTGGAGGAATGAGCAATTTCAAAGCCAAGGAAGTATTTGAGAATCCCAAGGTCCTAAATCCCAAAAGTGGATTTGCATCTGAGCTTTAACCAAATTAAACACAGCAAGTGAATCTCCAAAAAGCAGCAACACACCATCAACATAAATCAAAAGACCAATAAAAGAGAAAGAAAAAAAATTTAAGAAATGGAGTGTGATTAGCTGCAGCCTGTGTGTATCCAAGGGCAATAAGGAAGGTAGATAGCTTCTCAAACCACTGTTTACTAGCTTGTTTCAAGCCATAGAGTGACTTGACAAGCTTATAAACCTTGTTTGGACCTTGTACAATCATGCCTTGTGGGATAGTCATGTAAATATCTTCCTTCAAGTTCCCATGGAGGAAGGCATTATACACAAAGATTATTATTTAATTTTTTCTCTTAATTTTTTAAATGAAAAATCGGAAAATAAAATCAGATTTTGCATAATTTAATACAATGAGAAAACAAAATCCCACTACTACACTCCAATTTCCCCAAAAACAATAAAGCAAATACAAGTTCCAAAACTAAAACAATTGCAGGTCTACTTCAAGCCATCAACCAAACAAACTGAAATCTCATTCGGGTATGAAATGAAATTTAAAATGAAATCGAAAGCGAACTAAAATATGCAAGATCTTATTTTTCATTTAAAAAAATTAGGAGATAAAATTAAATAATAATCTTTGTCATGTGATAGTTTACACGTCACAAAATTAAATTCATGTCAGCAAACTCTGCTAAATATTTAATGGGAGGCTAACAATAAGATTAGATTTGTTCAATTTTTAAAGAATAGGGACCAAAATTGAGCAATTAAAACTAAGGGGACCAAGATCACCAATTTACAAAAGTATAAGGACCAAATTAAATTGAGCAATTAAAATTAGGAGACCAAAATCACTCATTTATAAAAGTATAAGGACAAAAAATATATTTAAATCTTCAATAAATTCATTAGAGTAACTTTTGAAATAGCTTATACAGATATTTAATGCTTTATCTCCCCTTTGATTCTCACGCATTTTCTTAAGTGCTTACATTAAGATTTTATATAATAAATATTTATTAAATAAGCACTTAATTAATTAAATTCTCTGTAGGACTGACAAAGCCAAACCATTATCGGTTTATATATCAACAATTTAATGAGTTAAAATTTTTTACCCATTTCTTTAAAGAGTTGAGCTTGAAGTTCATAGGCTACTAAACTAGCTTAATATTTATATTTAATATTTTTAAGTAATAATAATATATAATTATGTTTTAACTTAATTTGAGACATTAGTGGATTAAGTCAATTGCAGATTATTAAATTTTTTCTAATACCCTGTGTTTGGTGTACATGATTTATTTTTTATTGCACTGTAAAAATAGATTAGTTATACTTAAGCATGCATCATCCACAACCGTTTTAATTTTATACATGCATTGTCAAACCTTTAATTTTTTTTTTTGTATATATATTTTTTTCATAATAAAACGTACATCCTTTGGAATCAAAAGTTTTTCTAAAAAAAAATCATGAAAAGCTAAACTAAAATAGGCGTATAAGTTGGCGATATAATTGATAGTGAATCACATGTGATTTATGATCCCGTTTTCGAAAGATGACAAATAGGTATATTAATTTAGAACTACTTTTATGAAAGAAAAAAATTGCATCACATGCTTCATATGACTGAATAAATTGAAATGATCCGTAGACAAAATAGAGAATTTAAATATTACAAATATATGATATCCTACTAATTAATTAGAATAACAGAATTTTTCCTGAAGGTTTAGAGAGCCTTTTTTCCCCTTTATGGTTGATATATATGTAAAAAGATTATATATAGAATTATTTTTATGACTTTTAATAAAATTATATATAAATCATAAATAAAAAGTGTGTAGCATTTTATAATTATTAATTAATTGACAAATAAAAAAATAATCACCCCTTATTTTTCATTTTTTTCATATAGAAAGAAATTTTATTTTTTCATAATATAAATTCTCTTTAATATTTTTGGCATTGCATATGTGTCAAAATTATTCTTGTTTAGTAAAAAAACTAATTATAAATTTGATATAACTTCAGATATCTTAAAAGTTTGCCTTGGACAACAAATTTTTTGGTTTAACCACATGTATCATCTACTAGAGGCAATCCTGTTCGAGCCGGAAACATCCACATCATGGTGGGGCTAGCTCTTACAGCGGGGATTTTTTCCATCCACAAGACTCGAACCCGAGACCTTACTTAAGAGGAACCAAACATGTACCACTTGAACCAACTCCGTTGATCTTGGACAACAAATTAACCACATGATTCTTTTGACTCTTTTACAGAGCGACCCTAACTCACTTTGGATATTTTTGGGTTTTTTTTATACATCGGTTTTGATGTGAGAATATGGAGCAATGACAATTAATAGGGATGGCAAAACGGGCTAGCCCGACCCTCGACCAGCCCTTCAAAAAATGGGACGAAAAATGTCAGTCTGACCCGTATTTGAGAGGGATAACAGGACCAAAGGGCCAGCCCTTATAACGAACTAACAAAGTGAATTTTTTTTTATCGAATTGGGATGGGATAAACGGGTTAGCCCACGAAAAAAATTATAAAAATTAGAATAAAATAGTAAACATGACAAAAAAAAGTAAATTGAAGCTGCTAGTCCATCGATCCATAAATATTAAGAACATAAATAACACTATCCATCCATAACCAGTCTAGAAAATTAACAAAACACAATTCAAAGTTAATTTAACAAACACCAATGAAACTTCTAGTCCACAAACACAAAGTACAAAAAGCCAAAGAAAATATAAAGTTGTTATGGAGGAGGTTATTGTGCTAAAAAACTACTTGATGAAGGAGGGATACAAATATATATATATACACACACAGATTCTCAGGTAAGTGGTAGCAGTATATACAGAAACCATTATCCCCTTTTTTTTAAAAAAAAAAACAGCCCGAAGGGCTGGCCCGACCCGAATACTCCTCTAGCCCGTTTTTTAAAGGGCCAGAACGGGCTGGGTTAAAAGGGCCAGTGGGTTGAAAGTCTCAACCCAGCCTTATAAATTTGACGATTAGGGATGGGCTGGCCCGTTGGGCCAGACCCGTTTTGCCATCCCTAGCAATTAAGGCAAAACATCAATCTTTTTTTTTTATATATAAAATCTTGTTTATTGGTTTGTTCTTTAAGTGGGTGAGAATATCTTCAAGTGCACAATTGGTGTGTTAGCTAGAGATTTGAATATTTATCCTCACAATAAAAGCATGTTTATTTTGTGCCTAACTGATAAGTGAAAATCATATGATAAATTAGAGCACTTTTAGTTCACTTATCACGGATAAAATGATATTTTTGCCCCAGTTTAATCCCTTTTTATTAAATATTATATAAATTGTATTTATTAATCTTAGATTTGAATTTGATGCTATTTTGATAGAAATATTGCTGATTTTTTGCAGGATATTTCAAAGATTTGATTTGAAGGAAAGATAGCATTAAATGAGGGAGATATCTGCAGGATTTGAGTTTGATTGAAGACATTTAAGAAAGATTTGAAGAAGATTTGAGGCAATCAATGAAGGGATCACTGCCAATCAAACAAGGATTCTGCAGACAACCTTCCCAAATAAATCAAAGATGCTCAATAATTGCAAGGATTTCATCAAGAAAAGGGAAACAAGGAAAGACAAATCAACCAAAACCAGTCTCGGGGAGAGATCAAGTTAAAAAGAGAAAGTTTGAAGCTGCAGAACGCATTCTGCGGTTCAACCTGCGCTGTAGCACAGGGTGAAGCGCAACTCTCTGACTTCTGCGCTGCAAGCTGCGTTGTAGCGCAGATCACGCTGATTCTTGCCCTGTTGCTGTTTTTAGATAGATTTCTCCCCATTTTTCTTTGTCTTTCCTTAGCCTATAAATAGGACCTCATTACACCAGATCAAGGTGTGCACGATTATTGTAATTCAGTCTTATTTTAGTGATAATGCACCAAAGCTAGTTTTAGAGTAGGAGAGGAGGAGCGCTTCACGAGGATTGAAGATGGTAACAACATCTTCGGTGGTTTGTATGGCTACCCTGTGTAGTTAACTCTCCATTAGGATTGAATGTAATTGATTCTATCGCCAAGTGTATGTAAATTCTATATTATTATTTCCTGAGCTCTCTGGCTATAATATTGGTAATCTTATTCTGTGCTTAATCCCTGACTTCCGCGCTTGCGCCGGAGTTATAGGCTAGTTTCGACTAGGATTGAGGATGGGGGAGCCTAGACATAGGAAACCCAAACTTTGATTGAATAAGAGGATTCGGTACTCTGTGACCGACACATGAACGTTACTAATGAGCGATGGGTAGTGACAGTACTCTAGCGAAGGGCGTTTACATGATTAGGCCTTAGTATCGATAACAAAGAATTAGTTGATTGTCAATCCAGGACCGACACATGGATGTATCCTGATGAGTGATGGGTAGTGTGAGTACTCTAATGAAGGTGCGTCTACAGGATTAGGCCTCGTTTATCAATTAGTTCTTTTACAAACGGAATAAAGAAAACAAAAATAAGCAGGGGGTTAGTCTGTCGCTTGGGAGAACCCGCATGGATTATCTTTGAGTGTGAGTGGTGACTGGTAACTCGGGGTCATAAGCAATATAGTTTGTCTACAGTATTATAGAGTAAACCTAAAATAATAGATAGTTTTTACATGCACAAAGGGTGTGATGATATGAAGTTCAATCCTAATCCAAGTAAAGTGTCTCTAACTCTTCCTTTCTAATTTAATTGATTATTTATTTACTATTTACAATTTACGCAACAATATTCTCATAAATCCGTTGTTTTCTCTTGATAAATAGATCACAACTATACACGAATTGACCGTTCCCTATGGATACGATATCTTTCATACTATTATACTACTGGATTTTTGGTTCGCTTGCCAGAAACCCACCAAGTATTTTTGGCGCCATTGCCGGGGAACGATTTTCAATTCGTGTAGACCTTGGAGGTCTAGTTATCAAGTTTTTATTTTAGGATTTTGTTTATTTTTTTTACTTTTTATTATTTTTAGGATCTATTATTATCTTAGGAAAATTCTTGTTTTTTTTTTCTGATTCTCTTCAACACTTACCTTTTTCAAAGTTTCTTATTTACGCTTCTGAGAGGTCAGGCGTCTCCCAATCAATTACAGTTCGACCCGGAAATAGAAAGGACGTCGCGAAGGAACAGAGGTAGAAACTCGAGAAGGAGAAGAAGGACAATTGTTGAGGAACCCAGAAATATGGCAGAGGAACGTCCAAGAAGGACTCTAGGAGATTATATCTCCCATCAAGGAGCACGTCACTTCTCAAGCATTGTGTTACCACCAAACGCAAGTGCTTTGGAGTTGAAGCCTGCACACCTCAACCTCATTAGTGCACATCAATTTGCTAGATTGGATCATGAAAATCCAAATGCTCATCTCTCTAATTTTTATGAATTGATTGGTACTATGGGTTTCGAGGAAAGTAATTTAGAATCTGTTTACTTACGCTTGTTTCCTTTCTCTTTGATAGGTAAAGCTAAGGAATGGCTGCAATCACACCCAAACCAAAGCCTAACCAATTGGGGTGTGGTCAAGGAGAAATTCTTGACAAGATTCTTCCTAACTAGGAAGCAGATAGAAGCCAAAGAAGATATTTCTACATTCAGACAAGGGATTGATGAGTCACTATGTGAAGCTTAGGAAAGATTCAAGTCTATGTTGCGCAAATGTCCCAATCATGGCTATGAGGATATAGCCCAACTCAACATATTCTGTACGGGACTTCGTTCAGATTCAAGGTCATTCATAGATGCGGCAGCAGGAGGAACTATCTTAACCGCAGAAGTTGATCGAGCACTATAAATCATCAACCATTTTGCACAGAACGATCAACAAGCTCAAAGTGGAAGACAGCCCGCGCAATTACCAAAGAAAGGGATGATGGAACTCAATCAAAGTTATGCTCTGTTAGTTGAGAATAAGCTCATTAAACGTCAACTAGAAGCACTCACTGAGACATTGAAGACACTCCCTCAACAACTCAAAGCTGTCCACTCACAACCCATCCAAGCCCAACCATTGATTTGTGATTTCTGTGGAGGAGACCATCTAAATGGTCAATGTGCTAGCCAAGGAATACAACCAGAACAAGTCAACTTCATGGGTAACCAGGGAAGGCAAGGGAATTACTCCAACAATAACAACAATCAATATTCACAAGGTTGGAGAAATAACCAAACCAACTCAGGTTAGAGGCAGAATGGAGGAACAAGACAACCACCTTACCAACAACAGCCCTTAACATATGATAAACTGAACACTTTAGAAGGTAAGATTGATGACCTTGTGCAAAAATTTAGTGGACTCAATACAACTACTGAGGCATCAATCAAGACTCTAGAGAATCAAGTGGGTCAATTAGCAACTGAAATGGCAGAACACAGGCGACAACACTTCTCAGATGTAACCCACACCAATCCAAAGGAACAATGCAACTTGATTGCTACTGATGGCAACAAGTCAGAGGAGGAGGAACTTGATGAGGAAGAAGAAATCATCTTTGAAGAACAATTGCTTCAAGAGGACGTTGTTCAACAAGATGAAGAAGCCGCACAAAAGGAACATCATGAAGAGAAGGTCTTAGTCACAAGTAAGTCACTTGACCCAGATAAATCCGCTCAATGCCCTTATGGGATAATAGAAGACATTCAAATCAAAGTGGATTAATTTGCATATGTTGTAGACTTCTACATTGCAAAGATAGATGAGGAGGATACTGATGTCCCCCTAATTTTAGGAAGACCTTTCATGAAAGCTGCTAAGATGATTATTGATGTTGATCGAGGAAAATATGAACTGAGCTCAAAAGATGAAAGTATTACGTTTCATAGAGGAACGCCCAAAGTACAACAAAGTAATGCTATTTCTAAAGATCCAACAAAGTTGTTAGGGCTCCGAATTTCTGAGGAAGCCTAGAATGAGGGTAAAACATCCAGAGTCAATATGGGAGTTCAAATTTAAGAGGAAAAGGAGATCAACATCTGATACTGAGGAAGACAGTGACAGTGATGGAAGAATAAAAAATTGGCATGGAGGATGGGAGCTCAAGGGAAGAACTGATATGGAGTCAAACATCATCCTCCACTTGAGGCCACCATAAACGGGTTGAGTAACCAGGCGTCGAGCTAAAAGACGTTAAACAAGCGCTCCCTGGGAGGCAACCCAGTCCTTGTAAGTTTTTAATTTTCATTTTGGTAATTTTTAGTTTTAGGATTTACCTGTGTAATTAGAAAATTGTTAAAATGGGGATCTAAATCTAAAAGGATGGCATGGAATCAATTAGGAGTAGCAGAAGAAGCAGAGAGAATACTGCAGATCTGCGCTTCAACCTGCGCTGTAGCGCAGGTGAAGCGCATAATTAAAATTAAAAACCTGACTCTCTGACTTTTGCGTTTGACTCTGCGTTGTAGCGCAGGGTGAAGCGCAGCGGGACGCTTCAACTTCTGAAGCAGTACACGCTCCACTCTGCGCTGTAGCGCAGGGTGTAGCGCAGGAAGCGGGATTTTAAATTTTGAAATTTGAACGAAGGAGTTCATTTTGAACTTCCTTTCATTCTCTTCCTTGCTTTTTCTATGATATTCCTAACCTTTGCTTTGCCTTTTCTCACTCATATAGCCCTCATTTTCAGTTTCTGAGCTTATACCAAGTATGTTTTTATAGTTTTCTTTCTTTTTAACCGATTGAAATTTTGAATTTTTATTTTATTTGAGCATAACCTTAGGATAGGAAATCTTAGGATTTTAGGAACCTTTAGGAAAGAAATGATTGTTCATAATGCTTTAAATTAGATTGCATGTGGTTAGGATTCTTGGTAAGTTATTCATGTTTGCTTAGGTGGTAGTTTTTGAGTGCTCAATAATTTCTGCAAATTATTTTGTTAGTGCATGTATGCTTAATTAATTGCTCTAATATTTTTGCATGCTCATACATAAATGATTGTGCAATATTGCATGTTACTGATGGCATGATTTTTTAGCATGAGTTTGATTCTCACTTTGCCTGTTTAGAATTGTTTAGGACCTATTTTAACTGATCACTTTAGCATGTCTTAATTAATTAATTGGCATTTATTGGGTAATATTTAAAATCAAAAATTTTAAGCACATTTGTTTGGTTAATTGATTGTTCTAATTATTGAAATTTATTGGCCATTTATTTCATAATTATGAGCAATTAAATATTATGATGCATAAATAATTTTGAGTTGCTTTTGCTTTATAGATGGTTCGCACAAAGAATGTCAGTGGTGCTAGTTCTTCTGGGAGGGGCACAGGGGTGCCAAGAGGAAGGCCCCCCAGAGGGAACCTGAGTTTGACCCTCATCGCTTCAAGGACCTCAAGTCCTTTGAAGCATACACTGACATTGCTGATTGCAAGTTCATCCTAGAGTGACCAGTCATCCTCTAGGAGGGGGAATATGAGGAGTTTTCTGCTGAGATTCACAGGAGGCGTTGGAACCGCCTCAGCCGCCCTGACAACTACTTCGATCCAGACATTGTCAGGGAGTTCTATGCTAACGCCATTAGAGACCACGACGTTAACTACAGGAGGGAGTCCTATGTTCGAGGACAGGTTATTAGATTGATTGCGACGCAATCAATGCATTTTTAGGACATCCCAGAGAGGAGGACAGAGACCTCGTGGTGTTCCAATACCACGAGAGGATGCAAGTTGTGGGGCTTCATGGCAATGATCCCCTTGACATTGAGACTACTCAGCTGCTATGTTTGCCAGGGCGTTCCTTTGAAAGGAATGCATATGAGGAGGGCAGCTAGGATATACAGGAAGGATATGAGGAGCATAGCTCAGATGTGGACATTGCTGATATTGGCCAACATTCATCCTACCGGGCATGTTTCTGACGTAGTTATGCCCATGGCCCACCTCATTTACACTATCCTCACCACCGCCGTTATCGATGTCTCACGAGTCATCACCCAGAAGATATCAGACTTTGCATCTTCTGTGGGGCGCCGGACCCCTAACTCCAAGATCAGGCTTGGCTTCCCTTCTCTTATCACTGCACTCTGCAGATCTAGGGGTGTCGAGGTGAACCCCAAGGTTCGCATCGCACTTCCCATGACCAGAGCATATATTGAAGCCAACTGTATCCCGGCTGAGGAGTTACAGGTTGAGGAGCAGCAGCAGGCACCACCACCACCAGCAGCAGACATGGATGCTCCTATCTGGGCCTAGCGACTTGAGGCACAGAACACTCATCTGATGGCTCAGATGTCCACTATTCACCGAGCAGCTGTTCATTTTCAGAGTAGACATTATCAGGCTCGTGTGGACCCCATGACCCCTGCACAGTTTCATGATTACTTACAGTGGCCTGGGGACAAGCCTATTTTCCCAGGGGGGATGAAGCAACTTACATGGATCAGGACCAGGATAAGGACTGGTTTTTTTCTTTCCTATTTGGTGTTTTTCCTTCTTTTTCTTTTTTCTTTTTCATTTTACTTTCTTATTTTCTTAATTTCTTTTATGTACTGTATAACACTGATACATTATCTATATTAGGCAGTACTTAATTTGCTATTTTCTGTTTTTCTGTTAAATTTTATAATTTTTAGGACTTTTAGGACCTTAGGAAATTAGGAATTAAGGTAACTTTTTCAAAATTCTCTATAATTAAGTAGTTTAACTAACCAGATTAGGAAAGATGATAGGATTTTGTGATTAATTCCTTAATCAGTTAGGATTAGGATACTTCTCAGGAAAACCTATCAGGGTAGTTAATTAAAACCAGTAAGTGCTTTATCAAGGAATTTTAGCCAATAACCGGTGAGCTGAGAGCCCAAACACTGAAATTGAGAGTTTTTCACCGCTGCTTGTCAACTGTTATTGCTTGAGTTTCTGAATTTTCTCTTGCTAGTAGAAGGTATGGAAGTGACAAAGACATATTTTGTGATTATAATATTTTGCTCAGTGCCAAATAGCCAACCTTGATTAAATTTTTCCAATTTTTGATTGCCCAGTTGAGCCTTAATATTTCTTTTGATGCACCCCAACCATGATTAATGATCATACCATGTCCCTTCACACTTGGGATAGAGAGCAAGGTGCAACACAACAACATGGGACAAGAGGTTGGTGAATTGAAAGGTCAAAGAGATTCAAAGAGCAGGTACAAGAAATCACAAAGAAGAATACTCCCTCATAAATAAATTCTCTATGTTATTGTATATTATTCAAAAAAAAATTATGCACAAAGTGTGGAGATTGAATAAGTTGGGGGGAGTATTTCTTCAAACAAAGAGGCCAGTTGAAAAAGGGTGACAGTTCAAGAATAACTTGGTGAATTGAGAGAAGTTCCAAAGCACAACCACAAGATGCTCTCTATTCAAAGTGTTCATTGCATATCCAGAAAAACCATAATTTCTTGATAACCCAGCCTCATTACAACCAAAGAAAAGACCTTTTGATCCATGTTAACTGCTTGCAGGTTCAGATATTGGAAACGACTATCAATTCTAGTTGTTCAACGGTGGTGAAAAAGATTGAGGGAAACACTTACCCGTGAGAATGAGAGATTTCCTTGGTTTTATCACTTACTGCTTTAATTGCTATTTTTGAGAAGTTTGACTGATGTTTGTGTTCCATTCTGATTGAGGATTGGTAACATCCCTTAATCCTGATTTTTTCTTATGTTTGGAAAGTGACTGCTGTTTAACAAGGAGATGATGAAGAGTTTCTTGAATTTGTTTTTGAATTGTTTTTGGATTACACAGGGAATAGAATTGATTTTTTGATTGCAAAGAGGTCTCTTGCTTGAGGACAAGCAAGAATTCAAGTTGGGGGGTATTTTGATAAGTGAAAATCATATGATAAATTAGAGAACTTTTAGTTCACTTATCAAGGATAAAATGGTATTTTTGCCCCGATTTAATCCCTCTTTATTAAATATTAGATAAATTATATTTATCAATCTTAGATTTGAATTTGATGCTATTTTGATAGAAATATTGCTGATTTTTGCAGGATATTGCAAAGATTTGATTTGAAGGAAAGATAACATTAAATGAGGGAGATATCTGCAAGTTTTGAGTTTGATTGAAGACATTTAAGAAAGATTTGAAGAAGATTTGAGGCAATCAATGAAGGGATCACTACCAAATAAATAAGGATTCTGCAGACAACCTTCCCAAATAAATCAAAGATGCTCAGTAAATGCAAGGATTTCATCAAGAAAAGGGAAACAAGGAAAGACAAATCAACCAAAACCAGTCTCGGGGAGAGATCAAGTTAAAAAGAGAAAGTTTGAAGCTGTAGAACGCATTCTGCGCTTCAACCTGGGCTGTAGCGCAGGGTGAAGCCTAGTTCTCTGACTTCTGCGCTGCAAGCTGCGCTGTAGCGCAGGGTGAAGCGCAGATCACGCTGATTCTTGCCCTGTTGCTGTTTTTAGATAGATTTCTCCCAATTTTTCTTTGTCTTTCCTTAGCCTATAAATAGGATCTCATTGCACCAAATCAAGGTGTGAACGATTATTGTAATTCAATCTTATTTCAGTGATAATGCATCAAAGCTAATTTTAGAGTAAGAGAGGAGGAGCGCTTCACGAGGATTGAAGATGGTGACAACATCTTCGGTGGTTTGTATGGCTACCCTGTGTAGTTAACTCTCCATTAGGATTGAATGTAATTGATTCTATCCCCAAGTGTATGTAAATTCTATATTTTTATTTTCTGAGCTCTCTGTCTATAATATTGGTAATCTTATTCTGTGCTTAATCCCTGACTTTCGCGCCTGCGCCGGAGTTATAGGCTAGTTTCGACTAGGATTGAGGATGGGGGAGCCTAGACATAGGAAACCCAAACTCTGATTGAATAAGAGGACTCGGTACTCTGTGACCGACACATGAATGTTACTAATGAGCGATGGGTAGTGACAGTACTCTAGCGAAGGGCGTTTACAGGATTAGGCCTTAGTATCGATAGCAAAGAATTAATTGATTGTCAATCCAGGACCGACACATGAATGTATCCTGATGAGTGATGGGTAGTGTGAGTACTCTAATGAAGGTGCGTCTACAGGATTAGGCCTCGTTTATCAATTAGTTCTTTTACAAACGGAATAAAGAAAACAAAAATAAGCCGATAGTAAGTCTGTCGCTTGGGAGAGCCCGCATGGATTATCTTTGAGTGTGAGTGGCGCCTGGTAACTCGGGGTCATAAGCAATATAGTTTGTCTACAGTATTATAGAGTAAACCTAAAATAATAGATAGTTTTTACATGCACAAAGGGTGTGATGATATGAAGTTCAATCCTAATCCAAGTAAAGTGTCTCTAACTCTTCCTTTCTAATTTAATTGATTATTTATTTACTTTTTACAATTTACGCAACAATGTTCTCATAAATTTGTTGTTTTCTCTTGATAAATAGATCACAACTATACACGAATTGACCGTTCCCTGTGGATACGATATCTTTCTTACTATTATACTACTGGATTTTTGGTTCGCTTGCCAGAAACCCACTACTAACCTCATTATATATATATATATAGAGAGAGAGAGAGAGAGAGAGAATATCATGTGAGAGCAAATTATTATAGTGAGAAATGAAAATAATTAATTATACCTGTTAGATTTAATAAACAACCAAGATTAAGTTTTAAAATTAAAAGATCACATGATCTTATTAAACCTTTTCCTCCTAAACGTTTGTTGGCTTGCTGTCGTGATTCTCATTTTATTTTATTTCGTTCTCCACAAGCAACTGCTTCACCGATTGCTCTCTCTTATGCTTCACCAATTTTCTTCCTCTACAATCACTACACGCTCCTGCATATAGGGTGAAAACATTCACGGCAATGCTAAGAACAAATACTTTTCCGCGGCCAAATATTGAATTTAGAGATTTAATTGTGGCGAAAACATTTTCTGGCAACGAAATATCATGAGAGGACCAAGGTAAGATTTTTTTCCTAATTAATCACGATTAAATAGTAGAGCACATGACAGTGGTGATACCTCTAAATCAATTTGTTTATAAAAACTAAGCAACAACAAAATAAAGATATAATTTGTGTATAAACCAATTCAGTTCAATGGTAATGACACATTCAATTTATTTCTTAAATATGTCAGCCAAAAGAAAAAATTGAGAGTATAATCCAATGCAAAATATTCATGATGAAATTTCTTTTTATTCTATCTTAAAAGCCAAAAACATATTACCAACTTTATTATATCTTTTTGTTGTAGATATATTGCTTTCATGATGAAATTTATTTTTATTCTGTCCTAGTTTATATGAAGCCTGATATTTACTTTTTTCCTTTAATCTCCTATAATTAAAGTTTGGGCCATAAAGAAAATGGTGAACATGTACTTGGTATTACAGAAGACACGCATATGCCACAATCATCTTCTTACTCTTCTATGACATCAAATTTTGGGTAAGTAAGTGAACTTGTCATCTTAGTGGTCACAATGTTAGCTAGATAAATTAGATGCATTTTTTATGATGTTTGTCTTCTTTTTTTTTTTTCCTTCCTAACTAAAGTTTGGGCAATAATCAAAATAATGAACTTGAGCTAGGTGCCACAGATGACGTTCCTATGCCACAATCATTTGAGGTAACTTGTTAAACGTTACATATATGTTATCATTACTTTAGTTATCAAGACAACTTGTTATTTTATTTGTTATACGTAATCACAATATTTAACTATATATTTTCTTTTCTTATAGATAAATGAATCGGTTCCAGATTGTGATGAAAAGTTAAAGCCTAAGATAGGGCAGATATTTGATACATTAGAAGATGGTGAAGAGTTTTACAAAAGATATGCACACAGTGTTGGATTCAACATGCGTTGCTCATTAGAAAGTAAAAACAGATGGAATAAAGCGCTGGAAGTATTTTGTTTGCTCCAAAGAAGGTTATAAACCAACTAAAGCAGAAAATATGGAACAAGGCAAATCAAGAATTAAGGCTAGAAGAAGGAGTCTAACAAGAACGTGATGTAATGCAAAGGTTGCTTTCAAATTGTTAGAGGGAAGTAAGTATGAGCTTGCTCGATTTCATGAGAATCATACACATACGCTTGCCACACCTAGGAAAAGACAATTTCTTAGATCAGTAAGAAAAGTGAATCTTGTTCATAAGAGTTTGCTTAATGCTTATAACAAAGCAAATATCGGGCCTTCAAAAACATACCAGTTATTGAAAGAACAAGTTGGAAGTTATCAAAATGTTGGGTGCACACAAAGGGATCTCCAAAATTGTTTGAGAGATTTGAAAACATTGATTAAAGATTCAGATGCATATGTATTTGTTGAAAACTTTAAGAGGAAGCAAGAAGTGAATCCATCATTTTATTATGCATATGAGGTACATGCAGAAGATAGACTAAAATATGTTTTGGGCAGATGGTATTTGTAGAAAAAATTACTCTTTATTTGGGGATGTTGTTTCCTTCGACACTACATATAGGACAAATAAATATTCAATGATTTTTGCACCATTTACTGGAGTAGACCATCATAGACAAAGTATTACATTTGGAGCAGCCTTCTTAGCTGATGAGGAAATTGAGTCATTCATTTGGTTGTTTGAAATTTTTTTGGAAGCAATGGGAGAACATAAACCAACTCTTATAATAACTTATCAAGATCCTGCCATGAAAATAGCAATAGAGAAGGTTTTTTATTCTTCATCTCATAGATTTTGTTTGTGGCATATTATGAAAAAGGTTTATGAAAAGGTGGGTGTTTCCTTGAATGCCAATGTTGAGTTCAATAATAATTTCAAGTCATGTGTTTGGAGTTTAGAGACTCTAGATAAATTTGATTTAGCATGGAAATCTATTATGGTTAAGTTTGAGTTACAAAAGAATGATTGGTTCTCACATATGTATCACATTCGAAATATGTGGATCCCAGCTTACTTTAAAAACATATTTCTGGGTGGCATATTGAGAACAACCTCAAGGTCAGAAAGTGAAAATTCCTTTTATGGAAACTTTTTGAATCCTAATGTTAGCTTGGTTGAATTTTGGATGAGGTTTGATTCTGCGATAGAAGCACAAAGGCGTAAGGAGTTGCTTGCTGATAATGATTCACTTCATTCTCTACCAGTACTGAAGTTGGATCATGGTTTAAAGAAGCATGGAAGAGATATTTATACTCGTAAGAATTTTTAGATATTTCAATAAGAGTTATGGATTGCATATGTAGACTGTGGAGTTGAAAGTAAGATAGAAAAAGATGGAATAGAAATTATACATATAGTTAATAATAGTGAATCCAATGGTAAAGTATGAGAAGTGGTTTATAGTGAATCCTAAATGCATATTTGATGAGGAATCTCTGAAGTTGTGTCACTTCTGCTGACTTGCAATCAACAACCTTCATGGTGTTTTGTTTGCTGGTTGATAGTTTTCCTTGCAAGACCAGAAGCATTCAACTGAGAATTTGTGATTTAGGCAAAAGGTCCAAAATGGTGACCTGTATGCCCATGATCTTAGTCTGCCATACCCATCATGGTATCTTGCAGAACCTTTCTCCAATCTGTAATCCATGCCTAATCCTGACATAATATCAATTCTCTGGCAAGAAAACAAAAATAAAATGATGATACAAGTCATGCTCAAAATTCTGTTTTACTAAGTTGAAGGTGTTAAAGATAAGAAAATGCTCAAAACTCTAGCACTAGACTCTGAGTAGAAAGGGGAAAATGAGTGGATTTACTTGTAACAGAAACCCAATGTTCACTACTAGAGCTCCAGGAACAAGGGGAACATCAACCCACTGATTATGGGACAAAACTTGGAGCCCACCAAGAAAGCTTTTACTGCAGGTCAATTTAGGAATAATTGATATGCACTCCCGTACAGGATAGGTGCAAAAACCAAAGTAAGTGTCAATGCTAGAATCAGTGCCCTCTTCATTGAGTACTAAAAATTAAATCCTCCCTCAGGAAATTGATATCCTTCAAATGCATTTCTAGCGATCCTTAGAAATTACAGAATAAAAAGATCAAATCATCTTCTGAGGATATGGAAATTGTAAATCTTGAAAGCAGTCAGGATGGAAGAGAAAATGCACCACTTTCTTCAACAAGCATGGCAAACAGTTCTGGTGAAGTTGATAGTTTAAGTTATGCTAACACAAGACAACAACACCTTGATGCTGAAAATGAGGCATCATCCTCGTCGTATGTCCACCTGATCTAAACAAGAACATAATAGAGATATTTGGAAAACTTGTGAACATATATAGAGCATTGGGTGATGACCGGAGATACCTTAGCTATAACAAGGCTATTGCAATGATTGAGAAGTTCCCATTTAAAATTGAAAACTTAGACCAGATAGAAAAAGCTCTTGTCAATTGGAAAATCAATGAAAGATCAAATTCAGGAGATAATAATTACAGGGAAGTTATCCAAATTGGAACACTTTGAAACTGATGAGAAGGTGTGAACGGTATCCTTATTTCGAGAAGTATGGGGTATAGGCCCCGCTACAACACTAAAATTGTATGAGAAAGGACATCATGCATTAGACTATTAGGTAAGAAAATGGTCTTCTTCAACACCCAATCTTGATAAAAACTGGTATGAATCCCTGCAAAAAACAAGCAGAATTAATAACTCTCTCACTTGAGCCAATTTCAAGTAATCGGAAATTTTGGTAGATTTTATTTCAATCATTTGCAGATCATTGAAAATTACTGCACCAACATACACCTGCATTTTAAGCATGTGGGTCTGCATCATCATACAATAAAGACACTGCAAATATATGTGTGTATCATTAACTCTATGTGATTTATACACATACATACATACATATGCCTACTTACATTTGCCTAGCTAACACAAACTTATTTCAAGCATTAGCCCAACCCCCAGCTCCCAAATCTAACATCCTTGCCTTCGATTGAAGTTATTTCTTATAAGTACCACCTACATGATCAACCTGTTCACAGCCATTCAATGTATGGACTATGTCATAAATGTATTCCACTTGTCTATCTCTGATAACATGTACCTCTCTTGGCAAATTTAATCATGAAGTTATTGTATTAGACTATTAGTCAAGGACTCTGGTACAAGTGAAAACAGATTTCACAATTAATTCACACACAAGACTTCAATTGATATAGCATCACTATTTTTAGCAATATAATATATAAGGCAGTGATCCTAACTGAATACACACAAACAAATATAAAAATGAAGTGAAACCTATCAAGTTAGGTACATAAAAACAAGTTCACTTATATAACATTAAAAAATGAAACACAAAATATAAACATGTGTCATGATTATATACTTACCCACATCCCATACAGGATTTCATCACCTTTAAGGTATGCTCTTTTACATACTCTGGATCTTTATCAACCGCATATATTCCCCAACTCGAATGCACTGGTTTCCCTCTCTCAACCTTTGATTCAAAACAACAAAAAGAAACTAACTCAAAGTCAGTTCGCTATCACATAATAAAGGCCTAAAGAACTAAGATATAGATTGTGAAGAGTTAAATATGCTCATATCAATTGAGTTAAATATGCTGATCTGTCCAACTTGTTGACTGGTCCTGATACAAAATTTTGAGCTTAGTATATCCTTGCCAACTAAATGAAGATACAATTTCCATCTTCACAAGCAATCTAAGACAAGGTCCCGACATGGAATACAAGTAAATATTGTCAATTTCAAACTCTGATATTGAATTATGAAGAGTTAAATATGCTCATATCAATTGCTCTTATATTGAATTACTTATTGAAAATGGTATAAACTGTAACATCCTAAAATTTTATTAAGTAAAATATTAATTAAATTAAATAAATAAGTAGAGGAAATAATTAATTAAATAGATGAATAAATAATAGGATCGATATTATTATTAGTTTTATCCATAAAGTTAGCTTAAATTTAAAAAGATGAGAATGAGGTTGAGAGTGGGCCCAAGCCCAATTAGGCATTCTAGTAAGGAGGGGTTATCAGTCACCCTAATCCTTATTCGTATTATCGTCAGAGAGCGAAACGCGAAGGAGGGGAGAAACCGAGTCTCAAGAGGGGATTGCTGCAAAGTGAGCATCAAGAACCAAGAAAGGGACTTCCTTGCGGTTAATCGATCTTCGCTTAAGGTACGGTGGGGGAGAGGGTGCTTCTTGTATATGCATGTAGGGGTGCTTGGGTAGTAATCTAAGAGTATGAATTCATATTAATATGTGTTAATATGGAGAATGAATGATGAAAACCATGATGTATGATTGATTGAATAATTCTTGATGAATCTTGGGTGAATTGAATGAGAATAATGAGAATAGTAAAAAAGGGGTTAATTAAGGGTTTGATGATTTGGGGGTTTTGATGGGAAAACCATGTAAAACTGGTAAAGATTGATGATTTTGATGAGTTTGATGAATATTAATGATTATGAATGGTGTTTGATCGAAAAGGATTGAATAGAGGTTGAATAGAGTGATGTAGAAGTGTTAGAAATCGTGAAATCTGTGATCTGCGTCGCGGGTAATCGATTACCAGGAGTGGTAATCGATTACCAGTGTGTTCTGGGTAACCCAGAAGTGCTATTTGTTCGCTGGTAATCGATTACAGGATTGTGGTAATCGATTACCAGAGAGTTTGTTTGCAGGTAATCGATTACAGGGATGTTGTAATCGATTACCAATGTGTTTGCTTGCAGGTTATCGATTACAAGGTGGTTGTAATCGATTACCAGAGACCTTGTTTGTAGGTAATCGATTACTAGAGTGGATTTTGAGATCCTAAGTGCTTGATGATGATTGATGTTGTTTGATAATGCTTTATTATGATTATGGTGTTGATGATTAATAATGTTGATGATGATTTGGTGTGTATAATGATCGGTGAATATGCAATGTGATTGATGATGATTGGGTGTGCATAATGATTGGTGAATATGCCATGTGATTGATGGTGTTTTGGTGTGCATAATATGCAATGTGATTAATGATGATGGTGAATGTTATGATGATGTTAATGATGATAGTGTATATCACTTAT
Organism: Sesbania bispinosa; assembly: GCA_026901365.1. Lineage (NCBI taxonomy): Eukaryota > Viridiplantae > Streptophyta > Magnoliopsida > Fabales > Fabaceae > Sesbania > Sesbania bispinosa. Next base: position 2,521,373 of record QLOH01000053.1, read on the forward strand.
TGATGATGATGTTAATGATGATAGTGTATATCACTTATTGATGATGATGTTAATGATGAGCATAATAATGCATGATGATGATGATAATGATGATGGTGTATATCACCTTTTGATGATGATGTTACCTAAGTTGTGCGGGCCCATAGAGGGGGTACAACTTAGGAGAGATGTCTTGAGCATATGTGATGAGACCTGAATTGTGTGGGCCCATAGAGGGGGTATAATTCGGGAGGTGAACTGCCTTGTGCGGGCCCATAGAGGGGGTACAACTCAGGGGATCAAGATGGGGCGTTCGATGCACGGGCCCATAGAGGGGGTGCAACCTAGGGATGATTTGTACTGGCACATAGAGGGGGTGCAACCTAGGTCGAATGTCGTTGTGCGGGCCCATAGAGGGGGTACAACCTATCGGATTATGTGTGGTGACACCGGTAGACTATCTTGGTAATAACTAGAGTGATTGACGAGGTGCACCCATTGTGCGGAGTTCCAAGTCATGATCTTTGGGTAGGTGAGGTGATGAGTTTTGGTGCACATGATGATGCGTTATACTGAATAATGAAATTGAGTTATATAATGATATTGATGAGTTTTGGTGCTTATGATGACAGATGTATATATGAGATATATTTGATGATGAAACTGAGTTAAATAAAGATGTCATGAGTATTAATGATGAATGAGCATTATGTGTGAAAATAGAGTATGTGATGCCTTTGGTGAATGATGGTATGAGATTTATACGATGATATAGATGAATAGTTATATGTTGATTTATAGATGATTATTATCTGATGAACTATGTGATGTTTGGGGTATGTGGTGTGGCGAATGATGATGTTATTTATATGCGGGTGAGGATAAGGCAGCCTCCTATGTGTATGTATGAGTGGTATTCTTTTCCTCACCGTTATATTGTGGATATTTTTTATAGGTATTGATGATGACACGACTGATGTCGAGTATTGATTGAAGGGAGAGTCGCTCTGATATATGTCACATCAGGGCATAATTTTGGGGGTTCTTTCTTTATGTTTCTAGTTAAGAGGTTTTTATGTAAACTGCTTTGGATGCCTTACACGGCAAGTAGGATGTTAGTTACTTTTATACTATTGGAGATTCTGCTGCTTGAGTTTTTGAATACCTTTGAGTTATATTTTATTTTAATTAAGTTATTTTCGAACTAATGAGGTTTTTAATAAGAGAGTTATGTGAACCTTTTTACCCGTTGTGGAATATTATCTTTCTAAATCTCGAATTATTTAATGTGTATTTCAATTTATTAATTATATAAGAGTTTGGGGTAGAAGGGTGTCACATAAACACCTTGAACTATAAAACTACAACAATATAAACTCCATGACCCCCAGTGCACACATATGGCCAAATAAGCTTATCAAACTACAACAAGAATATATTGCATTATGTATTAGATTATACTGATAACAACTGGAACTGTTTTGAAGCAATGTTGTCATCTAGCTATCAAAACAACACTCCATTCTATATCACCAAAAACCAACAGTAAAGATAAATGATATGAATGAGACCAACACAACAATCCTATCTTTCATCATACTAGAAACGATTAAAACCAGCCATTTGAGAATGGATAATTGCTTACTAATCTAATTAATTCAATTATGTACCCAATTAAAAAAGGAAAGACATTCACGACAATGAGTAGAATGTTACAACCTTGGGTAGCTCCGGTAAGGCGCAAACAAAGAGAAGGTGATAGAGGAGGGGTGAGGAAGGGATTCGAGAGTGGAAGCTATCGAAGCACAAAGCGAGAGAACGACCTAGAGTGGAAATGGGATCAACGATTTTGGAAATAAAGATTGGGAAGAAAACTTTTGGGGAATAACGATTCTGGATTTGGGAACAACGGAAATGGAAGTGGAAAGCAATGGCTGCAACAATTGTTAGCGATGATGGCGCTCCGAGCCTGGGCAGCAAGCCTGTGTATGAATTGAACTGTATTCCTTATATGCTTGTTACGATCATAGTTGAAAGGGAAGAGAAAGGAGGAAGAGAAACGAGAAGGGAGAAATCCAGAGAGATGGTGATCACGTGAACCTTTTAAAATTAAGATTTAATCTAAGCCATTGGAAATAATCTAATAGCCAATATTTAATGTTCTCATTTCTCACATTAACAAGTGTTCTCACCTGAAACGTCCCCTATATATATATATATTTGAGTCAGGATCCGTTGACACCAAGTGTCAAACTTTAAGAGTTACACCTCTTAATAACTTTTTGTAAAGTGAAAACTTGACCAATTCAATCGTTGAATTGAAAGTTCTTATAAAGTAGATCAAGTTTATAAAATTTCATAAAAATTGAAAACTAATTGATACTTCATCAAACTAATTTATTTTAACATATAATATGTTTTTAAAATATAAGTAAAAGTATACTATTAGATAATATACCTACGAATGTCCAAATTATTTAAAATTTGATAATGATCATGAAGGTAATATAAGATGATTCAACGGTTAGATTGGTCAAATTCACATTTTAAAAAAAGTTATTAAGATGTGTAACTCTTAAAGTTTGACACCTGACGAATCCTGATTCTATATATATAGGCACTATAAAATTCAAGATTCCTTCTAGAGGAAAATGAATTCCTCCTATCAAAGCTTATTTCCCAAAGAGGAAGTATGCTTTGAGGATATCAATCAAGAAATAGATAATTGGCAAATCCCAAAGATTCCTCAGGATGAACTATACATGCTTGAAGAATCTCAAGTCAAACGACATGACAAGGGCAAACGTTACTGTTCCAAAAGTTATTAGATGGGAAGACATAGTCTTGCCTGATAAATGGACAATGGATAGAGCAACTCCTACTATTCCAAGAAAAACTCAAGAAATACAACAAATAAGGCAATTTGAAACAGGAAAAGTTGAAATAATCTTTGATAGGAGGAATTCATTTTCCTCCAGATCTGAAGCCTCTAGAATTCAGATTTTGCTTCTACAAGAAGATCATTCTCAGTTGCATCCCAATCGGGTGTATCTCAATCTATTCACCTACCCCCTGAACTCAATCTCAGAGGAATATATACAACTTCAACCATTTCCTAGAACAACATACCACAAAGATGAAGAAGAAGACCAAAGGTCTATCCAATCCCCAACTTACTCCTCCCTTAATGATAATTATGATGTTATCTCATAAATTTACCATAGATAAAGAATCCCTTAGAAAAGACTTCTACTCTGAGACTTGGGAACCTCAGAGGAAATGGTTTTTTCAACATTTTAAGGGAAAAAATTCAAGAAAATTTCTATCATTTTCTTAACAAAGTGGAAACTAATATCCCATTTTTTGATTGGTTTTATGCTTACACAATTAAACATGACATAGATTACCCTTTTCAACAAAAATACACTAATGTCATCACAAATTGGTAACTCAAAGATGGCGGAGTAATCCAATCAGAATTACCTCCACCAAATCAATATCAACTTCCCAAAGTTAGGGATTCTAAAGATAATCCAATAATGGCATCGCCATTCAAAACCAAAAGTCTAGAAGAGGAAGTATCCCCTAAGGATATTAAAAGCTTAATGGAGCAAGCAAACTATACAAATAAATATCTCTAAGTCATAGGAGAAAAGATATTCACTAGTCAAACTCTAACTTCTCCTGCATCTTCTTCTAAGGAAGTCCAATCATCATCTACCATAGAATCTCATATTGAAAAACCTTTGTTTAAATCATTTAAAATGAACCATAAATTGAGACAAAGTTTACAACTTTTAAAATTACAACCTAGAGAAGAAGAGGAAAGTCAAAACAATGTAAGTGAAGTTTTAGGAAAAGTTAATGAAATGTTAACTAAAACAGTGCCAAAAACTCCACAGTCTACAGAAGAAGTGTCGACTAGTAGGCCCAAAACTAGGCAAACTACAAAGGGTGGTGTGTCTATAAATGTAGTTAGTCATAGTGATAAATCTGATGGAGAATCTGAAACCAACTCTGAAGATAGGGTAAACCCAATCATTAGCTTTAATACAAGTTGGAAAAACCCAACTAAACTTTATTATCAAAAGGCTATCAACCCTGATATCCTTTTAGAAGAAAGGAATCAAAATTTTAAAAGTTTTAGTGCCAATAATATCTATGAATGGAATATAGATGGCCAAACAGAATACAACATTCTTAATACCCTCCAACATATGACGATGGTAGCCACCGCATACCAAACATCCCATTGTCAATAACGGGGAAATGGTCCCTGATTCGGTAAATACCCTAATATTTACAATAACTCAACATTTTATTGGAGATCCATCCTTGTGGCGAGATAGGTCTGCAGAGTTATTATCCAACCTTAAGTGTAGAACCTTAGCAGATTTTAGGTGGTACAGAGATACCTTCCTAACTAGGGTTTAGACAAGAGATGATAGCCAACAACCTTTCAGGAAAGAGAAATTCTTAGCAGGTCTTCCAAAATCTCTAGGAGATAAAGTTAGGGACAAAATTAGAAGCCAATCCCCAAATGGAGAAATTCCATATGATAAATTAAGCTATGGGCAATTAATCTCATTTATCAAAAAGGTTGCCTTAAAAATATGTCAAGATGATAAAATCCAACATCAGCTAGCTAAAGAAAAGGCCCTAAACAAGAAAGATTTAGGATCATGCTGCGAGCAATTTGGTCTACCATCCTGCTCTAAGGGAAAGCCCAAGTCAAAGGCAAAGCATGAATCAAAGAAAGAAATTCCTCAAAAGGAAGACGAGGAAGAAGAAGAAACAAAAAATTTCTTAGGATTAATTAATCAATTAAAAATTCAAAAATTCTACATAAATGTTAAAATAATTGTTAAAGATTTTGTATTAGAAACAGTGGCCCTATTTGACACAGGTGCAGACTCAAACTGCATTTTAGAGGGATTAATCCCACCAAAATATTTTGAGAAAACCTCAGAAAAACTCAGCACAGCCAATGGCTCTAAACTCAAAATTAATTACAAATTGTCAAAAGCAATAATTGACAACCAGGGATTCCAAGTTGAAACTCCCTTCCTCCTAGTGAAAAACCTTAGGAATGAAGTAATATTAGGGGCACCCTTCATTAGAGCTCTATTTCCTTTAGAAATTTCAGATAAAGGAATATTAACTTGGCACTTAGGAAAGCAAATTATTTTTAGGTTTACCAGAAAACCAATTATCCGAGATCCTAACATTATTCATCATAAGACTAAACAGATTAACTTCTTAAAAGAAGAAGTCTCTTTTAAGACCATCCAATCACAATTAGAACAACCCAACATTCAAAAGAAAATACGATATTTGTTAGAACAAATCCAATCATCAATATGCTCTGATCATCCACATGCTTTTTGGGATAGAAAAAAATATAGTGGATCTCCCTTATGAAAAAGATTTTAATGAAAAACATATCCCTACAAAAGCAAGACCAATCCAAATGAATGAGGAATTACTTCAATATTGCCAAAAGGTGATCAAAGATCTCCTTAGCAAAGGTCTCATTAGGGAAAGCAAGAGCCCATGGTCATGTTCTGCTTTCTATGTTTATAAGCAAGCAGAATTGGAAAGAGGAACAACTTGGTTAGTAATAAACTACAAACCTCTAAACCAAGTACTTAAATGGATAAGATATCCAATTCCAACAAAAAAGATCTTCTTAATCGCTTACATTCAGGAAAAATATTTTGAAAATTTGATATGAAGTCAGGATGCTGGCAAATTCAAATCCAAGAATTGGATAAATATAAAACAGCTTTTACAGTGCCATTTGGGCAATATGAATGGAATGCAATGCCCTTTGGGCTAAAAAATGCTCCTTCTGAATTTCAGAAAATCATGAATGATATCTTCAATCCCTATTCAAAATTTACTATTGTTTACATTGATGATGTACTAATCTTTTCACAATCTATTGATCAACATTTCAAACATGTAAATATCTTTGCCTTCATTTGGTTCCATTAAAATATACTCATTAAGTTACTGCTTACTTTTATGAATCCATGTTAATTTTTATTATAAAAACTCTTTTTTTTTAAGCCATTCTTAACCATAGCCACCAACCTTCTTTCTTTTACTCCTTGATGGTAACATCGACAACTTAGACTTACTACCTTCAAAAAGGGCTTACTGCTACAGTTCCATCAAAAAGTAAAGTACTAAAAATTTGTACTTCCAGTTAAGAACAGTATTAATTAATTTACAAAAGATCTATACAGATAACTTAACTCGGATTCATAATCATAAAAAGTTACCTAACTTAAAAAATATATTCCTACTTCCCCATCAGGCTCTGATACCAGAGTTCCCGACGGAAGCGGTTATAAAACTAAAGAGAGAAGTAGGCAGCAGGTGGACTGCTAATACAATATATATGTAAACAGTTAATAATATGCAGAAAGATGCAGAGAAACAGTTAAAAGAGCATAGAAATGTGTGTGTGTGGCTGAAGCGCGGCAGTGCCGACAAGATCAGCTACTGAAACGCGGCAGAGCCGTCGGAATCAGTGTAGTAACAAAAGAAAAGAAGTGAGAAGAGAAGAGATTTTATTGATAAAACGAAAGCTTACAAAGAAGATTGTATATCACGGAAGCTCTCTCTCTAAATTCTCTCTCTAACTATCTGATTCAAAGGGTAATCTATGTCATGTTTAATTCTGTAAGCATAAAACCAATCAAAAAATGGGATATTAGTTTATTCTATATATATATATATGTAGTTATGATTAATTGACACTAGGTGTGAAACTTCAAGACTTACACCAATTAATAACTTTTTTGTAAAATGTGAAATTGACTAATCCAACCGTTGAATTATATTATATTTCCATCATGATCATGTATATTAAATTTCAAATCATTTAGATATTCATAAGTATGTTATCTAGCAGCGAACTTTTACTTATATATTTTAAAAACTTATTACGCGTTAAAATAAAATGGTGTGATGAAGTATTAAATAGTTTCTGATTTGTATGAAATTTTATGGATTTGATCTACTCCATAATATCTTTCAATTCAACGGTTGGATTATTCAATTTTACATTCTACAAAATGTTGTTAATTGGTCTAAGTATTGAAGTTTTACATCGGGTGTCAATTGATTCTGACTCACATACATATACTAGTGTATTAATTCGTGTAATACGCGGATAAATGTATATTTTTATTCTAATAGTGTATTAAGTTGTACTATTAAGATCTAATTTACATTATTATTTGATAATAAGATATAATAAAAAAATTAAAATCATAAAGATAATAATAAATCAATAAAAAGAACATTAGTTATAGTCACAAAAAATTTCGACAAAAATTTACATATTTTCCATTGTCAAAATTTCGACAAAGTCTCCCCAAAGTCAATAGCTTTCCCAAATTTATCAAACTCCAAATCACCAAGCAAAAGTCAAATAGATACAATAACAAAAGCACCAAAATGCTCAATTAAGTTCAAAACACAACAATTTTCACAACAAAAATATAGACTACCAAAAAAGAAACAACTATTCATAACATGAATCAACTAATTTATTTCATTCTCACGTTCCTATAAGTATTTAAAAATAACAGAAGTGCAAAAAAGGATAACATATTGTTGGGATTCGAATTTCAAGTATTTCGAATTTCCCAAGTCTATAAGTCCTTTATACTTTTCGAGTTCAGAGAAAGCATAAGAGTTCCAAAATTAGAATTTTACAATGAATTTGATAACTTAAAAGTTCTTTGTTGAAGTTAAGTTGATATAAAGAGAACTTCAGAAATTCGAAAAGGAGACAAATAAACTCGAAGACATTACATTTCTGGAAAATCAGAATCAAAAGATATTCTGGAAAACCGAAGTCAAAGGGGATTCTGGAAAATAGAAGTCATAAAGATTATGGAAAATCGAAGTTATAAGGCTTCTGGAAAATCGAAATCAGGAAATATTCAATGAGCCCAAATATCAACAGAAAAAGACTAAGTGTCAAAGATTAAGGAATTTTAGAGAACATAAAGTCAGAATTCCAGAAAGAAGATTTCGAGAATTCGAAGAGCAAGATTTCAAGTGCATGAAGTCAGAATTCCAGAAAGAAGATTTCGAGAAATCAGAAGATAAGATTTCGAGAAATACAAGCAGAATTTCGAGAAATCAGAAGACAAGATTTCGAGAAATATAAGTAGATTTTCGAAATGAACAGAGAGCAGAAATTCGAAAAGACAGAGTGTGTGAAGACTTGACAAATTTCTGAATTTTAGAAGTGACTTTTCGAGGAAACAGAAGACAGAAGAGAACAGTTACTGGAAGTTACAGAAGTTTGCTGATCAAGGACAGATGGCAACATCCCAGTGGAAGTAATTTGAAAAGTGCAAAGATCAAAAGCAGTTTTCTGGTTAGCAGAAAACGTGGCAAGCATGCATGCTGCCAACATAGATAGGCTGCTGATGTGTCAAACATGCATTAGTTAGCCGTTAGGATTAGAAATCTATAAATAGGTACACCCATAATGTAATAAGGGTTGGCAAATCACTTATACTCAAACTCTCTGAAACACCTTACACGTCCAAACTTAAAGCGACAAACAGCTTACAAGGAGAAGGAAGTATGTGATGAACCCATCCAATTTCTTTCAATGCAATTGTTCTTACAATTCATTTTTCTTTTCTTTATTTTACATTCTGCAATTTACATTCTGCAATTTTTATTTGCATTGCTTTTTCTTGAACTTTCAGTGATTTCTGTGAAAGTTGATTTCTGAAAATATAGTCTGAAAAAACTTGATAAAATTCTGAATCAAGTAGTTCTAATTCTTTTTGAAAGATAAGTTTTGATTAAATTCTGAATCAAAACCTTTAAAACTTGTTATTTCTGGATCTCTGAAACATAACAATTGACTTGGTAAAATTCTGTACCAATCAACCATTTTTTCCAGAAAATTTGAACTTTTGAAAGTCTTTTATAAATCAGAAACACCATAAATCTACTTTTTAAAAGAGTCCCGTAAGAGAATCTAATTCTAATCCCCAGATTGTTCGTAGAATCAAAGTGATTAAAATTTAATTTTTGGAATTAGATTTTTTCACTATAAACAAATTGGCACGCCCAGTGGGACAATTTTGCCAAAAAGTAGTGTGTGTTATGAATTTCTGAAAATTTGTCTTGTATGCGTTTGAGAAGTGGTCGAACTATATCTGTTTAAATGGCTAATAATTCAAGACAAAATGCAAATGGAAATAATAATAGGGAAAATAATGTTAATAATCAGGGAAGTCCACCACCCCAAAGAGATGAGTCTGTGAATAATAATGAAAATGGGATGAATGGAAATAATAGCGTTAATAGAGAACCACAAACAAATGTTACTACAACCACTACTACTGTGGCGGAGCCTGTAATAAGTCAAATTGGTTCTACTATCCCTTTTCCCAATTTTATTTCTATGTCTCAAAATGGACAACCACAATATGGGTTGCCATTTGGATTTGTTCCAAATTCTGGAACAGCCCCACCAACTATGTCAACAATGGGTCCTTCAGTGATTCATGGACCCTTGTTTAATCCCTTTGTGGGAAATTCTTCTTCATCTATTACAAATTCTACGTTGCAAACTCTAAGGCAACAAATGGATGAGAGTAATCACGAAATGGTAAATATGTTGACAACACAAATGGCCACAGTGTTTAATCCCCTAGTCCAAACTACAAATGCTAATTATAATTTATTGGCTAGGCAAATGGAAAGGATTGCGGATGTGTTTGGAGCACCCACTGATCCTATAGTTAGACAAGTGGCTAATTTGAATCCTCCTGTAAATCAAGGAGATCAAAATAATCAAATACCAAATCCTGTTAATCCTGTCGAAAATAGAGAGGAAAATGCTCCTAGAGTTATCCTGAATAGAAATCAAAATGCTGATGAAATTCTCGAAAGGATAAGAGCGAATAACTTAGGGGGGCAACAAAATGTTGTTGGAATTGTCGAACAAGTTTTTAATAGACATGGATTTAATGTAGGATTTGCGAATCATCCTTATGTAGTCTCTCATTTCACCCAGATGGTATTGCAAACTGAATTGCCAAGGGGATGGAAAGTTCCCAAATTTACCAAATTTTCTGGAGAAGTAGGAGAATCTACTGTCGAACACATTGCTCGATACCAAATCGAAGCAGGTGATTTGGCAAACAATGAAGAATTAAAAATGAAATATTTTCCTAGTTCTTTAACTAAGAATGCTTTTACTTGGTTTACTATTCTTTCTCCAAATTCGATTCACACATGGAATCAATTAGAAAGAAGTTTTCATGAACAATTCTTTCGAGATGAAACAAAAGTTACTCTTATAGACTTAGTAAACATTAAGAGATCCTCGAATGAGTCAATTGATGACTATTTGAATAGATTTAGGCAAATGAAAGCTAGATGTTTTACCCAAATTCCTGAATATGAGTTAGTTCAAATGGCTGCAGGAGGACTAGATTATTCAATTCGAAAGAAATTGATTAATCAACAACTTAGAGATATGGCTCAATTGGCTGATAAAGTTAGGCAAATTGAACACCTTAAGAAAGAAAAAGAAAGGTTCAGGAAACCTGAAAAGTTCTTTCGAAAAGATAAAGTGGCATATTTAGAAGTTTCTGATGATAGTGACTTCGAATATGATATGGAAGATAATGATGTTCATGTAGCAGAACTTAAGCCAGGGCCTCCTTATGTTTGTCAATCTTTAAAACCAAATGGAAATACTAGTAATGACAATAAAGATAAATTCCCAAAGAAAAATTATGGTTTCGATATTTCGAAAGCAGACCAAATTTTTGATATATTGGTGAAAGACAAACAAATAACTCTAAGTGATGACCATAAAATCCCTTCTCAAGAACAGAGAAGAGGTAGAAAATATTGTAAATATCATCATACTTATGGTCATTGGACTAATAGTTGTGTGCGTTTCAGGGATATTATTCAAGAGGCTATTAAGCAAGGGAGATTGAAGTTCGAAGAAAAAATCCCAATGGCCATGAAGATTGATTCAGACCCTCTTCAGGTGAATGCAAACTACGCATAACCTTTGAGTGTTAACATGGTTGAAGTTGAGGATTCGAACTCCGTGGGTTAGGCCACAGAGATGGCTTTGGATGGAGACCAAGAGGTATAGGATGTGTTTCCAAAGGGAGGAGAATCCCTATTGGAGTTTCTGAACAGAAAGAAGGCAGAGGATGCCTCCGTTGATCTTTGCCCAAGGTGCCATGCCTTATTTGATAGATCAGCAGCCAAAGCGTTTCGTGAATCAGAGATGAAGACGCATTACCACAAAGTGGCTGCTCAACGCCAAAAGGTCGAAGTCAAACAAAAGAAACCTCATGCTTCTTATGGGGGATGGATCTCTAAGTCTGAATCTATTTCCGGAGGAAAGGTACCTGGGAATCTCAATAGGTTCGAGAAAGGAAAACTACCTGTTACCCAAGGTTTTCAAGAAAGGATGAAGCCTCGAACTTTCATACCTTCATCTTCAGTTCCTCCGAACCAGTGGGTTCGACCAGGGTATGTGAGGCAACCAAACAATTTCCAAAGTTTTCATCAAAAACCTTATTTTGGAAAGAGACCCCAGATGACGAAGACCCAATGGAGGAGGGCTCAGAGAATGAGGAAAGCAGCCTTTGAAAAACAAGAAAAGAAAAATATGAATGTTGAGGAAGGAAAACAACAAACTAAACCTTTGCAAGCGAAGAATGCTCAGATAATTCAAGTTCAGGCAAACGCAAATCGTCCATCCTATGCTCAAGTTGTCAAAAAGAAACCTTCTTTCCAAATTATTGGAAATTTCGAAGAGGATGAAGATGATTTGCTTACAGAGAATTTCGAAACAGGCTTCGCAGATGGTCTGGAAGACATCTGCGCAGTAGTCTCGATTCTGCCTGCTGAATACGCTGAAGAATTAGAAAAAGGTTTAGAAGAGGAAGACTTCGAGGAAGATGACATAGGTGAGGATCCTGTATGTTACACCTATATTGGCAAGCAAATCTGTCAGAATACATCAGCAGTATTCGAAAGGCCTACAGAGGAAATGCAACTTCACTTGAAGCCTCTATTTATTAGAGCATTGGTTGAAGAAGAAAGCATTGGTAAAGTGCTTGTTGATTCAGGAGTAGCAGTGAATTTAATGCCAAAATTTATGATGAAGAGGTTGGGGAAAACCAAGTTTGATTTAATGCCCCACCAAATGATTATTACAGATTTCAGTGGGAAGACCTCGAAGTCTGAGGGAGTTTTGTCTTTGGAGTTGACGGTGGGAACTATCATGAGGCCTACCATGTTTGTGGTGGTCGACTCCAAGGCAAATTACAATTTGTTGCTTGGTAGAGAGTGGATACATGGTGTCGGTGCTGTTCCATCTTCTATGCATCAAAGGTTATGCATGTGGACAAAAGAAGGTGTCCCCATATATGTGGATGGGGACAAAAACTATTTCAAGGTAGAGGAAGATGCAGTGGACATTCGGAGTACAGAGAAAAGAGTCATGAAAATTAGACCATTCGAAGTCATTGATAAATATGCTCTGGCTCCTACTAAGGTTCCATATTCTCTAAGAATAAATCCAAATTTCGGATTTATTCTACAATGTGATGTCGGCCCATTCGAGGCCGCAGAAATAAATGAATGGTCAGATCCAGAGTAAGTTCGCGCTTTTTGGCTCGAATTTCGGCCTATGTGGCCGAAAAAAGAATAGAGGCGGCTCTCGAAGCCGAACTCAATCAAAATAAACAAAATAAAAAAGAAACGGCCCTCAAGGCCGAGTGGCAAGAGGAAAAAATAATTATTGAGGAGATATCAGAAGAAGGAATTTCACAAGATGAAATTTCATTAAGAAAAAACGAAGATTCTGAAAAAGATCAGGGTCCTTCTGAAGGAGTTGAAAATTCTCAAAAGGAATATCTTGAGGAAGTGATTAAAAAGATTGAGACATATGTTCTAGAAACACAAGGGTTGGAGTTCGAGAAACTCGATTGCATATATGACGATTCCCCTTTAGGTTTCGAAGGATTTTTGTCTCAAGGTATTAAGAAGATGGAAGCTCAAGATCCTTTGGAAGAAATAAATTTGGGAGATGAAAAAGAAAAAGACCCACATTCATAAGTCAGAATCTCGAAGGAGATTTTAAAGAAGAGATCATTGACTTGTTGAAAGAGTATAAAGATTGTTTCGCTTGGGATTATCATGAAATGCCTGGTTTGAGTCGAGAACTGGTAGAACATAAGCTTCCAACTTTTCCAGAAAAAAGACCAGTGAAACAGACTCCTAAAAGATTCGCTCCAAAAATAGTTTCGAAGATCAAAGAAGAAATTGAGCGTCTTCTGAAGGCTAAGTTCATTAGAACTGCCAGGTATGTTGATTGGATTTCGAATATTGTGCCTGTAATTAAGAAAAATGGTTCTTTAAGAGTATGCATTGACTTTCGAGATCTAAATAACGCAACTCCTAAAGATGAATATCCAATGCCAATTGCTGACATGTTAATAGATTCGACAGCAGGAAATGAATTGTTAAGTATGTTAGATGGGTATTCAGGTTATAATCAAATTTTTATTGCCGAAGAGGATGTTTCGAAAACAGCTTTTCGATGTCCTGGTGCAATAGGTACTTATGAATGGGTAATGATGCCCTTTGGTTTAAAAAATGCTGGTGCAACTTACCAAAGAGCCATGAATTCGATTTTTTCATGATTTAATAGGAAATTTTATGCAAGTTTATATAGACGATGTTGTGGTTAAATCTGAATCAAAAAGCTTGCATTTGAACCATTTAAGACAAGCTTTCGAGAAAATGAGAAAGCATGGGTTGAAAATGAATCCTATTAAATGTGCTTTTGGTGTATCTGCAGGAAATTTCTTAGGATTTCTTGTACACAAGAAAGGTGTTGAGATTGACAATAATAAAACTAAAGCAATTCTCGAAGCATCTCCACCTACAACCAAGAAACAATTACAATCTTTTTTGGGAAAAGTCAATTTTCTTCGAAGGTTTATTTCGAACCTCTCAGGAAAGACAAGAGTGTTTTCTCCATTGTTGAAATTGAAGAAAGAAGGAAATTTCAAATGGGAAGAGGAACACCAACAAGCCTTCGAAGAAATCAAGAAGTATTTGACAACTCCTCCTATTATGACTCCTCCTTTGCCAGGAAGACCCTTGAAGTTATATATTTCTGCATCAGAAGCCACAATTGGAAGTATGTTGGCTCAAGAGGACGAAAATGGCGTTGAAAGAGCTATTTACTATTTAAGTAGAGTCCTTAATGATGTTGAAACTAGATATTGTGCCATTGAAAAATTATGCTTATGTTTATACTTTTCATGTACTAAACTCAAGTATTATGTGAAACCTTATGATGTATTTGTGATTTCGCACTTTGATGTAATAAAGCATATGTTGTTGAAACCTATATTACACAGTAGAATTGGAAAATGGGCTTTAGCATTAACTGAGTTTTCATTAAAATTTGTCCCATTAAAAGCAATGAAAGGACAAGTGGTTGCAGATTTCTTGGTTAATCATCCCCATATTCCAATTGAGGAATCAATATATGTAGGTTTAGAACCTTGGAAATTATATTTCGATGGATCCAAACATAAGAATGGATCAGGAATTGGAATTTTATTAATTTCCCCAAAAGGATTCCCAACTCGAATGATGTTTGAAATAAAACATCCGTGTTCGAATAATGCAGTAGTAGAATATGAAGCTTTGATAGCAGGTCTCGAAATTCTGGTTTCTTTGAATTCGAGAAATGTTCATATTCGAGGAGATTCTCAATTAGTTATCAAACAGATAACCAAAGAGTATAAATGTTTAGATCTAAAATTGGCTAAGTATTTGGTGCAAGCCAATAAACTTCTGGAAATGTTTGACGAAGTAAAAATTGAACATATTCCAAGAGGTCAAAATTTCGAAGCTAATGAATTGGCTCAAATAGCTTCTGGATATAGAATCTCTATTGGAACACTTAGAAAAATTAGTAATATTCAAAGAAGGTTTCCAATGAAAGGATTCGACATCCATAATGTAAATCTTTTAGATCAGAATGATTGGAGAAAAGAGATTGTGAAACTTATCCAAAATCCTTCTTTAGCAAATAAGAAACACTTGAAATATAATATTTTGAATTCTTGTATTTTGGGTGAAGAATTTTATAAGAAAGCTGTTGATGGGAATTTGCTTCGATGTTTGGGTGAAACAGAAGCATATTTGGCTTTAGTTGAAGTTCATGAAGGTGCTTGTGGAGCTCATCAAGCCGGAAAGAAAATGGACTGGATTCTGAAAAGAAAGCTATTCTTTTGGCCTTCAATGGCCAAAGATTGTCACAATTTTGCAAAAGCTTGTGAAGAATGTCAAAAACATGGAAATGTACAACAAATTCCAGCAAGTTAATTGCATTCAATCATAAAGCCTTGGCCCTTTCGAGGATGGGCTTTAGATCTAATTGGGATGATACACCCAGCTTCTTCGAAAAGCCATAAATTTATTTTAGTTGGAGTTGATTATTTTACCAAATGGGTAGAAGCAATTCCTTTAAGAGAAGTTTCTCAAGAAGATATTATCCGTTTCATAGAAGAGAATATAATATTCAGATTTGGCTTACCAGAAACCATTACTACAGATCAAGGAACAGTGTTTACTGGAAGGAAAATGGTTAAGTTTGCTGAATCAAAAGGAATAAAATTACTTTCTTCTACTCCTTACTATGCACAAGCCAATGGTCAAGTTGAAGCAGTAAATAAAAATATTATTGCTTTGATTAAAAGGCATATTGGGCAAAAACCTAGAAATTGGCATGAGACTTTGAATCAAATTCTTTGGGCTTATAGAAATTCACCAAGAGAAGCTACTCGAACTACCCCTTATAAGTTGGTATATGGTCATGATGCTATATTACCAGTTGAAGTAAATTTACAATCAATAAGGGTTCAAAGACAATATGAGTTACCTTCTCAAGATTATTGGAATTTGATGTTCGATGAATTAAATCAACCTGATGAAGAAAGATTGATTGCTCTTGAAAATATAATTAGGCAAAAAGAGCAAATAGCTCGTTCTTATAATAACAAAGTCAAGAAAAAAGAATTCCAAGTTGGTGATTATGTTTGGAAGTTGATTTTGCCAATTGATAAAAAGTCTAAGAGGTTTGGTAAATGGTCACCTAATTGGGAAGGACCTTTCGAGATTGAAAAAGTGTTTTCCAGTAATGCGTATTCAATTCGAGAATTAGTTGGTGATTTGCGCATAATGTCAATCAATGGAAAATATTTGAAAGAGTATAAACCAAGCTTGCAGGAAATCAAAATTGTGCATAAAGGAAAATAAATTGTTTAGAGGACAATAAAGATTCGAGCCCATGCTCGAAAACAAAGAAGTTAGAGAAGAAACAAGAGAAAAAACAAACAAACAAAAGAATAGGCTAAAAAGGAGCTTCGCTCTTTAACTTAGCAAAGTTATGCATAAGGTTTTCATAATAGATCTTCAGGCTGCTGTTATTTCTTTCGAGATTATCAATGTCTTTGACAACTGTAACAGCATCCCTCGAAATACTTCGAACAGAGTTGATCAGGTCCATTCGAGTAGACTTCTGCCTTGACAATGTGGTTTCGAGCTCACTTTTTGCCAACTTAGTTTCTTCAGCTTCTTCTTGATATTTCTTGATGAGGCCTTCGAGCCTTAAATTTTCCTTTTGGATTGCTCATATTTGGCAACTTTGGTCTTGCTATCTTGCATCTTATCCATCAACTCAGCTTTTTCGTTTTTTTTTTTGCATTGTTAATTTCGAAGTGGTTTGTTCGATTTGGCCAAGAGTCTGAACAGTACTCTGATATAACTCTGAAAAGCTCTTAATCCACTCTTGTTGAGACTCAAAAAGATGAGAATTTTTCTTGTCAAAGAAGATAAGGTAACTTTCAATCTCTTCTCTATAGAGACGATCCTTGGGAATCTCTTTCATCATGGATTTCTCGAAAACCAATTTCTTGAAGCTTTGGAGAGTTTTATCAATAGAGTCTTCCTCACTCAATGGATTCTGAACTGTAGCTTCAGAGTGAGCAGATGATAAAGAGACTTCCCCTGAAAGCACTTCAAGGATCAAGAATGGATTCTCATCCAGATCTTTCTGACAATCATCTAAGTCTTTGGCATTATACACAGGTGTTGACCTAGATGAATCCCTCGTAAAGCCAGGAGCTTTTTCAGGAGTTCCTGATTCAGTCTGAGTGGTTTGGATTTCCTTCGAAGGAGATTCTTTGGTTCCTCGAGAATCAAGATTTTGAGAAGGTGAAGGATCATCTTTCTTGTCTTCGTCTTCTCGAGAATCCCTATTGTTAGGATCAGAAGGAGATTGAACTTCTTCTTCTTCCCCTTTTTCTTCTTGTTCCTCACCACTTTCTTCGATATTGGCCAAAGGTCTTCTCTATGGTAAAGACTTCTTCGAAGAAGTAGCCTGAAGTGGACTCTCTATGGTTTTCTCTTCGTTACCACCACTTTCAGCTTGGGAACTCGAAGAAATGTTTATCTAGAAATTAGTAAGTAACTTAAGTTAGATAAACAGGAATAGAAAAGGAGAGGTTGATAGTTGATATTTTTTCTTTCGAAAAGAGAGTGAAAAGGTTTACTTGTTCCACAATTCCCCTTGGATTTGTTTTTATTGGCCTTAACTTTAAATCTTTGGCCAACTCTCTGAGTTTACATATATTTGTTCCAAAAATATCTCTTTCTGCAAATGAAAGATTAATTCTTGAAAGAGACTATTTTTGGGGGGGGCATCTGTTGGGATTCGAATTTCAAGTATTTCGAATTTCCCAAGTCTATAAGTCCTTTATACTTTTCGAGTTCAGAGAAAGCATAAGAGTTCCAAAATTCGAATTTTACAATGAATTTGATAACTTAGAAGTTCTTTGTTGAAGTTAAGTTGATATAAAGAGAACTTCAGAAATTCGAAAAGGAGACAAATGAACTCGAAGACATTACATTTCTGGAAAATCAGAATCAAAAGATATTCTGGAAAACCGAAGTCAAAGGGGGATTCTGGAAAATAGAAGTCATAAAGATTATGGAAAATCGAAGTTATAAGGCTTCTGGAAAATCGAAATCAGGAAATATTCAATGAGCCCAAATATCAACAGAAAAAGACTAAGTGTCAAAGATTAAGGAATTTTAGAGAACATAAAGTCAGAATTCCAAAAAGAAGATTTCGAGAATTCAAAGAGCAAGATTTCAAGTGCATGAAGTCAGAATTCCAGAAAGAAGATTTCGAGAAATCAGAAGATAAGATTTCGAGAAATACAAGCAGAATTTCGAGAAATCAGAAGACAAGATTTCGAGAAATATAAGTAAATTTTCGAAATGAACAGAGAGCAGAAATTCGAAAAGACAGAGTGTGTGAAGACTTGACAAATTTCTAAATTTTAGAAGTGACTCTTCGAGGAAACAGAAGACAGAAGAGAACAGTTACTGGAAGTTACAGAAGTTTGCTGATCAAGGACAGATGGCAACATCCCAGTGGAAGTAATTTGAAAAGTGCAAAGATCAAAAGCAGTTTTCTGGTTAGCAGAAAACGTGGCAAGCATGCATGCTGCCAACATAGATAGGCTGCTGATGTGTCAAACATGCATTAGTTAGCCGTTAGGATTAGAAATCTATAAATAGGTACACCCATAATGTAATAAGGGTTGGCAAATCACTTATACTCAAACTCTCTGAAACACCTTACACGTCCAAACTTAAAGCGACAAACAGCTTACAAGGAGAAGGAAGTATGTGATGAACCCATCCAATTTCTTTCAATGCAATTGTTCTTACAATTCATTTTTCTTTTCTTTATTTTACATTCTGCAATTTACATTCTGCAATTTTTATTTGCATTGCTTTTTCTTGAACTTTCAGTGATTTCTGTGAAAGTTGATTTCTGAAAATATAGTCTGAAAAAACTTGATAAAATTCTGAATCAAGTAGTTCTAATTCTTTTTGAAAGATAAGTTTTGATTAAATTCTGAATCAAAACCTTTAAAATTTGTTATTTCTGGATCTCTGAAACATAACAATTGACTTGGTAAAATTCTGTACCAATCAACCATTTTTTCCAGAAAATTTGAACTTTTGAAAGTCTTTTATAAATCAGAAACACCATAAATCTACTTTTTAAAAGAGTCCCGTAAGAGGATCTGATTCTAATCCCCAGATTGTTCGTAGAATCAAAGTGATTAAAATTTAATTTTTGGAATTAGATTTTTTCACCATAAACACATATATAACAAAAAAAGGCAAATATATGCAACAAAAAATAATTCAAAAAATAAATAAGTAAAGAAAAAACAGAAGCGGGGCTTACATTTAAGTGTGCCATTGATGAAGAAGGGGAAGAGGAAACGACTAAGTGGTGACCGTTTTGGGAGTGACACGAATGCTTGACGGACAGACGAAACAACTTTAGAATGTGGATTGCAGTTATGGTTCGATGGTGGTTTGGTTGCCTTCACGACTGATGAACTATTAAAGGGAATGTCGAACGATTGAGTGCGAGAGTGAGGGAGTGAGAGAAAGGTTTTTTACGTTAGAGTGAGAGAGAGTGTTGGACGAATGAAATTATTTTACATTTAAAAGGGTGGGGAGAACGCTTAAGTGGCAGAAACACCCTCAGCCACCATGTTAAAAAAATAAACGATGTTGGTGCTTCCTTTGAAAAAAGCACCCTAATAGGCCAATTTGTTTTAAAAGAATAAAATGTAAGGGCGCTTATTACACGAAAGCACTGTAATAGGCCAAATTTTTTAAAATATATATATATATATATATATAAATAAAATGTGAGGGTGCTTATTTTAAAGCATCGCCATAACCATGTCGTTCTTTTTAAAAAAAAAAATTGGTAAGGGCATTTCTTCATCAGAAGTGCCTTAACCAACAACATATATTTGAAAAAAAAAAATTAAGGGCATTCTTGCTTCGGCCGCACAAGTACCTAATAATTAAGTTTGAGAAAAAAACAACTAATGACGCTTCTATGCGTGGCGGAAGTGCTCTCAAGATCACATTTAATTTATAAAAAAAATCATTGCACTATAAGGACGCTTCTGGAAATATGGACACGAAAGCGCCCTCATATTTACGTCTTTATTACCATAAATTGGCATAGTGTAATTGCTTAAATATGGTCCAACCGTGGAAGGGATGGAAGGAGAAAGAATTCTTATTTTGTTGAATTGCTTCAGGGCTGCTTCTCGGTGGCTTTTTCTTTCATTATAATGTATATTTGTCCTAACAACAACGACCACCTATGTCAAGCAACTATAACCTTACATGATATATGACTAAATATTGCGTCGAACAATAATCTCTCTCTTCACACTGTCACAACTAAATGAGGAAAAACCAGAAAAGAGTTTTATTTATGGGCTCAAAATATAGAGTATGAAATTTGTAAGCCCTTTAGAATAAATAACATCTATAACAGACCTAGAGTTATGGGTAAAAATTTACTTGGACCACGATACGTGGAGGGTCCACAATAGCTTCACCCCATATTATATATATATAATTATGTAAAAATTTCTATGCATTTGACATCAATGATAGATCTATCTTAATTTGTGTTCTTTTCATTGTTTAAAAAATCAGATCGGACCGATCGGTCTGACCGGGAACCGGCCTGGTGATCGGTCCATTCAACCCACAAAACTGGTAGATCTCAGAACCAGTGAGAACTGGTCAAGAACCGGTTGAATCGGTCAAAAATCAGTGAAAATTGGTTGAACCGGTCTTTTTAAAAAAATTCAAAATTTTTTAATTTTTTATTTAATCTAAAATATTTTTTAGATAAAAAAACATATATTTAAGGATTACACATAGATATCTATTATTTTGTCAATCATTATTAATTTTCTTTGTGTTATAAACCTTATAATAAGGTTATGTATACTGATTTACAACTTTATATATCTCAATTTCTTATAATTCCGTGTTATTTTATTAATTAAAATGTTATATAATATTAAAGTATATATTTAATTAAAACCGGCTAAACCATTAAACCGTAAACCAGTGCCTTCACTGGTTCAATTACCGGTCTGGTTTTTAAAACATTGGTTTTTCTTAGAGTTGTGAAAGAAAATGAACTAGAGAATTTGAGAGAATATAAGGAACTCCCCTCAATATGACAGGTTGTGTAACGTCCTAATTCCAAAAATTTAGAATTTATGCCCGTTGGAGACATAAGTCCTAAATTTAGGGAATTATTTTTCGCGATATTAACGATATCGATAAACATGACAAAGATTTGCTTAACTTATCCAACATTTAATTAAACATAATTGGAGCAATAAAATACATAACAGTGGCATGGATATTACAATACATGTGTCCTAATAAAAGAAATTCCAAACATGGGCAACATATGTACTAAATATCCATAAAAAAGAATATACATAATAACTTATTACAAAATATATCTAAAACAATCAATGCTCCACAAGCAATGTATAGCAATAGTCTCCAATAGCTCCATGGCCCTCAACGACCAGTTTGAGGAGGATCCTAGGAATCTAAGATGAAAATTCATAAACATGTGGTGAGACTAGTGCCTCAATGAGCATAGCTAAAACATGCAAGTGTAAGGAGTAAGGCAAATTCTATGCCATAATATATACATATTAATTAAACATAATCACATGGCTTATTTGTTAACACGAACTACTAAACCCAACAACAGGGGTCTTATCACTTGACCTGAAGCTAGATGTGAGCTCAGACTACAAGGGACATCTCCCTTGGGGACATATAGTCTCCACCATTACTTGAATAAATTAATATCGAACATGATACATGAATTGAGTATTCTTAACTTGAACATGATGGTCATAGATCCCCAGGGCCGAAGCTGAACTTGGTTATTTATTCTTGTATACTTGAAAACATGGGTATTAAGGGGTTCTTGCTTGAAATTTGTAATCCTCATGATGATACTCATGCAAAGTGTGTATCCACACAATATAATACAACCATAAACCCTTAAACCTTCATATACCCAAACCCTAAACCTTAAATGTAACTATTCCATATAAAAACCTAGGTTAAGGGAATACTCTAGGGTGCACTACCAACGATAATCAATGAACATACCACAAGCAAGACTAGAAGGGGAAACATAGAAGAGGGATCAAGAAAGAGGATTTCAAGCAATAAATGGAGTGGTGTGTGTTATACTCACCAACACAAGACCGAGAGAGAGATGGGAGGGAGAGATGGTGATAATGTAGGGGTAAGCAAGCTCCTTCTCTTCTTCAATCCAAGCTCTTAGGGAGAGTTTCTCTCTCTATAATCTCTCTAAAATGCGTTTGAAGAGTAATTTGGGTGGCCTAACTCAAAGCTTTTAGAAAATTGATCTTGCGCATTCTCGCTAAGCGTCGCTTGAGCGAGCCCAAAACAACAACTCTTTAGAAGATCCCCGCTTGAGCGAGGTCATCCTCGCTTGAGCAAGAACAAGTTTCTCACTTGAGCGAGGCCCTCCTCGCTTAAGTAAGCAAAAAAAAAAGTCCAGTATAACATCCATTTTTGCTCGTAACGGGAAACCATGAGGACAGTAATCCCGTTTAAAATAATGAATAAATATTTGATATATAATTTGAGAAAAATAATTAAATAACTAATCATATAATAATTTTTCTTATTTTTGAGAATTTTTCCAGAATTTTCTAAAGTCATTTTGGTATAATTACCAAAATGCCACTGACTATGAGCACCTGAAATAAATAATTTTATTAATTAAGATAAAAATTGAAAAATTATGCAAAAATAATTTTTAAACATAAAAATGTATTTAGAATGTAAAAATAAATTTTATTGAGTTTTTCTATAATTTTTCTAAATTTTTAGTAATTTTACAAGATTACCCTTAAACCATGTGAAATTTCAAAATAGTCCCTCACACCCACCTAATAAAACTCGGCCATGTTTAGTTAAAATAGAAAGAAAGTTCATTTATTTATTAGGTTTAATAATTGAAAAAATGGTATTAAATATGGAAATGTTGAAAAAATTTAACCACACTTAAGTGGTGATGTGTCTAAATTTGGACCTAATTTTCCAACTAACCTCCCTCACAAAATTTTGCCACATCTCTCCCTCTCCACCACACTTTGCACCAGCCACACTCTCTCTCACCTCTATAAATTCATTTCCTCCCACTTCATTTTGTTCCATTTAGTTCATTTGAACCACCCCTAAATACCTCTCTCAAAATCTACGCAAGAGAAAACATTACTCTTTTTAGCACCAATTCTACCTCAAGCTCCAACATTCTTGCAAGATTGTTTTTCATATTCCCCTCCTTCCTTTGGATAGTCGTGGGTGTTTGGGAGACTTGTTCTTTGTCACTTGAGAGGAGATTCTTGGAGAAATTTTATGGGATACCTAAAGAACTCATGAATGCCGAATCTACTACTAGGTAAGGGGGGGAGGGAAAGTGTGAAAAATCTTAGTGAAATGTAATGGAGGGTTAGGGTTTGAGGAAACCTTTGCATCTTAATTTTGTATGTATCCAAAGAATATTTTTCTTTGGGCTTTAGGGAGACCATGATGGTCTTAACCTCTTCATGAATTGAATGATAATATTTGCCTAAAAATTTTGAATGGATATAGAGAAAATGGACTGAGAACTTGTTTGGAATGTTTTGAAATTTTGACATAGTTAGATTGTTTGGAATTAAATGTTCTCTTAACTATGAAACCTTTTATGATACAAATTATTTGAGAAATTGTTTGGTTCACTTGGATGATGAAATTGTGTTGGAAATTGTGATTGAGATTGTTGGTGATAAATCTTGGCATGAAAATGGTTGAATTAAGGAATGTGGTGAATTGTTGATGAATTGGTTTTTATGGATGGAAATTGATATTGTTGAACGTTAGAGATTATTTTGTCTGTCATGATTTTTGTGAGAAGGAAGATGTTATAAATTGAGTTGTGATAAAATTGTAATTGTTGGTTGTATAATTCTTGATGAGACACAAAGTGTATGTTTTTAAGACTTGAAAATCTTAACACTTAAATTTGGACAATCAGACAAATGAATCATAAGAGACCCTAAAAGATTTAGAAAGTGAGAACAATGAATAAGAGTGAAAGTGAGGAAGAGAGGAATATCATCAGACTTGAATATCCCAAAATTCGAGTTGTTATAGTGAGGTGAGAAAACTATGATAGTAACAGGGTAAGTTTATAATTGAAGATCAAACAGTTTGTAATGTGTAACATGATAGTTTATAACTGCAGGCTAAAACAGTTTGTAACTTAGCACGCATAATTTTATGACAAGAATTTTTATGTCTGTAATATAATATTTATACTATTAAGCTTATACTAGAAAAATAAAAGATTTTGGGACAAAGCTAAAAGATCCATAATCTTATTATTTAAAAAAGTCATAACATGAAACTTAAGAATGTTTATGACAAAAAATTTGGAAGTTTATAACCCAAGGTTCATAAGTGCATAAGAGGAAACTGAAAAGTTTATGACTAAAGGCCACAAAATTGTAATGTAAACCAGAAAAATCATGACTTATGACTATAGGATAAATGTATAAGCTAAGGCTACAATAATTATGATAGAAAGTTTAATACTTAAGATAGACTAAGTTAAATGTTTATAACAAGAGGAAAAATGCTCATAACCTAGAATTTAAGATGTTTATAACATATGAAGAAGAGAGTTCATAACCCGAAATTGGAATGTTATTAACACATGAAGAAAATAGTTCATAATATGAAGTTGAAATGTTTATAACACATGAGGAAAGGTTTGTGACCCATAAGAAGAGAGTTATGTCATAAATGTTGTGACATATCAAAATAGATAATTCACAACCTGAAACAGAAGAGTTTTCTAACTCATTATGGAAGAGTTTGTAACATAGCACAAAAATGTTTATAATGTGAGACAAAAAGGTTTATAACTTGGAACAAAAATACTAGTAGCTAACCCAAGAACTTAGAAAAATTTAATTGAGTGTTTGTGATGCATGTTTCTAATTCTTGTTAACACTTAGAACAATTTATTAAAGATCTCATGCTCTAAGTGTTTGTGAAGCATGTTTCTTATTGATATGCATTATTGCATATTAGAATGTTATTGAAGTTCTTGTGACTTATCTTTATGATTGCTTATACATGTCTTGATGATTATAGGAATAGGTGTATGTCTTAACTCATTCATTATTTTCCACTAGTATGATTTTCATTTGTTTCTCTCACCCCTTTATTTTTGTGTTTTGTTGTTTATTTCTTGTTAGTTGTTGCCACACTAGATGGATTGCTAGAAGAAATCTTATCTCATTCGAGTGGACCACGACTTGGGCTGAGGGTAGAAGTTTTGTATCGAGTTAAGGTGGATCATAGTTACATCAAGAGTCTTTACTTTAATTTTTTTGGTCATGTATTCTTAAATGTTTTCACTTGTATTGTATCAAAGTAAACTTCTTACTTACAAGGAAATGTGGAATCAATGTATTATAGTTGAGTAAATTATTACAAGTGTTTCAATAACTTTACTTTTAAAAAATGACTAGTATGTATTTAGTTCTTAAAAAAAACCGTAGAAACACAGGAAAACACTAGAAGTGGGTTGAATAGTGTTTTCATAAAACCTTAACGTTTTCTAGAAACCTTTTTCTGAAAGCTGAGTTTTCTGAAAATTTAAGATAGCTGGGATGTTATCTGAAGTTTGGCTGTTATTTGAAGTATTTTCAAACAATGTAAAAATAGGTTCTCTGAAAGATATTTTTATGTTCAATTTTTATAAAGAAAAATTCAATTCCTTTTAATGTTAGTTTAAAACTGAAATGAACAAGTTAAGGGACATAAATACTCAGCCATAATTTATCCTAGTTCACTCACAGCCTCAGTGAGCTACGTCCAGTCCCAGTTCCAACTAGCAGCTGGATTTCTCCACTAATCTCAATAGATTACAAGTATTCTTTTACAGAAAAGCCTCTCCAGGCTCAAACCCAAGTATTGTTTTACAGACAAGCCTCTCCAGGCTCAAACACAACCCAATGTTTAAAAATAAAAGGTTTAAGCTTATGAACTACAATCCAGTTCTTAGCTTAAACACAAAGTTTGTACAAGTAATTGAGTAGAACTCAGGATATGACAATTGTGTACAAATCAAAGAAATAATCATAGTTTTGTTTTTCTAAGAAAAACTTGGCAGCGTAAGAGCTTCTGAAAATAATATGTACACTTGCGCGAAAAAATTCTCTCTTGTTCGTCAACTTTTGAATCTTTAGCGAAGCTCTATTTATAAGCATCAGGTGAGGTCAGTTGAAAGACATCCATTGTGAGATAGCATTAAATGCTATTAAATTCGTTGTGAAAATGTCTTCTGACACAGTACAAGGTTGTAGTACTGCTCTGACCTTTTGCAAAAACTGTGCTACAGGACTTTCCTCATTTGTGTATGTATTCAAACATGCTGAACGCTTCTGTTCTGCTTGACTTGAAATGGTATATTTGAAAGCGTGCTAGAGAAGGAGCAGAAAAGGTCTTAAGTCCACGTTAGATATCTTCCGAGGGCTTCACTCTTCAGATAGCTTCAGACTTCAGACAATCTGATGTCTTCAGATAACTCCTTCTTCAGAAGTTTTGACTTTTCAGATGGCTTCACTTCTTCAGACAGTTTGCCACATCAGATGACTTTATAACTTCAGAAGACCAATTTTACTGAAATCAGAATAAACTATTAGTAGCATAAGCAGTTTTGCATAGTGTTAATAACTAAATTTGTAGTCATTAAAACATAGAAGATGAATTAGTTCTCTTTAGAAATTATTAATAATTTCTTGAGACTCAACAAAAACTCTCCCTCTTTCTTTAAAGTTGTAGTTGTAGATTTACGTAAAACCAAGTAACGTTGGGTGGATGTTACATCTAGAGAGCAAACTCTAATTTCTGTTTCAATTTCTCGCTCAAGCGAAAACATCAGCACATAATTTTCCCATTTTATCTGATATTTTTGCCCAAGCGAGAGGGGCCTTGCTTGAGCGAAAATCTTCCAAAATGGAACTCCCAGGTTTCCATTCCCCCTCGCTCAAGAATGCAATTTCTTGCTTAAGCAAGCAAGGGGCAAAGTTATGCCCTCTAATACATTTTTAATCCTTTTTTCACCTAATTTCTTTTATAAATCTCTTTTCTACTCATAATCTCATTTATAATTTGATTTATGAAATTCAGGATGTTACAAGTTACACTCAATTTGGAAAAACTTTTTAATGAGGAAGTAATTTTATTACATATCACATGAGTGTAGCCTATACGAACCTCTTATTAGGTATTAAAATGTATAACATAACCCACTCATAAGCCATCAATATCAAAAAGCCTAATCATAATATTATCCATTGATTGGTTAAGTGTTATAAACAAATAATTGTTTTTGTAGTAAATATATTTAATAATTTAAAATTATATTTTAAATAATTGATTAATGCTAATTCACAAAATTAAATTAATCTAAATAATAACTCAACATTACACTCTTTAATATTTTTTAAATGATAATTTATATATCCAATAATTAGAATTAAAATTCAAATGAAGTATCTAGTTTGTAAATTTCATACAATCAATAATTTATTGATACTTTGTCACATCATTTCATTTTAATGTATAATATATTATTTAAAATATAAGTGAATATTTATTATTAGATATGATTGTGTACCTACAAATATCTAATTAAATTGTCTAAAACTTTATCATGCGATTCAATGATTTTGCATACATACTTCAATTTTGTCACATTAATTTAATGTAAAAAAATTAAGATTCATAAATTAATGCTATTAGCATTATTTAGTGCACTCCACATAAGAAAGATTAAATCACTTATGAGAATTTATGATTTGTTGTATTAAATTTATACATATTTTTAAAATTTTAATATAATTATATTTTCTCTGATGATTTTTATAAGGCACCATTTAAAATGTTGTTGTAGTCATTTTTTATAAGGAATTTTAAAATTTTCCTTATTTGTCTTTATTAAAAACTTTAATATCTTCTCAACCATCAAATGATATAATCGAGTTATTTAATTATATTTAAAAACCCAATAAAATTAATTATTTTAACTAGTTTTATTAATCTGTGTAATTTAGTTAAATATATCTTATAAAAAGGAATAAGAGAGTTTAAAACAAGATTTTTATGAATCTTATAATATGTGTTATACTTGAATTCATTTGTTTTTCCTCTAAATCACCATATTTGTAATCTCATTCCATTTATAAAAAAAAAAGCCACTCTAGATGGTATTCTAAATTCTAAGTGCATGTTTTAGTTCACGGTTGGTAACAGTCAGAATTAATTATGTCGAATTGATTTTAAATCATTTTTTTCCAACATGTTTCGTAAATTGCGTAAAATTTATTTTTACCATTTATTTTATAGATCTATAAAAATCAATTATGTCCAACTATAAACTAAACGTACCCTAAGTCAATGTCTTTACAATTATCAGAATTGTTAATTCTTTACCAATATTCTGTTAGTTAGTTTAGTTTGTTTAGAGTTAGTTGAATGGTTGTGTGTGACACCCTTCTACCCCCAAACTCTTACGTTTAATGAATTGAAGTGTAGAAAAGGTAACGTTCCACAATGGGTAAAAGGTTCACATAACTCTCTTATAAAAATCTCTTTAGTTTGAAAGACAATTAAATTAAAACGAAATAAAATTTCAAATGTAATCCAATACTCATGCAGCAGAATCCCCAAAGAAATAAAAATATTAATTATCTTACTTGCCGTGCAAGACATCCAAAATAGTTCACAAGAGTCTTCCTAACTAGTAATATAATAAAGACCCCCAAGTTATACCGTGATGTCACATCTATCAGAGCACATTCCCTTTAATCAAACTCGACACTAATCATGTCATCATCAACACCTGTAAAAATATAAATTGTGAGGAAAAGAATACTACTCATACATACACATAGGAGGCTACCCTATCCTCACCCACATATAAACAACATCAACAATCATCATACCTCATACCAAAACATCCAATAATCCATCAAATAAGCAACATTCATAAATCAGCATAAAGCTATTCATCTATCTCAACAGATAATCTCATACCATCATTCACCAAAGGAGTTACATGCTCACATAATACTCATTCATCATTAATACTCACAACATCATTTAATAACACAATATTATCATCAGATATAACACATATACATCCAACATGTATGCATCCAAACTCATTAACATTATCATATGACCCAATTCCATCGTTGAGTATTCCAATATATTATATGCACAAAAACTCATTATTATATAACTCAATTCCATCGTTGAGTATTCCAACTATCACATGCACCAATACTCATCTCATCATCTACCCAAAGATCATGACTTGGAACTCCACACAATTGGTGCACCCTCGTCAATCACTCTAGTTATTACCAAGATAGTCTACCGGCATCACCACACAAACCGATAGGTTGTACCCCCTCGTTGGGCCCGCACAACGACATTCGACCCTAGGTTGCACCCCCTCCATGGGCCAGTACAATCACTCCTAGGTTGCACCCCCTCTATGGGCCCGTGCGTCGAACGCCCCATCTTGATCCCCTGAGTTGTACCCCCTCTATGGGCCCGCACAACGCAGTTCACCTCCTGAAATGTACCCCCTCTATGGGCCCGCACAATTCAGGTCTCATCACACATGCTCAAGGCATCTTTCTTAAGTTGTACCCCCTCTATGGGCCCGCACAACTCAAGTAACATCATCATTTATTATATCGCATGTTCACCAACCACATGCATTCCAAATAACATCAATTACATAGCATGTTCACCAACCACATGCATTCCAAATAACATCATTCACATAGCATATTAACCAACCATATGCATTCCAAATAACCTCATTTACATAACATATTAACCAACCATATGCATTCCAAATAACCTCATTACATAGCATATTAACCAACCATATGCATTCCAAATAACATCAATTACATAGCATATTAACCAACCATATGCATTCCAAAATAACATCAACTACATAGCATATTAACCAACCATATGCCTTCCAAATAACATCATTTACATAGCATATTAACCAACCATATGCATTCCAAATAACATCATTTACATAACATATTAACCAACCATATGCATTCCAAATAACATCAATTACATAACATATTAACCAACCATATGCATTCCAAATAACATCAATTACCTAGCATATTAACCAACCATATGCACTCCAAATAACATCATTTACATATATAGCATAATCACCGACTATATGCATACCAAACCATTATCAAGCATATCAAGCATCATTGAGCACTTAGGCTCTCAAAATCCACTCTGATAATCGATTACCAACCTCTAGTAATCGATTACCTGCAAACAAAGTCTCTGGTAATCGATTACAACTACCTTGTAATCGATTACCTGCGACCAAAACACTCTGGTAATCGATTATAGCACCCCTGTAATCGATTACCTGCAAACAAACTCTCTGGTAATCGATTACCACAAACCTGTAATCGATTACCATCAGCAAACAGCATTTCTGGGTTGCCCAGAACACCCTGGTAATCGATTACCACACCTGGTAATCGATTACACGCGACGCAGATCGCAGATTTCACGATTTCTAACATCTCTAAACCATTCCAATCAATCTCTAATCAATCATTTTCGAATAAACAACATTTATAAACATTAAAATCATCCAAAACTCAGCAGAACAACAATCTTTTTCAGATTATACAACCATTTCATCAAAATCCCTAATTCCCTTTTTCATTATTCTCAATATCATCTTTAATCTCACCCAATAAATCATCACTGGACATCCAATCAACCATAAATCAACAGTTTATATCATTCATTCTCAGTTATACATACATCAATACGAATTTATACTCTTAGGTTACTACCCAAGCACCCCTACATGCATATACAAGCAGCACTCTCTCCCCCACCGTACCTTAAACGAAGCCTGATTACAGCAAGGAAGTCTTTCTTCGATTCTTGAAGCTTACTCCGCAACCACTCTCTCTTGAGACACAGTTTCTCCTCTCCTTAGCGTTTCGCTCTCTGATGATAATACGAATAAGGATTAGGGTGATCTGTTAACCCCTCCTTACTAGAATGTCTAATTGGGCTCGGGCCCACTCTCCACCCTTATCCTCTTTTAATTTAAAACTATCTTTACGAAATAAAACTAATAATAATAGTAGTCCTATTATTTATTTCCTATTTAATTACTTATTTCTTTTCCTTATTTATTTGATTTAATTAATATTTATCCTAGTAAATTCAGGATGTTACATTGTGTGGTTTAGTTTTATAAATACTGGTTGTATCACTCTTTAGAGATCAATTTTTTTATATGGTAATATTTGGTTCATTTCCAAATTCACTTCTCTTTGGTTCTCCTTCCCAATTTTCTGAACCATCTTTGATTTCTAAGATGGTATCAAAGCTCCATCCATGGAGCTCACCACCTTCCTTTTGTCACAAAACTCTGTTTTCAGTTATCTATGATCCACCTAGCTTCCTCCTCACACACTCCATCATCTCTCATCTATGGAGGTTAGCAAAGATGGAGAAGTAATCACCACCACTACTTCCTCCTAAAGCTACAAGTTACAATTCTTCTGGCAAGTTGCAGTGGACAGCTGTGACAAATCCTTTCGCCTTTGGCAACATCTTTCTCTTCTATTGACAGTTCTGCACAAGCGCCCGTCTGTTCTTCCGCCAGAAGAAGAACATCATGCACCAGAGGAGGAGGAAGAAGAGGAGCCTCCTCTACTGGAAGAAATAGAAATAGCGCCCCGTCTTCAATGTCCGAAATGGAGGCTATACCAGAACAATCACCACCACAGGAAGAAATAAAAATGGATCCGCAACAGGAACAGGACAACCAACACCCAAAACATGCCCCCAGTTGACAGACTGCATTCACAAAATGAAAACAATTCAGTCTCTTGGATGCACCACTCCGATCAACAGCCACCACCTCAAGGTTCCCGCAATCTTGAAATACGACTTCGACTATGTGCTCTGCAACGTCACTCCTCTAACTTCGAGTAGGCACCAATACAGGGGAAAGAAAATGAGAGAAATGGAGTCGAAATAGCGGTGAGCGGCAGGATGTGAACCTGCGCAGGCAAAGCCCAACAAATCTTGGAGATAAGCCTCTCCACCTAGTGAGAAGCTCCTCGAAAATCCTTCAAGAAAGATCGATATAGCTCTGTCACTTTTGCACTCTGCACGAAAGATGTTCGACAAAATGCCTCAATGGGATATTGTTTCTTAGATTGAATTAATTGTTGCTTATGCCAGGAATGGTGATATGAGTTCTGCTCAGAACTTGTTTGATGAGAAGCCTCTATGCTCTCTGTTCAATATTTTGCGTGAAGATAAATCCACAACCTAAACCTCTTCTCAATGGCTCTCTGTTCCCCTGCCCAGGCGCTTGGTGCTGCAGGGGGTGCAATTGCAATTATGGAAGTGATTCCTTCGAAATACAAGCACATGATGGGGGGCCTTCTTTGAAAGTGGACTTGCATATTGGGGCTGTTGCTGAAGGGTTGTTGACATTTGTGATTACTTTTGTTGACCTCTTAATATTCCTAAAGGGACCTCGTAGTGATTTGATGAAGTTTTGGTTGCTGGCATTGTCAAAAGTTACTTTGGTCGTGGTTGGATCAACTTACACCGGGCCATCCATGAATCCTGCCAATTTTGGCTCCTAATAACACTCTTTTATAGTGAAAGACAGAGGATTAGAGCATGGGTTTGAAGTCTTCCATCCTTCATGTTTAATTTCCATGTCTTGCTTTTTCTTTTCATTATTTTCTTGTTGTTTTCTCATTATTCCTTTTCTAACTTTCAAGTTGGCATTGGTTGATACCAATTACCAACTTGCGGGAGGGTATTAGAATTGTTTAATTCTGTACCAATATTCTGTTAGTTAGTTTAGTTTGTTTAGAGTTAGTTGAATGGTTGTGTGGGTTTAGTTTTATAAATACTGGTTGTATCACTCTTTAGAGATCAATTTTTTTTTATATGATAATATTTGGTTTCTCTTTGGTTCTCCTTCCCAATTTTCTGAATATCTTTGATTCCCAAGAACAATTATTGCTTTGATATAAGACCTGGTTGTAATAAATCGTATCAATGGTGATTGTATATGGTTTAGAGTAGTTCTAGACTAATACTCCCTCCGATCCTTTTTATAAGGCACCATTTAGAAGATGTTGATGGTCCTTTTTATAAGGCACTTGATAATCTCTATGAAGCATTTAATTTTTTTTTTTCCTGATTTACCCCTATTAAATTATTCCATCATGTATTTTGCTAATTGTTCATTAACGAAGTATTATAAATATTGTTACATAGGTGACCAAGAGAGAGGGTTAAACCTTTACACTTTTCCATATACATTTGTGGTGTTCCAATATAATTGATAGTAAAAATTAGTACTATATTAGTGCAGAATTTAATCTCAATTATTTAGTGAGAGAATATATTAATAATATTAAATAGGGGTAAACATGGAATGTTGTATTATTTTTTCATGAAACCAATAAAATTAATCACTTAAACTATTTTTTCCTTAGTCTGTGTAATTTAGTTAGATGTGCCTTATAAAAAGGACCGGAGGGAGTATTGTATAAGGAATTGGGTAATGTGTATAAATTTATAAGCTCAAACCCCATCAACATTATTGTACCCAAAAAAATTATAAAAAAATCCCCTCTCTTTCAGACACACCCTTTATTCTCATTCTCACACACACACACGCATATATATATATATATATATATATATATATATATATATATTATTCAACTGAAATGCAAACATTTTCTATATAAATTAAAATCATAATCAAATTTCTACAATATATGCTTGAGCTCTGCCTTGTCTCAATCAATGAAGAACTGAAACTTTTTACATGATTACATCAACAGCATCCACAATTCGTTACATCTGATTATGGGGGGCAGGAGTGTATGTGCGATTTCATTGTCACATATATATGGAGATGTTCAGGACGTACTGTTGAGTGTATTAATGTGCTTTTACAAGTTGCAAGTTCACAAGCTATTCCATTTAATATGTTTGCCATTTCTGGAACCTTTGTGAATTGCGATATTAAAATATTAGCCTTTAACTATTATTTTTTAAAGGACGCCACCTGCATGAAAAGTGGTGCACATTCTACCGCTGGTTAATTACAAAATACCTACCAATTCACTATGAAATTAATTATGGATCCACTTATACGGAAACATGATTCACGTGATCTAGAATATAAAATATACTACTTGCTCCGTTCCTATTTATAAGACCTCTATTAGAAGAATTGAGTGTCCTTTAATATAAGACCATTTGCAGATTTTTAGATAAATTAATCATTTTTTCCATATTTGTCATTCATTAATGTTTAACTCTTTTTAATTCCCCATATATTGATTAGTGTGAATAGTTAATGGAGTTTTACCCACATGTTCAACTACACCATTAGAAATTGACTTTTGGAGTCTTCCACCATGTAACAATTAATGTCTCTAAAATATAGTAACCTTTAAATAGGGCCGGGGTATATTTGGTATGTTATAAATTTTTTAAAAAACTCATGCATTAACAAACTTTTCTTAAATTATGTGAACGATTGAGAGGGTCTTATAATAATGGACGGGGGAGTAATTTAAATTTCTGAACATGAGATTTAATGTTCATTTTACTAATGACTAATATTAAACCAGTTTCCAGTTACTTTTATGAAATATAGGTGAAAAGGAATAATTAAAAGCACAAATTGATATTATCGTATAATATAAAAGTTTATCACTTAAATTTTGAATTGATAGATCCTCAACTAAACTAACATAAAGTTGTATTATAAATCTATATTTACCCTTAAATTAAACTCTAATGATCATATAAGAACCATTTAATAAAAAAATAAAATTATTCATTCACCTTTAATAGCTAATAATTAAAATGAAGGTTGGACTAAATATATAGACCAAATTTTATTTCGTCGTCCACCTAGAAATCTCTTTGAAATTGTTACGGATATCCGTAGGTTATTTTAGTACAGCTATCATAGTAGAATGGTGAGCTTATTGCAAGTTCTATGAAAAGCTTATTGCAAAAAATTTTAAACTCAATTTATTAAAAGTCACTTTGTAAGTATTATTCTGGTTGACTGTGCTTTAGAGTATTTCGCTAACAATAAATGCTCTTATTTTTTTCTGGCAAGGTGCTATTTACATTAGATGTGCTTGAGATGGTTAAATTTCGCTCTTGAAAATTGTTAAAAGCAAAGGATAATACTTTTTCATACCATTTCTCTTCTGAGTCACCTTGTGCATGCCTTAATTTTTATTAAGTTGACCTTGTTGGTGAATTTCGTTATTGTTTGTTCGCCGGAAGACTTTACCAGGTTGTGTGTTTTGATTAAGTTGCCAGAATGCTACAACTTTGGTCTACAATGGTTCCTGTTGGTGGGTTTTATCATGTAGGGAGTGACAACATTTCCACAATTGGCAGCGAATTTTTCGCATCCTTGGCCCAAGTCGTTGGTGTAGCTTTTTACTGAAATACGTTGGTCTATCGTTAATTTTAGGTCACTTTAGATGTCTTGTTTATAATGTGATCATTTCTTTAGGCACCTTTTTGTTGTAAGGAGGTCCTTCTTTATCTTTCGTTATTTGTTGTGTATATGGGTTAGAATACCCTTGTACTCCCTTTTAATTAATTCATTTTTCTTAGAAAAAAAAAACTTGCTAATGGCATGAAGCCTATCATGACCGGCACAATTAATGCTAAGGTCTTTTCTAATTAATTAAAACGATTTACTAAATTATTATAATTATTTTGAAATTTTTTTATTTACAAAATTTTTAAGATATAAATTACTTATTAAATTATTATTATTATTATAATAGGTAATTAACATTTATGTTAGTATTTTGATAAATATATTTTAATTAGGATATTGTGATAAGAAAAGGCAACTAATAAAATAAATAAGGTAGTTATTAATTATGAAAAAAATTATATATAGTAAGATGCGACCTATTGTTTTAATTAAAAGATATTTTTTGTAATTAATACATTTTTAAATATTTATTATATATTCATGTAAAATTTAATTATAATTAATATAAGGATAAAATTATAAGACCTATATAATATTGGGGCTTAAACCAATATTTTAGTAGCTTGACCCTTGGACACTACTAGAAATTTGCTTATTACCTACAGATTTTTCCTACAATTTTTTTTTAAGGAATTTCTTACAAATTTTTCTACAATTTAAAATTTTTCCTGTGATTATGAAAATTGTAACAAAAATTGTAGGAAACAATGAATTTTGTTGGGAATTTTCCTACAAAAAAATTTGTAGAAATTTTTTTGTAGGAAATCTCTAAAAAAATATTAGGTGCAAAAGAAAATGGTATGAAAATCTGTACGAAATTAGACCTATAAATTTACTTGCGAATTTTTTCTACAGATTTTCTTATAAGCTATTTTCTTATGAATTTTCCTACAATTTATTTCCTACATTTTTTCTTATAATTTTTCTTGGGAAAATTCCTACAAATTTCTCTATAACATTTTGCTTATGATTTTCCCACGAATTAACTTTCTATAAATTTACCTACCAAATATTTTTAGAAGATATTCTTGTTAATTTTTAATTGCATGAAAATTTATAAGAAAATTTACCTACAAATTTACTTGCGATTTTTTCCTACAGATTTTCTTATAAGCTATTTTCTTATGAATTTTCTTACAATTTATTCCTACAATTTATTATAAATTTTTTTTGGGGAAATTCCTACAAATTATTTCTTACAAATTTTCCTATAGCATTTTGCTTATGATTTTGCTGCGAATTAACTTCCTACAAATTTACCTACCAATTATTTTTAGAAGACATTCTTGTTAATTTTAATTACATGAAAATTTATAAGAAAGATTACCTACAATTTTACTTGTGAATTTTTTTTACAGATTTTCTTATAAACTATTTTCTTATGGATTTTTCTACAATTTTTTCCTGCAAATTTACTCACCACTTATTTCCTACATATTTACTTGTTATTTTTTAAAATTAAAATTACAAAATTTAAAATACAACAATAACACAATAAAATTTTCTTACAATTTTAATTTTATAGAGATTTTTCTTACAAATTTATTTATAATAAAAATTTTTATGATTTTTTCTTAGCAAACTCTTACTAAATTATTTCCTCCAATTTTTTTATTTTTTTATGAACTTTTTTTTCAATTTTTTTCTATAAATTTACTCACCACCTATTTCTTACAAATTAGTTACCATTTTTTAAATTAAAATTATAAATTTTAAAATACAACAAAAAGACAATTATGAAATTCTGAGTTTGTCTGAGACTTCAATTCCATATTCTCTCGATATCCCCTTTATCTCTCTCGAAATCCCAATCTCTGCAAGAATACATATCTCTCTCTTTTCCTCTGCGCTCACGCTTCTCTGAAGCCGTTGCTCAGGTTTTCTTCTTCGTAAAACAACTTCTTCTTTTTCAATCTCGTAATCAGATCTGTGCTTGTTCTTTACTCAGATTTCATTCATTTTCAGATTTCATATGTTGCTATTTTATTGTAGACAATTTCAAATCATTTGATTTTGATGGCATTTTTTGCTTATAGAACCAAATCCTGTTACTGATCTAACGGCCACATCAGCACTTTATTAACTATTCTAACGGCGAAGATTATTTTGAAAAGAAAAAAAAAATTAGAGGGACTAGAAGATAAAAAAATTTTAGGGGGACAAAAATAAAAATACATATATTATATTAGAAAATAAAAAACATATTTAAACCATAAAAAAATTATCTGCAATTTAAAACTGACATAAACGCGGTTGAAAATCTGCTTGGTGCAACAGTTTTTCTAACATGTTTTGAAACGCGTTTAGTGCGGTTTTAAACCGCCATATATATATATATATATATATATATATATATACTAGACATAATACCCGTGCGTTGCACGAGTTGTTTATATTTCATAACTATAATATTTTATAAGGTAAATTTTTAATAAATGTGTTAAGTTATTATAGATTAAATATATTAAAAAATTGTTAAGATAATAACTTTATGCATAATACTAAATTTATAATAATTTTATGCATAAAAACTAAAATCAACGGTATAATAAAGAATAACACGTAATATATAAATGAGAGATTGAACAACTATTATATAATTTTATATTAATAGAATATTTTAAATATATTAAAATTAATTGAAGATAAATGATAAACAAAACTCATAATTTATTTCAACACTAAAATAAGGTTAAATTATTTATTTTATTTCTATAATATTTTCTAGATAATATCCAAGGTCTATTTTTAAATTTAATTAATATATATTTTAATTTATATTATTTAATTGATTTCTATAATATTTTCTAGATAATATTCCAGCTTTTTTTTAAATTTAATTAATATATATTTTACTTTATGTCAAAAAATTCTTGTAACATTGAAATAATGCAAAATTAGTTGAATTTATTGTTATGGTATAATTATAAAACATTATGTTGATGATTTTGTTTTAAAAATCATAAGAAATATTTTTTAAATTAAAAATACAATCTTAAGTAGTTATTATCTAATAAATTAAATTTGTAGTAAATTATAAGATCAAATAATTCATTTAACTTATAATTAATATAATGAATTATACGTATTAGAGATTTAGAATTTAATATTTATCAAAATATTTAATGTATTATATATAATAGTTATAATATTTAATATTTAACAATACTAATAATATAATATGAATTAGTTATAAGAGATGTTTAGTATTCCATATGTTACATTTCATTAATAAAACATTAATAGTAATGCTCAAGTTAATTTTACTATAAATATACTAGATATAATACCCGTACGTTGCACGGATTATTTATATTTTATAAGATTAATTTTTTAAATAAATGTGTTAAAATTATTATCGATTAAATATATTAAAAGTATGTTAAGAAATAAAATTATATTACTTACTAAACATGATGAAATAGTGAAAGGTATTTCTTGGACAAAAATTTATTTTTGTTGTGTAGGATAAATTGTTAAAAAATGCATATAAGTACCATGATTGGTCGAATTTTTTAATTTCATAATTAAAAATAATATATATATATATAAGTTTAACATAAATAATGATTTTGTATACAAAAGCATATTACTTTTTCTCTTCCTTTCTTATGACATTATCATCACATCTCTCACTTTAACTCTTTTTTATCTCTATTCATCTAAGTGTAAAGGTATATGAGTATGGACATATAATTTTCGTATTCTTATGCACCTTAAAAACATTCCAATAGTAAGAAATTTAAAAATTATAAAGAATTTCTCAAAGTTTAAAGAATTGAGGTTGCGTTTGTTTAAAATTGGTAGAATTTATTGTTTAGCATACTTACAAAATATTATATTGATGAATTATATTAAAAATTATAAGAACTATTTAATATTTTTTAAATTAAAAATATAATTATAAGTAATTGTGACCTATGAATATTAAATTAAATTTTTAGTAAACTATTAGATTAAATAATTCATTAAACTTAAAATTAATATAATTAATTATAAGTATTTGACATTAGAATTTAATATTTAATATACTATATATAATGTTATAATATTATAATACTAATTATATAAAATGAATTAATTGTAAGAGATGTTTTGTATTCCATATGTTATATTTCATGAGTACAACATTAATAGTAATGTTAAAGTTAATTTTACTATATATATTATATTTATATATTCTAATTAAAAAATATAATCATAAGTATTGTGACTTATAAATATTAAATTAAGTTTATAGTAAATAATAAGATTAATATTTCACATTTAAATAGTTATAATATTATAATTTAATATTAATATATTATATATAATAGTTATAATGTTTAATAATACTAATTAAATAAGTATTTAATTAGTAGTTAATTTTACAACATTAATAGTAATGTTCAAGTTAATTTTACTATATACTAGACATAATACCCGTGCGTTGCACGTGTTTGTTTATATTTTATAACTATAATATTTTATAAGTTAATTTTTAAATAAATGTGTGAAAGTTATTATAGATTTAATGTATTAAAAAATTGTTAAGATAATAACTGTATGTATAATACTAGTTATTTATTTTATTTTATAATATTTTTAGATAATATTCAAGCTCTATTTTAAATTCAATTAATATATATTTAATTTATCCAAATAATTCTTTTAACATTTAAATAATATAAAATTAGTTGAATTTATGTTTTGGTATAATTATACAACAATATATTGATGATTTTGTTTTAAAAAATCATAAGAATATTTTTTTAATTAAAAATACAATCATAAGTAGTTGTGACCTATTACATTAAATCTGTAGTAAATTATAAGACTCAAATAATTCATTAACTTTATAATTAATATAATGAATTATAAGTATTGAAAATTTAAAATTTAATATTTAGCCCAATAATTTAATGTATTATATATAATAATAATAATAATAATAATAATAATAATAATAATATCATCTTTATCTTTATCTTTATATATTTAAAAGGAATGTAGTATGTGGTTTGCCCTAGAAATAAATTTTCCCGCACAAAAATGGCATAATTGTAATCTTCATTTCAATGCTTTTTTTTTTGTTTTTCGATTCAATACCTCTGCCAATTCTTATATTAATTTGTCATTATTATAATTATTCACAACTGATTTGTTTCTCTTTGTTTATTCCATTAAATATCTCTGCCAATCTTATATTAATTTGTCATAAATATAATTATTCTCAACGGATTTCTTCCGGCCTCTACCGTTTGAACTTCTATATGACTTTTATTCCAATGTAATCCAATTTTCAAATCTATTCTTAAATCCATTTGAGATTTTGTTGGTTGCTTCCAAAGGTTTTTTCTCTCCGGTTTTTTGTTCTGCCCACTGTATGGTGTGTGTGTGTGTGTGGTGAGAGAGAGAGTGAAGGTGTTTCCTTTGGTGACGTAGATTCCAGTGCGGTTACCGGCTCCGTTGATTCCTGTATGTGGATATTTTTTACTTGGTTGTTCAGATTGATCTTGACGCTTCATTGTGTGGTCGACTTTGTTGTTCGATTTTACGGCTTTCCATCTCACCTTTGCTGTTGGGTGCGTCGTGGGTAAGTTTCCCTTCAATTACATTTTGTGTGCTCATTTATATGAATTTATAGTATTGGTGTTTGATCATTGCTATGGTAGAATTTGGTGATTGATGGTTGCCATGGTAGACTTTGGTGTCCACTTAATGTCTTCTTTCTTTCCTGTAAGCTTCATGTTCAGTGAGTTTCCTTTTCAAAGATATTTTGTGTTTTTGGGGTCCTTTTACTTTGCTCATGTATAAGATTATTTCTTTGTTGTTATGACTCTTTATACAAATTTTAAAAATAGTTTATGTCCTGCAATAAGCGTTGTTGATCATGTATATGATCCTTGCTGCAAGTTTCTATTTGTTGTGCTTCATTTCATTACCAATACCTTTATGAACATATTCAATGGTTTTTTCGTATGAACAAAATGTGATTAATTTATCTATTTAATTTACTTATAGTATCAAAGAAATTGACCACATGTCACAAAGCAGCAAAAGGATACAATAAAGGGTGGATTTATATGAAAGATAATGCTTTTACTGATTAGCAAGATCTTTTTAACAAATGAATTGACCATAGGTCACAAAGCAGCAAAACTATACAATACAGGTGGGTGATTCGATAGTCAAATTTTAACAATTACAATTTTTAAAATAACTATTAACTTTCCTTTTTGAAACTGTTTTCATCTCTTTACCAGAGTCCAGAGGTACGTGATTCGACACTCAAATTTCAAACAGTGACAATTTTTAAAAAAACATATTTTCCAAATAAAACATTCTTCCTTTCTTGCACGGTCACATATCTCTTAAAATATATACGTTGCAATTTATTTATATTATTTTACTCTTTTGGTGTGTATGCTAATGCATTGACCATCATTTTTTCGCCTATTTATCGTCTCATCCTATTCACTGTTTATTTTTAAATTAATTGTGGTTCTTCCTATAGGCAACTTAATTAAAGCGTTCAAATTGAATTTAACTCTGCAAAGCCCCTGTGTTTGTTTTTAACTCTATTTCATTTTCTGTATTAATTTTTTGAATTCATGGGACTTAATTTCTTTTAAAGTTTGAATATTATAAAAGGTATCATAAAATTCAAAACCTAAGTTACCTCTCAGCACTACCAAATTACTAAATCTACCATGAAAGCAGTCTCTGTTATATCTGTGCAGTAGTGGAGAAAAATCCTATTATTTTAAAAAGAACAAATCTCAAATCAACCTATGACTATATGTTTATTTCATTTCTAGGCCTCTATATAATATCAAAATAAAATATTTCAAGTCTTCCCCCCTGAAATTCAGAACAAATGGCTGACAACTCACGTTCTCCTCATAACTCCTCCAATTAAGGATTTAATTTAACTTTGCAAAGGCGATTTGTTTTCTATTTCGTTATACTTTTCATTTAACTATTTCATTCCAAACATTTCATTCTTTGTTTCATTTCTTTTCATACAAATAGGTTTTTTCAAATCAAATAATAAAAAAGTGAAATGGTATTTATGTCATAATTACATTTATTTTACATTGGGATTGTAAATTTACTACGGTTTTCTCCTCATTTATTTTCTACCAATGCTTTTCTTTTAATACAATTCTACTTTATTTCTTTTGCATCTTATAAGTTTCATTACTATAAAAAATTTCATGGTGTCATTATTACACAATATTTGGTGTATTGTTGTAATTTTCATAAATTACTTTACAGTAACGTATATATGTCTGACTTTAATTAAATTTAATTTACTCTATAAAGAATCATACATATGTAATAAAAAATTCATTTAATATTCATTAACTCATATAAATTGTAATTAAAGATATCTTTTGCAACTTAAACAACAACACTTCTAATATCAATCTACTTTACTGAATTGGGTTATAAGCGATTAGGGAAAAGGTTTGGGAGATCATTTGAATTAAATACTCAATATTCAAACCTTTCATGTGTGTGTTTTCCTTTATTTGAGTTAGTACCAGGTTATGCAAAAACTCATTCTAATATTAATATGGTTTTATATGTTATATTACTAATCATAATGGTTGAAAATAATTATATGTCACAATTCTTTTTTTTTTTGTTTCAATTAAAATATTTATTTGTAACTATCCTTTTTATGAATTTTATTTCGTTTCTTGCCTATGACTTTAATACTTAAAATTTTTATGAAAATGTATTTTTTCCCACTTAAATTTTTGCATGGATTTTTTCTTTATGCAGCTTCAATATATTACAACTCATTAATTCGTTAGGATTCCTATATCTCTTGAGATGGTGATATTGGATGAAATGGAGAACAACATTTTAATTGCTATCTGAATTATTTTAACTACTTATTATCTTTATTATCTGAATTATTTTAATGTCAATTTCATTAATATCATATTTTAATTACTCTTTTATCTATCTTTTTAAACCGTTGGTGACTAATTAAAAAAATTATACTTTTACTCTTTGCAGTGTGCGACGGAGTTGGAATACAACCGTATAGTATAATGAAAAAGGAACATGAACTTTGTCAACAATATTTATTTAAAATTTTTTATAGTTTATTTGTTATACCAATTTCATTAATTTGTTTTTAAGCGGTTCTATTCATTTCTTCATGTATAATATCACTCCACCATATAATTGGTTAATTTTTTTCCTAAAAAAATAAACTGCTACCACATGTATTTTCAAAAGCTCATACCAAAACAGAGTTATTGAAATCATCGATTACACTTCTCATTATGTAGTAACATATACAAATTAACAATTACAATACTGCTCATATATTAAATATCATAATTATTAGTAATAACACTAATATTAATTTCATCACTGTATTATAATATTTCAGTTACACATCCTTCAACTGATTAACCTTTGCCCTTCTCATTTTACTTACAATGTCTTTTTCTATATAAATATATATTCTACCTAGAAAAAACATGCAAATAAAGAAACATGTGTAATAAAAAACAAAATTCAAATAAACGAATAGTGTAGAAAAGAATAATTAGAGGAGAATTAAAAAAGGGATGATTAGGGGCGGAAGAACAACCCTTATACCTTCACTTACAATGTT
Organism: Sesbania bispinosa; assembly: GCA_026901365.1. Lineage (NCBI taxonomy): Eukaryota > Viridiplantae > Streptophyta > Magnoliopsida > Fabales > Fabaceae > Sesbania > Sesbania bispinosa. The sequence goes on from QLOH01000053.1 coordinate 2,565,733, forward strand.
TTCATGTTGTTTAACAGTGTCTAAGGACCTTAGCCTTCACAGAACTTTACTCCTTCAACAATTTTATAACCTTTATTACATTTCAATTTTATATCTGACACTATATATTTTTTTTACAACTTCAAAAATATTCAATCAGTAACTATTATTACAACATCCACTTCTCATTCACACTACAAAATTATTACGAAATAAAAAAATCACAAGTAAATAATTTTACACAACACACTCTCCTGTGTAACGCACAGGTATACACACTAGTATGAATTAGTTATAAGAGATGTTTAGTATTCCATATGTTACATTTCATTAACACAACATTAATAGCAATGCTCAAGTTAATTTTACTAGATAGATAGATAGATAGATAGATAGATACTATTTAGTATATTAAATATAATAGTTATAATATTTAATAACATTAATTATATAATATGAATGAATTGTAAGAAATGTTTAGTATTCATAAGTTATATTTTATGTATACAACATTAATAGTAGTGTTCAAGTTAATTTTACAATATATATAGATATATATAGATATATAGATAGATACTAGTGATAATACCCGTGCGTTGCACGGATTTTATTTATATTTTTTAATCATTTTTTTTCAACCAGATATTTATGAAAATTATACAAAAATTAATTAAAATTAAAATGTTTTAATTTTATATATATTGAGAAAGAAGATTAAATACTTTTTTGCACGTTACATTTTTAGTGTATTTTTTATATTTCAACTCAATAATAAGAAGAATTTTCAAACTTGTTTTATATTGCTTCTCATAATTATTTTTTTATTATCAATCTCTTAGGTATGTATGATAAGGAGTTTTGTTCTTTTCTAGCTAATGTAGGGTTTATGTTCCTCAATAACATAATTGACATTTCTTCCTTGAGGTGCCAACAATGTCTAAAGTAAGAATGGAAGATAAATAGTTATTTAAAGTGTAAAAAAATTGAGGATAAGTGCTATTCATACATGTAAGCATGTTTATTATCCATTAATGAATTGGGAAGATGAAACACCCATGTTGTTACATATTACTTACATATTTAATATTTGATTTTAGAATATGAACCAGTTATCATATTTCCTGAGTTGGTAAATTAGGAAGATCAACCAAATGAAAAAAAAGGAGAACAAACATATTTTAATTGGTTTTACCTCAACATGAGGCAGAAAAAAAATAAGTAATATATATATTACTTGAAAAATAGTAGAAAATAAAACGTAAAATGTGCACTTTTTAATATAGTTTAATTTTTATTTTTAGTGATTATATTTTAATACTTAGCTTTGTGCATTTTTTACATATACATTTTATTGCAAAAAATAATAACTATCAATAAAATTATGAAACATTGAATATGAATATTTAAGATTATAAATTTTGTATTTAGAGAAATTGTGTAACTGAACAATCAAGATTAAATTTTTCATTAATAGATATAACATAATTGTGATAGTAATTAATATGAAGGCTCAAGTAAATTTTACAGTTCTGCACTTCTGCTTCTATTATTTTCTTATTTCCCCCTTTTTTTATCACAATTTATTTAGAATATTTAATATTTGATTTTAGAATATGAACCAGTTATCATATTTCCTGAGTTGGTAAATTAGGAAGATCAACCAAATGAAAAAAAAAGGAGAACAAACATATTTAATTGGTTTTACCTCAACATGAGGCAGAAAAAAAAGAATAAGTAATATATATTAATTGAAAAATAATAGAAAATAAAACGTAAAATGTGCACTTTTTAATATAGTTTAATTTGTATTTTTAGTGATTATATTTTAATACTTAGTTTTGTGCATTTTTTACATATACATTTTATTGCAAAAATAATAACGATCAATAAAATTATGAAACATTGAATATGAATATTTAAGATTATAAATTTTGTATTTAGAGAAATTGTGTAACTGAACAATCAGGATTAAAAATATAATAGTAAGTCTTGTGACCTATAGATATTAAATTAAATTTACAGTATATAATAAGATCAAATGATTCATTTAACTTAAAATTGATTAATATAATTAATTAAGAGTATTTTTTTTATTTTAAAATTTAATATAGTGTAATAAATATTTCTTTTAATTTTAGTAAATTATGTAACAGATTTAATATTAATAATACTAATTATATAATACCTATGTATTTCATATGCTATATTTCATTAATAGCACATTAAAAGCAAATTCAAGTTAATTTTACAATATATATAGATTATATTTATATATTTCTAATTAAAAATATAATCATAAATATTGTGACTTATAAATATTAAATTAAATTTATAGTAAATAAAATTAAATTTATATATTTCTAATTAAATGATTCATTTAACTTAAAATTGATTAATATAACTAATTAAGAGTATTTCCCATTTAAAATATAATATTGTGTAATAAATATTTCTTTTAATTTTTAGTATAATATGTAATAGATTTATTATTTAATAATATTAATTATATAATACCAATAAATTCTAAGAGATGTTAGTATTCCATATATTATATTTATCAATAGCACATTAATAGCAATGTTCAAGTAAAATTTACAATATATATAGATATAACACTCTTTCTAACACACTCGTTAAAATTCACATGGGTCCCACCAAATTTGTGAGTCTCACTTCTAATGTGGTGGGACATATGTGACTTTTAACCAATCATATAGAGTGTGTTGGGAGAGTGCGCTAAAGGATGTGTTACTAGCACTTTTCTATATATAAAACACCTGTGCTCACTCAACTAAACATCACTGCTATTAAAACAATTCACATCAAAACTACTCTAACAATAAATGCTTGTTGAGTATCGGTGCTTATTATAAGCAAAAGCACCCCGTTAAAGAAGTACTTAGAGTTCTTTAGTCTTGATACGTAGTTGTTTTTCTTATAATAAAAAGTATCTAGGCATATAATTAATTTGCCCATTTCTTTTTGCATTGAGATCTGATTCTCTCTCGTTTTCCTTCATATATTTATATGCAATGAACTTGTTATCTTAAAAAGAAGAGTTTAATATATATATATATATTATCGGTGTAAAAATGTTTTACACATATATTTAACTAATGATGTGTTGCCACATCATTTATTGAATTTAATAACACATGAGATATCATATTCATTAAATGATATGGCGACACACAATTAAATATTTGTGTAAAATTTCTTTATAAAATTTGTTTACACTGTATATCAATTAAATTCTAAAAAGAAATCATAAGTTGCTATAGAAACTTAAATTCTAATATATATATATATATATATATATATATCTGGTCATATATCCAATGTTAGTATTTTGGATAAAGGTACAGTATCACATTCAGTCTTATGATATAGGATAACAATATGGTGACTACATCGTGTATATATATATATATATATATATATATATATATATATATATATATGAATATTCTCTTACTTTATTTTCATTTATTTCATTCCTAATTAATATAGGACTTCATTACTCACGCCTCCTAAACTTTCAAGAACAAATGCATTAGAGGTGTCACTGAAGTTATATATGTACATGAATTCAAGCTGCATTAACAATTGTCACAATTAATTTTAACTTACTCCTCAGCACCAAGGGCAAATTTGAGTATAAGTTATGGAGGATGAAACTTCTAACATTAATCACGCATGATTAAGTTTTTAAAACTTGGCAACTGCAAGTTTGTTTTTTTAAGTTAAATTTTGATTTTACAATTCGGGTTATTGTTACGGTGCCCTTTAGTAAGAAAAAACATACCAATCAAAAAGCTTATTAATGGAAGACTACTCTTTTCATCACTCACCCTTTATCTTCTCACAAGGGGTGGGAACAGGTCAAGGATCTACTACCCGGTCTCAGGTCCAGTCCAGGCCAATTTATTAAATAGAGCAGGTCAAGACTTTTTCAAAAGTCTATATAGCAAAACAGGTCAGGTTTCAGGCCATCGAAAAAGCCTTTTGAGCCTATCAGACCAGTCTATTTAACTAAATATAAATAAAATATTAATATTTTTTATATTGCTATTATTTTTATAAAGATTTGTTATTACTTTTCTTTATAATTATATACTTATTAGTTTGTATAAATATTTAAGTATGTTAAAAACTTGAACATATAAGTCTATTCTTATATATGCTTATGATATATTCAAGTACCTTACTATAAAACAGGCTTTCAGACCTTGTCAGGCTTTAAATAGGTCAGACTCAGACCATAAAATAAAGTCTATGTCAGGTATCAGGTCATGGATTTAAGGTGCAGGCCAGACTCAAACATTGAAATTAAAGCATAACTCAGCTCGGCCTATTCTCATCCCTACTTCTCATGATTATAACTTATAAACATGTTGATAACGGTTAAAATCATATCTAGAAAACACAATATATAATTAAAACTATTCTCCTCAATAAAGTGGATTTCGATCTACCATTGTAGAATTCTCGCTCTACCATGTTATTTGTCATACATAACATATCAAATTAATTACTCCAATACACAATTAATGCATGATAAAGAATGTGTAACAAAAAAAAATCGTCATGTCATCTATATTTTGACTAATATACTTGGTGAACCCCCCCCAAAAAAAATTGACTGCAACCTATCCATCTTCCATGATTTAGTTAGGAAAAAAGTAGGAAAAAGGGTAAGAGAATGTCTTGAAACTTTTCACATGAAGAATTGAAAGGGGAAAGAGACCTGAGGGGAAGGGCTAGGAGAGAAGGCAAAATTGAAGACAAGAAAATGCTAGTTAGTGGTAGAGGAATGAGCTAAAGGGCTTGTATTATTATTTCCATAAAGCTTAAGCTTGGTGCAAAGTTGTGGGGATGGTGTGTGACCTTTAAGAACTACTTTAGGTCCATAAGAAGGTTCATCACATGTTCTTTGCCTCAAAACGCCTTTACAAAAGAGAAACGGAATTTCTTTCGCTTTGGTCTTATCTTTCTTGTTCAAAAGGATCTTGCAAGGGGCACCATTCAATAATGACGATGCCTTTTTTAGGTGGTTATGTATAAAAGAGCATAACTGCATTATTATTTGGTTGTTTTCATTAAATGATAAACGAACAAATACCTAATTTCATTTCGGACCATCAAACTTTCAAATTGTAAATTGAATATGGAGTCAATGTTACCCCTTTTCTTGCGAAATATGGGAACCGATTTTCTAAGAGATAATTTAATCTTATAGTTAAATATTAATTATACAATAAACATTACGTATAAATAACTTGTATATTTACACTGATATGTTCTTCCAATAAGAAACACTTCAAATCTGTCAGAAATTTATATACTATACTTTATATAATTTCTTACACAGAAAATTGTTATATATATTACCAGAATGAAGTTTAAATTATTTTGAACTTATTTTTTCATCCATAAAATCATTTAATTTTGACTTAAAATTAATATGATATATTTACAAACTATATTATAAAGTATATATTATAAATTAAATGAACCCTCTTTGTTATATATCTGGTGGTTAATTTAATATTCTTTAACTCTTCTTTTCTTTTTAGAGCTAGCATGTATATTAATATTTGCGGGTATTTAAGTCTTTTTTCTTTGTCCTATTTGCATCCCTCATGTTTCTATCTATTTCCTCTTTTTATCCAGCCCACCCGTGAATGGGTTCTCCCGAGCACAAGAATAATATGACTTACTTAAAGTCTTTTGTTTGGTGTTTCTTTGCTCGAAGGGAAAATAAAATAAAATAAAATAGATTTTGTTATATATTATCTAATGATTTTTGCGGGTTACAATTAATTATAATCTTTTTTTTTTGTAATAAAAATAGATTAGTACAAGATTCATTGTGTTTTATCAAAACTCATTTGTTAATCTATTGGATTTAGATATCTGCTACACGAATTAGTCTAAATAATTAAAAGGATAAGCCTTAGTTTCTTGGCCATAATTAATGAGAGGATACTAGAACTAATATGGGGTAAACTAGTAAATTGGTTCTTGGCTTTTTCAAGGTCATGCAGTTTAGTCCCTAAGAAATAGAAAACCCCAATATAGTCCATGACTTCTTGTTTTTTCTTTCATTATAGTCCAACTGTGTGTTTCCCATTAATTTTTTTTACGACGTGTCACGTTTAGTGGCACTCTGTCTCACAGTTTGTCAATATAGTGTCCACTATGGCACAAAAAAGATGTAGTTTTGTCAAATTTATAGCTTAAAAGGTTTTAACTTCAACCGTTGTGTGCTTTCCTATTTTTCCTTTTTTCTCTCTTTTCCTTCTTTTTCATTGGAAGGTCTCAACTCCAATGACGTTATTTTTGTGCCCGGTGGTAAATAGTGTGATACAGTGTCATGAAACGTGGCACATCATAAAGAAATCAACGCGAAACACACAATTGGACTATAGTGAAAGAAAAAAACTAGAAGTCAGAGACTATATTGAGATTTTTGATTTCTTAGGGACTAAACTGCATGACCCTGAAAAAGTCATTGACCAATTTGCTAGTTTACTCAATTAATATGTTTATATATAGAGCTAGACGCACTATTTCAATAACTTTACATCACTATCGAGTATATGGATCAACAAGGGTTGATTGAATACTCGGTGAGTGAACTTTGCTGGCTTTGCCGTCCATAAAAATCTTATCCGACTTTAACATATATAATTGCCTTGAGGATACTTGTAATCTTGAAATTTTTTTTTTTACATAACCAAATATCCACAGAGTTAATTGCATGTTGTGCTGGTAAATAATTAAAATCAAGAGTTTTAAAATTAATTGTATCTATATTTCTTAACTAGTTTATCTATTAATCAAATTTAGATTAAATATCAATAGAATATTAAAGTTTTAATATTAACTTTCTAAATAACATGAAATAAATTAAACGACAAATGATCATTAATTTAATTACTTATAACCAAAGTTATAATAGAAGAATTATAATGGTGGTGTGAAATAGTTATTATAAAGTTAATGTTTAGGAGTTAAAGAATTAAGTAAAAAGAGGACATTTGACATAAAGTAATTTTTTTAAAAAAAAAATTAGATGCTGTGAACACGTCCTCTATTTCAAATTTAACATGTTAACCTTCTTTAAGTTATACCATTGATCACGGGTATAAGGAAGAATGAAAATTGCAAAATGTTTTCCAAGGAAACCGCCTTAACATACTTATATGGTCACGTAACCTATTTATTTCTGTGATCATATATGACAGACGGCATTGTATTATTCATGTAGCCGGCCGGGCTCCATCTAATGAGAAAAGATTTAGCTATTATATATAATATATAATAACATCTCAGTAAATTCTTACATATACCATGTAATTATATTTAACGTAATTTAAAATATATAAGTATAGTAATTTAAATTCTTGACTATCAAATTCAATACTCATTTTATTAATGACTGATATTAAATTGGTTTTTAGTTATTTTTATGCAATATTGGCTGAAAAAAATAAAAATTTAAATTGATATTATTGTGTAATGTAACAATTTCACTTTCTACTTTAAATTGATAGATCATCAACAAAACTAACATAAATTGTATTGTAAATTCACATTATCCCTTCAGTTAAACTCAAATAGTTATATAAGAACCATTTAATACAAAATAAAATTATCCACTAACCTATAATAATAAAAAAATGTAAGTTGGACTAGATGGATCAAATTTTCCATAGTAAACCATGCATTGTGTCTAGGGAACTATATAGGTATGAAAAATTTCACATATAATAAAATTCACAGAAAATTTACATGTAATTTCCCAGATAATACCATGGTCCACCGTAAAAATCCCTGGTGGAGTTATATGTGTGTGTGTGTGTGTGTTGCAAGAAAATAGCAGTTGGCGATGATGAGAGACACCTTCACACACCACAACTCAGGTTCTTAGTTTTTTTTTTTTTTGAAAAACTGGATTCATTCCCTACTCATAATTTCAATTAAAAGGTATCAGACCAGAGAAGAATAGAAAACTTTACAGAGTTTTTACTATCTCAGAATTTCATTGTATGCATTTTCATCTATCAAAACCATACAACCATTTGCCTTATATACACGATTGTAGCTAACACACTGGAAACGTGAAAAGGGAAAAAAAAGAATAAAACCAGAAAAAATAAAACGAATATTGGAGGGGAATGACTAACAAAAAAGATTTACATAGATTCCCCTCTCTGCAGAAGAATAGGCAACTGTGGATTGTTTCTTAGTTTTCTAGCTAACAAGGGAGGCTCCAATGAAAAAGCAGTACCCAGAAGTGGATCTCTGTGTGTCTAAGCAACCTCCCCAATCTGAATCAGTGAAGCCTTGCACTTGAAGATCACTATCTCTGGGAAAGAAGAGACCAAGTCCAGGGGCATTCTTGAGGTACCTGAGTATCCTCATTGTTGCTTGATGATGAAGTGTGGTTGGTGAATTGAGGTACTGGCTGACTTGATATGTAGCATATGTGATGTCTGGCCGAGTTGTGGTAAGATAGATCAATTTTCCAACCAATCTTCTATAGGCAGTGACATCTTTGAACAGATCACCCCTGTCCTGTTGTAAATGGGTTGCATGATTCAATGGTGTTGAAGCGGGTTTACAATTCAGTAAAGAAGTATCTTGTAACAACTCAAGACAATATTTTCTTTGTGACAAATAGATTCCCTTGGAGGAATGGGCTACTTCAAGGCCTAAGAAATACTTCAAGACCCCTAGATCATTGATTCCAAAGGCACTGTGTAAGTTTTGCTTCACTGTGGTGAACTCAGCTAGAGAATTCCCAAAGAGGATCACATCATCAACATAAACAAGCAAGCCAGTCAGGTTGCTCCCAAAGAACTTTAAGAAAAGGGTATGGTCAGCTGAAGCTTAGTGATATCCTAGGCCCAAGAGAAAAGAAGACAGCTTTGCAAACCATTGTCTACCAGCCTGTTTTAAACCATAGATAGACTTTATTAGTTTACAGACTTTGTTAGGTTGTGTGGATGGCATAAGTTAGGGAAGAGTCATGTAGATTTCCTCATTTAGTTCACCATGTAGAAATGCATTATCTACATCCAATTGGTGCAGGTTCCATCTGTGTATGGAAGCAAGGGCCAAGATTATTTAAACAGTGGTAAGCTTTGCCACTGGTGAGAAGGTGTCGAGGTAGTCAAGTCCCTCAACCTGGCTATATCCCTTGGCAACAAGTCTTGCCATGTACCTCTCAATGATCCCATCCAAATTCCTTTTTTACTTCATACACCCACTTGTTCCCAATGGGAATGGCACCATGGGATAGGTCCACAATTGTCCAAGTGTTGTTGAGCTCAAGAGCATGGATTTCAGCCTCCATGGCTTTCCTCCAACATTCCTGTTTGCTGGCCTCAGAGAAACAACTAGGTTCTTTGATGTTAGTGAGACTCACACAGTATGCAGCATGTTGTGAGGATAAATTAGAAAGGGAATGATAGAAAGAAAGAGGATAAGGTGTACCTTGATTGCCAAGTTTGATGACAAAATGGAATTGCACTGAAAATCTTGAAGATATGTTGGTGGTTGTTTGATCCTGTTGGATCTTCTTATTGCTGGTGTAGGGACAACAACATTGGGGTGTGGCAATGAGGTCATTTTTGTTAATGATTCTGAGGGAATGATGGTAGGTGATAGTGGATTACTTGAAATAGTAGGTGTAGGTGAAGGTGAGGTATGTAACACATTCTTTGTGGAATTTTGATAAGGGAATGTAAATTCTTCAAAAACAACATGCCTAGAAACAAAGAATTGTTTTGCGCGCATATAAATCATATACCAGAAAACCCTTGGTCCCAGGTTTATACCCAACAAAAATGCATTTCCTTGCCCTTGAATCAAATTTGGTCCTGTGTGAGTGTAGAGTTGATGAGTAGCAAAGGCACCCAAAGACTCTCAAGTGGTCAAGGTCAGGTTTGTTCCCAAAAAGAATTTCATGAGGTGACTTGGATTCAGTGATTAGTGAAGGGATTTTGTTAAGTAAGTGCACTGCATGTGCAGCAGCAAGACCCCAAAAATTTTTGGGTAAGTTTGCTTGAAACAAGAGTGCCCTAGCAATGTTAAGAAGGATTTGATGTCTCCTTTCTACCCTCCCATTTTGCTGAGGGGTTTCCACACAACTTGTTTGGTGAATTATCCCGAATTCTCGGTAAAATGAATGCATTAAAAATTTGGTTCCATTATCTGACCTTATGACCTTTATTTTTTTGGAAAATTTTGTTTCAATCAGTTTCAAAAAATTCCTTATGTGCTTTTCAGTTTCTGATTTGTGTTGCATAAAAATGACCCATGTGTATATGCTTTTATCATCAACAATTGTTAGGAAATATTCGTGTTTGTGAATTGTATTTACATTGTAGGGTCCCTACACATCAAGATGAATTAAGTCAAAGGGTTCATCAGCTTTGCTTGAACTATCATGAAAAGGGTAATCTCTTTTGTTTTGCAAAGTGCAAGTGTCACAAATCAACTCTTTATTATATGATTGTAAGAAAGGGTACAAATCAGTAAGCAAATTCATTCTTGAATATGAAACATTGCCTAATCTAAAATGCCACAAGGCTGTTTTAGGGAAGGAAAAAGACTTTGTAAGTGTAACATTGATGGCAACAGAATGCATCTTGTGTTGGTGAGTGATTTGTTGGTGTGGTAGGTAGTACAATCCATTTGTCATCTTAGCTGAACCAATCATCCTCGAATTGGTCAGATCCTGTATGAGACATGAGTCAGAAAGAATGACAAAACCACAATGAAGTTGGGAGCACATCTTTGAAAGAGAAATCAGATTTAAAGTGAAACCAGGTAGGTACAGAACATCTTCAAGGATAATATCTTTGTCAATTTGAATTGTACCTTTATGAGTGGCTGTAGAGGTGTGACCATTTGGAAGGCTAACACAAATAGGGTTGGAATTTATTGGTTTTAAGGAACTGAAAAAAAAAATTGTTGGAGCAAATATGATATGTGGCTCCTGAGTCTAAGATCCAAAATTGGTTAAAGAAGTGTGTTGTTTGGTAGTTACAGCTGCCATCTGGTTGTTCTTTGAGGTACCAGTTGCATGTGAAGGCTGGAGAAGAGCCATGATGACCTTAAATTGCTCATCACTCAATGAGACTTGGGAAGGTGCTTGTGAGATGATGTCTATTTCGGATTTAGTTTCTGCTTCACCAATCACTGCAGAATTTAAGGAATCACCTGCTACATTGTTCACACTGCCAGAGGACTTGAATTTAAAGTTAGCTGGGTAACCATGTTTCTTATAACAAACATCAACCGTATGACCAGTTTTACCATAGTAGCTGCACACTTTGAAGTTTCCTTTGCTATTGAAGGTACCTCCTCCTCTCCCTCTGCCAAATGGCTTCTTCCACTCAGCTGCATTGACAAAGACTTGTGCATCTGCATTTAAGTTATTTCCAAGCTTTCTTTCTTGTTGAACAATTAGAGAAAAAACCTTACTCAAGTCTGGGAATGGCTCCATCATTAAAATCTAGGATCTCACAACATCAAAATTATCATTTAAACCACTTAAAAATTTCATTATACAGTCCTCATCCTTGTAAATTTTTCCATTTCTACTGGCATCACACTCACATTTAACAGCACAAGAGCAATGTGGTAGGGGTCTGATGTTTTCAATTTCATCCCATAAGGTTGTCATTTCAGTGAAATAACAAGTTACAAAGTTGGTACCTTGTCTAAGAGAGTTTAATTCCTGCTGTAGTTCAAACACACGAATTTGATTACCTTGCCCGAATCTATCCTTCAACAATCTCCATGCTACTGCAGCTACTTCCAGGTAAACAATACTCTGAGCTATAGTTGGCTCCACCGAGTTAAGAATCCATGATAAAACTAGATTGTTGCATCTCTCCCATGCTTCAAAACTTGGATCGAATGAATGTGGCATTGGCATCATGCCATTGACGAATTTGTATTTGTTTTTTGAAATAAGGGATCTCTTCATGGCTCTTGCCCAACTATGGTAGTTTCTCTCGGAAAGTAGAGGAGTTTCTAGAACTAGAGATGGGTTCTCACCAGGATGGATCTAATACTCACTCAAGGGGTTTAGTGTTGGGTCTGTAGGAGGAGGAGGGGGATTGTTGTTCCCCGCATTGTTTGAGCTGTTGCCCTTTGCCATGGACGCAGAAAACCAGAGCTCTTGAGATCAAGAGCTCTGATACCATAAAAGGTAATGGACCAAAGAAGAATAGAAAACTTTGCAGAATTTTTACTATCTGATCAGAATTTCATTGTAAGTATTTTCATCTGTCAAAACCATACAACCCTTTGCCTTATATACACGATTGTAGCTAACACACACTGAAAACGTGAAAAGGGGAAAAAAGAATAAAACCAAAAAAAAAAAAAAGAAAACGGATATTGGAGGGGAATGGCTAACAAAAAAGATTTACATAGATTCCCGTTTCATAACAGAAAAAGGGACTTGGGCCTGGGTCTCCATAGCTAGCTGACTTCTAGGTGTGGGACTTGTGTAACCTTGCTGAGACTTTATTTCATCTTCATGGCTTGATATCAATTGAAATATTTAAATATGATATGACGTCAGGTACATTTCACATGATGAAATCAATGCTGTGGTGCTATTTGCACTAGTGTGCCACATTCAGAGAAAGAAACACTAATTTATAATTTGTGTCCATATAATGGCTTCACTATTGTATATGACGGTCCCGTTCATATATGTATGTCCCTAAAGGTCGAGTTTATGGTGATTTGAAGAACGCATTATATATATGTTCATTCCGAAGGTTCTGCTCTTCCTTGTTATGTGCGCGCTTAGGTCCTTTTCAAGTATATATGATCATACATGTGAAATAACAATAATACTTACTACAACTATTTGAATAATTATTACACTTACAATCATGTAATATATCATGTCCTTATAGTGGCTTAATAAAGGTCAACGAGAAGCACTTTGTCAAAAAGCATTAAGAAATAAGAATCATATATGGAGTGTCACCCATGTGGGGCTAATGAAAATGTACTATTCCTACCTTTTGAAAAGAGAGGAAAAGGGAGAAATTGAGGTTACTCTGCTAAATACCTCATTATAACGACTTCAATCGATCCCTTTTGTCCCTCTTCAATCCTAGCTCTTCTATCTTATAAGAATAGGTTTGTGAGTTAAATTAATTTTGGAAGGGAAGGGTTTATTAGAAGTCCTTTTTCCTTTGTGTTTATGAGTTTGACACTTTAATTATTTTACAAAGTTTTTCCCTTCTCTTCTTCCCCCCTTCTCCCTCCAATCCTTTCTTTTAATTTCCCTCCTCTCTAAACTCACAAACACGCCCTTAATATATACAATACTAAAAACCACTTCTAAGAGACAAGATACTGCTAACTAATTAAGAGACAAATTAATGTACATAATTATTTTCTTAATTGATAAAATTTTTTTGCTTAATAAAAGTAGTTAAAATTAATTAATTTTATTAAATATTTTTAATATATATCATTCTAATTTTATAGTTATTTGATATCATTAACTAATAATAATTGAGAAAATATTAAAGTTTTAGAAGAAAATAATAATAAATACTTTATAGAAATTATTATAAAATATCTAATAAAAGACCACTTAAATCTTATAAAAAGGCCACCAGAGGAGTAGATTTTTATAACGACCACATCCAATTAAAAAATTCACACTTATTAAAAGCCCAAAATATTCTCATATATTTCTCTAGCAATTTTGATTTTTTGAGACCACTTCTCGAATTTAAGGAACGTTGATCAGTCGTGTTTATATATATATATATATATATATATATATATATATATATATATATCCATGATTCATCATTCCTATAAATTCATCTTAATTACTTTACATTTTTTTTCCCTTCAAAGGGACTTTTACTATATACAGACACACAATATTGTACACTTGACTCCTAAGATTCACTATGAAAACGATCGGTATTATATATATATATAAATAAAAGGAGGGTGTAATTTCAACCCTCATATATATATATATATATATATATATATATATATATATTAATTACTGCCAAAAGAATCATCACAGTGTGATCTTTTTACCTTTAGCATCTAAGATATTAATAATACGGAGCTCTATGATTTGTCTTCTCTCCTCATCCATCCCAAGATCAGGAATATCCCTCGTGCAGCATCCACTTGACAAGCACGAACAGTCGTTACTCCAAACATTAAGAATGGAATTGAGAGGGAGGATATGCAAGGTCTATTGGATGAAAATTTGGGGCGTATCTCTGCTTAGAAAACTTCCATTACTATCATTCTAAACTAGGTGACAGAATATATATATTTTTTCTTTTTATTATTATCAGTTTGTTTGGAAAAATTTTGTAAAATAAGTGAATCCATTAAACATGCATCATAACCCCACATAATTAATTCCAGTCATACATATATATATAAAATCAATTTTATCTAAAAGTAAATCAGAAGTACACTCCGTTTGGTGGACGTGATATGATAGAATAAGATAGAATAAACGAGTTGGATAGAAATATCATAGGATAGTTAAGAGCATGATAAGCTCTTATCATATCCTATGTTTGATGCACACCAGGATAAGAGACAGATAACATTATTTTATCTTATCATACGTTTGAAATGGACAGATGATGATATGATAAGATATAAAAAATATGGGTTAAATATGTTTTTGGTCCCTGTAAAATACCCGAGTTTTGCTTTTGGTCCCTTAAAAATTTATCTTTAGTTTTGCATCCTCCCAATTTTTATTTTTTTTTGCAAATGGTCCCTCTAATCATTTGGCGTGTGTTCTGTGTTGAGTTGGCATACTCGCTCTCCTAGTCAGCTGTCATATGTGGCCTATCACAAATCCTACATGTCATTAACATTTTTTTCTTTTTATGTTCAGATTAAAAACTATTTTCCTCCCCCCATCTTCTTCATCTCTCCTATCTGTGTCTAGGTTCCTCCATTAACTCTCTCTAAGGTTTGCTTCACTGCTCTATTTGTTGCTCTAATTAGTCTAACAACCATGAAACGATGGTGGCTTGTGCGTTGTGGGTGACTACGCAGTGGCTGGTTTAGGGGACAACGCGCGTGCGGCTGCGGGGACAGCGACGACACGATTTGGAGCGATGCGGACCGTAGTTGCTCGGTGGGAACGACGTGTGACGGTGGAGGTGCACAGCAGCAGCACCGCGCCGCAACGGGAGAGAAAGAAAGAATTCTTTCAGATTTAGAATACACTTTTTTATATGCGAATAAAAAACAAAAAGAAAGAAAGAATTCTTTCAAATTTTGTTTTTGTTTTTTTTTTTTGTTTCTTCATCTTGTGAGAGATCCAAAACCAGCCCATCTACCCAGAATCCCCTGTTTGTATGGCAAGAAAGTTCTCTTCTTTAAATCTTCAATTGTGCAGAAACATGTTCCTTTCTCCTCGACCTTGTGTTATCATAGGATCTAACGGTGGAACCTTTTCCTTCTCCAGGTTTCTTATACAAAACAGAGTAGTACTTCCTGAATGGGTCCTTGCTTGAACTTCTCCCTACAGAGGCAATGCAGAACAACAAAAAATCCCCCAATCTCCATTTTCTGGAACTCTTTGAAGAAGTGGAGGAAAGTGAAGGAAAAGATATCATTCTTAGGTTGAATTTCAACCTTGTCATATCGAATTTCATCCTTGTCATGTTGAATTTCATCCTTAGGTTTGGATTCTCTGGTATCATTCTTCTGTACCAGCTTTGGAGGTCTAATTGCACTTTTATTGGTGCCCAATGGTATTAGGTGTGCCTCTTGATTACAACCAAGACTTCCCTGATTCAGGCTCAATGTCTTCTCATACTTGGTTGGACCAAGATTGCATTGCAGTGTCCTACCTTGCACGCTTTGCTGCAATATCTTTTCCAAATGGAAAGTATTAGCAGTGCTTAAATTTTTCTTCATTTCTCAGGTTCAGAAGATGGAATGGGAGGTGCTTGAGCCGAAGATTAAGTGCTGACTGAGTTCCATCAAGGTCGCCGTCGCTACTCTGTTTCATTGCGAGAAAACTCTCTGCGAGAAACTCTCTTTCCGTTGAGGTTTGCAGAGAGGCCGCTACGTGCCTCTTTGGATTCCCGTGAACTGTGGCACAGTGCAAGAAAACTCCTGATGGAGTTTATGGAGGATTGATGGAAACTTGGGCAAGATAAAAAAGATGAAGATGATGGGTAGGGAGGCAGAGGAATTTAACCCTGCACAAAAAAAAACAAAAAATTTAATGTCCATGTAAGATGGCTGAATAGGAAAGAGAAAGTGCCAAACTTTTCACAAAAGACAAGCTAATTGCCCAGAGGGACTAGGGGCAAAATTTTTTTTAAGAGGATGCAAAACAAACGAAATATTTTTGAGGGACCAAAAGCAAAAATCGGGTATTTTGCATGGACCAAAAACATATTTAACCCAAAAAATATTGATATGACAAAATTACCCTTACCATAAAATTAAATTAAATTTTAATTTTTAACTTTTCAATAAGCATACATGAATAAAAATTAATTATTTATGAAAAAATATTTAAATTTAATTATAAATAATAAAATTATTAAAAATAATATCAAAATTATCATAAAAAGAGGAGAGAGAATGAGTGGAGAGAGAGGAGATGGGAGTGGAGTGGGAGAGAAGGGAGATAAGAGATGAGAGAGGGGAGAAAAGGAGATGAGGGGAGAGGTAGAGAGGAAAGAGAGAGGGAGATAGGGTGAGAGAGAAGGAGGGGAGTGGAGAGAGGAAAGAGGGGAGGGGGAGAAAGAGAGTGAGTGTAGAGAGAGGGGGAGAGAGAGGAGAGAGAGAGAGAGGGGAACGAAAGAAGAGAGGAGAAAGAGGATAGAGGGGGAAAGAAAAAGGCGAGAGATGGAGGGGAGAGAGAGGAAAGAGAAATAGGAGAGAGAGATGAGAGAGGAAAAAGAGAGGGAGGGAGAGAGAAAGAGAGGATGAATGAGGAAGAAATTTTTTTCATACCATCCTATATCATTCCCTGACCCAGCTCCCCCCTTAGGATAAGAATTACACTAGGAGGAAATGATAAGATAAGCCACACGATAAAATTATCATATCTTATTGGTGCAACAAACACATGATAAGTGAGAGGATATGATAAAGTTATCATATCCCATCTCTTATCTTGTCTTTTATTTTAGGGAAAAATATGTTTTTCATCCTTGTAGTTTCGATCAACTTGGGTTTTCGTCCCTATATTTTAAATCCTTGGTTTTTTGTCCCTGTACTTTCTAAACCCCTAAACATTAGTCCCTGCAGTTAGTTTGGACCGTTAAACCTGTGACGTGGTATGCTAGGCAATTAACACGTGGCATGCTAGGTACACGTGACATGCTGGGTAATTGACGCGTCACAGGTTTAACGGTCCAAACTAACGGCAGGGACTAATGTTTAGGGGTTTAGAAAGTACATGGACAAAAAACCAAGGATTTAAAGTATAGAGACGAAAACCTAAGTTGACCGAAATTACAGGGACAGAAAACATATTTTTTTCCTTTATTTTATTTGAGAAATTAAGACATTTAAGGGATTGACGATGCTACTGACTTTGGATGCTGCAATTTTACCGATGTTGGTTTTATATGGTTTAGTTAATTTGGTTCATCTATAATGTTTGTTTTTTGTTATTAGGTAATTGTTTTGCTTTTGGTTAAATGTAATTGAAATCATTGTATTTGATTGGAGTATTTCTTGTATTCTCTTTTAGTTAAATTTTTGTCTACCAAAAAATTTTAAGGGACTGACTTTTTTTACGAGAAATTATGACAAATTCCTAGCATGTGTCATAGATGCAAATTAAAACACTAATCAGGTCGATTTGGATATTGATCGAGTTGAACGAGTTCCAAAGTCCAAACCGAGCAAAAATCATTGGATTAGGTTGACTTGCATGCAATAAGTATTTTAATTAATTGATCAATCTTAATCGAATCAACATGATGATTATTGGTTTGTTTAGGTTATATAGAAATATTTTTAAATAGTAAAAATATTAGAAAATTAAAAAATCTATGCGACGGTGACCACCTCCTCTGAAGCACCACCTCATCATATATAGTTAGAATCAAAACCTAAAAATCATATAAGAAGATTAAATTAAGTTTTAAAGTTAAAGCTGCAACTAATTTAAATGAAAGTGAACACCATGTAAAAAATTACAAGGCAAACTTAAAGAAAACAAGTGATTGCAACAAGAAAAAGAATGCTACTTGATAACTGTGTCAACTCTCAAACTCTCAAAGTAGTAAAATACATACAAATATTTCTAGTTAGGGACGGAGATTCAACAAGGCAATTAAAGTAATTGCCTAGAGCGCCCAAATTTATAAGGTCCCCTAATTTTTTTAATAATAATATTATTGATATAAATTATTTTTTAAAAAATTAATAATGTTTAAGATATGGCCCAATATTTTATAAGGCCCATATCTTACATTTTTATATCTCTTTTTTTCTTATCATTTAAACTATTTAAAAGTCCACATCCCATTTATTAGTTTTTGCAAATGAAAAGTTACTCAATATTTAACAGTGAGTTTCCTTGTATCAGTAGTATTGCTGAACCTATGATCTATTGGCTACTTGTACAGTTATTGAAATGGATATAGAGTCTAAGTTCAATGAAAACATAAGATTCATAGGAAAAAAACATTTTGATGACACTGTTAGTGATGAGATAACTCATTCTGCTGAGGATTCGTTTCGCATTGATTATTTTTTGTATATATTAGTTTAGTCTATTTCTTCTATTGAGAGTCGATTTGAACAATATTTAGAATATGAAAACATGTTTGGTTTTTTATTTGATTCAAATAAATTTAAAACTTGAGGGGAAGATGAATTGAAAAAATATTGTATCAATCTTGAAAAGATTTTGAGTTTTGAGAACCATTATGATATTGATGGTCTTGATTTGTTTTCATAAGTAAAGTTATTAAAGAAATTCTAAGAAATAAAATTAACACATCATTAAAAAGATAAACTATATACAAAGATTAAGTTCTTTTCCAAATGAATACATTGCTTATAGAATATTATTAACATTACCTATAACTGTCGCAGCCGCGAAAGAAGCTTTTCAAAATTAAAATTGATTCAATCATATTTAAGATCAACTATGCTACAAGATAGATTGAATAGGTTAACTATATTATTTATTGAGAATGAAATGTTAGAATTACTTGATTATAAAACTTTAATAAATAATTTTACAGCATAAAAAGGCAGAAAAATAACGTAAAAATTATTAGTCTATATTAACATGGGCCCTTGTCTTAATTTTTGCCTAAGGCCCCGAAATTCCTAGATACGACCTTGTTTCTAGTTTGGTGTTTTTACATACACACTTGGTTTAGTTTGAGTTGCTTCAGAACTTGAACTTCTATCGGGTTCAATATTTAAAAATCAACCATTAACTCAACCAATCCAAAAATTTGCATTCGATAACTGGGTTGGGTTGGGTTGATCAAAATTGCGGATTGACTCAGATCCACTTTCACACTTGTCATCACAAATTGAGCTTGTCCTCGGCATAAAAATATTTTTGCATTTATATCCTTCCAATTTTTAAAATTGAATTTTTAGATAGTATCTTGAGATGCCATTTGGAAACTTCGTAGACGTTCTTTACTTTTTTGTATCAGGCTTTTACAAGAGACAAGTAATATCAATTTCTCCAGGGAAACTTGAAATTAAACTCTATTCTTAACCAGTGTGCTTCTAGTGGATGACACACCGGTGCTCCGCCTATTTTTCCAGGAGATAGCTAGTCATATGACCTGTTAGAATAAAAAAATATTTTTAATAATTTGTAGAAAAGGGTCTGGTTACGTTCTTTATTTTTTTATTTAAGTAGAGTGTGAAGCCATTTTTTGCAGCAGTATTGTAGTGTAAAGATCAATAGAGAGCAAAGCGATAGGACTTCGAACTTCCCTCGTTGTTGTCAGTTTGTGATACGCTCTATAACTGGGAAATAGTTTCTTGTTTGAGCTAGCATAACCAAATGGAATGCTCTTGTACATGTTTCTTAAATTTGTAATGAACCCTGTCTTTTGGGGAGTGTGATGACAATGGTAGTAGATGAGTCATGATCTGCGAAATTAAGTGTACGAATAAAAATTAATTCATTTTTGGTGAAAGTAATATACAGTAGGAGATTGGAGGATTATAGGAATTCTACTGAATACAAGTTTGGACAAATTGCCACTCGAGTTCAAGTTCAGGCCCCGTCTCCATATTTGTGAATATGGTGTGATGTTACCCAATATGATCACAACAAGAAAAACAGTGTTTAGTGTAGGCCAAAAGCCCACAATAAACTTGAAAAACAGACGCAAAACAACATATTAGTGTGAGCTTAGCGTCGACTACGTGGAAGCAAAAATTTGCATCCAGGCCAACGCTATGTAGCGTAAGCCATCTAACGCTAAATGGAACGCTACGTAGAAGCTAAGAAATGGTTAAAATGGACGACAATAAAATTAGCATAGGCTAGGCCCACGCTAAAATTAGCGTCGGCCATATCTGCGCTACATAGTATCGGTCTGGACGCAAAATTTTGTCATCCATGTTCAAGCCGATTCCTTCCTAACATAAAAAATATAGTTGATCTCCAAGCAGCATTTGTTGTCATCATTAACAAACTGCAAAGGAAAACACAATAGTATATGGTTGTATCAATAATTTATTATTATATAACAATAAAAGAAAACAGAAATGTCATTCTCAGCTCAGCTACATGTCTAAGTAAAACAGTAAAGCATCACTTCAGATTTTACAACTCGGATTTAATTCCTTTAAAGTACATTCGAAAATATAATTTTTGGTTAGAAAATCAATAACTAGGATTCTTAAAACACCGTATACATTGTTATGGAATTTTGTGGGGTTTTAAAGGTAAGTTATGATAGGTTACGTTTAGAATAGATATAAAATAAGTCCACAACATAGTGGCTGCAATACACACTGCATAAAATGAAGTGATATTTACAAAATGAAAATTATCTAAATATCCCACACATAGCAAAGCAATAGCAAGCTGCACAACATATTTGAATAGAAAATAAAGTATTTTAAAAAAAGTCCAATTTAGTTCCTCCCAACTGCCGTTCCTTTTTCTTTTAGAGGGAAATGGGATATCTAAATGGGATATCTTCAATGTGCCTATAAGTTAAAATAACCGTAGTTAAAAGAAAATAGAGAAACTTAGCTTGAGTACCTTTTTATGGCACAATAAATGAATTCATTTTTTTAACATATGTTAAGACTTAAGATGGACATTAGAAGACACCAAGAGAGCCCTTATGATTTCCAGTACTAAATCATGATTCATATGATGACTGATAAATACAAATTATACACATTAAACATCCCTCAAATTTAACTTTTTAATGCATTTTTTATGCTTAATTAACAAGTCATAAGCATATTATGCCAATTCAGGTTCATATTGGGCTCAATTACATTTTTTAGCATTAAACTATTTTCGTATTTCAAGCATAACTTGAGTTATAGACATCTAAAAATTATGTTCTTTATATTGTAGGAAAGATAAAAGAAAGCCCTACAACTTTGATGAAGAACCCAAAAGCTAAATCGGATGGCTAGTGAGTCGAAATGGGCTTGGAAGACGGAATAGTCAGCATCATATGGAAACCTGACTAACACTCAATGATTGGCCCATAACTTGGGCCAGAAAACTCCTTTTGGGCTCAACCCAGCGACATTTGAAAGCTAAGATCCAGAGCTTGATTTCATATGAAGACAACTCTCTTGGATTCTGCCAGATTGAGGATGATATGCTCGGTGCAAGTGGGAGACAAGTAGGTGAATGATAGCTAGAGTAGGTGAATAATTCAAAGTAATGGACAAATGCATTAGGTAATTGATCAATAAGTCCATTTGTGGACAAAACATGCTTAGTCATGGCTGAGTGATCATGTTTGGAATGACATCTTTTCTCCTCCTATAAATAGGAGGGCTTGCTAGGGAGAAGAGCATCCAAGTTGTAGTAGAAATTACTAAGAGTTTCATTTACTTTTGTTCATCTTTTTGTAAAGTCTTCATGGAAGGCTAAGTTTTTATTCAATTCAAGGAGTCAAGCTCATTTTCATCTTGGTTTTGAGGTTTGATCTTCATTTACATGCTTATTGAATTACATCTACCATGCTTTTCTACTCCACTTGTTTCAATTCTATATTTCTTTTATCAAAGCTTGATTGGTTAACATGTTTTGGTTATGAAATTTGTATTGATGTATGTTGTACTCTTGATTGGTTAATCATCATACAATGATTGGAAAGCATATAGTAAGAAATTAAATTGAAGGTGTTCATTTAATTATTTACTTCAATTGTGTTTCGTTTATAAAATTGATTTGGATCTAACATAAGATTTTATGGTTATTTGATCTTGTTAATCTTAATCAATTGAATTCTGGAAATTATTTCAGTAGTGAATCCGGGATCATTGTAGGGGTTCCACATGATTCTAAGTTGATAGATTTAATCTCTTGAATGTATGTTATTAATAACCAATGATTTACCATGAAAATAGCCTCTGAATTCCTTGGATTGATATTGTCTTGAATTGATTCAACCTTTGCTTTTAACTTGATCTTTTATTTTCTTCAGTTTATTCCAATCAATCAAACCTCCCCAAGAAGGATTAATTTGAGTGGATCTTCAGGGTTCGACCCGGTTTATACCATTCTACTACAAGTAGTTTGCAGATCAGAGAATTATAAGTATAATTTTGTGCAGGTTCGATAACTGTCAAAATTTTAGTAGAATGGTATAAACCGGGTCGATCCCTGAAGATCCACTCAAATTAATCCTTCTTTGGGGGAGTTTGATTGATTAGAATAAACTGAAAGAAATAAAAGATCAAGTTAAAAGCAAAGGTTTGAATCAATTCAAGACAATATCAATCCATGGAATTCAGAGGCTATTTTCATGGTAAATCATTGGTTATTAATAACATGCATTCAAGAGATTAAAATCTATCAACTTAGAATCATGTGGAACCCCTACAATGATCCCGGATTCACTACTGAAATAATTTCCAGAATTCAATTGATTAAGATTAACAAGATCAAATAACCATAAAATCTTTTGTTAGATCCAAATCAATTTTATAAACGAAACCCCAATTGAAGTAAATAATTAACATGAACACCTTCAATTTAATTGCTTACATTATGTTTTTCAATCATTGTATGATGATTAATCAATCAAGAGTACCACATACATCAATAACAAATTTCATAACCCAAAACATGTTAACCAATCAAGCTTTGATAAAAGAAATATGGAATTGAAGCAAGTGGAGTAGAACAAGCATGGTAGATGTAACTTCAATCAGCATGTAAATGAATATCAAACCTCAAAACCAAGATGAAAATGAGCTTGACTCCTTGAATTGAATAAAAATTTTGCCTTCCATGAAGACTTTACAAAAGGATGAACAAAAGTAAATGAACTCTTAGTAATTTCTACTACAACTTGGATGCTCTTCTCCCTAGCAAGCCCTCCTATTTATAGGAGGGAAAAGATGCCATTCCAAACATGATCACTCAGCAATGACTAAGCATGTTTTTTGTCCAACAAATGGACTTATTGATCAATTACCTAATGCATTTTTCCATTACTTTGAATATTCACCTACTCTAGCTATCATTCACCTACTTGTCTCCCACTTGCACCGAGCATATATCCTCAATCTGGCGAATCCAAGAGAGTTGTCTTCATATGAATCAGCTCTGGATCTTATCTTTCAAATGCCGTTGGGTTGAGCCCAAAAGGAGTTTTCTAGCCCAAGTTATGCTAATCATTGAGTGTTGGTCAGGTTTTCATATGATGCTGACTATTCGGTCTTCCAAGCCATTTTGATCACTAGCCATCCGATTTAGCTTTTGGGTTTTCATCAAAGTTGTAGGGCTCTCTTTATCTTTCCTACAATGTAAAGAACATAATTTTCAGATGTCTAGAACTCAAGTTATGCTTGAAATACGAAAACATTTAATGCTTAAAAATGTAATTGAGCCCAATATGAACCTAATGGCATAATATGCTTATGACTTGTTAATTAAGCATAAAAAATGCATTAAAAGTTAAATTTGAGGGATGATTAATTGTATAATTTGTATTTATCAAATTCCCCCACACTTATCTTTTGCACGTCCCGGGCAAAATTGGAACAATCATGAATTATTGACTCAAAGTGGTGCTTTCCAATTAAATTAGTGAAATGTAAGAAACATGAGCTAGAGGTGATTACAAGACATCATAACATTAATGAATTCTTATCTTTATGCATCTCAAAAATAGGAAAGGCAACTACAATTGAAAATAGTGGATTCAAATTGATAGAACCTCGCAGGAAGCACTCTCAATCTCTCAAGTGTTTAAAAGGTCTGTGTTTCTCTCAAATTCGACCATGAAAATTGCACTATCAAAGCTTGCTTATCTTATACTTATCCTTGCAAATTACACATACATCCACAAATTAAGAGGTCTTTATTAGGGTACTAATGGAGTGACAATTATGGAGAGGACAAACAAATATGACAAGTTAAACCAAAGAGAGTAAAAGAGGTTTGGAGAACGAATCCAAGTAACAAGTATGATAGATACATATGAAATCAAACATTGAAGTTAAGTGCATCATTTCCAATCATTTGGATTCTTCATTCTTTGCATATCTTCTTCTTTTTTTTTCTTTTTTTTCTTTTTTTTTTTAGTTTTTTTTTTACATAACAAAGAAGCACTAAGTAGGTAGCAACCCACATAATTAACATTCCCCCACACTTGTTCAAGAATCCATTCTTATGATAAATCCAATCTTTCTATTCTATAAGGTTAGGTAAAAGTTTGGTTTTACTTAGTTGGAACGAGAGACACAATAAGGCTAAAAAGGTGATTCAAAGGAAAATAATGTAAGGTGACTATTAACTGGGTATTTTATTCAAGTGAAAAGAAAAATTTGCCTCAATCATTTTTGTTCACGCATGTGCAAGAGTAGTTTCAAAAAGAGCAAAAGCAAGTTCTGAAGTAACAAATTCCATGGGTGAAAATCACACAAGAAAGAAAGTTTAATTTGTCAACAAGACTCAATCCTCACGGCTAATAACTATCAAAATTGATCCATTCAATTCAAATCTCTTTGCCAAACCAATTATTTCAAGATGTTAGGAATAATTCAATCATGTTCTAAAAAATCTTAAAATCACCTTTTTTCTTATGTTTTGTTTTACACTTGTTAAACTGGAAAGCTTAAAACAAAACAAAATTCTTTTTTTAAACTAACGGGATGCGTATCAAGAGTTAAACATAACTCCTTACTCTGTCATCCTATTATTTTTTTTTTAAAAACGAACCATCTTTTCCCTCCCCCCAACCTAATCAAGACAATTGTCCTAATGTCTTATAGATTGGTGATTTTTTTTTTTGAAAATTGATTTTAAATGAAAAACTATACAGCAAAACACACTTTAAGAGGAAGGAAAGAGAGTGGTATCAGGATCTTCCTTCCTTCCATCATCTTTGTTATTCTTGTCCCCTGCTTTCCTGATGCATAAGGTCCAAGTGAAAGGTTCTGCATTTGTTCAAGAAGTTCGTTAGCATTTGAAGAGCATGCCATGATTCTTTGTAGTCCTTGAGGTATGAAATCCTTGATGCATAGCCTGTTCCACGAAAACATAACAATCCATTAATAAAAACCATAACATTTAAGACCTAATGGCTTTTGGTGGAAGTTAGAATTGGCCCAAGACACAACGGTGAAGATATTTTCTAAGGTTCCAAGACCACCAGGTATGCAATAAATGCATCAGATTTGTATACATTGTGCCATACGTTCCTTGCATTGTTGAACCCTCAGTACGGTGCCTAGGGTATAGTTTGCGGTCTTCTTATTATTACCATCCATTAGAGCAACA